>CM076285.1:25000-1350000 GCA_038380795.1 Pyrocephalus nanus
TATAAGTTAAGACATTAATCAGGGCAAATGTTTTGAGTTTTATTTACAATTGTACAAGTCGTTCAACTCTTTGCATACTCAAAAGAGAGGTTTGAAAATTCTCCCTCAGAAATAAGCAAAAATATTTTCAGAGGCTGTTCCTTCCAACCCTTTCAGAGTTTCCAATAAATGCTCACCATTCTTGAAATGCAAAGCCTGAAAAATGAAACAGAGGTTAAACTGGAATTCTTCTTGTCAGCACTGATCTGGACAGAAGTTCTTAGAGAGTGTAGCAAAGCCAGCAAGAGAAATAACCTTTGGCTCTATAGCACCCCTCTGCATTCATTGGTCATGGCAACAAAGGTTGGCTTTTAAATCCATCTGCTAAGGAAACCTTTGCAGAAATGTGAGCTTCTAATGCTACTTTTCTTAAGAAGTTAGGAGGCCTTAATACAGTGTCCACAGATGAGACCCTGAAAGAGGAGAGAGCCCAGTTCCTGATGATGGGTGGAGATGAGGAATCAGGTATGCTGAGCAGGCTTGAAGCTTGGTGAATTTTACAAGTCCCTCAGGTTTTCCTAAGTGACTATTTTCAAATCTGTGGTAGAAGAAACACTCGTTTCTGTTTGATCAGCTTTCCAGACTAAATCTTTTGGCCTCAGTAGCCAATTGCAACCTGCCCCAGGAAGTTCAGAAATGGCACCATTCATTAAATACACTGCTGTGTCCCAGAGATCCCACAGAGATTCAGCTCCAGTGCTAAACGCCCCAGAGTGTCAACTGCCATAATAGCTGCTTTTTGACTTGGATGAGAGTCTCTCTTGTTTTCTTTGGTGGAGCTGGCACATCTGGAGCAAGGGGTCTGGGCCGAAGTACCTTGTGACCAGGGGCCCGTACAGATAATGTTACAACAGTAGCCATGTCTCTAATTAAGGAAGGCAGTTAGATATAGGAATTGATTGTCAGAGGTTTGTAAGAATGCGGTGAAGCCTTTTTCTTTCCTTTGGCATCTCCCGTAATAATCAAGACTAAGCCATGTATTCTAGATTACGTCTTGAAAGAAATTTCCAGTTAGCAAGAAGTTTAATGGGTTAGTTTGCCATCAGTGTTTTGATTATGTTTTGCTGAATCTAAGTTCATAAGGAAGTGCTAAGGGTTTTTTCCTTCCTTCCCTCCACCCCCAAATTTCATGTGATGAGACAGCTCTAGAAGAGTTTTTAATAACTTTTAGTTATGCTTCTCTTGTGGAGCCATAGGCGTTACGGAGAATGGGCTGGAGTAATGCAAAGAATAGCTTAATTCCTAGAAGACATCATGACAGCCCATCAGGAGAAAAAACTGCTCAGGAAAGAAAACACAAACCCAGCCAAAATGATACTCAACCGTTATCTCAAGTCCAGTTGGGGAGAGCAGGGTGAGAGAAGCTGATGACCCTAATGAGTCCTTGTATTTCCAAGT
This sequence comes from Pyrocephalus nanus, assembly GCA_038380795.1. Taxonomy (NCBI): domain Eukaryota; kingdom Metazoa; phylum Chordata; class Aves; order Passeriformes; family Tyrannidae; genus Pyrocephalus; species Pyrocephalus nanus. The sequence goes on from CM076285.1 coordinate 26,438, forward strand.
GGTTCATACTTCCTCCTCAAGTTGCTCCATTCCTGTTAAGCTTCCCTCTGTTAATAACAGAGTGTTGTAGTGCCCTGCTCTGGAAAGCTCATGGAAAATCTCCTGTAGCAACAGATGCCAAAGGAGAGTCCTTGAAGATTTTTAAGGCTGAGAGTTTGCCAGGTGGCTTGGGCTAAAACACAGTCCTCCTTGCAAAAAAGGAAAGTGACTCATAAAAACTGGGAAAATTTGTAGTTCCTTCAAGGAACAAAATATCTCCTGAGCTTTGGAAAGCAGGTCTGCTGGCAGCTGTGTATTCCCAGCTGACAACTCCTGCTGTAGCAGGATTGATGACTGATAAGCCTGTTCTCCCCGCGCTGGGCAGGTGTTGGTGGGGTGTTGTATTGCAGCTGGAAACAGCCACGGCTATCTGTGGCTTTACAGAGAGCAAAACATTAGACAGTAGCTCCCCTCCAGAAAGCAGATTATTCTTACAGACTTCACGGCTTTGATGGCAATCGTGGCTAGAGCTGGTCAAGCGTGTTGTGTGCTAAAGGTTTTATGTTTGACCCAAGGAAATGTCTGTGCCCTTGAACACATTCTCAGTTTTCATCCGGTTAGTCTGGAAGGTCCCTTGAAAAGAATGTCTGATGTCATGAAACCTCTTGTCTATCTGAAAACTGGGGAAAAAAACTGCTGTGTTTTGGCTTGCAGGGCAGTGGACTGGTTTTCCTTGGCAAGCATCCTTTTCCTGCTCCTGTTTGCCCCACGGATGGTGGATTACTTTTTCATCATGTCCTGTGAGCAGTGCCAGTGCTCTCTGACTGATCCCCTCAGGGACTTGCTCCCAGGGAACACACATCTGCCTGACATCTGGAACAAGACTCCTACGCTGACCCACCGGGCTGCTGGCATCTATTGCCTTTGGATGGCTTTCCAGGTACATGATTGAGTTCTGAACTGATGAAGGGTCTGGTTTTTCAAACAGCTCTTGGATGAATCCTTTTGCACCAAGGGTAATGGAATGTAGCCCTGGCCTTTACTCTTTGGTGTTTCTCACTTTGCATGGCTTTTGGAATCCAAGTGAAGCTTATGGACTGGAAAAATAGGTGTGTAGGGAATATACACCAGTATCCCTTGTGTGATGGAATCCTTGATGAAGTTACTCTAGAAAAACAATACTCATTTGTTTTAAATTCCTACCCAAGGAAGCACTGCAGAAGGGCTGATATTTTCTAGAGACAGGCAGCCAAAAGAAGGCTGTCAAATGAAATAGGACTTCTGTGTGTGAAATACCTTCAAGCTTACCAAACCACTCCATTTTTTTTCCAAGTTGGAAAACACTTCTAACAGAGATGAATCTCAAAAGAAAAGGATAAGGACCTAAATCTAGTTATCAATTGTCCTGCCCCCTGAGAAAACTGAGCTTCATAAAGCCTAATGGTTACAGTAGAGCCTAAGGTAGCCTTCAGAAAAGTGAGGTCATTTCAGGAGCACTTGCTTGAGCTTCTGTATATTAATAAAAAGCTGTCTGAATGGAGTGTGGCTAAACAGTCTTTTTTTTCTTCCCATTTTAGGTGTAGTGAATAAATATGAACTCAGTGGACTTCAGGGCTGGATCATTACCCACGTGATTTGGTTTGCAAATGCCTATGACTTCCACTTCTTCTGCCCCACCATCCTTTTTGACAACTGGATTCCTCTGCTGTGGTATGCCAATATCCTGCCATCTCCACTTTCCACATTTGCAATGATTAAAGGCTCCTTCTTCCCTGATCTTCCAGCCTGATCTTGAATGTCAATGAAACAAAGACAAATTCCATGGCTTTAGTTGCAGCAAGATTGGGTGGGTTTTCTCTGAGGGCAGCACTACACCTGACTTCATGTGTGTGTGTGTGAGACAGGCAGAAGTCCAAATGCCTGCACACCTCAGAATAGTCCGTGTGGTGCTGTGCTTTCTACTGAGGAGACCCCAAGGTAATAAATACAGGGAAGAGTTTGGCTCTGGGACCCTTTCAGCTGTGCAACTTGCTGCGGGCAATGAGGGGACACACGACCCCCCCAAACTCCGGGTGGAGATGGACTGGGGGATCCCAGCTGGGCCCGAGGCCACGGGGAGGGCCTGCTGCCGCAGGCGGTCAGGAGCTCTGTGGCAAAGGGGGGACACGACCCCCAGGGCCCCCCCTTTACCTTCTCCCTCCGGTAGAAGCCGAGCCCCAGAGCCAGGAAGACGAAACGCAACACGAAGTCCCTGACCCTCACCAGGATCTTGCTGTGGACGGTGTCCTGTGGCATCTCTGGGGGGAGCCGGGGGGGTCAGGACCCCCAAAACCTCCCACAGACCACCCAGGACTCCACAAACCCTGTCCTGGTCTCCCCCAACCCCCCCAGAATCCTCCGAAACCTCTTCCCAGTCCCTTCTGTGTTAGTTCGTTTGAATCCACGCCTGGAACAAAGACAAGTACAACAGTCATTCAAACCCTGCAAAAAATCTTTGATTGCAGTGAGAATAAAAAAACTCCTAGCAAAGAGAATCAAAAGCTAAAATAGAATACAAAATCACTACTTTATCAGTTGGCATTCATACAATACTACAAACAGCCTCTATTACAGCATTAGCTAGTAAAAAGGGAACTAAAGGGATACAAGAAAAAAGATATCAAATGTTTGCTTTCCCTGTTGCTTCCTATCAATAAACTGTGCTCACCTGCACAGACAGGCCAGGCCTACCAGGGTCTGCAGGGGCTGGTCTGTGCCCGTGCTTGGCGGGTGTCCCCGTGGAGCAGCACAGTGTGGATGGAAGGATGAGCATCGCTCCACCCAGCAGTGCCGACACCCCATTCCATCAGCTCTACATTACACTACATAGGGCCAGGATGCAGTAGAAGGTGATGCTTGAGAGGCAGCCAAACAAGCGCCCGTTCACCATCTCATGGCAACAGTCTGTGCGTGCATACAGACGTGCATTGCATCTGTAGGGCAAGGGGCCAACAACCCCTGCCCAGATCATCTTCCTCTCCCCATCACCTTCCTCAGCCCTATGGATGACCTCTACCATTGTGTTTCAAGGGGATTTGTATCTAACTTGCAGAATGTAGCCAAGCCAAGGAAGAATTCAGCTGTGATAATAAAGGACATCCAGTAAACTTTGCTAAAAGTACAATGAGCCTTACCGTCAACTTGTGTAAAAAAGTTACATTGTACAATACTTTGGCTGGTTTCACATGCGAATACAATCACTTTCTTACCCCTCTATGTTCCACTGATCATCTAAATCAAAAGTATCCCCCTTACGCCTGGCAATGGATTTGTTCAGTGCCAGTATCACAGCCTTGTTCCCCTGGCTGCCAGCCAAGGGCCTTGTGACGTCCCAGCCTTTGTGGAACAGCTCGGGGGCTGAAAATTGTCAACGCTCCGTCCCCGTGCACAGAGCCTGGGCAGAACTTGGCTGACAGGCACGGCAGAGACTGTGCAGAGGGGTCAACTCGTCCCACAGCAGCATGATGCCCAGCCAGGGCATCTCCTGGTTCCTCAGGCTCTCTGTGCTCCTGCTCTTGCCTGGCACACTCGAGCCTTGCAGTCATCACACAGGTGCCATTGCTGATAACCGGGGTTTTCCTTGGATAGAGCCTTGCCATCAAAGGGAGGAGCGGCTGGAGACAGGGCAAAGAGGGAGGTCAGGCTGGTGGGATGGTGCTGGCGGGCCATGAGCCCGAAGACAGCAAGGCCTGGGGCCAACGGGGTGTCAGGAGACAACCGGGAGGCCCTAGGGAGGAGGAAAGCTGGGCAGGCCCCAAGGCTCCTGGGCCTCTCCCTTGCCAACCCTTTGCCCAAGGCCCCGAGGCAGAGGTGGGTGTGCGTCTGTTCTTGCAGTTCTGGCAGGTGCTTCTTGTCAGAGGTCAAGAAGCTACTGCAGCTGGTAGACAGAGATAAGATGCTGAATAGCATCTGTAATTCAGGAGGAAACAGTTTGTGACCTGCTGAGCCACTTGGATCCTCACAAGTCTGTGGGACCTGAAGGGATTCACCCAAGGGCGATGAGGGAGCTGGCGGAAGAGCTCGCCAAGCCGCTCTCCCTCATTTACCAACAATCCTGGCTCACTGGGGAGGTCGCAGATGATTGGAAGTTGGGGAATGACACGCTGATCTACAAAAAGGGCCAGAAGGAGGACCCGGGAAACTCCAGACCTGTCAGCCTGACCTCAGTGCCTGGCAAGGTTACAGAGCAGATCATCCTGAGTGCAATCACACAGCACCTACAGGATGGACAAGGGATCAGAGCCAGCCAGCAAAGGTTTAGGAAGGGCAAGTCACGTCTGACCAACCTGATCTCCTTTTACGATCAAGTGACCCGCTTGGTGGATAAGGGGAAGGCTGTAGATGTGTCTTCCTGGACTTCGGCAAGGCCTTGGACACCGTCTCCCATAGCATAAAAAAAGCTGGCAGTCCAGGGCTTGGACAGGTGCACTTTTTGCTGGGTTAAGAACTGCCGGATGGCCGGGCCCAGAGAGTGATGGTGAACAGGGCTGCATCCAGTTGGTGGCCGGTCACTAGTGGTGTCCCCTAGGGATCAGTGTTGGGCCCAGTTCTGTTTCATATCTTTCCTGATGATTTAGATGAGGGAATTGAGTCCACCATTTCCAAATTTGCAGAGGATACCAAGCTTGGGGGGAAGTGTCAATCAGCTGGAAGGCAGAAGGGCTCTGCAGAGGGACCTTGACAGACTGGAGAGTTTGGCTGATTCCAGCGGGATGAGGTTCAACAAGGCCAAGTGCCCAGTCATGCACTTTGGTCACAACAACCCCCTGCAGCAGGGGACAGAGTGGCCTGGCAGTGGAGAGCAGCCAGGCAGAAAGGGACCTGGGAGTTTGGATGGACAGGAAGCTGAACATGAGCCAGCAGCGTGCCCAGGTGGCCAAGAAGGCCAGTGACATCCTTGCCTGGATTAGGAACAGTGTGGCCAACAGGTGCAAGGAAGTGATTACTTCCCCTGGACTCAGCACTGTGCAGGGCAGGACGCAGACCCTTGTGCTACTAGGTCATCAGCCCCTCCTCCCCCCTCCCTGTGACTGGGCCATGTGGTGCTTTTGGGGGCAGCTCTGTGGGTTATGCTGCTGGGAAGAGCTTCTTTCCTGCGTCCTGTCCAGCCAGAGCTCAGCTGGGCCAGGGTCCTGCTCGAGGAAGCCCCTCCTGTGCTGCCTGGCCCTGTTCATGTTCACGTTGACTCAGGGGGCCCTAGTGTCTGTCATCGGCTCTCAACAGGCTGGGTATGGGTGAAGGACAGCCAGGCTGTGTGGGGCTGGGCAGGGCAGTGGGGCTCAGGCCATGAAGGGCTGCAGGTAGTGGCTGCCAAGGGGCCCAGGGGCTGATGTGGAAAGAGGGGGCTGGGGCTGATGTGGAAAGAGGGGGCTGGGGCTGATCTGCTCTCCTTTGTCAGGGAAATGGTTCCAGTGATGCTGGCGTGGTGGCACAGCATGGCAGAGAGGGCAGCGAGGAGGTGCCGGCCCTGGAGATGGCCGTGAACTCCATCTACTACTCGAGAGATGAAGGTGGGACCTGCCACTGCCCTGACCTTGGGCCACCTTCTGTGGGGCCTGTCCTGCTGCTGCCCCATCACTGGGGCTGGGGGGGACACTGCATGGGGCTGGGGCCGTGCCTTCCCCCACCCTGCCCTGACAGCCCTGTCCCCACAGTGAACACCTTCTGGGTGACGGTGCAGCGGACTGAGGCTGCGGAGCGATGTGAGCTGTGTGGCACCTGCGTGCTCAAGGCTGAGCGTGACAGCCTCGTCCTGAAGGACCCACGGACAAACGAGATCCTCTACGTCTGGCCCTACCGGCTGCTACGGAGATACGGCCGGGACAAGGTGAGGAGCGGGGGGCCCCGTGTGCCACGTACCATGACCTGCTCCCTGGCAGGGAAGCTCTTGCTCCCTGCTGATAGGTGAGGAGCTGATGTGCCCGACTGGTCTGTAGCAGCTGTGCAGCCAGCCCTTCTGAAAGCCAGAACTGCTGCAGCCCCTGGTGACCACAGCAGGGTCCCCCGGGACATTTGTCACCCTGACCATCCTCAGCAGCTCCCTCCTGTGTCACCACGCTGGAGCATGGGCTGGCAGGAGTGTGGGCAAGCATCCCTCTGCGTGGCTGTGCAGAGCCCCTTTCTGTGGTCCTTGCCCCACTCCCACTGGGGCCGTTGCAGCCTCTGCCGCACATCCCTGCCGCTGGCTCACTCCCCTTCTCCACCCCAGCACTCCCCAGCCTGTGCTGTGGGCAGGCACATCCCTCTGTGTTGCACACAAGCTCTCCCTAGCCTTCTGGAGACCTTGGCTCCTGGCAGTCCTGGCTCTCCCCTGGGTTCAGTCTCTCCCTCCCAAAGGATGGTGGCCAGAGCAGAGGGGCTCTTTGAGACACCGCTTACTCTGGCTTTGTTCAGTGTATGGGGAGAACAAGCCGACGCCTGAAGGCCTGTCCCGTCTCCGGAGTCCTGCAGCAGTGAGTCCCCAATCTGCTTTGCTGCTACCCTGAGTGCAAGAGGTCCCTGCCATGCTGGACAGGGAGGAAGTGGAGTCACTAGGGCTGTTTATAGCAGTGACGGTGTCGGCTGCACTCTGCTGATGGTGCTCTCTGTGACACGGTCCCAAAACAGAGGTGGAAACCGAGTTGCCCTTGGGGGGCTGTCTGGCCCATCCACAGGGGCTGTGCCGGGGCAGGAGGAGAGTTGCAGGGTGTGGGGAGGAGGCAGATGCACGCACAGGACCCCGAGCAGAGAGGGGCTGATTGCACTTGTGTTTGGCAGCACTGACCCACAAAAGGAAGTCTGGCCCCAGAGGCTTCTGTATCAACCCCAGGGACTGCTGCCGCCTTTGAGAGCACCAGGGAGGCAGAAAATCTCTCCTGGTTCATGGACTGAGGCTCAGGAAGGGTACAGACATCTGATGGTGGGAACTTGTGCGTTGTTTTTCCTCTTGTATCTGTTGCTTCCAGATCGCTCCCTTCTGTCTGATGCTGACTTACCCAAGATGGCCACAGTAGTTTCCCCCTGCTGAACTATCCCTCATCTGCTCACCCTACTCCCTGCTCAGTATCATTTCCTAGACTATCTGGTGCCAGTGGTTGATGCTGCTGGCATTGCTCAGGTAAGGCAGCAGGTCTCCATCAGGACCTGCAGTTCTGCCTCTGGGGCCCTTGCAGTGATGTCCCCTGAGGTGTGCATCCCTGCCCAGCTGCTGGCCACAGCATGCCCCCAGAGTGGCCCTTGCTGCGGGACTGGAAGGAACAGGATGTTCACTGCAGTCTCTTGCGGAATGTGCAGGATCAGTGCCACAGCCACACGCTTTTCAGCAGGAAGCGCAGCCTGCGCGATGCACTGGGTTGGCAGGTGCTGATCAGGATGTGACCCTTCCGATTTCCCCACAGGTGATGTTCTCCTTTGAAGCTGGCAGGCGCTGTGACTCAGGACCTGGAAATTTCACCTTTGAGACCAAGCAGGGCAACGAGATCTTCCGCCTTGTGGAAGCCTCCATCCAGGAGCAGAAAGCGCAAGTGGAGGAGAACTGACAAAGCGGCGACTCGCTGGAGCCAGACAGCCCCAGCATGGTGCTGATCCGCCCGGCCCTGGCTGATTCCCTGAGCCTGGAGCTGCCTGCCGACGGGGATGATAGCCCAGCACCCAAAGTGGGGCTGGCGCCCAGGTCCGGTGCAGCGGCAGAGGAGAGAGGCGCCACGTCTCTGCTGAAGACCCGGACTCTGCCAGAGGTGCCTATGCCACCGAGTAAGCCCGCAGTCCCCAGCACCCCCCCGCGCTCCCCTCTGCCGAAGGTGGTCCGTGCTGTGCTGCCAGCCGAGGACCCATCCAGCGTGTACTCAGAGCCCCTGGACTCAGTGAAGAGCCTCCGGCCCTGGCCAGACCCACTGTACTCAGACCCTGTGGACAGCAAGCCCACGAGTGGGGCCAAGGTGCCTGGCGGGGCCTCGGATGAGACGAAGCTTCGGCTGCTGATGCCACTGTACTCGGGTGCCTACGAGCAGGTCGGTGCTGAGGGTCGCAGCCGGGCACTGCTGGCGCCTGGGCAGAAGGAGCACATCTATGATGAGCCTGAAGGTCGTGCTCCCCGCTCGCTGCCCCCCCCCACCTGCATCTATGATGAGGCGCGGCCCACAGGCGAGGCCTGGCGCACCCAGGGCCACGACAGCAAAGGCGGCTACGAGTACCCCTACAACTCCAGCACCGATGACTACTCGGTACCTGCCTTCCAGGCTAAGGCCAAGGGCCCCAGGCCAGTCCCTGCCCCCAAGCCCCAGGCATCCTTTATCTCTAAAAGTGTGGAGAGGATCGAGGACCCTGGGAGGCGATGGGGAAGCGCTGCTCCTGAGAAGGTGGTCACCAAACCCAGCCTCAACAGCAGCAACAACAACAATGTGGAGGTGGTGAAGCCCCAGCACCTGCAGAAGAAGGAGCAGTCTGTGGATGAGTGCAGCTTGCCACCTGTCTATGAGGACTTAGGAGAGATATAGGGTGCTGCTGTTCTGTATCTGCCTGGATGAGACTTGGCATCCCAGTGCCAGCTGTGCTCCTCCCTGGGTCCGGGGGAGCCTTAGGGGTGGGGACTGTTTGGGCTCAGGCAGAGTCCCTCTTGCTCACCAGCGCTGAGAGGCTGCCTTTCCCTGGAGTGAAACAGCAAGAGCAAGAGAGCTGTGGCTGGCACAGGTGCCAGGGTGCTTCTCCTGCTCTGGAGCTGGTTCTGCTGCTGCCTCCTGATCACAGGAAGCCTAGCTGTGTTGTCCTGTATCTGTTGCTCTGGCTCTGCTCTGGCTTGCCCTCTGATCAGGCTGCAGGGCTCAGATGGCCATTGTGGTTCATGGAAGACTGCTTGCCATCAGTCTTCAGAAGTATTTTTATACAAAATTATTTTAATATTAAAGTCCTTATGTCTCAGAATGACATGTTTGCCTGTCTGAGCTGTCAGGATGGATGGGGAGATGCTGGTCCTGCTGCAGAGCTGCAGCAGGATCTCCATATTGTCACACATTCATGTCTGTGCCAGAGTTACTGAGTTAAGGGGAAACACCAATGAAAAGTGCATGGCAGATTCAGCTGTGGCTGGGATGCCCTGATGCCAGGGGATTAAGGGATGTGAGAGTCAGGCTCACAGCTATCTTTATGTGCTGATCAGGGCATGGATGTGATGGCCTCCATGCATAAGGCTGGGAAGGGACAGGCTCCAGCTCTGCTGCAGCTGTTGATTAGTGGCTATTGATTAGTCACAGGATCTCTCCTTCCCCAGCTTGATCCCACTGCTGATCACCCCCTGCTCTTGAAAGGCCTGGGATAGCCCATTCTGGATACCATTGACTTAAATAGCAAAATCTGCGATCCCTGCTATGTGATCTGAGGCTGATTGCAGCGTGGCCAGCCTTGGGCAGGAACCTATGCACAGGAAAAAACAGGTTGTCCTTTTGGTACTCATAATGGTTTTGAGAGATATCATGTCCTTCTGTGTAGAATCAGATGAGGCATGCTGGTATTGGCTGCACCCATGTCTGGATGTCTGATGGTGACTTCTGCAAGTTCACCAGCCTGTTGATACTGACAGCAGCATGGCAAGCAGGTGACAGCACTGTACTGTACCTGTGCAGAGGGCTAAGCATGACTCCTGCAGCCCTACCTCGGACCCAGGGGGCCAAAAACTGCTGGCAAAGTCTGAAGGATCAGGTTCAGATCCCCATGCTGGTGTGATGGTGACAAGGTGGTAAGCTCTGACTGGCCATTTGTCTGATGCCCAAGTTGCAGGGAGAACCCTCAGCCCTGTCACAATACAGCTCAGCTGTACCCAGGACCAATTTGTGGCTGTTCTGTGCTGGGTTGTCTTCTCCACTGGGGTTTTGCTGCATGAGAAGGGAAAGAAGTCTAAGGGGTTTTGGGAATCTGAGGGAGGCTGAGGCAGTTCCTGCAGGGATGAGGGTCAGGGGAAGAGGGTGTTGGCTGCTGGGTGCTCCCTTGCTTGTGTTCCCGTCCATGGTGGGTCCATGTCCATATCCCAAGAGCAGTTCTGCCCACCTGCTCATCGGAGATGAGCTCTGGGCATTGCTTAGGTGCCCCAGGCCACCTGTCCATAATCGTTGCTCATGACTCCAGTGAGAAGCTCCATAACTTAAACAATGAAGAGCAGCCTCTCTGGGGTTCTCCCTTCATACACAGCTTTGGGTACTTGTTCATCTCCATCCCTGTGGGCACCTCTGTGTGCTGTGTCTGTGCCTTCCCATGGAGCTGAGTGTGGTGAACATGCTGGGCTGACCCAACTGGCACCTAAAAGGTGACAGCAAGGAAGGAAGATGCTACAGCAGCATCTGTGCTGGCCCAGTGGTCCCTGCACAGCCCTGCTCTCCTCTTGGCTGCAAGGAAAGCATATTTATTTTTCTTGTTTCAGCAACAGAATCTTCTCTCCTAACAGGCAACTCAGGACTTCCAAAGACTTTCCATCTCCCACCTTCTGCCCTCCCTCCCCCCCCAGTTTTGTTATTCTCATATTGTTGCCCGGTTTGCACACCCCAGGCTGGGCCATTCCTATGTATATCACTGCCCTTCGCTCCTGTCCCTTCCCAAGGTGTTAGAGACAGGCAGAGCTGGCCACCAGACTGCACCCAACAAGTCCATATCCTTGTGCCTGCAGGGGTGTCTGCCTTGTTTTCCAGGGTATCTGCCCCTGACATCTTGCTGCAAGCAGCTGCCTGAGATGCCAGGGCATGGGAAGAGCAGGCCTGTGCCCTTGAATGGCTATCAGGGCCTGTCGATGAGCTGAGAGCCCAGGGAGAAGAGATGGCTCTGACAGCTCTGCACTCCTGCTGAACAGCCCCTGTGGAGGATGGTGCCTGTCTTGTGCCCTTGCTCAACTGCAGCTGTTTCTCAGGAAGCACAGGTCAGTGCTGGGATAGCAATGCTGTACACATTATAAGCACGGTCAGAAAGTGAACATTATGGTGAATAACTTTATTTTGAAACAGCTTGTCAGAACAAAGTAAGTAGAACACAAACTGTGCTGGTGCTTGGCATCAGGGGGCTGATAGACACCACCCCACCTCGGCTTGGTTGAGCTGCCCTCAGCTTCTGCCCTGCCAGGGGCAGCTGCCCTACACTTGCACTGAAAACCAGGCTGACACGTGTGCCAGCACTGGGCAGAAACTCTGAAAAGCTCTAGGCCAGTGTGGTGCTGCATTCCTCCCCTGCCACACCGTACTATGATCTGAGAATCTGAACTCTGCCAAAAAAGTATTGCTGTGTTGGCTCGTGGACCAGCCCCATAGGCACAGGTGGTCCAGGAGGAGGAGATGGGACTGGGGCTGTGCTGCAGTTCCAGCTGCGTGAGATGTTACTGTGCAGGAGCCAGCCCTGGCTTGGCACTTGCTACAAAACCCTTCACTGGCTGGGATGTTGGACAGTGAGGCCAACCTCAGAAGCAAGCAAATCATCATCGTCATGGGTAGTGCTGCGCCCGGGAGGGCAGAATTCCAGGCTTTAAGATCAAATTCAAGAGCCCCGTTTTAGGCCTGTTCAAACACCCTACTGAACCTGCTGCTGCAGGATGAGGGCAGCTCGGTGTCACTGCCTGCCTCATCTGTCTGATTTCCTCACCACCCTGCTTGCAGTTCCTCCGCACTCGCTGACAGCAATATGTGGGTTTTGGCCTGTGCTAGCCCAGTCTCAGAAACCAAAATTTGAGGCATGCTTGTGATGCGTGCCGACAAGAACAGGAAATATGTGGTGGTGTGGGGGATAGCTGGAGCTCTGGACAGAGGGTCCCAGAGCAGCAAACTGCCTGCAGACTGACTCGGTGACAAACAAAACTGTAAAACAACAAGGAGGAACAAACGATAGGAAGTGCCTGTCTGACCAAGACTGAGCTCAGTGTCTGGCCTGACTGCTTCCAGCCCAGTGCAGCTGAGCAAGAAGCTGAGCTGTGACTGCACATGGGCAGCCCCAGCAGAGCCTGGGCTTCACTACAGGAACTCATCATACTCCCTGGGGAGGCGGGAGCCCTCACAGGAATCCCTCCTCGCTGATGCTGGTCTGAATGTTTGGAGAGGAGAGGGAGCCATCAGAAGGGGTGCCACTGCAGCTTTGGCTCTGCTCTGGGGCTGCAAGACAGGGACAAAACACAAATGCACCTTGTGGAAGGAGGCGCTGGCTTGTCCCACTGTGGTTGTGTCTGAATGTGCCCAGCGTCCCTCTCAGCTGCACGAGCTGATCCTGCACCCATCCCTGCTGGGTACCAGGGACCTGCCCTCAGCCCTTCTGTAGAAGTTGACCAGAAGAGCAGAACACACACTCCAGGCTGGTCACAGGCAAGGGACTTACCTGCTTGGGCTGATGCCGCTCTGGGCGCTGCTCCCGGGGCTGGGCCTGCTGCTGATGCGGAGGTTTGTACAACGAACTCTTCAGGTATTTGTAGAGGTTGCTTTTTAGGTGTAAGGGGTTATAGGCAACTTCCACTTCCAAGCTGTTCAGGGCACTCTGCTCAGGAGAAAGAACTGAATTGCTATGGGATGTGACAGGTGGAGGCTGTGGTGTTTGTGTGGGGGAGGGATCTGTTGTTTCTAGCATTGGCAGGGGTGGTTTGCAGGGATGAGTGTTGCAGACACTCCATGCCACCCTGCAGTGATTGGCTGTGCCACTACCCACAAGGAGCACTCTTAGCTGTGTGGGGAACAAGAGGCATCTGCCACCAAGTCTTAACGGATTTAATCATTCCCTTGCAAGATGCGGTCCTATCCTTTCCCATGCCCAGAAACAGCCAACTAGCTGGAGCACCCCTTCTGGGCACCATCACCCTCAACTCTGCCACATAAGACCTCTTTCCACTCTCCACAACAGACATACAACATTGCTCCAAAAGACAGGCATTAACTGTCTATGAAGAAAGCTGTAGGATATGTCCTCTGCTGGAAAGAAGTTTTGGAGTGCTCCATCATATTCCAGCTGTCACTAGACATTTTCACAGCCACTTCCTTCTCTGTTTATCTGCTAAGACTATAGTGAGAGCTCTGCCCTTCCTGGCAGCACCTGGAGCAGAGGCAGGCAATTTGGGAGAACAAGAGGAAATGCAGAAGCTTGAATCGACTGGAAGTAACAGAGGTACCCTATGTATTGACTTATCTATTGCCTAAAGCACCTCTCTGAAGTGTGAGGAGATCTGTGTTCCCTGGCAATGAGGGAGACGGCTACAGCTTCAGCAGCAGCTGCATCGCCTGTGCACAGGGCTGATCATTGCTCTGATCTCTGCCTGTACAGCTGGTCCTTTGCACAGGGGTTAGCACAGGGCTCCAGTGACTCCCCTGGGACCTGGGCACAGAGGTTAGAGCAGGGCTAGGCTGACTCACCTCTATGGGGCCACGGACTCGCTCGGGGTGCTCAGCAAGGAGGGCTGGGAAGGCTGAAGGCAGCAGGAGCTCCCTGACGGCAACTGCTTTGACAAGTAGAGTGGCAGAGTCGGAAGGGACGATGACGTAATAGGAATGCACCGCAACATTCCAGTTTGGACTCGTGTTCTGAGGTTCATGCTTGGCCAAAAGCATCCACTTCCTTTGCTAAATGGCAAAAGCCAAACCCAATGTGAACAACAGGCAAGAGCCACTTCCTCCAGCACTGTCAGCGTGGGCTGTAGTGCTCAGGAGCAGGCACGCACTCACACATCAGAGTTAGAACAATATTCTGCAGTATGGTTGATGACATTTTTTAATTAAATGTAAGTCAATTCTTAAGCAAAACATCCAATTTTGCTTTACAACTTGTCAGTAATGGACACTCTTCCCCAGTCCAAGCCTTGGTTAATTTTTATTCAGAGTTAAAGATGCAGATCTAACTCCAACTCTGCCATTTGCACTTCATATCCCCAAACACTGGATTTCTGATAGTCTTGAGGGTCTTCTCTAAGGTTTGATGTGCTGTAGCATCTTTCAAGTGGATGCCTTGGGGCTGGAAAGATTTACAAGCACAGCTCTGGCCCATAAGATGAGTTGCAGCTTCTGAAAAATGTTTTCTGGTGCAGGCTACAGATCTTAGGGGGTTTGCACTAACTATTCCTTTCTCTGGCAATCCCTCCCCATCACACTGCAATTTTCACACACTCACCAGAAGACTGTGACATAAAGCATGGAAGCTGTGCTGGTTTGTCTCCAGTTCATCCCAGTCCAGCTGCCAGCAGCTCGTGGGCTTGATGATGAAGGGCAGGCCATACAGTACAGTCTCACAGACCCCCTCAGACTTCAGAGCCCTGTGAGCATATAGCTCCTGTTAGTGCTCTTCAGGATGAGAATCATTTTAATAGCAACTGCATAGCTCAAAAATAACTTTTTTTCCCCTATAAATAAACCCCAGAAAAGATACTAGAGAGCATCACTCGTGCTATGCTCTGTGCTTATCAGCCACAAACTGCTGTTCGTGAGGAAAGTGAGCACATCCTTAGGTGAAGTCACACAGCACTATGAGGCTTTGCTTGCTTTTTTACTACTAATCCAAGTAATGATCTCAGGCTCTGACATCCAATTAATTGCTGTGGTTTCATTACGTAGTGAGAGAACAGCAAAATGATTGCAATGCCTGCAAGCTACAGAACTTTACACTGGAGGGAAACAATTGCTGCATGAATAACACCTATGGTGTTACACTCATCAGTGCCAGTGCCAAGGCAATACCACTTGTGGCTGTGCTCCTGTCTGTGTGTGGGCTGTGCTGTTCCATGACAAGGAAGAGTTACAGGGCTGAGGGTCTCTCATATCACAATTTTGCTCACCAGAACTTTTGAGTCCCCCAGTGCTTTATGATGATGTTACCAGGTCTCAGGTTGACACTGCACAGGAAGAGTGAAGCTGCTGTTCCGCCACCTCGCAGGTACTGAGCGTGAGGCCCGAAGCAACACTTACTTTACCACCTGGAGTTTGTGCAGCCCTGTGGCTGGCCAGGCTGCCACGTGCCAGGGAGAACTGGGATCTGCTGTTCTCACAGTGCCGTCAGCCGGCCCCGAAAGCAGAGCTGGGTCGAGCAGTCTCTCCTGCAAGTCGCACTTCAGGCACACTGGAAGAAGGAGATTGGTTTAGGTCACTGGAAATGTTCAGCACATGACATGCTCAAAGCACTTCCAAAAAACATGAGCTATTTTAGTGTTAAATCACGAGATATAAATACAAGCTAAGTCCTTTTGTAAGACAGCCTTTACTTAAGTGCAACTCTGTCACAGACTTTTAGTATTGAACAGAAGGAACACATTTTTTAGGGCTATTTGTGAGTGCTGGCCCCACCGGGCTCAGGGGCAGGTGGGTGTGGTTAGACTAGGTGCTGCAAAGCCCTATGGGAAATGTAGTTTGAGTACTCTATTGTACATATGTGGTTGGATGTTTGTATGGGATTGGCTGACATAGTCACATGTTGTGACGTGCCAGCATTTGAAGCTGCTGTATATGTGGGGGCGCGCTGGGTAATAAAGTTATCTCGTTACACACCATGTTGGTGTCCTCATATAGTCCCTATGGGACAATATTATTTATTATATTAATAACTGCTACATTTGGCGCCTGAACAGGGGCTTAAAGCTTACCCTGTATCAGGGATTTAATACGGATCAGGCGTTAGGTACCAGCTTATATTTTAAGCTGAGGAACGCTCGCCGTTGAAAAGTCATGGACGTCAGGAACCAGGGAAACAAGGAACCCTGATGGACGTCTGCGGTACGCCGCGTGGAGCTCGGAGTAAGGCCTATAAAACTCGGTAGGAAATTCCCTACGTTGGAGAGATACCTCTCGGAAACAAAGAAAAAAGAAGAAACTCGAAACAAGAAAAGAAAACGTCCAGGTGAGAGAGCGGGGATAAATATAGAAAAAAAAAAAATAGTAAAGGAAAAAAGAGAAAAAAATAGTAAAAGCAAAAGAAAAAAAAATAGAAAAAGAAAAAACAGAAAAAATGAAAACTTTTCATTCACGTGAACTACAGAATATTGCAAAAGCCTTAAGCTTAACAGTGAAAAGACTTTGGAGACAAATTAACATGCATAGATTAACTAGACTTTTAAGGTTGGTGAAAGTGACTGTTTTAGAACTGCTATTATTTACAATTCCTGAAAAAACTACTTGGAAAGAAGAGTGGAGAAACAAAGAGCAAGCAGAGTTAAACAAAATGAACATTTTAAAATCCGCGCAGCGGAACTCGTCCGCGGAGAGAAACTTTATATTATCCCCTCCCCAGGACATGCCCGGACAAAAGACTCCACGTACTATTACGATGGGGAGGGGGGAGGAGGTGCCGGGAGCACGGAGAAAGGACCTTGAAATGTGCATTTCTGTGCTGCATTCTCACGGATGCGTGGGTCCCGGGAGAAAGGCGCGTGTCACAAGATGGGTGGCTGGCAAGAAGAAAGAGACTTTGAATTTCCCGGCCATTGCAGGCTTGCTGACGCGCGGTGACCACGTGGCGGCATGGACAGCGCCATGTTACCCATGCCGGGAGCAGGAAGTGGTGCCGTCTCTTCCTTTCTCATGGCCATTTTGTAGACTGCCTCTGCTGGAGGCATGCGCGGAGCGTACTCCGTGCTGGAGGCGAGTGGCTGAGCAGCAGTTGCTGCGCCTCTCGGCAACAAAGGCGCGATGTTTAAAAAAGATAGAGCGGCGTGAAGCCGCTCGAGACTGCAAGCGGCGGGCGAGCGGCTCCGAAAGCGGAGCCAGGACCATAGGCGGCAGCGCCGCTGTGGACCCCTCGCCCGCCGAGGGCAACAAGCCCAGCCTGGCCAATGCGGGCAGCGCCGCGCCCGAATCGGCGCGGGGCGGGGGGACTGGAACGGCGCGGCCGCGGGGCGCCTCTGCCCGGGGGCCGCGGATGTGCCGCGGCACGGCCGAGGTACGGCCGAGCGGAAGATGGTAGCCCGAGCGCGGGGGCCCCGCCGCAACCGGCGGCGGCTCCCGCCGTGCCCCCGACCTGTGTGGAGCTCCTCACGGAGCCCTGGCCCGAAGTGGCGGCCGCCGTGCCTGGGGAGAAGCTGTGGGGCGGCTCCGCGGCCATTCCGAACGGCAGGGCGAGCGGCCGAGCAAGCTTGCGCCGGGACTATGGCGCAGGTTTGTGGATGGAGTCCAGGGGACTCCAGACCGGGGCAGCCCAGGGGGGCGAATCCGGGGCGACTCGGAGCGGCGTAGGGCCGCTCGAGATTATAAACGGCCGAGCGGGCTTGTGTCGGGGCAATGGCGCGAGTTTGTAAACAGAGCTGTGGGCGGCGGCTCGGACTGGTGGGAGCGGGGCCGGGGCGTCTCAAGGCGCGCGAGGTATGGACGGCGGCGCGCGGGACCCGGCCAAGCGTGGCCGCGCAGAGCGTACACAGGCAGTGCGGCCGTGCCGAGTCAGGCGCGGCCGGGACCCCCGCGAGGCATGGCAGGGAGCGGCGGGGCCAGGGCGGCCCCTCGGGAACACCGTCTGCGGCCCGGGGACACCCTGGCGCGGCTGGACTCGTGGGCTGGGCGTACTCTGTGCCTGTGCCCCGGCCGCGCGCGCGCCTCCCGCCCCGCCAAACCCTGAACTCCAGGCTCCGCGGGGGCGAGCTGGAGCGGGGACCGCCGCCCAACCAGTGGCCGTCCCGCGGCCGGCTCCAGGTCGGCTGGGGGAAAGACCGGCGGGCAAGTAGCCCGGCGCCGCATGGCCGGCGGCGGGTACTACAG
Organism: Pyrocephalus nanus; assembly: GCA_038380795.1. Taxonomy (NCBI): domain Eukaryota; kingdom Metazoa; phylum Chordata; class Aves; order Passeriformes; family Tyrannidae; genus Pyrocephalus; species Pyrocephalus nanus. The sequence goes on from CM076285.1 coordinate 44,104, forward strand.
CCGCCGGATAGCAGGTCTCGTCGAATCTCGGGACCAAAAGGCAAGCGCTGCCGACGGCAGGCTCAGAGCGCGGAACTGACGGAGCGCTCGGCGGCCGCGGCCAGACGGGCCGAAAGCGGAGCGGCGCGTGGGACTGCGGGCAGCGCCGATGCGGACCCCGCGGCCGCCGCGACGGCCTCCCCGGCGTCCGTCGAGGACAGGAGGCCCAGCCCGGCCGCTGTGGGCGACTCTGCACCCGAAGTGGCGTGGGGCGGGGAAGCTAAACCGACGCGGGGCGCTGAGGGCAGCGTGGCCGGCAAAAAGAAATCCGTGTCGGTGTCCGCAGCCAACAACAATGTAGAGCCCACGGTGTCCAGCGCACCGCTCGTGGACTTCCTGATGCAACTGGAGGAACTGCGTGCCCACGCTGCCAAGCACCGAAATGGGGCATCCCGGGGCGCTCAACAGCGGCAGGGCAACTGCTTTCCACGCCCCGCCAGTAACAGCCGGACCAGCGGCAGCGCGGCCCGACACAGCCGCACACACGTCCCCGGGGGCGTAGGGACAAGCGCCCAGTGACAAGTAGCGTAGCACCCCCCCTTCATGAGCGGGGGCAGTAGCCCAACAAAGACCCGGACCGGGGCTAAAGCTATGCGCACCTACATATACTAACTGTTTTTACATGTTTTACACATAAGTCTTAACAAATTATTGCAAATGTTTTTGTCTAAAATAATTTAGTTAACTACCTTTAATTTTGTCTTTACATTAATAAGAAAAGGGATTCAACATTGCCTTACTGATACATTTTTACATTTCTAGTTTTCCCTGTACCTTAATTTAAATGACTAATAGTGACATTTACCAATGTTATTTAAGATTGTTAAGTTCTTAAATCTATCTTAGATAAGTTTAAATGTTGTAACTATCTTGTTTGAGTAATGCAATTAGCATCCTTAAGATTTTCCATTGCTGTGATAGTAACTTACCTTTTATCTTTCTAACTACACACTCAGGATTATACCTTTAAATTCATTAACCTTCAATATTAACAATAAGAAAGGGGGTATACAGGCAGGCAAGATGCATGTGATTAAGTAAGTACTGAATCAAACAGATTTCATTTAAAAATTATTCCTTGCAACAGTTCCTCTTAGAAGCAAGTGCAGTTGTTGACAAACAAACAACCTCATAACCAAACACTACATAGAAGGCTGAATTGAATAGCTGGAATATCACAATAAAATAAAGACTACAGGTATGAATGTATGAAGGAATGGAGGCGGCCGCCTAAGAATGAATGAAAAAGTGATTGAGTGAATGTATGAATGTATGTGATCAAATTGCACCTTATACACAATATCTAAAGCAAACACGCACAACCGAAACTACCTCTGCCACATCACCTTAATGAAGACACCTCAGAACATGATGTTTCTCCTTTAAGCTTTTCCTTGTATTTTAATCAGTAAGTTTCCCCAATTATGTGAAGACCCTCAGATAATAAAAGTTTTTGTTCTACCCAGTTACATTAGACCCTTAGGTAAAGAAAGTTTTGATTAATAAAGTTTTGTTATTGCATAGAACTCGTAGGTATATAAGGTTTAAATAAGAAATAAGTTTACTATGTTAAGTGAAATATGTTTTGTAGAAAATAGTTTAAGATTTGCACTGTTTTTTAAATTTGCACTGTTCTATATTATGTTATTAATAAAATAAAACGGGGGAGATGTGAGTGCTGGCCCCACCGGGCTCAGGGGCAGGTGGGTGTGGTTAGACTAGGTGCTGCAAAGCCCTATGGGAAATGTAGTTTGAGTACTCTATTGTACATATGTGGTTGGATGTTTGTATGGGATTGGCTGACATAGTCACATGTTGTGATGTGCCAGCATTTGAAGCTGCTATATATGTGGGGGCGCGCTGGGTAATAAAGTTATCTCGTTACACACCATGTTGGTGTCCTCATATAGTCCCTATGGGACAATATTATTTATTATATTAATAACTGCTACAGCTATTCAACACTCAAGATGTAAAAGGCCCCTTTTCCCTTGACTGCATGGCTATAAATTCACATGCTCCTCCAGGCACATTTTGCTGCATAATGGAAATTATTGTGGTCTCGGCAGCCACAGGACACAGCAGCAAACAAGCAGCTTTCTGAGCAATAGGCTCCTACCAGACTGAGACAATTCCCAGCTTTCCCAGTCACCTAGAGACCTCACTTGGTGGGACCTCACTCTCTAAATGGGAGGGAAGAAGGCCCATAGGACAAGCCTGGATAACCTTCAAGGCTGTGGGATTCAGAAGCTCCCTGCAGAGGGGAAGAGAAAATTAAATACTTATGGTGGTCTTGGGTGCAGCGGCATGGCTGAAACCTCCCGACGGAAGGAGGAGATGGAGCTGTTCCCTCTCCGTGCCATAGTCATGGAGCCATGTTTTAAACAGCATCTCCAAGCTGATGACATTGTCCTCTATGGTTTGCACATCAAAGTCCATTCCCAGGATTGCAATGTCTGCAAGGGGGAGGGGGAAAAAAAGGTGTAAAAGCACAAATATTTTCAGCCATAGAAAAGAACATTCTTTTGCATTTTCCACGGCATTACACCTCCTTAGTACCTTCAGTGCTGTCACCAAAAAAAGTGCGTCAGAAGCCATTACCATGCAAATCACAACGCAGCACTGTGACTCCAGGGACACTGCTGGGAGCTGACCTGCTCCACAGGCCACCCCAACACCCTTTCCCTCACTGGGGTGCTGGGACTGTCTCCAAAGAACAAGTTGTGACTGATGTGAACCGTGGCAGCACTAGCCTCAGAGACTCCTCAGTTTTAAAGCACTTCCTCCTTTTTTTCCCTTAGCAAAGGACACTGGATATGTGATGCTATGGGAAATCAGAGAGATTGCACAACTAGGGAATTTGGTAGGAATGATGGAAAAGTCCTACTCCTCACCCCGAAGGTGAACCTTAGTTTGCAGAATGGCCCGAAGGCTAAATGGCTGAACATTCTTAACATGCATTAAAAGAGCAGCTGGTCATAGACCTGAGGGGAACAGAAGCAACACTTGGCCCAGACCTGGCCCACAAAGAGGGCAGGTTTCAGCACATTACTGATCAGTGCTGCTTGGTAACCCAGCAGTCCCAGGGTAGAACATCCTAGCAGATACACCAGGAGGCAAAACTATCCACCACCATTACACCCCATTTCAAACAAGTGGAATCCATAAAATTTAGAGACTTGTTAAACTGAAATTAAAAGGAGAAGGTAAATACGTTGGCAAGGGCATCGGAAGTATTTAAGCTCCCATGTTAGAGGTGCAGACAAGTATGTATGGTTGAGCAACAACTTTTAGGCATGGAGAAATGTAGGCTGGAGCACTCAGGCAGATCAAAACCAAGATAAACCCTTACAAAAAAACCCCCAAACCAATAATACTTCAAAGATGCATCCAAACGAGAAGCTAGCTTGTAGAACAGCAGATTAAATAATAATAAAAAAAAAACAGGTAAAGGGGAAAACAAGAAAAAAAATGATCAATTTGCAAAATGCGTAAGACGTGCAATATACCCACTTGTAAACACAGAAGATACAGACAGCCTGGTAGCACTGATTGCTTTACCATACCATCAGGACGTGAAACATATTTTCTGAGAATATGAATAAATAGTAGAAATAGCCTTTTTTTCCCCACTTGTGTTTACCAGGCCAGTGGGGGACTAAAAACCAGTGCTATATCCATCTATATCAAGAAATCTTTTCTTTACGCATACATATTTCTACTTGACTAAAATGACACTATGCATCTGCTCCTGTATTAAAAAAAAATCAACCCCCTACCCCCCCGAAATTCATTTATTTCCCTCTACCTGGCAAATAATCCAGGCCTACTATGATGGCTGTAATTCTTCAGATGCTCTGCAACTTGCACCCACCCTGTTGGGCAGCACAGCTGTCACAGCAGGACACACTTCCCCTCTGTCTCCACCTCCCAGCCTTGGGGAAGGCTTTAGGATCCTGTAGGTTGTGCCTCTGCAGCACAGCAGATTCAACTCCCTCCCACAGTGCAAGACCCTTCCCACTGTCCTTGCTTCTGAGGGTTTTCCTTATCAACACACTGACTGTCCTTGGCTGACAGGACACCTCATTCTTTTTTTTTTTTTTTTTAGTTCTTCACAAATCTGTATACTAAACCAATTACCTCCTTAGTTTTGTAGCAGCTTTTAAAGATGTATTTTAACATTGATACTGCGCCTTACCCCAGTCTTCCCTGGTGCTAGAGTTTCTCCCTCATGGAGCAATGCTGGAAGGTACTGTGTTGGAAGGGAATGTCCGGCTTCTGTGTGGAACCTACTCCTCATGACTCAGCTGATACCACCATCAGTCCCTTGCCATGACACTTTGAGCCTTCCTCCCACTTCCCTGCACTGATGCAGCTGGAGAGCAGGCTGGTCATGTTCTGGTGGTGATGCGTTCTCTACAGATTTTAGACCTGGGCAAAATGGTCAACAGTCTGCAGAGCCCATCCAGAAAAAAGTTTCCTGAGACTTGCAGAACATTTTTTATGTTCATAAAAAATGTATTAGTGCTTTATCTTCAGTGCTTGTTTGTTGTTTCCCCCAAACAGAACTAGCTGGGACCAGTATCTCCAACACATGCAAATACTGACCCTTGTCAGCAAAAGGTCTGGCAATGCTCAGCTGCTTTCAGCGAGTGTAATGGGGTTGGGGCAAAAGAGAGAGAATAATAACGCTCAGGTTATCAGTTAGAGGCCAGTCCATCCAAAGGCCAAGCATCCTGTCCGTTACTCCCACAGCCATTCCCACCACAAATGCCGTGCGCACTGCTCTCTGTGGGGTTTAGATACATCACATCTCTGATCTCTCTGCAGTCTGGCAAGCACTAATGCTTTATAATTACAGAAACATTGCAGATTTAGCCTCTGCCCCACAGAGGAGCTGCTCTGCAGTTTGAAAAAGCAATCCTTGTCCCTCATCAGGTGGTCTGGAAACACACCTCCCAAGGAGCTCCTCTTGTGAAGAAAACAGCCACTGTTTTTTACCCAGACTGTTCTGACCATGTTCAAAGCTATTCTAAGATTTGCCAGCTGTGGAGTTTTAAAATATTGGAGTCTTTTCCAGATGCACTAACCTATGGAGTGTATAACCTAGGAAATAAGCCTATGGAGGGGATATCCTGATCCTGTCTGGATATTAAAAATGTAGTAGGTTCAAACAGCTATGAAACAAACTAAAGGAAGAAATACTCTCAGTGGGATGAACCTCTTAATTAAGTGCTCCATTGCAATGTTTATTCTGTAGTTCAACACAGAACTAATCTTGCACTTCCTACATGCTGGATCTTGCAACTTCACTGTTCTTTACTGTATTTTTTTTTTTTTACGAGACAATGTTTTTGGTTTTGTTTTTGTTTTTGTTTTTTTTTTGTTTTGTTTTTTGTTTTTGTTTTTTTTTCAGAAACAGAGAAAAGGAGTTCCAACAGGTAAAAATCCTTTTCATAAACCCTCTGGGCTCCTTTTTCAAATTATTTGAACTACCTCTTCCCTAGTGCTTCTTTTAGAAAGTAAATACTTCATCCCAGTCTTCTACTCAGAAAATTAGAACTTCATCATCTGAAATTTCAATGGCCTTTGCATCCCTATTTATATTTTCATTCCATTTATTGAGTGAAGGGCTGTGCAACTCCACTTTTAAAAACAACATGGTGGAGTTTTCCATTCTCTAAAGCAGTCCTCTGACAGAGAGACACAGAGCGTCTCCTCCTCTGAGGTGTCTAGTCTTCTAAGGCTTCCCTGCAGGGTTCTGTGCAGCACCAGCTCGATGCAAAGTACTGACAACAACCCTTCTCACCAAAGAAGTCAGCATTTGCAACCACCCAAAATGCTGCCCTCTTTCCATAGGGACAAGAATACCCCAACCTCAGAACTCTATGCATCAGTTCCTTCCACACCTTTATAACTCCATTTTTTGGTGTGGTTTTGGCATATTAAATGCATTCCAAAGTGAGGTCAGAGTGGCAGAACCTTGATTCCTCCTCCTCCCTTTTCCCCCCTTAGCGGTAACAGTGCACTCCCTTTCTCTAGCCAAGCAGTTTTACCTGCAGAGATCCTCTCAGAGTCCAGAATGTCTCACAGAGGGAAAGGAAGCTTTTAATTGGCAGTAAGAGGGTTGATGTCCCTCTAAGTGCTGGATTATAGGACTCAGTGTTTGGTTTGGTCTGCCAGCAGTTCAGTGGGATGCAGGGGCAGCACGGAGAGCCATCGTCATCTGTAGCAGAGACACCAATGAGTGCTGTGCTGCACATGGGGGAAAACCAGCCTAGACTCCTGCTATGTAGCATTTTATTGTTTGACCAGCCTTGAGAAAGAGCTGAAATGACCAAGGAGATGTGAAAGGTAGGAAAAGCAAAATACAGGTATGAAAGTTGCAGTTATAGCAACATGGCAATGTATTGAGCTGGAACTGGACTTTGCATCAGCATCCCGCTGGTTTATTTAGAGTCTGCTCAGCACCTTTTGCTCTAAAAACAAAAATGATCAAAACAGGACCTAACAGGACTTTCAGTCTCTGAATTTCTCACTGCTTAAATTCTCGCTGCTGAAAACTGTCAAATTAAGGGAGGAGTTCTTCAGAGATATGGCCAGGAAAAATCCAGGGTCTGGAGTGTACTGGCTCATTCTTTCACTAATGAATCATGTGGCCAGGGGTGTGATGGACAGGGCAAAAGGGAACCTGTAACCCACCTAAACATTCCCAGTCCCTACAATGACAATTGATCAGAAATTTGCCACTGTAACCAGAAAAGACAGATAGAGACAAGTAAGGCAACAGTATCCAGTGCTGCCTGTCACTCAGTAAAAACAATAAGGACATTACACTAACTTTGGAAGGCATCTTGACTCAGTTTTTTAAATTCATTATCAACTCATTGTGAGAACTTGCTGTGTGAAGCAGAGCTTGGAACCAGGTGCGTCTTGTTTGCGGGGAATTTAAGTGTCTGCAGGAAATACCTGTAAAAGGAGACCTGTTGTGGAAAATGAAGGCTGTAAAGAACTCACTGGTGTGCAACTACTGGTTACTGAAGAAACACAACCTTAACTGCTCAAGAAAAACTGTCCTAAGCATGGAGAAAAGCAACAGCAGGTAAAGAAGAACGTTATTAGTGACAAAAAAACAGCTAATCAAGAGGCTGAGTACCTGATTTGGTCAGTGAAAGAAACTCTTCCCAGCACTGTGCAATATGTAGCTCAGGAGAAAGGACTAAGGGGGACCCTTGAAACTGCAAACTGCCTTCCTGCCTCTCTTTTCCCCACTAACTGCTTCAAGGGTTCAGGTTGCCTCTGCTTGCATCGAGGACCTTCTGATCAGGCAGTCAAGAGCCCAGGGTGATGTTCAGCAGCAGAAGGGGTGTGCGTGAGTCAGTGACCCCCATAAACTCAGTATATTTTTCTCTTTAATCCCTCGGTGAAGCTGTATTGCACATGATGTAAATTTTAAGTAATACTTGAAACTGAATTAATGCATGGAGTCTATACACTCCTTTTGCCCAAATGTGCTAAAGCTCCAGAGAAGTGCTGTGGTACAAGCTTCCCGCTGTTCCTCCAGGCACAGCAGTTCTCACTTACCCAAGTGACATTAAATGGCACAAAGAAAAGTGACAGATATCAGACCAAAGCAAGAACTAGTGGCTGTCCTGCTGCCCAAACCTCCCTGAGCACCTCGCCTGCCTTACACTCACCACTGCTGCTGGGCTCTTCTGCTGGCACACACTGCTCCACATCCTCGGGCTCCAGGAAGTCTCTTTTCAAAACCTCAATGACTTGTATTCTTCGAAGACTCACAAGGTCTACATCTTTTAATTTCTTTTCCAGCTGCTTTACCATTTCTTTGCTGGACTGGCTAGTCAGAATTGTGATCTGAAACACAAACCAGAGTGTGCAAGAGCTGCCTCTACCCTAATCCTCTCTCGACAGGTGATAATGCCTGGTCTGTTTGAATAGCACTTTTCTCACCTAGGGAGAAATCTCACTAAAATATCTCATCCATTCAAAACCAGATTTGAAAGCTATTTTTTTGAGCTTTGGCTTACATTTAAGCCAATATGAAATGGACTGAGAGGGTCACTGGAGGAACATCTGTAGGTTTTGTGCCACTGCTGGAAGGTGGAATAATTCACAGGTGTCTTGAGCTCTATGCTTTGCATGTACAGTCAGTGAGTCTGTGTGTGTAAGGAGGGACTTACCCTGACACCACTTCCTCCCATTGCTGTGTCACTTATAGTTCAAATAGATTATATCTGGCCTTCTCACTTGAAAGCTGAATGGGAATTTTATATTTTTTTAAAGAAGAATACAGTCTATCCTAAAGATATTTCTTAAGAGAGCAGCAGTAAGTGTGATACCCACTATTTGGTGTAATACTGAGTAAGTAACTGCAAGGAGTTTTTAGAAGAGTTTCTAGAAACTTGTCAGGCATGTTTAACACCAGCTTCCTGGGTGAGGACTCTCTTCTGTGTGCCTGAGGGTCTCAGTGCAGCAGCTGGAGCACAGCTCAGGTGGGAGGCCTGTGTGTCTGTGATTGTCAGTGAAGGTTGGAACAGACCAGACGGTGAAGGGGTGACATGGCCTGGGAGCCAAGGGGGTTCCAAGGGTGAGGACGTGGGAGGAGCTGGGTGTTGGATGGATGAGGAGATTGCTAGACAGGTCTGTGTGTGTCTGTGTGTAACAACTGTGACAGTTTGTACCAGTAACTGGAGCCTTGGGGACTCGTATGTTAAAGATGCCAGAAACTGGGGAAACTGGATCTAGGAGCAGATACTGGGTAGACTGAATGCCTGAGACCAGCTGCTGGAGTGATCCACATTGTAGGCATGGAGATAGAGATGTGTGTGTGTACACACACATTTATCTATGCATATATATATTCCCGCAGATGGATCTCATCCTGCTCTGACAGAGAGGTGCACAGGCTGAGGCCATCGGTGCAGTTGTGTGTGTGTGAGTGCTCTGAGCATCTGTGATGTGTGTGAACACATATGCCTGTACATATGTGTTACATGTGTGTTCTGTGTTCATTTGCCTGATGGGAATATGAGCTCAGCCTTGCAATTTGTAGGGCCTAGGGACATGGAGCTGTGTCAGCCTTGCTGAAGCCAGATCACGCCTAATTTCCCTAACAAAGTAAACCTCTCCAACCAAACTTCTCCCTAGTGTTTGCCTCTGAGTTACTCGGAATAAAGATATTATCATGGCCACCTTTTAGGAACTAATGAAAATGGCTTGCAGGAACTGTTCTTAAGCTGGGGGTAGCTGAACTGTCTAAAAGATATAATTATCTTTTGCAGAGCTAAAGCAAGAGCATTTGCTATACTGATGCATCAGCGTATGATGAATTTTTATTTCATCAAAACCATGGCTGTATTATATCTGTAGCATGTTACTTCCAATTTACCCTTTTCACAACCTGAGTCAGACTAGCACATGCTGGTCAGAGACCAGGAGAAATATTTTACTACATACAAAAGCTGAGGTAGCTACTTTGACTTCCTTTTGTTTTACAACAGTTTCTAGATATAATCCCTTAATGCCATTATACTTCCAAATCTGACAAAAAATGGGCTACTGGTGACTTGAAAAATGCTTTTCATCCTATTGCAGGTTGGCCACATTTCCTGCCCTTGTAGCTGCTACTGAGATTTAGTTTTGTTGATGCTGGCGATTTTTCCCCTCCGAAGTTAGGATCTCAAAACGGTAAGTAATTCTTTCTACTTTTAACTACTAGTTGGGTTTTAAATGATTACAGGTTCTAACAGAATCTGCCTCCTATGCTTACTGGTCAGCTAGGAATATTCTTTCATCTTTATGTTTTAACTGTTACGAAAATGCGCATTTGCCTAAAGGTTACAGCTGATTTGCACGAGCAGATAGTCAGTGGCAACCCTGTGCTCTAAACACTGGACACCGTGGTCTCACACTACAGCAGTTGTCCTCTAATAGAGGTGTAATGCCTGCACAAGCACTCATGTTCCTGCTACTCACACACTGGCACACGCATCGACAGCTTCTGACAGGCTGTTTCTTCACCCCCCTGCTGTGGTCCTGTCCCTGTTATTCCTGCCTGGGCCTGGCTGTCCCAGGGAGCTCCTCGATGTGGGTCCCTGGAGTGCAGCTCAGGAGGAGTCTCTTCCACATTGGGGAAAGTACACGGAAAGCTTTTTGGTTTAACTCATTTTACTTTAGAAGTGTAACAAAAAAACCAAAAGCCAAAGAGTGCCTCTTTCAGAAGAAAAGGCTTCAAAACCAGAAATGGTGACTTGTGGGAGATGTCAAGTACTCAGGCACCACACATAGTCTGCCTGATACAGTTGAATTTAACAGGGTAAATGCTTACTTTAACTGGCCTATCTTATCCAGGCTTCACTTCCAAGAAGGAAGCATTAAAACCCCATATTTTTTATTTCTTCAAAAGATACTGTATCTGAGCAAAACCACTCAAAGGTCTTCTGAGAAAAGGAAACAGAAATACAAATTCAACTTACTCTGCATAAAAAAATGCTTGTGATGAAAAAAAAATGCAATCACTTAAGAACCTGAAGCAGAAAGCTGCCTCTTTTAGAAACATGGCCTTCTGCCGGTCTGTGATCACAGCCTGTCACTGCAGCATGTCTTACATCCTCTTGCAAACAGAAGTACAATGTACTTACATAATCTAGAGGAACAAGGATTGCTTAGTGGAGTATAAACTCCCTATACTCATGGATAGCCTAATTTTGAATGTAGCTTATGCCTTCAACTATACTAGAAGTCATCCTGGACTTTGTTGGGTGTCTAAAAAGGTCTTGTCTACAATGTGCACTCAGTCTTTTCCAACCCCTAGCTTTACAAAAGCGCAAATCCCATTTGAAATGGGCAGGAAAGATACCTCAAGGCCTTAAGAAAACACAGAAAGGCAGAAAATCAGGAGAAAGACTTCCTGGATAGGCAAGTGAGTCTCAGTTACAGCTAGCAGAGTCTGCCTGATCACAGCATGACTCTGTGTGACTCCGGAAGGGTTTAAGGATCTAAACAAAATAAAAGGATTCCTGAAATTTCACTCATGGAAGTCTCAATTCGTTTTTATGGCTGACAAAGCTCCAAAGCCAGGTGGACCCTGAGCCACTGAAGTCGGAAATAAAAGATTGTTTGGAGATGATATTTCTTATGTCCAGAGGAAAACACCATTTTTTTGAGTCCTTCCCCCTCTAACTCTGTTCTTTCACATCAGTTGATGCTGCTTAAAAAACACTGCTTCCTGTGAACCTTGCTCTGTTTTCTACCTTCGTATATCTGTTCTCATGTGTTATTAGCAGCTTCCCTCCTTATGCAAGCACACACACCCAGATGAGAACACAGCCACCCACACCTGTTAGATCCTGTCCCAGGAAATCCAGTACAGGACTGCTGTACATATAGTTTTCCCTAGATAATGTCCCCTTTTCCACTGGAATCTGTACAGAGGGATTCAAGGACTTGGTATCTCCATCCAGGATTTCTGGACAGTGGATCTCTGAAACAGCCAGACTGCTGAATACCTAAAATGTTCTGGCATGTTCACTGTACATGAGATTATCTATTTATAAAGCATGATTGGTGAAATGGGATGGCTTTCACTACCTTCCCAACATTTTCTTACCTCAACAGAACTGTTTGTTGAGCCTCCTGCTGCTGTGTGTCTGCTGTATTGTTTGAATTGCTGCAATCCATCCTGCACAGCTTGTACCACTCCATTCCCCCCCTGTGGGAAACAGCCTTCTGTTGGAAGCAAACGGAGCTCCGAAATGCAGGCTTGAATTCGTGCAAAGTTTTCTTTCACTTGCTGCAAAACAGCGTTCAATGAACATGAAAGACTGTTGAACAAATAATATGAAATCTCTTTCCATAATGTGGAAGAAGGTTTTTTGAATTCACAGCACTGAGCTTAGACTGGGGGCAGGAGCCAAGTCATAAAACAGTGGGGAGACCATAAACAAACACCCAGGAAAGACCACGACAAAGGTTACCGTATATGACACTTCCCCATGTATTCTCCCAGTCTTTATTTTCAGCTCAGGGACTTTCCTGACTTCACATGACTTGTCTAACAAGCACCCTTTAATACAGCTCTTTCTTGATTCTCACTAAACAGTGTCAAGTCTTTCTCTAGCTGGATCAAAAAGACATTGTGCTCACAGTCTGCCCTGTTGAGACACGGGCAAATTCAGGGGTGCAGAAGAAGTAATGGAATCCTGGTATTTCTGAGGAAAGCTGAAATGGAACACATACTCATCAGACAGAGATGTAAAACTGCTCCTGATTCCAGAAGCAGAGTATCAGATACCACTGTTAGTGAAATTAGGTTCACCGAGCCATAGAAACATATAGAATGTCCTGAATTGAAAGGAACCCACAAGGATCATCCAGTCCAACTCCTGGCCCAACACAGACACCCCAACAACTCCCCCCTGACCCTCAGAGCGTTGCCCAAACCCTCCTGGAGCTCTGGCAGCCTTGGGGCCGTGCCCACTGCCCTGGGGAGCCTGTTCAGTGCCAACCACCCTCTGGGGGAAGAACCTTTTACCTGAGATCAAACCTAAACCTCCCCTGAAAAAGCTACAGCTGTTTCCTTGGGTCCTGACACTGGTCACAGAGAGAAGAGATCGATACTGCCCCTCATGAGGAAGCCGCAGACCCTGATGAGCTCTGCCCTCAGTCTCCTCTTCTCCAGCTGAACAAACTAAGTGACCTCAGCCACTCATAGTCTGAAGAACACAGTCACCTTGAAATACTTTACTGTTCCTAAAAGTGAAAGAACAGCTCTGAAAAACAGCTTCAGTACAACATCAGATGTCTGAAATAAAGAGATGGCTCCCAGAGCAGAACACCCAAAGAAAGCTGGGGAGAAGGGGAGTGGGAGCTCACAGTCTGCGTGCACACAACTAACTCAAGTCTTTGAGTGTGAGCTTTGCTGTCTTGGACAAGTCCAAAAGAAATGCAGTATTATGGCAAAAGAGCTGATGTGATGACCAGTCATGCAAACAGGAGGGGTATTTTTAATTCTCTATACAGCATTGCTGAGTCCAAAACTGGAATCAAAAACCAGCAGAGTGAATATACAGAAGGGCTTGGAAGTTATTAAGTGGTTGTAAAAATGCCTTGCAGTTAGACTTATAATTTGTTCTCTTTAATTTACCAGCTAGAAGACTGAGAAAGGACTTGCTTCTATTTAGATGAAGAAAGGGTAAAATACAAGCAGTTTCTTTGATCTAGCCAAAAGAGTAAATATATTAACAAACCCTTGGAAGCTAAAACAAATAAATTCAAATAAGAAACCAGGTGCAAGTCTCACAACAATGATTAACCACTGGAAGAAATCATCAAGAAAAGTACTTGATTATCCACCTTGTAATATCTTCAGACCCAAACTAGATGGCTTTCTGGAAGAAGTGTTTTAATATGGGTACTTTGATGAAATACAATAGCCTGTAATATGAAGAAAGCCAAACAATGATCTAAAGGTTCCCATCTTTAAAAACTGTGACTATCAAAATGAGGAATTTTTGTTTAAATAAAAAAGACATCTGATCAAGAGCAGCAGTGTCATAATACTCATAAGTAGAGGGATTGTGCCAAGGGTCAGATGTCCTCTGGTGAGCCACAATTACCAGATGAGATCGGAGGTAGCTGTCAGCCAGCATATGCTGGACCAGTACCAGGACATACCCAGTATTTATAAAAGTAGGTATTTGGCCCCAAACACTCACAAACTAACTTGAACATAATGCAAACTCAGAGAGAGCACATCTGGAACCAGCTGTGAAACAGATCACCGAGATCGTCTTGCAGTGACGTGCCAGGACGAATTACCACTAAATTCATCCTAGGAAGCAAGAAAAAGTGTTTGCTCTTAAAGCCCCTAATCAGAGTGATTCCACGGTGTCTTCAGAAAACATTTCTTTGGCCTTCCCTTAGTCATCCGAGTCACACTATCTATAACCTGTTCTATAAAATAAAGCAAGCAGCTGCGTGGTACTTGGTTGCTGGCTGAGGTTAAACCAAGACACACCATTAGCCACCTTCTTCTTGCAGATCACATTTGGTAAATTACTGTTCTCTCTGATTTTTTATTTTTCCCAGTTGGTCTCTACCTTTCCTGAGATGTGAAAACTTTATAAAACATTTCAGAATGTTTTCACCATTGCTGTATAAAGTGGAAGGGTTAGTTCTGTGTGTTTACATTAATGTTGTGCAAATGAGATTGCTCGGTGTGACTGTTTCTAACACTATGACTTCATAGATTCTTGTGCACTTTATCATGCACAAACTGTTACTGTAGAGCTGCTTGTCATTCTCCATCTACATTTATTCCACTGCATAGCCCCAGATGAGTGCAGTACTTGTTCTTATTGACTTAGATCTATATATTTAAGAGCTGTGCAGATGTGGTGCTTAGGTACATGGTTTAGTGATGGAGTTGGCAGTGCTGGGTTTAGGATTGGACTTGATCTTACAGGTCTTTTCCAATCAAAATGATTCTGTAATTATATGATTTCAGGATATTTCTCAAATTTGGCAATAATATTTTAACTCTGCACCTCTTCACTTAAATATCTGGAATCTCTTCCACACTGGTAATATTTTCTCACTGTCCAAATTATTACAGCTTGGGCTGTGTTTGATAATTCTGATAGAGAAGCAGTACAGATAGTGCAGAAAGTGCCATATGAATGGTACAGATGAAAACAAAACCTAACTTATGCATGTGAACAGCTTCACAGATCAAAAATATGACACTTCTTTTAAACTTCACTTTTCATAAAATTCTGTGAAACTATGCTTTTTGAGAATGATTAATTTTTAGATACACATTTGCAGTAAATGGTAACTTTCTCTACTGAATGACAACAATATATTGCATTCCCATTTGTGAGCTCCCCAGGGCCCCAGTTTTGGCCATACCGTGAAGGGAAGCAGACACTCCTGCTGGGGCTGCACCACATAGAGGCTCAGCAGGGGCACACGGCAGGGCCCTGCCAAGCCACATGCCAAGCACAGTGTGTTTTCCAGAGCCTCAGAGAGCACAGAGCAAGTATTGGCCCACGAAGGTGATGTGACATCCACAATGAGAATCCGCGATGGTTGCTGGTAGTGGGCTTTAGTAGCAGGAAAAGTTCTCCGTGTTTCTGAGAGTAATTTTCTGGAATTCATGGCTTCTGAACACAGGCACCACATGTCCAATTACCCATCTCCATCTGAATGGGAGAAATAAACAAAGAACAGCAATGAGTGAGACTCTGCCTTTCCCATTCAATTTAAACCACCCTGAGGCACAGCAGACATTAATGACAGAAGTTCCTATATCTTTCTCCAAAGCAATCACTGTCCATACTCTAGGATAAACTCACAAAAGACAAGAGAAAATGCATGTGGTCAGAAAACAAAATGCTTCAGCTAAAGACCCATGGCAGATACTCTCTTACAGGTGCAGCTGGAGCAGCTACAAATGTTGGCAGCACAGCCATACTTGAGCTGTGTGACATGTCTCCTGATCCCCTAGTGGGGCTCAGGTGCATCCATGGCCAGCAGACAACCAATGTTCAGCAGCTACTGGAAAGCAAGACTGTGAAATCCTCCTCCTAATTCTGCAGTGGCCAACAGGTTCTACCCAAACACCAAGGAGAACACAGTCTCTGCTCCTTCATACCCAGCAGTATAAGACAAGTAGCTACTATATCCAAAAAAGAACATCACGATGCATAAAGAAAATATTGCATATACATAAATATTACTTGGTGGATGTGAGAACCAACTTTTATCCTTCAGATTGTCTAATACCTGGGTTAAGCTCTCTGCACTGACAAAAGCTTTGATGAACACACAGCACTGTCTCATCCTGTTCAAAAACATGGGAGCACTGCAAACCTTAAAGCATCTGCAACGTCAGAAACTCCAACAGAATTTACCTCCAGCCAAGTACCACCTTTGATTCCCAGAGCTGGCTGGCGATGCTGGGAATGCTGTGCAGGGAGGTGGCTGTGCTTCACGTGTCCCAGAGCTGTGCCAAGCGACACAGAGGTTTGTTAGAGCAGCTCAGGAATGCTGCCAGTGTCAGGTGACAGCTTGCACAAGGCAGGGGAGGAAAGATGAGGGCTCCCCAATTCCCCATCATCTTTGCATGGGAAGAGAGGTAAAGCCTCTTGTTGAAAGGCCCTGGGAGACCACAGATCCCTTCAGTGCACGAACAGAACATACGGTCAGGACACATTTCTTTCCCACCTCTTTTTGTTCATTTCCTTTCAAATATCCACCCTTGCATCCATCAGCATCACTACGTATCATCTCTGCATGCAGAAGGCTCAGCTGGTGCCTTGAGAGACCCCCCCCCAATCTTTCAGAAAATGTGACCATTCCTGGTAAACAGTCACAGAGAAGCAGAGAGGAGCAAACAGGAGTGTGCTGTCAGGTCTTATGCCTCCTGTACAAATCAGAGGAAACCAATCAGCCCCAAGCAAACACCTCGCAGTTTGTCTCAAAGGTGTAGAGCCAAAGGATTGAGATGTGCTCATCCACAGACCTGGAACATGATGCTTGTTCCCCCACCCATCTCCCTTCAATATATACATCTTAAGCACAAGGTCCAGCATTTTCCTGTTATTTTTTTTTTCTTTGTGAACACAGAATCTTCATAAAATCTTCACCAAATCTGAACAAAACATTCAAGTGCTCTTTGTAAGGATATTGAAAATGCTTCAAAAATGTGCCTTGGTCTTGGTAGTAAAGTACTATGTAACCATACAAGTCTATCTGTGTCCAGAAAAGTGTTTTTATAATTGCATATACCTTCTCAATAGGAACTAGAATAAACTCTTTCTTCCTACAGCTGTGTCAATTCCCAGCAGAATTAGTAAGTTTGATGCATTTTCTATACTGGCTCTGGTCAGAACCCAGGCCAGTATGCATGCCCGTCAGTTGTGTGGTATGTTCAGCTCAGACAAATAGCTCTTTTATGTTCACCAAGAAGATAAGATACTGTATTTCCCACAGCCTCCAGCACTTTGGAGTAAGAATTTCTGTAAGTCTTGAAAAGAGCAATAAATGCTTTTCTATTTGACTGAAGTATCATCAGAAAAAAATTCTGTATTTCTGGGATTCTTGTCAGTGAAGGCAAAACAGAGTGATCACAGCTTGAATTCCAAAACTGAGGCTAACACTTCAGAGCTGGTGAAAATGTTATACATATTGATCTAGATCATGGAGATTTGTGTACGTATCTTGCTTTGACTGAACAAACCCCCCTTGCTGTTCTCTCTCTGGGTCTCCCCTCCCAACTCCTCTCCTCTGATGCTCCAGGTGCCAAGGCCCCTGTTTTTGAGGGGCATTCCTGCTCTGCTGCCCTCCCCTGCCCCCCCATTCTTTATAAATCAAGAGCCAGGAGCCCCAAGTGCAGAGAGGGCTGCAGGGAATCAGTGGCAATGCCTGCCTGTGTCTCCCTGTGTTCCCTGCAGTTCTCCTGCCTGTTGTGCCCTGGGCTGGAGAGCCCTGCCTGGCCTGTGTTTCTTGGAGGAGAGCGATGTTATTCCATTTGTCCCAAAGGTGTGTTGGTGGGCACTCGTTTTCTGACAGGCAGTGCCCTTTTCCTGTTGCCTTTCCCAAGTTTTCCCAAGTGCTGCCCAGCACGGGCCTTGGTGTGTGGCCACAGCGATTGCCAGGAGGAAGGGGAGCCTTGGCCTCAGCTGCCCAGCTCGGCTGGCTGGGACAGGATTGGGGTGGCCTGGCAAGGCATGAACGTATTTTTGAGTTCTGGGGTGCCTTGAAACCTTTCCCTGTCAGGTTTCTCTCCCTGATTTCCTGGGGTCCAGCATTCCAGGTGTCTCTTCCTTTGTCCAAAGTCCAATGGCAGAGGACTGAATAACTCACAAGGGGGCTTTGGAATGAGAAGGGTTCTGTTCCAATTGGGCAAGGAATGCAGTAAGAGAAAGGAGCCTCCTTTTAGTGCCTGAAACAGAGAGGAATAAAAATGCTGGGAAAGGTCCCATTTCCTTTGGTGTCCCCCCTGGATTTCTCCTGGATGAAAGCCTCTAGTGAGCAATCAGAAGAGAAGGGTGAAGAACAGGAGCCTTTGAGTTGCCCAGTGCACTTAACTGTCTTGTTTTCCTCTCTTTCAGGACAGGCCAAAGCCCTGAATTGAGCCCAGCTCTACCCAATGCCTCGGGGTGTGAGCAGCCAAAGGCAAGAGGCTCCAGCCCCGCTGGCCGTGCTGGGGGCTCCTGGTGCTGCCCGTGGGGTGGGGTAAGTCAGAGGGACACGTTTCCCTTCTCCTGCCTGTTGGCATTTGCTCCCTGGGCAAGGGCTCTTTTTGCCACTGCGGGCTGGTCCTTGCCGTGTGTGCTGGGAAGGGTGGAGAGGCAGGGGCGAAGGGCCGGGTGCCGCTGAGATGGCAGGGAGTGTTGGCATCAGCATTGCAGGGAACGGGGAGCTCAGAATGCCAGGAGCTGATGGAACCATTGCCTTGGGTGTGTTTAGTTTGTGTCTGGAGCCAGGATTTGGGCTGGAGAGCTGTTGTTGGGAACAAAGGGTGGAGCAAACGTGCTCCATGGATGTGTAAGGAAGGACCGAGTAGAAGGGAAGAGGTCTATTTTTAAACTACAGGACTACAGGACTGCTTTGGTTCTGAGTCAGAGAGAGAGGAGAAGTGGCTTTTCCTCATCTGCAAGGTTGCCAAGCAGAAGTGGGACACTGTCTTGCCCTTCCCCAAAGCTTTGCAGGCACATGGGAGTAGCTCAGGGCTGGCTCAGTTCTCTGAGACAGAACCACGTGGGAGAGGTTTAAGTATGAAGAACATCTCTATTGTCACTTGATTGCAAAGATTAGGTCCTACAGTCCCAGAGTGATAGGGAAAACAAGGAACCCCTGTTCTTCACGGGAAAAAAAAAGCGCTGAGGTGAAGTTTGTCAAAGCAGCAGAACATTCTTGTTCTTGTGGGGTTTGTGGAGTCCGTGTGGGTGCCCAGGAGAACTGGGTCAGAACTGGGTTTTGTGGTCAGAGAGCTGCATCCCTAAATTTGGCAGGCTCTGTGTGGTGGAAATGAAGTGGTAGCCCCAGAGGCTGGTGCTTTGTGTCTCCAGGTATCCCCAGGACGCTGCTAATCCCAAGGGATCTGCTCTGGGTCCAGGCTGTCCGTGCTGGAGCGCCCTGGTGGCTGCAGTCCCTGAGCCCGCAGAGACAGAGAGAGCCCCGGCCCAAGTGGCCTTTGGCCCCTCGTGGGGAATGTGGGGTGAGCCTGGGAGCTGCGGAAGGGCAGAGTGAGGGCTGTGCTCCAGACTGACGCCGCCAAGGGCAGCGTTTCCCTGCAGGGCTTGAGCTTTGGGCCCACAGGCTGAGTTTGAGGAGGCTCAGGGTGACAGACGCTGCTGCCTTTTGTTGCCTGCTGAGGTTTTCTGTCCCCCAGAAAGCACCATCCCCACGGGCATTGATGACATGCCCTGTGCCCACCGCTCACTGTGCACCCAACTCCAACCAAAGCAGGTCTTGGTGTGTTTCAAAGAGCTTCAAAGAACTTTCAAACCAAGTAAATTCCTTTTTTCTTCTGTTTTTCTTTGAGGTGATGGAATGGCCTCTCTGGATGTGTGCTGAGCTCTGGCTGCAGCCGTCAGCACTGAGCACTCCCTGGGCCCTCCTTCCTTGGCAGCCTCGTGGGCCGGGACAGAAGAGACGGGAGGTAAACCGGGCTCATCAGAAGTGGGCACGTAGGGAAAATTGGGTGGGGGGAAACATCTGAGGCAATCTCCACGGCAGAGAATGAATATTTAGAGGGGAAAATGAGGCCCTCAGTAGTGAACTTGTAGGGAAAATTCTGGGGGTAAAATCTGTGGCAATGTGCATCAGAGAGAAGGAACATTTTGGAATAAACTGGATCAGTCAGTACTGCAGAGGCACAGAAATTTTGGAGGGGAAAACTTGATCAAATTTCCAGAACGAATCTTTGGAGATCAAAAAGTGATAATCAGTAGTGTGCACGTAGGGAAACCTTTGGGGGTTAAACAGGAGGTAATCTCTATGGGAGAGAATGACTCTTTGGTGTTCAAAAGGAGGTAATCAGAAAATTGTGGGTGTTAAACTCCAGGTAATGACCTGGGAAGAGAATGTGTTGAGGTGAAGATGAGGCACTGGGTGGAGGACAGGTAGGGAAAGGTTTGAGATCAGCTGAGGTGGTCTGTGGGGTGGAGAATGACCCTCTCTAGGTACAAATGAGCTGCTTAGACATGGATAGGTGAGGAAAATGTTGGGAGTAAAATCTGGGGCAATCTGTCACAGAGAGAATGAATATTTTGGGGTAAAGTGAGGCAGTCAGGAGTGGCCAGGGAGGGAAGATGTTTGCTGGTAAAATGTGAGGTCACGTGGAGCAGAGAGAATGTACCTCATGGGGTAAACTGGGGCAATCTGTTGTGGACATCTGGGGAAAATTGTCGGGGTCAAACTTGAGGTCATGTCCAGGGCAGAGAATGGATATTTTGAGTTCAAACCCTGGGGGTTTAGAAAGAGGTTTTATCTCCAGGGGAGAGAAGGGACAGCAGGAGGTCAACTGAGGTGAGCAGTGGTGGGCAGGTGGGGACATTTAGGGCAGAAATATTTGAGGTAATCTGCGGGGTCCAGAATGAACCCTGAGAGGTGCAGATGAGGCAATCAGGAGTGGACACTCCAGCGGGCCCAGGGAAGAGTCTGGGGGTAAAAGGTGTGGCCACGTCTGGCAGAGAGAAGGAACTTCTGGGATAAACTAAGTCAGTCCTTACTGGACAGGTGAAGCTTCAGAAACTCTCCAGGGTAGGGAGTGAATATTTGGAGGTGAAAATAAGGTGGTCAGTAGTGTGCAGGTGGGGTAAAAATCTGAAGTAATCTCTGGAGGAGAGAATGACTATTTTGTGCTCCAGAAGAGGTAATTAGTAGTGGGCTGGAAGGGAAAACTTTGGAGGTTGAAGAGGAGGTTCATTCTCTCCAGGGGAGTGAATGAACATCCTGAGGTAACCGGAGGGAATGAGTGGTGAGAGAGACAGAAAATTGTGGGTGTTAAACTGCAGGTAATGTCCTGGGAAGAGAAGGCATCTGTTGAGGGGAAGAGGAGGCACTGGGTAGAGGACAGGGAGGGAAAGGTTTGAGAAGAGCTTGAGGTGGTCTGTGGGGTGGAGAATGACCCTCTCTAGACAGATATGAGCTGCTTAGACATGGATAGGTGAGGAAAATGTTGGGAGTAAAATCTGGGGCAATCTGTCACAGAGAGAATGAATATTTTGGGGTAAAGTGAGGCAGTCAGGAGCGGGCAGGGAGGGAAATTTTTGTTTGTCATGCCTGAGGTAATCTGCAGCAGAGAGAATGTACCTCCTGGGTTAAACTGGGGAAATGAGGAGTGGACAGGTAAGGAGGTTTTTGGAGAAAACTATGAGGAATTCTCTGTGGCAGAGGACAAATATTAGAAGATCAAAATGAGGTAATAAGTAGTTTGCAGGCAGGGATAAGAGTGAAGGTAAATCTGGATGTCACCGAGGGGAGAAAATGAGCATTTTGAGGCACAGTGAGGCAGCCAAGTGGTGGGCAGGGAGGGAAACTTTCTGTTTGTAAAATCAGAGGTGATGTGGAGGAGAGAGAATGGACATCATGGGGTAAACCTTGGGACCTGCAGGGAAAATGTTGGGGGTAAAACTTGTGATAATCTCCAGGGCAGAGAGTGAATCTTCTGAGTTGAAAATGAGTTGCTGGGTGGTGGACAGGTGGGGAAGGTTTTGAGAGTAAACTCGAGGTGTTGTGCTGGGTAGAGAACGAAAATCTTGATGTCGAAGTGAGTTGGTGAGCTGTGGAGAGGTAGAGAAAATGCTGTGGCTGTGGTCTGAGGTCATCTGTAGCAGGGAGAATGTCCATCATGATGGACACTGAAGCAGTCAGTGGGGAGCAGGTAGGGAAAAGCTGGGGGAAAATCTGGGGCAATGTGTAGCAGAGAGAATGAGCATTCTGGGGTGACCTGAGGCCGTCAGGAGTGGACAGGAAGGGAAAAGTTTTGGGGGAAAATTTGGGGCACCATCCAGTGTGGAGAATGAATATTTTTAAGGACAAATGAGGTACTCAGTGGTGGAGAGTTGGGCAGTGCTTTTAGGGTAAACTTGGGGTAGTCCATAAAGTAGGGAACACACATGTATTTGGGCAGATGAGCTGATTACCTGTGGATAGGGAAGGAGAATTTGGGGAGTCAAATCTGGGCAATCTGTAACAGAGAAAATGAACATTTTTGGGGTAAAGTGAGGCAGTCAGGAGTGGCCAGGGAGGGAAGATGTTTGCTGGTAAAATGTGAGGTCACGTGGAGCAGAGAGAATGTACCTCATGGGGTAAACTGGGGCAATCCATTGTGGACATCTGGGGGAAATTGTCAGGGTCAAACTTGAGGTCATGTCCAGGGCAGAGAATGGATATTTTGAGTTCAAACCCTGGGGGTTTAGAAAGAGGTTTTATCTCCAGGGAAGAGAAAGGACAGCAGGAGATCAACTGAGGTGAGCAGTTGGGGGTTGAAGAGGAGGCTCATTCTCTCCAGGGGAGTGAATGAACATCCTGAGGTAACCGGAGGGAATGAGTGGTGAGAGAGACAGAAACTTGTGGGTGTTAAACTGCTGGGTTCCCAGCCCCGGGCCGTGTGTCTTGCAGAGGAGCCGTGCCCGGGAGACAAATCCATCTCATGCCCGCTGGAAGCGCTGGCCCGGAGCTGCTCCATCCCTGCTGCTACGAGCTGTGCTGGCAGTCCTGCGGCTGCGGCTGGGACACATCCTCGGAAGGCTCTGGATCCCCTTCCAGCCCTTGCCAAGGTGTTGGGGGCTGTCCCGAGGGCGGCTCTGGGGCACAGCCCAGCCACAACAGCAGGGGCCAGTTCAGAGGGCTCTTCCAGCCTGAAGAATTCCACCACTGGGACTCTTCTTACCTCAGGAGCTCTGGCTAAAACGGGATCCTGGGATGTTTGGTCCCTTCCAGGGGGTCCTGGCCCCTCGCTGCCAGGGCCACGCAGATGCAGCTGGAGGCCAACGTGGACACATCGGCAGAGGAGGAGAGCTTTGGGCCACAGCTCAGATCCAGGCTGGAGGTAGGAAAGCACTTGCCTCTGCAGTAAGTTTTCCTCAGATCTGCTGGTCTTTTTCATAGAATCCCAGACTGGTTTGGCTTGGGAGGGATTTTAAAGCCCCTCCAGTCCCACCCCCCTGCCATGGCCAGGGACACCTTCCGCTCTCCCAGGTTGCTCCAAGCCCCATCCGACCTGGCCTCGGACACTTCCAGGGATCCAGGGGCAGCCACAGCTTCTCTGGGCAACCTGTGCCAGGGCCTGCCCACCCTCACAGCCAAGAATTCCTTCCCAATGTCCCCTGTAAGCCTTTTTCTTTAAAAGCAAGGTGTATCTGAAAACTCTTGCTAAATTCCTGTCTTTTGTCAAAAAAACAACCAAAAATAACCACCCAACAATCCAAAATAATCCAAGTGTGTCCCTTTTCCCCCCCTCCCTCCCAGCAATGTGGTGTAAATGCCAAGGATGGGAAGAAGCTGGAAGAGGCTCGATTTCACACCGTGGAGGCCGTGCCCCAAAGAAGGAGCTGCTGAACATCAAAGGCATCAGCGAAGCCAAAGCTGACAAAATCCTGGTAAGGATGTTATGGAACATTGAGCCAAGATATTCCACAACCTTCTTTCTGCTGGCTTGAAGGGTTGTGGTGGATTTGGAAGGTCACCAAGGGGCAGTAAAGGTGGTTAGAGGTGTGACGTGGCTTCTGACGAGAAGGGACAAAACCCAGCAGGACAGAACTGAACTGGAAGGGTGGGTGGCAAGGGGAAACTATTTCTATAAAACACACCAAATAGATGTTGGAGCCTTTTCCTGGGGCACAATTTCACTTCTGTTCAGAGGTACCAACCAGTGCCCAGTCTGTGAACTAAAAGGGGTGGGCAATGATACAGGTGCTACTCCGCAAAGCAGGAAATATTAATTCCTGGGGGTTAATGAACAGGGGGAGCTCTCCTGGCACTGCTCTGCTTGGTTTTCCCTCAGGCTGAGGCAGCCCCACTGGCTCCCGTGGGTTTGGCCACGGAATTCCACCAGCGGAGCTCGGAGATCATCCAGATCACCACTGGCTCCAAGGAACTGGACAAACTGCTTCAAGGGAATCACTTGATTGCTCTTTACCGCTTAGCCTGCGTTATTGGGCTGGGCTTTTCACTGGGAACACGGTCCTTGCACAGAATCACAGGGAACAAGTTGTGCTTAAGTGAAAAATCTCCTCGAGTGCTGCTCTTGTGGAACTGCTTTCATTTTAAAAGCTGCAGAAATGGTTTGGAAGCCTTTGAGTCACAATGCAGAAGCCAGAGCTGTCCATTTGGGGACGTTTCTGGTTTATTCTAGCATGGGATGTATTTCAAGAACACAAAACCAGGTATCACCGTCTCCCCATCGATCTGGTGATCCAAAAATGAACCAAATCATTTCAGCTCTGCAGCATCTTCAAAAACACACCTAAACCTTTTATCTGCAAGGTGACCAAATCTCAGGATGACAGCAAGTTTTGCCAATTAATTTTGAAACTTTTGGCCAAAGGAAGGGTTTTACTGGGTCTCTGTCATTTGCAATGTTTTGTATGTGGGTTTTGTTTGTAATCTTTATTGTTAATTATTATTGTTCTTCTCTTCCCTTCAGGAGGAATAGAAACAGGGTCCGTACCAGAGTCGTTCGGGGAGTTCCGTCCCGGGAAGACACAGCTCTGGCACACCCTGGCAGTCACCTGTCAGGTGAGTGGGTCACCTCATTACAATCCAATGCTCAGACGCCCCAGCATTTGGGAATTTGCTAATTTGGGCACTTTTCTTGACTTTCCAAGTGCTTCTTGCTTTCTAGAGGTGGCTCTTTGTTCCAAGCCGGTCCAGAAGCTCCAAGCTTTAGCGGGTGTGCTCTTTCATTTCAGACTTGCAGAGATTTTAGTATTCCATAAAGTATTAGAGGCTTGGGCTTAAATTTGGTCGTTTAGTTGACTCCCTAAACTTAGCAGCAGCTGAAAGTGGAGCATCTGCCCTCTTCTGTGGAATCCTGGAATGGTTTGGGTAGCAAGGGACCTTAAAGCCCATCCACTTCCCCGGGCAGGGACACCTTCCACTGTCGCAGGGTGATGCAAGCCCTGTCCGGCCTGGCCTTGGACACTTGCAGGGGTGGGGCAGGCACAGCTTCTCTGGGCAGCCTCTGCCAGGGCCTCACCTCCCTCACTGGGAACAATTCCTTCCCAATATCCAATATGATAGGGTGACTAGAGAAAGGCTAAACAAATATTGAGTCTAGTTTTCTACCTTTGGATAAAATGATTTGGAAGTCTGAGTGGGCCTGTGGACCTGCTCCCAATAAAGGGATACCTTGAAAGCATTAGGAAGCTGATGTCAAGTTCATACAAATCCAGGGTGTTTGACTCTTCCAGTAGCAGAACCCCTTGATTAGGGATTACACTACCAGATGTAATATTTTATCTTTCTGGCCACCTGAAGCAAGGGGTAAGACAGGAAGTTTAAAAGAACTACATTTTAGATAAAATATTGCTATTTGAACTGTCTGAAAATTTTCTTATCTGTTTTTTTTCTTTAGTTTGTTAAGTGAACCTGACAGAGGTAGTAAATTCTGTGGAAAAAAGATTGAGTTGGATATTGTATTGACTACTACAACAGACAAGGAAATTGCTCCTAGTGGAAGTTTTGCACTAATTGAGTCAGGTATTTTGATGGAAAACTGAATCAACCAATATGCAGATCAACCCTGTTGGAGTTTAATCTCCAGAACACTAAAATACCATCTTGAAAACTAAAGAAACCCCAGGCTTTTCAGGAGTTCAGTAATACTTCCATGGAGTGTGTTTACCTATGTTTAAAAAAAAAAAATCACAAACAAGTGATAAATAAACAACAAGGGCTACAATTTGATGTATTCCTGTTTAAATGTTTTTCCTCTTCTGTTGGAGACAACAATTGGTGTCTTGTGTAAAGTGTATTGTTCTGCCACTTAGTAAGGATGAAACCCCCATTCTAAGGGTTTCTTCAAAGCAGCAGTATTTGCTTATTGATTATTTTCTATCACTTGGCAGATGTTCACTCTGGAAACACCTGATGCTACCGTTCCTCTCCTGTCTCTGCCGCTCTCTCCGCACAGCTCTCGTGACATTGTCCCTCAGCAGGAAGTGATTTCCCTCCCTTTTTGCTACTGGAAGGGCACGTGAGCTTCCCAAGCAGCTGGGGACAGTACCAGCTCCCGTCAGCTCTTTTGGAAGGGAATTTGATCTAATCCTGCTGGCTTTTCCTGCAGCAAGGAGTGCTCCCACCAGAGGATATTTGGCAACAAACATCTCTGGATGAACCCTGATGACACTCGAGACTGATGGGAAAGGCAGATGATGTTTGCAGCAGGGTTTGGGTTAGGTTTAGGGTTCGGGATAGGGTTAGCGTTCGGGTTCAGGTTAGGGTTAGGGTTCAGGTTCTGGTTAGGGTTCGGTTTAGGGTTAGGGTTCGGATTAGGGTTCAGGTTCGGGTTAGGGTTAGGTTTAGGGTCCTCCCTCAGCCAGCCCAGGCAGCGCTCCAGCACAGCTAGTGCCCAGGGAGAATCGTCACACGGAGGAGGGGACAGGAAACCAAAGCCCTGCTGCCCTCCTCACTCTTCTGACCTCTCCTACCCTTTTCCCATCGGTTTAGGGGGGCCCCAGCACTTTTTGGGGTGTGCTGGGTGCCGTGTTGAAGGGCAGGTGCCCTCCCAAAAGCTCCCAAACATCCCCGGCATCCCCAGTGATGTCACCACTGTCCCTGTGATGTCACTGGTGTTGCCAATGATGTCACAGCTGTCCAATTGGTGTCATCACAGTCCCTGTGATGTCATCAGGCAGTTGTGATGTCACTGGTCTCCAGTGATGTCACTGCTGTCCCATGAGATGTCAACACTGTCCCATGTGATGTCACTGCTGTCCCCAAGGGTGGTCCCTGTGTCCCCAAAATGTCACTGCTGTCTCTGTGATGTCACCTCTGTCCCAAGTGGTAGCACCATGTCCCCGTGATGCCACTGATGGCCCCTGTGGTGTCACCAGAGCCCTGTGATGTCACTGGTCTCCTGGGATGTCACCGCTGCCCCCTTCATCAAAACTGAAGGCAGAGGGCCCAGCTCCCTGCAGCTCTCCTGTATCCCAGGGCTGGAGGCTTGTGCAGGGCTTGCAGCCAGCAGGGGAAAAAAAGAGCTTTCCTTTTCCCTCTAAAGCCTCACGTGCAAGAGCTGAACAGCAGCACAAGCTCTGTTCCGCTGAGGTCCTCCCTCAGGCAGCCCAGGCAGCTCTCCAGCACAGCCAGTGCCCAGGGAGAATCGCCTAGCCCAACCTGTTCTCTCTGACAGAGCTCCTGAGCTGAAAAATGGGGCTGGGAGGTCCAGGCTGGGCTTGCTTGGGCTTTACTGGGCTGGGCAAGGGCTGGCAGCTGGGAGCATTGGGGCTGCTCCTCCAGCTCCTGCTCTCACTGTGTTCTCCTCCTTTCCTTTCCCACTCCACTGGCAACCCCCACGGAAAATAGGGTTTACAGACATCCCTGTAACACTCAGTATGTTTGTCCCTGTCGTCAGGAATCTGCCCTGTGCCAACCCCTGGGGATGTCTGCACCAGTTCTGGGGGGGAATTGCCTGCGCTTGGCTTGCCTTGGCAGGGCAACACCTCCACAGCTCCTCCTCTCCTGGAGGACAGAGAGCTGCTCCAGGGGGACATATCACCTGACCCTTCTCCTTGGATGAGGCAGAAACATCCCCTTTCTCTTGCTCTTCTCTGTGCGTGGGGCGAAAATCGCCCTTGTCAGGGAGCAGCTGCAGACTCTGCTCCTCCTGTGATCCAACAGCGGCCCTTGCTGACCGTGATTGGAATTGCGCCAAAAAGCGAGGAATACCAGACTCTCCTTTTTTGAGGCGGAGTTTTGGTACAGGATTATTTGGTCCTTTTTGTGTCCTTTCGTTGTTCTACCAATACACATACATTCTTTAATAAAAGGCTGTTATTTTTGCTTTCTCAATACTTTTCACTTGGAGCCTCTTAATTTTGGATTTACAATTGCTTAGAGGGAGGAGTTTGGTCTTCCTCATAACTTCTCCTCCTTAGGAAAACACTTGTGTTTGATTAAACTGAGACAGATACAAATTCCTGCTTTGTTTACAGCCCAGAGAGATCTTGAAGGCTCTTCCCATTTGCCTCTGCCCCTCTCCAAGAACTTGTGTGGACACCTTCCCTGCCTGCACCAAGTGATTTCACAAAACTGGGAGGGAGGGTATTTCATGGAGAAGGACCTGGGGGTGTTTTGAGGCCTCTCGAAGCAAATGTTTCCTTCAGGAGAGCTAAAGCCAAGACAGGGGGAGGAAGAGCAGAAACGCAGCTCCTCCAACAATGGCAGCGCCTCCAGGAATTCCCAGCACATGCCCACAGATCCTCCCGGAGGGGTGAGGCCAACATGAAGATTCGACGTGAATACCCTGTTTGGGATAACTTAGGTGATGGCTGCATCCCCTCTCCCTTACCCAGAAGCTGGAGATGCTGCTGTCTGGGAGCAGGAGGTGCCTGCGTGGAGGTTCAGCACCGCTGGCTTGGTGCAAGTCCAAGAAGCGTTTGGACGATACTCCCGGGAACATGGTGTGACTCTGGGGGATGGTGCAGTGAAGGCTCAGGAGCTGGACTCGATGATCCAGTCAATACTAGAGGCTTCATCAATCAAAGTCCCTTCACACTGTAGATAGGGACAAAATCCCAGTAATTCACTTCAGAGCTAAAGAGGTAAAACAGTTTGGATTAATCCTGCCTCAAGCAAAGGCAAACCCATTCGTGGCATTGTTTTTGCTCAAGGATCAGGTAGCACGTGGTGGGTAATGCTAGAAGATGGAGAAACCCGGTGCATATCTCAAGGGGACCTCATTTTTGGGTGAATTTCCTATAACAGTGTGCCTGTATTTGTATGTAAACATTTGTAATATGTATATAGTTGGGGTAACGTATATATGTATGTATGTATAAGGTTCGAAAGATTGAATCCGATATAGCATGTTAGTATGGGAAAAAATTCAGGGATGGATGATGTCATAGATCTGAAAAGAGGTGTTGGAATTTTTTCCCAAATGCCCTCCCCCCCATCTGTTTCTTCTGGGGAAGGAGGGGTGCAGGGAGAGGATGGAGCGGGGCTGCACGTGCTGGGCAGTGCAGGAGCAGGGGGAGGGGGAGCACTCTTGGGAAACAGAGGTTGCTGCAGGGGCAGTTGGGGAGTCCTTTGTTCATGGGCTTTTGGGTTTGGTCCACGGACCAGAGAGACTGGGAGCCCGTTTTTCAGATGCCTCCTTTTCTTTTCCTGAGAGGAAGTTTTTTTTCCCCACGGGACACCTCGCAGAGGACAACGGAGAGAGAGAGACTGATCCATCTCAGAGTGAGCTATTCTGCTTTTGAAACTGCCTGGGGGAAAACTTTTTTTCATTGCTGGCTGCAAGCACATGTGGCTGTGAGCAGCTTTTGAACTGCTGGAACAGTCCTGACTTTCCCCCCCTCCCCAGGTTGCTGTGGGTTTCTCCCCTCCCCCGCCAGGGATTTGGGACTTTGTTTTGTTTCTTCTGAAAGTTTTTGATTGCACCATTTGTTGTTTATTCAAATTTTGTTAATAAAACACTGTTTCTTTTCCACATTTCCACCTGAAGTTTCCTAATTTCTAAGTTGTAATCTTGTTAAACTAAGACAAATTCCTTCATAAAAAGGATGATTAGATATTGGAATGGGCTGCCCAGGGAGGTGGTGGAGTCACTGTCCCTTGAGCTGTTTAAGGAAACACTGGACGTGGCACTTACTAGCTGACAAGGTAGCATTTAGTCATAGGTTGGACTCAATGATTTCAGGAGGTTTTTTTCCAATCTAACTGATTTTGTGATTCTGTGATTCTGACTGCCCCCCCTTGCCTTACCTATGACTCCTTTGCCTTACCGCACCTGCCATTCCCTTCCCTTGCCTTGCCTTTCCTTGCCTACACCTCCATCGCCTTGTCTTCCCCCTTCCTTAACTTCCCTTTCTTTTCCTACCCCTCCCTTGTATTACCTTGCCAAAAGTCAAGGGAGTAGTAGGCAAAGCAAGGAAAGAACAGGGTAGAGAGTGAGACTGAAGTGTTTTGCTAAGGAGGATGAGTTATGAGGAAGACCAAGCTCCTCCCTCTAAGCAATTGTAAATCTGAAATCGAGAGGCTCCAATTGAGGAAGTATGGAGAAAGAAAAATGGCCTTTTAATGAAAGTGTAATGGCAAAAAAAACAAAACAACACAAAACCAACCAAACAATAATCCTGCACCCAAAAGTCCCCTTCAAAAAGGGAAACAGTTCAGTACTTTCTGCCTTTTTTGTGCAATTCCAACCACAGTCAGCAGGGGACGCTGTTGGATCGCTGGAGAAGCAGAGCCTGCAGTTGCTCTGTGTTGGCCACCAGGGGCGCTGTTGGGTTCTGGGGGGTCACCACCCGGGGCCCCAGTATGTGGGAGAAGCCGAAATGGAGATCTCCCCTCACTGAGAAGGGTAAGGGGAAAAGGGGAAAAAGGGGGCTCTTCCCACAAAATTCACACTGTCTGTGGCTGGCTGTGGCCAGGATTTCCCTCCTTTCATCAATGGACACAAAGCCCTGCCAACACGGGAGCAGAAGAGGGAAAGGGTGACCTCCTCCACAAAAGGTTCCTCTGCAGGTAGGTCAAACCTCTCTGATGAAGTCCGAGCAGGTCTGAGCTGGAGGCAGAACAGGGCGCAGGAAAACAGAGGCAAACCAGGGCCAGAAACAGCCAGGTAAGCAGGCTGAAAACAAAGTGAACCTTTGACCCCTCCAACACACATCTTCCCTGAGCTATGGCAGAAGTGAAGTGTCTCCCATTTCCGAGGAGAGAGAAAAAAACCCAACCACTCATCACCCTTCTGCCAAGTCTTTGGAGGGCCATCAGCTTTGAATGTGGATCTGTTGGTTAGTTCTTTTGGGGGTGTCAATCACCCACGGCAAAACTACCCTCCCCTGTCCAACATCATCCATCCCCTTACAGCGATGCAAGGGAAAGAAAAACTCTCTGTCTGGTTTTTTAGAACAAGTAAACCTATGACAGTAGGCAAGGCAAGGGATGTATATGCAAGGCAAAGCAAGGCAGCAGTAGGTAAAGCATGGCAAAGAAAGGGAGTGACAGGTAAGGCAAGGCAAGAGAAGGGAGGCGGGCAAAGGAAGGCAAGAGAGGGACAAGGCAAGGCAAGGGAGGGGCAAGACAAAGATGGGGAGGGGCAGGCAAGGCACGGCAATGAAAGGGTGGGCAAGAATAGGCAACACAAGGAGGAAGTAGGAGAGGCAAGGAAAGGCATGGGAGGAGTAGGTAAGGAAAGGCAAGGGTAGGCAAAGCAAGACAAGGCAAAGAAGGGCCAAGGCGAGACAATGGAGAGACAAGACAATGGAGGGGCAAGACAAGGGAAGAGCAAGGTAAGGCAAGGGAGGAGAAAGGACAGGCAAGGTGTAAGGACTTACAGTGTACAGTTGCCTGTCTCAAACACTGTTAAGGCCACAGAGGGACTCTGCCATGAGATAAGCACAGAATGGAGTCACAGGGTAGCACTAACTCCACACCTGGCAGAGGCAAGATCTGGTTACTACGTTCTGGGTAATGCATCCAGACAAAAATTGTTGCAAATTGCCACTGTTGCAAAGTGCTCGTATGTATATCATTGGTCAAACAAAGATGACCCCAAGTAATGGGACAGCTGGCATCTGCAACCGCTAACGACCACTCAAGCCTCCCAAATATACCTCCATTGATAAGCCACCCACAGTGGGAACGTGAGCTAAAAAATAATAAAGGTGATACTGTTATCCGGGTGTTGCCTCAGACTTAGGGGCAAGCTGATGGAGCTTGGGGAGAGAAGGAGATCACTGATAATGGACACAAGGAGTGCAGAATTTATGGGACACTAGGAAAGCCATCTAACTACTATGCTGAAATCAGCTCCCACTGGGTAAAAGGTAATTCCGCCACGGGGAGATTGTGACCACCAACCCAAGAAACCCAACGAAAAAAAAAGTAAAGCAAGTCAAGGCAAGGAAAAGCAAGGCAAGGGAGGGAAAAGGGAGAGGGAAGGAAAGGGCATAGGAGGAGCAAGTCAATACAAGGCAAGAAAGCAGAAATGGAGGGGAAAGAGAGGAGCAAGGGAAGGCAAGGAAAGGGAGGGGCAACAGAGCAGTACTGGAGGGGCAAGGCGTGGGAGGGCCAAGATAGGGCCAAAACATGGGAGAGGAAAGAGAGGAGCAAGTCAAGGCAAGGCAAAGCAAGGCAAGAGAGGGCCAAGGCAAGGGCAAGGAGGGCCAAAGCAAGGAAGCAGAAAGAGAAAGGCAATGGAGCAGCATAGGAGGGCCAAGTCATTGCAAGGCAACAGAGGGTCAAAGGAGGGGAAAGAGAGGGGCAAGGCAGGGGCAAGAAAATGAAAAGAATGAGATGGGGCAAGGGAGGGGCAAGGCATGGGAGGACAAGGCAAGGGAAGAGGCAACAGAGGGGCAAAGCAAGGCAGGGCAAAGCCAAGATAGGGAGGGGAAAAAAAGAGGCATGGCAGGGGCACTGGAGGGGCAAGTCAATGCAAGGCAAGAGAGGGGAATGGGAGGTGCAAGAGAGGGGCAAGGCAGAAGAGAGACAAGGGAAGGAAAGAGAGGGGCAAAGGAAGGGCAAAGAAGGCAATGCAAGGAAAGGAAGAGCAAGGGAGAGGCAAGAGAGGGGCAAGGCAAGGCAAGGTAAGGCAGGGGCAAGCAAGGGATGGCAATGAAAGAAGGGGTGGGTAATGGTCAGCAACACATGGGAGAAGCAGAAGAGGCAAGGAAAGCCATGGGAGAGGCAGGCTTGGCAAGGCAAGGCTTGTTGAACCAAGACAACCTAATGTATTTCTTTTTCAGGTTGGCTGTCTCCAATCAGAGATATCCAAGCAGAGGTGCTCGGGCACAGAGGCCTTGATACAAGGGTTAGGGATAGTTTTCATCCATGCCTTGCGAAGTTTTCGGACCAAACCAACTCAAAGTAGCAAAATTGCAACAAAACAAACTCAGCTAATACATATGCATTAAGATCCCCTGCACAAGGGGTTTGTGTGCACAAATACTCATAAGCAAATAGTAACAGATGATACTGTAGCCAAACCAAGAGATTATGTAAATTGTAAAGATGAGTATATGAATTGTCTTAAAATTACATATGAGGAAACAAGAGTGGTAACACAATGCAAAAAGGTAAAAATTAGCTTCTTTCAATGCAGCAGATTAGTAAGATAAAAGAAAAAACTGTATTGGACTAACTCTGTAACACTGATGACATTAGTACAAACTTGTCAATTTATACCAACAAAGAAAGATTCAGCAAGAACTGACTGATCTCAGAGGTAGAGTTGCTTTATCTTTTGGATGGATTGTTCCCACCAATCTTCCCAGCGCTGAATTGCCAGCAGCTGAGTTGCACTTTCTTCTTTGATCTGGGCAAACAGCTGCTCAAGCTTACATTTGTATTTCTGTAGAAAAAACAATTAAGGACAAAATTGGTAGTGACAAAATATAAATTTACTTTGCCTAAATCCAGGTCCTGATCCACTGCGCCAGAAGACTGCATAGAGACCACTTATTTTCTACCTTTGACAATATATGAATAATTAATTATTCACCGTGTCCCTTCTGTGCTCCTTTTAAAGACTTCTGGAACTAAATTATCAGCAATATTTAAATTTTGCGGAAGTGCAAGATCTTCATCTTACTTCCATTAGCTCCTAAGATTAGAGCGTTGCCTACCCTCGAGACACAAGCATGCATCTCCAACATGGGATGCACTTGGGCTCTTGCTGGAACTTCTTAACTCACAAGGATGACCTGAATTATTACCAAGCTGCTAAAGGTGTTTCATCTAAACAGAAACTTGTAGTCTACTATGAAAACTTCAAAAGCCCTATTTTAAAGCGTCCATGCTTCAAAACACAAAATACTGTATTTTTAATGCAACACACACGTCTGTGACATGTATCCAACTGTTTGTATCCAACATAA
This sequence comes from Pyrocephalus nanus, assembly GCA_038380795.1. Classification (NCBI taxonomy): domain Eukaryota; kingdom Metazoa; phylum Chordata; class Aves; order Passeriformes; family Tyrannidae; genus Pyrocephalus; species Pyrocephalus nanus. Next base: position 78,225 of record CM076285.1, read on the forward strand.
AAGGTTCCCTTCAAAGCTGTTCTGTATCCAGGAGCTTAGGCACCAGGACCAGATACATAAAACACTCATGCAAATTGATAGTTTTGATGACATTTGCCATTGTTGACAGTGTATTTTACATTTCTCTATTAAAAATATGTATTTTTTTAAAGTTAATTCAGTTCACTAGTCCATGTCAGATGCATAAATACTGACCATTTCTTTCCAAATGATTTAACATTAGAATATTCTTTTAACTGCCAGGCACTGCTGCTTTGCAAGTGATCGTCAATGCCAGTCAGAGGGTCAGAGATATCTGCAACATTCATTCTTCTAGCAGCCCCAGTGAAGAAAGAGTGGTCATTTTTATGGTGAAAACAGTGATCTGTGGTAATTCTGGATATAAGATATGTATGAAGTATTTTATAGCCCTTTACCTGTTATTGAAAAATCAGCCATTGTGATCTAAGGCTAAACTGTAGGCTTTAGAAAGAAAGGTGAGTGAAAGCAGCACTGAAGCAGCATTGGAGCAGAAGCTGCTTTTGTAACTATGATGCTGCTGAATGCAGTGCCCTGTTTCTGACACATGCTTCTCTGTTGCAACAAGTGATGTCATGCCTCTGAATGAGACGGTTCCCTGAGAAACCAACCCTGTCTGCTTCTGACAATATCACAAAGAAATGGACACAGAGAGGACTTCTACACATGGATAATATCGCTTTTAAATGTGAAAACACTGTGTATGTTAAAACTTACACATAGATATGATTCTGTAATTTTCTTCTTAAAAAAACTACCTCCCAACAGCAGCAGCTCCACTCACAGACCCACCTTGTATGCAGCTTGTCTCGCATCCAACACTGTGAGTTGGCCCAGGGTAGTCCGAGCTGTTGAAACTGATGCAGTTCCTCTGCAAAGAACATAGTCTGGAGTTTCATGAAGAGTAGTCTTAGGTATTCCTGGCCAAGTCCTTTAAAAAACCAAGCCAACGAATCAAAAAACACAAGAGACAGAAAAGAGAGTGTATCACACTAATTATTGTTACTTGTGCTAAAGTGCAAAGGATCAATTTTATTTTTTTTTAATCTCCACAAAAGATTTACACTAAAATTTTCTTTGTTTAGTACAACCACCTTTTCTTTTAAAACTTCAGGATGTCTACACAGTATTCTTATCTTCTGAATGACAATACACAGTACATTCATAGATCTGAAAGTGCTGAACTGATAACTAGTGGCTAGCAAGTAGCATAGTAAATAGCCATGACATTGTATTGTTTTGCAATACAATATGTAATTCACTTTTATTTGGATCCGTTGCTATTCTTTCTTTAAAATCATCACCCACCCAAACTGCCCCATAACTAGTTCAATGACATCACGAAGGATGAGCAGAGTGTAAGTGTAGAAAACCCTTCCAGAAGATTTTACTGAGTTTTTCACTTAAGAAATCTTTCCTGCCCGGAAAGAGGCATCTTTCCCAGTGACAGTTTTCTCTTTCTGCATTCCAGAGAAGCTCTCCCTGGTATGAGAATAGATAAGCTGTCACATAAACATTTGAAGGCTGGGGGTGCTGGGGACAATAAAAGGCCTGAGAAGAACAGGAGGCATGTCTTTTCCTAGGCCCGGTGCAGTTTTGTGCTGATATGTTAAGTGTTCTTAACTTTTGAAAATAAATTCTCCTAAATCCTTCCACTGCCTGATATCTTTGGAGTACCTGCATGTATCTGAGCCTTACAATAAGTGTTCAGCAGCTTCACCAAGTGCAGCAAAAAACTATGAGGACAGTGCCTGTTATCAATTTAGAGAAGAAAAATTAGAAAGAACAGTGTTCAGTATCTTCAAATATTACCTCCTCCCTTGTTTGATTAACTGTTGAACTTCAGAGGTTTCTAGAGGAAGTCCAGCTTGTTTACGATGGATTAAAGTTGACATCTTCTCTCTAGGTATTTCAGTTTCTGGGAGATAACAGAAGATCTACTCAGCAAAAGCAAAACAGTGGCAGAAACATGATTGTTTTGGAGTAACTATATGCAGCTTGATGCTCTACACTTTCAAGAAATAGCTTTGTGTGCTTTATTATACAAATCTTTCCATTTAAAATATTATAGCATATAAAAGCCTCTTCTTCCTAGGGGCAGTCTGCTGCAGTCTTTGAAAAGGAAGATAAGGCCTGAACAAGCAATTTCTTCTTTACTTACCTGCTACTTGTATGTCACCAGAAGTGATGGTTTCATCTAATTCCAAGAGCAGCTTTTCAGTGAGGGCAGCCAGTGCAGAAAAAAAGCTCTGAGCACACTCAGCAGCACAGTCCTGTTAGGATATTGGAGACAAGCGAGAGAAATTCTTTTGATGATTTGATCTCCTGTCCTTTTAATTTGGCTCCAAAAGAACTACACAAGTATCCAACCTTGACATTTTGCAGCAGGTGCAGATAACAAAGCTTGAAGTTGCACATGAAAGGGTCTCAAAGCATCTCTCTGCAGTATTCTTAACACTGCCTGATCATTTAAAGTTCACAAAACTGTAGAGTTCTGTGCATGGGTACCCATTAGTTATATATTTGTGTTAAACCTGAGAAACACAACTGTCTGTAAATGCATCCTTCTTCCCAAAGCAAAGAGTACTTTGGGTGGAAGTGCTTTGGGCAGGTGTTATTCTAAAAGAGGGTATTTGTGTTTCTGTGTCTGTATGTTATGAGTAGAAGGAGCTCTTACTTTGGAATTAAAAATATACTGTGCAGACAGTATAGAATATGGAGTAAGTGGCCTGACAGAAGAAAATAAAAAAAAAAAAAACCTCTGCTTATTCCACTTCTTAATCTTGTGTGAAAAAGTGTCAATTATTTGCACTAATGAAATGCACAGAGAAGAAACCCTTCCAGGCATCTGTTGTCTGCAAATAAGAGAACTAACCAGAGGATGTCACTCCTCCAGCTAACACTCCTACCTACAATTAAGCTCCTAGCCAGTATGCTCTATGAATGATCCAAAAGATCAGTCAGGTCCACGATAAATCTATACAACATGTATGAGTGCATATGTACTCATGGCAATATTGATCTAACGCTGATAATACAAAACTTAAAAGTTAAATGATATATGACCAGGATTGCCTCAATCTGAAAACATTTTCAAGTTTCCTTTAGATGGGGGGGAAAAATGTACCCAAAATGCATTCTCCTTTCCAAATGCAACATTTAAGTTGACAGTAAGCAAGGGCTTTACAATTACCTGCAGCATCTTTGTGTTGAGATGAACACCATCAGTTTGAGCTTTTTGTCTTTTTATTTCCTCTTGGCACAAAGCCTCCAGCTGAAGGGAATTGTTTGGGTGTCCCAGGGAGTAATGTAATTTTCTCTGGTGCACAGTCTTTAAGCAAATACATAAGAAAGAAATGCCTTCAGTAAATAATGTACTTTGAGTCATAGTAAGGAAGAAGTAAAAGCAAAACATTTTATATAAAAGTATTCAGAAAGACAAAGAAAACAGCTATTTCAGGGCTTGTTTTCAGTAAATAATCATCTCTCCTACCAAGTGGTAAAGAAGATACTTTTTATATCTCTACATTTGTAATTTTTTCCTAAATTTAACTTAATACTCAGAGCAACAAAACCTGAAATTACTGTAGCATCTTCTGCATGATGTCCATTATGATTCTGTTCTGAGTTCTGACATTACTGGAAATAATATGCCTCTTTTATGAATAATAGTAAATAATAGTCTTTCATTATCCGTATATCATAGTTCCTACAAAGGAGTGCACCCATACAGTGGGACCTGTATGGCCCTACCATAAGGTCACAGCCCTTGCAGAGTTGACAGTCCAAGTGTAAGGTTACAGGCAGAGCTGACAAGATAAGAAAAAGGCAGACCAGTGCTGGAAGAAGGGAGAAAAAGGACTGAGTTCCAGGAATACAAAGCTTCCAGGAGAATTACTCAGACTAACTGCAAACACAGAAACTGCACCTCAGCTCAGCAGGGACTGATGAAGCAAACAGTGAGAATGAGAAAAAGAAAATTTTATCAGATGCATTGCTTACACTGGAAGCATTCCAATAGATCCATGATAGATACCTTCACCTTCTCCCACTCTTCCAGCTGTCTGTTGAAGAGGTGCTGAATCTGACCAGTGGAAGAGCTGAGTTTCTGCTCATGTTCTTTTAAAAGACTATCCACTGCCAACTGGGAGACAGAAGAGAGCTCCTCCTCAAACCACTTCAGCTGATCCTGGAATTCTTTTGAGAAAAAATAGGGGGTGGGACACAGAACTATTAATTGCAAGGAAAAAAGCCCCACTCAGTCCAGCTGAATACCCACTGCAAGGGTCAAATAGCCTGGAATTTTCTCTCAGAGATTCTCTCTACCATTCCTTTCCTTAGGTCCAATGCTTTGAGAAACATACACTTGCTTAAAGATATGACCTATACAGGTCTTTCAACTTAGTCAAGCACCCTTCTGCTATGATTTTTGTAGCTGAGAATACTTTAAAAAGAATATTGGCTCAATTCCAGTAAAATCAACTGGAGTTTTTTCCACCGAGTGTGATGGATTAAGACAAAGACCTAATTCTTGGTCACTGCAGTTTTCAGTTTACATATCAAAAAACTACATACACAAGAAATTAAAAGTCTTAAATTAATGAATTTACCTCTAAGACAGAAATTGTAGTAATCATCTGCCTCCCTTTTGTACAACAATAGTTTCTGTCTGAGCATTTCTGCCCAATCTTCAAAAGTCTCTGGCAGATCTTTAGGTATTCCCATCTGAGCTGTCTTTACTCCATAAAAATCCTACAGAAGGGCACAAAAACCCAGATAAATTGTTGATAACACATTCAAATTACTCACGTCTAAGTATGTAACAGCAGGAAAAGGAAGGAAAATTTTTTGATGGTCTGAAAAGTATTGAAAAGAATCAAATTATTTCTCTGACACAGAAGGAGACCTATGAAAGCAACAGTGATGTAAGAACACAAGGTTTTCTTACCTCACCAAGGCCAAGCAAGGTGTTGCTACCCGTCCAGAGAATATTCATAATAATCCCCTTAAAAGTACTGAAAACAAACAAAATTTAAAAAAAAAATTAAATACTATCACACTGTAAAATGATCACATTGGCAATATTCACTGCTATTCAAATATTACGTTGAGGGTAATTTTAATACATTTTTCAGAGTATACAAAAACAAATATTCAGAATGCCTAAGATCCCTCCCCTACATTAGCACTGGTTCTCTTTAGAAGCAGTCAGGACTTGGAGGTATTGTAAATGATCACTAGAGAGCACTGCCACATCAAAAAGCAATCCTAGCCAACTTTCTGTGCCTAACTTACCTTAAGAGCTGGCCATGCATTGTAGATAAACCAGAAATATTTGAAGGTGGGTCTAGCTGTTTACTGGAATTATTTTAAAACACAATGGGGAATAAAATTCCCAAGTGCTTAAACATCTTAAGCGTTAATTTGAATAGCTTTGCATGGCACATACAAAATATGTCAGTTCTGTAGAGTACAGCTGCACAGATATAATTTTCCTAGAGAAGGGGAATGGCACCTGTTTGCTCCATGTTTATTTCTAACAATGGAATATTGACCACAAGAATGTAGCATATAAGATTTATTGGTCTTCTCAGATGTGAAAATAATGGAAAGACAGGCTATTTCACATTCCCCATCCCCTTTTTGTAAATGTGCAAAATGGGCTCCAATGAGACCTCCCATTTCAGACATTAAACAGAATAAAACATATGACCTTTTATTTTCATTATTAGGCTGTTACAAATAGGAACTGTTCTGTAAGCACTTTGACCAATAAATATCAAGGCTGAATATCTCAAAATTCAATCGTGAACTCTATAGGTCACAATGATAGATAGATATATAGACAGATAGATAGATAGATAGATACATATATACATAGATTAGATAGATAGAGAGTTTTTTCAGATTAACTTCTTCTTCTGCAAATACACGACTTACTCAGACTTTGGAGGCTTCTTTTCAAATAATTGGTATCTCTTGTCCTTGACAATGGATTTGGAGCTTTTCTTTTCGCTAGGAAGGAAAAACATTAATTTTATACTATCCACAAGTGTTTTGCTTCTCTGGCTGATGATTGGAGAGGGACTGAAGAAAAAAATCACAAAAATATAACTCTAAAACTAGTATTATGTGTGTCCTGGTTCTGGCCAGGACAGGGTTAATTTTTGCAGTAGCCAGGAGGCGGCATGGCCAGGACCTGGAGGTTATTCTGTACCACCTCCAGTGATTGCCAGGGGCAGGGAGAGGGGTATTGTCGGGGCTTTCCTTGTGGTGAGCATCACCTGTGAATCCTTCTCCTCTCTTGTACACTTTGTTATTCATATTGTTGCCATTTGTTTTCTTATCTCATTGTCCTTGCCAGCCCACCACAAGGGGAGGAGGAGAGGGAAGTGAGTGAATGGTGCACAGTTTGGACTGTTTCAGTGGGAACACTAAATAGATTTAGAATACCATTCCTGAGTCACAATATGAAAATAATTTTTTGATAGAAAAAGATTCTCAGGATTCTCTTCTTATCTCTCAGCTGTTCTAAACTTTTCTGTTGTTTTCACTTTTACTGTAGCTCATGTCATTGATCTGTGGACTACACTGAAGACAAACTATTTAGACTCTACACTCAAAAATTAAGCCACATTGACTTGAAAGTTAGTCTGTAGTTCAACAACTTCAAAATCTAAAACAGCAGCAGATGAAGGAGAAAAAGAAAAATGTTTTTCCGGCCATAATCTGGAAAAAAAAACCCCAACAAAACAAAGCTGATCATGTGGACATAAACAGAGATCCCAAATGACAATCACAGACGGAAAAAAGGTTCCTACAAAAAAGCATTAAGATCTTTCAATGAACAGGCAGGGCACAAAGTTTACTTAAATTTCTGCATAGGAATATTTTAAGTAGAATTCCTCCTTTCAGGGGTCTCTCACCTTTTTTTTGGCTTCATTTCATCCCAAGATGATTTCTTGGAGATCTGAGCTGCGTTGGATACCTTCTTCTTTACTGAAGGAAGAATGGCTTTTAGTTAACAAGGAAAGATATAGAATATTGTATAAATGCCAATTGAAGTATTTTTTGGATATATATGGACATAAATTGCGTGTTCTTGTTTTCCTTACAATATGTAGGGCACAACTACAGGAACAATTGTAACTGAAGCAACCCAGAAGTGGCAACAGCAATAAAGGTTATGTTCTGGAGACGTCACAGAAAATGGACAGACAGGAGGAGATACAAAACAACGTGAAGGTAGGAGAATGTGAACAACATGAATAAGGAGAATGACCAGGCTACATTCATAGTCTTGGCTGTGATAGGGACTTTGAAATCTGGAAGAGACAGAGAATATCTTTGAAAAAGGCTGGAGAAGTCAAGCTCTGCAGAAAAGAGATGGGGAAATCAGAACACTACATAGTTAGCACATGGGATTACCTCTGTGCTCACATTTGAGTGGCTGATAACACACTTTGAGAAGTATCCCTGATTCCCTACATATTTTCACGACCTCTGTTCCAATTCTTTATCACTTTTCCCTTTTGCTATCACAAACAGAGATACCCTTTATAACACTATCTCATTCTGCAGCTTTCATTGGTTTAAGAGCCAAAAATCATTTTACTATTGCAAAGTAAAGATGTCCAAGAAAAAAGCTGGGATGCACCACTCAGAACTAGCAGGGAAGCCACTGGTCCAGAACATGCTAGACTTGTGCAGTAAAATGATAGGAACTACAGTTTAGATGAACAGAATATATTAAAAGAAATATAGGCACACCGGGTCCTAATGAACGAGAGTGATCATTTCCCTCTTGATTTAAGTCTGGAGATTGTTTGGACGGGTCAAATCTAAAACAAAAAAGAGAGATAAGGGGCTGCTGGATATCCCATTAATTTATGTTCTATACTACATACTACATTATATAGAGACCTTGGCAAGTTCTCCATTCCTACCATGAGCTAAGTGTGGTTAAATTTCTGAGATCATATTTAACAGTTACGGTTACTCTTACAACCGACAGTGTATACTGAAGTACTTTAATGGGACTCACTAACTCTTTACCTGAAATTTTGGAATTTCTACAAGCAAAACTGCATTAAAATACTATTTGCAAATCAAACACTTTTCATACTCTTCACAGCATGGTTTTCAGTCGATTATGTAGCATGGAATCCCCTTTTGAGGTGATCACCTTTAAAACAAAAATTAAATCATTACGTCTAAAATTGATCATTGTTCTATAAAATAGATGTCACTTATTACTCAAAAGGGAATATTTTTTGCTGTTAGAGATCTTTTAAAAAGAAATCAGTGTCAGCTAGAATGATTTTTAAATTCAGACTGATCAGAAAGTATGTAGTAGTACTACCTACTAACAGTCTATTCAATAGTTCTGGATATACTAGGTATTCTGCAAAATATGAATTCAGGAAAACCTTTATATGCTTCTTGAATATGAATTTCAGAGCACTGTTGTGAAGCCCTTGTAGTGTATCATGAGCCTCATGTAGAGAAGTGGTATATGGAGCAAAGAAAATATAAATTAAGACAAGGACAGAAAAATACCTTTAGGCAAACAAGTACTCACCCAGCTAAATTTTGGATAACACTTATTGCCAAATCATGAAGTGCTGAAGTATCCATTCTGCTTGGAATTAACAACGGGAATTTTTCAGGATCCAGCCCCATTACCATCCTTTGGCTCTTATCTCTGAGACTCTCCATTTGAACAGCAGGAGCAATGGAATCTTGTAACATCCCATCCATGGCAAGAGTGGTGAAGTCCTCCTGAAATGGGAAGAAAAATGAAGCCATCTTGACTGTAGCAGGCAGTTAGTGAAAGCATTCCACATAGTAACTGACTACTAAAGCAGATCTTCCAAACAGACACTATTTTGCTTCACAGCCTGAAATAAAATTTTCTGTCATTCTAGTAGCAATGTTGTTACAGTTTTACAACTCTGAAACACTTCACAGCAGTTAAGCGTAGGTTCTCAAAATAATCATCAACAGTATTTAAAGGTATACTCTCAAAACAATGATCCACTGAGATTACAAAATAAAGACAGACTTTCCAGAAAAGCAAGAATGAAAATGCAACCCATTTGATAAAAACAAAATCTCTTCAGGACATGTTTAATTTTTTTTAATTATTTAAAGAAATCCATGAAATACGCATCTATGAATAGTGCTATGCCTTGAAAACAAACTCAAGAACTGAGCAACTCACTGTGTTTTGTAAACTTGGTGCTGACTGCTGATTTATTCAACCTCTTAATAAAATGTCCAAATGTTACAGTGTCTTGGACAGCTTGGCATAATGCAGATTCTTTTTTCATTTGAAAATTCAAAACACGGATTCTGAAAAACTTTTAAAACATCTACGTTGGGAAATTCTCTCAACATTAAATAAAATATAGAGAATGTTGATACTTACATTGGCATGTGGGATCATTGCTTTTTCTAAGAAGCAGTCAAGATACTGGCTTCTCTTTTTCAGCTCTTTCAACACCTCTTTAGCAAAATCATACAACTCTTCAGAAGCTGAAGCCTGAAAGATATGGTAATACAGATAGTATTTATTAAACTCGTTATTTTGGCCTTTTCAAACATGCTGACTCTAGCAAACAACATCATTAGCCTCTGTTCTGTCACCAGCTTATGTACACAGACATGGAAGTAATGAGATCTCATAGAGGTTGAGGTTTTGGTCTGGTAAAGAGGAAAAGAGGTGTGGGACCTTCCTGAGCAAAAATTCTGTGTTTCTGCCTACCCCCCAAACGAAGAAACACAAGTCTACCTTAAAAATATTAGCTTATGCAATCACGCACAGTGAGTCAAATTAATAAAAATTATTAACAATTCAAATTAAATACCATTTTGTGCTGTTTAGAACTTACTTCTTTATCTGCAGTAGGATGAGCACAAGCATCTCTCTTCTGCTGGAGCTTCTCCAGGTAAGACTTCAATGTCACTGACTGCAAATTGGAATTTGCTACCTAAAGCAGAAGCAGATAGTAGGGAAGTAAAATCCCCATTCAGGGGATTTTCAGAGCCTCCACCTTCAAACCACAAGAACCACTTATAAAAAAATCAGGCAGAAGTTCCTGGTACTAAGAGGAGAAGCTGAAAACAGTAATTCACAAAAGCAACACCTGATGCCCTTCGCTGTACCACACAAAAATGCTGGTCAATTCAGATGTACATACTCAATGTGCTGCAGGGCCATAGTGTTCCAGCACAGCTGCAGCAGTAAAAATAAAGTTTTAAGCTGACAGTGACAGAAAACAGGTTTTGAATTAACATCGCAAGTTACTTAATGTTTGTCCACTCTGAATTCAGCCAAAATCTCTTCAATAGAATAAAATTATTATACGGTGTTTAAGGAAAGTCCTGATGTTTCTGTTTGTACCTCTGATTTGATTTGCTGTTGTAGCCATCTCAAAGATCGTTGGACCTTCTCCATAAAGGCTCGACTCACAGAGACATCAGCAAATTTTTTTTCAGACTGCTTGATAAGTTCAGTAGCCTTTAAGAATGCCAGAAACAAGAGACGGGACTAGGTAATTTTTCACTTTTTAAAACTTATATAATAGAACCTGCCATTTTTATTTCTTTTTTCCATCATGTAATTGCCAAAGAAAACAGTCTTACTGTTACAACTTAAAAGCAGGCTGACTGCAAATCACCTATATCAAGAGAAAATATAATTTCAAAGAATGAAACTCTGCATACCTGCTCCAAGCAGCTTGATTCCATTTTCTGCGCATCTGTTTTGATTAAACTTTCCAAAGAGTCAATTTGCTTACTTTCATTCTGAAGATATCTGTTGAAAAACTTTACCTCTTCAGAAGAGGAGTTACCTCCCTCTGAAAATAATCTGAAAACAAAAGTAGAAGCTGTGCCTGTTCTTTTTCTCCAAGACTATTTTAGCTAAGCAGCCCTAAAATGTAGATATCAACACAAATGTGATGAAAACAGTATAATAGTGGCTTAACAGAATTTTTAAATAGCAAACTAGATGAATAACAAAACAAACCTAAATTTTAGTGTTCCGCCTATGCAACAAACACCCATGCCCAGAAATAGGTCACTATTTATAGACAAAACTTCCATGATATTTCTATACCTGCAAGTTTTGAGAAAATCTACATTTGAACACTTTAGTTTCCCTAAAGCTTCCTCCAGATGGTGTTGGTAACTCCTCGCAGTAAGCCCAATTGATTCCAGATGATTGTGGAGCTGTGGTTGCAAATTGTTGCTGGAAGAAGCTGACCTAACAGCAAATAATAAAAGACAAGGAAATCATGTCAGAAGACAAACACACATGATGTTTTGGTGACTGCTGGCTGTAAAGACATAACAAATGTCAGAATTCAAAAGAGATTAAGTGAATTCTGAAAGCTAGGATGGTCTGAATGAACACATGGAAGGTTTCAGCAACAGCTGATGCTATTGAGAAATTTTCTTCAAAATCAATTAGTCAATTACTATTACTGTGCAGGTTCAGTAAAGTGGACAAAATCTAAACAGATTAAACATTTTTTCTATTTAAAGACTGCCAGCACTTTGAAAAGAGATGAAAATTTCCACTTGTTCAGCCCTGATTTTAATTTTTTCAGGGAGAGAGAATGAAATCTTTTCAAGTTTTATAAAGTAGTCTTCATTGAAGAATAATGATGTATAAAACATGTTCAGAAGGCAAACCAGAAACATCTCAGACAGCAATCAGGAGTATTTAACTATGGAGACTTACAGCCAGAAACACCTGTGCCACACTTACTGCTCAGTCTTAGGAGCATGGAGGAAGTCATACTCCAAGTTACGGATTTGGGAGCCTAAGTTTGTGTTGAGGTTATTTAGCTGATCCAAAAATTTGAGAAATTCAGCTTTCTCCTTTTTCAGGCCTTCTCCCAGCCCCACACAGTGGCATTCAAGACGCTCTTTGTGAAGTGACAGTTCCCCTGAGAAGAAAAGAAGTTTGACAATATGGATATTATTCTCTGTTTGCTGTGGACTATCACAAAGCCCAGTGAACCTACGACCAACAGCAGCAGCAAAATAAACAGAGCCAGACCTCACAGTAGATAAACCACAGAAATAAAATACATTCTATTTGGTTTCTTTGACTTTTCTCCTGTGTTAAACATATATCCTTAGCAGCTCCTAATCCATTCAAAACACAAAGTCTCTTGTTTGCTCTTAGCATTCTTTTTCCTTTATTTTTGTTCATTGCTGACATCTTCATTACCTCTCTGTTCTTAGTCTTGTAACAAAAGTAAAGTGTGGTGTTTTGGTTTTTTTTAATGGAAAATACATTCTCCTTGGTTTTGTAAGGGGAAAAAACCATCAATTTTGGTCTCCCTTCTGGAATGATAGTTGGATAAATCAAGAGCCAGCCAACTGCCTCAAGAAAGCAGCCAGAAAAACCACCTGTCCTCTTTGTGGAAAAAGGGAAATTGAAAAATGATTTGCCTGTTCTCCTAAGAGAGAATTTTTTACTTTATATGTTAAAGACCAACAAATCCGTATGAAATACTTTTTTCTCACCATGAAAACCAGGCAACTCTCATGCAAAAAAAGTTTTGATTAGTGGCTGCTCTGTAGTTACTCAGTGATATTTCACAAAGCTAAATCCTTCCTCTCGTTTTTCCAGAAGCCTGGTCCTGGCATTTCAGCTCTCTCAACTCGCTAATTCTTTCTCTGCAACACTTGTAGAATTATTTTTTGTACAATAAAAACTCTTGTTAAATAATTTCAAGGCAAATGAGAATTCACAAACATTGACAATACAGTGTTCTTCATCTTGTACAATCCAGTTGTTGATCAAGGCGTTCCCGTCTATTTTTCCAAACATAACATAGCACAAACCAGGAAGAGGTATAGAAATATTCTGAAAATATATGAGTAACATATTATACTGGGAATTTGTAGATACTCAACTGCTTCCTTGCTCAGCTGTTCTTTACAACTGAGTCAACTAATGCTGAGACAGTTTAGGCCCACTTATGATCATCTCTAAACAAAGACATACAATGCTCAGAGTTTAAAAAAAAATCAGTACCAGCTCGAACATTGTAGATATTTGTTTGTATCTCCTCCTGCTTTTGTTGATGCAACTGACGATGCAGCAGAAGTATTGAATTCAGCTCCTCTTTCTTGGCAGCCACAAAGACATGGGAGTTGGACAAGGATTCTGCAAACCATTTCTCCAAGTGTTCAAAAAAGCAGAGGCGAATCCTATGATTGAAAAAGAAATATTACAGTGAGGAACACTAAATAATAAATAAGAATTTATTAAATACATTAATTCTAAGAATTTCACTTCTGACTATAGGAAGATATGCTTTCAGTACCATTTGCACAATACTGGTTAAGTTTTTGAGCTAACTGCATACTACTGAGTACCAGGCATTTTACCTTCATGGCTCTGCAGGGAATTTGGAAGTTTTACCTGTGTTTCTGTAATTTGTTTTCTCACTTAATAAATTTCCATAAAATATGAATGTTCTGTAAAGGTAAGTGCTTGTGTGGTACTTTGGAAGGATTGATACAATGCAATATAAACATTTTGTTATATTTGTATCAATTTTAAAAAGAGGAATAACATAATAAGTATACAATTATAATTTTATAATTAAAATATCTGATTATATACTAATAATTAGATAATTTGGGCCGCTTCAGTATAATGTTTCTTCTAAACAGCTGAAATTTGTCTATTACATAAAGAAGCTGTTTTCTACTCACTTTTTCTTCAGCTTGACAAATACGGCTTCTTTGAGAAGAATATATTTCAGGTACATAGGAAGTGATTCTTCCTTTTCATATTTTGTAAAATAATTCTCTGTTATATCAGTCTTTCCTGCCTCTTCAACTCCAAGGACAGTGTAAATGTTTCCACTAGCAGTGGAAAATATCTCCATGGCAATTTCAGCACTTTCTGCCTTGCTGCTATTGAACACTGCCTAGTGAACAGTTGGAAATCATCATCTGTTCCCTTTAAAGGTATCAGCATAGAATCAACACATCACAAGCTAATGTAAGAATCCTAAGGATATTTAGAATAATATTTTCATTCTCAATTTGGACAACATTTATACAGTGTAAAGCAATATTTATATATGCTGGGAAGACTCAATAGGCAAAGTCAAAGTTTTAGATGGGTTTTGCTATGTTAATAAATTAATGGAATTAAAGACCAGAAAAAAACAATACTTAGGTACAAATAGCTTAAAGCATTCACCATGGCTTAAGAACATTGATGAAAGAAAGATTTAAAAAAAAAAAATCTATGCAAAGGGTTTTTACAAGGGTAAAAGCAGTGCTTGTACACGGTTTTATACACTCTATTTGTCCATAAGAAGGATCTAAACCCCTAGTGGCTTTGTGTACAAACTGAGCAAACAAAGACTTTCTATTCGTCCTCAGCAAAAAGACTTCCTATTCCTCCTTATTTTGGGCAAGACTGCCTTCACCTTCAATTTTATTCTCTTGTTCACTTAACTTCTGTAACGCTTACCCCTTGTTCTGCATGTTCAGTTTCTTCACTTTTATGAGGAATGCTCTCTCCATCTTCCTCCGTTTCTTCAGTTTCCTGTGCCAAGATCTCCTCATGCTCAGCTGGGTTTGTTTCTCCATCTGATCGTTGACAACTGTCTATCTCTTCTGGCACTGGTTGAGAGAGCCGATTGTCCCACTCTGCTCTGTGCTGGTGCGGCCTCACCTCGAGTCCTGGAGGCAATTTTGGATGCTACAGTATAAGATCTAAACCTATTAGGGAGCATCCAAAGGACAGAGACACATATGGGGAAGGGACTAGAGGGGAAGCCTTATGAGGAATGGCTGAGGTAATTTGCCTTGTTCAGCTGGAGGAGACTGAGGTCAGAGCTCATTGGAGTCTGCAGCTGCAAGGGGTGGTGGAGGGGCAGCTCCGATCTCTGCTCTGTGTGAGCAGGGCCAAGAGCCAAGGGAATGGCTGGATCTATGTCAGAGGAAGCTTAGCTGGATCTCAGGAAAAGGTTCTTCCCCCAGAGGGCATTTGGGCACTGAACAGGCTCCCCAGGGCAGTCACAGCCCCCAGCCTGCTCAAGGACCCTCTGGACAACGTTCTCAGGCACATGGTTTCGTTGGGGTGTCTGTGCAGGGCCAGGAATTGGACTTGGATGATCTTTGTGGGTCCCTTCCAACTCAGGATATTCTACAATTTTCCTCTCTTTCATTTCCTTGCACAATGCTCTCAGCTTGCTGCTTCACTACATGTTCAGCTTCTGAAGCCTCAACTAGTCATTTACAGTTAGAGCACAGATTTACTGGTTACAATCCAAAGAGATACAATATTCACTGGATACAATCCAAAGATTGAAAAAAAAAAAGCAAGGAAAAATACCTGTTTGTACCATTGAGGTATTACTTTGATCTTGAACTGTGAGTGCTATCTTGCCTTGCAAGTTCTAAAAGCAAAACACACAAAAAAATATACCATTTTAAAATACAGATTTACCTGCTTATAAGAAATCCATATCCCTTCTGAAAATATATCTATTTCACTAAGTTATGACAGTCTTGAATAGACCACTTATTGTCTGAAGAACCTGTAACACTCAAATTCACTAATATAAGTTTGTTTCCCTGTAGTTTTCTATTTAAAAAGCCAAATGAATTTGCTGAAATGTAGTTTGTAACAAGACAAAATTTTTACCTGTTTGAAGATTTCCTTTACATTAAAATGCTGGCTGATGGATGTGCTGTAAGAAATCAACTCCTGCAAAACAGCTTCTGGGTAAGCCATTACTTCATCCATTACAACTTGGTTGAGTGTCTCATTCCTGTCAAATTTAAGGTCACTCCTTAAGAGATTCAAGAATGTACAGAAATAAAATAAATTTGACTACGGTGCCTTTAAATCCAAATTTAACTTTCTCACCAATCTCATAGAACCTTTAGGCTAAATGTTGCACTTGATATGTTTATACCAAATACAATCACATCCTGGCTTATTAGTAGAGATTAGTTCATTACAAACATAAAAATGCACAAAAATTAGGAAATATTCACAACAAAGCCTTTCACATCTCTCCTTTTGGATGGGAAACCATTCAAAATCTGTGCTTATGTAAGGAATATTAGAAATGAGAGGTCAAATTACTGTCTTCCATATCTGTTCTGTATCGGTGCTCAGCTTTGAATGAGCTTTTCTGGTTTGTTTTCATTGGAAATAAAAACTAATGGTTCAAGCTGAGTCTTGGTTCAAGAAAAAAAAAAATCAATGTTCACATCTATTTTCATTTACATTCGCTTTGTCTCCTAAACAAAGATAATTATGGGGAATTTATGTACATATTTGTGATGGGTTGACCTTAGCTGGATACCAGGTGCCTTTCCCAGCCAGATAGGAGAGAGAATAACATGGAAGACAACTCGAAGGTTGAGATAAGGCACTTCACTAAAGCAAAAGCAAAAGTTTGCACATGCACAAGTGAAAAGGAAAATAACAAGGTTTATTCTCTACTTCCCATTAGCAAGTGTTGTTCCAAGAAAGCAGGGCTTCAGCACATGGAGTGGCTGCTATGCAGGCAAACACTGTAAGCAACTAATGCCCCCCCTTCCTCCTCCTTTCCTTAGCATCTGAGCTGGCATCACATGGTATGGAATATCCTTGGGTCAGCTGGCCCACTTGTGCTCCCTTCCAGGATCTTCCCCTGGATTGGAGAGGGGAGAATGCTGTGCCAGCACTCCTCAGCAGTAGCCAAAACACTGGTGTGTTATCAAATCCCTTCTAGCTACCAATGCAAAGCACAGCACTCTGAGGGCTGCTATGGGGAAATGAACGCCAGCTCAGCCAGACCCAATAAAGTGTTCAAATATTCAGATAGGTATGATAGACTGAAATGTTGTTAATGTCTTAAACACCAATAAAAATTAAAAGAAAACTTCTTGTTAAACTGCAAGGAAGCAACTGCCTGTCTGCGACCACCAAAGGACCTTCCACTTCCAAACACGCCTCCTGACTGGAATTTGGACTGTGACAAGAACTTGAGATAAAACTATTGTCCAGTTATCTCAGGTCGGAGGAGAAGTAAACAAGGCTCAGAAGGTGGAAGAGAAGGATTTTGGCCATGTGATGGCAAAATCTGCCCATGCTGGGAAGACCATGCACACATGGGACATTCACATGAGAGGCAGCTGAGATGGGGTCACAAAACCATCAAAGACTCCCAAAGCAACCCCCCCCAGCTCAGTCCTGATGCTTTCCACGACCAGAGGACTGCATGTGATCCAAGTGAGGCAACAAATCCAGAGCCTGTCACAAGAGACTGCAAAGCTTCCCCACCCCACAGGAGGTGATTGGCATCCCCTGAATGTATATTAATCCACTGGACTCTAAGTTTTGTGGGACTCATCCCTGAGAAGACCAGAAGAACAGGACCCATGGGACACTGCTGGGTTTCATGATTGGTGATATATTTTGTATTTTAATCTCTATCACTCTCTTTCTCCTCCCTCCTTTTTCCTATTTCTTTCTATCTATCTTTCTCTGCCTCATATTTACTGCTAAATAAAATCCACACTATTGACTTTGGCATATGATCTTGTTTGCATCTTAATTTGGGCAGAGGCATTTCTAATAATTTTAATAACCAGATCATAACAATAGGTTACATTGCCTTCTGCAATCTCACATTGTATTTTAACTTGGTCCATTACCTTTGGAGTTTTTTTTAATCATTCTAATGAGCATTAAGAGTACCAACCCCATAACTCTAACCACAATCCCACTGTGAGGTGCGAGCATCAGCCCCTCAGGTCCACATCACTCTTCTAGCATGCCTCAACCTCCTGGGTGTGGAAATACAGCAGCTTCCTCTCAGGCTATTTAATCTTCACTCCTGCTGCTAAGCCAGGGGAGTGGTATGTGCCAATTTTTATATGACTTTTATAATTGCAAATGCCTAATCATAAGACAAGTAACAAAAACATTACCAAAATAAATATTTGGGCTAACTGAAAGTTCTTAGTGAATTCTAGTCCATGCAATATTTTGAACAAGATCAAATGTGAGACCACAGGTGATGGTGCAGACTAATTTCTGATTCCTGTAATTCAAGAATCTGAACTATTACTTTTAACTTCTGAATAAGGCATGGATGTAATGGTATACTACATAACATACTGATCTGGTATAATTTTTGAGTGATACCAGTCTTCCTTGGTGCTGCTCATAAAATATGAGTATTATTTGCCTTAACCTTGTTCAGTATGTACATTATTTCATTTTACAGTATTTCATGAAGTAACAAGCAGTGTTTCTCCACACCTTCACACTACAGCAGAAACAAGACCTAAGTAGTACAGCCAACATTAAAGTATGCTTTATTTTTTAAGTTTACACTAAAAAAATTCATACCTAGTTCTAATATGATCTAAAGAAGAAAGGGCCTTCTCCATATATTTCTTCAGCTCTTCTTCACAGCTTGCCATTTTCATTTTTTCCAAAACTATATCCAGATCAACTAACCTCATCTAAAGTCACATAAAGAATACAAGTAAAAATCATTTAGTATATAATAAAATCTCCTTAACTATTTAGGATTCAATTAATTTTATTATGGATTATGTACATATATTTTACAACAAGAAGGGAAGCTACCTTAGTAAAGCTCATTGCCTATGAAGACCTTTCCTATATAATTAACATTTCTGACATTGTCACCCTAAGTTTCTTGTTATGAGAACTTGACATCCAACCAAGACTTCATACCTGCACAAGATTTTATAATAGCACTTTACAATGAAAATACAATCTTTACCACTGTTGCCATATCAAGAATATGATATGACTGTCCACTCAATGTGGACAGCAGTTAGCAAAGATGCGCCTGGCAGAATGAAACTGACTCGTGGAAAGTCCAGTATAAAAGTCAAAGATTTTTTCATTTAATTTTGAATTTCAGGGGGCTCTTTGCATTAAGAAGTCCTTTCTTTGCATCATACCACATCCTTGATTTATGTCTATACCTGTATAATGGTATCCTGTTCCCATCTGCATTCATCTACTTTCTTCTGAAGTTCACCTTCCTGCTGGGTCAGTTGAAGTTTATGGAAATCCCAGAGGGCCGTGGCCTCCTGAAAATAGCTGTACAAGCCTTGACAACGCTGCTCATGCTGTTTAGCCATCTCCTTAAAGTCTCTCTAAAGAAAAAAATTTAAGTGACTAAGTTATTTTTAAACTGCTGGAAGGTGAAATGAATGAATAAGAGGATATGTAACATGACAAAAGTCTGCCGGGAAGTACACTGCCAGTATTCAACATGGTGAGAGGAAAAAACCATCCCAGTAAACTGTATAAAAATGTGGATTTTTATTCTACAAGCTGAGAGTATCAAAACTTCTGTTTATTCTTCTGGTACTGTAAAGTACAGAATCTCCAAGTTCTGCCATCTATCATTTTAGGAATGACTGCCCAGTCATTTTCTTGTACAGAATCATAATAGATCAGATTGAAAGAAATTTGGGAAATTGTTTAGATCTATTCCTCTGCCTCTAGGCAGGTTGGGCTATACATAATTCATCCCTGACATATATATTTATATTACAAATATAAATTATCATATAAATATATTTATATAACAAATAAAAACCAAATCATTAGGAACTCTTCTTTAATCACACCAAGCTTCTTTTCTTTGTAGTGTTCACTCACACTATGGATCTCATTTTAGTGTGACATCAATAGCTTCAGATGCAGATGGCACTGCACGTGGGAGTGCAGGAAGAACAAACAAATCTCAGGGAGTAGTAAAAATATATGTGATAAACGTACATCCATACGCTCCAGTTCTTCTTCAAACCTACGTTCTAGTTTCTCAGCCATCTGAAGCATGTCAGAATGCACAAGTTCAACATCTTTTACCGTGCAAACATTCATATCCAACAGGCTCATCTAAACACACAAAAAGCCAAGTTACTGACATACATATAACAAATACTGTGTGGCTTTTAGAGAGTATGGCTAAACAACTTTTTGTGGTTCTGCTTGTGATGGACAGAGAAAGATTCAACCCCCCCAGATCTCACATTCTGTAAATAGTACAATTCTATTGGACACAAGGAAAGAAACTGAGGCAGAAAGGTGGAATTTCTTTCACAAAATAAGACACTTCAAGCAACTTCTCTAACAGAATAAGACAGACATTAAAAAGTAATTTCACTTATTATCTCAACATTTGGTGGATCCTCAAATATTTTTTACTGTACTGACACTGTACACAGCTATCAACAATCCTTCCAAGAACTCCCAAAGCTGTGACGCTCACCTTGCAGACCTGCACTTTCTCCCGACATTTGCCCTGGACCAGCTCATACTTGATACGCATTTTCTTCACGCACTCCATACTGTGGGTGTCTGAAGGATATAGAGAAGACCACAGTCTTCTGTATTTCACAGTGCAGCGGGAAATGGAAAGGTGACAGAAGCCCTGTGCTGAATCTCAGCGTAGGAACAGATCCCAGCAGGTCTGCACACTTGTGCGACACAACCAGTCAATCATATAAGATGTTTTAATACAAATCTGTTTATCATTATGCTTAAAAGCAGCAAGTTATTTACAAGTGCTATCAACTTCTTTGCTACTACACAGGTTACAAATATCACGACAGGATGTGCTCTGGAGTAAAAGAAGGCAGACACACAGAGGGAAGGCACTCTATAGGACTCAGAGAAAGGAAACATCTCCAACATTTTCCCTCTCCTTCTCCAAGAGGTAAAAAGGAGTATTTTTGTATGACTAAGAACTGATCCATTCAAAATTACCCTTCTATCTCCCCTGGATTAATTCTAACCAAGACAGTTGCAGCTAGATCTCACCATGCACAAGTACCTGTGCTGGTCAAAGGGAGGTAATGCCACAGACAACTTCTTCAGGTCCTATTGCCCACTCAAAGCAACTTGAGAAAGTACGTAAAAACACATGAAACAAAGAAAAGAGCAAATATGCACTTTCAAAGCAACTGCCTGCTTTGTTACTGCCTGGAAAAAAAAGAAAGAATTGCTTGAATTCCAGACTGTTTTTATGATTTCCCAATTTACCTAAACTTTGGTTTAAATTCTCCAGAGTTCTGTACCATTCGTTTATCTCAGATTTCGTGTGCATAGGAGGCATCAAGGTGCTATCAAAATAGGAAACAAGAGTTAAGTATCTTAACATATAAACCAGTCAGTTGTTAAAAGATAAAATTATGAATCAGTTTCCATACCACTGCACTTTATTTACCGTCATCTCAGCAATGAAAATAAACCAAGGAGACTGCTGTGGTTCAAGGCCACTGAACAACTGACTGACAAGGAACTAACTTGTTCCTATATTCATTGTAAAAGAAAAGCTGTAAATATTGTAATGCATTGCATCCAAAAATGCTTGTTGTCAGGATGGATATTCAAACATAGACAGTTAGCTTTCTCCCCAGATTCTCCCTTAATTTATGACACAAATGAAATTCTGTGCAGAAACAATGCCTTGACTAAAGCACCAACTTCTAGTTCTCTACCCATCCTTGTCTGTTTATTTATACCATGTTTCAAATATTAGTTAAGATTTACTTTTGCACTCCTGCATTTCTAGCTCTTGATCATCCCCTATTTAGTGTAGCTAGTCCACTGAATGAAACCAAGAATGCATTTTTTCCATTAAAAAGAGCTTTACCAAAAAAAGTTTAGGACCTGCCTACTTCTGAACTGTACAATCATACACTGGCAGAAAGCAAAGTGCATTTTGCAGCCAAGTCCCCTATTAACTGCAGAAAGAATTGTTTCTCTTTTGCCATACCCAATGTGCTGCAAAATCCCCAGTCTCCGCTCACTAAGAACAATCTGCTCCTTTATCATATTTTCCATTTCTGTTTTCACAGTGGAAGGATTCTGTATTTCTTCACTTGCCATAAATTCTCTGTAGGATGGAAGAATGATATGTATAATGAAAATGTGATATATGTGATGTCCTATGTGATATATATCATATGTTTAATGAAAAAATGATAAAATATTACTGTTTATAGAAAACATAAATGAACACTAGTCACTTTGTGTTACTCATTCTCCAAAATATGATTGTTAAATTTCTGACCTGAAACTCTGAATTACACGGTTCTTTTGGATGAGCTTCCAGTCCTTGACTCTCTCTTGCCATTTCAATTGATGAGATTTTTCCTTCTCAAGCTCTGATTTCATTAGATTAAAGAGCAGCTTGGCAGTTGCCCTCCTATTACCCAACAGTGCTTGGTTTATATTCTGCATATTAAAAAATGAAATCAGGAGTCTTTTATCAGCATACAACATAAAAAAACATAAATTGTCTCTTCCATGTAAAATGAGGGAGAAAAGAATACAAATGATAACGAATATCCCGCAAAACAGAAACTTCTTTTATATGTCAGTGATTGATAAGTAGAAAAAATGAATTTCAGTTGGGAAAAAAAAGACATTCTGGGAATATTCAGATTGCTATCTTGCCCCAGATAAAACATTTACCATGGCCTCGTCATTGATGAGCTTGTGAACATCAGCTGCCAAGAAGAAGGAAATTTCCTCCATTTTTACTGTACACTTTTTCAGTATATCTGCTATCTGCGCAATAAAAGAATAAAGAAAATCAACAACTAAAAAAGTATCACTCAGATGTCAGTTTCCCAAGTTAAAAAATTATATGAACAAAACAATTTTTTCCATTAAAATAAATTCAACTGGTTGATAGATTGAGAAATAAACCTGAAAATATTAATCTTAAAAATCTTAAAGACTGATTTTTTTAAATCATTCATTAAAAAGTAACTAAAACTTTCCACTTTGTTACTACTCATCTGTTTTTTCTTTCATATCTGTGATAACTGAGCACTGTGACGACAAGCTGCAATATGAATTTAAAAATCAAACCAAGTTCCTTTCAAACATCTGGAGTGAATCCACCAGTCCCTGTTTTACGCAAACACAAAATTTAGGGAAATGTCACCATCTCTGGCCTTTTTCATAACTAAACAAACATAAAGTTACTGGTGATACTCTTGGACCTATCACTATGTCTGCATTACAAAGAGGACAAACTGGCACAGAACAAACAGCTTTTGTTTGCCTACAAGAACAACACAGCAAGGACCTCCTTAAGGGGTATCTATTTATTTATCGAAACATTTACTGTGATGTCCAATGACTTTTACAAGTCAGCCTGAAGCCTACACAGCTGCAACAAATCTGCTGCTGATACCCAGCCTACCCCAACTGAAACTGAGCTAGGTCATGCCTGTGCTCTTTCCCAGCTATTCCCAAAAAATAACAGACCAGATGACAGGTTGACCTAAAAAACCCTTGCAGGAAAATAAAAGCAGCTCACCTTTAGTACAGATAATTGAGCAAGAAAGAAACACCTTGAAACTGGAAAAAAGTATTTTCTTCTGATTATGTGGATATAAAATGACTGAATAGTCTATTGGTGAAAAGAAAGCAATCACCACACAATAGAATTACTGGCAGACCTCTGACTCCTATGGAAACAAGCTATTCTTTGGTCTGCATCCAGCCCTATCAGCAAATAATAATTTTATTCTTAAGTAAAAGTTATTAAGTCTGCCTCTCACTTTAGAGGCTTGTCTCCTTTCAATCTCCTTTAGGGCTTCATCCATTGTCCTAATCCACTTCTTTCTGTTCAAGGATTCCTGGTGAATCATATTCCACAGTTTTTCCAAACCCTGCAATAAGAATTTACTCTCAATCTCTCTGAAAAGCAAATGTAAAAAAAAAAAAAACTTGAAAGAAGAAAACAGATCTTTAGACTCAAGTGAGCCGTGAGAACCTGTTACACAGAGCAGGTACAAATAACTGAAGGTGAGCCAATGCTCTGAGCTGCCTTACTTCAAACGAGAAACCTTCTAGAGCCGTGTCAGACATAATCTTTTCAAACAGAAGTTTACTTTTTTTATCGGATTTCGTCACATTTCGTTGAAGGCTTTTTTGAAGCTCCAAAACAGAGGCTTCCATCTCCTAAAAAGAAAAGGAACCCAGTGTGATCACTTGAATATTGGACCCTGACCTGAGAATAGCACGCTAGACTATCTGGATTAAAAAATCCTGCCTTACTCTACCAATGTAGTCCAGCTCCTGCTGCATTTTGGTCACTGCTTGATCGTGACGCTTTTGCAGCCGTTCTGGCAGACATTTCAAGGTCTCACTGCTTTTTTCCTCAGGAACTGCCAAGAAAGAAATGAGGATGATGGAGCATGGAACTCTTGCTGCAGAACATGGGATCCTCGAACAATAAATCCCTAAATCCACACTATGACTGCTGCAGTTTGCACAGCTCCTACAGTGTGCAGCGTGGGAAGGGAAATCTTTGCAAATGGAGATTAAAAATATTTGAGCATATTTGAAAACTTATTAACTTATGATTTTCAGGATAAAAGCATAGAAGCTATCAACTAGACTCAGGTATGATGGAAAAAGGATCATTTCAAGAATGAGAGCTGCTTACATTAGAACTGGAATTTATCATCTAAACATAAGCTGTGATTGACTGACAATTTCACAACCTTTTTTTTTTTTTTCTAAGAGAAGACTCTTCAGCTTCAAAATTACCCACAAATCATCAAAAACACGTCAGGTCATTTCTGAGCTTGATTTTATACCTTGTTCAGCTAAAACTGCTACATGTATAGTGTCTCTGAATGCAAATTTAAATAGCTGACATTAAGGGAAAACAATTTTACCAACTATATCAGGTAGACCTCTGACTTCCTCATCTGAACCTGTATCTACATTTCTCCAGGCCTTTGGAGAAGCTGTAGGTTCTCTGAAACAAGAAGAGAATAAAACTTTGATTTGTACTAAATGTGTAAGAAGAGGGACTAGCATAATAGCAGAATATTCACTTTAACTGGCAAAATGTAATATTTAAGTGAACGTAAGTATCATTCTAACTTCAAAGAATATGATTCAAAGAATCAACATTGCTTCTTCTGAGATGAATTGAACTGAGTAATTATCTAGTGGCGTTTGACCCCAACTTCAAATCTGTTATGATGGCATTAAAGCAATACATGCCAGATTTAGTGCATGCAAACTACAAAGACAAACATACTATGCCTAAAAGGTATAAGAATCTATGAAGTCTCAAGAAGGAACTAGCAAGAAATGTGAAAATATCCCTTTTCAGTCCACTGCTCTTTCCATCAGCTTGGACACTGTGTTTCTCCTTGGGGTCAGTGGGAATCCAGGAGAATTCAGCAGCAGGGTTAGGGTAAAAAGGATGGATGCATTAACTTCTTTCTTGTTCATTACATAATCTTACTGCATCATCATCATCATGTAAATCATCAACATACTTTGAAATATAGTTTAAAAATATGTGTTAGACTCAGCATATATCTAGACTGCTGTGAGCAAAGAAGATGGGCAATTTCTTTTGCAAAGGAAAGCCATACAATATGCCTGCCATTACAAATATCAGCCTGCTAGCCTGCACTTTAACAGGCAGCAGACCATTTTACTAAATTTACATCTAGCAAGGAGACAGTCTGTTATCACAAGTCGTTAGTGCTATGACCAAGAATTCAGAAATTTCTAGCTCCAAGTGCAAATCTTACAACTTCATTTCTATAGTAATGAACATATAATTGGGGGTTTATGCTTCTGTTCTCTACCTGTCTGATTGTGCCTTTCTTGTGGAGTTCCTGACAGGCATTTTTCCAACACACTTCTGCTGGTAACATGGTAGTAGCACGGCATCAGCAGACATTTCTGAATGCCCATCCAAAGTGAGCATTTTACTCTTCTTAGAAGACCTGGTCTTCTTCTTTCCTTCACTCAAAAAGTGTGCTAAGTGAGCCTTCAAAGAACCATAAAATCAACAGTTAGAATTCCTTCCAACCTCCTGAATGGAGAACAGTGACAAAATAGTTCATAAAAATTGTGGGAGAAAGGTGGCAGAAGAGAAAAGCAAAAAAAGGAACCCTACTTGGCATGGGCACAACCATCTAAGGTTATTTTAATCTAAGGCTATTTTGAAAATGAGAAAAAAAGGTTAACCTTCTCCTCAGAGAGGAAAAGTGAAGCCAACTGGATTGTGTGCCTTGTTTATGGTTACCAGGAAAGTCAACAGTAGAGTGAGAAATCTGGCTGTGACTCTTAATATGTTTTACTGCTGTGTTATAATGATTCTGCCTTCAATTAATATATCCTGATACACAATGAAGAGGTGAGAACACATGGAGATGCATCAGAGAGCATATGCTGGAGATAACACAATTATTTGCTACTCAAACAAAACCTAGAAAGGTTGAAACTGACCTCTTGCCTGATGTCACTTCAACAGCCAGCAAATAATTAACAACACAACCAATTCCTTTGGCTTTTACTCAGTCCTTTGGGGTTGTTTACCTTGGTCTTAAAGATGGATTTACAGCCTTCCTCTCTGCAAATGTGTCACACACATCCTATTGAGAACAGGTGGCTGCCAGGCCTGCTTCCAGAGAACTGGCAGCTACAAGCTGGCAGTCAAGAGGAGATACAACATTTCAGTTGGAAAAGGGCCTTCCTTGAATCACAGAATGGTCTGTGCTGGAAGGGACCTTCAAGCCCACCCCATGGACAGGGACACCTTCCACTAGCCCAGGTTGCTCCAAGCCCCGTCCAACCTGGCCTTGAACACTTCCAGAGATGGGGCAGCCACAGCTTCTCTGGGCAACCTCTGCCAGGGCCTCCCCACCCCGACAGGAGAAAACTTATTCCCCATATCCCATCTAACCCTACCCTCTGTCAGTGTGAGGCCATGCCCCCTCGTTCTGTCCCTGGAGGCTCCTGTCCCAAGTCCCTCCCCAGCTCTCTTGGAGCCCGTTTAGGCACGGGAAGGGGCTCTATGTTCTCCCAGGAGCCTCCTCCAGGCGGCACAACCCCAGCTCTCTCAGCCGGCCGCCATGGCAGAGCTGCTCCAGCCTTTGCAGAAGCTTCGCGGCCTCCCCAAGACTCCCGAGGGTGAAGCTCCCCGCCTACCGCCGGGCTGGCGGACCGGGGGCTGTCCCTGTGTCACCGCTGTCCCTGGGTCACTGCTGTCGCTGTGTCACCGCTGTCCCCGGGTCACTGCTGTCACTGTGGCACTGCTGTCCCCGGGTCACTGCTGTCGCTGTGTCACCGCTGTTCCTGTGTCACCGCTGTCCCCGTGTCCCTGCTGTCGCTGTGTCACCACTGTCCCCGTGTCCCTGCTGTCCCTGTGTCACCGCTGTCCCTGTGTCACCGCTGTCCCCGTGTCCCTGCTGTCCCTGTGTCACCGCTGTTCCTGTGTCACCGCTGTCCCTGTGTCACCGCTGTCCCCGTGTCCCTGCTGTCCCTGTGTCACCGCTGTTCCTGTGTCACTCGCGGCCCCTCTCGGGCAGCGCCCTCAGCCGCTCGCGCCCCAGCGCGCGCGGCGTTGCCAGAACAACGGGAGGGGGCGTGGCCAAGGCCAGCAGAGGGGCGGGACCCCCGCCCACCCCCTGTAACAGCGCCCCCGGCGGCCGCTGCGAGCACAGCGCCGCCGCTCCGGCTCATCCAGCTCATCCCGCCGCGCTCACTGCCCAGGAATCACAGCCTGAGGCTTCTGGTCACCTCTGCAGGAAGGCGGGCCAGACTTCCAGCCAGGACAGGGTTACATTTTTGCAGCAGCCCGGAGGGGCATGGAATGTGGGAGAAAATGGGGCAGCTTTTGAAGGACTGTTCTGCTCCAATGGTTTGGACATTCACCACTGTCAACTATAGCATCCTGATAAAGCAGCAGACTCTCTGGAAGAGAAATGCTGTAGCAGTTCCAGAGAGGAGCAACTTACTGCAGTGTGGTGGGCCCTGGCTACTATTTATCAGACACAACGCAATACTAAACAGCATCCTCAGTGGAGGAGAAGGAAAGCATACCAACAGGTGCTGTGGCCACTCAAGCTGCAGCTGAACCAGAGGAGCAACCCATGCCAGTAGCAGTCACCCCTGTACAGAAGAACAAATCCAAGACCGAAGCAGTTTACATAGAGAGGCATGAAGAGGCTTGGGGGAAAAAACAACGTGTGAGTGTGTTGGCTTGGGGGTTTCTCCTGCCCAAGTCCATTTCTAGAAGTCACCAGGCATTTTCTGACCATAGAAACCTCCAAAAGACCAAGATTCAGCCCAAAGAAATCCTCCTTCTCCTCCTACTTCCATCTGTTCTCCTCCACCCCTTCTATTTTTCACACCTAGAGAAGGGATTTCTCAGGCTACAGGGAGGGTGACATGCATGGAACTACTTAATATACATTTACACACTTTTTTCAAACTTAGTCAAACCATTCAAACCTCTTTATACTAACTTATAACACTCTGTTACTACTAAGTATAAATCCATATTTTTTCTATAAGTAAAGCTAACATAAACAATCTGTTTCTCTTAGTTTTAACTTTGGTAGCAGGTGTTCACTGTGTGGTGTTCTTCCACAAAACTTTAGCAGCTTCTTCTCTCAGTCTCACTGAGTGTCCAAGGTCGTTTGCTAGATTCCAGAGTTATCTCTGAGGCCTCTTGCTGGGCAGCTGCTCCTCGTTTCCTAGGCCGAACACCTGCTACGGCTCCACCAGGAAAGGTTAGGCCCAAGTCCAGCTGCTCACAAGCCAGTAAATTTGGGGCTAAAAGATGAGTTAAAGCTCCAGTTAAACAAACCCTCAACTTTCACGGCTTCATGAGACAATGACTTTTAAGCAAGACAGAAAATTGGATGAAGAGCTCTCAAACACCCTTTGAACAGAGAAAGAGCCACTTGTTCTTTCACGTATATCATGATACATATATTTCACATATATCATCTCTTCCAGGAGTGATGCATCTCAAAAATAGGAAATTAGAAAAAAATGCAATGAGGCGTTCATGGATGAACAAGGAGCTCCTGGACAAATTCAAATGCAGGAAGCCTGCAGAGAGTGGAAGCAAAGACAAATAGTCTGGAAGGACTACAAGGAAGTTGTCCAAGCAGCCAGAGATCAGGTTAGGAAAGCTAAAGACCTGATAGAATTAAATCTGGCCAGGAACATCAGGAGCAATATTTAGGCTTTGAGCAACCTGGTCTAGTGGAAGGTTACACTCATGGCAGCAGGGGTGGAACTGGATGCTCTTTAAAGTCCCTTCAAACCCAAACTATTCTATGAAATTCCAGTCACAGTCAGGTAATGGCAGAGGGATTGTAATGGCAATGTTATCCTTTTGTCTTTAATGCTGAATTATTCTGAATAAGAGAATCAAATGGGACCGTAAGAGAAGAATTTTTGTGGCAGTAACTGCTATGTGCAGTGTTTCCATTTGTCATTCTCAACAAACAGATAACAAGGTTGTAACACTCAGCTGCCCAAAGAAGGAATTCCAAGGTCCAAGTCACCCACAGTGGGTAATGGAGGGCCTGGGCCACCCCTAAGAGACTGGGCTGGCTTAGGAGTCTGTAAAGGGGGTAGGGGAGGTCAGCACTGAGGGTCAAGCTGAATATTCCGTGATTCTGTGAGCACTATTGCTTTAAAATGCCTCCCCACCCCAAGCATTTAAGAACGTTGGAGAAGTTAAAATATTCTTTCAAATGTGTGGGCAAATAAAAAACTATAGAAAGGGCTCAATGCCTATTGCACTCTTTCAGGGTCTGTCAAAGAAAGAGGGTATTATTAAGAATACAGTTTTATCCTTCAGATGGGGAAAAAAAAAAGATATATATATGTGTCAGGCTGGAACTCACAAATAACCTAGTGGAAATCTATGTATGTTCAAACACTGGCTCTGCCACTCATTTGCTAACTTTTGGCAAGTCATTTGTCTTTTCACCTCTGGCACAAATACTTAGATATTCAGTTGCTTGAAGTAGGGTGGACTTATCTGCTGTGAGTCCAGGTATTACTCTCACATAAAGACTGCATTAAGTAATAGCAAATAAGACAGGATTGAAGCATTACATTGCTTAGAGAAGCTGTGGCTGCCTCATCCCTGGAAGGCCAGGTTGGATGGGCTTGGAGCAACCTGGGATAGTGCCCATGGCAGGGGGGTGGAACAGAATGAGCTTTAACGTCCCTTCCAACCCAAACCATTCTGGGATTCTATCATCTGGGTTAAACAAAAATGTAAGAGTGCTGTCTTCATAAACCCTGTAAATACAAATTACACTGCAAATTATCAGAAAAGGTATGTCTTCAAGTACCTGGCAATCCCTGGCACATGCAGTCCACAAGAAAGGAAGGCAAGGTGGTTTCTTTTTCAAAGGGAAATACATCTCTTTGCCACATTTAAGTTCTGATTAATATCCATTGAGGTCAGTCCCATCCTTTAGCTCAAGTTACCAGTAAAGTACAAAACTTTGATCATATAGGAATTGGTAAGGGTGGAAAATAGCTGTAAGCTCATCAAGTCCAATTGTCAACCAAGCCCACCACCATTTTCACCACTAAACCATGTCCTCAAGTGCCACATTCACACATTTTTTGAATACTTTCAGGGAGGTGACTCCACCACTCCACTGCACAGCATGTTTCAATGCTTTACAATCCTTTCAGTGAAAAAATTTTCTAGGAGCCAATCCAAACCACAACTTGAGATGTTTTCTCTCATCCTGTCTCTAGTTACCTCAGAGAAGAGCCTGATCCCTACCTGGCTCCACTTTGTCCTGCAGTATGTAACTTCAGTAAGACCAAAGGATTTTTTGCTTAGTCAAAATGCATCTTTCATGAGGGAGTGTGGAAAAATAGCAACTTTCACACCAATCAAAGAATGCTGCTCAATTAAAGTGAAGACTGTCCAATAACGGATATGCAAATCTTTTTTTTGTCATGTCCCTTGTCTTAGGTGAATTCCCTAAGCAGCTGCTGCCACAGCCTTAGGGAAGCAGCTCAGTGCTCTGAACACAGTGGCTGCCCTTGGCTCACTGAGAGTGGGTGCAGCCTTAGGGCATCAGGTACTGGCTTGGGGCAGCCTAGGGTTTTTCACATTTCTTCCTACTTTTAGCCAAGAATTTCCTCTGGAAAAGTGTGTGAGGAGAGGGCATTGTAATAAGTAGTAGTTTAACTTACTCATCAAATTAGTAATAGAAGTTTACTCATTAAATTGTAGTGCATGTTATATTCTTATATACATACATGTTATAATCACTGTTCTGTTAAGGTTAGGAGACTATAAGTTGTAGAATGGTTCATTAATCTATCAGCATTGTAAGCTGATAAGCATGCAGCTTGCAGTTCTTAAGTTAGAAAGACAAGTTATTGTGCTTTGTTAAATAAGTATTTTTGTATCTTATTTTTCTAAAAAGCGTATTGTCTCATAACACGCATAAAGTAACGAAAAGAAGGACAAGGATCAAAGGGTCAAGAACTAAAGCGATACAAAGAATCCAAGATGGACATCTGGAAATACCTAACACACCAGGCCTCAAGGACTAAAACTGTGGAAAGGAAAGCTCCTGGCAAGCAAAATGGGCCCGTAGAAAAACCAACCGGAACCAGACCTGCAAAACTCGGATCCAATAGAAGGACAACAAATGACAATGGGAGGGGAATTAATAAGGGAATAAAAATTACTGGTTTTGCCTACCGTGCTTGCGTGCCTGAGTGGAGAAAGGGTCTCCCTGGCTGCCCAGCGCGCTGTTTTGCTTATTTGCATTTTATATAAATCTTTAATAAATTTTTATTACTAGATTTCAGTTAAGTTTCATTTTACTTATAACAGCATTATTCAGGTTTTTTACACGAGGAAGCAACTCATTAAGATACAGAGCTTTTTTTTGTTTTCTTACAATTATTTCATATAGAAAGGCAGAATGCTGTGAAATTCTAAGTTTGAAGTTTGTCCACTGCAACAGCTTCAGTCTGCTCCACTTTTCTCCATATTAGATCATGCAAACTGATTTGTGGTTCCTGACCTCCTCATCTCTTCCTACCTCATATTCATTCACGTTGCAAACAGAAACTACATAAGGTTTCACAAAAGACAAGCTTTTGGTTAGTGCCAATCTTGACCTTTGATGGGCAGAATTGTCACAGTAAACAGATAATTCCATTTTTTTGGACTCTCCAGTTTTGTGTTTTTATAATAAGGCTAAAATGGAATTAAAAAGTTAACCTTGGTACCTATACAAAGCTTGAGGAAAAGATGAGAGTGGAAAATTTAAACCGTTTTGGGACTCCAAATAAGCCACCACCCTTCCCCTACCCTGTTAAGTAAGGGAAGGATAAAAGCAGGGACTGTGGGATAACAGTTTACTAAAAGCACATAGCAATGAATATGACCTGCACAATAACGACAGCAGTATTAATAGCAAAAGTATACAAAAAGAGAAGATGTTTTACCCACAAAAAGGTGTTTGCCACTGGGAAGGGGGTGAACTTGGTGAACAGGCAGCTCCTTGTAGGTCACATCCACTTATACCCAGACAATATGGCGATTCTTCTCACGTGCCACCCTTGTGGTCATTGAAAACAATGGCAAGATGATGGGGAAGCTCCTGTGGCTAATGTTTCCTACCCCCAGCCAAAAAACAGTGATAAACAAACCCCCTGAAAGCTAGGTTGTCTGAGTTGTGCCGCACAGCCACTCCACTGGGCTCAGTGTGGGTGCCTCTGGCGCTGCTTCTGACGCTCCGTCACACTGTGGGGTCACCCCACGGGTCAAGGCTGCCTTTTTCCTACCACTCAGCCGTGGTCCTTTTGGCTCAGTTCAGCTGGGTTCAGCAGGGCTCCTTACCACTCAGCTCAACAGGCTTGACTGGGTGGGAGTGGCCCCCACCACCAGTGCATTCCATGCCGGCAACCTCCTTGCTGGTGGTCAGTTCAGCACTATGATCCATTCACCTCTTCACTGCTGTCCCGTAGGAATGTTCTGGGAAAAATGGAAGGTGGATTGGTGGGGTGGCAGAGGAACTGAATCTGCAGGGGTTGATGCTGACACCTTCCCAGAGGGAGGCAAAATGGCCAACTTCCAGTGGGGTGCCTGGGTTTTCCTGCTGAAACCACACTTCACAGCGATGACGTGGTGGGTATAGAATAACAACCTGGTCACGTTCACGCAGCACTGAACTCCACCCCACCTCTGTGACCAGGATAATACCTTGAGTGGTTAGCAAGACACATTACCTGTTGTTGTACAATCAGGTTATTCTACATGTTCAACCCTCAGTGAAAAAGGCTCTCTAAAAACTCTGATTTACTTAAAGAAATTACACCATTTCCACTGATATAAAGTATCATTTTCCAGCTTTGAGGTGAGAACAGTCCAGATAGCTGAGCACACAGAGCATGAGCTGAGCCCACAGCATATGAGCTTGATCCACAGAGCATGAGCTGAGCCCATAGAATGTGAACTGAGCCCACAGAACGTGCTGGTGCCAAGAGGTTTTCAAAAGACTGTAGCTCAACAATGCCCAGATCTTTCTCAATATCCCCAACTAATGGATATTTCTTTAAAACTGGTTTGTCACCAGTACTATCAACTGCAAAAAGACAACAGAAGTATTTTTGCCCAGTCTGATAAAAAATTAACCATGAATGTTTGCCTCCATTATCTTTCATCCTTTGTGTAGGCTGGCCATGCCTGAGAAGAGCTGGACTGCCAGCCCCAGGGGTAGCAGTAGAATGCAGCAGGAAAGATGTTGGGAAGGGGACTATGAGAAACAGAAGAGTTCAAGTGAACAGCAAACCCCAGGTATCCTTCATGGAAGCAGTCACACCCTGATTACAGGATCTGGGGGGATCTGACAGGGAGCCATCAGTCACTGCTCAGGGATGGGTTGGGCATTGGTCAGAGGGTGGTGAGCAAATGTATTGCACATCACTTGTTTCTCTCGAGTTCATTCCCTAAGCCTTCTTCTCTCAAGACTGAACAAACCCAGGTGTTGCAGCTTTTCCTCATACAGCAGCTTCCCTGCCCTTGGATCCTCTTTGTGGCACTTCCCTGGACCTCCTCCAGCCTGTCCAGTTCCCTCTTGGGAAGTGGGGACCAAAACTCTGCAGAGTATTCCAGGTGTGGCCTGAGAAGTGCTGAACAGAGTGAGACAATGACTTCTCTCTGTTGATGATGCCCTTGCTGATGCAGCCCAGCATCCCGCTGGCTCTCAGCTGCAGTAGCACACTGGTCACTCACACTGAGCTCAGTGTCCACCTGCACCCCAGGGCCCCTTCCACAGAGCTGCTCCCCAGCCAGGCTGATCCCACCCTGTGCTGCACTCCTGGATTATGTTTTCCCAGGTGCAAGACCTCCCATTTGTCTTCGCTGAACTTCATAGGGTTCCTGTGAACTCACTCTTCCTGTCTATCCAGGTGTTCCTGCAGGGTGGTTCTCCCTTCCAAATCTCCACTTCCCCACTCAGTTTGGCATCATCAGAGGAAACTTGGTCCCATCATCTAGATTGCTAACGAAGACAACGTTAAACAACATTCATCCCAGTATGGATCCTGTGGGTTCCCATCTCTGACAGGTTCCCAGTTTGAAAAGGATCTGGTTCCCAGCCCAAGCCAGTCCATGTACACTCCAATGTGTCAACTGCCACAGCCTTGCCTGCAATGCCCAGCCTCCAGGTGCCCTCGCAGCCCCTTCCAAACATCTCTCCTGCTGCATTTTCCCGTCTGTGTGCCCAGGGCGGGGCCCCGCTGGGTGAGGGAGCGCTGCCGAGCCCCTTCCTCTGGTTCTGTCCCAGTCCCAGCCCCTGCCCCAATTCCTGCTGCCATTCAGCAGGAAGCAGGACCCAGCCTGGGCAGAGGAGAGGTGTTTAAAAGGCCCTAGAGAGGAGGAGTTGAAGACCCTTTTACAAGGATCTGTTCTCCTCTCTCCTTTCCTAATAACTGCTGGAAGAAAGATGAGGCTCAAAGCCACAGATAGTGGCTCCCAGCTCAGCTGCTCCCTGTGACATCTGTGCTGCAGGATCACACAGTTGGCTGCTTCCCCTCAGAGCCTGAGGGCAGGGGAGCTGCTGGACTGTGCAGGGCCTGGCAGCAGGGGAAGGTGGCCTACCATTAACAGAGAGTCTGATGTGCTCAGTCAAGTGTGCCTGGCAGACTGCTGGGGTCCCCTCAGCACGGCATGAGAGAGAAACCGAGGACTAACGTTACCCACTGGTCTGTCGAAAATCTTTACTTGCAACAAATAGCGATTAGTCTTGCTGATGCTGACTCTTCTGATCTCAAGAGTCAGAAATAGTTAACAATTTTCTCAGAGAGTTCCAGGTGAAACAAGGTCTTGCCTAATTGTTGCAAAATGTGAAATATGCAAAAAATTTCTTAAGAAAGGATGTTCTTTGATCTTTGTAACTTTCAAACCTAATCAACAAGAGGGGAAATTTAATCCATGAAACAGATAGCAGCTAACAAGCAAGCTCTAAGTGATGTCCATGTGTTAGAAAAACAAGTTAAAGTTTAGGGCATTACATACTTCAGTGATTTCAGACCTGTTGGGGGAGGCTAACAAAGCTTTACAGGTAATGCAGAATTTATGGACCACAGGGACATTTGGCTAGACTCCCCAGATAAGAAGAAACTAATAAAACCAACTCAGTAACTGTGCTGAAATCAGCTCCAAGTGGGTAAAAGATAATTCTGACAGGTGGAAACTGTGACCACTGACTCACAGACCACCGCCCCAAAAAACCCACTGACCCAAAAAAGAGAGAAACTGAGCATATGGACTAATTAGCATAAGAAGCAAGAGAATTATTAACCAATAGAAGATAGAATACTAATTATTAAGAGAACTATGTAACTTGTAGCTAGTGAACTCTAAAACCTTTGTCTAAAACTTATAAATAGTTAAAAGTTTTGATAATTGGGTGTGCATGTTAGAGGTGCAATTCCCCCATGCTCCACCCAGCGCCGAAATAAAGTAATGCCTGCTTTCTAATACTGAGATTACAGTGTTTGAGAGTTTGTCCTCAGGGCCAGCACAAGTCAGACAGCCCTACTAGCTAGTATGATGCCCTGGTTGTTCTTTGTTGGCTTTGTGGATCTGCCACGAAGACACCTCCAACAGCAAAGACGGAACAGGTTTTTCCACACCCTACTCCACTGCTTGGTTGTCCTCACAGTTAAAAAGTTTTTCCTTATATCCAAGGCCCCATATAATGTCTTGTTCAAGGAGGGGACTTTCCCAGATTTTGGAAAAGGGAATGGGCCAATCTGGAGGGGGAACAAGAGCCCTCCCCAGAAGATTCTCATACTTACAGGCTGCTGTTCATCCTATCATGCAACCCAGACTGGTATTGGAAACACCCTCTCCCAACAAGAAAACTACTGAACCATTTAACTTGTAGAATAATGGGGATGTGCAAAAGCTCAGGGGCAGATCTGTGGCTCAGAAGTTCCAGGCTCTTGTTTCATATCTCTTCTCTCCTTCTTAGGACACCTCTTAAGGCCCCCTTTTGCTTTAAATCTGCAAGAGGATAGTTTCACTATTCCTAACTCACCTCTTATTTTTCACCTATCTCTCTGGATGTTAAGTACTCCACTTGCTCCATACCACAAAGCTATGAGCTGAAATCATACAATCTGCTTGCAGCTAGGGAAAGCTTTCCAGATGAGTCCATTCAATTCACCCCAAGGTCTTCCTGACTTTGCCATTCCTCTCCTTTTCTCATTTGCCTTCCAGGCTGAGGTGGAAAACCCAAGTAATTTATTATGTGGACATAGATGTGCTTAGACTGTTCATGCCCAATCAGGCAGAGCATGAAAAGAAAAAAAAGAGATTCTCATCTCGTTGGAGGATAGAAACTCCAACTACATGCTCATAAACAAGCCCGGGGCCTCCCTGACCTAAATTCTCAATCTGAAAAAGGAACTAGCACACCTTTGAGCTACTCAGCCTAAAATGAAAGGAAAATGCTTTATTTGCTTGTCTCTTTTTTCCTGCAGAAAGCACTAGGGCTTCACCTCCCCTCATTCCTAAGACGTATGAAGGCAGGCAAAATGCCTCTCAGTAGATTTCTGACAGACTGCACACCACTTCAGCCTCTACTTCTGTGTGGCATTCAGGAATTCCCTGTACAGTCTGATGGGGTAAAAGCAAGTCTGATGAGCACTGATGACTGACTTCCAGCGAGGTTTCACAATCTCTGCTTGGTCAACTCATCACCCACAGGGCTCAGGACAACACATTGCAGAGCTTCCTGAACCATGGGCCCAGCATCTCGTGTCACCGGTCATGCTGCAGGTTCTTGGTAAAAGCTGTTTACCATCCTCCCCGTTCTCGTGTCTGGGTATCAGCCCCTCCGGGGCTGCCCTCGAGTCACGAGAGTTCTGCTTTCCACACTGTGCTGTTAACCCAGAGGTTACAACAGCGGCAGTCTGTGTGTTTGTTGTTAACCGGAGGTTACAATAGGGGCAGTCTGTGTGTTTGTTGTTAACCGGAGGTTACAATAGCTTCAGTCTCACTCAAGACTTTGGCTCCCCCCCTCCCCTCACGGTTCCCGCCACCCCCGCGGGGATCGCGCGCTCCCGGCACGTCACATGACGCAGCTCGCGAGGACGCGCCCGCTCCGCCCCCAGAGCGCGGTCCGCGCGGAGAGCGACACGTCACGTGCGCGCGTCACGTGAGCCCGTCCCGGGGCGATGAGGTCATCCGGCGGTCACGTGAGCGGTGCGTACGCGCGGCGCGGCCGGGCGCGGATGGCGGACGCGGAGGCCGAGGCGGCGGCGCGACCCGAGGTGGCGCGGGGGGTGCCCGCGCTCCGCGCCCGCCTCCGGCAGCTGCAGGCGGAGCTGCGCGAACAGGAGGTGTCGGAGGCCTCGTCCCGGGCCTACTGTCGGGGCTTCTGCCAGGTAGGGGCCGAGCGGCGCGGGCCGCGGCGCGGGCGCGGCCGGGCAGGCCCGGAGCTCCCGTCCCGGGGACTTCGCTCGCTCCTCCGGAGCTTGCGGGGCTCGCGGCTCCGTGCGAGGCTGCTGAGCGGGGCCGTGCGGGCCCTGCCGAGGGCCCCCCGTGGGCCGCCAGCCCGGGGTCTTTGGGCTTCGGCAGCGCTTTGGGCCGGGACATCCCGTGGCCTTGGCGGGGTCTCTGGGCCGGGCGGGCCGCACTGCATTTTCTCGGTGCGGCCTTGGCTCGGTTCCGAGACCTCCTCGTGTCTGTGCTTCACTTGCTTCGAGCTCAAATCTCTGTGTTCCGCCTTGGTTAAGATCTGCCATCGGGTAAGCAGCGCTTGCTGGGGAGGGCCTGCTGTTGTCTGAATACTTGCTTAATGTAACACAGCCTAAGATCAGCATTTTCTGAATCGAGGTCTGAACTTTCTGTAGAAGACGTGAGCTTGATTAAAGCCACAGTGATGGAAATAACTTGTTCTTAAATAAGTTAATGGTTAATTAATTTTTGCTTCCTCTACATTGTCATTTATCGTGAGCTCTAAGTTTTGTTGTTAGGGTGCTGGGTTGGAGAGTTGTCCCTGCTGAGGCTAAAGAGACTTTGTTTTAAAGTAAAAAATAAAAAACTTGTTTTCTGAGCTAGTGTAATGACACCTCAGTTAATAAAGTCACAGTACTTGATGGCGAATTGCAAAATCAGAAAAAAACTGTCTCTTGGTGTGTTACAGATTATGTAGAAGTGGTGTTACCCTTCACAGTCTTCCATTTTTGCATCCATAGGCTGTGTGCTTTGCCATACCATGATGTTTAGCTCATCAATTACTGAAACAACAAAATAAGTGTATTTATTAGGTTTCAAAACTCTTGCTTCTTAAACTGCAGGGTGCTGCTGCATACTGCTGTATGTGTCAAAAGTTCAGCATCAGTGAAGATGTGTGACCCTGCATTGACACAGAGCCCAGTATAGTGTATGTGACTCTTTCAACATTTCAGGTTTTGCTGAAATTTTTCCCAGTGTTGTTCACTGCATCAGAACATTGACACAAATACTAAGCCAACACTTAGGAGTGGTTGTCAAGATGATCAGTGTTTGTACATGTCTAGTTGTCCAGATTAGTTTGGTACAGAAGAAGCTTTAGAGGTACTTGATCAGTGGAGTTTGGTGACAGATAGTTCTATTACCTAAAAAAAAAGGCAAACAAATTCAACCCCAAACCCTGTGCCACAAAAAATGTAGCCAGCCCTCTAGGTCCTTATACTGTTATTGTAGTCTCATTTTAGAACACTGTGATAGCACAGATAAAAATTAAAAAGATTGGTTTTGGTTTACTGTCAGTCTGGGATAGTGTGGGTTGTCCTGCCCATACACCAGGAGATACAGTGGGAAACATGGAACTGCTGGTCTGTCCTGCAGCAACTTCAGCGGAGGATGAATTTGTAATGTCATTGTGCATTTAGACCACTGTGAGTAGGATGTAATTTTAAGTCTTGGTTTCTCCTTCTGACTAGGAATGTTCGTGATAATTTAGTAACTTAAGCTCTGCCCCTAAGTGAAACTCAGGAGGCTCAGCTTAGTTTTATATTTATGACTTAGAGACTACCACTGATATCTTCTCAAAAGTCTGTTAAGCCACAGCAGAGTGTGCCTAGAGAGCAACTGAATTTAGCTGTGCTTAAATTTGGTTTTGGAAAGTAAAGGGCATAAGGGGAGCTGAAAAGTTGTAGGTTTGCTATCATGTGAGTACAGCTGAGGAAGGGGCCTGCAGGTGCTTGGTTTTGCTGTGAAAGTTACCGTGGCCACGAGACACAAAAAACTGTGAACAGAATCAGTGACTTTCCTATGCTTTGAGCTATATGGATGCTCTTCTACTACATGTAAACTTGTGCTGCTGTGTGCAGCTTTCCAGTAGCTTTTCCTGGGAATGATGAGGGATGACACAATTTCCTTGAAGATGCCTGTTTTTGAGCAGGAGAGTAGGACTGTTGTCCACAGTAGTACAACAAAGAAACTTTCAAAGCCTATATAATGGGTTGACTCTGCAGCTTTATGTTGTACAGGCATGAATGCTTTGCTCATTCACCTTGGGAAGAACACATCTGTTGGTGAGCTCTACCCAAACAGTGAGGTAGAATGACCTGGAGGGTGTCTGAGGCTGTGCAATCATAAATATGAATAACAGTTATCAGTGAAGCAGGTGTTGTGGGACATTAAAGCATTGCATCTGCTGCTGGCTTTCTGAAATTCTTAAAGGGGGTGCATTGAGGACTGTTGATTCCAATTGGATATGCTTAAGAAGAGAAGGAAGTGTTTTTCTTAAACAGAGGCCTAAAGCTGTAATAGCAGGTCAGGAAACATGGAGATCTTCATGTTTACATTGGGTCTGAGCAAAAAAATGATGCTTCTGAGGAAGTGCAGCAAAGCAGGTACGCCAGCATTGTGGAACATGAGAATGTGTGTGCAGTGCTGAGAGCCTGGGCTGGTCTGGAGGTTATGCATTACGTGGATGTGGTCTCTGCACTTCTCACCCCAGTTGTCAATGAGATGCATTATTGGAGTCAGGAGAGGACAGTCAAGAGGAGGACAGGACAAAGTGTAAATGGGCATGTGTTAACCAGACTTTAAATATTTGAATACTCTCTTCAGTAAACTGGGCTGTAAGGTAGTAATTGCCTCTAAATTATTACTTGACTATTCTTAAAACATGTGCATTATCTAATTGTGACAAGTTAATAATTTTTCAATTATATATTTTATATAGACTGTCAGGAGAAATCTGTAGTGGGTGACTAAACAACTAATTTTGCTTCTGAAAGAGCAGAAAAGCTTTGAAGAACCTCTGTAACACAGATACTGCATTTGGCTTATTTGTTAGTATACTGATGGCAGTATGTTCAAAACTGCAGATCCTTGAAGTTCAAGCTGTTAATAAGTCTGTGGCCTTGAATCTATCTTGTGCACTGAAACCATTTTTTATGTATTTGGGGAGAAGTTTCTCATAAATGGTTACTCAGTGAATTGCTAATGTTGGCTTTAAGACTTTAATCCTGGTGCTGTGATTGCACTTGAGCAAAGGTGTGATGTTTTCTAGTACATGTATTTAATCTTAGGAAATATCCTGCCATGTTTTATCTTTTGCTCAGACCAAGTAGTTTATGATCAAAATGTTTGTCAAAATAATTGAGTGCTGAATTTGACTTTTTAAATAGATTGGTTTTAATGGATGTATTTTTAGATAAGTGCAGACACTTGTATGTTTGATCTTTTCCTGTAGTTGCTGGGTTCACCAAACAGTGGATTTGTGATAGTCATCAGTTGAGTATGTCTGGGAAATTACAGCTTGACAGCCTTTGAATGTCATATGGCTATAAAGCCATATATGATTTGAGCTATATTATCAAATCCTTTGTTAATCTGTCAGATAAGCATGATGACTGGTATTCCTAATCATTCACTTCTGCACTATCTTTGTGCTGTGTTTGAACATAATCTTCCTTTTTCCCCACCCTCATGTCTTTATTAATGTTGTGTGGGTTTTTTGTAAAGTTTGTGGCTTCCATTTGCCCAGGAGTTATATTACCTAATTCTTGGAGAACAATCCACAAAACACATTGATTTTTACTGATTCTTAGATGGTATTTTTAATAGATTTTTTTTCTTAAATATAGCACATGATTGTGCTGGCCTAGTGGATGTCTGAATTATTTTTAGGCTAAGACTGGTATTGAATAGTTAGATTACTGACATAACACTGATAGGCTACAAAATAATGTCTAACTGGCCACTTACTTTGCTGGAAGGTAGGTTTTGTCTTGGAAGTTTCTAGCCATTGTAATGACTGCACTTGGTTTTATTAAGCTCATTGTAGGGTTTGTTCAGTAGTGTCCTCTATCCAGTCACCATCTGATATGATCATGTTTTTGTTTAAGTTGTTAAAATAAATTAGTTGTGTCAGAGTCCCAGCTTGAAGTGATTTGAAAACTGATATGACCATCACCCTCCTCTTAGGACAATTTGGCTTGTATTGGACTGTAGGGTAGATCACTGAACTTTTTTCCCATGCAGTCTTGTCCCTAAGGCTTCCAAAAAGCAGTTCTTTCATTCATTATTTTTTGTTGTCTTTGCAGCTGGCCTTAATCAAGATTAGTAGCTTTTTTGGTCTAGGAAGGGTACCACATGGGAGAGGCTAAGAACTGCTAAGAACACAAGCATCGCTGCTCTGGAGGTGTAAGGGAAGGGCTGTTATTTGTGAAGCAAGCTGTGGGTAGAGCTAAGGTGTCCTCAGCTCAGTGCCATATTTGTTCTCAAATTGTACTTCAGAGCCTGTCAGAGCATAGTAGGGTAGTGGAGGTAAGTCTTAAAAAAGTTGGGAGATACTTCTGTAGTCACTGTGCTGATGTGATTTCTCTTAAACTGGCTAGATTTTACATTGCTACTTCAGTACTGTGCCTGGATAACGTGCAATTACTGCAGTCAAGGATTAAAATTTAGAGTAATTTTGCCTTTGAAAAATGACTATGTAATGGTTTGGACTGGGTTTTTTATCCCCTTCTCATGGCTTCATGTTTGCTGTGTGGGTAACGTGTGTATCTTTAAAATACTACATCTGGAGTAATGTCCTTAGTCTTAAGCTTCTTCCTATTTTTCTGTATTCTCACTAGTAATGAAGATTCTAGTGTTACTTATGTGTCTCTGTCTCCATGGTAGTTGTACAAAAGGAGCTGAGTGCAGAACTTCTCCCTCAGTTTTTAACAGTTCCCATTTCTGCCAATTGCATATAGCTTTCTCCCCAATAAAAACTCTGATAACTTTATCAAAATAGTAAAATAAATAAAAATATATTTGGAAAAAGGGAGAACTTCTGTTGAGGTGAAAAGCTGACACTTTAAATTCTCCTTCATTGTAAAAATTCTCACTTCCAGAATTCTTCCACTGTATGTGTTTGATATTGCATATTGATATTTTTAAAAAAAGTGTGTTATGAGAACTTCTAATGATAACTTATTTTCTTTCAGACACTACTCCAGTATGCTGGCAGTCGCGGTGCATCAGAACATATTTTACCTTTTTTGGAAGTGTATCGAATCTCCATCCAAAGCTTTGCTAATGCAAGACCTTACTTGACTACAGAATGTGAAGATGTTCTTTTGGTACTTGGCAGGCTAGTGCTGTAAGTTTTGAGTTGGTATATTAATTTATTTTTTTTTAAAGAACTGTAGTTTATAAGTTAAGGGCAAG
The DNA here is from genome assembly GCA_038380795.1 of Pyrocephalus nanus. Lineage (NCBI taxonomy): Eukaryota > Metazoa > Chordata > Aves > Passeriformes > Tyrannidae > Pyrocephalus > Pyrocephalus nanus. The sequence continues at coordinate 121,298 of CM076285.1, forward strand.
TTGTTGAAATAAGTTTAATGCTAAAGTTGAAATAAGTTTAAGTTTAATGCTTGATTTGACAACTGTACTTGTGATTTATTATCTAGTAAATGTCTTTAGTTCATTTTTTTATCATACCACAAACGTACCTGAACATTTAATTAATTAACGTGAACAAGTTCTAAGGCTTTGCTCTTCCCTATTTTAATAATCAGGTAGGTATTAGGAAGGTTCTGTTCTTTCTTAGAACATTCTGAAAGTTACTATTTTCTGTAGAAAAAGCTTAGTGTAGTGTGTATTAAACAGAAGCTTTAATATTAGACCTTCATGCATGGATTAATAAATGTGTATCCATTGCAGTTTTGTGTGTCCAGTCCCCTTTAGCGCAGGGCCGTTCTGAACGTGTTGGTTGTTGAAAGGACAGCCTGGTTTGTGTCCGTGGCAGTCTGGGTTGTGCTGCAGGAGGGCAAACCAGACCATAGTACTTCAATCTGAGCTCTGACACATGTGGGGAGACAGGACTTGGAACAGAATAGGGAACCATTTTACAGTCTGGCAGCTGAGCTTGGATAACTTGTAGTTCCTCAAGTATGTTTTAAGTGCAAAGCAGATGTTTGTGATTGAAGAGGGTACCGTGAGGGCTTCCATATGCACTGGACTGTAATCAGTTACGACCTGAGAAGGGTAAAATTATGTGCTCATCATTGTGATGTGCTGGTCATTCATTGCTAGTTAGGTTTCATTCGAGGAGAGTGAATGAAGATCTAGAACTTTGCATATGAAGATCATCACAGAAAATAAAAGTGATTCTGTGACAGTTTTTCAGTGAGCTGTTTTTTCTTTGTTATCAGCCTCTTACTTGCTTAGTGGTCTGAACTCAAGTATTCTTTTCAAGAAGGATTTTTGCAGTGAACTCCTTGGTCAAATGCTTTATTTGTAATGGACTAACTTGCAATATAAATCAACAACTCAGAACCAGAAAGCTCCATATGATGCCTTGAATTCTATTTTTTTTTTTAGTTATGAGAAATATGTGAATTACGAGTGGTTTGGGTTTTTTTTAAACCTTCTGTCAAGAAGAGGAAAATATGGGAAATCTGGAAATGTGTGTCTTAGGACTTTTAACTGCTGAATCATTAGCTGGTACATAATATATGTATTTTTGGCAAAATATCTTTATTGCTTTTGCAGACTGCTCCCTTATGGATAGAGTATTCTTGTCTTTATCATATTATCATTAATTAGTATGTGTATTCTGTTGTTTTCTCATGTCACTTTAAAAGTTCTTTCAGTATATGTGCAGGTCATCTGTACCTAGGGTACCTTCTATATATTTTGCCACTATTACTTTGCGGGATAAATCCCAATTCTGTATAAATATTGCTTTTCTCTTGTTTAGAAGGATTGTAATATTCTGCTTCTGCTCATACAGTTTCTTTTAGCTTTCAGTGTGAGGACATTGTTTGCTGTTACTTGTGTATTCAGAAAACCTTGTGGAGGAGGACAGTAGAGAGGCTGACTTGCTTGAATCTCCCCTGTTCTTGTGATAATCACATTTGAAAGGAATCTAAAGAATGAGAAATACAAGGAGTGAGGTTGAAGATAGGGTGAGGTAAATGGCTTCTCTGAATTAACTCTCACATGTTTTTCATAAGAGTTTCCAAGGAAGGGACAGAGAAGTTAGAGCAGGGAATTAAACATAAAAATTAAGTTCCATGAGAGAGGAAGACTGTTACCTGATTAGGGACAGGAAAGCATCCTGTTTCCACGTAACTGTGATTTCTGGGGAGACAGTTGGGTTACCCAGCAGCTGTTGTACACATTTGAACCTTGATGAGAAATAAAATAAGCAAGCTTCCTGTTTTAAAGGAGAAGTGGTCTACTTCCTGTTGAACTCCTCCTTTCCTTCCAGCATTCTTCCTGGAGAAGAAGGAAAGAACTTCCTGCATCTGACATCCTTCTCAGCAGTGAGCCAGTAACAGCAAACTGAGTACACTGTGGCTTCCCCTGCTGCCTGCCCAGGCCCCTTGTGCATTCACAGGACATCTGATGTGATAAAAGGACAGGGACCCTCAGAGGAAACATGATGCTGATGCAGTGTGAGACCTTGTTGGTCCACTGTCTAACCTTAGGAAAAAAAGGGGAAGTTGCTCTTGTAGATTTCTGATTTGACAGCTGATTGGGGTGGAGTTGCGGGGACAGGAATATTTTTCTTGAACGTGACTGGGAAGGCACTTAATTGCCATTCCTGGCAACACAAACTATTCCTGTTGATCATCCAATGCCATCTTTGTGTTTCTAAGAAGGTTAGGATAGAAAAAGTGTTTAATACGATCTAAAGATGAACACAGTTCTAAAAGCTTTTAAAAATTAATTTAAAAAAATTTCTGTGAATGAGGTATAATGTGATTACAGAAAAATTTTATGCAAATAATATGTTAATTCTTGCCTAGAGTTATTTCTTCTAAAGTAAAGAAATTCAAATCTAGGAGATCTTTTCCTGAAAGATATTTTCAAGTTGAGTGTTTAGGATGAATAATTTTTTTTTAAATAATTTAAACATTCAAGCCTCCATTACAATTTATTTGCAAAAATTTTAATTAAAGTTTAGAATTGAGTTCTGTATAGGTAGGCATTGTGGTGGTATGATAGAGTGGAGTAGAAAGGCTTGGCTTCATTAAGTGATCCTGGTGTTTTGTTTTGTGGCCTAGTCACATAAATTATGTTTATTTGCATTACAATAAAGAAGGAAATGGGATTTCGGGGATGGAGGTGTGTTTTGATGTATTGTGTAATAAGGACCAAAAGAAAGAATTAAGAACCCTTTGTCCTGCTTGGCAGTAGGGAGGGCTGGCTAGTCTTTATGCAGCTGTGTGTTGGACTCAATTCTTAAAACAAAGGCTTAGTCAACTGACTTAAAATTCTAGTTATTTTTCTGCCAAAAAAAATTGTGATTGGGAAATCTTGGATATTACTTTTATGATTGTGCTATAAGTTGTTTTATGTGGTGACTATACACTTGAAGCTCTAGATTTCCCATTAAGTGATTTCTAAACCAGAGTGCTTAGTGTTGGGATCCTAAGGAAGACTCAAGGACCACAACAAAAGAATTTTTGGCTCTTGGTTCAGATCAGTCCTGGGTTACTTCAACAGATGGTAACTGGAGGCATAAATGAAGTCCCCTTGTCTTCCTGGAGTGTCATCTCACATATATACACAATGCTTTGAAAATGTAATTGCAGATTTTTTCACTAAGTAGCACCTTACCAGAGCAGTATAGAAAACTGATGAGTAAACGCTGGCTTTATAATTTTGTTTAAGTCTATTATTTTATATAACCAATATAATATATATGAAAAACTAATATTCTAGAAAAAGTAATTCCAGGAATTAAGACAGTGGAAGTAGGTGGGATTGGTTGACCAAGTTTGAAGGTGTGTATCAGAAGACTTTTCACAAGCACGTTGACTGTGAAGTTTGCAAATGTTGTACTGGATATAAAAAATCTTTCTATGACTTGCATGAAAACTGGACACATACCTAGTGATTTTCTTATTTTGGTTTCTTTTGTTTTAGTTTGGAGGTTTTTAATGTTAAAATAGAGTTCAGGTGCTGTGAGACTTTGTAAAGTTGGTTTTGATAGTGAATTAGCTTGTATTGCCAAGCTTGAGTACTAGGCAAAAGAAAGTCCTTATTTCATTAAATTGAGACCTATGACAATTGGAATATCTGGTGATCCTCTTGCCAGCTTTTTCATCAGAATAGTAATGCCTGAGATGTTTGTGAATAATGAAGGAATGACAGTGATGAAGGCTGTGTATTTTCTGTCAGTCTAATAAAAGTGTTTAGATCTTTTGCAGGTCTAAACCTCTATTTATAGTAAAAGAATTGGGCAGTGAATTCAAACTTCTGAGATGTGAAAAGAATGGCCAGATATTCAGTATTTGTCCATTTGGTGTTATTTATGTATATATCTGCTGAATCTAGCTAAAAACTGATAAGGCATAGCATTTGGCAGGTGACTGTTCAATATATCTCTATTAGAAGTCAGGAGGAAGAAGGGAAGTCATTCTTTTTGGGTACTAAGCAGCTTTGAAACTCAGGTTTGCTTTATGGCCATGTCTTTCACTTCCCAAGCACAGCTCTTCTATCTATCTATGGCAAGGTTGAATGTGTTACCCTGTCATTCTTCTATTTAATATTTGGGTAAGGAGGTTTTAAAGAAAAAGTAGCATGAGTTGGAACTATCTAATAGTGTAGATGTAGCTTATATCACTAATTCGGTGCATTTGTTAAGTGTGGAGTCCTAGACCAGTTTTCTTTCCTTATATTTTATGATTTATGAAAATATTTTGCTGTGTGCAGATCATGTGAATCTCTAGACAGAGTGTTATAGTTAACACTTGCAGTTGCATCGGGTGTCCTGGTAACAGAGAAAAGGGGTGGAGTTTTTAGCGCTGTATGGGTGTGACCACGGTGCTTACTCGATACCCCCACACCCTCCTGGGGACATGGTTTCGCAGGGAGAGCAGAGCACCGGCAATCGGCAGTTTGCCATCTTTCCTCGCCCGGCAGAGCAGAGTGGGCGGTGCCCTTAAAACCTCGTCGAACTTGTTCCCTTGTGCTGCCCGGTGGCTCTCCCTCCGGTTTTCTCTCCCAAGCGCGACTACGGCGTTGTGGTGCTGAAGTGGACAGCTCCGAGGCAGGGCTGAACCAGGAGGGCTGGGTGGTGCAGCGTCAGCATCCCGGCAGAGACGTTTTGCCCCCAACACGCACAGCGGGGTGGAGAGTTGAAGGCAAGGAGTGTAGGCAGCTGCGGAGAACTGAGTTTAGCCAGTGGCTGCGGGATCCATATTTGGATGAACTAGCTTTCAGGGTTTGTTTGTCCCTGCTTTCTGTTGACTTTGGGCTGGGGGTGAGGGGGGAACATTAAGCTATGGGGGCTCTCTTGTCCCAAATAGCACATGCTGCAGCAGTGACAGCTGCCCTATTGCCTTTCTCTGGAGACCGCATGGGCGCTGCCTTCGGGAAGTGTTGTTTTTTTTTTTTTGTTCCTGGTGATGAATACCCTTTTGTGCCTAAAACACCTTCTCTTCTATATTCTTTTGCTGTTCATACTGCTATTGGGGTTTTTAGTAAATTGGATTTTTTAGTAAATTGTTATTTCAACTAATAATCTCTCATTTCTTGTCCCTTTCTTACTGAAAGGTGTGGGGGAAGAGGAGTGGCTTATTTAGATTTAATTTCCCTGCTGGTTTTCAGAACCAGCACATAAGGACAAATTGTTCTGTGCAGCAGTAGGGTTTTAGGTAATCCACATGTCCCATACAAGGTTAGATTAGTCCCTATTTGAGAACAGTATAGGCAACAGTCCTACCATGGCTGGTTGCAGTTCATGCCATAGGTGTTGGAATGCTCCCCTAGTTGGTATCAAAGGCTCTGTAAGGTATTTCTAGGAGTCTGTGTTGATGCTCTTCTTGACATAACTTGTCAGTCTACCTCTTTAATGGTACTGTTAGGCTTCTGTTATCCAGGTCCGTTTCTGTGCTGGTGCATGTGTCTTCTTCAAACTGTTCTTTAGTTTTATTTTCTTACATATATCAGTGTAGAAATGTCAAGTTAGGTGAAGCTGGCTTTCATTCTCTCTCTAGGCCAAGAGACTATGCTGGAGTCCATTGAGTCTTATTCAGAATGGTTATTATGTTTTCTTTGAGAGGAAAGAGTAGAAATTCTGTGATGCTGTGTGTTCCAAGCCACATTGAAGAGGCTGTCTTCTATAAGAGTAGCTACAATCTTAAATTAGCAAGATTGTGCATAGTAAAAAAGAGCACTGATGAATCATGCCTGATTCTCAGTCTGTTTCTGGCCTGTTAATTGATTTGTGCAGTCAAACAAGGTTGTATTACTATTGTTTCTTATCTGAATGGTAAATAATATGTGCCACAAGTGTTATTTAATGTGACAAGAGAATGTGTTCAGGTAGCTTGTTTACTTGCCTTTTGCTTTTCCAGGAGTTGTTTTGAGCTACTGCTTTCAATTCCTGAAAGTGAATTGCCACATGAGGTGTGGTTAGGATTCCATCAATCCATTCAGGTAAGTGTTCTGAATTTCTTTTTTGCATTTACATATTAAAAAATCCCCCAAAACAACTGCTGTTCTGTTCCTTCTCTTCTAACCTTCCCTTGAATTCCACCTGTCCTGCATTGCTGCTGCCTATTGCAGCAGGAATTTCTGAGCAAAAGACTAACTGCAGCTACAGTATTGGGAGCCTCAGGACCAACAGCAGGTTTATAAATATAGTCAATGGCAACTGCAACAAGAGCACTGTAGCAAACCTTGATCTAGTGGTTTATGTGAGAGAAGGACTGAGTGACTGAGTTAGATGGAGTGATGTAACAGCTCTGAAGCATCACTCTGAAGATAACAGAAGAGCTTTTGTAGAGGTCAAAGTGGCAAATTAGTGTCTGTGCCTGATTTGAGAGGGATGGAAATAACTGGACAGGTCTTTAGTCCAGGCGGTTCCTAGAAGTGTTTCTTCTGAGGTGTTGCTGAAACAAGCTATATTTCTACCCTCAAATCAAGATGACTGCTGTAGACTGTGTAGGAGGAAGAGATGTTTTCAGGGTTTTATTCTGGAGGTACGTAGCTGTCTGCAAGAACTTGTGTTCCTTGCTGGAGCTTAAAGACAGGAGTGGTATTTCTGTGTTCATATTGATAGACCCTTCCAGGACCATGGACTGTTCTGTTGCTGCTGTGTGCTGGCTTTAACTGTGACTGCTGAAGTTGGAAGCTAATATCAGTTCTAAGTTACTGAAGTGAAGACTTTGGCAGGAAGTACGTGGAAGTGAATTTAGACCTCGCAGCTGTCCTTGTACGTATCATAAGACCTTATACCCTTGTGACTGGGGATTTCCTTAGTCCCTCAGACTTGGTTCCTGCTGCAGTAGCTCTGAAGATGCAGGCTCTAAAGGAGCTTCTACTTTACTTTCACCCGCAGTCAAGGAAGTAGCAGGTGTGGAAACTCTTCAGTAGACTGGAGATGAATAAGCCTGTCACTTTAAACTGAGAGGAGCAGTTTGGTAGAGCCACCCAGGCTTGGTGTGGGTACCTTTTTATCAGTAGGTTTCCCTGTCCTGAAGTTAAGTTTCTCACTTTGTATGCAAGTTATTTAGCATGTGCAGTCAGTTTTTTCCGGCCTTTCTGGAAAGGAGTCAGAGGCTTTGGGGATCTTAGGTGGTCTTGATCCCTCCCCTGCAGTCCATCCCCACTTCTTGGCCTCATTCCTGCACTTGTGTGTTGCGCTTATCTCTAGGTACTAGAACAAGGATATTTGTCCATGAAAAGTGCTACCCTAACCTCTGTGTGGCCCCTTCTCCAGCCACATCGTGCTCTGTCACAAGGTGTTACTACCAGCAATCCTCAGTTGAGTCCATAGCATCCAGCTGCTGGTGTTGGAGACATACACGAGCCCCTTCTGGGTGAAGCAAACCCAGATCTCTCATATCAACCTTTAGAATGAAGGCCGCTGCCAGATGTAGTAATATATACCTGACTTTTGTAGTGACCTTTTGAAGCTATAACTTCCAAGTTTAGCACTCACCTAATGCCCTTATGGTTCAGGTAGTTAGCTGATTAGACATGGTGTTCTGAAACCTTGCTGAAGAGATTTGTGGACTTTCACAAAGAGGTGCTTTTAATGAGATTTTGAAGTAGCACTCTGGCAGAATTAAGAGAATGAGAACATTTGTATCTTGTCCTGAGTATAATAGGAACTCAGTTGTCACCAGAGAAAGAATATGCAGTCATACAGAGAGCAAGAGAAACCTTCAGACATGAAGCACTCGTAGGCTGTCTTGTAGGTTTAAAGCCTGTGACTGTGTTAATGTGCAAATCTTCAGGCAAATCCAGTAGCAAGGCACTGCAAAGTTATGTATGTGCCCCAGACTGATGGATGTAAATGTGCTTATTGCTTTCCTAACAAAAGGGACAAGTGTGGCTTCTGAGGACTATAACTCCTAATGTGGAACAGAGGTATTTTTCAGATCTGCCTGCAGTAATTGTTGCTCCGTAATGATCTACACAGGTTGTGAGAGTTGATGAAACTTCAAATAAATTTTCAGTCCAGAAGCGTGAAAGGTAAGGGCTTGCATTTCAAAGCATCAAGATGTGGGGACTGAAAGTGGAGTGTCACTGATGTCCAGCTTAATATACAAAACGCTATCAAAAGCTCTATTTGGTGTGCTGAAGCTGTTTGTTCTGTTATCCTAAATAACAGCAGTTACGTCCTGCAGTCCCCCTGAGTCCAGTTTTCCTTATCTGTAATCAAGACCAGAGGAAGCCTGTGCAAAATGAAAACAAGATGTGAGATTGTATGGCAGGATTCTTTGCACAGATTTATACAGTGGCAGCGAGCAAAAGGATGCAGATGCAGCTGGGGAAATGCTGTAAAATATGAATGAAAAGATTGGGGCAGAATTAAAACAGGGCTCTTGATACAAGTGAACTCAGTTAATGTGGGGGAGGAACTCAGTGGAGGGATACTGTGGGAATGGATATAGTCTGGTCAGTTGAGGAAGATAAAACTACACATTCAAAGATGACCTTAGTGAGAATAGAGATGTGTTTTGATTATTGAATACGGATTGTGGCACCTGGTTCCCTTCAAACTTTACAAAAGAGCATGAATGCTTTCTTTAGAAAAGTTGTGATTTGAGGCCGATCATAAGCCAAAAACTTCTGTGGTATTGTAGGAGGTGCTGATTGCTTTAAATTGCTGGGATTGAAAAATCTTGGTGTCTTCAGTAATCTGTTCCAAGGATTGTCTTTTCTTTTGAACGTTGTCCATAGGCTCTTACTGTATTATCCTTCATTTGGAGTGAAATGTTTTATGTCCTGCTCCTTAGGGCCTGTTTATGGTGTTGTCCTAACTTAATGAGATCTGTGTTCTTAAATATTGCATTAGATTTATTCAGAGATTTTTGATGTATTCAAAATAGATTTTCACAAATATTCCTATTAATATTAGCCTTTTATTCTTCATTAGGTTCAGCTAAGCATCTATAATGGAAGGGGAGTGTACTGGCAGTAGTTAGTTACTTATGCTACGTATGTTGGTTATTTTGGTATTGATACCCTGAATCTCAAACACAGTGCTGACTCAGCAAATCAGTTCAGTTTTATAATAAGCCCCTTCTTTCTCACCTTCTAAGGTTCTTTCAGCCCTAAAATGTGAATGATCCTCATAATTGGGCTGGGCTCTGCTGGCTCTGTATTGTGTCCTGAAGCCCCCAGAATAGGGAAGAGATGCTATTGGGAAGACATTGTCTTGTCTCGTTGGATATCTGGATCACAAAATGCCATAATCTGAGGGGCAGTCTTTTCAGTAGTAGTACCTGACCCATGTCCAAGTTGTATGATTTCCTTTTTTTTTTTTTTTTCAGCTACATCATTCTGGTGGTGATGACAGATAAGTGGGCTGCTCTGGCTGTTTCTGAGGCAGTGGCTTCTAGCTTGTCAGTACTTTGATTGATAGTTCCATCCCTCCCCAAGGCATAACACCTGTACTGGATGCCTTTATAGAGCTCAGTAAAGCTCATTGAGATCAGTCTTCTAGGTGAGGTTTGAATGCATAGGTTCTTAAATGCTGACGGTGTTTTTTGGACTTAGTCTTTAATATGACCTACTCTTGAGACTGATAGAGGTTAATGCTCTAACATTAGTGTGAGGGAGGAGAATGCACAGTGACAGCCTGTTGTATTGAAAAGACTTCATTCTGTGTGCCATGTAGTTGGAAAAGGCCAAAAGTAGAGGTTGTCAGAATGAGATTCTATTGGTTTTGTAGGTAAGATCCAGTATCCCTACTACCTGCACACCTGTAACTGTTTTTTTAATCATCCAGATCTGAGGATAAAATAATATACATAGACTTCCTATAGGATCATAACTGCCACTTACGGAAATTGGACTGTTGTTAGATATTTCATGGATATAGGTTTAGATCAGTTTATTTTCCACTGACATTTTTAAAGCTGTCCTGAGGCTACACTTGAGCATCTTTTGGCAGCAGCACTGACTTAAGCACCAAGTGTATCATTCACCTGCCCGATTCTATTGGCATGCCATTTAGCTCAGTGTGAAGTGATCATGCTTTAATTTTAATAAAACAAAAAAACCCATTCATCCCCTGAGGCTCTCTCTGGTGAGTTTGGTTTACTGTCCCAGCTTGGACAGGAAGCAAAGACTTGAGAGGAGGAGCAGCTGTGTGAGCATAAGGATTGCTTAAGTGATGTTCTCAAATGGTTAAACACAGCCTGAGACCTTAATGTGTAGTAGCTCATGTGTCGGTCTCTCAATGCTGTTGGCTAACAGCAGTTTGAGCTCTGGTCAAGAACATGTAAAGTCACTTGCATCTTGAGGGTCCAACTGTGACCTCCAGAAAGACTTTTTTTTCCCTTTGACCTTGTGAGTGATGTTTCAGGCTCAAGGCCAGAAATCAGTCATCATACTTTGCTATCTTTGCATCTGCCAGTTAGCACCAACTCTTCTACCAATATCAGGAACTGGTTTTTGAGGTGGTCTCACTGATAGCTCACTCACTAGTTTTACTTTCTTTATAATCATTTTTAGGAGTAGCTTGGTCTTTATCATCTGGTTTCAGTTAGCAAGTCTGCTAGGAGCTAAGAATTGGAGCACAGTTACCGCAGTTATCTAAAAATAAAATCAACCTTGGAGAAATATTTGCAGAAAATCTTGGGTAATACTAAGGAAGGTAAGATGGTTAAAGTTATCAAAACCACTTGATTGTTGCATTCAGCTATGAGACTTTTTAATTCTGGTGTTCCTTAGAAGGTGGAAGTCTGCACTACAGTTCTGCATTTGAAAAGAATTCCTAATGTGTGCCTTTTGGCTCACTTCTGATCTTGGTTTGATTTTGTTCTTGCAGTCAGAGAAGTACTAGTGCAGGGCAGAAGCACTGACTTCTATTCAGTAGGTCTGGTGACTGCTTTGAATCTGCTGTCCCCTGAAGGTGTCTATGTGGCAGAGTCATGAGGTAGCTGGAGCTGGAAGGAAGCTCAGTTTCCTGATCCACCTCTTCACTAAGAGTAAGGGCTGTCTTGAATCAGGTTGCTTAGGGTCCTGCCCCACTAAGTGTTAAGTGTCTTTAAGAAATGGAAGATGCACAGACTTCAGGTAGACCTTTCAAAGTTAGAGTATTTAAACATCGAAACACTTCTCTCACACACACAGAATTTCCCTTCATGTCACTCCCTCGTTAGACCAAGTCTAGCTCCAACTCCCTTCTGGGGGATATAATGAAGTTAAAGACAGGTCTTAGATCCTCTTCAGCCTCTCTTCTGAAGATGGTGGTCTTTGCTGGACGTGCTCCGTTATGGTAAATACGTCATACAGGGCAAGCTGTGTGTTATGCTCCAGTGGAGTTTCAAAAGTGCCTAAAGGGAATAAACTCTTCATGAACCTCCTGGTTATATTCTGTTTGAGACTGTTCAGCACAGCTAACATTTGCAGAAAGGGCTCACTGCTGACCTACACTTAAATTATAGGCCCTAGAGACCTGTGGTGCCAAACTGGATCCTAGCCAGCTGATCACTAGCCTGTACTGATACTTGGAGTTGTGCCAGGTACAACTCTTGGCATTTGCTTGTGTTGAGCTTCAGTGAGTCCCTGTCAGCAAAGTTCTGCAGCCTGTTGAATGTCTTAATGACTGCTCTGCCCTCCATTGTCAGTTGCTCTCCCAGTTCTGTATGGCCTGTGGGCTGGCAGAGAATGTCTTTGTCCCATTACTCAGACAATAATAGTGTTAAAAGTATCAGCTCACTGTTGACCCCTGAAAAGCACTACTAGGAGTCAGCTGTCTCTCGGGTTTTGGACAGTTTGTCACAAGCCTTCCAAGCTGAGCTGTTGAGCTGGTTTCTCACCTGCATTTTGTCCACTTTTCCTTATTTTAACAATTCGTTTTTAAAGATACTATGGGAGACTGTCAGAAGACTTTCTAAGTGTGGCTAATGTAATCTGCAGCCTGTTATGACAGAAGGTAGTCAGGCTACTGGATGTGGTTTCCGGGAGAATTTTTCCTGTATTCTTTCTGGGGACTGCTTTTGCTAACTGGCCTGTGGTTCCCCAGGGTTTCTCACTCTTGGTGCTTTCTTAAGTCACCAGAAACCTTCCTGCAGTGGCTGTGACCTTACAGAGCCTCGTACAGGACTTGCAGTAACATCCATAATCTCCATTGACACCCTTGGCTTCTGTTTGGTACTATGAATGGCAATGTGATCGTCTTAACATCTCTATTGTACTGATTCATGCCTCTTCCCGGCTTCCAGCTCTGCCACTAGCGACAGGAACCAGGAAGGCCAGATTTAGATCTTAACAGGAAGACTTGAGCAAAGTTGCTGAATTCCTCAGCCTCTTCAGTGTCCTCTGTTACTTGGTGTCCTGTCCTGTTGAGCTGTTCTTTCACTTTCCTTGGCCTTCTGTTTCCTCAGCGAAGTGAAGAAAATCAGATGGATGCACATGTCCTTCAGCTTGGCCCTAGAGCCTTGTATATCCTCCAAGTCTGTGGTGTGACTGGTGTCCAGGTGTGCAAGCAGCAAGTGGTGATAATCTGAAGGCAAGGCTTAGCAGCTTCTCTGCAATATCCCACATCCAGGTCCCTCCCGCTCAAGCACCAAACCTTATTGAGTCTAATTAGCCACTGAAGATGGTGAATTGTTAGATAGGACTTTTAACAATGACAACTGATAACTTGCTTTGTTTCCTTTCCCCTCTGGCCTATTACCTTAAAGACCGGTTAATGCTGGAAATGCTGTTTGTTTAAAGGTGAGTCAGGACATTATGTTACTATAATGTCATGACTAATGTAGGAAGATTAGGCTAGGTATGGAGTACATTAATACCCATTTCTGGAATCAGGGATACATTTGGTGATACTTTATCAGCTTACAAAGAAACATACAAAATATGTATTACTTTTTCTTGACTTCCCTGTGCTGCTTCTGAGATTTCCTGCAGAGACTTAACACCTGCGTTGCAGAACACTGCCCAATGTTCTTGCTCACCCTCTAGAATTTCACAATTTATTGTATGCTAGATGAATAAGTAGTAATGTGGCTGCTATGATGAGCTTTGCAGGAGGATATACATCTTTTCATGGTCCACTTTATGTTGAAATCTTCACTTGGTACTTGCTGGGACTGATGTTCTTCTGACTTTGCCTGTGTTCTCAGCTTGGTGAAAGAGTGCCCCAAAGTCATGCTCAGGCTCTCTGAAGAGGTCCATACACATGATTTTCTGTTGTAGAAACTGACTGTCCAAGGAACGAGTGGATCTGTATAAACTTGCTTCTGGACATAGGCTTCAGTGGTACACTAATACTTGAGTTTATTACATACAGTACACAAGTATGCTTGGAGCATACTTGGATACTTGGAGCATACACTTGGAATCAAGGAGTGAGGAGGGAAGAATTCTGTGTTGACTGTGCTTCACTTTAATTTGGGATTTATTAAGTAGCATGTCTGATAGGATGATTTCATAGCTAGAAAGGAGTCCTTTAAAAAAATTGACATGACTGTGGATCAGTGTAAATGAACCCTTCACTGCAAGAATGTAATTTTCACCTTGCAAATCTTTTGCTGGGAGTAAAGCTTCATTCCTTAGTGGGGCAATGCTTTGCCCAAGAATTAAATCCAGGTTCTCCTGTGCAGAGATTTATGGAGTACAGTTCACTGCAGTATAATAAATGAAATAGATTGTTATATTAAAAAAGTGAGGATGTTCTGAAATTAGCATCTGATATTGGATATTGAACATCAATATCTGATTTATTAAGGGACATCTAATCATTAAATGCAAAGATGCCTTTTACTGTGAATGGTTAATAGGAAAATCTTGGCCATCTTCATAGCAGATTGCCTTGGTTGTAGGAGGTAACTCAGGAACTTGAAAACGTCTTATGTGTTGGAGTGTGCAAAGCAGTTCACTGCTGTGTTTTGAGAGCCCATGATCTCTTTGGTTCCTCTGGTATTCCCAGTGGTCATGGCATTAACTCCATTTAGTTCTGACAACTCAGAACATAGAATTGATTCCAGTATCTCTACAGGATACAACAGAGGCTGTTGAAAGATAACCTGAGTTTAAGAATAGTGTTAAAAGTGCAGACAACTTGAAACACAACTCACCAGAAGTAGGGGGCATTGCCGCATATTGAACTTAAGATCTGTTGTGAGAAGCATTTTTACTAAAAGTGTATCCACAAATTGCTTACAATTAGTTAGCTTCAATTTGTAAGTGTTAGGAAACTCTGCATGGTGATATTTTAATTCTTTAACTTCAAGTCAACCCATATCGGTTTCCCTACTAGGGACATGAAATAACTGGAATCTATTTCCAGTTGCTTTATTTTCTACATTAGACTTCTTTCCGTGTGTAATGTCCTTTTTTTCCTTTCTTCTTCACTCTTTAGATTTCCAGAATTCAAAGTGGTAGGGCTCTGATCACCCTGAGCAGTATGTATAGAAGTTTGGTGGGTGGAGTTCAGCTGGAGACCTGCTGAGTGTGGAAGGTCTCTAGGTCAGCCTTCACATCATCAAAACTGTTAGGATCGGAAATGCACTGAACATAGATTAGTTTCTAAGGAAATAGTATCTCTGTATCCAGTAGAAGGATGTATTCATCTTAATGATGAAATCTCCCATTGCATTGCTTCCCCCCTTTTTTTTTCAACTTGTGAATGGCAGCTTTCATGATTCTGGGAGAAGTGAATCGACTGACTCAAATTTAGTGTTAACACCAAATATACAATGTAACGCTCTCGGCACTTTGTTATTCACTTTGCAAACTATTTAGCCTTCATTACAGGTTCTTCAATAGCACTAAATACTTTGATACGAAATCATCCTTTGTCTTTTATACGATAATACCTGTAATTTTTATAGACATCTACATGGAGAAACATAAAAATTGCAAAGAGTTACAACTGCAGAATAGGCTTTTTGAGTTAAGCCATTTCAATCACTCAGTAGGCTGAAATTGGGAAGTTCCATTGTTGGATTAAAGAAGTGAAAGGACTCTGGACTATTAAAATTCCAATGCAAACATGTCA
This sequence comes from Pyrocephalus nanus, assembly GCA_038380795.1. Taxonomy (NCBI): domain Eukaryota; kingdom Metazoa; phylum Chordata; class Aves; order Passeriformes; family Tyrannidae; genus Pyrocephalus; species Pyrocephalus nanus. The sequence continues at coordinate 136,398 of CM076285.1, forward strand.
AAACAGTAATGACAGAGAGAAATGGTGTGAAACGTAGGACACATAATGTAAAATTACATTGGCCTAATTTTTAGCAAAGACTTTTAATGACTTTTTTTAACATTTTATAGGATTCACATGATGCTTTACTGGAATTTGGGAATAACAACCTCCAGATATTGGTGGATATCACAAGGGAAGGAGTATGGAAAAATCCAATTCTTCTTAAAATTCTATCTCAGCAACCAGTAGAAACTGAGGAAGGTAAGAGTGTGATTTTTAGAGCTGTGTGGTTGATAAGAAATTACTTTATTCAGTGCAGGTGGGTAACCAGTGATTTGAAGTCAGAAGACAGTTGCATTTCAAATTGTATTTTGCAGTAGTATTTGTATGTTGCTAAATAACATCAATGATGAAACTGTCTCACTGGCATTTTGAATAATGTGTGCAGCCGATGCATCTGTTCTTGGGCTGTACTGTCCATCAGCTTGAATATTTCAACACTCCATTTTTAAAAATAATATTTCTCTTTCCATCATAAAAATACCGACACTTTTGTCCCTGATGTAGTTTGTTCCTCATAACTCTGTAGTTTGAATGTTTCACAGGGAGGAAATGTGTGTGTCCACGCTTTTGAGAGGCATTAAAGATTTATATGGAAGGGTAGTGTGAAGTATTATTAGTTCTGGGCTGGAAATCTCATTGTATTTAGATTATTGAAATAAGATCTTGAATCAGAAGGTGTTCAGAGGTGAAGAAAAGGAGATTTTTAGTGTCACTTTATGTAATGTCTTTTGAATGTCTTTTTTCTTAAAGTCTTCCTTTACTCACTGAATTTTTTTTCTTATCTGTTAGCGGTACCATGAAATACTTTCAGGTGTTTTATCTGTTCCATTAACAGTACACTAGACTGCAGATTGCCTCTGGTAATCTAAAGTTAAAAATAACATAGAAGGGAAGAACAGTTTAAAATATTTTCTTTAAAAATTAAAGAACAAAAAGGGATTATAAGTCAGGGATTCTTCCATAGTAGAATCCTTCTTTCTGGCTTTGGCTAGCCTCTCTTTATTGTACTTTTTAATAATTAAATGAGAAACATATTATGGTTTTTGAGAGGATATGTTGCTTCCGTATGCTAAAAGAAGGATTAAAAAAAGAGCAGCCAAGGGTGGACTTCAGTCCCTGCTAGCCTTCACTTCAGGTATTAATAATATGGCAGAAACATTTGAACTTCCATTTTGGTTTAAAACCAGCTGGAAAAATTAAGCTTTCCTCAGCTGCTCCCCTCCATACCCCCACGCACCCCACCTGTGAGATTGAGACAAAGGCAGGGATTCTGAGTTGAAATAAGAACAACTTGAAAACAGCAATGAGATGTGAAAACAAATAGTGACAGCAGGAATGCTAATAACAGTATATGAAAGAGGGTGTTAACATGCAGAAATTCTCACCAAGTCTTACTCAAGGAGACCACAAGGCAGCCTAAGCCACGCAGCTCTCAAGACAAAAAAGAAAATGGTGGACAGAAGTGTCTGCACCAGTGTCTTTGCACCAAGCCTGGGACAATGAAAAAAGAAACAATGGCAAACAATTCTTCTTCCACAAGTCCAAGACAGTGAAAAACAATGTCGAACAAATCCCCTGGTAGGACTGGAGCCACCCTACCATTCCACTCACCACTTGCTCCCCCAGAAGAATGGAACAAAACCAGCAGTGGTTCCCTTTTTCTTCCACCCAAAGCTACTCCCCCCTCTTCCTGGAGTGAGAACCCCTCACTTCTGCCCCTGAGGGATGACCTGGGTGGTATAGAATGACAACCTAGACATGCCCACGCAACTCCAGGCTCCCCCCTCCCCATCCTTGGCCAAAACTAGGACAGCTCCAAACAGTATGTAATCTCATCTCCAAAGGGTTAGTAACCTTTACATGTGGTGAGCCAACAGCTGTTCTGGAGGACCGGTGTGAATTCTAGTAGGAGTGGTGTCCTCATATGTGTCTGTGTGGACTCCATTATAGACTTAATTTGCTTTTTCCCCATGTGGCTGGTTTTAGCAGTGGCTGTATTACTGATTGCTGCTGTGTGTCCTTGTTCCTGCACAGGGCCACCTCAGTATGGGTCAGACTACCTGTTGACTTCTGCAGGAATAAGATGGAATAGATTGTTCAGTCCTTTTGCTTTTTATTTGAGTTTAAGTTTCTGCTGACAAACTGGTTGTTTGACACGTCTCTAACCATGCTGAATTGGGCTGAGCATAGGTGTCCATTTCTGAGAATATTTGGCAACCTGAAACTCTTGATCTCTTAGAGTTCATTATTTAGTACATATTTTTGTGTTTAGCTAGATCTTAATAGATGTCCAGAAGAGTTGTCGTCACTGATGTGTCTTTCATTGGATCCCAGCAGAGGCAACAGGACCTTCACTGAAGCTTTTCTGCACAGGTGCATTTTCAGGTGGTCTGGAATAGTCCATAGGCATGCTTAAACAGTCTGAATGTGACTCTGGAATCCCATGTGAAACCAATCTTGCAAAAGCACGTTTCTCAACTAAATCATAAGGTGAAGCGGTAGACATTTTAAGTAAAGGGCATTTCTCAGAAGTCAAAGATCTGCCAAACTGTTGCTTCTTACCAAGTGTCTTGCATTTATGACAATCTTGGAAACATTGCTTTAGTTTTTTGCTTGGTTTCAGGAAATTGAAGAGCAGATAAACTAAGAAAAGTGTAATCCCTGTAGCCTGTGGGCATGCAGCGTAGCTGCTTAGACATAGCTAGATCTTTTTGAGCTGTCTGAACATATCCTGCTTGGCTGCTAAGAGTATGGTTTAGATGTTGGTTGACTGTTTTAACTGACAATGCAGGGAACAGTAAACAGTAGCAGAGCTCATATGGTACCTGAAATGTAGGAAGAGAGTGAGAGCACCACATGAGAGTGCTGTCACGTCCTGCTCTGCTTTTCTGGCCTGGTTCAAATACTGTGAAAGTGGTAGATGGGAGAAGTAGCATTATTAGAAATGCAAATGGGAAAATAGGGAGCTGGGGATATTTAATAGCTATAAACACTGTGAAGTAATGCTTTAGTAGTTAATTTGGTGCTCCTACATTATAGGGTATGGAAGGGTTTTTATTTGGTGGGTTTTGTTCTTATCTGCCTCTTGGAAGACTAAGAGCATAATGAACAGGTACTGAAGATTTGAGGGAGTTGTAGGAGAGAACATAAGGCTGGGAAAGACAATGAAGGGCATAGAATTCGGTCTCCTGTAGTTGTTGCCAGCTATCCAATAATACTTGAAAGAAATCGAAATAGTGCATATTGTGAGTCTTAGAACTTTAAACTGGTGCAGGAAAAGAGAAGTAGTCCTACAAGGAGCAGGGAGTTGGACTGATAATCCTTATGGGTCCCTTCTACCTCAAGATATCCTATGATTCTAAGTAGATTGAGGCCATATGTAAAAGTTTACTTTTTTCTCAGAAGGCAAGATTTAGGTGCCAAACTTTTACCCTATGCTTTGGTGCAAGACAAAATGAAAATTTAAAGAAATCCTGCTCCCTAGACCATTATGGCATATTATGGCATGGAAAATCTTTTGACTCTTAGATTGTGCTTCCAATGTAACTGGTTTATCCTCTTGATATCATAAGACAAATGTAATTCAGTGACCACAGAAGTTATTGCTGAAATATTAACTGATCCATGCAACTGTGTCACATGTTATGATTAGTAAAGTCTTGGTTTTGGTTTACTTCCATTTCTTTGTTCAGTCCCTTGGTTCCTCTGTGCTAGGCAGTCAGATGGTGCTATGATTTCATTTGGCTTGCAGAAAGTCTCTCTGGGTAGCTGGTATTACTCTCTTGGCCTTCTACAGAACATGGTTGAAGCTGGTATTAAACAACTATCTCTAGATGTCTACTGGATTAACTTAATCCTTTTTTGCCTTCAGAATCATATCAAGCAAATGCTTGTTTCTATAGTAGGAGATCATATGTCATTGATGAGTTACCAGGTTTGTCTTCCTTCTGACTTCTGTCACTTCTTTGATCTGTTGTTCTCTACTGACTACCAGCTCCATTTAATAGAAGTAGCAGGAATCAAAATGTACTTTCTGCAGGTCCCAGCAGGGATGGCAGCTCTGCTGTTATGCCTGAGGAGTAAGGATTGCAGAAGGAGCTCCAGTGCAATGGGCTTTCAGTTATTTTAGTCAAACTGCCATTTTATCCTTCAGTACAACAGCAGCTTCGTGGAGTATCTTCTGAAGTTTTGTTGTAAGTGGGTCCTATTTCAGTCATCTCAAGTTTAATTTCTTTGAATAGGTTGTATTTCATACTTTTTGGGTTTTTGTGGTGTGTGCCTGAAAAGCATTCCTGGTTTTTGTGCTGTTGGACACTGGTAAACCAGATGTCTCGGCTCAATGCGCCTAGATGGAGCTGTGTTTTTTGAAGTGGTGGTTCATGTTAGTAATCATCAGATACTTACTTGAATGAACAATCCGGAAAGTGTGTCATGCTCCTACCTCTCTTGTTTAGTGTTCTTAATGTATTTTTTTTTTAATGCACTGACCAGGAAAAGGAGCTGACATCAACTGTAAATATGGTTTACTAAATTTGTTCCAGCTCAGGTTTCATAGATTCTGTCTGCTGCTTGTATGGTTGTTAATAAATTTCACTTTGATGTGCTAGGATGATAGTTCCTTGATTTTCACTGTCAGCATGCTCAGGATGGTCATTTGGGGCATTAATATTTGTTTGAAGAAAGGGCCATAAAATCCTTGCCACTTAGGCTTTTTGGATGACTGAATGATAGAGGGATCCCAATGTGACCATAACTGATGCTCTTCAGCAGTTATGACATCTCACAGTTGTTCTGTGCCTCAAGCAACTAGTTTTAATATTCCAAGACTTCTTTTTTTTTTTTTTTTTTTTTTTTTTTTTTTTTTTTTTTTTTTTTTTTTTTTGTCTTAACAAACAGTATCCTTCAGGATGAAGGAGGTTGGGGTGAGCTTGTTGCTATGTGCAGCAGATGAACACCAACACCTTGGTATGTCTCTGACCAGAGCTGGTTTGTAGGAAAGCTGGCAGAACTGTCTACCACACTGCTATTGTAAAATGCAGACCTTAATGTCAGTTGTGCATACTTAACATATGTTACTGCTCTTCAGCTCGTTGTTGTCCTGTTCCAGAGGTACTTCCAGCAGAAATGCTCACCCAAGATGCTGTTTCTCGTGAACATTTATCATAGCGATCAGTCTTTTCATACTCTAGTGCCATCCATGCTTTATAAAGGTTGTATTCACAGTATTGTGTTGTTATTTAAATCTGTCTTTTACTGCAAGTGTTTTAGGTGAGAGGGGAATCTCTTATCCTTACTTTTTGGTTCTGGGATAAAAGCTCTTTGGATATGTATAGAGTTTGGAACTGCACTGCCCCTTGACTAAAGGGTTTTGAAGAGGGAAGGGTTGCAGGGTGTCTGCACTGATTTTTATAGCAAGCTGGTTTAGTCTTGATGTTTGGTAGAACACTGACAGAACAGACAACAGCAGGAGGTCTAGGAAGAGAAGGAACAAGAAAGTCTGTTCATGGACATATATGGAAATGTAACAGATTTAGGTTCTCTGAGGAATAGACGGCAAAATGAGTTTCTGTTCCTTTTTCAGAAAAGGGGGGTTGTTGCAAGCAGGCTGCTGGAAAAAACAGACACTTTAGAGGAAAGCTAAGTACCAAGATAGGTGTCTGATTAGTGACTTATTTCTGAATTTCACTCCTGCCTTCATCACTTACCATCTGCAGGACAGAGGAGCTCGATTTGTCATTTGCCTCCATTGCAGAGTTCATTACACACTCCCTTAGGTGTTAAAGAATTGTCCCAGGGGCACAGACCTTCCACCCATGGGGAGGACGTGCTTACTGGCTGCTCCCAAAAATTGCAGCAAGTTGAAACCCTCTCTCCTGTTTACCTTCATCAGTAAGTTTCTCTCATTTGTGCTGGAAGATAAAAATGTGACTGTTAACCTGAAAGTATTTAATTTCTCTGGCGGACTGCAGGTACTCTTAAAACACCATCCATGTCTTGACTTGCTGGCTCTGACATGTCAGGACAGCTTCATTTAAGCGGTTACTGATTGCATCTCTAAATGTGTAAACAAGGGGAACCTAAATCATTCTTAGATAGGTAAAGAGAATATATTTTCTTTTATTCTTCCAATGGACCTGAAAAAAAAAATTATTAATCTGTGAACTGAGAGCTGTATTAACAGGGGCTACAGAATTGCTTTGAATTGCTTGTGGGCACTAAACCCCATTCCTGCCAGGCCCATGAATAGCAGACTCCACCAGGAGAGGTGAGCGATCTGATGTTGGGTAAGCCTTCCTTCTGGGACTTCTCCCTCAGCAGTGGTCTTCTGGCCATCATGTTGTGATAGCAGCCTCTTACATCAAATAGGATCCATACTGAAACACTGTTAGCTTTCCTTGAGAAATTTTCAAGTGTGGTGCCATACAGATGCAATTTTTAATGAAGAGAGGATGCTTGTTTCCTAGCAACTGGAGATCTGGAGATGTTAGTGCAGGCTGTCTCTTGGTCAGGCAGTTCTTTTTGCTTTATCTCGTGAAGTTACTTCAATGTGAAGTGTCAGCTGGGTCAGAAGTTTAATGCTCAGAGGTTTTTTTGTGTGAAAAATAGAAACCATTACCATAGGCTTGAATCTTAAAATTACCTCTAATGGGCCACTAAGCAGACTTCTGCAGAATGCAGGTAAGTCTCACTGCAGGCATGTGGTATGTGCCTGGCTCCTGAAATGAGTTTTCTGTTTAGGTGCACATTGTAAGCCTCCTGCCAATTAGTGTGTTGTCTGTTGGAACATGTTCTTTTTCTGTTTGGACAATAATTTAAATGCATAAAGCTTGAAAACTTCCTTGTTCTGTGTTACATACAATCCGCTCTTTCAGAAATGTTATACTATTGGTTTCTTAGCTACCCATCTTGCATAGTAATAATAAGGTGCCAGTGTAGTGGAAGAGCCATTGCATAAAAATATTTTCGCTAAGTTGTTAGTCTAAGGCAAACTTTTTTTTTTTTTTTGACTAATCCAGAGGCTATTGCAGGCTCCACCGGTAACTGGTTGACTACAGTTGCTGCAGAGCACCATTCTAGTATGTGTTTTATCAGGATGTGTCAAGAATTTCCATTGTTATTCTACAGTTCATCAGAACATTTGTTCCTTGGTTGATATGTATCACTGCATGTAGTGTAAGAACATGTTGAATCATCTCTTTTCATTCTCAAGGATCTTTTGAAATATGTACAAATCTGGAGATTCACATCAAGCCTTTCTGTAGGTGTTTATGTTAAGCTGGAAATAGCACTACAGCTGTTTGGAAGCATACAGTTTCATCAGCAAAGTACGCTCTATGAAAGCTTTGGATGCTGTCTCACAGCAACCCTGGATTAAATGTCCAGCACACAGCTTGTCAAGTCCATCACCCAGTGAGCTGATGGGTCGGGTGCAAAGGGTTATAGTAAATGAGGTTAAGTCTGGCTAGAGACCAGTCACTGGGGGGTGTTCCCGGGGCTCAATTTTAGTTGCAATGCTCTTTAATGTTTTTGTAAATTATCTTGGTGCAGGAGTTGAATGTTCATTAAGTAAGTTTGCTGATGATATTACATTAGGAGGATCTGTGGTCACCCTCAAGGGTAGAGAAGCCTTACAGAGAGATCTGGATAGACCAGAGAGCTGGACAATCACCAACCATATGAAATTTAACAAGTGCTGGATTCTTCACCTAGGACATGGTAATGCTGGTTATGTGGACAAACTAGGGGATGGAGAGCAGCCCTGTGGAAAGAAATCTTCAGCTTTGGGTTGATTGCAACTTGAATATGAGTAAGCAGTGTGCCTGGTAGCCAGAGAGGGCTGACTGTGTTCTGGGGGGCATCAGGCACAGCATTGCCAGCTGGATGAGGGAGTGACTGTCCCACTCTGCTTTGCACTAGGGTGCACTCACTTCGAGTCCTCAGGGCAGTTTTGAGTGCTTCAATACAAGAAGGACATCAGATTAATAGATTTGTCCAGAGGATTGTGGCCAAGGCACAGAGAGGCCTTGAGGCTCCTCCTTGTTAGGAGCAGCTGAGGTCACTTGGCCTGTTGAGCGTGGAGGATAGAATGCTGAAGCGTGACTCCATCACAGTCTGCACCTTCCTCAAGGGGGCTGTGGAGGACGAGGTGCTGATCTCCTGTCTGTGGTGGCCAGCAAGAGGACACAAGGACATGGAGTGAAGCTGTGTCAGGGGCAGCACAGGTTGGGCATTAGGAAAAGGCTCTTCACCCAGGGAGTGATTGGGCACTGGAATGAGCTCCCCAAGAAAATTATTACAATGACAAACATGCCAGAGTACAGGGAGTATTTGGCTGATGCTTGTGGTCATATGATTTAATTTCAGGTAGTCCTGTGAGGAGCAGGATTTACAGGTCCTTTTTAACTGTTTTCTATGATAAACAACTGGGAAGAGAATGAAACTAAATCTGTGAGGTTTTTAATCCAAATAAGTACATTTTGCTAACTACTTACAAAAATAATCTGAAGTTGCATTTTTACTATTGAATTTTGAATTAGTTATCAAGTCTCATAATGATTAGTTGTATTTGGTTGATCTAGAGCATAAGCCTAGCATGTCTTAAACACAATTCTTCAAAAGTACTGTGAAGATAACATTTTCACCCTCAACTTAATTCTGTATATTTTTGCATTATATGGGGTTTTAACAACTTGGGTGGAAAACTCTCTGGTTGAAAAGCATGTAATGGTTGGTTTGAATGTTTGTGGTTCTTTGGAATATGAAGTTACAATTAAAAGGTGAAGATTCCGAATCTCAAACTCCTGATACCTGTCTGGTGTGATCCTTTAGCCATTGCTGTGGCATACACGTCCTTACTGCCTTAATGGGGCTGTCTTTGGAGGGAGGTGGGGGATGGTGCGTGCATCTGTTTTCCATAGCCCAGCCTTCTTTTCCTACACAGTTTGGGAGAAGATATTCCATTGCTGTCACTTCCAGTCATGCCTAGAGTTTCCTAAGAACACTGACCATACTTACACAAATTTGTAAAGAAGTGTGAATGCAGTGAGACAATTTCAGTTAAGTGTCACCTGTAAATTGGTGTATTCTCAAAGGCTTTTTTCTTTTCCTAGCTAATAAATTGATTACACGAGAAGGGCCTTCCTTTCTGCAAATGCGAATAAAACATTTGATGAAGTCAAACTGCATCCCCCAAGCCACTTTCTTGTCAAAATTGTGTGCAGATTCTCCAGAAATTGCAAATGTTTCATCTTTTCGCCAAGCCTACATCACATGTGTGTGTTCAATGCTGCCTAATGAAGACTCCATTAAGGAGGTTAGTAATCCGTAGTCCCTTTTTAATGTATATTTATCAAGCATTTTAGAATTTATGTCTGTAATACTAAAAACTGAAGCTGAAGAGTGAAACTGTTGCAACAGGGTTCCAAAAGAAGAATGATCTATTGCAGACTGGAGTAGGCAAGAACATTTGTATGAACTGCTGCTGTGGATAAAATGTGTGGATAGTATGTATGTATGCTTGCATTAGAGGTTAGATGTTTGAAATCTTAAAATAAAACTTGTAACTTCAGTTCCAGTAGTAAGAAAAATATAACTGGAAAGCTGTCTTTTCTGACCCAAAGCAATGGTACCAGAGCAATTGCTTTTCTTCTAGTTGTTCTGACCTAAGAAAAAAAAGTTTTAAGAAAAAAAATCACAAAGCAAACAAAATCCCCTTTAGAGTTGTTCTTAGCAATTAGTCTTCCTGTTACAGTAACAATCATAGCAATGATTTATGTTCATGCATTGCCATAGTAATTGTGGTTACACAACCGATTCTTGCCTCTGTTGCCTCTTGACGTCACAACCCTGTTATGGGATCAGTCTCACTTGTTAGACTTGTATACACTTGGTGTAGTTGTAAATGTTGGACTTGGACGTTTTAAGTAAACCTCAGTGAAACTGGGGGAAGCCTGAGATATTAAAAATTAAATAAAAAAAGTAAAGGCAACTCTGTCTGCATTTCCTGCATGAGTGCCAGAGTGTTCTTGTTGTACATGTTAAATATCCTAATTAACATTCCTTTAAAAATACTTCTTTTGAAATACAGATATTTGCATAGGTCTCTCTTCAGTCTGCACTTTGAGCCAGATTCCCTTCTGTGTGCTGTAGGAGCAGGGAATGCATTTAACAGCTCACTGCAGACACGATCTGCATGCTGGAGGTTTTAGAGTTTATGGGTAACTTGCAGCATATTCTCTGATTGGATTGGCTGCTTCAGAGGAATGGCAGAGAAATCATATTAAATTGTTTCCTTTTTAGTTTAATTTAAGGATTGCGAAGTGTAGCTGTAGCTGTTTTACCTTGATACTCAGAACAGTCTTTTCTTGCCAGTCAAGTATAAAAGTTGAAACACAGATTGATGAATTGAATCAAGTTATGGTAATTTCTGAATTAAACATTTTATGGGAAAGTGAAGCCACTAAGCATCAAAGCAGTATCTTAAAACAGTAGTTTATTGACTTAACTGGACCTGTAGCCAGTGCTGCAAAAAGTGTAAAGTTAGGGGTGTTCCAGTGCCAGAAAGTTTTAAATAACTGGATTGCATGGCATGTTTCTTTGCATGCTCAGTCACAGGTGTTGTGCAGTTGGCACTCTTACGGAATTTCGGGAGTGAGAGACTTCTAAAACACTTTTGTTCACACCTTTGTCCTCAGAGACATGAATTCCATTACATATTTATGTTACCTACGATCTTCCTCAGGTAGAAAATTGTCAGGTCTAATGACAAGTGGGGAAAAAGGATGGGAAAAGGTGAAAGATGAAGAGTTCAAAGAGTGGCAGCTTTTAGGGAATGAGAGATGGCAATGACGGAAAAACACCAGGGGAAAGAGGGAGCAAACGGTAGTGAAAGAAACAAGAGTTAAATGAAATTTGAAGCTCAGAGTAGGATGGAGTAGGTAGAGGAGCAGGGCTTAGCTAAAAAAGTAAATGTTAGAGAAGGGTTGAATAGGAGTGAAGATAGCTGGGGGAGGATTGGAGAGAAAGAATTTTATATTGGAAGAATAGACAATGTATGATCATCCCTTTGCAGAGGAGTTGGAGGTGGCTAAGTCAGGTGTGGAAGGTAAATTACTGAGTTCCAGTAAGTTAAGGCTGGCAAACTATTTATATCTATGTCTATAAGCAATAACATACATATACACCTATGTGTGTGTGTGTGTGTGTATATATCTGTATGTGCACACATCTGTAGAGATATGTACCCACATGTGCATACGTGGTTATAACTCTGTGGATGTGTGTGGATACACTGTGTATAAAGTTGTCCCTTACATTTCTGGTACCTCCTGGCATCTTGAATTGATCCTGAGGCATCCGTGTAACAAGGAATAAACCTGTAGAATTGTTTGTTTATTAGAGTCTTGTTCTGCTCTGTGAAAATGTAGAAAGTAACATAATTCAGGGTTGATGTCAAGTTGACCAATTCCAATGTTTGGCTTGAATTTTGTGGGATAAATTAAAATCGTTATTAAAGCAGTTCTCTTGCACAGTAGTTACTTAATTAACTAATAACACTTATTACTATTGCAAAAGCATGAAGCCCCAGATGTTCCACAGTCTAAGATGGTTTTCTCTGCAAGGCAAGTGCCAGCCACATGTAACAATAAAACAGTGTTTTCAAATGCAACAACCAATTAAAATTAAAGCCAAATTGAGTGTCATCTCTGTTGAATGTTAACGTCTTTGGTAGGTCATATAATCTTCATATAGCCATCTCCTATTGTCAAAGGAGGGTTTCTTTGGTTTCGGCTTCCTTTGGGAAAGACTGTTCCAAAGTCTGAGAGTAAAGCACTTCAAGAAATCTGAATTTAAGCAAGTGCCCTTTATCCCATTCATAAAAAAATTCAATTGTGAAACAGTCATCTTTTGGAGGCCCTCTCCAAATAAGGAGTATTAACATGATTCCTACTACAAAATGGTAGGCGGTTTAGCTTAGTGTAGGAAATTTTTATGATTACATAAAAAATGAAGTATCATTGTAGTGTTACAACCTTTTCTTCAAACTAAAATGACATGGAGGACAAAGACTTACATGGTTGTATGTTCTGTGGAGTAACTTTGAGGAGAAAACTGGCATCCTTTTTAACAGAACACAGGGAGGATGACAGCATTTTTCAACAATTCTAGTTTAACATGGCAGTGTTCATTCTGTAGTCTCATAAGTTTCATTGAATTGTTGGGTTTGTAACAGAATAAGGATGGTCAGCATTTCAGGTTTAGTAAAGATTCTTTAATATGTATCTTGTTTGTCACTTAATTGACTGACTGGATATTGTTGGATGATTTCAAGCTGTGCATTTGGACTTTTAATATTTAAAGAAACCCAAAAAAACCCGCAAAAATCCAAGAAAAACCCCACAAATAAAAAGCAAAGACCTCAAGATCTGAAACAATCATCATTGACCAAGTTTGAAAAAAACAGGACTTGAAACAAATTACCTTTTTGCTTACTCAGTAGTTAATGTCCTTGAATGTGTTTGTCCAAAAGGAAAATTAATTTCTGTGTGAGGAGAGCAGCTCTGATGTCCTGTGTAGGCTGCTCAGAGCACCAGGCCGAGTGTGTGCTGGAGCTGGTGTTGGTCCTGCTGATCCAGTGCACAGCAGAAGTTCCAGGTCTTGCTACAGTTTAGGTCTAAGTGAGGAGTAACTGATGGCTAATAAAAATGTGGGGTTTATAATTCTGTAGCATTAGAAATAAGTAGGGTGTAACTTTGTAGGTTTTAAAACAGAGATGGTACTGTTCAGTGATTGTCCTTGTAATGGAATTGGTGATGAGTATGGTCTCTGTCAAGTGATGTCTGGCCAAGTAACTCACAGGTAGCCTTCCATGTTGTCTTCAGATCTGTGAAGGAAACATGTCCTGTATTTACAGGCACTGACAATTTTTATTTTTCTAAAACCAAAGATTTGGATGATCAGACTTACATCTTGCAGACAGCTTCTGCATTATTTAAGAATATTTACTGTAGTATTGAGGAGATGGCAGTGTATAATTGTGCGAATTATCGTAGACAAAACTTTGTGTTACTTAGCTTTGCTTTCCAGATTTGCTTTATAAAACATGCTGATGGAACTTGTAAAGAATAGGAATAGCGGAGTGGATAGAGATGGTAGAATATTATGAGCAGGCTGGAGCTGCCCAACTATCAGTCACGTATTCACCTAGACTTCCCACCCAAACTTCCAGGCCAGTGTACCTGTAGGTATCAAAGGTTGATGGCAGCACAGGAAAGGTACTAGTGGCAGGGAATGTTTGGGTGAGATGGCACACAGCAGCATCCTGTTAGCTCCAACAGCCTGTTCTCTCCTGGGCACAGATGAACACCCTCGATGTTCTGTCATGCACCCATTGGTATGGGCTTGCGCTTCCGCCCTCCCCAGCCTGGTAGAGGTGGCAATTGCTTTGCAGATACTGTCTGGGCTTATTATCTCTTGACATACAAGGAGCAGTGATGTCTGTCCCCTTAGACAGCAAAGCATTGTCACTTAAATCAGTCCTCGAGGTTTCTGTATTGCCAGAGGTGAGTCAGTGACAACGCCATCCTCCCAAAAAATAATCTGCTGTATGTTACTTTATCAAATGCAAAAATGACACATCTACAAGCCCTTGCAGCTTGTGAACTGCTCTAGAAATGTCTACTGCAAAAGGTCAGTCCTGGGTCTCAAGTTAAACAGCAAAAGTCAGTGGACCCTAGAAGATGTTGATACTGCTCAATGAATTTCAGTGTTGGGCCTAAATGAGAAACTGGGGTAATAGCACTGCTTCTGCTCTTCCTGCTGAATGAGATGTCTGTGAGAATTAGTTTAACTTCCTATTGATCATTCTAAGTTGTTATTTTTAATGATGAACAAGGGATTTTAAATGTTTATAATATGAACAGCTGTTAAAAGTAGGCGTTGCTAGAGTACAGACTGTTCTGTGAAGTGGAATAGATCCAGTGGAAAAATATATTAAAAATAGTGTTGTCTTAATAGTAAAAGCTCTTCATAATTACTGCTTGTGGCTTATGACCAAGCTAACCTCCTGGTTTGATACACAGGTACGTATTGCTTTAAGTAGGCTTTCCAAAACTTCCAAGGGATTTGTGTTCCCTTGTCATGGTATAACCCCATGGTATAAGCCCCCAAGCCCCTCGCAGCTGCTCACTCACTCCCCCACCAGCAGTATCAGGGAGAGAATCAGAAGGGTAAAAGTGCAAAACCTTGTAGTTTGAGATAAAGGCAGTTTAATAGGTGAAGCAAAATCAAAGCAAAACTAGGAATTAATTCACTGCTTCCTGTGGGCAGGGCGGGGTTCAGCACCTCTAGGAGAGCAGGGTCCCATCACGTATAACTGAAACTTGGGATGACAAACACCGTCATTCCAAATGTTCCACCCTTCCTCTTCCCCCTCCCCTCTCCACTTTATGTAATGAGCATGATGTCATATGGTCTGGAATATCCCTTTGGTCAGTTGGGGGTCACCTGTGCTGGCTGTGTCCCCTCCCAACTTCCTTTTCATTTCCAGCTTCCTTGCCACTACAAAAAGGAGAAAAAGCCTCAGCTCTGTGTATGCGCTGCTCAGCAATAACAAAAACATCTGTATATCATCTCTATGTTATGAACCCTGTGTCCAGCACAAATCCCAAATGCAACCCCCATACCAGCCACTGGGAAGAAAATTACCTCTGCCTAACCCAGCACACTCATCTAAACACTTCTGTTTTTAACATTTTGCTTTGGAGTGTGATTGTTCAGGGTCAGTACCTACAGACAAAGAGAAAAAGACTGGCTTTTTTTTCATAACTCTTGACCTTTTCGGACCTGGGTTCTAATTTTCAAAAGTAACACCAGAATGTCTGCAAGTGCTGCAGAGGAAGGGTATGGGAAGTCTTAGGCAGATGATTGCCTCAGGCAAGTATTTTACTATGCCGCCCAAAATGGAAAGTTTGTCCCAAAGAGAACTCAGACTGAGAAGAGACCAGAACAAATGTGTAAACTTCTCTTGCTCATTCTGTAGCTGGAACATGTGGCACGATCTCTGGGTATTAAAAAGAGGTTTAATGTTTTGTTTGTATGTTTGTGAGATCATTTCCTTTGATACAGTAAACACACATTTCTTTTGTAAACATGCTGAGAATAAAGTGCTTTTTTTAATTTTTTTCCTTTAGATTGCAAAGGTGGACTGCAAAGAGGTATTGGACATCATTTGTAATCTGGAATCTGAGGGACAAGAAAACACTGCATTTATTCTTTGTACAACATATCTTACTCATCAGCTTCAAACAGCAAATGTGTATTGCTCTTGGTAAGTAGAAGTATTGCTGCTACTGTTCTTCACTGGCTTCAGTGCAAGAGTCCAATACTTAGAGGAAGGGGAATATATCCTTAAGTTGAGAAGTGTATCAGACTGAAGGGTTTTCTAGATAACTTGAGACAAAATAAATAATTGCTATGGTAATAGAGCAGTTAGACAAAAGTAACGTTTGAACCATTTAAAAGTGAAACGGCACTCACACTGTTGGTGTGAACGGTACCACTTTAGCAGGGTAGTAGATCTGTCAGTGGTGCTGAGTCAGTGCTCTCTGAGTTGAAATACCATATGTAACTGACAATTGTAGTACTAGATCTTGGCCACATTGTAACTATAAAACTTCTCTGCCCTCTTAACTGGCTGGAGATTACAGAAGCTTTTGCACTTCCCTTTCAGCAGCAGCAAAATCCTAAAGCCAAAGGAGAGGAGATGGTTTCTGCCCTTTACAAAATGAATTTATAGTTATATAGTTAAGGCTTTCAAGGCATGGCTAAATCTGTAGTTTTCTCCCATTTAATCCCCTGATTTGGATAAAGCTTTACATAGGCACACATACTGAAAATATCTTGGGAATTTGGATTCAGATAGCTGTGGTGTTGTTCATCTACTCACTCCACATTTTAAAGCCATTAAGAAAAGTTTTTACAGCACTTCAGCGTCTGCAGGATGACTGACAGTTCAGCCTGGTCCAGTGTAGTGAGTTGACCCTGGCCAGATTCCAAATACCTACTAAAAGTCTCTCCCTCACTCTCCCTCTGCAACTAGACAGAGGAGGGGGAAAAAAAAAAACAGCAACGGAATTCATGAGTAGAGATAAGGGCTGGGAGAAGTCACTTACTGATCACAGGCAAAACAAGTCAGAGTGGGGATAATACTTAGATTTATTACTAGCAGGATAAGAGTCAAAGAGTGAGAAATAAAACAGTCTTAAAAACACCTTCCCCCCACCCTTGCTTCCTTCTCGGCTCTCCCTCCTTCCCCTCCAACAGTGCAAGGGGACAGGGAAGGGGGGTTGCAGTCAGGTGTTGTTTCCCATCAGGTGCAGTCAGTCTCTGTGCCCCGATGGTCCTCCATGGTCTGCAGGGGAACAGCCTGCTTCACCATGGTCTTCATCACGGGCTACAGGGGGGGCCACAGCTCTGAGTCCTTTCCCTGTTCCTGTGGGGTCCCTGCCACGGGAGACAGTCCCTGATGGACCTCTCCAGTATGAGTCCTTCCCTCGGGCAGCAGCTCTTCCCACCCTGCTATCCCATGGGTCCTTCCTCCATGGGGTCACTCCTTCACAGATGAGCTGTACCCAGCGTGGGTCCCCCACAGGGCCACGAGTCCTACTTGGGAAAAACTTCTCCAGCCTGGGCTTCCCTCTCCATGGGCCACAGGTCTTCTGCAGGACCCTGCTCCATCCTGGGCCTCCCACAGGGTCACAGCCTCCTTCCTGCATCCACTTGCTCCACCATGGGCTCCTCCATGGGCTGTGGAGGGGTCTGTTCACCCTGATGGTCCTTCACGGGCTGCAGGGGCCTCACCTTTAAGTCCTTCCACTACTCCCAAGGGAGGAGGGGGAGGCCCTCCTGCTCCTGCTGCACGGCCCTTGGTGTCTGTGTTGTTATCCCATGTTCTCCCTCTGCTCTTCCTGGGCTGGAATTTCTTCTGCCCAATACTCCTCTGTTCTGAAATACGTTATCCCAGAGGCGTTACATGCTTGCTAATTGGCTCAGCCTTGGCCAGCGGCAGGGAGTCCATCCTGGAGCAGTTGGCATTGGCTCCATGGGAGCAGGGGAAGCTTCTGGCAGCCACCCTTGTAGCCCCCCCTGCTACCAAAACCCAGCTACATGAACCCACGACATCCAGTCATCTGCACAAGAAGGCCAGAAGTATTTACATAAATATTGCTTCTGCTTTAGGCCAGAAGTGTCTTTTTGAGCAAAAGCATACCATGTAGAGAGAAATGAACTTGTGGAAGGCTAAGAGGGGGGAGTTCACCACACTTGAAGTTCTACAGAATGTTTTTCTCTAGAATTCTCTATTGAATTTTGTCATTAAAGATGAGATTAGAAGAGTCATGTCCAAACAGATACAAGGCTAGAATCCACCTCATATTCTCTTTTTAAAGAAAGAAACAAACAACTAACATTCTTCTAGGGTGAGTTGCTTTACTTGCTGTTGTCTAAGAAGACTTATTCATTCCAAAAGCTTTATCCCTAGGATGCAAGTAAAGAGGGTCAGACTTCCTGTTGTTGGACTGTTGGGACTGGAGAACAGGCTTGAGGATGGAGCATTTATTGTTACAGAATAACACCTCTTTTTTATGAGGACAAATGTGGATAGATTTTTTTGCTTGCAGTATGAAGTCTGAACTAAAAGTAATTAGAATTTGAATGAAATTTTCAGGTCTCATAGCTCTAATTTAAAGCTGTAGATTTCTTATCTCGTTGTCAGTCTGACCCTGGGTGGGTCCTGCCTCAGGTTAACACTGCACAAAATATGGCACAGCTGTAACATGAGTAGGTACTTTAAAGTTGGCTAGCCTAGGTGACAGGCAGTGAAGGCTTGAAGATACAGATGTTAGCACAGTCCAGTAACATAAGTTTGTCCCTGCTTACAGAAGGTGTTAGCAGGTTTGTGTCACTCATGCTGAGGTCTCGTTATTATGTCTATACTGTTGTTGGTCGTTCTTGAGAGAAAAAGTGCTGGGTCAGCCTGTGCTGCTCTGTCCATGCATACCACAGGTGCCCCTGCTGCTGCTGTCCCAACAGACTTCTCAAGTTCCAGATGCCTTCCCCAGACTGGAAACAGGAGAAGGAAGTTTTCTGTCTATCAGAAATACTGACATTGTATAGATGTATAAATTCAAGTTCTAATATTGTATGTAGCAGTCCTTACACAACAGCATTGCACACAAATGATGCTATCTGGACCCACTGGAGAGAAAAGCTTCCAGGATGCTGGAGCACAGATGGAAGAAGTCACCTTCTGATAGACTCCTGTCTTGTGAAACTGGTGTAATAATTCTTGACCACCAGATTGCTTCTCACTTTGAGACTTTATAAGTCTATTTAAAAAATACTATTGCTTGAAAGTCAGGATGTCTTGCTGGTCTGATGGTGCAGCGTGGTTCAATGAAGTGGCCTTTTCACTGACCTTCACCTGTGTTCCTGGGGATCCACAGATGTAGATTAAGCAGTTATTTAGCTACAAGGTAGATGAATTCAAGTGGCTGATAAGACATAAAACTTTTAATTTAGAGGATTGCTTTTGTTAGATCAGCCAGTTTAACTGATGAGGCATGATCTTCCACGTTACAGATTTAGTGAGTATTAAGGCTCACAGAGATAAGGAGCTGTGCTCTGTACAAACTCTGGCATTCACTGAAATCATTGCAGGGCTGATTTGGATCAGTACCCTGGAAAAAAGATAGGGTAATGTTGCTTTACCTGCATAGGTAAATTAAGCTCCGTCAAAAGCACAACATGCCAGAGCAGGCTGGAAAGGCAGAAAATGTGAAGACGGACTCACTGGATATTTGGTATTATCCTGCAGCTAAAACTAATGTGGAGGAATGACACATTAGTAGCGAGTGCTTGCGAGCCATTATAGAGGCTTAAATATACATTTAATGAGGTAAATTTAATACATAAATGTATACAATACATAAACAATGAGTTAAATTGAATACATTATCTTTTCTGTGACCAGCTTCTGTTTTTAAGGGGCAACAGTTGCTTAAGTCACTTCAAAGAAGGTCTTGTCTGGTTCAAATGGGATTGTTGAAAAGTTATTGTACTCTGCTTGATTTGCAGATGATTTAGACTCTACTTAAAATTTTTCTAGCAATGTCATTAACACCTTTTGGTTTTTGATTGCTAATAAGAAAATATAACTTTTTGTGTATTTAGTCATAAGCCTGCGTAATGGTGTTAATACGCACAAATGGTGTCAATAAATGATTTAAGCTTTAATCACCTTTCAGAGTGTACTTCTGGTGTATTATGTAGTTTGATAGATCAGAACTGAGAGATAACTAAAACATTTACCAAAAATCTTCGAGAGGAGAGCAGAGAGTAAGAAAACCTGAGACCATCTGTTACAGAGTCATTTGCAGGTCAGCTTCCCTTTGTGCTGTTACGGATTTGGGTCAGCAAAGCAGACAAAGGAAAAGACCTGTTGACAGCCGTGAACTGCAGGTGAAAAAGGAGGGTGTGTTAGTCACTTTCTTATTGTGAATTGCATAGTGAATAAAGCTGAAGCTTTTTTACCGTACTCATACTTAAGCAAGTCCTGACAGTTTGCAAAAGGTCCATTCTTGACAACTCACAAGGTTGCCTTACCTCTTGTCCTGATTCTGGCCCTTCAAACCTGCAGTAAGCACATAATTTTACCCAGCCAAAACTGCATACCTTTCTGCAGAGTAATGCTGATTACCTAGTGGTCAGACAAGTTCCACTGGAGAAGTGTGACACTGGGGCTTCTGGAAGGTGTTTAACCTCTTTAGCTGTAATATCACTCTGTCTAGGAAGGGAAAATCTACCTCCTTTCCCTCCTGTCTTCAGTGCCTCACCATTTCCCTGATGGTGCAGTGCTAACTCCCTGTCTCAGCACAAACCTCTGACTATGATTCTTGCATAGTTGGAGAAGTTAAGCTGTTTGAATAGCTTAGCTTAGCTCAGATCATCCTGGAGCTTCAAGCTTGTACCTCCAGGAGATCAGCAAACCATCTTGATATGCGAGTTAGCTCTTGGTGTCAGGCTTTATTTCACAGCTGAAGATGAAAGCAAACTTAGGTTTGTATATGTTATTCCTCACCAAAATTGGAAAATTTTGCACTGATTCTTGCTGAGATTCATAAAACAGTATGTAAGGCTGCTCTTAAGACTGGAGGTACCTGCTGTGTTTGGAACTTTGTCACAGGAGTAGTGCTGCTCGTGGCAGTGGTTCTGAGTTAGCCAATTGCCAGTGTCCAGGGAGCCAGGCAGTTCATCAACCCATAAAATAATCTATCTTTACCACTAACGCAAGTGGCCTTAGGTGGGAACTGTAGCTAAGCAGAACTTCAAAAACCTCTCTCTGGTGTGATACGCTGTTAAGTTTATTTTTTTTTAACTTCTGAGTACTACTGGATATCTGTCTGTCTAAAGATTTTTCTGTTCTCTGCACTGCCCAAATACTTGGAGTTGTCCGCTTTTATCTTTCCATGTATGTGAAGATTACCTGAGGAGCACTTCTTCATCACTGTCCTTGATCTCTTCCAGCAAGATGCTTTAGCTTTGCAGAAAGAAAGGGTGGTATGAGAAAAAGAACAGGGCAAACACTGAAAACTTACTGCTCTGCAAAACAGGATTGACAGTAAGAGGCTACTCAGAGTAAAGCCATTTTCTTGCTGTTCTCCCAGCTCCAAGTGACATAAATGTAATAAATAGACATATAAAATAAATTATGTCTTGATAAACTATATTTCAAGTTCATTTTTTTCTATAGTGGTAGTACTGAGTTAAATTTTTTTTTAATACTTTTATATATATATTCTGTGCTTTTTTTGCATGAGCTTCCCTTAATACAGTTCTTCCATATTTGTCATTCTGATGTTTAATTAAATTTTACATTTTGTCAGCTTTTGGGGGCTAAAGGGCAGTAGAAGACATTACTGATATCCTGGGTCTCTACATTTTTTTTTTTCCTTTCTAGTTCTGTTTTAGGATTTAAAATTATAACATCTTGGGTTGTAATGCTTCTGTGGTAATTCCTTTTAGGCCTGTCTGGCTTCTCAGCTGTCTCTTCCTTGTTATGAAAGGGTGTTAATTGCATCTCAAGGTCTTTCAATAATGCAGACAAAAAATTCCAAACAAGATCCACAAAAAGTGTTACCAGTAAACATTGTCCATTTTTGTGCAGTAAAATGATATCCCAGATCTGATCCAGGATAGACCCCATTCCCTTTCTTTAGGCTTAGCATTGAAGAGTAGGATTGCAGTAATACAGAGGAAGAACCTCACCAGTGTTTGGTTTAAAGTTTGCCTGGATGTGTGTTCTTGATGGTCTTGACTGACCTTGCAGCTGGAAGCCTGTGTGTGTAGCTGATGCACACAGTGGGTAAGTTAGGAAAGGTAAAGTTTGCTGTACCAAAGGAGGAGAAGAAAAGTTTTTTTCAAGTGATGTAAGAGATAAAGGTCTTATATCTACTACTTTTGGACATTCCACGTGGTGGCAGAGCAACAGCAAGTGACAGGTTACATCCTCCATTGGCTGTGCTACTTTGATCATAATAAATTGCTTAACAGAACAGCTTTGTGCTCTCATGGTACAAGTAGCAAAGTACATAACTGCTCACAGACAGCAGATGGCCTTCAGCTTACAGATCCCTTATGTGATGCTTTGCAAAGGGCAGTCTATGTGAGGGCTGCCCTTTTAGTGGCAGCCACATCACCTAACTGCAGGTGTCAGCTGCTAAGCTACTTGCCTAGTGGAAGAGAAGTGGCTACTTTCCATTATGATTCATATTACCCTTTTTAAATTTCTATGTGAAAAGTAAAAGTTCTACAAGTGTGGGACTGTTTTTCTTGTCTAGAAATGAGGTCCGTGCCACTCTAGATGCCTGTGTTAAATGAGATGAGTCTTTCCCCAGTATTAGAAGATACGTTTTGTTTTGATCCTATGCTTGTTTAGGAATAGTTCTCTTCAGTGTTGCTCAGAGAACAGGACCTGATTGAAATGTGTGCTGTCCTTGAATAACGCTTAAATTTTTCCTGGAGTTAGCTCTGAACTGAAGTGTGTGACAGCACAAATTGTGTGCAATGTTCTTACTTTCTGCTTTCAACTCTTTGCAGGGAACTAACACTTTTCTGGAGCAAGCTGCAAAGAAGAATAGATCCTTCTTTAGATTCCTTTTTGGAGAGATGTCGTCAGTTTGGCATCATTGCCAAAACACTACAGCATTTATTTTTCTTGATAAGAGTTATACAATCAGAAGTAAGTAAGCTACAGTCCCGAGTCTTTGGACACAGCCAGGGCTGTTTACATGAATTTATTATTTTCTTAGTAATTCTACTGAACTGATAAGAAATATCACATTTCATTATTCATGCTTTCTGAATACGTGCCTAATAGTATACTAATAAAAATCTCTGGAAAACACCTGCCATTGTAGTTTTGTGTCAGCCTGATCCTGTGAAGTGATCTTCAATCAACGTGGAGGGTTAGGTTTGTTGCTTTGAAAGTACATATGGTAGGATTTTGCAAACAAAGCACAGCTGTGTTTTGGTCTGCTGCCTGCTCAGAAGCGAGGCATGCAAGAATTTTCTGCAGCATGTCTAAGAGATGGAGATTTGACTTGAACATCTCGTATTTTTGTATTCTAAGAAAATGCATCTTCCTCAAAATATGTGATAAAATCACATTTGGACTTTTACTTTCTCTTCTGATGCTTCTCTCTAGAAAGTCACAGAAAGGTGCAAAAAATACTTGACAGCAGTTTTTATAAACTCATCATCCCCGTTTAAGTACTAACAGAAAGACTTTAATTGATCTCAGGAGGCCAACCCAGGATGCTTTTTGCATTCTGCCATGGTCATGGGTTAATTTAGGCTTAAGATGGATTAAACATACAAGATTCCTTTTTTTAATTACATTTCTTCCCAGTTTCAAGTTTGTTTGCCTGTGAGTCTCTTTCACTGGCTGGAGTCAATACTGTGACCCAAAAGAGTTACAGAGTGTGAGCTGACAAGAGCAGAGCGAGTGCCAGAGCCCTGCTTTAGAGTCCGAGTAGGACGAGAAGGATTGCATGATTGTCCTTTTGACAGATCATATAGCCCAGAACTCTGTTTGGCAGAGGTGCATTCCACCAGGGATTGCACAGAGACATGTTTGGTCCTGATTTCTCTAAAGTTGGCCCGTTTCTACTTTAAGACATGCATGAGTGTGCACTTTCTATAAAAATCATAATATCTTGGTAACCATATACCAGGTTTTTCTTTGTTTCCTGCTAAACCTTTTAATTTTTTTCTGAATTAAAAAAAGCATGGTTTGATGTATGGTGGGCAGTGAATGCTGAGTATAAGAGTTTGCTAATTCTGTTAACTTGTTCTTAGTTCTTTTGGATGATTGCAGTCTGAGCTGGTGCAGGTGTGGTTGTGGTAGCCACATGTCAGCTCTCCTAAGTTATTCATAAGTATCGTCACTCTTACTTATCTTTACTAAAAAGGCTAAATAGTTGTTGTGTGCATTCAGATTCTTTATGTTGAAAAATAGGCTCTTGGAACAAGGTAACTTTCAATTTTGTCCAGGTAAAATTTGGAATATGTAGTTTTTTTAAATCAGTATGTGATTAATAAAAGTATCTTACTGATACTATTGAGCAGCTCTTCAGAGTTGCACAGACACCTCAGAAACTGTTTGGAAGTGAAACACTAGTTATCTTCATCAGGAATCATTTCTGCTACTGTACTGCTTGGAAGGTTCTTTAGTTTCAGGGAGTGAATTTTTGTAAATTTCCTTATTACACAGTACCCTATGTTCTGAATTAATATCCCGTGTGGATGGTGCAGGAGGGATGTACATAGAAGGTTTACACCATTCTCTGCCAGTCATCTGACTTGCGGTTGAGAGTCACTCAGTTAAGAGAGGAGTTAGAAAGGTATTTTGCAACATCTAGTGCCTTAATTAGTTTGTGTGACTCTTCCAGAGTGCATTAAGTGTGCAGTGGCTCCCATTGCTTGAAAAGCAAGAGAGGTTCCTCACATAAGATAAACTGCAGCTCTCTAGAGGGTGCTCAGTGACTCCAGGCACTTGATGCTCAGAAGCCTAAATGCATTCAGAATGAGCTGTAGTCTGCTGGATGCTCTCATTGCATGCTTTTTTTTCCTAGAAAGAACGTACTTATTAAAGAAAAGTAACATTTGTTTTGTGACCATTTGTTGTTTGTGTTTTTCTGTTGTGTTGGTTTTTGTTTTTTTTTGGAACAGGCAGAAGAAGCGGGACTTGCTGTGTCTGTTTTGTTATGTGTGAGAGCCCTTCAGATCAGATCCAGTGGAAGCGATGAAATGAAGACATCCGTGTGTAAAACAATTGCATGCCTTTTACCAGAAGACCTTGAAGTTAGAAGAGCCTGTCAGCTCACAGAATTTTTACTGGAGCCAACTTTGAGTGTATTTAATGCATTGGAAGAGCTCTATATGCAACCAGATCAAAAATTTGATGAAGAAAATGCAGTGGTTCCAAATTCACTCCGCTGTGAGCTTCTGTTAGCTTTGAAAGCCTATTGGCCATTTGATCCTGAATTTTGGGACTGGAAGACTTTAAAGCGGCATTGCCTTAAACTGTTAGGGAAGGTAGCTTCTGATTCCGAAGATGAGACAGGTGGTTATATGTCACTCAATGAAACTGACATGTTAGAAACTTTCTTTAGTGACTATGATGAGGCAAAAGAACACAAATATTACGATGGGAAAGACACAATGAACCACCCTAAGGAAAAAGCAAGAGTAAAAAAACCAATTGGTTCTTCAGAAAGATACCAGAGATGGCTTCAATACAAGTTTTTTTGTGTGCTCTGTAAAAGGGAGTGTATAGAGGCCAGAATACTGCATCATTCTAAGATGCATATGGAAGATGGTGTTTATACATGTCCTGTATGCACAAAAAAGTTCAAGAGAAAGGAATTTTTTGTACCACATGTAATGGAACATGTTAAAATGCCACCTAGTAGAACACACAGACCTAAAAAGAAAATAATTCTGAAAAAAGAGAGATCACCACAAAAGACAACAGCTTCTGGCAGTCCACCCCCAGCATTTCAGGAAGGGTCACACCAGTCACAGTTCCCTGAAAGCTTTGACAATGACACGCATGAATATGTGACATTCAGCCAACTGGAAAATTGCCAGCTGCAAGACAGAGACATCTACCCATGTCCTGGGACAGATTGTTCTAGAGTATTCAAACAGTTTAAATACTTAAGTGTACATCTGAAAGCTGAACATCAAAACAACGATGAGAATGCAAAACACTACTTGGATATGAAAAACAGGAGGGAGAAGTGTGCTTTCTGCCGCCGGCACTTCATGACGTCCTTCCACCTGCGGGAGCACGAGCGCGTGCACTGCGGGCCTCAGCCGTACATGTGTGTGTCCATGGACTGCTATGCCAGGTTTGGGTCAGTTAATGAGCTTCTCAATCACAAACAAACACACGATGATCTTCGTTATAAATGTGAGCTAAATGGCTGTAATATTGTTTTCAGTGACTTAGGGCAGCTTTACCATCACGAGGCGCAGCACTTCAGAGATGCATCATACACCTGCAACTTCTTTGGTTGTAAAAAGTTTTATTATTCAAAAACTGAATTTCAGAATCACCTCGCAGCACATAATATCCAAGTGTCAAATGGGGAAGGGAAGCAAATGCTGAACCTTGAAAGGTCAGTTTCAGAAGACAAATGCAGTTATCTCCCAGAGTCTCAGCTGCTTGAACAATCTGAGAATTCCAATCTCAATGATAACTTGGATCCCTCAGGCTCGCAGGAAATTCCACAGGTCAAGGAAGAATCTCTCTCTGACAGTGAAGATCTAAACAGTGAAAGTAATTACAGCCTGCATTGTGGGGAGCACAGAGCAGATGCAGCAGTAAGCCAAGGTCGGGCGTCTCCTCTGCTGCTTGAAACAGTGGCTCGCAGCCAGTCAGTTCCGGGTTTAGTTGTGTCCCAGGAAGGAGTCTTCCATCCAGCAAATGTGAAACAACGTTGTTCAAATGTGGCAGTTTGCTTTGATGAAAAAACCCTTTCCTGTGGTTTTGAAGGCTGCTGTTCCATCCACAAAAATTCCAGGAGCATGCAGAAACACCTTCGAAGGGCCCATCCATACAACTTTAAAGGTAAAAGAAATATGGAGATAAAAACTAAATACTTCCTTGATCTGTTGAGTGATGCTCAGGACAGTAAATCCCCTACAGACATTAATACAGAGTTAGGTCATAATTCCGATACAAATGCTGACTCTCCAGAAAGTGTATGTTGTGCTATAGATGCTAAAGGAAGCAATGGTCTGAGGGAGGAAACTTGTCCTTCTTCCCCAGAAATGTCTTTTTATGACAGTTCTAAAGAATCAAATATTGAAGATAACATGTTGGAACTAATGTTAGGTTTGAAACATCTAAGCTTAAAAAATGCTAACATTCAGAATTCTTCGAGACACAAACCTTTTGGAGGCTATTCATCTAGGGATGCCAAGTGCCCTGAGTTAGTTGATGAAACTACCTCAGAATTTCAGCTTCAAGAGCAACAAGGTAATTTACCTAGCCAGTACCTTACTCAGCTGGCAGCTAAACCGTTTTTCTGTGAATGTCAAGGATGTACATGTGAGTTTGTGACCAGAGAAGCTCTCTTAATGCATTATGTTAGAAAGCATAACTATTCAAAGGAAATGGTTCTTCAGCTAAATATGTTCCAGCATAGGTATTCACCATTTAAGTGTCATATTTGCCAAAGGTCATTTACAAGAAAAACACACCTTCGAATTCACTATAGAAACAAACATCAGATTGGCTGTGAGAGGGTGGCTCACAAGGTGTGTCCTAACGAAAAGCTTAATCATGTAGGTTTATGTACAGAGGACGTGCATAAGAACGGCACTGCTCCAGCACCTGCCTGTGCAAACAGTGTTGGGTTCCCTGAGCATTCAGACCACTCTGAACAGCTGTGTCTCCCGAAGAAGGATGACTGCTGTTCTGAGACAGACTTGGAGTCCAGTGAAGAGACAGACAATAATGTAACAAGAAAAGCATCTAACATAGGTTCTCTGGACACTCATAGGGAAGAACTGGAAGCAAGACAGGGAAGAGGAAGCAAAAGAACAGTTGCTAAAGGAAACTTATGTTACATATTGCATAAGTACCACAAACCATTTCATTGTATACATAAAAGCTGCAACTCAGCATTTACAAACCAGAAAGGTTTGATACGCCATTACAGAACCGTTCACCAGTACAATAAGGAACAGCTCTGCTTAGAAAAAGACAAAGCAAGAACGAAGAGGGAACTTGTCAAATGTAAAAAAATATTTGCATGCAAACACAAAGACTGTGGTAAGCGTTTTCTGTGTTCTAAAGCTCTTGCTAAGCATTGTAGTGACTTCCACAATGAAATCTTAGAGGATCAAAAACTGCTTTCTGAAGCTGAGTCTGCCAGATTTGCTTGTAACCAAGCGCACTGCCCTGCTGTATTTTATACGTTTAATAAGCTTAAACAGCATCTAATAGAAGAACATGCCAATGAAGAAAAATTAAACAAAGATTTTGAAATCCATTGTGACCTTAATGGCTGCAATCGAATTTTCACAAATTACAGTCACTATTCTCAGCATGTGTATTTCAGACACAGTGAATATTATGATAGTCTCTTTGGAAATCAGAAAGAGGAGGAAGATAATGAAGATAAAGATAAAAATGAGCAAAATTATTTGAAAGACAGCTTTGACACAAGCAAGCAGAATGGGAAGCAATTAAAAGAAAAAGCTAAAAGAATTAGCAAAAGTAGAGAAAAACATTTGCTGAGTTTCAAAACAAAAGAGGAAGCCCTACAAATGTGCAAAGAGAAGTCTAACCAGACCCAGTATCCCTGCATGGTCCAGGGGTGCCTGTCTGTTGTCAAACTGGAAAGCAGCATAGTGAGGCACTATAAGCGCACACACCAGATGACCAACATGTACATAGAGCAGCGCCTTCAGAAACTTGTTCTTTGTGTTAAATGTGGCATCATGACTGAGAAGCAGTCTTGCTCTAACACAGCTTCAGACTTGGATAGAAAAGATGTAGAAGTTAACGAGGATAAATCAGCTAATCCTGAGCCTGTGCAGGAAAGCGACAAACCTCTTGTTCCAAACCCTGCCTGTGATCCTCCAAAAGTGAGCAATGAAGACCAAAAACAAAGTCCACCTAGTAGTGTGAGTTTTGATGCTAGTGCCTTTGTGCATTCAGGCACTTTAAAATATAACCAGAGTTCAAAGAACACCTGTTTTGAAGAGCCTGATGTCAGGGAGACAGCTGTGTCTAAAACTGAAGATTTTTCTGAAAACAGTGAAAGAGAGAAAAGCCCTTGTTTCTCCAGTTTACAGTTGGAGTTGCCAAAAGAGAAAGACCCAGAAGGATGTCAGCATAGTGCAATTAATCGGAATGGAAAAAGAAATATACTTTGTGCTACAAAAGACAAATTTCAGAAGCCTCCAGTGTCCAAACCATTTGATTTAAAGACATATAAACCAATGGGATTCGAGTCTTCATTTTTAAAATTTATTCAGGAAAGTGAGGGAAAAGATTATGATGATGATGATGATGATGATTGTGATGAGGTATTAGAGTGGGAGTCTTCTGAGCAGTTGCCAATAGATGAAACCATGAAAAAAGAGGAAGACAGTCAGGGGGATACACCAGTAAACAGCTTTGTAAATGATGAAAATGTACCCATAACCTCCAATAATGCTGGGCAATTAACAGAGATCCAACCCTTGCTGTCAGAGTCCTCATCTGCCCCTTCTTTAGAAAATCTGAGGGCAATCCTGGATAAGGCCCTAATGGACTGTGGAGACCTCGCCTTAAAACAGCTGCATTACTTACGACCAGTAGTTGTTCTTGAACGATCCAAGTTTTCCACACCTCTCATAGACTTATTTCCAACAAAAAAGGCAGATGAGCTGTGTGTAGGAAGTACGTAAGTAGCTTAACTTAGAGCCGATTGCCTCCACTACTGCTATATGGGGAGAACTTCAAATTAGAACAGTAATTGTTACAGTACACACTTTTAGGTTAGTTTAGACTGTTTGATTCCATGAATGTATAATACCTGTCAAAAGTATTGGCCAAGTTAATTTAGCTCCCCAATTTTTTCAATGAACAATGGTGATTTTGGTGCTATTTAACACATCAGAATACTGGGGGCTTCCTCTTGAAGAGTAAATGTGCATGATTGTATATGGAACAAGTACTGGGGTACCAGGGTTTGGGGGGCAATGGAGTTATTACTTGACTTGAATGTGCACCCTAGGGTGCTTTGTGTAACATATTGTACACTACAGCATCTTATATTTTTTGAGTTATGAGTTTCAATAAATTACAGTTTTTCACCCATTTGTTTACTGTACAGTAAATCTTTAATGTGCTTGTAATTGAGTTTGGGACCATTCTGAGTGCATTGGAAAATGTTGCTTAAGTTTTATGCATTTGTAGATAATTTATCAGACTGATGAAATAGATACAGAAAAGTAAAGTATTACTTTTATTTTACAACATTCTCTGTGCTTTTTTCAGATTTGAAAGAATTATAATTAGTACAGGCAGAAAGCACTTTGCCAATTAGGGACAAGAAAATCTTTGTTCCTTTAAAGGCAGAAGGTGCTTCTGAGACTGTATGGCACCACCTGAGTGTGTGACGAGTGCCAAAATTCCAAGCAAGTTGTGTCTTACGAAAGTATCTGCACATTTTGGGTTCCCCAGTTAGCTTTTTTGACAGTGAATAAAACCTAGTTTGTGAATTCTTTTTATAATTGGAAGGATTCTGGGACCACAGAAATTGTCCAAAAATAAGGAACATGCTTCATTTTAATTCTGTGACCGAGTTTGCATTTCTTGTATGCTCTTCATATAAGCTCTGCTGCAAACTTGCCACGAAAGAACTTTACAAAATCATACAAAATTACACTTATACAATCCTACTGTGCTTAAGCTGTGTTAAACTTCTTCAGAGTTCCAGCTTTTCTATTAAAAATTTAGTCCTGCCACTTGATACATAAACAATTTTGCACACTACTCATGAATTCTGTGACAATTCTGTAATCTCATGGAACAAGTTGTATGTGAAACTTTCATTTCCTCAGAGATAATTCTGCTCTTACCAAATGAGTTACCACATGCGTGTGAATCACCGCCACTGCACACAGGGCAGGGTGGTATCTGTTGCACATGTGGTGTTACAGAGCCCATTGAGTAGGTTGCTGCTGTTCATTACTGCTATTTCCATAGGCTGGAATATACCACAGGAGTAGAGAGAGACAAATGTCATTTCTGTCTGCCAGATGTGGAGACAAGTTGTGCAACGCTCCTCAGTCCAAGAGTTGCGTATAGAAAGTGGTGAGTGGGTTTTCCTCAGGGGCTGCACAAAAGCATCTTGGAGGCATTTTCCTGTAGTGATGTGGCATGCTGTGCACTGCCAGGACTTTTACTAAGTGGACTCAAGGTGTTGATATTTTTGTTGAAAGATACCAGTGTAACACTGGTCAATCAGCTCCTTCATTGTTACAAAAATTATATCTTGCCCAGTTCACAGACCAACAGTGTATTTCAGTCTTTGAAGTCCACTTGTTTGTCATCTAAAAAAGGCACTTCTGTCTTAGCGAGACAAAAGGTGTCACAGCATCAAAACTGTACGGCTTGAATCCACATCTTTATCCCAGTTTCTTCTTGGGCTTGTCTGATCTAATTACCTGTCACAGGTGGGCACCAGGAAAGGAGGCCACAAAAGGGTAATGGTCTGAAGAGTTTTTACTGTCTATTTCTGTTTTCATGCCATGAGGTAGGCCATCATTTTCCTTTCCAAGTGCTACCAGAACTTGTCTTACAGTTAAGATGTAATATTTCCAGCTTCTTGCTTTCAAACATAGCAGAGAAATT
Source organism: Pyrocephalus nanus (assembly GCA_038380795.1). NCBI lineage: Eukaryota > Metazoa > Chordata > Aves > Passeriformes > Tyrannidae > Pyrocephalus > Pyrocephalus nanus. Next base: position 167,422 of record CM076285.1, read on the forward strand.
TTTTGTTCCACAGTAAAGGAACACCTTCACATTGCCTTCCTAATAAAAAGAAGTACTGTGAACAGCAGAAGACTCAGGAAACACAGGTGCATGTTCATAATTGGAGAACATTGCTTCCATTTTTAAAATTGCTGCCTTTTAATGTGTGGATTTTATTGGACAACATGTTTATTGGTTGTATGTGCCTAAATTCCCCAACTGGCTACCCTGCCATGTTCTCATGGTTAGTAAAAAACTGTAAATACCTTTACAGAGAGAGATCTTCCAGGCTGACTTCTGTCCTTCTGGTAGGGCTCAGCAGAGCCAACGGGTTAGTTCCATGGTTTTTCTTGCCTGTTGTTTTCTGTTTGCCTTTGCTCATGCAAGATCTTTAAATTTTATGCTGCTGGAAAAGCCTTGTGACATTATTTTAAAAATTCTGCATCTTGACTACCTTGAATTATTTGAGAGAAATTCAGTTTCCAGTTAATCCTCCCATGTCTTGTCAAGAATCTGAGCATGGTTATGGCAGAGAGCAGGGGAGTCTGAAATTAAACCACCTTGCCTTTGTCTTGCCCTGTGAGGTGCTAAACCTGGTCTTCCCCTCTAAAGGTTACAGCTGGTGCCTTTCATCCCTTCTGCTCTCCTGACTCCCCACAACAGTATTCCCTGTGAGTTTGGAGAGGGGGAGGTGGGACAGGAGAGGTGTTGCTCTTCTTGAAATTATTTTAAGATTTACAAGTATAGAGACAGAAGTAGGAATGGGATTATTTCAGATGCAGTGCAGTGCCAGGGAGAGCTCTAGCATGGCTATCTTGGATGAATTTCTAGAGCTTCCTCTGTGAAAGCAGAAAAGTGGCAGCCAGTAGCAGGCCTGACTAGAAGCAGCACTGCCTCATCTGCCCTGGCAGTATTTCTTCTGTGGGGACGTATCAGCTTGAGAAAACACTGGGCTTCAATATGTTTTGCAGGCCATTCTGCTAAATAGTTAACAAAGGTAACTGATAGAAAATGAGAAAATGAAGTTGGCATTATTTTATTAAAAGTTAATTATTAAAAATACACAAACAGGTTCTGTTATATTTTGAACTGATAGAAACTAGATGATTGATACTAAAATGCCATATCAAGACCTGGCAAAACAGGAGCATTTATTAACTCCCCTAGTAATGTGTCACTCTGTGTTTCACAGTCGCTGTGCTCTGCGTGGCATGTGTGTCCCCAGTGCTGCTGGGTGAGCTCTGGATTTCAGCAGCACTGTGCTGTCTTCACGGAGCATTACAGAGACCAAATATTAAGCAGGTGTTTTGGCTCCAAATAAACCCTTGATTCCTTGTAGGTTTGTAATTTTTTATTTCCCAAAACATTTTTGGTTTATTCTGACTCAGGAAAAGAGATGTGCTCACCTTCAGAATAAACTGAGTTAGGCATAAACCATTACAAGAAATGCTTAAAGTGTTGTAAAACACTGAGGAGTCACCCTTCCCTCATATCATAGATGTTGCAGTCCCTTCGTTACCTTCATGGCCCTTCACTCCAGTAGCTCCATGTCTCTCTTGTACTGGGAAGCCCAATTCATGGTCCTTCACATGAGTCAGTCACTACTGTGTGCCAAGTTAACTGCTGCCTCAGGTCATCCCCAGGGGTGGTCCATAGCAGCTGCTTGCCTCTGTGGCAGATCCTTTGTGGCTTGACCAGGAGAAGGAAGGAACCCACATTCTGGGAATTTCCCTGCAGCACTATCTGTCTGCAACGGGAGAGCAAGCAGCCAAACAAATGACTTTATGGAAGATGTGGTCTGCCACCATGCTTTATTTTAGGAATGACTTAACAGAGCTTACCACAGTAGAATTAGAGTCAATGATACTGCACTGCACAGAGATAAAAAGCAGCTGTTGGAAGACAACCAAGGGGCTGCCTGCAATGTGCATGGGAGAGAAAATCAGTGAGTACTAGAGTAGTCAGTGTTCATTTTTGTACTTCTATTAGTGTTGCTGTAAAAGGATTTAGACAATCTATGCATTATTGTGTACGGTCTGGGTAACTTAAGAAAAATAATTTGAACATCTGGTTCATTGACACCCTGATCCTTGCCAGGCTGACCCAGCTCTGTGAGCTCCTGACTAGGGTAGACAAGCTGAGCTGAGCTGAGCCGAGCCAGCCCAGCCCAGCCGAGTCCATCCCAGTCCAGTCCATCCCAGTTCAACCCAGCCCAGCCCACCCGAGTCCATCCCGAGTCCAGCCCAGCCCACCCGAGTCCATCCCAGTCCAGCCCAGCCCAGCCGAGTCCATCCCAGTCCAGCCCAGCCCACCCGAGTCCATCCCAGTCCAGCCCAGCCCAGCCCAGCCCACCCGAGTCCATCCCAGTCCAGTCCATCCCAGTTCAACCCAGCCCAGCCCAGCCGAGTCCATCCCAGTCCAGCCCAGCCCAGCCCACCCGAGTCCATCCCAGTCCAGCCCAGCCCAGCCCACCCGAGTCCATCCCAGTCCAGCCCAGCCCACCCGAGTCCATCCCAGTCCAGCCCAGCCCAGCCCACCCGAGTCCATCCCAGTCCAGCCCAGCCCAGCCCACCCGAGTCCATCCCAGTCCAGCCCAGCCCATCCCAGTCCAGCCCAGCCCAGCCCAGTCCAGCCCAGCCCAGCCCAGCCCAGTCCAGCCCAGCCCAGCCCAGCCCAGCCCAGCCCACCCGAGTCCATCCCAGTCCAGCCCAGCCCAGCCCATCCCAGTCCAGCCCAGCCCAGCCCAGTCCAGCCCAGCCCAGTCCAGCCCAGCCCAGCCCAGCCCAGTCCAGCCCAGCCCAGTCCAGCCCAGCCCAGCCCAGCCCAGCCCAGCCCACCCGAGTCCATCCGAGTCCAGTCCAGCCCAGCCCACCCGAGTCCATCCCAGTCCAGCCCAGCCCACCCGAGTCCATCCCAGTCCATCCCAGTCCATCCCAGTCCAGCCCAGCCCACCCGAGTCCATCCCAGTCCAGTCCAGTCCAGCCCAGCCCAGTCCAGCCCAGCCCAGCCCAGCCCAGCCCGCCCCTCAGGGCCGCCCCGCCCCTCTGCGGCTCCTCCAGCCGGCAGGCGGCGTCGCAGCGCAAGGCGGGGGAGGCGGCAATGGCGCTGCCCGCGGAGCTGTGGGCAGAGCTGCCGGCCGAGCGCCGCATCTTCTGCTCCGTGCTGCTCTTCTCCTGGGCCGTCTACCTCTGGGAGGCCTTCCTGGCTCACCGGCAGGTCGGCGGGGCTCCAGCGGGGACGGGCGCCGGCGGGCCAGGGCTGTGCCGGGCCCGGCCCGGCCTCACGTGGAAGGGGGGCCGGGGCCGAGCGACGCGGGGCCTGTCGCCGGCCTGGGCAGGGCTCGGCCCTGTCCCGGCTACGGCCTCAGCGGGTGGTGGGGATGCTCACAGCGGTGGGTTGTGTCAGTGCAGTGGGGGTCACTGGCGGCCCAGCATCCCCAGCAGCTCGATTCTCGTCCCCAGGACAGCTGAGAGAGCGAGAAGAGCAAAAATGAGGAAACGGGTGGTTTGAAGTAACGACAAGTGAAGGACAGAGCGGGGGGAACCCCGCAAGCGCTGCCGTCGCTCGCCACCTCCAGGAGAAGGCGATGCCTGAGCGGCCTCCTAGTGATAGCCACCCTAGAAGGCACATCCCCCCTCCCTTTTGTTATCGCAGAGTATATCATTATATAGCACGGAGTGTCCCTTCTGTCACGTCTTGGCTGCCAGCAGGATCTCCACCCCCATCCTGCCCATGGGGCAGAGCAGGGTGAGCTCTGGCAGGTTCAGCAGCAGCCGCACATCGGGGTGTTCCCAGCGCCCAGAACGTGGGGCCCGCTGCAGAGGTCGGGGAGCGGTGCTGCCAGCTCCGGTGAGCCCTGTGATCGGGGACACTGCAGCCTGGTGCCCCGAGTAGAGAGGGAGAATGTGTTTTGAAGTGACCGAGAGTACCCCTTTGAGAAGGGGTAAGTATACTGAAACAAAACAAGGCAGCAGAGGGAAAAGACTTTTATTCTTTAAAATTTTCAAGTGGCAAGTTCTGTACTGAGAATGAAATAGCACCTCGTTTGTGCAGCCATGCTGTAGATCTGTGTTCTGGTGAAGTCTTATCGTTTGCATTGGAGGATCTGGTGTTTGGTTTCAAATTCTGCTTAGTCGTTACTGTGGTGCAGTAAGTCACATCCTGTGGAAAAATCAGTTTGTGTGATCTCTATTTGAACTATTCTAAATAAGTTAATAAGCCAGCAACTCAATTCCTGGTTGTAACGTTAATAATTATGCTTCAGTTTTGTATTTGGAATTTGATAGAAAACAGGCATTTAGGAATATTTGTTACTTTGTGTGTTAGTTTGTTGTGGTTTTTTTAAACTTTCCGTAGTGGCCCACTGGATCATATTAGGTGTTACTTTGAAATCTTGTCTCCTTAAAAATATTAGATGTAGACTTTAGTTTCTTCAATTTTTCAGAGACGGGTATATAGAACAACAACTCATGTACCACAAGAACTGGGACAGATCATGGATTCAGAAACGTTTGAAAAATCTCGTCTCTATCAGCTGGACAAAAGTACTTTCAGCTTTTGGTCAGGCCTCTATTCAGAGGTTGAGGGCACTGTAAGTACCTTTCATATGATATTTTTCATGTACTTGAACTGTGAAACACTTTGGTTCTTAATGATCCCATGCAGCTGCACCATGGGCATTCTGGCATCTTATGGCACGCACTATATTCCTTGTTTGTGGCTGTATTTGCCATATAAGAAATAATTATTCGGACAGCACATAATTTCTCTCTGCAGTGCTGAGTCATACTGCACAACACTACCCTACATTTTATTATTTTATTATATTTATTATATTATGGTTTCCATTACCAAATAATTAAGCAGCATGAGAGCTATTTTAAATTGTTAAAATACAGACCTTTCCCTGTGTTTGGAAGGATGCAAGTAATATAAGAATTACACTGGGCAAGTAAAGTTCACATATATGAAAAAACCAGAACCATTGAGTTAGAGCAAAGTATATATTTATGTGATTTTCAAACACTCTTAAGAGTCTTAGAGACTTCTAACTCGCTGCTGAAATGCATTACTCATCAGTAGCACAACTGGGTCAAAAAGGTCTTGGAGTGCTTGGCATTGCAAAGCAAAATTGAAGTGTGATCCTCTGTCATGATAAGCTTAAGGAAACAAAAACGACAGTCATAAAAGATAATGAAAATGAGATTGTGAAGTAGTCAGTCATGTAACTGTAGAATGATGATGCAAACCCAGTACTTAAGACTTGTGGCACCTCCTAAGTTTCACATTTCCTGATCTCCTTTTGCAGCCCAACCTGTACTTAGTTTCCTTTTGTATGAACTTGTAAGGATGTTGTGTCAGTGCAGTCTATTACTTTCTTTTTATTGGGATTTTTGGTATGCTGAGTAAAACTTGCGGCAATTCTTATGTAAGTTTGAAAAGCTTCTGTGTTTCTGAGCAATTTTAGAGGCAGTATTTCATTTGTAAATCAAAGCTGCTGTCTAGCAGTGGTTGGGTGGGCAAGGTGAGGTGGTACCGCTTAGCAAATGCAATGAGTCAAAAGATCCTGGGGCTTTATCTTGATTTCAAGAGCTCTAGCCAAAACAGGTTCCTTTTGTTTTTAAGGAAAATATACATGATTGGAATGCAGTTCTTTTTCCACTGAATTTAATGTCCTGCTATTCAAAGAGCCAAGTCAGCAGTCTGTGCTTATCTTCATCCAGGCCTATTGCTGTTATGGTCCTCCACGACGTTGTAGCCACAAAATTGGATTTGCCAGATGGACTGTTAGATGAATAAAGAACTGGCTGGATCACTGCATCCAAAGACATAAAGCTCAGTTTCCAAGTGGAAACCAGTGGTGGTGCTCGAGGGTCCATCCTAGGGTGAATGCTGTTTAATATCTTCAGTGGGCAGGTTTGCACTAACACCAGGGGCAGTGGGGAGCTGATGGACAGGAGGGATGGTTGCTGTCCAGGATGACCTTGAGAGGCTGGAGGAGTGGGGTTGTACAAACATGGAGTTCAGCGAGGCCAAGTGCAAAGTGCTGCACGTGGGTCAGGGCATTCCCCAGCACCAGCGCAGACTGGAGGATGAGTGGATTGAGAGCAGCCCTATGCAGAAGGACTTCAGGGTCCTGGTGGATGAAAAATTGGACTTGAGCTGGCAACACGAAATTGCAGCCCAGAGAGCCGATTGTGTCCTGTGCTGATCCACAGCAGTGTGGGCAACAGGGGGATTCTGTCCCTCTGCTCCACTCAGGTGAGATCCCAGCTGCAGTGCTGCCTCCAGCTCTGGAGTCTCCAGTGCCTGAAAGACATAGATCTGTCAGAGTGGGTCCAGAGGAGGCCACAGAAATGCTCAGAGGGCTGGAGTACCTCTCCTTTAAAGACAGGCTAAGAGAGTTGGGGTTGCTGGGAGCTGGTAGTAACCCACAGAAGGCGGGCTCCTTGATCATCAAAACTTTATGCCATTTATACATATTGGGAAACAAAGTGGAAGTTCATTGGCTACAAGTTACATAGTTCTTTTATTAGTTAGTATTCTACTTTCTGTTGGTTAAATTATTCTCATGCTAATTCTCAGTCTTTCTCTTCTTTTGAGTTGGTGGGTTTCTTGGGTCAGTGGTCCGTGAAGAAGCTGTGGCTGCCCCATCCCTGAAAGCGTTCAAGGCCAGGTTGGAGGGGGCTTGGAGCAACCTGGTGTTGTGGAAGGTGTCCCTGCCTACACTTAGGGGGGTTGGAATGAGGTCTCTTCCCACCCAAACTATTCTGTAATTGTGCCTGCCTGTGTAGGAAAAGCACAGCTTTTGCTTTCTCTCCTGACCTTTTCTTTCTGTTCTGTCCCTGTTTCTGTAATAACAGGTCTACAATATTTTTGGCAGCTGATTGATTTGTTAAGGAAATTAGTGCATCCAGCTGTCTTCCACACCTGAGCCTCAAAATCCAGACTATGCTGGTGCTTTCTAAACAGCAGCCAAAGCCAGTTACTAAGTCAACAAGCATCTTAGTGTGTATGTTGTTGTACTGTTTCAGCTGTGATGGTGATAGACAGCTAGAAAATAGATGTGTCTCAAACTGCTGCTGCCATTATTGCCTGTCAACAGCAGCTGAACATGAGCTGGTGTCCTTCTCTCACGACTGACTGGACCAGGCAAAATGGCCTTAACTTGTGACAGGAGAGGTTTAGATTGGATATAATATATATTGGGTATTGTATTTCTTCACTGAAAGGGTGGTCAAGCATTGGAACAGAGAACAAGAGGAAACAGCCTCAAGTTAAATCCCCTCCAGAGGAGGTTTATCTGGGATAAAAGATTTCTCCATGGAAGGGGTTTTCAAGCCCTGGCACAGTCTGCCCAGGGCAGAAGTGAAATCACTATCCCTGGAGGGATGTGTGAATGTGGGACTTGGGGACATGAGTGAATGGTGGGCTTGGCAGTGCTGGGTAACAGCTGGACTCAATGATCTTAGAGGGCTTTTCCATGGATAGCCCTCACGTGTAGGCTGTGTACAGCTTCTTCTCTACGTGTCTGTGATAGTGAATTGTTGCTCCTATCTGTGATCCTGAGCTGTGTCTTTCTGTTTCTCAGAATCTATCCTGGGATTATCACATTCCAGTTCAAGTGAGGTGGCCTTTGCTGTCTGGGTTTGCCGCTTTCTCAGAGCTTAAACTGCATCCTTTATTGGCTTTTGGAACTGCCTGAACTTAAAAGAGGCTGTTGTGACCAAAGCTGATGAAACTGGATGTCATTTTTTGCAAGCTTTTGCCTTTAATAGGCTGAAGTATGATTCATTAACCCAGCAAGGTAACTGAAGGGGAGATGCTGTGTTAGAATTACCAGTATGCTTTATTTCAGCCAGATATGCCAGGCTTGCATTATCACTGTTAAGATCAGAAGGAGACAAAAACCCTAATTATAAAACTTGTCTTATTCACCCTTAAAAGATCCTTACCATGCTGAAATCTTCGTAGATTAGGATGACAGTCTGTTTCACACTGTATCTTTGGTATCTGGTTTTGTTTTCAAGATGATTCTCCTCTGTGGAGGAATTCCTTTTCTCTGGAAACTGTCTGGTCAGATCTCTGGTCATGCTGGATTTGGACAAGAATATGAGGTAAGCAGGCTTTATATTTCTGTGAGAACATTTGTTCCATGCTGCAGTAATAATTTTTATTTTGAAGTTGGCATTTAATTAAAAGTGGGATTTAGCTACCCCATATTATGGTAAAAATATCAGATACTTTCTGGTGCACACAGTGATGGTGTAAGTCTGAAAACTGATAACAGTATATGACTTTTAAATTAGCGTACTAATTAAAATAGCCTTGTATATTAAAAACCTACAAGTCTTGTAGCTACTTGAGTCAAACAATGTGGTGGGTCAGGCTTTTGGGTGCTCTTTATTTGGGTGTTGTCTTTTTACTAATCCTAGATTAGTAAAATCTTCCTCCACAGTAAAAGGGTAAGAAATTTGAGGTTACTGCTTATGTTGTCTTTGTGCTGTGGATGAGGCATGTATCCAAATTCATGTCCCAAATCCTTTGTAAGCTATCCAGTGAGCAGTAATCTAATCATCACAAATTATGTCTGTGAATTTATCTAGCTTCATCTTCTAACCAGTTTCAGTTAAACCACTGACCTAAAATCCATTGTTAACACCCAGAATATTTATGTTACAGGTCAGTAAATACCAGGTGGATTTGTTTGTTTGTTTGTTTGTTTGTTTGTTTTAGATTGTTCAGTCATTGATATTTCTGCTGCTTGCAACACTCTTCAGTGCCGTGACTGGTCTCCCATGGAGTTTATACAATACATTTGTCATAGAAGAGAAACATGGCTTCAATCAACAGGTATTGCAGAGAGCACTTGTACTGACCCAATGGCTTCAGGTTGGTTAGATGGACTGACTGGTCTGTCCATATGTATACTGAAGATCATTGGTTTGAGGAACATTTCTTCTACTTGCACTGCATAAAAATCAGAGCAGTGACGGTTTGTGGCTGTTGCAGGAGTGCCCATGCTGCAGCACTTCTGTGAGCCTGTGCCTCTGAGTGTGTTTTCTGGGAGTGGGACAAAGAATGTTTCATACCTCACCCATTCAATTTTGGATGGACTATTCTTTGCCCTTCATATGCCCACCCTTAGAAGTCTGGATCACTGCTTGATAGGATCACTACTGATTTATGGACACTGACCAGGTGAAAGAAAACAGAGGATTACTTTCCTCCTCATTTTGTTTCACCTGCTGATTTCTTATATCAGCCTTTACTAAACTGTATCAGTATCAGTTTCTCATGAGATCAAATACTCTTTCTGGGAGAAGAACCTTAGTCTGGGACACATCATTAGCCATTTCATGCCAGAGCATAAGATATGCTTTCCGCTTTGGACTGAGCTGGTCTTGTCTACAGTACTTTCTGTTCTAAATCTCCTAGGAAGTTGTTGTTTGGTTGGTTTTGTGGTTTTTTTTGCAATAGAATGAAATCTGAATGGGTAGCAGATGTGAGATAAATTTGTTTGGCTCATTTTGATATCAGTAGATATGCTCTGGCATTTGCCAGTTTCGTCTTCCAGTCTCCATGGAGGCAGGAAGATTGAGCAAGATAAGACCTAAAGAAGTTTCTAAACTCTTATATTCCTGGTAAATTGATAAATTGATGTTTCATATTCCATTTTATAAACAACCAAGAAAAAAAGTGTTAAAAAGGCTCTAAATGCAGTGATCCAGTTTGCACCCTTCAAAACAGAAATGTGTAGGTCCTGACACATCCAGTATTATTTTGGTCCACATCAATTATTTAGTGGCATACCGTTAAGTAGGGAAGCCCAACTATGAAAATTCCTACTGCAGAGTTTTGCTCTGTTCTCTGTGTGTATTCCCAGAAAACAACAAGGCTGGTTTGGCCATGTGTCTGCCCCACCTCTGATATTTGGATACTGGGCCAAGGGCAGCTGCTGCTCCAGGCTTTGGGAAGCAAATCTGAAGATTTTTCTAATTATTCATAAACCTTGAGCTCATGATAAACTCACAATGCTTTTATACTCCATTTAGCACTCTAGTCTTGTAAAAAAATCTCGTACTTCTAAAAACCCACGATAACTTTTTTCTCTTACCAGCGAGGAAATGGTCGTTGTCAGAATGAGGGTGTCCATGGCCATTCATGTCCTGTGTGGTTCTGAGGCACAGTCCTGGGGATCCCCTTCTCTTCTACAGACTCTGCAGTGAGCACACTGACAGGCTAGCATCTACTCCTAGCAAGGGAGGAAGGAATGTTCCCGTGTTTCCAGAGCATGAGTCAATCAATCTTTTCTTCAGGGGAAATACCTGTTTAATGTATTTGGATTGTTCTTTATCACTTAAGTTCTGCAGTCCTCAAAGATTGTAAAGTCTGGCAAAGTCCTTGTTCTTGCTTCTGGCCTAGATTAAACATTCTTTTGACATTCAGAATCCTTAAACACATCAAAAGCCATCTCTCACTCTTGTCTCCCATGTCAATCCTGATTAGTTGCATCAGGCCTGTACCTTGGTTGCTTCTCCTACCTTAGTGAGGAGTAAGTTTCATCTTGGTGCAAGATCTGCAAGCCCTTTATGTTCAGCACACAAAAGTCCAGAGACTGGCAGTGGAATTAGAGCCAGTTGGCAGAGTAGCTGATTGATGGAGAGCTTAACTTGATCAGGTACTACCTCTGTGCAGAAGGAGAGGGCCAAATACAGCACTTAACAGCTTGGGCTTCTTTTAAAAGTGCCTTGAGAGCCTGCAGAGTTTATGTGGTTTGTGTGCTCTAGGGAGGGTAAGCAGTATTCTGGGTGTATCTCTGAGCATTTTCTTCTTGGAGCACACAGTCTGTGTGCTTCACTGTTGTCAGTGCAAGCACTGCCTGATCAAATGAGAAAAGGAAGACTTGGCACTGACCATGGGGGTTAAGTGCTTGATCGAGCTACCTGCATGGCATCTTTTACAAGGGTTTTTTCACAGCAATGCTCCTCATGCTTAGAGCTGAAGTCTCAGTCCAGGTCCAGTTCAGTCTGAGGTACCAGATGTCTTACAAACAGTCAGATTTCCATCTCTCGTTTCAGACTGAAGGGCTGGTCCTTGGTGAAGAGCCAAATTCACACCTGGTACCAGCCCAGACTTGGGAATTTCTAGCATTTCTAGCATGATTATTGACTGATCTTCAGATAGACTCTTTCTTCTATAGGAGTGGCTGGATGAAAATGAGGATTTTTCTCAAGGTCATATTTGCCTTAGGAAGCAGGAAATATGGTGGACAAAGATGAAAGACACGATGCAGTTTTCTAGTTCTACTCCTCCAAAGACTGTGGAGCTGGAAGTAAAGAAAGATTTAAAATTAAAATATGAGCTAAATGGGCTGTAGTTAACCTGTTTTGTTTGCAGACAAATACTTTAAAGTAGTATATGCTTTCAGTGCAGCCTTGTTGGAAAGATCTTTACATATTAAGCCTCTAGAGTTAGATGTGTGTCTGCTCCTGTTGCAGAGTCACTAGATCAGATTCATTCAGGTAGAGGTCTTTGAAATTTCTATTGCTTCTGTTAAAGTTATGCTAATTTTAAAGCCCAAGACAGCTACTTGAGTAGTAACTCCATGTTAGTGGAAGTTTGGAGTAAAATGCCCAGTGTATTGCTGAAAATCTACAATAGGGTTTCTATGTATTTTCACTTAAGACAATTAGCATAGTGGTAACTGAAAGTTAAGACAAATGGAGGCAACTGTAAAGTAAAAGACAAAACATTTTACAGTAGCTGTGCTTTTTTTAGTATTTCTTACTGTCTAAGAATCCCTTGATGTCTGGGATATAGATTGGTAAAGAAAGTAAGGGACAGATAAGCTTAAATTTTTCTTTTCTCCTTTAATGAATGTGCAACACAAAATAAGGATTTGGGTCAGACTAAGGAAGAAAGCATCTGCATGGGCTTGAGTCCATGTGCATGTAAGGAGCCACTAGCAGAGGAGTTGAAAATGTTCTTCCAGTTTTTCTGACTGACTCTCATTTCCTTACCACACTGGCTCCACTGTTTTCCCATTTGTCCTATCTGAAGGGATCAGTTTATTAACCACAGTGGCACATTAATATTTGCATTAACATATCACTGATATTCTTTATCCTTTCTTTTCAGACGCTGGGATTTTTTTTTAAGGATGCTATCAAGAAGTTTGTTGTGACTCAGTGTATTCTGTTGCCAGTGACATCTCTTCTGCTTTACATTATTAAAATAGGGGGAGACTACTTCTTCATCTATGCCTGGCTCTTCACCTTAATTGTTTCCTTGGTGAGTATGAGAATATGTTTGGGTTTCCTCCAAACACCAGCTTACTTGCATGGCTCAGCATGCTGAGCACAACTGAAAGGAAATGGAGAAAAGTCTAAATCTCGTGTGAATTTTAGTGTCATCAAACATTAACAGAGTGTGTGTCTTGCTTTTAGTTGTACTTGTTCAGAAATAACAGCTCATATTAATTGTCCACATTAATGTGATATATTTTAGCTCTTCAATACCAGAGTGTCTTCATCATTGAAAAAGCTTTAGGATAGGTAGTGGAAATACAGCATTATGTGGTGATGGATTTTTCCTTAAATATAGAAAGGACACAAGGATAACTGCTGGCAGTTGGGCAAGACAAAGCAGATCATACTTTGGTCTGTGGTGTTTCCCTGAGGCTCTTGCACACATCCCTCAGTGTACTGCTTGGTATAGAGCTGCTTTGTACTGCATTGGAACTGATGTGTTTAGGGTTTATATAATAGGATATTTTATATACGTTATAAGCAACTTTTTGCTGTTACTCTGAGCTCTGAAGGCTGAATTTTTTGTCTCTTTCAGCATAGTGCTCTACTGCCTTTTTGCTCAATATATAAACCATTGCTCACCCGAGGCAGACATTATACAAGTACTGTTGTATATAATCATTCATTTTTAAATTAGAAAAGCACCTTAACAAGTGAAAGAATTACTACATTACAGCGATGTAATAAAGGCTGCCTTATTAGCCCAACAGTAAATATGGGCCAGCCAAGCCCTGATTCTCATCTCAAGTTCATACGTCCAGGCTGGAGGGCACTATCAGGAAAATTTTCAGGAATACTTGGGTAGGAATTGTGATTCTTTTCTTTCTTAAGCTTCCCATTCATGACTCAAGGAGGTGTTGCTTTTTATTTTTCTTTTCTCCTTTTTTTTTTTCCTAGATTAAGATAATTTTTGAAGTTTTCTTGGACTTTCGATTTGTAAGATTCCTCTCTAAAGCAGAGGTTTGGAATGGCCACATCTGTACAGAAACGTGATTGTAATGCTACATGGGAGGCCACTGCAGTTAACACAGGAAAATCTGATTTCCCACTTGCACATCTTATAGTTGTATTGACTTTCTCAGATATGGGAACATAAAAGGAATTGTGGCTCAGTTTAAATCATGACTGCAAAGGCTTTTCATAATCCTGTTTTTGTGGGATACAGATCTCATTATCTAAATTGCATTTGTTGCCTAGTAGTAGTTTTGCTTCACTGACGCCTGATGTGTAAGTGAGGTAAAACCTCTGTGGGTCATCAGATTTCTATGTGGCCATAACTGGCACAGTGCTGGCTCCAGCATGTGTTCTGAGGAGCTTGGCGACAACAATGTGCCTCATTTAGGTGGTAGGTTCAGCTTTGAGTTCTTTCAAGATTTTGTTTGTTGACTTAATTATTTAGTGTTTCTGTTGATCTGTTGTGCTGGCTCCTGCTTTGTCCAGTCCAGGTGCCCTTATGCTCTGACATCTTCCCTTTTTTTGTCACTGAACATATTCTGAAAAATCAGTGTTAGGTGTCAAAAATGCCAGGTCATGTGTATTGAAATGACTGTTACAGAAAGATTTGTCCAGGCAACAGTTCTCAAAGAACTGTTCTTTTTCTTGCAAGCTTTGATCAGCAGCATGCTCTTAAATCCTATCTCAGCATTTGAGTTACTTCTCTGTTAATTTGCAGTCCATACTTGCAGACTTTTCCAGTGAAGCCTTATTATTTGCAAAATTGGATATTAGTTCTTTATGTGATATCCAGTTCATATGCTAAATATTTAGTCTTTAAGGCTTTAAAGACTGGCTTTTTCATATAAGGATTAAGTTGAAATTTTAAAATAAGTTGTGGTTTCAGAATGAAAGGTACAGGATTTTCTGAAATGGCCTGCCCTCATTTGTACACAGAAAGATTTTTTCTTTAACCTCCTTTATACCTGTCATTGAGTGTATTTATTCTTGCCATCTTTTCTTTAAAATACAGATGGTAAAAAGTGTTATACGAATGCCCTTTTGTAGCCTTTATTGAGCAGGTTTACTAGAAAGAAAAGGTGTAGGTGAGTACTACCAAGCACTAAATTTCAAGGTGAGAACCAGAACATACCCAGCTGATGCCATATTTCTTTCTCTCACTTTCATATCACAAATTAGTATTTTATTTTTGCTCTGCCTGCACCTTCCCCTTGAGCTATCAGTGTAGATTTTGTCCTGAGGTATTACAGATACTTTAGAACCTGATAAAATAGGGGTCGGCCTGTCTTTTACACAACAAAGCTAGAAAACAAAATGTCTTGGGAGAGTTACAATCTTCCAGTACTGGAAGAATATGTAGCAAGACCTAGTGGCCCACTCTTCTCCCAGGCCCTCAGCTCTGGCTGTCCATGCCGCTGTCCCTTCAGTCCATGGATTAAGTGCATGCCCAGACAACTGGTACTCTCAGGCTTGCCACCTCACTGCAGCTTTATAGGGTTTCAGGCCTCAATGTGTTGGTTTGAACAGCCTTTGACATGTAAAATCACCCTAAGAGGCGTTAGGTTTACCCTTTAGAGTTTAGTTTAGGGAAAAATTGCAGCTCCAAGATTCTGTAATCAGAGTTAGAGTTGCATCCTTCTACCAGTCTACTGATATCAAGGCATTACACAAAGATCTGAGATAAAAAACCTTAAAATTAGTCTCTGCATGCTATATGGTCTGAGACTGGTCTGGACTAAAGAGCTGATTTCTGCTCTATGAAATACCCTCCTGCGCTTGCTGCAAAATATCTGCAGAAGTTTAAGCCCTTAACAGTTACAGTAATAAAAATAACTTATTTTCTAGTGGCCCTTCATATTGATATCCTCACATGCTCTGATTTTGCAGAAGTTAGTTTCCCTGGTTTTTGATTTCATTGAACTTTTTCAACAGTGTACACACTGTCAAAAGTCCAGGTAGTTGTTTTCAGTGAAATAAAAGATGTGAAAATAACTTCAAAGTTAATGTTGATGGTCATTTGCTTCTCATGTCTTATTCCTTTTTTGCTAACCAGAATTTAAACTTTTAAAATAAATAAATACAGATCACTTTGTGAAGGTCCAGAGTGTGAGGAAAGGAAGTTCAGCTTCCCTTCCCAACACAGTGTAATTCTAGTTCTGGCTTGCTCAGCTAAGCTGCAGCTGATGCCAGTTTGAAGAGATGCAGGTGCACTGTGGTGATTTGGGTTTTTTGGGATCAAGGTTGTTAATCACTGTGGACCCAGAGGCATCAGGCAATTCCTTAGCCCTGCAGACAGCTGGGAGGAGGGAAAGAAAATGGGCACATGAAATGTCTTATGCCTCTTTGGACTGTGTCTTTGCAAGTTAGCAGGAGTTGGAAGAAGTGAGGCTGTCTCCTGGATCCTTCAGTTCCCGGCTCAGTATGAAACACTTTGGAGCTTTCTAGGACTGGTGAATTGTGTGGAGTGACAGCCTGTCACCTATGATCCCCTTGCTCCCAGCTGCCCAGTGGCCTTGCCTTCTGCACTATTCCCACCAGTTCTGCTGAGGTTTGTAGGTGGTTTGTGCACCTGCCCCAGCATCTGCTTCTGAACTGCAGAACTGCAGACCTGCCACCAGGAGAAGCAGTCCATAGAGACCCTGGCCATAGATCCTACTTCATACAGGACTGTGCTTTATCAAGTGTTTTCTTTCTGAAATTGTGCCCTCTTTTTGTACTTAGGCTCCACCTTTAATACTAAACACACGTTTCCTTGCCCCATTCTTAATATCTGCATGTGTTTGCAGGTGCTTGTTACAATCTATGCAGACTATATTGCACCTTTGTTTGATAAATTCATTCCACTTCCGGAGGGAGAGCTCAAGCAACAAATTGAAACAATGGCAAAGAGCATTGACTTCCCATTGACTAAGGTGTATGTTGTTGAAGGTGAGATTTTTTTGGGTTTTTTGAATAAAAAGACTATAATTTTGAGTTTGTGGGTTTTTTAGTTTTGAGTGTGGATGCTGTAGTAGGACAGTTGCTTGCATTGTTCAGATACTGCGGTACTTGTCAACGTCTGTAGCATTTTCCTAGTTTTTGGCCTGATGTCAGAAAAGTGAAGCTGAATGTACAGCCTGAACTCAGCTTCTGTTTGGAAGCATTAACCTGGCTCTTATAGAATGGAAGTACTCAGTCAGGAATGGAAGCAGGAAAGTAGTCAAGATTACAATTTTAGAACTGTAAAACAAAGGGAAGACCTTTTTTTCCTAGTTTCAGTTTTAGTATTAATTGTCTCAAAGTCCTTGGTGAAAGAGTTGAAAAAGTCTTGAAAGTCAAAAATGCCTATTTCTTCCAAAATTGTTCACAGGTATGGTTTCTTATGGTGTGGCTGGATAGACTTACACCTCCAACTTGAGACTAATTTTTTTCACTTTCTAGTACTGAATTTCTCGTCTTTTTTTCTTAGGTTGAGGAGTATGGAATGTGCCAGCTGCCATGTCACTTCCTCTCCGCTTCCATTTTCACAGAGCATTTTACTATCTGACATTTCCAGTATTACTCATTTTGCTCCTGTCTGAACTTGATTTCAGGGGTTTTCCAAATTTTATTTTGGTTTTGTGCTCTACCTGTGAGGCTCAGAGGTGTTTTTTTCTGAGTTGGTGAAACCAGTATGAGATGGCATAAAGAGCTAAAATGGTAGCATTTTGCAGTCAGAGAGGCTTCCCCAGGAAGCTGTGATGTTCTAAACTCTGGGCTCGTCAAATCCTGCCAGTGCTCTGCCTCAGTGCCATTGGGATCTGCTGATACACTTAGGGCACAGGAAACTCTTCTCTTTTCAGGCAAAGTTGAAGCTTTTCAAGGTTGAGAGTCAGTGCAGAGGTTTTCTCAAATGTACTGCTGGTTGTATCCCAGCTTTTAGCCGTGGTGAAAGTCCTGTGAGCCAGTTGTTACTGCAGCCCCTGTGCAGTGTGCTGCATTGGCTTCTCCAGCATGTCTGCTTTAGTGGCAGGGAGGCTGCTG
Organism: Pyrocephalus nanus; assembly: GCA_038380795.1. Taxonomy (NCBI): domain Eukaryota; kingdom Metazoa; phylum Chordata; class Aves; order Passeriformes; family Tyrannidae; genus Pyrocephalus; species Pyrocephalus nanus. Next base: position 184,668 of record CM076285.1, read on the forward strand.
AAACTCCAACCCCCTCAGGTTTTTTTGGGAAGCATCCTTAAGAGCGACGAGTCAGAATCATTCCTTTCTGACATGGGGGACTGGATTTGTGAACATCTTTTTGCCAGTGTTTTTCTGAACTTTGTCTTGGCTCTTCACACTCCAGAATTGACTTCTTGGTAGCATGTCCAACCAAGTCCTGTAATTTCAGGGTTCATTCTGTAAGAGGCAGATTACAAAGGTCCCTTCTCTACCAACACTTAGTGGAGAATGAAGTTTTTTATGACACGCAGATGAAAGGAAGCATTGCTACCATGGAGCTGTTCTGATTTCTTCACTGAGAAGGGACTGGATACTGAGGGTTCATACTCTGACCAGTCCCTTTCTCTGTCAATCTGTCTTGGTTTGGTGCTGAAGGTCATCATGACCATCCCACAACTTGGCTTCTAGTGGAAGAGTGGATTTTTTTTTTCTAAGGGATTTATGCAGCTCATACATTTATAGTGAGTGTTGAAGGCAAATGCCTTCAACTTGACTTATCTTTTGCTGCAAAAAAACCCCACCTGTGGTCTCGCAGAGACATCTTTCGGTCCTGATGCTGCAACAGCTTCTGTCCATAGTCAAAAAAAGCTTTTTAAGCAACTGAAACCATCCACATTCCATGGAAAGAGATGAGATTCTTGGCCTCAGGTGTATTGATGGTAGAAACAGTCCTTGATTGCACTGATCTAGCTAAAGGTAGCTGTAAAAAATGTCCTATTTTAAACAAAAATAATAATGTTACCTGTAATTCACTTCTTCTTCTTTTCCTTATTTTTTTCTTGTAAAATCTTCATCTTTATCTGTTTCCAGTCTTTGCTGGCACATTCTAAATTATTTAGCAGAGGTTCTTTACCAGGAGGCAACGTCAATGCAGAAAGCTCTTTCCAGTCTAAATCTGAAATTGTAATAGAATTTGCTTTTATTCTTGGACATTAGATCTTCATGACTTCTTTATAGTTTTAGTGCTTTTAGTGTTACATTTCTCTATTGGAGTCGTCATTACTTAGATTTTAAAGTAGGCTTCTGTCTGCAAACTGATTTGCCTGAGTTTGTCTACTGTTCATCTGGGGACTCCAGGAATTCCTTTAAAGGGGTCTGGTCTGTGTCATGCTGCACAGGCTTTGGTGCAGGGGATTATTCAGATCATGATCTTTAATGTAAATTTTTCCCATCAGGTTCTAAGCGTTCTTCTCATAGCAATGCTTATTTCTACGGATTCTTCAAGAATAAACGGATAGTGCTCTTTGACACCCTCTTGGAAGACTATTCTGCATTGAACAAAGAGCCAGCAGAAGAAGATGGTGAGAATGAAGAAACAAAGTCTAAAACCAAAGTGAGGTTTTTTTTCATCTTGTTATTTACATAAACTTCTTGGTGAGATACTCCCTTGTGCTTTCTAATGTATTTTAAAGGTTCTGAGCGGGTTGCTAAAACCCAAACCCTAATGATTTCAACACCAAAGTATTCCTGGTTTGCTAATTGGAATTTCTGGGGCTGTTGGAGCACCAAAGGGACACAAAAAATCCACAGGGGCTTTAGCAAAACAAGTAAAAACTAGATCTTCCATATAATTGTTTGAATAAAGGACCTGTTCAGGGTTTTAGTTCGTGTTCCTTCTCTTGGAACTGCCACACCAAAGCTTCCTTTTGCAGAAAAGGCTTTTGATTCTCAGTGTGTCATTTGTGTGCTTTTTACTGCACACAGAATTTTTGGTGCAGGAGGAACACACGTGAGCATACAAAGACAGATTCCACATGTGCATCCTGTCCCACCACCCTGGTCAAGAAGGGGTTGGTGGCCTGGCATTGGCCTCTCCATCAGGAGCCTGCTCTAACAGCTGGTGTGGACTCAGGAGACAATGGGGATGGTTAAAGCTGATGGAATACTTTTTGAAGAACCTGAAGGAGTAATTCTGAGAAAAACAAATGGCTTGTGCAGCTAAGGTTTGACCAATGTCTAGATTGTTGCTCAGACCAGCTTCTGTTTCTTGACACCATGTTGGTGGTGGTATTCTTGTCCGCGATTTGGTTTAGCAAAAACTGCAGACATGGGTGATTTTGGGCTCACCTGATCTAGTTATAATGACTCATTTGTTCCATTTCAACAGGTTCTTCAGCCCTTGTGCTTGTTTTTGACTTACTGATGTACATGTGAAGGTGCAGGTGTCCTTCCTAATGATAGCTTTAAGGCATTTCAAAGGTTTTTTTGACGATGGCAGGGATGTTGTCATTCATTTTTAAAGGAACAGTGGTGCCTTGGGAGGAAGGCTACATGTTGAGTGTTGAAAGAATTAGGGAGAGGGCTTTGCTCTCAATTCTCTCTGGAAGCCTGTACCTCTGAATGCCTGCCTCCATTGTAATGCTTTTCTTGAGTAAAGAAACAGGATGAAATCAAGGGATGGTGGGAGAGAGTTTGGAAGGCAAATCTTCCAGAGTTCTTCCAGGTTTTCATCAGCATGTCTGCATACATAGAAATAAGAGAACACCGCCTCATGGTAGAAATCTTCTTGAACTTAAAAGGTTATATTTTTGTAAGTATCTTCATGAAAAAGACTCAATAAGAAATTCTATGTGTGTATCTGCTATTAGAAGGGAATGGCTTGACCTAGGGACACTTAAGTGATCAAGTAAGAAATTTATTCAGTTGTGTTCAGTCATAGCTGATATTACTTCTGCTTTGTTATTCCCTCAGAGTAAGAAACAAGGATGTAAAAATGAAGAAGTTCTAGCTGTACTTGGTCATGAATTGGGTCACTGGAAACTAGGTCACACTGTCAAAAATATTATCATCAGCCAAGTAAGTTATTTAAACTGGGGTGTTTTCTGGACTATGTTGTAATTATTACTGTTTCCAAATGTCTACTTGCTTCCAGATTTGTAAGTGTACATTCAGTTGATATGGCCTGTGACAGAGAGTTGGTCTGCTTTTTTTTTTCCCTTGCTCTACAGTAAATATGCACTCACCTTTCTGTCCCCTCCTTGCTTCATGTGGTTGGTAGGAAGCTTGTCAGAAAGCATGTCTGCTGCCATTTGAATGCATCTGTGCAGCCTTCTGAAGTTGTGTTGTGGTTTAGGAATGGTACTCCCCAATTTAGTGCCCCCACTGACATCTTCCAAACCACACACAGCTCCCTGTCACTCCTCTGTTTTTCCTCTCCTCCTTCTGCTGCTGGATTGCAGAGGAGAATTGGGGGCACAAAAGGCAAAGATCACGGGTTAAGATAAGAACAATTTATTGAAAACAGCAATGAGATAAGAAGGAATAGTATCAGCAACAATACTAATGACAGAGGGTACAAGAAAACAAAGAATTCACACAGAAGAAAAACCCAAAACAGTAATAGACAATACTCCAAAATCTCTTGACTGGAAGGAACACCTTCTTCTCAGAAGAACCTCCCGTCCCCCCATCTCCAGTGGCAGTGATGTGAGGTGATAGAGAATAACCTCTGGGTCCTGGCCGTGCCCGTCCTGGCTACTGTAAAAATTAACCCTTTCCTGGGTGATACCAGGACAAGCTGGGACACATTTTTTTTGCTGTGCAGCACTTGTCTGTTTGAATCTTAGGGCCTTCTCTGAAGGTCTGTTTCCATCCCTGTGCTAGGGATAGGCTTAGATGAATATTGACTCCAGGCCTGAGGTTTTTTAGGTGTTTGTCTTTACCTCTGAGAAAGCTTTACAGAATGTGTCTGAGAGCTTCTGTCAGACTCATTCCTTGTAGAGCTGAGAAGGAATATGATTGAGGATTGGGAAATCTGACACAGGAGGGCATTCTTACTTACTTATATTGTATTCTCACACCTTGTGCATTAATTATTGATAAATAACTTTATTGTGCCATTCTTGGTGCTTGGCCAAATGGAGGCGAATAATGAAGTAATCTCTGTAGAGATATGTAATTGCTTTGGTGTAAATCTGTGTTGTTCCAGGTATCACTCATCCTGCTTTTCTCCAAGTTCTCAGCCTTTTCTGTTTTGTTTCTCTTAGCTGCCCTCCAAGCACCTTCTGTAATTCCGTCATGTCTTTCCTGAGATGCTTGCACCATTCCAGGAATGCTGTTCTGTTCTTTTTCTAAGGTTATTCACAAGTTTCTCAGGCTATAAATATCACAATTAAACTCCTGCTTAAGGAAATCTCTCTGTTTCCACATTGGCATTTTCTTACCTGTGCAGCTGAACACTTCAGTGAGGCTCTTCTTGCTTTCTTTAAGGCAATTACCTTCCAGCTTCTGACATCAGCACTAATCTCTGCTAACAGCTGTTACAGTAATTTTGTCGCTTTCCTAACTCATGTAATTTGTCTTTGGATCCACTTTCTAGATACTACTATTTTGCTGTAATAGGTGGACTTTATCCTCACTTTCAGAAATTTTTCACAAATTCTTCTGCCATGTCTTATGCTTTTTCTGTATTGTTTGCTGGCTGTCACAGTCACCTGTCTTTTCTGTTCCCTGTGTTTCAATAACAAAAAGTATTCTAGCACCTTTCACATTACTGTAAAAAGACCAGCCACTTGGATAGATTGAAAAGTTACAGACCACCCTCTCTGGAGAACTGGGTAAGGCTTGGTCCTGCCTTTTGGCTCTGAAAAGCCAGTGCTTGTACCCGGGGCTGCATGGCTTAGATAGAAGCATAGATTATTTCCACCAAAAGAAGTACAGCACAGCATAGACACAGTTTGTTTGCCTTCAAACTTTTTAGAACCTATGCTTAATTCCAAGGCAATGGGTTCTATCTTCTACTCCCTCCTCAATTTCTTCTTACCTTTTCATCTTCCTTCATTACTTAGCCTCTTTTTTGCTCACTGACTGAAAATAATGGTTCTTTATTGCATGCATTTTCAGAAAGCAGGTAAAGACCAGCTGTTTGTTCCTCTTTGTACATTAGTTCAAAAGTCATTTACAGTGGCATTCTTATGCAAATCTGGAATGTGATATTATGTAGACTCGTCTTAATCAAGAATGTTGTTTCCTTTCTCTAGATGAATTCTTTCCTCTGCTTCTTCTTGTTTGCTGTGCTAATTGGCCGAAAAGAACTCTTTACTGCATTTGGTTTCTATGACACCCAGCCTACCCTGATAGGCTTGATGATTATTTTCCAGTTCATTTTTTCACCTTACAATGAGGTAAATTGTTTTCAAGACGTAGACACTGAAGTATCATCCTATTTAAATAATGATTTTGTTTTGACTGGGGAAGTTTGAAGCTTCTAGGGGCCATATTGGGTGTCTTATTTTAATAATCAGGGTTAGTGCTGCATGTTGAGTAAGACTCCCAGTTTTAGGTGTGGCTTGGATAAACCTTAGTGAGATCATTCTAATGCCACAGTGATGCGTGGGATGTGGGAAGATAGATATAGTAGTATTTACTGTAAGAAATTTGCAGATAGCTGAATTTTAAGATAATTTTTAATACATTTCTCTCCACAGGTTCTCTCATTTTGTTTGACTGTATTAAGCCGACGGTTTGAGTTTCAAGCAGATGCATTTGCCAAGGAACTTGGGAAGGCTGAAGACCTATATTCTGCTTTGATCAAGCTAAACAAAGATAATTTAGGATTCCCTGTTTCTGACTGGATCTTTTCAATGTGGCATTACTCCCACCCACCCCTTTTAGAAAGACTTCAGGCCTTGAAAGATGCAAAGCAAGAGTGACAGGAATCATTGCTGGTTCAGAGACAGTGCTTCCATCTCAGAAGCAAAGTTCAGAGCCACTTTTTAATTTTTTTTTTTAAAATTGATAATGCCAATTAAATGCACTGTTAACAACAGCACCACAGATCTGAGAATCCTGAACAGGTAGTAAATTATAAATTACTTCTTTTTAACAAAAACAAAACTGTAGAACTTAGTTTAGAAACAGTACTGGGTGAAGACCTTTCCCTCCCCCCCGTGACTTTTATTCCAAGTATAGACTTTTAAAGGGAGGAAAACAAGTGTAGACTTCAAAGCACCTTTTTCTTCAGTTTGTCTATGCCTTGAACATTGTTTTTGATCCTTTTTCTATTCTCTGCGTTCTGTACCCTCTTCACAGTGAAGAGGCTTTGGGTGACAATGATATCTGTACTCACCAGTCAGTGTGTTGTGTTTTAAAAAGCTGAATGCAACTGCAGGCCTTTCTCCTGGATTCATGTCTGTCATAATGAAAATGCTACATAATAAAGCCTTTCTCTGAAGTGTGGGAAGAAGGATGAATTACAACTGAGGAAATGTACCATGGCTTCCTTAAAAATGAGCATTAGTTGGTATTTAGTAGCATTATAGTGTGATAAGGCTGCTCCTCTTCCCCACTGGGCTGCTGGGGGTGTGGAAGGATGTTACAGGAAATCAGAATGGCATGCACATGTTAGAGAAAGATGCTAATTCTCTCTTGTTCTCTCTTTTGCTTGGAAATGGGATGGTTAACAGCTTTCCCACACCTCAGGTCCTCCATTTCTCTTGTTCTTTGCCTAGATTTTTTGTGTATATGGAAGTGTCCAGTTGCGCAGCCAGTGTATCAGAGCCAAGCTTTCATTCTGAGAGGGTTTGTCATCCACTCCATGGAGGGTTTTCCATTAATATGAATCTAGTTTCAATAGCAGTGCCAGAATACTTGTTCTTTGTCATTGTTCTTATGTATAAAAATTGTTCCTATATTTATAAAAAGCCCAGGAAACATTTGCCCACATCAGTTAGTGAAGAATGAAGTGAGTAATTGTGGAAACGGCTTGACTTTCCTAATGAAAGATGCAATTAAATTTACTTTTGTTGAAAAAAAGATAGAAGCTAAATATAAGTTTGCATGTGCATACAAATGTTTTGGACCAGCCTGAATGCTCATACTTCATTTAAAAATTAGTTTTTCTATCTGCAGTAAATTAAGAAGTTTTGCTCAGCTCTCTACAAAGAGAGAGGTCATCAAAGCAAATTGCCATTGTTTCAGATGTCCTAGTATTTTTAGATCCTTTAATGTTAGCTTTGTTTCCTTTCCTGATCATAAGGAAAAATACCTTATAAGATGATGGGCATGATGATGTCTTAGATGCAACAAGATGTTGCTGCAAAGTCCTTTGTATGCCTTATTCTAATTGTGTTTATACCCCAGCAAATGCAGAGCTAAACTGTAGATACGGATTTAGGATTTGGCTTTACAAATATGGAGAGCCTATATTTTTCATGTTAACAGCATTTAATAAACGGCCCTCAAAAATAAAAGGATTAACTTGAACCTGTCAATTCAGAAGAATAAATGTGTCAGGTGTTGAATGAGATGAGATGCTGGCTGGTCTAAAGCTATGGCAAACATGTTAAATGTGCTCTGAGAAAACCATTTGTCTCATCCATTAGGTAAAAATTATACACAAAAATTAATTTTGTGGTTATTTCAGAAATTTGGCTAAACAGAAACAAAAGGGAGACTAAAGTGGGAAGGTGAAGGAAATGCTAGTACCTATGGAAGCATGAAATACTTGGCTTACAGGCAAAGATAGCATTCCCACAGCAATTGCCTGTTACTTCCTTTTCTTCCCTGTCACTATTTGGAGTAGATCTCTGCAGTTCTTGTAGCTTGTAGATTGTAGATTTCATATCTACCTCCTGAACAAGAGTTCCACTCTGCTTCAGTCACCTCTCAGCTCTGGAATTGTCAGTGTGTGCTGCTGACCTGCCTTCTCACATTCCTGCTGGCCAGACATCTGGAACACAGCATCTACACCTTGCAGACCTACAGCCTCCAGTTGCTTCCTGTCTTCCTGAGAATGGTTGAAATCACCCCTGAGTCTTCTTGTGCAGCTTCTGCCTTCCAGGTACCTCAATACTCCTATAGTGTCTACACAGCCATGTGATCAGCCAGTACAAACCAGCTTCATGACAAGGTAGGTCTGCTTGGACCAGCCATCAGTCCTTCCAAGGGATAATCAGTTTTAAGGAGAGAGGCAAGAAAATTACCTGTTATCTTTAGCAAATACTGTTCAAATACTTGAGACAAGGGAACCCAGAACAGAACATCTCTGGCAGTCCTCTCCTCAAAGGCATCTGTGGGCACTGATCAGCAGTGTCCTGCCCAAAGGTTGGAGAGCCAATTTCCCATTCCCTGCCTCACCAGCTTTTTCTGCTTGTTTAAGGTAGAAGCTTGAGAGAAGACATGGTTAGGAAAATTCCCAGACCTTGGAAGGTGACAGGAAGACTAAAATTTTAATGTTTTGTGGATGTGAAGCTTGGTATGTCTTGGCAATGTGTGCTGGCAGCCCAGAAACCCCCTGCGTTCTGGGCTGATCTCCAGCAGCCTGGGCAGCAGGGCAAGGGAGGGAATTCTGCCTCTCTGCTCTGCTCAGGTGAGACCTCACGTTCAGTGCTGCCTCCAGCACTTGGGTCCCCAATATAAGACATGGATCTTCTGGAATGAGTCCAGGGCTGTTCCAAGGGCTGGAGCCCCTCTGCTCTGCAGCCAGGCTGGGAGAGCTGAGGGTGTTCAACCTGGAGAAAAGGCAGCTTTGGAGAGACCTTAGAGCCCCTTCCAGTGCTTAAAGGGGCTCCAGGAGAGCTGGAGAGGGACTGGGGATAAGGGCCTGGAGTGACAGGACAAGGGGGAATGGCTTTAAGCTGAAGGAAGGTAAATTTTGATCAGATATTAGGAAGAAATTCTTTAGTGGGGCTCAACTGGCACAGGTTTCCCAGTGAAGCTGTGGCTGCCCCGTCCCTTAAAGTGTTCAAGGCCAGACTGGATGGTGTTTGGAGCAACCTGGTCTAGTGGAAGGTGTCCCTGCCCATGCTCCAAGATGACCTTCCCTTTTGACCCGAATCAGTCTGTGATTCAGTGATGAAACAGCCTCCATGTGTTCACACAGGGCTGCTGTGGCCGCAGAGCTGCTTGCTGCTCTTGGCTGCCGGGAGGTCCTGCTGCTGTGTGCAAACTGGGGGGCGGAGGGGGAGCCGTGTGTGCGGGCCGGGCTGGTGTGTGCGGGGCGGGGCGGTGTGTGCTGGGCAGGGCGAGGTGTGCGGGGTGTGCGGGGCGGGGCGGTGTGTGCGGGGCGGGGCGGTGTGTGCGGGGCAGGGCGGGGTGTGCGGGGTGTGCGGGGCGTGCGGGGCGGGGCGGTGTGTGCGGGGCGGGGCGGGGTGTGCGGGGCGGGGCGGGGTGTGCTGGGCAGGGCTGTGTGTGCTGGGCAGGGCGGTGTGTGCTGGGCAGGGCGGTGTGTGCTGGGCAGGCCGGGGCGGTGTGTGCTGGGTGCGGCAGCGCTGCGGGCCGGGCGGGGGCGCTGCGGGCCCGGCCGAGGGGCGGTTCCGCTGCGCGGGCTGCCGGCGGCGCTGTGCGCGGGCCCGGATGTGACGCGCGGGGCGGGTGCTGCGGGCAGCCCTTTGTGCGGCCCTCTGTTGTCCCGGCCCTTTGTCGGCCCTGTGTCCGCCCTGTGTCGGCCGGGGCGATGCTGGCGGCGGGCGGCAAGAAGGGCGCGGAGGCGGCGGCGGGCGGCGAGACCGGGCCAGAGGCGCCGGTGCCCCCGCCCGCCGCCGCGGGGGCTCTGGGCTCCTCTTCCGATAGCGGCGGGGCTGCGGAGCGCACGCCCCGCAAGAAGGAGCCGCCGCGGGCCTCGCCCCCGGGAGGGGTGTCCGAGCCATCGGCCACCGGGGCCGCCCCTGCGCCCGGCGCCGAAACCACCGGCATCGCCGAGACCCCCGAGGGCCGCAGGACCAGCCGCCGCAAGCGGGCTAAAGTAGGTGTGGGGCGCTCCGGGCCCCCTGGCGCGGAGCCGCGGCCGGAGGCGGGCTCGGCCTGCGCGGGGCAGCGCTGCCCGCGGGACTGGGCCCGGCGCGGGGCTGAGCGCTGTGCCCGAGGGGGTTCGGGGGATGAGTTCGGAGGATAAACACGCGGGCGCGCAAGAAGGCAGTGCCGGTCCAGATCCCGCGGTGTCCCAGCTCTTCGTGGACTATGGTGTGACACGGTGCGTGTCACAAAGGAGAGCATTCTGCAGCAGCCCAGGAACTTTTTGGGGTTCGTGATCGGATACCGAACACTGAAAATACTCCAAGTTCCTGACAGTGCATCGAAATGCTCAGAAGCTTACACATATAATCAGTACATTCTTGTCACTGGAGTATATAGATGCAGATTCTCTCGAGTCTCATGTTCATGGGGCTGTGGTGGCTTTGCAAGGTTGCGAAGGTGATGGCCACGCTCAGTCCACTGTTCCTTACCTTCCCTCTCTTGGCTTTGGTGAGCTGAGTCAGTGCTGTGTTGAGGGTCAGACTTAGCAATGAAATGCAAAGGCCATAACGAGTGTCCAGTAATTTGGGTCTGTAATATGTAACTCTCATCTGTTGTTCTGAACATATGAGAACGTTGTCTTTTTTTTTGTGAAACTGTTTCTTCAAAGCCTTGTTTCAGAAGATGTTGAAAATCTTGGCTGTGCCCACAGCTGGGTTGTTTGGCAGGGAAGCTGAAATTACTTTTCCGAACTGTTTTGTCCTGTGGCTGTGGCATTGAATGTGTGGCTCTTCAGAGCCATTGTGTGATGCGATAGCTGGACTGGTCATTTGCACACAGGAGCTGTTGGGTAGGTCAGTCTGGTGCATATTTTAAACTGAAAGAAGGTAAATGTAGCTTGGACATAAGGAAGATATTTTTTACTATGAGGATGGTGCTGGCCAGAGAAGCTGTGGCTGCCCTATCCCTGGAAGTGTTCAAGGCCAGGTTGGACAGGGCTTGAAGCAAACTGGTCTAGTGAGAGGTGTCCCTGCGCATGGCAGGGGGGTTGGAATGAGATATTTTGAAGGTCCCTTCCATCCCAAACCATTCTGTGATCTTCAGAAGCAGCATTCCTGCTCTGTAGTGGTCTGTTAACAAGTAAGGAATTAGTGCTCTGTGTGAGTTGTGTGTTGATGATGTTTCTCTGCACTGACAGTACTTATCTGCAAAGGGTTGTTCATCTCTTGTGACACCCTCTGTCCCCATGAGCACTTCAGCCCAGCACGAGATTGCCTTACCGTGAATATTTGTGGTGTGAATTTAGTTGGGGGGGTACCCAGGTTAAAAATAAACTTAGGGAAGAGCTTAGGTTTTTTATTGGGCTTGATTGTTCTTCGAAAGCTCTGTGAACTCAGGGGGGTGGGAGACTTCTGAGGGCCTTTGTGCAAAAATAATGTGGCTTCAAATACCCGTGGTAATGTACAGATGTGCTGGAGGGTCACTAATTTGCTTCAGAGTGGAGTTCGAAGAACGTCCTGGTGGTGCAACATTTGCTCAACAGTGGGAAAAACTAATGTGCTGGAGATTGTGGAATGTAAATGTTTAAAAGAGAGCAGATCATGGAGTATGTGCTAGTGTTTTACTGAGTCTAGGATTTCCTATACAAAGGCTTCCCAGAGAAACACAGTTGTGTTTTGAGTTGTGACCATTACTGCCCTTTCTTAATGACTAAACTTGGGCTATGAAAGATTTTTTTGTTCTTCTAATGAGAAATGCAGAGTTGCTTTTGTCATTTCATGGTGGAAACTGACCTGTCAGATGTTGGAGGGTCACTAGCTGCTTTCTTTTTATTTTTCCCATGACTGCATGTTGAGAAGTGCTTTTTTCCTTTCCAGTAGATAGGGATATTCAATAGCATTGTACAAACCTTTCTTACTTTGGAACTTTGTTTTATTAAACGGTAAGAGATGCATCCCTTCCAGGCTATTTTTGAGGTTTCCCTGTTCCTTTAAGTTGGAGCAGCATCTTTTTGGCTGGTAATACTACTTATTTTTACGGGAGAGCAGTACAAAACATGCATGGTGATAGAAATGGGTGGGAGCAGGGCATTGTTCTGGTGTTGAGCCAATAGTGTAACTGTCCTGGAAAGGAGGCAGCTGTGAGCCTCTATGTCAGGACAAGATTCCCAGGAGACTGTACAGGACACAGGTGGGATTTCCTCAGAAATCTTGTGTATGGTTCTGGTCACCCATGTTTGGCAGATAAAGTCAAGTTGGAACATATGGACACAGAGGCAACTTGTTATTCCCAGGTTTGACAGGGACATGAAGGAAGGGAAGAAAACTAGAGGGGCTTTAAATGATGATACAACAAATTCAGGTAAACTGGGCTTGATGTGAGTAGAAAGCTCCCACTGTTGGGTGCTGGAGACATTTTTTTATGTGGAGGTGAAAACATGGAAGTTGTTAAGCTTTGTTGCATTTTATAACCTGGTATCTATAATAAGACTGCATAAGGTAACAAGCCTTCTCTTTGATCTATAAGCAATTTCGTTATTTGCAGTGTTCATTTTTGTAGCCCAGCTTACAGATACCTTCAGTGTGTTTATTCTCTGTTGTGCTTTTTGCAGGTGGAGTACAGAGAGATGGATGAGAGTCTTGCAAACCTGTCAGAAGATGAGTATTACTCTGAAGAAGAGAGAAATGCTAAAGCTGAGAAAGAGAAAAAACTACCCCCACCACCTCCACCAGCTCCTGCAGAAGAAGAGAATGAAAGTGAGCCAGAGGAGCCATCTGGTGAGTAAAGAGAGACCTTCTCCTTTGACACGACTTACCTAGTTTATTAACAGAAATGTAGCAGAGCCAGATGTGGCATCATCATGAATTCCATGTGTGGGTTTGATCTGGTTTCAAATGATTGTTCTACGGTGTTTTATTTGCTTTCCCCATTTTCCTGAGAGGGAAAACTCAGAAGAGCAGCCTGAAAAAGTTGAGAATGTGCATGAATCTAATTCCAAATGAAGCCAAACTCGTGCTAGATTCTCATGATCCTTACTGACTTGTCTTTGGAAGCTTATTGACCAGAGTAGCCTCTTTGGGTCTCTGCTGCCACACCTGCTCATGTAGCAACACTCACTCTGAGAGAGAAAAAGTTGAGTTTATAGGGGGAGATTCTGTGGAGAAAAACAAATTTAATATACTGTGATTCCTATAGCTTTAAACTATGACTCTAATCATAAGTTCTGGTTGAATACTGTTCACTTGAACTTCAGTGTTTTCCTCATTATCTTTGACAGAGCTTCACTTTACAGTTAAAAGTTTTTTAGTTAGGAGGCAGCTTTCAAAATCTGTGGTAGTAGCAGTACCCTGTCCTTTACCTCTGTTGTGTTTACAGCTCCCATCATTAGTGAGGTCTGGTGGTGAGGCATCACTCAGGTGCTTTTGCAAAGTTCAGAATCCGAGATTTTATGAGATAGCATGTTCTAGTTGTTTTGGAGCAGAGCTGAAATCTAGTAGTTGAATCTTTGCTGATTCATCACTTATGTGAATTATTGCTAGTCTGCAGTTGCACCCTTAATTTTCTTTTTATCTGGCAGGTTTGAGAATGTAGGCAATAGGACTGATATTGGCTTGGGAATACATAACTTTAGTTGCAGAAAAATTATTAAAAGCCACAGTTGTGTTTTATCTCTTAGGCTTTTTCCCTTTGTAACCTCTCCTTGTTGCAGCTGTTGGCTCCTGCCTTGATGCAGGAATACTATAGCTGATATGCTTGACTAAAATATTTGCAATGATAAAAAACCTCCTCCCTCAGTTGTAGCTGCTGTATCAAAAACTGAATTTTAATAGATGTAATTAAGCAAGTATCTTAAGTTTACTATTTAGTTTTGCTTAGACCTTGTGTTTAATCATTGAGACCTAATATTAATACATTTTTTATTTCTCTCAGATTCATTTTTATGCCTCTAAGAATGATTATTGAAATCTGTTTGAGGCATAATTGGTGAAGTACAGTGAATTAGGTTTTACCCATGAAAGAAGAAATGTGGAAGATAAGAGCAGTGATGAGTCATGCTATTCTATACACACAACAGCCTGTTAAGCAGTTATTCTGCAAGCACTGTATTTAGCCATCTAAATACAATCACAATCTAAACAGGCTCTATCTAACTGTCTAGAAATGAGTTGACTTCAGGTCATCATATAATCTCTCTATTCCTATAAATTCTGTGATATGCATGAAGCAGTAAAGCAGGAAAAGGACAAATTTTCAGGTGTCATTCCATAGCTAGTGTTGCTATAGTTTTGAGCCTGATGTGCAAGCTGTATTAAGCTTGTGGATCTCTCTATCTTTATTAATGCAGGTGTCAAGAGCATCAGGTCATTTTATGCTGGCTGTTAAAGTGCATTGAAACTTCTAATTCAGGCACCTGTTAGAAGGAGGAGGCCTGGAGTCTGCTGTATATAAAATCAGTGTTTATAATTGAGGTTTTCTCTTTCTGTGTCTCTTTGAAACAAAAATTGACGTGTTGAAAAAGAAATACTAAATTGGACAGTAATACTAGAGTAAGATTGCACATTGAAAATTTAGCAGAATTTTAATTAGCCTGTATATTACTGTTACTTTATTCTCATTGCAGACCTTTAAATTTTCCTTTCTGTGTTTAAAGCCCATAAAAACATAGGGAATGCAGTAGAGGTGTAAAGGTGTCGTGTATAGGTTATGCCCTTTAGAGTTGAAAAGCCTGACTGTGCAACTTACAAGCGTCTTGGTGCCAGTGCCTGGCACTGCATTAGCTTGTCCCCACAGACAGCTTACAGTGAAGTAGGTTACTAGGTGTCACAATTCAGGTGAGAGTGAAATGCTGGTCTTATTTGAGGTAGGTCTTGTTGATGTATTCAGCTGTGGGGAATTCCAGGTGTTATATACATTATTACAGTCTGGATTTGCTGTAGGCTATATACGTTATTTACTGCCTGCTGTTGCAGAGCAGTTTTAAAAGGTGTGACAGTATTTCATGGTTAATATAATTTCCTTAGATTTTCTCTTCTCTTTTTATGTGAGAAATGCTTTCTAATAGCAAAAGGCTTCCAAATTCCCTTTCAGTGCTGAATGACATTTGTGTTCTTGTTTGCCAGTATCCCTTCTGAAATTAAGGAGCTTACTACTTTTGTTTTTCTCCTCTAAGGATCTTTTTTGTTTTTCCTCACCAAATTGGATTTTTATTTTTATAACTATTGAAGATTATCAGCTCTTGGACATTTAGCGTGCTCAGTATTCTTACTTTGTGGTAATCCTAGCTTCTCTTTTCCAAGGAACTGAGTATGATCGAGATTAACCTCAAGTGAATAGTCAGTCTTAGTGGTGCTCTGTCTCTGTCATCTGGCTTTGTCTGTTTTTTTTAAATAACTTCAATACTCTGTGATATTCGTGCGCAGCTGTTTTTTATTTTGAAATGGGATAATTGTATGAAGTGGACTCCTTTGCGGACCGACTTCCTGATTACTCTTCAGCTCATGGTCTGTTATTCTGTTGCCTTGAGACTTGCATGTGCACAGTGGAGCTACAATAGTGTGATGTTATTGTGGATCAGCAGTTTGCTTGCTGATTTGTTCCTTTGTAACTAGAACCTGACTTTCTTCCAGGGAAAGAGAGCCAATCTTCATTAGCAGGCCTTGTTTGCACACTTCTGTGCTCAGACTGGGTAGCATTTAGAATTGTGTCCAAGCAAGCAGTAATACTCATGAGAAGAGGAAAATACAAATTTCGTTCTGTAAATAAGCTGAGAGCAATTTTTTCCTCTCTACTCCTTGTCAGTGCTAATTCAGGGATAAAGAATTCCACAGACTGATGTCAACATCTTTTCACTTTCTTAATTTATGGAATGCCTAAGTGAAACTTTGATTGCAAATTAATGGCCTATGATTGAGTGTAAATATTAATGTTTGAGTTGTGTTAGTCTCTGCTCGAATGAAAGTAGGTCTTAAAATGCTCCCAGCAAAATAAAATACTTGCAGTGCAGGTCAAGTAAGGAATTTTATCTTGCTGTTGCAGATATGTTGGCTCATAGAATCCTGACTTTGGGTCTTGTAAGGCCTTTCAAAATACAGTTATTTGTCACAGTTTCTCTTGTGAGTTTTTGAATTTTCCTGCTGGGCAACTGATTATCTACAAGTACTGACTATTGCTCCGCTGTAGCTGAGTGAAAATGTCTGTCTTGTTTCAATTCCTATTTTTTTTTACAGATATGTAATGTGACGACATTCTAAATGTTAATCCAGGTTATCACAGTATGCAAGCATCTGGTTAACTTTTTCTGTCTTACTTTAAGGGTTAAATTTGTAGTTCAGATGAAATTCTTCTAAGTTAGTGTATCCCCTAAGAGCCTCAAACTACACTCTGGCAAAATTGTCCACTTGGTCCCAGACTCTTTTAAAGAGTGTGTTTAGCCACAGGTTAGACCTTGCTCTTACCTGTTTGGAGATGACACCTTGAACAGTGCTCTAGGAAGCGCTTGTTGCACTCCAGTGACTGTTGCAGCAGTGTGTTTCAGTGGGGGTTGGGTTGAGATTGCTGACTATTGAAGCATGTGGTTTGAAAGAGCCTTGGTGCAGCAGCACACGGCAATCTCTGGAGTGTGCTGAGGCTTCCAGCACTCTGCAGGTGACAGGACGTCAGGCAAACATCTGACTGTGGAGGAATATTGCTCATGAGCTCAACCCAAAGCTAGTGTCTCCTGTGAAGTGAGCAGTGTGTGAGGTGACCTGTAGTGGCTTTGTTCCTGCTAGACACTGCAGCTGTACTTATCTCTTTTCTCAACGTGCTCTGTTCCTGCTTGTGTTGCAGTCCTGTAAAGGCTGCTGTTCAGGACTTTCATGCAGGCTAAGGTAATTCTGAGACTTCTTCAGATCTTTCAGATGAGTGCTTAGCCTTTCATCATGTTTCTGTCACTTGGTATGTTGAAAGACTGATGTCTTTCAGTGCTGGGTATTGATCACAGCACTGATCAATGGTCTGATGTGTACTTAGCTTCAGAGGCAGTCTTAGTATGTAAGAACATTGATGGTGTATCAAAGGCACTGAAACCAAAATAAGTGATCTGAACCTTTAAAGAAATATTATGGCATGAAGTTTCAAGGAAGAGTTTCTGACAGAAAGATTAAGAATAGGCTCTCCTGAATGTAAGAGGTTTTTCAGAATGGCTCAGACTATCCCCTTGCATATGAGGAGACTTGGGAGCACCAAAGGCAAGCTAATCAAATTCTTAGGACTTTAGATCCGTAGAATCTGATGGTATCTGTCCAGCTTGGCAGTAAGAAATGTGATCTGATTATTTAAATCATAGCCATTAATGAAGTTGATTATAAATATTTAGCCACCAGGAATGCTACATATTGAGTACTTCTTTATTTCCCATAAAATCTTATCTAAAGCGTTCCAGTAACACAGATAACACTTTAGAAGATCACAGTTTGGTGCCCTGAATCTAGGTTCCAGAAGATGGGATTATCAGAAAATGGGTTTAGTTAGTTGGTGAAATTTAATACCTACAACGCCAACTTGCCAGGCCTTTATGTCCAGTGTGGTTTAACTTATGGAGTAAGGTCCCTGAGTTCTCCTCTTTCCTTCCACAGGGCAAGCAGGAGGACTTCAAGACGACAGTTCTGGAGGGTATGGAGACGGCCAAGCATCAGGTGAGGGTGGCGTTTGATGCTTGCCACTGAGTAGCAAGAGCCGCCAGGTTAGGGATTGATGCTTGCAAGTGCGCATGGGTGTGGTTGTCCCAAATTTAGCAAGAGATGTAGGAGTTGTGTACCCACCTGTTTAAAAAGTGAAGGGTATTTTCAGATTTCAGTTGAGGACCATAACAACTGTGAAAAAGGGCACTAGCTAACCTGTGTTGAAATGCCTCAGGCCGATCTCTCATCCCTCCACTCCTCTCCATGTTCAGAGGAGTCCAAACGTGCAGATAGCTATTTCTTACCTAGCCAGTTTATACCACCTCGACTGACAGAGAGAACCCTGGGCTTTAGAACAGTAAGACCTTTTTTCTAATTTGCTGAAGAAATGTAGCATGGAGTACCTTTTTGCTCCTTTATTTTTGCCTTTTGAAAGGGTTTGTGTTTGAGCTATGTGCCAATGGTTAGTCCAGGAGATATCTACTGGGCACATTCATAGTCTGCAGCTCACTGGACTTGATTGTGAATTGTATTTGCCATTTGGCCTCAGTACTGCTGCTGGCAGTACGCACTTACTGCTTCAGTCACGGGATTGGTGTCTTAACTCTTCAGTACTTGGAATGCTACTGAAAATCTTCTCCGATTCTGCCGCTTTTGCTCTCACTTCAGGATTAGGATTAAGCAAAGGAGTCAAAGGCTCTATAACATGTTCTGTACATCCAAGTTGCTCTTTTTGAAGAAAATAGAACTTCAGGATACTAATCTAAACGTGCATCCTTTGCTGTTCTAAGTAAGGGAGCCAAGTACTGTTACGAATCTTACCACTTAATCAGAACTGCTGGCTCATGGGCTTAAGGGTGCACTGCCTATTTCATTTATAGGCAGGCATTTGCTAATTGGAAATTCTGCATATTTTGTATATATTATAAGAGTACACTTTAACAATTGTCCAATTCATTGGCCAGAAAACTTTCCTTCAGAGTGTTTTTCATCTGCAGATGTTTCAGTGAGTCTTTAAATGAGCAACATCCCTCAGAATTTCTTCTGTGAGGAAGAAGATAATCAGAACTTTAGCACATGAGTTCCTGATGCTGAATGTCGGGAAGTGGCAAGTATGTGTGCGAATGTGTGTGGGGAGGAGCTGAGTCCAGGCAGAGCCATTCCTTCAGTGTTAGAGTTGCCTGCCCCAAGAAGGGGCACGTGTAGTTCTGAACTGGTACTCCCTGTAATGTGTTGCTTTCAGGGAATACAAGCAATAGAGGTGTGGAATGGGTGGAATTTAAGCAGCCTGAAATCCAAATCCATTTAGCTTTGAGCTGTGCAGTTGCAGAAGTAAATTCAAGGACATTTAGTTCTTACAATATCTTCCACTGCTTGGCCAAATAAAAATCATATCTTTCTTATTAATAGCTATGCTTTTGCTAAATTCTTGTATCAAACGCTGTTATGGATTACGTTTTTCAGGTTTTTTTCTTAAATACAAGTCCTCATCTGGACCTATTCTGACATTTTTGTTTTAAAGTTCATGTATCACCATGAAAGACATGTGGCCTTAAAAAAAAAAAAAAAACCACCACAGCCCACCTTGGAGTTCTTTACAAAAATATTGTCAATGCTGTAATCTCTGGCTGGTCAGTTTGAAGAAATAAATCTCAAAGCTTTTCAAGAAAATACTGAGTTGCCTTAAATCCACATGTCTGAGTTCCCTGGTTGTTCATGATTGCATGGCTTTTTAGCAGATACCCAGAGAAGCACACTTCTTTTAGCACAAGTCTGTAAGACAGAGTCAGATTCAGCATTTCAGGTCATTAACTGGCCATTCTCTGAAATTGTGCTGCTGAGATTTTTGCTAGCACTTGAGGATCTAGAACCCTAGTTAAGATTTGTTAACATTAATGAAGTATCAGAGAATTGATAACTTTGGTTTGATTTCCATGCTCAGTTTTACAGGATTTATAGTTGAGCATACGCATTTCTATGCAGAGGTTGGGCCCATGTTAGGTGGAAGGACAGCAAAGGGGCTGGGGGATGGTTATTACTGGAGAAACTGAAGTTCTAGCAGAGCTGTAGGTTTCTATTCTGTAGCTGAATATCAGTGCAAGAAGCATTCTGGGTGTGGCAATTTCTTCTATGGTTAATTTTACTTGTAGTGCTCTGTAGCCTCTGTTACTAATTTCCTCTTGTAAAATTCCTGGATTACAGTTTTCTTTACCTTGAGATATCACACAATTAGATCTTTTGATCTTTACTTGTGAGCGAATTTTTTTAGTTTCACAACCATTTCCTTCCTCAATTTTTTTTTTCATTAAAAAGCTTGAAAGTTTAAGGAGTGTGTGGTGGCACCAGAACTGGAGGAAGATAATTTCTCTTCTGATACAGTTATATGTACAGCGGCAGGGGAACTTCAAACTCTCTGAGAGTTTTCTTGGTTACTGTAATACACTGCAAACTTGTATTTTCTTTGATATTTATAATAATCCTTTGAACAATTCCAGTTTCAGTAAACAATCCTAATCTTACTGCATTACTTGTGGGATTTTTTTTCCCCTTGGGATGTATTGGTTTCTGTCTTTCCAGACTGAAGGCACTCTCCTCTGTCTGTCCTGATCGTAAGTCGCTTCCTAGGACACGGGAGATTGATATTGTTCTTGCTATGTTTCACATGTCAGTTCATTTTGCTCACTGTGCCTGCAAGGTGTGCTTTCTTCACTCATGCTGTAGCACTTGATGCAGTTGTGTCTTAGTTTGTTACTTTGAAGTACAACGTCCCATAGACTGAGGAAAGCCGGGTACAGAACTATAGTTACTTCACTGCTAGTGTGTGAATTGACAGAAGTGCAGGTGCCATTATGAATGAAGGCTTTCCCTAGAGAAAACCTCTCCTGTAGGGATTCAGAGCCAGTGTTTTACATGTGGAGCATTTAAAAGGAAAAGTAAGAAATCTGTAGTTTTAGTGTACACAGCGCTTGGGAGGGAGCACAGGAAATGTGTGTAATTGTATTTCATTGCACTACATGATTTGAATATATCAAATGTGCAAAAAGAGAGGTTAACGTGGGTTTCTCTAGCTGGAGGAGGTCAATGCAAATTAAACCTTGAGAAGCAGGTGAGGGGGGACAGTAGACATTTGCTTGTTTCTTCAAGATATTTGGCTTTGAATAGGTTCCAAAATGTTTTCCCAATTCTAGTAGAAACTGGAAACTACACAAATTAAGGACAGCATCAAAAGTAGTTACATTTTATTGATACTATATTATATATGTGTTATATGTAACATATTGGTATGTGCCCTGCCCCACTTACTTTTCAGGCTTTGGTTTTGGGGAGTTTTTGGTTGTTTGTTTTTTGACTCTCCCCCATAGCTTTTTCATTAACTCTAGATGATACCTGTAATTCAAACAACTGTAGACTTGGAAACATGTATGTCATACAGAAGTAAATAAAGGACTAATTGAAAGCATGATATGAAATTGGCCACCACAGCACCTCACAGCTGGATGCACTGGCTAGGAAGGGTGGTGTTGCTTTAGAGTGCCTGTAGACAACTTGTCTTTTTATTGTAGGTGTGGAGGGCGCAGCTTTCCAGAGTAGACTTCCACATGACCGTATGACATCTCAAGAAGCTGCCTGCTTCCCTGATATAATCAGTGGGCCACAGCAGACTCAGAAGGTGTTTCTGTACATCAGGAACCGCACCGTAAGTTTGTTGTAAAGTATTTATCAAAAAAGGGTAGGACATTTGTGTACCTTGCAAAGACTTTTTGTCAGTTACCATGTCTTAACAGTTGATAGATTGTTTTTTGTTTTGAGATGATGGGGTTTAATTTCTGGCATCTTGTCATGCTCTAAGTTGCTAAGGAGGTTGCTATCCAGTTCTTGATCAAAGCAGTGCTGTGAGGCAGCATAAAGAATCTGTAGTGTATTTACAATATCCAAAACAGTCATAGCAAACTACGTGATTCAGTTGATGCAGCTTTTAAAAAGGAACAGAAAGCTGGTGCAAATGTTCTACTACTTGATTTCAGCTTAAAGTATAAACTTCTTTAGATTATTTAAAAATAATAATGAAACACATTGTTGCTTAAGGCAAACCTCTAAGCTTTTATTTTTTACTTTGTTTAGCATTCAGTTGCTGTATTTCTGAGACATCAAACCAATCATGTGGCTTATTCTCAGACCAGAACAGTTACTTTGCCAGCTTTGATTTCATAAAAGAAATTGTAATGTTGAAGAAATGAAACTATTCTGAATGCTTGTAGCATTTCTGCTCCAGTTCAAAACTTCCATGCAACTTAAGAATGAAGGGGCAGTATTCAAATAATTATTCAGGAGTTCACTCACTTGAGTTCAGCAAAACATGCCTGAAGTTTAAACCTTAACAAAACTTAAATATTAGTATTCTGTTTTGCAGATTGTGACAACACTATTAGGGTCCTCAGCATACCAACAGGGATCAGGACTTTCTCCTGTATTTTGAAAAGTGTGTTTTAGAAAACTTAGTCATGTTAGAAAAAATTAACAGTATGACAGCAAGAAATATTTTGAAAATTGCTCTAGTTAAGGGAGAAAACACCTTATGTACCACTCATTTTTTTTTCACAGACTTAAGATGATCAAGGAGCATCCCAGTGTATTGACCCTGGTAGCACCCAGTGCTTAGTAACTTAAGTTATGTGTGGTGGACATCTTCATGCTTTTCCAGTGAAATTTCCCTCTAATCCAAGTTGTAAATATTGGGAAGTTATGAAATGTGTAAAAACAGACCAAAGCATGCCAAAGAGTTTGAAAAATTGTTCTCTCAAAACGAATAATGAGTAATCCTTTTACAAAGGTATTAGAAGCAGAAAAGCCTTCCACTGAAACTAAGAAATTACTGGAGAGGAGTATTTGCAGGGAAAACCAGCATTGCTGGTCTGTGGGTCTTATTCACTATGGAGGAACTTGGAGAAGTTCCCGAGCAGGAATCCCATTTGAGGAAGGCTTGTGAGAGGCTCTCCTCCAGGGAGAACAGCAGGGGTTATGGAACAGCTGATATGAACCAGGTGCTCAGCAGAGCTCTGGCAGTGCTGGGAACTGCAGTGTGCAATCTCTTACTTTGAGCTGGAATCAAGAATTGAATGAATGATCTGATAAGTAAAAATACAGTTTTGAAGGTTTACGGTAGCTTTTACAAAGGGAAGTCAGTAATTTGATCTTTCATGTGAATCCCTCCCACTCCAAGATAACATTAAAAAAAACACAACCAACCAACTAACTAAAAACCCCAACCCAAACCAGTAAAAGCTCTTGCTAAATTGCTGTGACTTAAAACAGATGATGAAAATCTACAAAGCAAAATGTAGTATAAATGATTGTCATGGCAATGCAGGGCAGTTGTAGTTTGAAGCCTTTAAAATCTTCTAAGGCCTGTGCTGTTCTGTGTTCATAGAGGGTCTAAAAATCAGAATTTGTAGAAAAAGTGGAAGTAATTGTATATAGACATACATAGAGATTTATATATAAAAATATGATTAAGGGCTTTGCACTCTTCCCTCTGAGAATGGAGCCTTAGCACTGTGGTACGTAGCACTGGGAAACTGTTAGTTTCATGCTCAGAAATTGTTAGAAAAAGCAGTGTTAAAAATTACTGGGAAAATGAGTACAAGAAAGTACTGCACTAATGATGAAATTTCCCTCAAATGACCTCTCAAATTATATGGAAATTTTTTCTTAATCCTTCCTATTCATTATACTTGTATGATTTGTTTAATATCTGTGAGGAGCTGTAAAGTTAAGTAGTGCAACTGCAGAGAAATACCCCCAAAAATTACTAATTCTGGAATATAAATTGGTATAGAGATGTTATGTATGACCTAGAGCTAGGCATGGAACAGTACAATTATTAATTAACTACTGCCTCCATGCCACAAAGTAGGAGTTCTGTTGGGAAAACATTTTTTTTTCCTAGCGTGAAGTGACGTTAACATTTTACAGACAGTTCTTCCTGCTCTATTTTTGAACTGTAACTGTCTTCTAAATAAGCTTTTTATGTGTATGTGGCCAGTATATATGTGTAATTTGTGTATATGTGGTAGTGTCTTACATTGGTGAAGATGGATTGAATGATTAAATGTCTAAGATAAACCTTGTAACATGACAATTACTGCTGTAGCTTTTATGAAAATATGAAATTTGATGCCAAAAAGATAGTGCTGGCTGATGGTGTCAGCCACATGCATCTTTCTGCTACCTTGGTGTATTTCCACTTACGTGAAATGGTGTGAGAATTTCAAGTAGACTGTATTGTACCTTGAGGAACACTTAGAGGTGAAGTTCAGTGCAGCTTGGGTAGTCCTGCCAAAGTTTAACTCATTAGAGGATTTCATCTCCTGACAGTATTTAGTAGCAAACACACACCTTGAAAACACCTCTTTTGTATTGCTTAATCTGATGTAATCTTTTTTGTTTAAATACAGCTGCAGCTCTGGTTGGATAACCCAAAGATTCAGCTGACATTTGAAGCAACTATCCAACAATTAGAAGCACCTTATAATAGTAAGTCAAATCTTTCACTGCCAAAATTGTCCCGTGAGTACTGCTGTTCTCTTTCACTTTTATTTGGGGAAAAGCTGCTTCAGATGGGTCGTTTGTTAATGCAGCTCCATGAGTGCTCGTGTGCAGACTGTGTTAGTGCATTATGTTCATGATTCAGGTTTGGTGGAATTCACTTGTCTGGTAAAGAAATATCACTACCAGGATTCATAAAAGCTGCTAAAAAGATGGGTTATTACAGAAGTTTCCTGCAGGGTTAATTCACATGTATCTTTTAAGGTTTGCTACAGCTTCAAGTTGGTTTTCAACTGTGAGACTTTATTAATCATATGAGTATTGGGAGGCATTAAAAAGTTGCCTAAGACTTGAGCAGACTGGATGTGATGAAAGAAGGCAGTCAAAGAGTGAGAAGTTACTGCTTGCAAATACTTGAGGCTTTCTTGAGACTATTCTACCTGTCTCAAATAAGATCTCAGTAAGCTGGAAAAGGGTGGAGGGAAGCCATAAAAAAAACTAATAAGAAAATAGTACTGAAATGAACACAGATACAACTGTCAGGGATTGCAAAAGAGCGAATTATTGTGCTTTTAAGAATAAAAATGAGAATTCAGTGCTCCAGTAAGGGGTTGGCTTAATATTGGTAAATCCCATCACAGTTCTGTGTCAAGATCTCAGGATTTTGCAGTCAGTATCAGAAAAGGTGTTCTTTCCCACTAGATTAAAAGAAGCATTTAATGTCCTGTACAGCTTTTCAGGCAAGACTCCAAACTGCAGTACAGCATGGAAAACAGCTTGTGTTTTCCAGAAAAACTAGGCTCAGGCACCTTCAGGAAGATGGACTGGTCATTAGGGCAGCAGGGCTACGGAAGGCGATGTGTTCAGCAGGACTTGACTGAGTTACTGCTGTGAATATGTCCTTAGTCCATACATGCTGTTTAACATAAAGAATAATTTTAAAACCTTACACATTCTTTTAGGTGACACAGTGCTCGTTCACAGAGTTCACAGCTACCTGGAGCGGCATGGGCTGATCAACTTTGGGATCTACAAAAGAGTGAAGCCTCTTCCAAGTAGGAAACTTGAACATTGTTTCTGATTGAAGTTTTGTTTTTTTGTTCTGTGATTTCTCAGGACAAATTTTTGAGTGGTTTTTTTTTTTAAATTGCAGTGCTAGGAAAATAAAGTCTGGAAAGCCAACTGGCTGTAGATGTTAATGTGTTTTATTTTGGCATGGAGATGCCATGTACTTACATAAATTGAGAGGAGAAATTATGTCAAATCTTCTTTAGATCATTTGGTGACTGTCACTGTTTAATGAGTTATCTTTGCTTCTCGATTGAATAACTAAAGTCAGAAACACAATATTGTACTTAGATCTGTTACGTGCTTATGTGATGTTTGAATTTTGCAAGTGAACTTCTCTGTCCTTTCTAGACTTTATTCTTCTGAGGCAGAAAGAAATGAAACTATGATACTTGTCCCATAATTAATAAGAATCATTAAGTAATTAATTAGAATCAGTTTCTTCTTCAGACAATTGTCCTTCAGAAGTATTTTTCCTCCTGTTTTCTTCCTTGTCCCAGATGTACTACTGGTGCATCTTTCTTGTATGTATCTTGTTAAAAAAAATTAAGTGTTAGTACAGTACTCAGTTTTCTTTTTGCTATAGTTCTGTCAGAGCTACTGATGAGAAGGAAGCTGCTTTTTGATCTTCGTACCTCTTAAATGAAATTTTAACATAACTGCTTGCAATCTAGGACTGCATATATTGAGCATCACTGTAGCTGATTTTTTCCTTTCTTTAGCCAAGAAGACTGGAAAAGTGATCATTATCGGTTCTGGAGTCTCTGGGTTGGCAGCAGCTCGCCAGTTGCAGAGTTTTGGAATGGATGTCACAGTTCTGGAAGCCAGAGTATGAATTTCTGTGCTGTTTTACTTCTATATAGCAACTTAACCAGTAACCACATTTCGTACTAGCACGGGGCTGTGTCCCAGACACGTGCCCAGGATGGATAAGTGTATGTGCTGTTCCAGGCAGCATCCATCCGGGATGGATTGCTGACCCTGAACCTGTCTCACAGCAAGTGGATCTATTCTTGCTGGGAGCTGTCTGATGCTTTCTCAGGGATGGGCTGGGTAGTCAGGTGCTAGTGTTGTGTGTTTACACCAGGAGAAGCTTAGAACCTTCTTCCTTTCATGGTTAGAAATTTGTTTTTCATCAGAGAGCAGAATGCAAGTCTGTATTTTGAGAACTTGCTTGTTAAATAGAATCATTGCTTGGAATTGTTTTACAACATCAAGCAGCATATTTTTCTTGTAACTTTTAAGTCTACATTTCTTTCCTTGCTTATTACTGTGTGCTTAACAGAGACTTTAAAATTATATAGGGCTACAGTTTGTGGTATGTGAATTAACTGCTTGTTCTTTCAGGAATAAGGTATTCTTCATATCCAGACAGAAGTGGAATATCTTTTTTTTTTTTTAAGTTGAAGTTTTTTCATATAATTAATCAAATTGAGAATAGCTCACTACACAGTTAAACTAAATCCATTGACCAATTGGACTTTATTTTATGTTTTAGTTCCTGGCTTCTTTTGGTTGTACATTGACTTCTCACACTTTTATAGCACAGATTAAAATAATCTGCTCAAATTTTTATTATAAGATTAATGTTTCAGGCTCTTAATATTGTTACTGCTCTTCTGGCTGGGGAGCAGAGCTGCTGACTGTGCCACACCACTGCAGAAAGTAGAGTGCAACAGTCTGATGGTTTAGGAGTCTCTTGCTCACCTGAATGTCTGACGGGGGGGAATGTTTATCATTTGCTTGCTTGAGTTTTGAGGTTGGTTGAGGTTTTTTTGAAGCTGGAATTAAGAGATTCATGCTGTAGCCTAGCTTTTGTTCTGTGCATCTTGATTATACTTAAGTAAATACTTAATTTACAGTACATAAATCTGGCATAAAACTATTTTATAATAACGCATGGTATTTTTCAGCCATTTTTCTCTAGACTGCTCTCCTTGAGTAGCCTGTATGTTTTATTTTTAATGCAGTTTGGTGTTTTCATGCATTATGATTTCTGTGATTTGAGTAATAGTTTATTTCTACTCATTTTCTATAGCTTTGAGACTATCAGTTTACATGCTTCTGAACTGCTAACTTAATTACTAAAAATCAAATTAAACATTTTTATATAAATTGGTAGCTGTCTGGAATCTTTGCCCATTTGTAACCAATATTTTTCTCTGATAACATCCTGCTAGCTGGATGAGAATAGGGAAGGGTGATATTTTTTCTTATGAAGTTTAAAGTGGTTGAGAAGTAAGTAACATCTTTAGTAGGATGTGAAAGGATAAAAATTTTTTTCCTAGCTTCCAAAATGGGCTGGAGATTCATGATTTTCTTCTTAATTGATAGCATAGCTGAATAATTTCCCATATATCTATTGAATTTTATAGTAGGAAGTAGGAGAAGGAGGAAATTTATATGTAATTTAATTTCTTCATGGACAATACAGGATTGGTTTTGGAATCAGAGTAGATCCTACAGTAGATAGAGTTAAATCTGCCCAAATCAGATTAGGCACCTTTTTTTTTCTATTTTTATTTGCTTTTTTTGTTCCTTCTCTTTTTTAAATGCAACTTAAACATTTTATTCCTTAACTTACACGAACTAATTGTGTTCAAGTGTTCATTTGCAGTGGTTTTTGAAACAGTGTACATTCAGTACCTTTGATTAAGAGAACACTTGCACCACATTCTGTAGAAGCTTCAGTGATTATATTTCAGTGAGATACTTTGGTGCCTGTAACTGGAGGTTTATTGTACTGTGCTTTTAAAAGGACCGAGTGGGAGGAAGAGTCGCCACCTTTCGCAAAGGGAACTATGTTGCTGATCTGGGAGCAATGGTGGTGACAGGACTGGGTGAGTTTTTCATAATCAAAAGGAGCGGGGAGGAAAACAAAGACAAGATGTTACAATTTTGAAACCTTAATGCTGTTTTCTTTCCTGGCCAAAATAATTGGGTATTTTTAACTATTATAAAGTACATGTTCTAGTTCAGCCTCTTTAGTGGTTAGCATTTTTTATAAGTAGCGAGGCTGTATGATGGGAGTGACCCCGAAGAGATGGCATGTGTTTTTTCATTTACATTGAAAAACAAGGGAGGAGGGGAAATGCAGATTAGAGCCTGTCTTCAGAATTTAAACGCCAAAAGTACTTTCTCCAAGTGATTTAAAAAATAATTGTAAAAGTAATGGCAAACAAGCTGTATTTTTTCCTATTTATTGCTGGTTTATGGTATGGCATCAGTTATTGCTGTGGTTACTCTGCTAAGAAGATGAGGAGGTGTTTAGTGTGGAATATCTTTCAATAATGCAGTGAGATAATAAAATAATATAAAATCTATACTAAAGCTGAGTTACTGACTGCGTAAACTTGGTGTCTGTCTTATGATTAGTCTTATTAAATTGCATACAGAATCTGGCTCCAGACAAAAGACTTAAATGGCACAGTCTTAGAAAAAGAAATTTCAGGTTGCCTAGTGAAAAACTACTATTTTTATGCTTAATTCATATAATCATAGAATGTTAAGGAGTTGGAATGGACTTTAAAGATATCTAGTCCCAACCCCCCTGCCATGGGCAGGGGCACCTCCCACTAGACCAGGTTGCTCAAGGCCTTATCCAACCTGGCTTTGAACATTGCCAGCTTTGGGACGTCCACAACCTCCTTGGGCAACCTGTTCCAGTATCTCACCACCCTCACAGTAAAGAACTTCTTCCTAATATCCAGCCTAAATTTCCCCTCATTCAATTTGTACCAATTACTCCTTGTCCTGTTGCTACAGTTCCTGAGGCACAATCCCTCTCCCTGTATGACCCCTTCAGATACTGGAAGGTTGCTGTGAGGTCTCCATTCAACCTTCTCTTCTCCAGGCTGAACAGCTCCAGCTTTCTCAGCCTGTCTTTGTAGGGGAGGTGCTCCACCAGATTCGTGGCCTCCTCTGGACTTGCTTCAACAGTTTCGTGTCCTTCTTATGTTGGGGACAGCAGAACTGTGCCCTGTGCTCCAGGTGGGGTCTCACAAGAGCAGAGTAGAGGGGGAGAATCCCCTCCTTTGACCTGCTGGCCACGTTCCTTTGGATGTAGCCCAGAACACGGTTGGTTTCTTGGGCTGTGAGTGCACACTGCCGGCCCACGTTGAGTTTCTCATCAGCGTTATCCACAAGTCTTTCTCCACAGGGCTGCTCTCAGTCACTTCCCCACCCAGCCTGTAAGTGTGTCTGGGATTGCCCTGACCCAGGCGTAGGACCTTGCACTTTGCTTTGTTGTCATGAGGTTTGCATCAGCCCACCTCTCCAGCCTGTCCAGGTCCCTCTGGATGGCATCCCTTCCCTCCAGTGCATCCACTGCCAGCTTCCTCAGGACCCACGGGTGAATCTCATCAGGTCCCATGGACTTGTGCACATTCAGGGTTCCTTAGATGGTCTCAAACCTCAACCATAAATGGTCACCCATTCGTGACTGGTGTTTCCTTTCTAAAAGAATCTACCCATTGTCTTGAACGAGGCAGCATATGCTATGAAGAAAGATTCCTGTGAGGATGGAGATGGTCTGAAAGGCATCTTTCATATTTCTGAATCAGCAAGAGAAGAGAGAAGGTTACTGAAGGGGTTGAGTTTGTGGTTTGAGAAGGTGAAAGACTGAAGTAATGGGATCTTTTCTGGGTTTGATAGTAAATTGTGGAAGAACTGTAATTTTTAGTTTAATTTAAATGTAATTTAATTTTAGTTGTTGAACTAGAAATAGGAACTTACTTAGACCTACTTCAACTGTCTTCTGCTTGTTCAGTCACCTCTAAAGACAGGAAGGTATTAGGGTGGAAGAGCTTCCCCCTCTATTTTGAACAAACACTCTGAGTTCAATTGGGTTGCAAAATCGGAGACCCTTGGAAATCTAGACCTGAAAAACTTTTCCCAAATTTAATTTTGTGGAGGAAGCCTATATTGCTTCTGTTCTATACCATTTCCCATTTGTGTCTATTCTTTTCCTTTCTTCTGCTGTACTCAGTTTGATGTTTAGGGATTTGAGATGCCTAAAGTTGTTACTTTCTGCCTTTCTCATTGTTCAGTTGTGGAATCTCCTCAGTTGTTTCCTAATTTGTTTAGTTAACACAGCTTCAAGGTACAGTTAGTGTTTAAGGTTCATCTTCTACAGATTGTATTCACTAGTGTCACTTGTTGGAGTTCCACTAAGTTTTTAGGGACCGAATTCTTTCGGTTCCATTTCTGTGTCACCACACTTGGGCAAAAGCTCCTGAAGTTCCTGTGCATCTGTGAGAGCTTTCCCTGACTTTTCAAATACCCTACTTGCAGGTGTGTTTATAGCTATAAACCCTCAGTCATACTAAGGTTGCTGCCACTCTAGGGCTCTTTTGTAAAATCACACCTTTTTACATCCTGTCCTTCATGTGTTGGTCAGCAGGGTTTTTTCCATGTCCTCATTGCGGGAATTGCTGTGAAGAGCACACCTTTGACAGTGTTACATTAGGTCGCTGGAGCTGATGTTTTCATGTCTGAAATAGCTTTAACTGTTGAGTTTTTATGTAACTGCAGACCAATTTTGCAGGAATTTCTCTTAACTATATAAAATCTTTTCCAGGAGGAAATCCCATGGCTGTGGTCAGCAAACAAGTGAATATGGAACTGGCAAAGATCAAACAAAAATGCCCACTTTATGAAGCAAATGGACAAGCTGTAAGTCTGATCCTGTTTTCATGAACCTTTTATAAAGAAGTATATCTCAAGTGTATTTGTTACCAGGCTATTGGTCTTGCAGGAGATGGCTTCCAAGGAGAGAGAAGAACAAGTGTGTCTCCCTTTCTAGGCATTGTAGTAATATGCTAGCATATCTGCACATATTCTTCTAAAACCTGCTCTTTCCACATGAGTTTTTACCTTTACATTCCAGAGGTTTTTTGTAAGCCAAGTTCCTGTTTGTTCTTCCCAAATCCATTACTGTTTTTCCTTAGACAGTTGTCTGTCTCTCTCTTTGAAGCAATTACCTGCTATGCTGGCACTCAAGGTTCTGTTGTTGTTGCTGCTACTCCTTTTCCCTGAAATATGCTTGTTCTGGCTGTTGTACTTTTGATGCTGCTTTTTGAAGACTTGACTAGCCAATGCCAGCTGGTTGAATGCATGCAGCAATAATAATCTATTATTATTGTGCTGTGATTCACAAGCTTAATTAGCCTTATTTCTTTCTGCTCTAATGTCAAGGAATGCTGTTAGAGATAGAAATGATAGATCTTAGTGTAGTGCTGAATCTCATACATGTATTGTCTAGAAGTGTCCTGATGGATCTGAAATCATGGTACAAAGAGTAACTTATGCAAGAAGACAGGTGAGGATGTTGGGCATCCTGCTGGTGGCCTGGAAAAGTGATCCTTGGCTCCAACCTGTTTCTAACCTGGGACC
Organism: Pyrocephalus nanus; assembly: GCA_038380795.1. Lineage (NCBI taxonomy): Eukaryota > Metazoa > Chordata > Aves > Passeriformes > Tyrannidae > Pyrocephalus > Pyrocephalus nanus. The sequence continues at coordinate 216,029 of CM076285.1, forward strand.
TGCAGCTCCTCTTACTGCGTGTGAGTCAATAGGTTGTAATAGGCTCAGGGAAAGCTAGCAAAGGCATTGGAGATAGTTCTACAGTACTGCTCAGATCTGCTCCTGTGTTGTGAAGCCAGTCCTGTGCTGGTCTCTGCACTGCTGCATTCCCTGTCTCACAGTTTCAGTTTCTGCCCAAGGAATGCCTCAGTGTTGCAGATGAACGTATCCCTGTGGATACTACTGGGACTCCCTCTGTTAACACCACCCACCCACTTAGACACAGGTCAGCTGAACTTCAGACCGTGCTTTGGTTGGCTCAGTACACACTGTGATGTGTGCAGCCTGACCCTGCAGCTTTCTTTGCTGTAGCCCAATGCTTTCTGTTCCCCAGTATGCAGCAACTGGATCAGTTCTATCCAGCTATGCCCCCCAGGCATAGGCAGTTCCTGTGGGCCAGGAATTTCTCTTGCTCATCAGCTAGGCACTTACTCCGGTGGGAGTGGAGTGTTTTTCTGAAAAAGAATATTCTTCTTGATTACTCTCATGTTTCCTGTACTGCATTCGAGTGTTGTTGATCCCAGGAGACCCAGTCAGGATGGAGACTGGCAGTGTAGCTGCATGCTGCCAAGCCCTGCTGTGGGGAGGAATCCCTCAGCACAGAAAAGGGTCTTAGTGCTCCTTTGGCTGATCTGGTGGGACAGGTAACATCACCTCACATGTTCAAAGGTAGTTGCTTCTCTTCAGATGTGGTCCCGTATTAGCGTGGTGAAAGGAAGCTCATTTTTAAGAGGCACGTCACAAAATCTGTCAGCTTACCTACTGTAAACAAAGCTTGATATGTAAAACTGGATATATGTTCCAGACTGAATTTTATCACTTCCTTGTGTTGAATGTTGTCTTGGTGCCTACATAATGAACCAGCCTGCTCTTCCTTGGTTTAAAAAAAAAAAAAATAATCAGATTGCCTCTGTGTGCTGCTTGTTTCCTAGCATGGCTGCCCTGCCAACTTTAGAATATTTGACTAAACTATCTGATTTGAAGCCATTTTTACTATGCCAGATGATCAGGGAGAGAAACTGTGGTGTGAATAATAATCAACTTTTTATTCTTCTGCCACCCAGATACTGAATGGCACAGAAGCAGTGTTATTTTGGTGTTTGTGGTATCTGCATCTGTGATTAAAAGAAAATTTGTATTTGCTTGGTCAGATGTAGTGCAGTTTTGCCATGAAAGCTGTGTGTTTTGACTTGTGTTGCTCATTTTGTCTTTATTAGTTAACTCCATGGTGCTGCTGCCCTGTGGAGAGGCTCCATTCAACCTTAAGGCCGTGCTTAGTAGAAGCAAGTCCTGTTTTTCACAGTCTTCTCCTGGGGACATACAATAAGGCATGACCCACAGATTGACTTTTACACAAGGCAGAAGCTGTAGCATCATTGTGTCTGTCTGCAGGGTCTTCTCTTCAGAAGCAGAATCACTTATCTATGGATTGACTGTAAGAAAGTATTCTAGAAACCAAGTCATTTAAATCAGGCCTTTCCATTTCCAGCTTTTTCTTTTTTATCATTAAAAAACTCAGAAGGTCACAGTAGTGCAGACCCATGCTGTTAAAGCAGATCCTGGTGTTCAGGTGTGGTACTGGAATGCCAAGGTTAAGTCAGCAGTGGGTGTATCAAAGTGTTCCAGGGAGAGTTTGAAGAGATGCCGAAATGGAAACCAAAACACTGTTGAAACTCAAAAAAATCCAATATTTATTACAAAAATGTGGTCAACTGTCGTGGTTTTGCTCTGGGTCAATTTTTCTCACCCCCCACACAATTACTATAAGTTGAGAGCATGAGTTTATGCTGGCAAAAGAGAGTTGATTGGGGAAAAATAATTTTAACATTTATTATTAACAAAATAAAACTAAAGAACTATATCCACAACAATTCTACTTAAGTAAAAGTGCTATGTATTTACAAAAATACCTCTTCCCCCTTTTATCAGTCCAAGGAGGAGAAGCAGTCTCTTTTTCCGTTCTCAGAGCTCCAGGTCTTTTCAATAACTCTGCAGCACTCTAAAGCTCTTCTGTTATCTCAGGATAACAACTCCTTTTTCGTCACAGCTGGAACTCTATCTCTCTTTGTTGGCTCCAAGGCTGGGCCTACCCCCCTCCTGGACTAAGACTGGAGGCTGGGGGGTTACCCAGGCCCTGAAGGTCTTCTCTTCCATGGACTGCAAGGGGACACTTGCCCACCATGGATCTTCACCACAGGGTCACAGGGGATAATAGCTTTTGAGTCCACCCCTATTTCTTTTGGAGGTCCCTCCCCACGGGAGAACACTCCTTGATAGACCTCTCCAACGTGGGTCTAGCATGGATCCCTTACTTGGATCCCAACATCTTACCTGAGCCGTTCTCGTTCCGACATAAGTTTCGTCTCTCTTAGGGTCACAAATTTCCAGCAGCAGCATGGATCCCACACACGGATCCCAACATCCCACCTGGGCCGTCTCGCTCCAGCGTAGGTTTCTCTCAAGGTCACAAATTTTCAACAGGATTCTGCCTTGCCTCAGGTCTCTCATAAAGTCTCGGCTTTCTCATGCATCCACTTCCTCCAGTGTGGACTCTTCCATGAGCAGCGTGGGAGTCTCCTCACTCTAACAATTTTTCAAAGGTAGCAGGGATTTATTTTTCAGTCTTTTCCCTGCTGAAGGGAGAGAGTGAAAGGGGGGGAGAAGCAGACCTCCCCTTCGAACTTGTCTCTCCTGCTGCAACTTTGGTCTTGAACACCTTGTTATCTCTCTGCCAGAATTCTTCTACAGTGGTTTTCATCCAAGCAGTCAGTCCTCTAAAGTTTTTGGTTTTTTTACTCTCTTACATGAGAAAAGGGGGGCTTCAGTGCCACACCTGCCCAGGGCCGGGGGAGGCCTGGCCCCCACTTGGGGCCTGCCACCTCTCCTACATGGCTACTGCTACCAATTTCAACTGTGCAACCACCTTCTTTTCTGTTTCTTAAATATGTAATTGGCAAAAGCATTACTGGAACTTTTGATAAGGCTTTTTGTCCGGAAATCCACCTGGACAAAACCATCCTCAGCCCCAGGGTACTTTTTTTTCCTCCTCACGCTGCTCTTTCTCTTCATTAGTGTTTTCTCTCTATCCTTTGTTTAACAGATGTGAGGTTTACTCTTTCCAGCACATGAATTCTCATCATCTAACAGATATTTCCACACTGGCAGCACACGCTGTTTAACTGAGTATCACCAGTACAGTCAAATACCATGATTCTGGAAGAGTCCTGCTTCCTTCATTGTCCTAGAAAAGCTGGATTGGTAGTTCTTAGTCACACTGACCACTCCAAAAGATAAATTACAGCCTATCTACTTCACTGAGCTATGCCAAGCCCTATAAAGACTTGTGATTGTGTAGAGCCATCCTACCATCAGAGTGGTCTTTTGGCAAGCTTTTGTATCTTCGATGAACGCACTTTCCTTCCAATAAGGAAATCTTTGTGAACCCATAAGTTGGTTTAGTTTCCTCTTACAAGAGAAGTCTGTTGTCAGGGTGGTTTGACCCTGTGGTCAAACTTTTGACAAAGTGACATTGTATTGTACAGACCTTGGTGTCTGACCGTTTGAGAGAGTGGAGGTTATTAAGTTTCTCTTTACAAGGGCTAGTCTCAGTAACTGTATTATTTATGAATAAGTTAAGAATGTTTGTTCTTTCGTCTCCTAGGTTCCCAAAGAGAAAGATGAAATGGTGGAGCAAGAATTTAACCGTCTTCTGGAAGCCACATCCTATCTCAGTCATCAGCTGGATTTTAATGTTCTCAATAATAAACCTGTCTCTCTAGGTCAGGCTCTGGAGGTTGTCATACAGTAAGTGACTTCTCTCTTTGTGGTAGATTTTCCTGTTTTGTGAATGAATTTCCAAAAATGCCTGAAACAACTGTGATGCTCCTAGGATAAGCATTACCCTCTAAATACAGCTGGTGGATATCAGCTGAGCTTGTTTGCATATGTGTTTCTTGTTTATTGAAGAAAAATATGCCACAGAGCAAACCTGTCTTCTTGAAAGTGTCCTGAAAATCGTTGCTACAGTGATGAATAGTGGATACTTGACTCAGTGTGCATACAGCCCACTTACACTACTTGAAATCTAATGGCAAATGTAATGACCTTTGATAATAGCAGGTGACTTCAAACTCACAATTAGGTAGTCATGTATCCTTTATTTACAGAAACTTGTAATAATTTTCCAGTTGTCATAAAAATATTTACCAAAATATCCCATTACATGTGCTTTTGTTGCATTCCACTAATTTGATTGTGATAATTAGTTCTCATTAACACAAGGATTTTTTGCTGAACTGACTTTCACTTTTCACCTTTTCCAGGTTGCAGGAGAAGCATGTGAAGGATGAACAGATAGAACACTGGAAAAAAATTGTGAAAACACAGGAAGAATTGAAAGATCTTCTTAACAAGGTCAGATGATGACATTTAAAACAAGACAATAGTACTGTGTTCCTGACAAAGTGCCAAAACATATGTCCAAAGAAAATTATCAGAAAGTTGCTATTAATGCTGTTCTTAAAATACGTCTTTGCTTAAGACCTGCTTAGAAGCCCTGGTAGGACAAAGGTGTTTCCTTCTTGAGGAGGAACATAAGGCAAAATTTAGTTCTCTTGAATTTATGTTCCTCTTGAGGAGGAACATAACGCAGATTAGGCAGAAAACCATAACACATAAATACAGGAAAAGAAAGGAAGAGGACAGACTTGATAAATTGTGATGTTTCATAGCTTTCTTTAGAGATGCTGGTACTGACTGAAGCTTTTGAGAGGTTATTTAAAAATGTGTACTGTCTTTACTACAAATCTAATTTGTAGTACAAAACAGTGGGTTAGACCTTCCAATACTTTTGCTTGGGGTAGATGACATCTTTTCTTCTCTGTGGAATTTTTTCAAATGAAAAATTTTTGTGGACAACTCTCATATTAAGTTATCTGCAACATATTTAGTAATAAATCAATGTTGGTTTTAAGCGATGTTGTTTTGGGGGTTGGTGATATTTATTATGGTTTCTTGGAGGTAGAATTGCATGTAAGTAACATCTGCCAAAACCAGGAAATCTCTTCAGTATAATGGCATAGCTTGAGGTGAATATGCATTTTACACAGTAACCTGTTGAAATCTACCTTTCCACATATTTTTTTTCCCCTTTCTTTCTTCCTTTTCCTGCTCTGTCTGAAAAGATGGTGAATTTAAAAGAGAAGATTAAAGAACTTCATCAGCAGTATAAGGAAGCATCAGATGTGAAGCCACCTCGGGATATTACAGCAGAGTTCCTTGTGAAAAGCAAACACAGAGATCTCACTGCACTTTGCAAGGTAAAGGATGACATAAGTATAGCATATTAGTCTGCTTTCTGAGGACTTCAGCAGCCAGGTAAAATTAGCCAGTATAAATGTTTCCACATCTCTTACTCTGACCAGTGCCTTCAAGAGACTGTGGCAGTAACTCTGGGTTGTAACACTGATAGGGCTGCACTGAGTACTTTTAGGTGGGGAGTATTAGCATGCTGAAAACTCAGTTTTGGGTAACAGTCTGCAGTGACTCATGTCAGACAGCACTTAATGTTTTGAAGGTGAAATTTTATGTCAGGTGTGATCTTTTAGTACAGCTGAGTCTCACAATAGTCTGGAAATGAAATCTGCATTTGAAGAGAAATACCTTTTCTCTAAGATAAAAAAGGTGGTTTCTTGAATAAAAGACTTCTTTCCATCCGAAGATTATAATGTACAGAGCTCTATCTTGACAAGCAGAGTTAGTTGCCCCTCTCTGGGGATATCTTGATGTAGAAATATGCCTTAAAAAGGAAACCTTAAAAACTGTTCTTTCTATGATACTATGCCAGTTTAAAAGTAAACCTTTGGGAGAAATGAACCCAACTCAAGAGAGATTACAAGTCAGAGTTACAGTTTACTAAAAATATAACAGTAAATACAATGATACAGAGAAAAACTGGTTTTAATTCACAAAAACAGATGTATAACCCAGCACCCTGGGACAAGAACAGAGCGGTGTTAGCCCCTGTGCTGAGCTCTACATGGCCCCTCCGGGTGCAAAGTAAAAGGAAAAGAAAGCCTGTTGGTCCAGAGAATGGTCACAGTTCTGCCAAAGTTCTGGTCCTCCTCTCGATTGAACGTGTCCTACCAGAAGTCCCAAAACTCCAAGTTTATATATATATTTAAGTTCAGGTGGAAATGCCCAGTACCTCCCCCAGGGCAGAGAGTTTCACAGTGGGTGATGAGTCGTGGGATATTTTTGGAATCTCCGATGGCCTAGGTGTTGCAGCTGCCCATTATGCCAGCCCGTGGTGGCCCATTAGCAGAGATGACCCCTCAGGCTGGGGGTGAAGGTGTTAATGCCTTTCCCAGGGGAGTAATCACAGCTGAGTCACTGGCATGCAAACAAAAGAACACTCCCCTGCCTCGCAGGGTTTCTTTAATACCTGGCTTGTAGCCTGAGGTGTCAGGTGTGCCCTGGGCAGCTGCTGCAAACTATCCAGTTAATAAGGGTCCATCAGAAGTGACATGGAGAATGTAGAAGTTTTGGTTATACCCACATAGTGATGAACTGGTCTCAGCCCCTGTAACTAAGATTGATATTGATGGACCTCTTGCTATCTCAGGTCAGGTAGAACCAAAGATCATTTTTCAGATACTTGTTCAACAGAAGATATGTACCTTTATTTGGAAGCTCTGTGTGTGTGTGTACATAAGTAGTGGCTTTCCTAATTTGTCACCAGTGAACAGCTTTGTCCTCTTGTTGCTTTTGTTGGACACTCCAAGTTATTCTGCCTTGAAGGAAGATGGCTGTTGCCTTTATACCTAGTTCTACTAATGTTTTTTAAAATCAGGAAGAATCTTGAATTAGACCACATCTTTATCTTTTATGTATGATTGCTTCTGCTTTGGAAATCTCCATGTTCAAGATTAGCTATAATATTTTTGGAGAGAAAATTAAAATAGAAGAAATATTTTGTGGAATATGAAGCTTTCAATACCACAGGAACCCTTAAAATATCAGGACTGTAAGGGACCTTCAAATCTGAGTGTCTAAATTCCTGAAATATCACCAGACTAATATTTTCTGCAGTGTGGTACAGAGTTCTGTATATTCAAACAGCAGAAGAGCGAAATATACTGGCTTAAATGTTGAAAAAAATAACAAACCCCATTTAGCTTCCACTAAATCTGTGAATCTTACAGTAATTTCTCTTGAGATTAGATCCAGTCTGATGCTACATGATGTCTTCAAATCATGTCAACTGATTTTAATGTTAGCTTTTAATCTTACTAGGAGTATGATGAATTGGCAGAAACACAAGGAAAGCTGGAAGAGAAATTACAAGAACTGGAAGCGAATCCACCAAGGTAAAGATACAAAATAAAAAACTCAGTAAAGCAGTTCTTTTACTACTTTTCCCTGAGTTTTAAAAATTGCTATGGTATACTTTAATTATGGTAACTCAAGGGGTTAGGAAGGTATGAACATGGAGTCTGAGCTCCCTCAGCTTTAGAACTCAGCTTCCTCTTTTTTTAGAGGTGACTTGAGCAGAAAAGGTGTATCTGAACTAGGGTGGTTCAGCAGGAATCCTGACAGTAGCCAGTGCCTGACCTCAAGAGGCCTTTGAGATCTGAAATCCCTGTCAGAAATGATAGCATACAATCCTACTTATTTTGGCAGAGTATTATTATTCTGTGCTCTGTGTGATTTTTACTCATTTTTTTGTCATTGTCTTTATGCATGCTACTTAAGCCATTATTTATTTAACCTGTTTTATTTTTAAATTTAAGTTTCTAGCTTCCCCTTAGAATATGAACTCTACTTTAAAAATCTGAATTTGCTGGGGTTTGATCCTCAGCTTTCATGAAGGAGGTCCAAATGTTTGAAACAGAATCTGCTTATGTTGTTTGTTAATGTTTTTATTTCTTCACTAAGGAGGGACACAATCATTTTTGTTTGAGGAGAAATTTTCAGAAGCAATGCATTTGCAACATCCTGCTCTAGCAAACTGAACGTGTTATCTTTGTTTTTTCTAGTGATGTTTATTTGTCATCAAGAGACAGACAAATACTTGACTGGCATTTTGCAAACCTAGAATTTGCTAATGCTACACCCCTCTCTACACTTTCACTGAAGCACTGGGACCAGGTAGGTAATCAGTGTATTTATTCAGCAATGTACTAAAAGTTTCAGCTATTTTATTTCATCCTCATGAAAGTTTCTCAATGTTAATAGTTTCTAACTGTTAAGTGCTGTCTGCTTTTGTGTAGATACTGAATTCTTACGTGATTATTATTTGCCGATGAAATTCCAGACAGCTTTTTTAGTGCCAAACCAATCTCTAATGGTAGTCTGCTGAAAGTTTCTATACTTGTTACCTGACTAATAACCAGAAGGAATTTCACATTTGTTTGACTTTTTAAAAAAAGATTTTGAAAATATTTTTCCATTGTGTAGAGTTGTTGATTATTTTCTGTTGATTTAGGGGACTTCATTGTAACTTTGTGCCTTTTTATTTTAGGATGATGATTTTGAATTCACAGGCAGTCACTTGACTGTGAGGAATGGATATTCCTGTGTGCCTGTAGCCTTGGCAGAAGGGTTGGATATCAAATTAAACACAGCAGTTCGACAGGTTCGCTACACAGCATCAGGTGTGTGAAACCTCCGTTATACACATGGGGGTAGATAAACAGGCATGGTTCTTGTTCAGATTAATTCTGTAGGAAGTTGTTAGAGTTCTATTTGTCTTTAATGTTTTTTTGCTTATTTCTGTGATTCATTTGACTCAGTCCATTTAATTTGAATTTACTGATTGTCCACATTCATTGTCTTATTTCTTTACTTCATCAGTCGAAGTGTTTGGACTAAGTGGCCTGGGACTGCTTAAGGCTTGGTGCCACAGGATCTGGTATTAGAAATATAAATTAATGTAATGAAAGGAATGTATCTTTTTGTTGTTCTTCAAAATATTAGGCTTGGGAAACTGAGCTGGGAGAACAATGCAATGAGAGGCTCACTCTCTACTTGCATTTATTTATGCATATATTTCAATAAAATTTACTAGATAAATGTTTAGGCTTATCCCAGTTAAGGCCATCTTCATATGCTGTATTAATTACCTTTTCTGCAGTGGAACTAAATGGCCAGTAACATTCACTTGCCTACAAGTTAATCAGTTGTTAGTGTAAAGCTCTCTCCATAAACAAAATATTTTCTGATGTGGTAGTTTCCTTAATTTTTAATCCAATGCTTTTGCCTCCTGGCCTATTAAATTGGTTTTCTCTCCCCTTTGCAGGCTGTGAAGTAATAGCTGTAAATACACGATCTACCAGCCAGACCTTCATTTATAAGTGTGATGCTGTGCTGTGCACTCTGCCCTTAGGAGTGTTGAAACAGCAGCCTCCAGCAGTTCAGTTTGTGCCCCCTCTTCCAGAGTGGAAAACTTCTGCAGTGCAGCGTATGGGATTTGGCAACCTGAACAAGGTGAGCTGTCACTGGGGAAACTGCTGTAGTTCAGGGTTAAAAATCTGAAATATGGGTGGAATATGTGGTGGGGAAGAGGAATAATGTCTTTTCCATGACTGTTTTGCTAGGGTTCAATGATGACATTTGTCTGAAGAACTGTAAGGGCCTCTTCTCTATTTTCCAGGTTTTAAAGAGGTACATTGCAGAAGTAGGTCTGCTGGAGCTTGTTAACCAGCAAACTGGGAAACTATGAGAGCACATTAACTTATGGGAAGGCAGTGTAGGCACACACCTATTATACGCCTATTTATTATGTATATGCAGTATATATTCACCAGATTTCCCTTTCTTGGCGTGTCCAGTGATATAAACATCAATGAAGGCAGTTGTCTTTATTTTTATTTCTTCCATCTGCTCCTAGCTGTTGACACACTTTCTTTCTAGGTTGTGTTATGTTTTGATCGTGTCTTCTGGGATCCGAGTGTCAATTTGTTTGGCCATGTTGGGAGCACTACTGCAAGCAGAGGAGAACTCTTCCTCTTTTGGAACCTGTACAAAGGTATCTGTGGTGCATCTCTACTTTTGCCAGTGTCTCATTTGTGTAGTTTCAGATCTAGAAAAGACATTTTAAGATGCTGTCAGTGTTCACATATGGATATGATAAGAAGATAGTATTTGTAGGAAGGCAAATGGAAGCAAAGAGCAGCACTGACTGCAAACAGTTCTGTAGTAAATTAGGGCAGCACACAGGTGAATGTGAGTTTACTAATGCTAGATTCCAGGCTGTGCCTGTTAAATTGCATTACTACTATCTACTGTAACGCACTTTTATAGCTACTTTATTGTCTTACACCTTGGTGGAGTTGTCCTGTGACCTACTCAGTGTTACCTTGTTTGCTTCCATTAATCATCTGTTAGTTGCCACTGGTATTCTGGAACCATTTAACTTCCAGTGTTGTCCTGATTATCTACTTTGTCAGGAGGGTGTGTTGAGTTCTCCAAGGAAAGGTGATTTGTCACTGCAGCATGTCTTAATTAAAAGCCATTTCTTAGTTCATACATATATTTGAAATTGAGTTTTTCTCTGGCTCATTGTTTGAGCTCTTCCCCTCTTTCACTGAACTTCTGGTGCCAAAAGGGACTGGCATCCAATTTAGTTTTCAAAACCTCATCTTCCTAGATGTTTTTTAAGTTGAACTGGCAGTTTGAAGCCAGACCTCTTGCATGGGGTTGTCTGTCTAATCTGGGATGATTTGATAAATGTACATGAGCTCCTTTTATCTGTGACCTCAAGTCCTTTCTGGTTTAGGTGACTTTGCTGCCTAAGATTCCACACCAGAGTGTCTAGGAACTGACCAAGATAAATTACACTTTTTTCAGATGTAAGAGGTTCTATTGATCTATGTATTCCTTTAAGTGGCTGAGTGCAGAAGTCTATACTTGCAAGTTATCCTCCTTCAGTTTGTTGCGGAGTATAGTGCAGACTTTAGAGTATTGAACACCTGGATTTCAGTGGAGCAGACTGGAGGGTTTGGGATAGCTCTGTTCCTTCTGCTGAGCAATGCCATTCCAGCTTGATGAGCTGCAGGCCCATCCACATGGTTAGCTGCAGTGTGCCCCCCTCCACCCCCCCACAAGCTGTGGGGTCTGCAGTTTGTTGAATCGATGACCTTGGTTCCTGTTTTGAGCAGCAAACAGTCTGTGACTGTAGACTGTGGGTCTCAGACTGACAGGTAATTTCAAAACTCTTTTTTAGAAAATGCTTAAGTAGGCAAAAGTTATTGCTCTGCCTTTTTCTACAGATAAACTTTGGCATTAGTAGTTTTGGTTTATCTGCAGCTGGTGCTGCCACAATAGATTGCCATGAGATCTCTGCAGTAAGCATACTTGGGGTTTTATTGCCATATACCAAACTATAAAAGCAAAGGAGTATATATAGTGAGCCCTATTAAATGAGATATTTGTCTTGCAGATGACCAGGGGGTTTTCTTCCATTCTGTCATAGGCAGGCCAGATTTTTCTTTTGACTGCAAAAAGTTGCTGTGCAAGGACAATGCCTTTCTAGGGTATTGAATTGTAAAAATGTTTGATAAGACTTCACTGGAGAAATACAAGTAATAAGCCTTGGATAGCAAGGCTATTCATGTGGCTTTTATGGCTTTAGGATTGCTTTATTACATACTTAACCAGTAGCGTGGAGGTTTTTGGTTTGAGGTGGAAGGACCATGTTATAGAAAGGTTTTGCTGCTAGGATCAAAGCCTTCTTTCTCATGAAAATAGGCAGAGCAGGTAGAAATAAAACAGCAATGCAGTAAAACCCCATGCTGAAGCACAAGTCAGGTGGCTGAAGTCAAAAAGAACAGTTACCATTTATCGTGGACAGTTGGGAGGCAGTTAACGTGGTTAGACTGAAATACTGAAGTAGACCTGACTGAACTTGAGAAGCTGCTGTTTATTGCTGTCATATTCTGCATTTCTGTAGCTGTAGTATTTTAGGCAGAAACTCCGTAAACTGATTGAAGAAGTTATTAATGCAGAAATAAGAAGTGTAGCAGAAAATAGAATTATTGCAGCCTATGCTGCATGAACTCCTTGGGTTGTCAGAGACTAGTTGGTCTCTGAGAAGTGTTTAAAGATACGTGGGGGAATGGATCAGATGAATAGACTGCACCTGTCTATTCTGGGTGACTTGTTACAGGTCAGACAGGAATCCTCCCAGTGGTTTCAGTCTGGCCCAGGGTAATGACTGCTGAGAAGACCTGTGGGCTCAGGAATGCTGTGCTAGCCTGGGGCAGCTGACCCGTGCTGCTGGTGCCTCTTGCTCCACCACACTGTTGGGTTACTTTCATAGCTCTGAAGATGGAGAAACTCTATCCACAGGGCAGAGGAATGCCTGGCAGAAATGCTCAGTGTTCTCTGGAAGTCCATTAACATTTCAGTCTCTGTTTTCTTGCCTGACTCTTCTGTTTTTCCTGGAGATGAGATAGAGAAAGGGCCTCATCATCATATCTCTGTGATTTCTGATCTCTGGCTAAACCACATTCTCTGCTTGGTGTTTGGTATCAAGGCTTAGTAAGCATCACTGCCTCAAGGAGAGAATTTCTTGGGGAGCAGTGACACAGGCTTGTCATACCAGAAGCTTCTGAGCAGCACTTGGGTATTTGCATCGCAAAATAGTCATTGTTCTGCTGCACCTGTCTGCCCTACTGTTAACAGTTCTGAACTTACCAGGTGGCTGAGTGGCAGTATTTCCAGGTCTAGATAAATGCTTACAAAAAAGGAAGGATTTCCATAGAAATATTTTGGGGTTGTCTGGATACAAGTTTTCAGTGACAAATTCACTGGAAGCTGCATTTTGAATATGTAGTTGTTCCATTAAGAAAAAATATGTTGACTAAATAGTTGCTAAGAAGTTCAGGGATCTCATTGTGTCAGGGATGGCAAACTAGGAAAGACTTGGCTGCTGAAATGACCAAAAAAATCCCCAATACCTATGGATGATAGGAAACCAGTTTTTTGTTCTTTCTTTCAATTGTTTGGAAGACCGGCCTTAATCTTTGAGTTAATATAACTCAATAATATAATAATTGAATTAAATTAGAGGAGCAATCCTGTATCTTGTTTCTTTAATAAACTGCTTCTAGTCCCTATTTAAGTGTCTTAATTGTGTCTTAAGTAGTGTAATTATCAGAATTTCAAAGGCTTTTAGTTTTAACCAGAATACTTTATTGGTTATTTCAACCTATGTATTGAAGCTGAACTTCACCCAGTTGTCCTTAAGGACTTGATTGAAATGTACACCAGGAGATCTTCATCTGTACCAGGACAGAACAAATTCACTGATCACTTTGGAAACCTGTACAGAAGTTAAAGCCAGATTTTTAACAGGGACTTTATTTTCCATTTCAACATGTTTCTGGTTGTAGTATTTTCTTTGCTAAATTTAAGAGTTCATGAATACCTCCAGAAGGAGAAATATCAACTGAGAGAGTTTTCATTAAGTAACAGTGCGGAGGTCTGAATGACTTGTAAATACCTGTTTCTTGCCCTTGAGTTATTTTGGTGGTTCTTCAGTACTTACCTAAAATTTTCCATGACTTTGTGACTACCAGAAATGTGAACTTATTCTTACCACAGCTGGCCCGAGGGAAAACAACATCATCTCTTCTGTGTGTATCCTAGAATCACATTACCACTGTTAACCACAGCATCTCATGGCTGCTGAGTTATTTGATACCTGTCCATTTGACTTCTGAATTCTTCTCAGAATTGCTTCTTTTCCAGAAATTGTTCTACTGCCCGTTGTTTTCACTCCATTGAGATTATTTAATGTGAATGTTCTTTGGTAAAAAGGAAATCTAAATATATGTATGAGGGGAGTACTTATACTGCTCTGCTGATGTTAATCATGCCTAATTAGATTGTTTGGAAAGTACTAAGTTCCCTTAGATGTAGCACAGTTGGGTGTTAAATCCCAGTGGATGCTCCTATGCCGAACAAGTGACATCTGAACTGAAGAAATCCCCTCTTCTGCATGCTGTGCTTCCTGATGCGTGTATTTATTTTGTAATATATCAGTTCTCTTGATAATTCTAAATAGTGCCATGGCATATATAAATACATTTTCCTTTTGTTATTTTGGCATGATACTGGAAGATTTAGGACTACTTTTTTTGTTTAGTTTCTAACCTTGTGACTTGTCTGCAGATCTTGGATAGCCAAGTCCAACTTGTCTGATTGAAACGTTCAATTTCAGTAATTAAAGTGGTTTTTTCTCTCTCCTTCCCTACCCCCCACAGCGCCAATTTTGTTGGCCTTAGTAGCAGGAGAAGCAGCGGGGATCATGGAGAACATCAGTGATGATGTCATCGTTGGTCGGTGCCTCGCTATCCTCAAGGGCATATTTGGCAGCAGTGCTGTGCCCCAGGTCAGTGCAGGCGGCAGCTGGGGCTGAAGGAGTGGGAAGGAGCATTGTCATCCTGTTGATAATGGGAGAAGAAACAGAGGGAATAGTCTATAATACAGTGGGTGTGTGCAGCTGTACAAAGTGTGAGTTCCAGTTGCGAAGGCATGTGCAGTAGGATCTGGTAACATATTGGGAGGGATTAAGGAATCACCATGAAAGATTTAGTTTAATGTGTGTTTGAATATAAATGTGAAGTTCCACCATTAACATCAGCTCAAGGACTTAGTTCCTTATGTTGCAATTTGCATCATTTGTATTTGGCACAAGCTGTAGAACTTGCACTCTCTCAACAACTGAAGTTCCTGTCTTGTCTCAGCCTAAAGAGACCGTGGTGTCCCGCTGGCGAGCCGACCCCTGGGCCCGGGGGTCGTACTCCTATGTAGCAGCTGGATCCTCTGGAAATGACTATGATTTGATGGCTCAGCCAATTACTCCAGGGCCAGCCATTCCAGGTGCTCCACAGGTGAGAATGTTTCAGTTATTTTTACAAAAAGTTAAAAATAGGATGATTTCTCTGAGTAATTTGCATACATATTTAACACAAGTTTAGATAACTTGCATTTTACGATAAATTTTTAAAACCTGTAAACAATTTTTCCATTCATGAATTCTGCCATCACAGAGTTCTGGTGTCATTTGTTTGCTAAAGAAAAAAAGGATTTTTATTCAGAAAGTCAGTGTGGTAATGTCTGAACAGAGTATTTAATATTATACATGTGTTTCATCCTCTGTATTTTTATTGTCCATCACCATTTTAAGTGAGTTGTAGTGATTTGAAAGAGGGCAAAGGCCAGAGTGAGAGGACCAGGAATCAAAAGGTCTGTCCCAAATGGGGGACAAACACAATGAAGGCAGGAGTTATCTCCAGTTCATGTGGAGTGGATGGAAGTTTGAAAGCAGCATCTACTCTTAAAGCCCTGCCAGAAAAGGGTGTGTAGCTTTAGCTTTATTTGGGTTCTTGTTCTAATGATACAAGTCTTTAATACACCTAGCTTTGGATAAAGTGTATTACATTCTTTGCAGAATGTAATACATGAGTACTTGTTTTTCTCCTACATTTTATGATTCTGTGGGCAGTTGCTTTAGGTCTCAGTTTAAAGAGAAACTGCTGATTTTAATGAATTGCTAAAGTTTTTGTTTGCTGACTGTGCTGGAGTCCACGTACCAGGATCAGAAACCATTCCTCCTAAATACGTTTGACAGTTTGACTGTGGAGTTACAGATACAACATGCAAATGCTGTTTCAGTACAGCTGGGACATGACCCTTCTCTGGCTCTGCAAACATTGCTTATTGAGTAGAGCTTTATTTTCTTGGTAATTTGTACACGGGTTAAATTAGTTTCATTAAGGACTGTATTATATGCACCACCTTCATGTTAGTGGAGATTGTGTTGTGATTTGAGGGCTTTTAACATCCTTAAAGTATCATTTGCTGCAGGATCCGAAAGCACGTGAGCAACCCCTAACCGTGCCCTCTGTCCCCCAGCCCGTTCCACGCCTGTTCTTTGCAGGAGAGCACACCATCCGCAACTACCCCGCCACGGTGCACGGGGCGCTGCTGAGCGGGCTGCGCGAGGCCGGGCGCATCGCAGACCAGTTCCTGGGGGCCATGTACACCCTGCCGCGCCAGCCCGCGCCCCCCGCGCCCCCGCAGCAGGCGGCCAGCCTGTGAGGGCAGGGAGGCTCGGCACAGGAACCCCACGGTGCTGCTGCTGCTGTGGATCTGGGATGGAGACACTGCCACAGTCCCCCGGCAGAATCTGGGAGAGGACCTGAGTTACTGCACGACGCTGGTGTGAGAATGGCCTTACAGAAGCTCGCCGAGCCCTAGGCTTGGCAGCCTTCTAAAAACGTTAGAGCTGTTTGAAGGGACAGTGTAAACAGAATCCTTTACTGTGAAGCTGGTGAGGGACTTTGATTCTGCAGATACTTTTTGAAAGTCAAGCTTATAGCTGGAGGTTTTTTAGGATGGGGTTTTTTTCTACCTATGTGTGTATTTACAATTTGGTAATTGCACAAAGCCCTCTAAAAGCTGGTTGCTACAAATAGTAACTTAGTGTAGAATTTATGTAAACTTCTTTGTGGTTTTTCTGTGGTTTTGTTTTGAAGACTAATATTTTTGACCAATTCTATTCCTGTCTGGTTTTGAGAATTTGGGGCAGCTATTTACCTATCAGTAACAGCAAATCACATTCCTTTCAAAATAGTCCATTGGCTGCTACACCATCCGCATCCTGTTGTAGAGAGTAAGTTGGTATCATTGAGCATGCTAAGCATACTGTTTTATTAAATACTTTCAACAAAAGAAATCTTCAGAATTGAATATTTTTAAGTTAAAAATGAGAAAAAAATATTAGCATTTGTTTATATCATTCATCCTCCTGACCATGTCTTCTGGTTGCTTTCTCCTGACATGTTGAGGTCTGTGAGAAAGGGCTCATGTGGCCAGGGTATTGGGCTGTGATGGGGACAAAGATTAGAGGTGTCAAGGACTAAGCCCATTGGAAGTGGTTGGATTTGGTGCCATGAGAGACCCTTTATGCCAAACCTCCATCTAAATCAGTGTTACCTTCCTCAGGTCTCTGACTTTGCAAATGTTGTTGCTGCTTAAGCCCTTGATGAAAAGGGTTAGTATTGAGCAACACCACTCATTCTTGCTGTGCCTTCCAGGGACAAGAGAGACTTGTCATGGTTGGTTAGAAAAGTGCCATTAAAGGGGGGCAGGACTTGAAAGTCCAGCAAGGCATAGAGGAAGAGTGTCTGGGGGTGAAGGAGAGTAAATAGGGAGTCATTTGAAACTCAGGAGTCGCTGCCTTATGCTCATCAACACCACTATCCAGGGATGACAGATGTGACAGACCTTTAAAACCCACCAGCAGCTGAGCTCCTCTTGGCTACTCTGACTGAAGATGGGAAAAGAATTGGGGTGCTGTGCCACACATATGTGATGTAATTTGGTCTCCATATTTGTAGGGTGGTTTGCTGTTGGGATTCATGATGGTGCTGTCTCTGTCGTGACATCCTGTGTGCTCTAGCAAAGTGTCAGAAACTCTTAAAAGCACTTCAGGCCCACTAGAAAATAAAATAGTCCTGAACTTACTGTAGTCAAAGGTGTCTTTTTCCAGACAAATGCCAGGCTGCTTCTGCATGGTCTGAAGCAAGTGTGAGTTGCTGTCGCTGCAGCTACACCGTAAGTATCAGACTGCTGAATCTCTGCTCAGCAACAGGAGTCAGTGCTTTCTGAGCTGTGGGTGGTGGAGGATGCAGTTTGGATTGAGTGTGGCTGCAGTTCTCCCATGTGCTCTGCTGGCCTTCATGAAGCCCTGCACACCCCCTCGAATGTTTCCTGTGTGCCCCTTGGCCCGGAGGGACTGGAATCTCCCGATCTCTGCAGCGCTTTGTGCTCGCTTTGGGTCAGCAGAGGTAACGTGCCTGTTGAATGGATAAGGATTTAAAATACCACTTCCCTGGGTTTTGGGGTGGGTGTGACCTGCAGGTCCTTATGGCTGAAGTGTGCAGACTCTGCCTGTTTTCAGAAGCAACTGAGATGCTGCAGCTTTTGAAGAAAACAAATTACCATTTATTGGCTACTCACCACAGTTCTGGAGGTAGCTGGACCATTTGAGGAGGAAGGATAGCCAAGCTGCTCCTGAAAGGAGGACCTGGAATCTGGCCTGGGATGGGAATGGCTGCAGCTGGTAAGATTTTGGTAGGCCTGAGGGCACTTGGAAAAACTCCACCTGAGAGCATGGAGCTAGTGGAAGAGCATGAAGAAACAGTAAGGGATGGTCTTGTCTGAGCCTCTATCTCCCTCCAGGAGTCATGTTCAGGCCTACTTGGCTTTATTGCAGAGTCATAGAATCATTAATGTTGGAAGAGACCTACAAAGGTCATCCAGTCCAACCATCCACCCAGCACCACCACTGTAACTCCTAAAACCACATCACCCAGCACCAGAACCGGGTGCCTCTTGAGCACCTTCAGGGATGGTGACTCCACCACTTCCCTGTGCAACTTATTCCAATGCCTGACCGCTGGAACAGTAAAACAATTTTTTTCTAATATCCCATTTGAATTTCCCATCTCAGCTTAAGGCCATTTCCTCTGGTGCTCTCACGGCAGAACAGACCGGCCCTCCCTCACCCCAGCCTCATGTCAAGGGTTGTGGAGGGCGATGAGGTCCCCCCTGAGCCTCCCCCACAGCAAACAAATCCAGCTCCCTCAGCCCTTCCTCATAAGAGTTGTGTTTCTAGACCTTTCCCGAGCCTTGTTGCCCTTCCCTGGATGTGCTCCAGTTTGAAAAGAATGAACAGGCCTTCCCTTCCCTTCCTGTGGAGTCAAGGCTACCACACGATACAAATGTGGCTGGTTTATCTGGGTTTTTTTGAGGTTTTCTTTGAGCTGTGGCTGCTGTGCCTGACTTGGTGCTGTCTGTGAGCTTGAGTAGTGTGTTAACAGAGTCTTTGGGGACCAAAGGCTTTGCATATCTTTAAACCTCATTTGCATATCCTGATGACACCACACAGAATTCCAGTTCAAGCTGAGTGCATAGAACTGTGGCAGGTGCAACTGCTCCAGCAGGAACTGAGTCCTCCAGCCAGTGCCTGCCACTGACCTGCTGTATTGTGACTGGCATCAGATGTGTGGTGCTGACTCTGCAGGCTGACCCATCACCCCTGCCTGGCAGCTGTGGTGGGGCAAAAGGTCAGACCCCGGCCAGAGGGGGTAATGTGACTGTACCTGACCACAGATGCAGATCATAGTGGGCTGTAGCTCTGCCAGTTGAGTCAGCCCTCAGAGCAACAGGTGGAGCTGGGGCCTTCCCAGGGGTTGGGATCCACTCAAGGGAGCTCCTCAAAGTCAGTAGCCTTCACCTTCTTAGGTGAGTGAGAGCACATTTTGGGTTACTCTTGTAATATCTTGGGAATTCTTAGCCCAGGCCATGTGAATTCCACTGGGCATCATGAATCTTAGTGCCGTGGTCTGGTAACCACAGCAGTTGTGGATCAAGGGTGATGATCTCAGAGGTCCTTTCCAACCTGGCTGATTCTGTGGTTCTATGATCTGTATTCAAGTGTTGAAAGAGCTTTAATCGGTATATTTGGTTTCACGGTTTATAAAATAAATCTTGCTTGAATATATTATTTGTCTTGATTTTCAAAGCCTGAACTTCCAAATTTCTTACTTGGCAAATCAGCAGGATGCCAGCAGGATGCCAGCAGGGAATTGTTACAGAAGCATCATTGTGCCCATCTTCCTCTGGGAATGGAAAGGGCAAAGTTCAACCCCCACAGCATCACAGAGAATACATCAATGCCAAGAAAGCAAGGAAGATAGGAAAGGCAGAGGAGCTGTGTGTGTGTCTCAGGGTGTGCCTTGTGCAGGCACAAGGGAGCTTGAAGAAACAGCTGAAGATAAAGGTATTAAAGAACTGAAAAGAGAAAGAGAGTGGACACCTCTGTTAAAACAAAAAATTAAAATTGTGCTGGCACCAGTAACAAAGTTTACAACCCAGCATTGTCCAAATGCTGAAATTAATCACGGGGAAAGAGCCCAAGAAGTGGGGTGGGAACACAGGAACACAGGAAAGATCTTGGTATGTACGAGAGGGGAGAACAGGGTGCCATGGCCATGCCAGTGGGCCCCAACCACCTTAAACTGAATCAGCAAACCCCATCAGCTTCCACCCGCACCTCCAGTGACCTGGGCAGATGCTGCACAGCACACTTACCTGCAGGCACGGGGGGGGAAGCTGCTGTGGGCAGTGGGGCCAGCAGAATAAGAGGGTTCAACAGACTAGTGGGAAACCTCTCTCCAAGCAGCCCCCACTCCATCCCTCAAGAGCCTCAAGTCCCTGAGGCAGAGCTAATGGAGCCCACCCAGGGATGAAGGATCCCTCGGGAAAGGCCCAAGGGCTGGGAGGGCCCAAGGGAAGTCACATACAGTCAGCTGCCCTCCAAGCCTACAGGCAAGGGGCAGAGCTGTCAAAAGGGATGATGAGGGGCCAGGACACAGGTGTCCTCCAGCTGTGTGCCGTTAACCCTTTTGCATCTTTCCAGTAGGACCTGAAGGAGTTGAAAAAATGGAAGCCAAGGTTTGGGGTTCAGGCCACCAGATCAGCGTGGTGAATTTTTGCCAATGGTCTGTTGATCAGGAACTGCATAGGACATGTTCATGTGGGCCCACTAACTGATACAGGGGCCCAAATTAGTATTTTGAATAAAAGGCAGGAAGAGAATTAGAATTACACCATCAAGGAAAGCTTTAAATATTGGAGGGATAATGTCGGTTAACCTGACCTCAGCTCTGCCTACCTGGGGAAAAATGACTCATGGCTGTGGAAGTGCTCTGAGCCCTCATACAATCATCATTGCCAGTAACGGCTGAGGAATTCATGGAAACCCAAAGATTTGAAAGTTTTTTCCTACTGGGCCACTGACAGGTGCCACCTTTATGTTTGAAGGGATCAATTCCCATTGAAAACACATGTGGGACAACCCATTCTGTTGAAATTGCCTTCTATTGTCATTGTGCCTGTGATCCTGCAAAACTCAGGGGCTTGTGAGTCCTGGGAAGCCCTAAAGGCTAGTGGGAAGACCCATCTCATTAGTGCCTGATGGATGAACCCTGATTTCTACCTCTCAACCCAATTTCAGACATCTGAGGTCTGGATTTATTTTCCTAAAGTGCAGGACATGGAGACCTGGGTCACCCTCATGGTTTTGCTGGCAACAGGGTAGTGTCCAGCATCAACCACCAGGACCTGAAGGGCTATGTAATAGCAAAGAGAACAGTAGAGTTTGCTCAGATGATGAAATGAACCCTGAAAACTCTCCTTGAAACTCTCCTTGGAGAGACGAGCCCATGCTGGAGCAGGTTTTTCTGGTAGGACCTGTGGCGCTGTGGAGGACCCATCTGGAAGCAGCTTGTTCCTGATGGACTGCACCCCACGGAGAAGTGACCCATGGTGCAGCACTCTGGGAAGAACTCTTGCCTGTGGGATGGACTCACGCTGGAGAAGTTGGTGAAGGACTGTCTCCCACGGGAGGGACCCCACAGGGAGCAGGGGAAGAACTCCAGCTCCTCTCTCTGAGCAGTGGCAGAAACAACAACTGACCATAACCCCAATCCCGTCTCCCTGCACTGCTGGAGGAGAGGAGGTACAATGTGGAAGGAGTGAAGGTTGGGGGAAGGTGTTTTTAAGATTATTTTATTTCTCACTCTCCTGCTCTGATGCTGTTGGTAATAAATCTAATTAATATCCCCGCTTTGAGTCTGTTTTGCCCGTGATGGTGATCAGGAAGTGACCTCTCCCGGTCCTTATGTCAAATCACGAATCCTTTGTTGTATTTTCTCTCCTCTGTCCAGTTGCAGAGGGGAGTGAGAGAGGAGCTTTAGTGGGTACCTGGCATCCAGCCAGGGTCAACCCACTGCACCATATTACCTGTAGCTGATCACCAGGTGTGGTAAACAAAGCTCAGCCTGCAATGCAAGTTTGGGATTCTATCTTTCTTCCTGCCAGCAGAGACGGGCTGGAGTTGGAAAGCACTGAACTGTGTTCAGTGTCCCGAGGTGAACTCTGCACCCACTGGGATCCTGCTGCCTACTTGTTGCAGCACATGAAACCAACAAATGCCTCCATGTGTTTAACTCCCTAAAGGAGACAGCAACAATTGCTCCAGTGCATGTAACCAAAATGCCACGGCTTGTCAGTCAAACTTTTCATGGACCAGGACAACCGGCAATGCTAGTTGGGATGGGAGGAATGATAGGACATCCCTAGCCTGGATTGGAGCTGCCATTCAGTGTAGGCACATAGGTAAAATGGCTTCATTAAGGTCATATCCTCCTGCCTGGAAAGCTCTGGCACTGGGCTGAACAGCTGATCAGGAACCCAGGGCAGGAGCAGCGATGACCTGGGCAGGGGTAGCACAGAGTCTGGCTCAACATCTCACCAATAAATAGAGCAGCAACCTTCTCACAGGTGTGACTAAAGCAGAGAGGTTTGCATCTGAAGTAACAAGAGAGTACACCCATTTGTAGGCAACAGGAGGATCACCTAAATCCACCAAAACAAGCAGATGTGACTAATCAAAAAGATCAGAGTAAAAAAAAGGCCTTGGAAAAAGTAAAATTTCCTAGCTTTTAAGCAGCAATGCCATGGTGGGTGGCCATTGGTCGAGTTCACGTTCTTCAGTGTCCTCACATAGCAGATATGGCAGCTTTGGAAATAATGTTTAACTAACATGTTTACAGGTCTCTGCTGCTCCTAGCAGGCCAGACACAGCAGCATTTGTGTTGTAGCTACAGTTAAACAACCACCTCTTTAACGATGCTCAGTAGTTGCCTGTGTGAACTGGGACAGAAAGGGCTCAGCCAAGACAGAAGTTCGTTTTCTTGGACAAATATTTAACAGAGGGTATCTCTGTAGGACTTCACCTCGCATTAATGGGTTCTACCCAGGGAGCAGTAGGTGAAGGGACACCTATGGATGGCTCCTAAAATGTCTGTCCATAATAACAAACCATTTTATAGAGCTGCTGGAAACACGTCCCATTTTGCAAACAGAATAATCCAGAGACAAGGAAAATAATTTTGTCTATAAAGTGTGGTACCTGCCTTACAACTCAATGTATTTCAAGTTACAGTCACAGGGGTTCATCCTGAATGTGACAGGTGCTGATTGTACCTGTATCTGTGCTAACTGTACCTGCACATTAGAAATAGTTAGAAATCATGAGATTTGTCACTTGTACTGACCTCTGTATCCTCCAGCACCTTCCAGGAGACAGATCCTGGTTTCATTGCAATCAATACTGACAAAGCTCTAACCAAGTGGTGGCTTCTTTCCCTCTGTAGTAACACCCTTGCTCACCCTCTATCAGCAGTGCCATGTTGAGCTCCTCCAGCCACAGTGGAGAGTGGCTGTGTCAACTGGCTGTGCTGTGTGCCCTGCCCACGCCTGGAATTCAGCCTGAAGGTGTGTGAGGGACATCTCAACACAGGCATGGAATGAAGCACAAGGTGCTCAGCTCCTGCACTGACCCACACACACACCCCCTGCTGCCACCCAGGGCTGCCTCAACACCTCACCCAGGGGCAGCCACACCCCTGAGCAACAGGAGGGGTCCAGCTGGAAACACCACATCACACACACGTAAAAAGAGAAGTGTTTATTGGTTATATACTGTAGCGCTGACAGTGTTTGAGTCAGGAGAGACATGCAGATAAGTGTGTGTTTACATTTGGCATGCAGACTAGGAGCACTGTGTCACTTGAAGGAGGTGAGCACCATCAGTATCCACTGCAGGGGCAGCGTAGGGAGGAAAGCACTGGCTTTCCTCTACTCAGCATGCTGAGACAGGCAAGTTCTGAAAGGGTGGAACAGTGCTGATAGCTCTATTTTGGACACAAAAGTTTGTTTTAGGGAAAAAGGCAATAATGTTACCCTGGAAAATTTGCTTAACTTAGATGAATCTGTGATTATGAAAAGATTTCTTGCATTATTTGTCTTCTAACTAAGCTGGCCTAGCCCAAATATATGTTTGCAAATACAAAAAAATAGATTTATTCTCTTAAAAATACATTCCATGCAGCCTGGAGTGCTGTTTCCCCAAGGCAGGAGCTGGGACTGCACATGGGGCAGCCCAGGAGGATGATCCTTTGGGACTTGGGTTCTGATCATCAGAGGCATCTGCAAACAATGGCTTTGTGTTCTGTTGCACACAGCACAGCCCTCGGGAGGCTGGCCTGGAGCCCTGATCACTGCAACGCTGTGCAGGGGTGGCAGAGATAAGGTCTGCTACATTAGAGGTGACACCAACATGACTATTGCTTCGATTCGGAGTTAGGAAATGTGCTCGTGTCAGGTGTCTCACCCACCCTGTGCTTCCTGCCCTTCCCCTTGCTGGAGGTCCCACCTGTGGGAGGGCCACAGCGCTTCCCTCCAGCCAGGCCCACTGCACAGCACCAGTGGGCGTGTGGCCAAGCTGTCCCACCCACACTCCCCGAGCGGTGGAGAGGCAGCTCTGCAGCTGCAGAGCTGTTCCTGGGCATGCGGGAAGCTGTTCTGTGACGCAGGAAGCTGCTGCCCCTCGGGCTGGCACCAGCCCTTCTGGGGAAAGCCACTGGTTCTCCAAAAGGGACCAGCAGCTCAGTGTCCGTGGGAGCAGCGAGCACTGACACACTTCCTCTGTACAGCAAATACATTTACAACTTTGGAATTACCCAAGGGCTTGATGCGTGGCCTTGTGCATCATCAAGCCTACTGAAAAGCCGGTTATATTTATATGCTAAAATTACAAATACTTCTTCAGTGATGGCAATATTTACACATATACTCTATTTTACAGCTGTTCAAAAAAAGTGTGCAATTTGAGTAAACACATTGTGTTTCCCGAAGTCATTGCTATAAGGTTAATAATACAATCAGCTCCTATTGCACTCATTGACCAGAGGGCATGGCCCCTTTCTGTTCTAGGGAGGGTTTTCTTTCTCAGATTTAATCTTGGTTGTGGTAAAAAACACCAGTGTGACATCTGTGTCCAGTATTTACAAGCAGTGAGACTGAGTCTAGAGTAGGAGTTCACCATATCTGCTGCAAAATATTGAACAAATGACTGAGGCAGCTGGAGAAAGGAGAGATGTCACCTTGTGAGAAACACTTGAGGAGAGCAGACAGTGCCCAGCAGTTCTGCATTGCTGGGGCAGTAGCTGGGGATAAGCCAGCTGAGCAGCAAGGTGAAGCCCTCTAGTTGCTCCAGCAAAGCCTGGTCCTGGATGACAAGTGGAAAACCCAACAGCTGTTGCTGCTGGTGGTTCTTTCGTTGTAATTTAGACACAGGGGTTCCTGAGCTGAGCTGTGGGGTTGAAAAGCTGATGGATAAGCCAGTGTTTTGTGGGAAGGTACAGGGAAACCTGTGTTTATCCTGCGTGTTGTGTCACAGGGATGCAGAGATTTCCTGGCCAGGACTGCAACCAGTTCCCTTGGATGGAGCCTTGGGAGCACCGTGCTAAGCTGGATCCATATCAAGAATTCAAGGAGAGGGCTGGTAGATGTGTAGGGGTGTCCTGTGGGATGTGGACCAGTGGCCTGCAGCAGGATGGGGCTGGGACTGGGAGGAAAGCCGTTCAGTTGCTGCCCAAAGCAATGCTTGTGCAGTGCAGTGCAGGCTGTCCACTGGTTTGTACGACCAGCTGGGCAGAGTGACCCAGGGCAGGGGAGCCCCCCAGGGTGCCGGCGGTCTGGGGGCACAGCAGCAACGCCCAGCAGCAACCAGGTTATACAGCTGCAGAGCCGCTTAGCAGAAGGTTGGGGAATGTACAAGAGGGAAATAATAATCCCTGTGACAACTGCAGAGGCAGCTGCATGCCAAGGTGCTTCCCAGCTGCCCCCAGATTAAGCAAGCAGGTACTGTGTAAGGCATTTGGACTGCTGAGACAGCAGCTTTGGTTTTGAGGGGAACATGAAAAGAAGGGGTAAAGAGTCCTGCGGTGGGCAGGCTGCAGCAGCCCTGAGGAGCAGTGCTGAGCTGGGCACTGCTGGGCAGGCTGCAGGGCTGGATCTGCTGTGGGGGCAGCACAGCACAGGGAGGCAAAGGAAGCTGCTGCTGCTCAAGCAGCATCTGATTTTGGGCGGTGGCAGTGATCCTGACACACAGTGAGTGCTGAGCAGAAGCAGGGTGCTTAGGAGGGACATGGCCATTGCACAGGATTGTTACAAAGAAATTGTGATTTTAGACTGCACAATCTGCAAGGATTTCCGATCCTTCCTGATAAATACACGGGGAAGAAGTTCAGAAATCTGAATTTAGCTTCAGATTTTCACTTCATTTTAGTTTGGATTTTGAATTTAAATTTTTTTCCTGTTATCTTGTTCTACTAGCACTGCCATATCAATGGTAACAAAGAGTGGTTCATATAATTTATTTTAATATAATTTAAAGATTATTAGAGCTGCCACTCAGTACTAATTTAAAAGCATTATCTTTTTATCTTGTTAGGCAACTTGAGACTTACACATCATGACATATAAAAGAATAAGACAAAGGGTTAAAAATACGAATTTGGAAAAACATCTTAAAAATTGCAAAAGGAAACTTTTTGTCAAAAATAACTTTTCCCTTCCTCCAAACAAACTTTATAAAAAAATAATCATATCACTGAAACACGCCTCTTGTGTTTTCATAGCTATTTTGCAGCCAGGGAGGAGCTGCAGCACAGGGATGTGCAGACACACAGCTGTGGTACCTGCTTCTCTGGAGGTGGGAGATGGGAATGAGTGTGGGGTGCAGCTCAGACATTGGGAGCTGCTGGGGTGCAGCTCTTTCCACAGGACCTCTGAAACACATCAGGGATCTTTTCCTTCTGGCGCATTATCCCTGTCCCTCCGCAGAAAATCACAAGCAGCAGGAAGCACTGGGGGGTCAGTGCTGTTTGTGTACAGGCCAGCCCAGCAGCTGGGGGGTGGAATGGAAAGGAGGGAGTTGCCAAGCCACGTGCGAGCCAGGAGCAATAACCCTGCTCAGGGCAGATGCTGCTCCAGCACCTGCCCCCCTCCTGGAGCTGCGGGGACGGTCCCTGACAGTGACACCAACTGCATTCCGTGGCCTGGGAGCACTGACAGGGGGACACATCTCCGTATTTGAAGCAGTCTCTGATCACACCTGGGTCCCAGGCACAGTAGATGGGGATAGAGCACAGATGTAGGCTGTAACTATACTGGAAATCAGCTTAGGGCTCACTGGATGGCTTCTTGGTGTGGGATCTCAACTGGTGATGAGTAGGTCATGCAAGGCTTGTTGCAGACTTGACAGCAACAGGAAACAAACTGTTCTAAACAACATTTCTCTTCTCCTTCCCTCTCAATGTGTAAAGCAACAAGCAACCAGCGAGGAATGGTCTCCTCCTACTAGAGAGAGAGGGTGCTGGGAACACAGGTAGTGATGTGACCACTACCCCAGCCAACAAGGGTGTATAGGGACAATGCAAAATGTCTCTAGGAACGGAAAGCTTTCAGTTGTGGAGGACAGCTGTCATGGGCTGGACGTAGTCACAGGGACACTGCTGGGATCTTGTGTGAATGTAAGTGATTAACAAGAAATTCTCTCTTGTCCAGGGGGTACCATTGTTCAGAGAGGCTATGTAGTCAGAGTTTCCATATGGAGACAGACTTATCATCCTATATGGAAGATTAAGATTGCAGGTACAGAGATGAGAAAAGGGAGTCCCCTGAGCAAAGTCTCTGCAGCTGCCTCTTCAGCAATGAAGAAAAAGAATTCACTGGTAAAGCTCCTGTACCTTTCAAATCGCATTACAAAAATGGAATTCAGACTAGCTGAAGCCTCTGGAGAGGTTACAAACAGGTGTGATGCCTGGGAGCTTGGTACTATTCTGCCTCTTGCTCCACTGTTTTTGAGCAGAAGGGAATGCAGCTCATCTCCGAGATGTTCGACAGGCCCGGGAAGTGCCCTGCAAGAGACAACCCACAGCGTCACAGACCGGACAGACCTGCAGCTCCCCAGGGCATTTCTACTCTACAGACAAGGATTGCAAATGCCTTTGGCAACCACCCCAAATCCCACCAGGATCCCAGTCCAATGGTGGGGTGGGGAAGAGCAGTGACAGGATGGGTTTGGAAGACAGAGGCTCTGCCAGCTGGGAGTAAGCCCAAAGCAAAGGGACCTAGCCCTGCCTCACAAGGCTTTTTTTCATGCTGTAGCATACCCTGTACCCACTTCCACACCCAACATGTGGGTCCTGCAAGTGAGATGCAGAACACCTGACAACAGAGGCACTGGTGTTGATTTAATGTCAGAGCACACCTTTTGTGGTGTTCAGGCTCCTGCTACAGTTGGTGGAGGTCTGGGCAAGACACCAGACCCAGATGATTGTGTGTACATTACAGGGATGACTTTACCCAATTTTATATCTGCTGTTGATCCAATCTGTGCAGACAAAGAAAGCACAACACAGTCTCAGGTATAGGACTCTGCCCCGGGCCAGGAAATACCACTGTGAGTATCACCCCTTGATGACCACACAAGAACATTGCTGGGTGCCTCTTTCCTCAGCTACTGACAAGGACAGTGTAAGTTCACTGATCTCTGCTGCCAACACTACCTTTCTTCAAACGCCAGTCTGCGAAGGTCAGCTGGGACCATGGACCTCTGGGATCTTAATTCTGTGCCCCTCACCATAAGGTGCTCTGTAGGGCACTCAGCTGCCTTGCTGCAGTCCTGCTGCTCTCATGGCAAGACTCAGCAACTGCGGTGTCCAGTGACAGACACTGGCAATGGGCTTGGGGTCTGACAGATTTCCTGCTGTAGGTGACCCGTAAACTGAAAGATAAACTTTGCTCTGGGCAGCTGCACAGGCCAAGAGGGAATGCTAGGAGAAAAAGGAATTCTTTTGTGCAGACACAAGCATGCCTGTGCACCTGAGAATCCAAGTCTGCCTGGACCTCTATATCCTCAGATGGAGGCCCCTTGTGAAGGGGCTGTAAGACACAATTTTTTTTCACATTTCAGACCGTAAGTCATAGTCACTATAATGTGGGCCATTTTGCATTTCTTTGTGTGTCCAGAAGGATGTATTTTAGGAGGCAGAGCAGCAAGTATGTAGCAGCAGAGAAGCACTCCAGTAATACAGCAGCCAGCTGAAGCAGGGACTCCGCTTTTGTCTCTCCAAATGTATTTTTCCATCCTTGATTGACTCGTGTACCACAGCATGACTAGATGCAGTGCCTCTTAGTCCCTGGAGAATATTTTTAGCCATAAAGCTAGCTGAAACAAGTTTATAACAGAAAATACAGCAGCAACTCCATCCCTGGGAAGCGCTAACTTCAGACTGGATTTCTTCTACAAGGTATACTTTCTTTTTGGACAAGTTCTTTATGTTACTGGGAGGTCAGTTCAGATGTTGACTTCGTGCTTTGTAACCACCTTCCCTCACATACCTGCTCCTCTGCTTGGAGACCTGGTTGTGCAGGGGAGTTGGATTCAGGGTCCTGCAGCTCCACCTTGGTGGCTGGCCTTTTCCCTGGAATGTCAGCCTGTAAGAGGTACTCAGAAGAGCTGTACTGCTTCCTTCTGGAACTGGACACAAAATCCTTGCTTTCATCCTGTGCAAAGGAAAATAAAAAGGGTTGGGACCTGGGGACTATGAAGGGTCTGGAATAGCGCTGGGCTTCTCGTGCTGGGTTGGCAGTGTGAGGTACTGCCTTGAGTCCCTTTGGCAAGAAGGCATTGTACAGAAGTAATTTTGGCCAGGGAAGAGAGGGGTGAGAATATGTGAGAAACAGCTCTGCAGACACCAAGGCCAGTGCAGAAGGAAGGGGAAGAGGTGCTCTAGGCACCGGAGCAGAGATTCTCCTGCAGCCCATGGTGAAGAATGTGGAGAAGCAGGCTGTCCCTCTTCAGCCCATGGAGGTCCACAGGAGTGCTGAGATCCACCTGCAGCCTATGGAGGAGCTCCTAATGCAGGTGGATCCCAAAGGAAGCTGTGACCATGTGGGAAGCCCACTATGGAGTAGGGTCCTGCTGACCTGTGAGGAGAGGAGCCCATATACTGGTAGGATTTGTGACCCTCTTGGGGGACCTATGTTGAAGCAGCCTGTTCCTGAAGGACTGCACCCCATGGAAAAGTGACCCATGTTGGATCAGTTCATGAAGAACTGTAGCCTGGGGAAGGGATCCCATGCTGGAGAGGGGGAAGGACTCCTCTCCCAGAGCAGTGGCAGAAGCAACACATGATGAACTGACTATAACCCCTATTCCCCATCTCCTTGCATTGCTGGGGGTGAGGAGGTGGAGTTCAGGAAGGATGAAGGTGTTTTTGAGAATTGTTTTACTTCTCATTATCCTGCTCTGATTTTGATTGGTGACAAATTCAATTAATTTCTCCAATTAAGTATCTTTTTGCTTGTAACAGTAATCCGTGAGTGATCTCTCTCTGCCCTTATCTGCACTCATGAACTTTCCATCATATTTTCTCTCCTGTGTCCAGTTACAGAGGAGAGTGACCGAGGGGCTTTGGTGGGAGCCTGGCATCCAGGTCAGGGAGGACTCTTCTATAGGAGAGCCGCCCATCATAATACGATGGCTTCCTTTGACAGCAAGCTGCCTTTAAGGTTTTGTCTAATATGTGCAAGCACACAGCCCAGCTCCAGTTGTATTAATGTCAGAGGCATAAGAAAACTATGCATTCATCTGGCATTGCTGCTGCTCATCTGCTCGCTGCCTGCCAGCGCCTTTGCACTGATTTTCATCAGTCAAACATCAGATCAGAGAAATACCAACTTCACTATCTGAACCATGAAGCCCAACAGAATGACTGCTCAAGGTCTTGGGTTGCCTCAGGTCTTTAAGGAACTCGAGAAGGTTGAGTTCCAGCACCAGAGGGAGCTGGTCCCCAGGCTGCAGCACCCATCCTGCTCCCTGGAGCTCCCAAAGCAGTGTTCCTGAGAACTGCTGCTTCTGCAGCACAGGTATTGCACAGGACTGTCAATAACTCCTGTAGCTTCATTAGGGACATTTGCCTACATCAGCAATAAGGCAGGGAAGGCTGCAATGGAGGAGAGGAACATGGATTTTAGCAAAACCAGCACAGGTCTCGTGTTTCCCAGATAAGATTGTTAAGCAAATCTCAAGACTGCGGATAGAGGAGCTGGAAAGAGATGACAGTGATACCTTCACAGGACAGCTGAATGTCAGCACAGATCAGTGCCCAGCCTTCTGCCAGAGGAAGAACTACATCTTTAAATGAAACATCAATCCCAGCAGAAACAGGCTGCTGTGATATGAGGCATATTATAAGCCTGAAGATACCCTCCAAAGGGTTCTTTTCCAAGGGCATATGCAATAATTTAAGTTGCCCAAATACATACCATTTGGTATATTTAGTACACCTACGCATCTATGGTCTTTTAGGTTAACTTCGTATTCCTCATTTACAAGCTAAAAACATGCTTACTTTATGACCAAGAATTCAGGTTTGTGCCTACATGGTGTCAAGGGTGAGTTTATTGCAAAGTATGGTGCGGAGAGAGACACAGCTCAACCCTTACCAGCCCTGTGTGAATTAACACGCGGCTGCTCTCCTGACTGCCTGTCCCTGGAGACATGGGCGAGGCTGGAAGCCAGCTAATCCTTGGGATACCTTGGGATAACCACACAGAGCTCAGGTTGCTCTGTGAGGTACACTTCAGCTTCTGTGAATGTACACCACATAGCTGGCAAATCTGATCTGACAGTGACCTTGAGAGCACCTGAAGAAATCTGTCAGAGGCAGCAGCTCCAGCGGCAAACACAGCTCACCAGACCAGATATCTACACGTGTCACTGCTTTGAGGGACACCCCTCCTGGTACCAGCCAAAAGAACAGGAAAAGAGCACAGCCATCCTTGTAGAATATGGGCATAGACAAAGGAGAGAGCAGCCTCCAGCCACCACCCATCTGTTTAGGAGATGCCTGGAGAGCATTTCCAGGCCAGAGTCTGGTTTCACGTGAGGAAACCAAGCAGCTCTTACCAAAAAGAGCTCTATCTCTACAGCTGCCATTAGAGCTACAGCTCTGCCTGAGGCACAACCCCACTCAATTCTGCTCACTTCCAGCATTTTTTCATTGCTACTTCAAGTAAAAAATGCCATGCAAAGCCACTCTGAAGAGCATACCATGCCCTACTTAAGCTGTAACTATGTCTTCTCTAATCCTGGCAAGACCAAATGCTACTACGTAATTATTCATATGGCATTACAAGACTCAAAGCAGATGGATCTAATTTCAATAAGGCTAAATCTGGTAATTCACATGTGAGATGCTGCACTGAAGACAGCAGGAGCTGGGAGAGGCAGCACTTAAGAACTAAGCTGTAAGAATTTCAAATCACGCTTCCTACAACTACCAGGCCATGTGGAAAACCTCATCAACTGAAAGAGAAGAGGGTTGAACACAGGACACTCACAGGTAGCGCAGTCCGGTGCCAAGCAGCTGCTGCTGTAGGATCGCTCGCACAGCTCCTGCGTGTCAGCAGTTCAGATGCACTTAAGTTACTTTTGGTCCTTCGGGACCCCAGTTCAGGGGCACTCCAAGAATTAGCCGTGGCACGGGTCCTTGCTGAGGTCTGCTCCAGGGAGTCTGTTCTTGCACTATTCCCTTCCACTTCAGAGAGGTCCACTGAGGACCTACACAAGTTTGTGGTACTGGAAGCTGCACTTTTTTCCACTTCAGTTTGAGAGTCCTCCAGGGACTGTAAGCCTTGTCTCGTTCTCCAGGAACTTCTCACAGCGACATGCTTTGTTTCAGATGAAGCTGCATCTGAAGAGCCGTGGCTCTTCCAGCTGATTGTCTCTGCAGGCAGTTCACTGTTCCTCTCTGTGAGTTCAGAAGTCTTTAGCATAATGCTGCTTCTGGAGACCACCGTTTCGGCTTTACTCCTCCGCACTGCCTCTCCACTTCTGTCCACCTCAGATGATAATTTCAGAGCACTTTTATTAACTGATACCTCGAAGGGTGTGGGGACATTGTTTGTTATTGATGGTGAAGGCTCATTTGAGGCTGCTCTGATGTTGCTGGTGGTAACATGCCTTTCCTTTCCTGCTATATCTGCAGTGGTCCTTGGAGCTGTTGGCTCAGAAGGGAAGATTGTGATGCTGCTTGTCATTTTATTTGTTACCATTTTAAAAACAGACTTCTGTTTTTCTGACTCTACCTCCGAAACAGTCCCTCCCATGACTGCCTTCATATCCTTCTCAACAATTGCAGGTTTAATAATGGCTTTTGATCTCAAAGCTTCTCTCGGGCTGAACGACCTTCTGGATTTCAATCCTCCAGTGCTCGCATCTGACAGTTTTATACACTTGGTGGAGTCTTCATCATTTACAGTGTTTTTCTCATTCTCAAAAAGCGATGCTCTAAAAACTCCTCTAGAATTGGAGAACTGCTTGGAACTGTCTTTCTTTCTTGTCTCAAAATCTGACTGAGTGGTTGTTTTTTTGCCTCTTCCCGATTCTTCATCTGAATTAAGCTTTTCCTGGTTACTCTGGATGGTCTTGGAGTCAGTTTTTAAACCCATATTCACGTGATCTGTTGCTGAACTTGCAGACTGCTCTGTGTCTTCTTTATCAAGACCTGTGAGAATCTGCAGAATGTCTTCCTGACTCCTGGAGCGATGGGAACGCTTTGTTAGCATTGAAAACTTCACACCTTCAAGCGATGTGTCCGTGACTTCTTTTTCCTGGGAGATTATTGCCCTTTTAGCCCTCCCCTCCAAGGGCTGTCTGGGTGATGCAGCAAAAGTGTTCACTGCTTCTACTTTAGAGCCAGCAGAGTCTGAGGCTGACACATGGGAGGACAGATGGTACCTGTATGCCGAAGCTGTGCCATTGGAAGAGGTGTGGTTACCCCTCGTGAGCTGTGTGCCCCCCGTGCAGTCACTGACTTCAGCCTGGCTTGTCTTCAGCTTCTCAGCCAAAGAAACCATTGATTCTTCTTTACTTGACTTTTCATCCCGTGTGTCAGCTCCATTTTGGCAGCTGCCACGGAGCACCTGAGACGGCTTTTCAGCCTTGGATCTCAGGCTTGTGTCACCAACAGGTTTAGAAGGCGCTTTCCAAGACTTCTGCTCCTGTGCAGCAGGAGGGTATCGGCTGAGGACAGAGGGCTGCTCTTTGGATCTTTTCCCCTCATTCTGCGTGACGCTGCCTTCCTTCTGACCAGGAGAAATAGTGGAAACTAAAGATTTATCTTCCAGTCTTTTGGTATCTGTGACAGCAGTGTCTGAAAAGGCAGATGCACCAGATGTTTTTCCTGCTTTTCTGTTCATTAAGGAACTGGGCACCTGCTTACCACCATGGCTGTAGCTGTCATTACTGACAGAGAAGTCTCTGTTCCGTGCTCTGTCCCGGCGCTGCTGTGGGGAGAGCTCCCTTGGCTTGTGCTTGACTGCTGTCAAATCAGCTGGGACACCTCTGTATTTAGGTCGGTCATGTTTTCCCCTGCTGGAAAGGCTTGTATCTTCATTTTCAACCTCTCCATTCTCCAGATCTTTCTGTTTCTTTATTTGTATTTTTATTTCTTCTAGCTGACCTGTTAAGAGTTTGTTTTTATTCTGTTCACTCAAGTAACTGTCTTGCAGGTCATTGTTTTTGGCTCTTACTTTTTTAAGTTCTTCTTCTAAAGATTCAAAACGTTTGATCTGAGTTTTAAGTTTCTCAATTTCTTGGGTGAGATCTTTCACTTTGTTGTCTTCCTGGTTTTTATTCTTTTGGTTTTCTGATTTATTTCTGGTTTCATTTTCTACATGTTTCAGGTAATCCACACTTCCCTTCCTCCTGGTCTCCTTAGAAGGCAGTGCAGAAGTCAAGTCATCTTCAATTCTCAAATCATTTCTGTCCAGGAGATTGTTGGATGACCTTTCTAGCAAGTTGGACGCATTTCTAGTTTGATCTGCTCTATTTAGTTTATTGTTTTGTTCTAGTTTCTGTGTTAGCTCCTGGATTATTTTTTCATTCTGCTTTTCTCTTTCATTAAAATGTTTTCTTTCTGTGATAAAGCTCAGAGCTAAGGATTTCAGCTTTTCTAGCTCACCCGTTAAGCTCTGCTCAGTTTTATCCAGCCTGTCCTCAGATGCTTCCAGTTCTTTCACTTTCACTCTAAGTATTTCTAATTCTGTAGATATCTTTTTGGTCAAGTTCTTTTCTTCATTGAGGCTAAGACATAGCTGTGTGCAGTCGTTCTTGCTCCTCCCAAAGGCCTCCTCCAGCTTCTCCAGCTCTGCCATTCTCCTCTGAAGGTGTTCAATTTCTGACTTCAGCTCTCGAGTGAGGCTCTCCTCCTCTTCAAGTTTTTCTTTCATTAATCTGCAAAGCTCTTCAGCCTTCCTAATTTCTTCATCCTTGCCTTCAATCTTCAGCACTCTTTTCCGCAGGGCTTCGATGTCAGCCAGCATGCTGGAGTTGCTGCCTTCTGCCTGGATAACTTTGTCCTGGAGGTCAAGCAGTTCATCCTCTGCTTTCTGCAGATTTTTGGTTGCTTCCTCCAGTTCATCAAGGCGGCGACTGAGGCTCTGCAACTTGAAACGTAGGTGCCGATTGGAGGTTTCCTTATAACCTGTAAATTCTGCCATGTTTATTTTATTTCTTTCAGGTGAAAGCTTTGCTTAGTCTGGGTGAACAGTAGAGACCTTGTGTATTCCTGGTACGTTATCGTTCCTTTGAACAGGGCAATCTCACTCTGAAAGAAAAAATGTTTGAAATCAGTGTAAGAGCTCAGAATATAAAATATTCTCAGTATGTAAGTTCGACTATAAATGTTCATATAAATAACTTCTTAATTAAACATATTTCTGAGTGCTGAATTTGGAGAAATGAAACTGCAGAGAAGACTCCCACTCCATTTACTTTGGTTATACAGGGTTTCCAAAAATAGCCTGCTCCCAATATCTGAGGGCAGGAAGTGCCCTCCCCTGCTGGTCTACACAGGCAGTTTGTGCACTACCAGCAGATTCTCACCCAGGGCTCCACAGTCAGTGTGGCTGCCTATGTGCAAGGTCCCAGGCCGCAGAGGGTCATGCAGGACTCAGGTCCCTGTACATGGACATGCCCACGCAGCAGACACCTCTCTTTTCAGCACTGCACCAGCCTCCTGAACACACCTTGCTGAAGGAGATTCAGGATTTCAGAACCAGAAAAATGCAAGCCCCAGCCATGTGGTAACCATTGAGGAGGGGACAAGCCCCCCATGCTGGCTTGCAGTTGGAGGGATTGGGAGCTGCTGACATTCAGCACTGCCCATCACTGCCAGGATTTCTCCTGCATCCTTGGCTGCTCAGCAGAAATCTTCCCCTGGGTTGTAGTCACATCCCAAGGACACTATGCCAGTGGAGTTTCAAGTTTCTCCCTCCTGTTTCAAAAGCTGTCATTGCCCTCGCTTGCCACCCACTCACCCACCCAGGAGATGAGAAGTTGCTTACACCTCTCCTTGCTGCTGCTGAGAGCAAGCAGTGATTAGAACACACTGGCACACTCTTGGTGTACTCAGTGTGAACTGTTCCTGGCTCAGCTCAGAGCTGGTAGGATGTTTTTTAAACAGCCCCTCTGTGCTTGGCAGGTAGCAGCAGGGAAGGGGCCCTGGCCATACCAGAATGACCACTGGGAGGATATGAAGTTCCCCTTTGGCAATCAGCATTACCACCATCCTGTCCTGGGCCCGAGGCACAGCTCCAGTGAGTGCCAGGGCTACTGCAAATGTGAGGAGAGGAAGGGTGACTGCATCAGCTCTTTGACCTATGCCCTTGCTCAGGCTGGCTGCCTTGGAGTGGGACTTGACCTCCAGAATTTTTGTGGAGCTCTCTGCAGAGGAAACACTCAGGAGTTTCCTATTTCACAGTGCCAAGAAGCAATGAGCAGGATGTGGGGAGGAGACAGGGCCGGTAAGGGAGGCAGCAGTGCCCTAATACATATCCTTGGGCTGGAGATGATCCATTTCCAGACAGGCAGGGGGGCCTGTGCTGCAGAGAGGCACCTGCCATGCAGGCCATGGAGGCACTCCTGGTACACACCAGGCACCCTTTGACCCATCCCCTAAAGAACCTCCCTCACTCTGGGGGGGCGGTCACCAACCTGTTCGGTTGATCTCATGCTCCTCAGGTACCTACCTGAAAGGAGCACTCCAAAGAGTACCTGGAGAGGAACCTCGGCGTCCTGTGCGCAGCCTTGGCCACGTGTCTGTCCCCTCCCCAACCACCACAGCCACGTCCTGCTCCTGGACAACCCTCTCTCACGCTGTCCACACACCGTGAAGGCCTTGTGGGCCACAGGCTCACTGTGCAGCTGCCTGCAGGCAGGAAAGGCTGCTCGGAGCCAGCAGAACCCCACGAGAAACGTCACCAGCACGGCACAGGAAAGGCCAGGGTGAGCAGCTTCGAAGTGCCCTGAAAACAAAGCAGGCCTAGGAGCTGGGAGTTAATGGTTAACCTGGCATCAGCTACCAGCTGGGAAGGGAGGCCAGGCAGGAGTGTGATGGAGGCAGACCCACACAGGGCTGGCACGCAGCACTGGTAGGCTGTGTAGGTGTGCAGATCAGTGTGCAGTGCTGGCTTTGGGGCAGTGCTGGTGTGCTGAGCAGCTGTGCAGGGCTGATTTCCAGCCAAAGCTGGTATGCAGCACTGGCTTTCAGGCCACAGCTCCTACAGGTCATTTCTGCAGAGCTCAGGGGACAGAGCTGCATGTGGCCCACAAGAGTCTTGCCAGCTGGGACAGGGTGACTTTGGCTACCAAGCAACAGGCTCCTCACCAAACACAGACCATGATGGCTCAGCAAGTTCTGCCAGTGGTACCAGTCCCACAGCCCACTTTATGGCAAAGGCTGGGAAATAGAGAGCTACCTCCACAGGCAGGTGGGCAAAGGGGCTGTTCTTCCCTTTTGTCGTGGTTTTGCCCAGCCGGCCAGCCCCTGGGGTTGAGAATGGTTTTATCCAGGTGAAGTTCCGGACAAGAAGCCAATTAAAACTCTCAGTAACGCCTTTGCTAATTACATATTTAAGAAAACGGAAGAGAAGGGGATTGCGCAGTTGAAATTAAGAGTAGCAGCCATGTAGGAGGCAGCGAGCTCCGAGTGGGGGCTAGGCCCCCTCCTCCCCTGGCCCTGGGCCAGGGGCAGGTGTAGCACTGAAACTCCCCCTTCTCTTCTGTAAGAGAGTGAAGAAAAAAAAACTTTAAAAGACGAACTACTTGGACAGAAACTGTGGCAGAAGAATTCCGGCAAAGAGATAACTGAGTGTCCAAGGTCAAAACTGGCAGCCAGAGGAGAAAGAAGAACTGTGCAAAAGGGGGCTTGTTTCTCCCCCTTTTTTGCTCTCTCCCTTCAGCAGGGAAAAGACTGAAAAGTAATCCCTACTACCTGTGGAAGTTTGTTGGGGTGAGGAGACCCCCCATGCAGCTCACAGAGGAGCTCGTAGATGATGTACCAGGAAGCCAAGACTTCATGAAAAGGACTGAGATGAAACAGAGTCCAGTTGGAGATTTGTGACCCTGAGACAACCTCACGCTGGAGCAAGAACGGCTCAGGTGAGATGTGGGGATCCAAGTAAGGAATCCATGCTAGACCCATGCCGAGAGGTCTATCAAGGACTGTTCTCCCATGGGGAGGGACCTCCATAGGGAACAAGGGTGGACTCTTAAGCCATTATCCCCTGTGACTCTGTGGTGAAGATCCATAGTAAGCAAATGTCCCCTTGCAAGCCTATGGAAGGAAAAACCTTCAGAACCTGGGTAACCCCCCAGCCTCCGGTCTTAGCCCAAGAGGGGGGTAGGCCCAGCCCTGGAGGCTGACACAGAATGGGAGAACAATGAAAGAATTCCAGCTGCGACGAGAGTACTGCAGAGTTACTGGAGAGAGAGCTGGAACTCCGAGAATGGAGAATGATACTGCTTCTCCTCCTTGGACTGATATAAAGAGGGGAGAAAGAAGTATTTTTGTAAATACATAACACTTTTACTTAAGTAGAAATTGTTGTAGATATAATTCTTTAGTTTTTAACTTGTTAGTAGTTTTTATTTTGCTAGTAATAAATGCTCATACTATTTTCCCCAAATCCAATCTCTTTTGTCTGCCTAAACCTTCTCTCAACTAATAGTAATTGTGAAGGGTATGAAAGCAAATTGACCCAGGGCAAAACCATGACACCTTTCCTCCCTCTTCTCTGATCCAAACAATCCTGCAGCATCAGCTGCCATCCAGATGGAGAAGGACCCTGCTCTCACACACTTGGTGCCCTGGGGGAAGCCCCATCATGGAGGCCAATAAAGGCTCAAGCTCAGTGAGCAACTGGGTGCAGAAGAGTGACCTTGTCCTGAAAACAACAAGCTTCTGCAGATAAGAAGAAACAATCACCCTGGGAGGTGACCTGGGGTGGTCCAACACAGATTCCACCAAGAACTAAAGGGGTTATGGGCACAGATCCCTGGGACGGGGCCCAGTATTGTTGGTGATCCACCTATTTTGTTGCTCCACCAAACCATGCTCCTAAAGTTGGTTCCTACAGGGTCTGGACCATGGCTTATAACATGCTTTTGTATTTGCACAGTATAAAGCTGAGTGAAGACCTGGCTGTGGGCCATGGGTCAGGATTTAGATCCTCTGGCTATGTTGTCCCAGCTCATGGGTCATAAGGAGGAGAAGAAGGATGTTGGGACTAAGTTACTGATCTCTGTGTATGTCAGAGGCTACTCAGAGGAGAACCTGATTTAGGAGGAAACACTCAAGTTTTCACATGATGCAGATAATTGAACTCAACAGTTGATGGTATGAATGAATTACCTGAGATGTCCCTCAGGGGCTGATGAAGTTCAATGTCTTTATTAACAACAGAGATGATGGGATGCAGCATGTTCTCATCAAGTTTGTGGATGATACTGGACTGGGAGGTGAAGGGGAGCACGGCTGATATGCTAGAGGGCAGGGCTGCTGTTCAGAGGGACCTGGGCAGGCAGAAGAAAGGGATAGACAGCCACGTCAGCAAAATGCAGCCCAAGTCCTGTCCCTGTGGCACCAGGACAGGCTGGGGATTATGGCTGGAAATCCGCTTCACAGAAAGGGCTCTGGGGAGTCCTGAGGAGCTGAACAGAGGTCAACAGTGTGTTCTTCTGGCTAAGAAGGTTAACCACAAACCGGGCTGTGTCAGCACATGCACAACCAGGTCAAGGGACTCAGAACTCTACTAGAGATGTCCCTGGAACTTGCCAACACCTTCCCAGCTGACACGATTTACTGCCAGAGATGAAAGAGGCTCAATCTAATTAGCTTAACAAGGAGAAGAAAGAGATGTAAAGCAACATTTTCTACAAAAAAATAATATTGAGAAGGATCCATGAGATGTCTCCCAGCTGAAGGCCCTTTAACTTCTTGGCATAGACAGAAGTAACCTCAGTGCTTGGAAACAGAACCTGAACAAATCAGTTTTAAAATAAATTGCACACTTATAAGATTGAGGGGAATCAGCTATTGTAAAATATTATCTTAGATGTAGTGGCCACTTAAGGCTGGTCAGGCTTTGAGTTAGGGCTCAGATTAGAGACCTTTAGGGGTACTTTCAACCTAAACTATTCTGGCTGTTCATGATGGTTGTTATCCAGTCTGTCACCAATATGGAAGTATCAGAAGGAATTCAAACACTGGGACTATTGTTAATGCTAATTATATTGCTGTCAGATGTTTAACAGGAGCTGTTAAATAAATCTGATAAAGCTTGTAAATGTATTGAACAATCTGACATGGATGTATGGAGTTCAGATTTTTCTTTCTCATGCTCTCATTTTTTGAAAAGGGAGCCACAGTAACATCCCTGTGGATTTGAGTTTCTGAAAAAATGGTCTTCGGATGAGATATGTAGGAAGCCTGGGAGATCTCCAATTACCTGTTATTCAAAGAAAATATCAAGGCAAACTATGTGGCCAGTAACTATCTAGGGAAAAAAGATTTTGTTTGACCTAAAAGGCCCTTTATTAGAGCACACTGAGCCAAACCCCAATTCCACACTTTAACCAATTCAAAGCAGTAATGTAGTACCAAACACTGCAGTGAATTTACCAGGAATCACTATTTCAGTGACTCATTCTGATTCTATTTTTCCTCATGGATTTGTCATTGAGTTTTCTGATATTCCTCAACAAGTGTGTGGACCTCCTAACTAGCATTACCAATTGTCTGCTCCCAGTGCTTAGGACAGACTACTTTTCACAGCTCTTCTGATTCTGTGTGGTTTTTGGCCAGGGCATCGTGTTAAACAGCTGTGAGAATTCCCTGTTCAAGACATTTACTAGAGGCATAACTCTCCATTACCCTTCATGTTCTTAAATTTAATTATTTCTGCACACTCACTTTTGCTCATCATTATCTACAGTTTTATGAAAATGTTTCCTTATAGCATCACTGGATGTAACCTTCCCCTGGAACCACTTTATCTGGCCTGCACAACACATACATAGTCAGTTCACAGCTATGCATGGAGGCAAAAAACCTCCAGCCAGAAACATTTGTGTTAGCTAAACTCTTCATGAATTGGGAGATAAGCATCATCTATTTCAGGAGCAGCAATTAAATGACTACTCCATGAGATCTGCATAGATCATCTCTGCCAGAGCTCCCCAGGGCCGTGATGCTGTTCCTCTGCAGAGGCACAGAAGCACCTTACCCTACACATTGTCTTCCTTGCTCTGGTTTGGTTGTTGGCAAGAGTCCCGTCAGCACCCACGGCTCTTGGTTTCAGGATGTCCCCAGCAGGCTCATGTGGGAACAACTGTTAGCAGCCACTCCTACGGTGCTCTCTGCTATGTCAAGATAAAAATGTGGCCAGTTGCCACACGTCTGTACTGGGACACTTGGATACCTCTCCCGAGTGCATTTTGCACTTAATCTTTGGGTTTTTTAATCTTTTTGCTGTGTTTTTATTCTGATAATGCAACATCCCTCACTGTGGTCAGGGGAGTCTGAGCTCCCACTGACAGTGCCGCTGGTCTGCCATAGCACCTGTCACCTAAAGAGTCACAGTATAGATATTCCAGCCTTACCCAATCATAAAGGTAAATGAGATTTATTAATGGCTTGGCCTGCAGACTCTTTTTATTAATTTCTTTGTTTGCTCTTGAAGTTGTCAAGGTTTCCCATAGATTCATCGTCATAAGCAATAGAAAATCAATAGATTCAAGCACAGCTATAATCAGAGAATAGAAAAGCAATTTTTCCCATTAGAGCTTGGAGTCCTTGGACTCCCCTGCATTGTGAGGCTGAGGTTTGCATTCCTCAGCTCACAGGTGGTCCAGTTTCAGGTGAGGAGCAGAGAGGGGCTATTTTCCATGCTCTTATGGATGGTACTACTCCCTCCACTTCCACAAATGGTGGGGTGACCTTCGATCCTCCCTGTTCTATTTTCTGTTAAATTATTACTCAGAATACCCGTGGGAACTGCATTTCTGCACTGTGCACACATCTGGGGAAAGGGAGCCTTAGGCAATGCAGGTCTCCAAACTATGGATTCAAATTGCATTAGGCAGCTGACAGTCACTTCAGGCACGAGGACAGCTCTGGGGATGTACATCAGCAAAACCTGGGGTAGCGAGGGGTTTCCTCTGAGCAGTTCGGGAGGCACTGGTGAAACTCTGCTCCTGTTCTAACGCATACTCTTCCACTGGCAGAATAGGTTAGGTGTGTCGGCTGGATCCTCCCCCATGTAAACCTGCAGGTTTATTTGAAGGGTTTCTGATTTTGCACACATATGCAAGGGAGAGTGAACATGTCACGCTCACATGCTGTAACGTGCTGATGGATCACACTTCTATCACAGCTCAATGTGGTGAGAGCATCAGTGGGACTTTTCTTCCCTGCCCTAGGGTGGAATGTGCTGGGAGGAGACCAGCATGTCATTCTTCATTTGTAAAGAAAAATTTCTCTGCCGTTTATATAGAAGAAGGACATGGGTGTTACAAACTGCAGGAAGGGCAATACTGTGGCCAGAGCCTTCAGTCACTTAAAGAGAGAAGGAAGGAAAGTTTTTCTTAATTTGATTTTGCCTTTTGTGAGCTCTTTCCAGCACATTATTCTTGACCTCACACAATGATACATAGTCGTGGGAACAGGAGAAAAACATTCAAGAAAAGAAAAAGGGTGTAAAGCAAGACAGACTAAATAACAGCCAGAGTCCACTATGTGACATCAACTCTGCCTGCCACCTGCAGGCACGTAACAACCTCCTGGGGCAGCTGAGGAGGAAGACAAGGTGTTTGCTCACACAGGATGGGGACAGGGAGCCCCTGAACACAAAGGCAGAATGCCAAGAGACTTTTGGGGATGTGTTTATTTTGAGGGATGAACTGTCTCAGAAATGTCTGCATCTAATGGGAGAGGAAATTCTCAAAGTCAGAAAAAGCTCAGCAATCTGGAACTGGTTTGAACATTGACTAATACAATGCTAGACTAGAGACTTTTGAAATAATGAGACAGCAGCCAAAAATAACCACAGCAACCACAACCTTCAAGACGACTCAAATGAAGACACCAAACAGCATCCACAGCAAGTGTGAGACACTGCAGCAGGCTCTGCAAATGCAGGAGAGGATCTGGCACATCCTGAGTCAAAGTGACCCTATGTCAACACTCAGTCATCCAGCAAACTGCTCAGTGGTGCTCTTCTCTCAGCAATATAAAAGGAATTTCTCTACACCGAGGTGTCAGAGCCAATGCAAAAGCAGCAAAGCACAAAGGCACACCTGGTTGCTCACAGCAGATGCTTTGAGCAGCACTGGGGTTGGAGCAGTTGCTGTTGCTTTACTGTGCACAGCAGAGATTTTGTTTTGCTCTATTAAAGCTGCTTCCCTCTGGCTCCCCCTTGAATTCACTGCTTGCCTGACACTGGAAGGGCTCACTGAGACCAGGTCTGAGCACTTGGTGACCAGGTGCAGCATCTTCCTTGCAGCAAATACACAGCAGTGTTAACCTGTACCAGTGCCAAACAATGTCCTGCAGCCAGTGGCTGCCTGAGAGCCCCATGGCAAGCAGGGTGTTACCCACACTCCAGAGCTCTTGTTCAGAAACTGACTGATCCTTTCAAAGCCCCTCAGCACGTTACTCCTATGTGCCAGGTATCAAAAGTGCCTTGTACTTGCAGCAGACAAGTTACTATTTTGACAAGCTTATATTTGAATTCAGCAACACATTTTTACATATTGTAGGCAAGCAGAAGAATTGGTGGGACAGCTGGGGACCTCATCAAAATCATAGGCCTCAAGAATTACCTTCCTGCCTTCTTCACTCCCTTGCAAGAAAAATGCCCCATTCTGCACTGGAATCAAAGCTCAGAAAGATGTTTTTCTTCTTCCCATCCTGCCACTTGTACTGTCCTCAGACGCACATTTTACTGTCACATTTGATTTCACAAACACTATGCAGGCATCTCTCCAGCAAGTCACAAACTTGGCAGCATCCAGCAGATGGCATGGGAAAAGCAACCCCATCTCAGTGATGCCTTTGTAATATTTACT
Organism: Pyrocephalus nanus; assembly: GCA_038380795.1. Classification (NCBI taxonomy): domain Eukaryota; kingdom Metazoa; phylum Chordata; class Aves; order Passeriformes; family Tyrannidae; genus Pyrocephalus; species Pyrocephalus nanus. Next base: position 260,535 of record CM076285.1, read on the forward strand.
GGATACGGACATCTCCCACCTCCTTCACCCTCCATCCCTCCCTCCCATCGAGCTCAGCATTGCAAAGGCTTCAGGGACCATGGCAGTCACCATTATTTCACCCCTATAACATGTGCTAGCATGAAGGCACCTCCTAGACCTGAGCTACCCACAGGCTGGCTCAAAGCCCCAGGAACCAAACTTTACAAGAGCTTCAGACTAGCTGAAAAGATTCAGAGGAGATCAGAGCAAGCAAGATTCAGAAAACTGTTAGAAAATTAATGAAAGAATATTTCAAAGATTATTGAATGTGAAGAACACCAAGTCCTATGACTCAGGGAGTCCCTGGAAGTGGACAGTGGGGAAAATCATATTCGCTATTCTCATGTTTCTCCCCAACATCTTGTTTTGGCCACTAGTGCAGGTAAGATGCTGAGGAGACAGGCACCTCAGTCAGACCTGCAGTGCCCTCTCCTCTATTCCTTTTCTTCTCTCTTGCATCACTGCATCTTCTCTGATTCTCAAACTTGCATTATTTGTAGATATTTAGCATACAGTAAAAGCTCTTCTCAGACTTATCTTCCACACTGTCACTTTAATAAGCTGGACTCCTGAGTTTGCTCTTCTAACCTCTTCATCTGGCCACCACAAATCTTACCCTTTGAGCACAACTCTGTTCCCTCCACTCTTCTCTTATGCTCATGCTGAAGGCTGGGCCAATGCTATTAGTCCCAGTTCCTGCTGTTGTTTTCACATCCTGTTACCTTCTGCTTATCTCTGGTTGGGCTCACTTTGTTCAGCACCCTACTTCTGCTTGCACATGGTGTTACGCCAGGGAACTCCTTGCTGCACGATGTTGTGGAAGTTAAGAGTCCTCATGGGTTTATAAGCAGCAACTAGATAAATTCATGGAAGAAAAATCCCTCAAGGTCACATACAGGAAAAGGGACCCAATCCTAGTTCAGCAAGCCAAGCCCTCTGAGACAAAACTTGGAGGTTGGAAGAATTTTCTGACCTGCATCATTGCACACTTCCCTCGTCCCCATCCTCCTTCCTGGGAGCCCATTTCTAGCCATTGCTCTCATCCACGGAGCTCTTATTATATTCTTGGGCTCCTGTATTGCCCCATCCCAAACATCTGTCCAGGTGAAACAAGACTAGCACTGCACAGCTGCCAAGTGCCACACTGCAAATGGGCTACATACCCAAAAGCATAAACACACACAATTTACTGTCCAGCAACACTTACAGAGCTGGGAAAGACCTTCCTGGTAGAATACATCTAATAAGATTAATTTCAAGTACTCATAACCATCTCTGAATCATTTTGCTCATTACGCATAGGCAGCTCTGAACTTCACATTCTTCCTAACATGATATATCCAAGAGCCACATGGTGACAAATAGATCCCTGTGGGCATGACAATGACAGAGTATTGTGTGTTTCTCTGTACCCCATCCAATACAGGGCACATTCCGCTCTCCTAACAGAGTACTAGAAGGACATCCATGTCAGCTTCTTTGCAGGAACACTCCTTTGATTGCTGTGAGCTTTTCTGGCAAAACTCTTGGCTCAGACATTCAGAGGTTTCCATGCGGATCCCTACAAACTCTGCAGGAAATGGGGATTGCTCTAAAAGTCCTCTCAAAAAAATAAGCTCATCAATTCAGTAGCACAGACAACTGGTTACCCTTGTGACTTTCTTCCTGGAAGAACTCAATCAATAAAGTTTATAAGTACTAAAAGGAAAGCTTTTCAGCTCCCTTACACACACAGGAACAGCATGAGGAGTTCCCATAGCTACTGTCTGTCCTGCACTGCTGCAGCTCCCAATCCATCTGCTTTCTGCCTTGGGCAGAAATCAAAGGACAGGCAGGCAACCAGTCTGTGCATGGGTGCCTGCCCAGCCTGGGCAGAGAAATGCAATTCAGCAAACTTTCAGTGGATGTCCAAAGCTAGGACAGAGCTGAGTTTTGGAAAAAGGAAGCGTACAGGCCCCAAAGAAGCTCTACAGCACACCAAGGCAGCAAAGTGGCTGCAGGGCAAAGCCATGGGGGGAGAGTAAGCAGACAACAAGCACCTAACATCTCCCAGCGTGCTGTTCAACAGTGCAAACGGTGGGATGTGCCTTTCCTCCCCACTCACACGGTCCCAGCAGTGGTGTCCAATGTGAGAGTGTGTACTCTATGTACTCCAGCTGTATTTTCTCTCGGCCCAGCAAGGCTGCTGTCCTCACAATTTAAGTGCATTTCAGAAGAAAGCAGCAGCTCTGCCAATCATCATGAGGTGCAGGGGCCCAGGCTGCTGGCTGCTGCCAGGGAGCAACTCTGAAAGCTGCAGACGCACATTTGATTCAGACAAAAAAGGCTACAGGGCATCACACTGAGCCTCAACCCATCCCTGCTGGGCCTCCCCAGCAGCCCTGACTGGTCTCTTGATGCACTCCTGCACAGCTCTTTCCATGGCCTATAAACCAAAAGGTTTATAAGCTATCTTTGCTGAGGTCCATGCTCTGATGAAAACACAAGTTTACTTGCTTGCATTGCAATTTGGATTCTTGTGCTTCGCTCTGCTTCAGCCACTAGGTCTGTTACCACTTGTTCAGGGATGTCCCAAACTGTCCTGACTCTGCAGCTCTGGAGTGTTACTGAGCTGGATCTGATGCCTTCTCACTCCCAGCTGCATATTCCCTCATGCTATGCACACTCACACACTCCTATCCCATGAATTCACACAGGACTTCTCTGGGCTAAAACTAACCTCATTAAGGTAAGAAATAGTGGACAGAAAAATGTTTGTCCCAACACAAAGGAGTACAAAGTATGAACAAGGGTGAAAGTGAGCAACACAGAAACAAGGCAGAAGAAGGCACCATTTCTCCATCAGTGAGATTTCCAACTGCCTACAGCTGCCAGGTGCATTTCTTAAGGAAAACAGTGGCAGAGCTCTTATTAGCTCCTACCTACATAAGCACTTCAGGAGAAATGGGTTTACCTCCAGAAAGCTTCCCAGATTTGCACTTCAACTTTGAACTCACACCTTCCTGAAGGAGCGAGTGCCCACACACAACCGGCAACGGGGGACCTGCCCTCGCTGCCACCCTGCATCAATGTGTTTCTCCACCACGTTAGTGAAAGCAGCTGAGGGCACTCTGAGCTTGGAGTCATAGAGGCAAAGGATAACTGAAGATCTACAGAAGGACCATCCAAGTCTCATGCCGGAAATGACAGATGATGTTCAGTGTAGATCAGCATTAAGTTACAGACACAGAAAGAAGTATCCTAACTTTACAAGTGAAATAACAAGCTTTCAGCTTACCACAACCATTCAGGAAATTATTAGCTCATTGTTCCACAGTGGTCAAAAATGAAGTCTAACACTATGAGATTCTAGTAAAGAAGTGCGGCACAAAAAGAAGAGAATGTTAATTTCCCACTGCATCAACCCATGGCGTGCCAGCATCTCCAAGGCTGTTTGCAATTCCAGTGCCACCTCAGCCTCTGCTGCCAGCTAGAACAGATAAACAACAAAGCTAGTCATAAGTATGATTTCTGAAGAGGAAAACCCTGAGAAACAAGAACTATTTAGCCTGGAAAATGAAATGACTCAGGAGGAATGTGACAGTTCTATAAAATTATGAGTAGTCTGGAGAAGAGGGATATGATCAATTGCTCTCTCTGTGCAGACACAACAAACATGGAGAGATGCTCCTCATGACATGCAGGTAGGCTGCTGGACTCTGCCACAGGATGCTGTAGATACTAGAAATTTCTATGGGTGCTGGGAGAGCACACAGAAACTACTTACCACAGATTTTCCCTGTTTCAGCTATCTTTCCTAGGGCCCTGTTCTTGGCCACTGCAAAAATACTGGGCTAGATACACTTGTGGTGTGATCCAGGACAAACGTAATGGCCTTGGGTAAGAAAGTCAAGCCCAGCTTGAGGATCCGTCCTGGTAAGACTTGTGTCAGGAGCTAGGTGAAACCAGAATTATGGCAGATAGAAACCACGGGCAGTGCCTCTTCACAGACAGGCCATTGCCTTCTCTGGAAGGCCAGGCAAAGCAGCAGCTATGACTTCAACAAGACTTAAAAACCTTGGATGCCACACTGCTCAAAAGCACAGCTTAACAGTGAGAGTAAAGAATGGGTTCATCTCACCCACAATTCAGCCCCAGCACACTCCCAGAGGTGGCAGAGCTACCCAAGGCAGCTGGCATGGCCAGCAGCCTAGCCTGCACTGTACCTGCAGCCAAAATGCTCGGGTGAAGCCGAAGCAAACCCATCATCCAGGTCTGCTGCCAAATCCTCTAATCCTGAAGCTGACACACAAGGTGACTGAGGCGACCTACTCTTGCCCTCGGTATTTTCAATCCCAATTGACTGCACTAGGCTGTTCAGAGGGGTGCTGTGGGCTGGACATAGGCAGCTCTGTACTTGCTTCTGTGCTGTTCAGCATCTGCTGCTTCAGAAGCACTTTGGCTCCACAACTGCCTGGAGGTGGAGGCCCTGCAAGGAGGCAGCAACACACAATTTCACTGAGGGAATGTTCTGATCTTATGTCACAACTTAAGATGGAGCTGTCAACAGATTATTTAACAATCTAATTTGCATCTTATTTTTTTTAAGTAGGTGTTTTGTGCCAGCCTCAATGAACAAGACTGCTCATTGTCAAGAGAAACATATAATCCTAAGTAGACTAAACTCTGATAAAGGAGATTGATCCCAGTTAAGGGAGGTTTCTCACCTCTAAAACCAAACCAAACGTAGAGTCTGAAGTATGAGGATCTTATTTTGTGAAAATGGAGAAAGAACTAGAACATTCAAATTCATGGCCATGCTGGTAATTTCCATAACACTTATTAAAAGCTGAGTAAGAATCACACTCAAAAAATTAGGAAGCAGCAGATGTAAGGAATCTTGACTTTAATGATGCTTTTGATAGTGCATTCCATGTGGATTCCCATAAGCATAGTAGAGAAACACATGTCTAGAGGAATTACGATGAGTCAGAAACCTCAGGACTCCCTAAAACTGTCCCTTGATGGCAAGGGAAGCACCTAAAGAGAGAACAGATGGAGTCACAGCAGAAAGCAGAAGTAAGTGTCCTTCCACCTACCTACAAGGCCATCTTGTGCAAAAAAGGCAAGTCATGCTCTGGACACATTAAGAGAAGAGCTTTATACACAGCAAGTGAAGTAATTTTTTTTCCCTGAGGATCTTGGTGGCACAATACTGTCTTCAGGGCTTGGCTACAGGTTTGCACATGACCACATAAAGGGATCACCAAACCACTGATGTGTTATCCAGGAATCAGTCATAGTAGCAGGCAGCTTTGTGCTGCACTGAAGATGCAACTGCAGTGTCACAGGGGCTCAGAGGCACAGCTCTCCTCACAAGCTGCCTGTTCTGCTCCTTGCTGGCTCCCTCCCATGTCCCACTCACTACCTGTATGGAGGGCTCAGCCACCTGCAGGATGGAGCACAACCTCAGCACCAAGTCCCCAGCAGAGCTGCAGTGCCCCACCATCACAGGTACCAAAACAGCTGCTGAAAAACCAAAGGCGCATAGGGCAGCCCTTTGGCATCCCTCCCAGCTCCCTGTGCTGGGAAATCCAGCTGCCTGACCCCAAGGTCCTACCCAGACCTACCGCTGTATGATTTGAGGAAAGAACCTGGCTTAGCTCTCTGCTTGAACATTCCATCTCCTTGGATGGTACCTGCATCCCCAAAAATGCAGCTGCTAGAGCTGTGCATTCAATATAAAAATGTACCGACACCCTCCACAGATAAAAAAAAGAAAGTAGGCAGCACTGTCGCAAAATCTTTCACCTGATCCCAGTCTGCTGCCTAAGGCATGTGGATGAACGGCCCCTTGGAGACTGCACTGTCATCACTGACCAAAGAGAGCATTCAGGGTACACCTGTATCAGTACATGAGACTAGCTTAGGTCTGTCCTCTGTGCCAAGGCCAACTGGCATGGAACAAGTCCCCCTGGCCTTTTAAACTTGCTTTGCCTCCAAACATGACAGACCTTGCTAAATCCTGATCCATCCCCAGGAGATGAATGGGAAGGACATGCCAAGAACTGTACAAACAAAGTAGCATTGATGATGGTGATCCATGGCTCAGCATTGCCCCCAATCCTTAGTGCTAGTAGGGAAAATCTTTTGGGAATGGGCAACTTCTAGCTCTATTTCAGAAGAGGTGCCCTGTCCTCTCTGCACACCTTGCCCTACACTTCCTTCTGCTCTGTTCACGCAGATGGTCATTCTGAGCAGGCTCAGCAGGCACTGGACAGACCCTCAGACTAACAGCACAGTAGCACAAGGAAATAATATGTGATCTGAATTAAAAATGATCATTCATATTTCAATAAGTGTCTAAATTTTAATTTTTCATTAAACCTTACTAAGAGCCCTTTAACTCAATAATTCTCAGCAGACTTCCAGGACTAACTACTCTGACAAAATTCAGTATTCAAGCATAAGACCAGTTTTAACTGCTCTCCTGTAGGTTTACTTTATAAACCATTATCATTGCCATCCACCCGTTGAACAGAACAGCCCTGCCATTAGAAAAAAAACATGATCATTAGAAATCTCCCAAATCAGTAAAAGTTTTGCCTTGAGTCTATGCAGAGTTGCTCTTGTTGGAGGGGATCCCTCTTCAGGGTATGCTGCTCTTCCCTGGACTCATCTGTGAGAATGGCTGACACCACAGCTCCCTGTGCAAATCCACCACTTGCTGTGCTTAGTGCAGATGCAGGAGATGAATTTGCTGGTTCTGTTTCAGGAACCTGCTGTGGGATGGATGGATGGACGGACAGCAGTGCTTCTGCAGGCATGCTCAGCAGCCTGGCCTGCGCTATACTTGCAGCCAAAATGCTCGGGGCCAAATGAAGGCTGCAATTAATATGAACTCAGACTTGTGCAAGGGGCCCTGAGCAATACAGGGAATTTGATTCAGGTTACCGGTGCCACTGCTGCTGTTCCTGGAGCAAACCAGAATTTAGACCTGAACTGTGTGTTGGAGGAGCTGCAGTGCCCAGCATGCAGGCACGCTGGCAGCAGCAGCACTGCAGTAGCTCAAGCACACGCTGGAGCCCATTGCAGCTGCGCCACTGCAGCTTTTGGACAAGCATTTGTTAAAGATGGGGGAGGGACTAGCAGCATACCTCAGCTCAGCTGCCTGGGGAACAGAAGGGATTAACACCTGGGGAAGAGGCCAGGAGAAATCGGTCAGCCACATGAAATGCCTCTGGCACGAAGGGTGGCCAGCTTGGGTTACACCAACAGCATCACTTCTGGCTCCAGGCAAACCTTTCTGGGACAGGGAGGAGACTCTCTCCTATCTGCTCCTTTTGCAATTCATAAATCTACACACTCTAAACCAAGACGCTGGGTGCTGTTACCCAACCAAGGCGCTACTGCCAGCTCTGCGTCTCTCCCAGAGCCGCTCAGGTGCTCTGCAGGAGCCGCAGCTGAGCCGAGCAGCGTCCAGGGCAGCCGGCAGGCAAGACGAGGCACGATGGTGCAGCGGGAGGCGCTGCTGTCAGAGGGTACCCACCCACTGCACGCACTGACTCACAGGCCGCGCAGCCAAAGCCTCTGGGATTCCTCCCTCAGCCATGTGACCCAGGTGGACCTCAGGTAGAGCGACTCACAAACCACTTGTACACATAAAGGAAGGCTGGCTAACCAACACACTGCAAGTAATCTCCAGATCCTTCATGGCCCCCCAACACAAATTGTTCCTAACCCTGTCCCCTGGCTGTACCACAAATATTAACTGTGATTTTGGACTTCCTTATAACAAGTGGCATTTTTTTTCCCTCTGAGCTCCCAACCTGCAGCTCTTTTTTTCACTGGCAAGTGTGAAATCAACGAAAGGAAGTATTTAGGAATTTATGCCACTCTTTCAAATGTGATTTACTCAACGAAGACAGCTGGGTGGATTGGAAGATCCTAACAGGAGTCTTTGTGTTCAATTTATTGCTGAAAATATCCTCAGGTAACAAAAAAAATAACTAAAATAACACTTACAAACAGATCACAGCCTGGATCTTCAAAGGAACACTGCCTTTGTGAGAGCATGCTTGTAGCTGTGGGGACTTAAACACATTACCCTCAAAATTAATGCTCCATAGACAATAGGGAGACTCCAACACAAGCTGCCAGGATTGTGTCATGACACTGGGCAGCTGTGCCACTGAAAAGTGCCCACTCAAAACCCTTGATGAATTTATGGATGGAATACGTTCACTTACAGGCTGAGCCTCTCAAAATGACAACAGGCAATTCACACACAGAGCACTGCACCAGGACTGAGCCAAACAGGGCAAAAAGGACCAGCTGCATGCCCTGTGCTACAGATCCTGCTCTGGGCAAGAACTGTTGAGAGTCTCCTTAATGCAGAAAGAGATAGCAGAGGGATACCTGGCCTCTGATCCCTCTTCCCAAAAATGGGCCAGAGCAATTCCCCATTTGCTTGTATAAAGTGTCTCCTTTGACTAGGGAGGGCACTGACACAGAAGAGCCATAACTTCCCAGAAAGATCATCCTTAGCATCCAGTTGCCTCCTTCAGTAAGTAGCTAAGAAGCTGTTTTAAGTCAGAAGTGTTGGACAGGATTTCCATCAGGAAGGTCCTGCATACTTCTCCCACAGACAAGGGGGAGTAACATTAGCAACTTCAAAGTTCATCCATCTCCCACCAGCCTCTTGTCCATACAGCATGAAAGAGTTAAAGATGCCATCCAACTCATGACTATCAAGGGAAACCTTTGTTCCAAATTCTCCATTTCATGCTGCTAGAAAACCAACAATCTTGAAATATACCCTGTATTAACAAGAAAGAGGCAGTTCTACAGGGCAGCCTGCATTGCTTAAGTCCACTGGTATGTAATGGACAACACAAATTCTACTGCTCTTAAAGCACATACATTTCTGCAAGCATTACACAAGATGCTAATGAGGAAACCTGCAGCCTCAAAGCCAAGCATTAATTTATCTGAATCCCATCCTAAATGAAGATTGGAGCCAAGAGGGTGTGTGCTTTTCTTATAGCATGTTTAAGTGAAGAGTGAGAATAGAGCATAAGGCACAAATGGCAGCAGCACTTTTTTGGGCATGGCTGTCTAACCTTGCTCCCTCACACTGTTATTTACTTGTCTTTTTTCCCCCTGTACTCCCTGGACTGAAGGAAGGAAGGATGTTTCATAGGAAGGAAGGACTGGCGTGGCTGTACTGAGACAGGACCACAGCACTTCCCCCACCACGCTGTTCCTCTCTACGAAGGAGGGAAGGAATGGGAAATTCACATTTTCTGTCTCATCTTGGTTGCCAGTAAGGAGATGAAGTTAACCCTAGTCCAGCTCCCACTCCAAATAGGTTAGTGTCCAAAACTGGAGCAGGTTGCTCAGGACTGCATCAAGTTGTGAAAATCTCCAGGGTCAGAAATGCCAGAACCCTTGGGGCCCTATTCCCCCAGAATCTCAGAATCAGACCAATATCAGGGTGAACATTATTTTCCTTTATGATCAGTCAGAATTTGACACACTGCAATTTCCTGCATCTAGAATGGGGCAATCTGCAGAACCAACCTACACTGGGGGCTGAATGGATTGAAAGCAGCCCCGCAGAGATGGACTTGGCGGTACTGGTGGATGAAAAATTCGACATGAAAGCCAACTGTGTCCTTGGCTGCATCAAAAAAGTAATGGCCAGCAGGCCAAGGGAGGTGATTCTCCCCCTATTCTCTCATGAGACTCCCCCTGGAACACTGCATCTGGAGTTCTGGAGTCCTCAGAAACACTACAGGGGTTCACATAAGGCCACAAAAAGGATCCAATGACTGCAGCACTTCCTGTGCGAAGACAGAGAATAGGGGTTGTTCATCCTGGAGAAGAAAAGGCTCTGGTGAGACCTTATTGTGGCCTTTCAGTGAAAGAGGGTTTATAAGAATATGAAGAGGGTTTATAAGAAAGAGAAAGACTTTACCATGGACTGTAGCAACAGGGCATGGGGCAATGATTTCAAACCAAAAGAGTAGATTTGGATTAGATATGAGGAAGAAATTCTTCCCTCTGAGGGTGGTGATGCCCTGGGACAAGCTGCCCAAAGAAACTACGGATGCTCCATCTTTGCAAGTGTTCAAGGTCAAATTGGATGGGGCCTTAGGCAACCCAAAGGTCTAGTGAAAGATCTATCTGAATCTCATGACACTTCAGACACCACCTCACTAGTACTGGGCAGAAAAGAACAACCTTTTCTTCTGATCTGCCCCACACTCAGTCACTGCCAAGCTACCAATGCTTTGCTGACACCACTCTTGCTTTTGCAGAGGAGAGGTGGTGTGCCTCACCAGGTCACACACAGGTGGGCTCCAAAACAAGGACTGTGCTGAATGCTCTCAGCCTCATGCTGCAGCAGTCACAGCAGTCATTGGAGGCACACAGGCAGAGATTACTAAAAAAAGAAAGAAAAAATACCAAAATTAATCAACCCACTCTGCTCTGCAAATCAGCTAAAAGGGTAGGCAGCAGAGGAAAAACTGAATGGAGATGATCCGTGGGTAAGGACTTGGGAGTATGTTTCTGCTCTAAGACAGTGAGAGAAAACAAGCCAGAGGATGGGGCTGAGGAAGGGAAATGTAAGGCAGGTGACCCAAGCTCGAGTAGTGCCACCTGGCAATCAAGGCAGTCAGCAGGGCACAGCCATTTTCCTGCACTTTGCAGTTACTGTGTCACTGCCTCAAGCCAGCCTGTCAGCACAGCTATCAAACACCGTTTGCTGTCCAAGCTCTGCAGACACTACACAGCCAGAGAGCCCCCCCATCTTCCCATCACTGCAGGAAAAGAGCCCTCCACCTCCACAGCTGGTCACAGCACTGCTCCCACAGTCACCTTCACACACACAATTCCACGGCTTTCACCAAAGCCCTGCTGAGACTTGCTTGCCCTTTCCCGGCGCCTCTGCGACAGTGATTACACACTACAGGAAAAGCCCTATTCCAAACTTCTCACTGCCACGCTCTGCCCAATGCAAAAGGGCAACATCCAGAGAATTTCAGAGCATATGCAGACAGTTTACAATATACTACAGCCAGATCTCAAATAGAAACATCAACAACCACGTCACACAGGATACCTTTATGCAAAGACATTAATCACACTCAACAGCACTAAAAACAATCCCAAAGAGCAGAATGGGATACAGACAACATTGTGAGAAGCTTCATTAGAAATTCTCAATTGCTGCAAGTTCAAATTCTCACCACAATGCAGTACTAGCAGTTATTTACTATCATCCAGGAATTATTGGTTTTCAGTAATACAGACATATTTCCAAATGATTCACGCTACCTGAGGAATTAATGTCTTTGCAGCTCTGTTCCAGATCCTAGGTCAGGAATCTCCTTTCTATTCTGGTAAATTCCACTAAGATAGCACATGTAACAACAAGTTCTTATAGCAGTTTCATCAGATTTTCCCTTTAAGGTAACCCACTGCACTCCCACGTGAGGCATAGGCACCTCAAAGGCACAGGCAGCTGAAAGTGCTGCAGTGGAATCAGATGATCAGCGAGCGCAACCCTGGAGCCTCTGCAGCCTCTTTTCAGCTTTGGAAACATGTCCTGCAATTTTCAAACCAATCCACCAGGGAAGACAAAAGCCAGTCTTGGAGCTTAAAACCCAGATAAGGTGTATATAAAAGCAATTTATACCAAGGCAATTTTGAGGATAAATGTGAAAACAAAGGCTGACAAATTTTGCTGCAGCACTGCAGCAAAAGCTGTCACTCCCAGCTGTGTGGAGCTGTACAGCATGCAGCACAGGCTGGCAGGGCTGACGACACCAGGCAGCAGAGCCACACTGCCAGGAGCCCTTGCTGCACAGCCCAGAGCTGTTCTAGCTTTCTGCAAGCATCTGCATTGCATGTGACAACAGAGAAAAACGTGAAAAGTAAACATTCAAGGTAAAGAAAAACATTCTTGAGTTAATTAAAGAGTTGCTTGAGCTTATGTTCATCATGATAAGTCATGTAGAAAGGCACATTTTCTTATGTTGAAGCTACCACTTTTAGAGGTCAATTAGAACACTGCAACATATATAAGAAGTGCAAACACAGGTCCTACCATGTCATGCAACAACGTGCTCCCTCTTTCACTCCCACTACACCTTTTCCTACCACAGCATTTACACTTCCAATGCAGTGTGCTTGCTGTCGCCTGCTCCTGCCCCCTCGGAGTAGAGGGGATGCCTTGCTACATGTTGCTCCCTGGCTCTCTGAGGGGAGGAGTGCTGTCCTGCCGCAGGGGTGATGTGTGTCACCGGAAGGCACCTTCCTCGGCTGCCCCGCAGCACTGCTGTGCGGTGACAAGGTCTGGCAGCCCTCTCACATCACCTGCCTACAGCCACAGCCTGACACATGAGCCCAAGCTCCAGTGGTTTTGTAATATTAACCATCAAAGTTGAATCCTACCAGGGCTAAGAAGGTCTCTGTTCTCATCTCCTGCTCCTCTGCTTTTCAGAGGTGTGTGGTGCACACTCCAGGATGCCCGCCTGGTCTTGGCCACAACACTGTTTGCAGGGAGCCTGAATGAAATCTGTCTTGCTATTTCTGAGACAAACAATCACAAATCCAACTAAGTAACATGGGGTTTTGTGGCAAAAAAAATCTTATTTATATCAACACCCCCCCCAACCATCAAGTTTGCAACTTGAAACTGCAAACCTTAAAACTGCTGAGTTAATGAGTTAATTCAGTGAGTTAATATCAAGTGAGGCTTGATACTATGGCCTCAGCTGTACAGTAGGTCAAACTATGACTTAATCTATGGCTTAAAAAATAATTAGCTAAGTAAATTCAGAACTATAAATTTTTACATGCAGGGGCTCATCCACCCAGTACTAATTAAAAATCACTAAAGCCTACACTTTCCCTTTTGTGACTTAAAGGGGCAAAACCACATTCCTCCCAAAGCAGGGCAGACAGTGAGGGGTGAAGAAGCACCCCTACTTGGCAGTGCATGTCTCCCCCTGCTTCATCCTTGAGCACCCAGGAGCTGTGAGAAGTGAGAGCTGCCCACAGAGCCGAGCCTGCCTGTGCCTGCTGCCAAGGGAGGACGAGGGCGGGCACCAAGCGTGGCTGGGTTGTGGACAGCCAGAGAAGCTCAGGATGGCAGCTGTTATGCTGCAGTGGGCTGAGGAGCAGCTATACAGAAGTTTCCAGCTCACACAAAGTATTTACACACATGAGACCAATGCACTTTGCTGGCCCAAGTTCAATACAGCTGATCAGACCCCAGACAACAGGCCTCAGAAGTTAACTTTGCGAGGAAGACATTTGAGGTTAGCTCAGTACAATGAAGCTTTGACAAACAGGGCCAAACTTGTTGAGACTTAATAAATACAGGAACTTTTCCACTGAAATACTCTAAACACGGTTTCTCTACTCTTCTGCCCAAACCTGGGCAGCACTTTGTGCAATCGAGGAATTTTGCAAAGGTAGCACGTCCAAAGTGAAAGCACCAGGAAAGCAAGGTGGTGGCAGAGATCTGAACGGAGACAGCGATGCTTAGTATGTTTAAGGGATGCTATCACTGCACAAGTGACCTCACAGACTTTGGACCAGATCCTCAAACTTAAGTTTTATAGTCATTTTCAGGTGGCACTGCACTGCACCTGCCTCCTTCTAGTCCCATGCTTCCCTTCCTTGACCAGAGTAAAGCACCCCAGCAGCCAGACTAGGAATCAGGCAGGGCTAAAGGGGGTGGGAGGGAGGCTGATGGTTAATTTTCATCCAGATCAACTGCTCCCTGTGGCTTCATGGAGTTTGTGTCAGCTGGAGCAGGGCTAGAAAGGGCCCCTGGAGGAGAAAACGGTCAGAACAAAGGGAAAGGCAAGCCCACTTCCTCCAGCAACAGTGCCCACCTGCACTGATGTAGTACCTCCCAAATCCATGACTGGATAGGATGTGAAAATCCCTGTCTCTCCTCCAAGTAGACAAGAGTTGTAGCAGCAAACAGCCATTCTCATCTTCGCACTGTCACATAGAAACAAATTTACCACTTGATGTGTCCTTACACTTTACAGCTGTGTATTTTGGCAACTTTGTTCCTAAGCGAAGAAATGATCCATTTCATTCCTGGGTGGATTTCCTATTGGTGTGGATCCTAAGCGGTTCCACGATGTGCACAACTTCTCCAACTCTCATGGCCCAAGGCTGCAGAGCAGGCTGAGTGCTGAGTGTAACATTAAAATTCATCTTTTTCTAAACACCCTCTCTCCTTTCAGCCTGTCACTCTGATAGTGCATTCACCTTTCTGGATTTTGTTTCTAAGAGAAACTCAAATGTTCAGGAATGCAAGTGTTAAATTCACTGTACAACTCCCGCAAGAAAGCACAGAAATATCCTCAGCTTTGTTTTATATAGAAGGAAACAGAAACCGCCTGTGAATGGTGTTCACGTTTCTGTGAATGCTGACAGCACACTTAGCTAAAGGCTATGTGTTGCACCTGCATAGCTTACTCCACTCTGGCAAAGGTTAAAGAACACAGGGCTTGAGCTGGTCCTTACAACCCCTTATCTGTCAAAATTAGGGCCTTAGCAGGGGAATATCTCTGCCAAAACCTAAAACAATGCCAGAAACACAAAAACATTAAAGCCTCAATTGCCATATTCTTATGGCTGTTATCCAATGCCACACTTCATATTTGATCATCTCAAAACGCACTGTTTTTCAGGCTGCTTGAATCAACCAAAACCCTACTGACTTCACGGAAATAGCATGACTGGAGTCTCAGAGTCAGGGTGGTTATGAAAGCTTATAAATCTGGACTATTAAAGGCAAATGGTTTGTGGGTTTTCCACTGTCACCAGCTCTAAGCCCTCAAATCTGGAGAGATGTGACTGTCCACAGTGTGTGCAGTGAATGGCCACAGCTGCCATCAGGAGCAGGCGGCCAGCCCCTGCTACCCTGGCAAACAGCTGAGCTTGGACACGGAGATTAATCCCACCTTTGGTGACTAGGGAGAGAAGAGGACATCAAATTAAAGGACTAAAGCCTGCCAAAGATTCAGCCCAAAGCAGAGAATAACAGAATAGAAGGACGAAGCCAACCACCAGCACCGGGAATGCAGGAAGTGCTGGCAAGCAACACCTGCTCATCAGCTATCATCAAGTATTTGAAAACACTCATGCTTTCTACTTCACATGAGTGGATCCAACCAATTACCCAAGGCAAAAAGTCTGTATATCAGGTCTTAGACTTGCAAAAATGTAAGTAATCATGCCATAACCATCACAACGAGGGTTCTCCCTTCCAACACGCTCCCATGACCTGCACTGAACTAGTCAGTGCAAAACACATCACTGCTACGAATCATCTACAGTTCATCACCCTCACATCAATCCTGCAACCCAAATGACCTCCTAAAAAGATTATTTGCTTCTTTTTAGTGTAACAATTGTATCAAAATTGTTCTTTTTGTCATTTGGCTCAGTCATGCCAACTACACTTTTTGAAAAACTTCCATGATGAAGGAAGCCTTTGGTTCCCCACAGACCACAGCCTGTGGTGGGAAGGAAAGGTTTCATGGAGGACGAGTACAACCTCAGAGTGCCTGTGTACAATACTCTGGTAAGGTCATGCTCAAAGAGGTAATCACCAACTTATTTGAATACACAAAATTACGTGGTCTTGATTGCAAGGCATACCAGGCTTTTAAACATTATCATTTCTGGTAATAGCTACATTTGAGAGTTCTCTTTTTCAACAAGAGTTATTTTTGCCTATACTTCCTAGCTCACATTAAATAATGAAAATCAGTAACTTATTCTCAGTTGGGCCAAATTTTCTGAACATAGAAAAAGCCTGAGGGCTAGTGAAAAGCTCATGCTGTTTTAACTTATTTCTACTTCCTAGGAAGTCAAAGTCGGTCAGGCTGCCCTGTAGTGGAGTGCAGAAACTTTACCATTTATAGGATGACAGGGAAGTTTGGGCTGAAGTGCTACTCAGACTAGGAGACACAGGGGGGACCAGTCCACTCTTGAATTGTACTGTTCTCCCACACTCTTTACCCTGATTCACTTCTTTCCACAGAACTTTCAGCCACAACTCCAAAAGAAAACAGGTGTCCATGTCCTCCTCCTCCCTGCAGTGGTACAGAGGGGGCTGGCTGCCCTGAGCAGCCCTAGATGGTCCAGGTGTGATCCTGGTGAGGGGGCCCATGCCCAGAAAGGGTCTTGCACTTCAGGGCTCCCGCACAATCATCACTCCCTCGGGTCTCCTGGAGCCCCAGGGTGGGGGAGACAACCTGGCAGGCAGTGCCGACCATTTTTTGCCGTCCTCGCCACTGCAGAGCCAACACAATGGAGGAATTATACTTCTGTGAGTGCCACAAACGCAAACCATCCTCGGAGCACACTGCCCCTGCCGAAACCAGCCAGCTGGCCACTGGCTGCACACCCTGACCAGAGCACAGAGCTGCGGGTCTGTACTCACACAAACTGTGACACTGTGAAACACTGTCTCCCCTCAATGTCCTGAAGGCCAGGAGATGCATATCTCTGCCAAGAGACTGGAGGCATGCAGTAAGTTGCTACATTTTTTCCCTAAATTCTGAATGCCTGAGACTATTCCAGGGCTGTAAAAATACTTGCCCCTTCCCACTGTCATCACTGTAGTATCACTCAGAGAGCATGGCTTGCCCACCCCAGCAGATTTCAGCGAGAGACTCAATAAGCAACAACCCCAACACACACGGTAACAATGAGCACTACTTCCCATGATTTTTGTGAAGATTTTAACAGACTTTATGCACCAATTAAAATCTAATCCCACTGCAGCTAACTTGAATGTGCTGATTAGTTGGGATGGTCACTTTAACTTGTGTTTAATTGGTTTAAAGGCTTCAGATGTAGCATTAGAAAGGAAAAATGACGCAGATTTGCAATGAAAGTGTGGTGACCAAGGACAACCAGCAAAGGTCTGCTGTGCTGCTGGCTTCACATGGCACGTGGGACACCTGACAAAGCCAAATGGGGTACGTCTGAGGAATTCTAGGAAGACGAAAAGTTTCACAACGCTCCATCAATTAATTCCTTCAGGACGGGGGAGCAAAGAAGATTGAAGTGAATAACAAAGGCAGAGCGTCAAAAAAGCACGTATATAATATAACGTTATTAATTATATGATAAGTGTGGGCAGGCTAGAGAAAAGTGGAATTCAGGAAAAATAAGGATCAGGAAAGGGAGTATGTGACTGCAGCAAGGAAAAAAAATTGGTTATCCACAGAAATCGCGTTAAAGCGCCTGGAAACCTCCAAAATCTCAACTCCACCAAGCCCCAGCTAAAGGTTTAAGACCCTCCCAGAGGGCAGCTCGCGGCAGCCCCGGAGGGACCGTGCCCTTCCCGGGCGGGGACCGAGCCGCTCTCCGCTCAGGAAAGCGGCTGTTCCGGTCCCGTCGGAAGGAGCCCGACGGCGGCTCCATTTCCGAGCGGGAGCCGAGGCCCCGGCGGGCGCTTGAGGGCCGGGTCGCCCGCGGAGTGGCGGGGCCGGTGGGGTCTCCCCGCGGGCGAGCCGGCCCTCAAGCGCCCACCCGCTCGCCCAGGAAGGGACGGGAAGGCGGCGGTCAAAGACAAAGCGGATGCCTCAAATTCCTCCCCGCCCCGCCGGTCTGCGGCACCCCCCGCCCGCCCACTCATCGCCCACCTTCGCCTACCTGGGCAGCGGGAGCGGCCGGGCCTCCCTCCCTCCCAGCCCGGGCTGGGGCAGCCGCAGCCCGCGGAGGGCTCCGGGGCTCGGTGGCGGGTGCGGGCGCTGACAATGAGGGGAGGGACGCGGTGCCGGGCGGTGCTTGACGTCAGCGGAGCGGGGCGGGGGCTGGCGGGCCGGCCCGGCCGCGGAGCGGAGCCCGGGGAGGGTGGGGAGGCACCGGCCGCCATTTTGGGGGGGCGGGTTCAGGCTGCGCTTCGTGGGGGAGGGGATTTTCTGAGGGGCTCCAGGAGAAAGCCGGGCCGGGCGGGGGTTGTGAGGGCAGCGTTGTTGGGCGCAGGCGAGGCGCTCCCAGGGTTGGCTTCACGGTGGGTTCGTGGTCCAGACCCGCCGGATAACCCACTCCCCAGCCCCGGCCCGGGGCTGCCACTGCCTTGGGGCTTTGGAGGCCGGTGGCGAGGCGGGCAGTGCCAGCTCCCTCAGAACAGGGCAGAGCCCCGTGCCAGGTGGCAGAGCGAGGTTTCGCCCTATCTCGTCGTTGCATCCCCCCCTTCAGTGCCATCTCTTGGAAAGTTTGGGACTTGGTGTTCAGTCTAGCTGTGGTTGGTTCCACGTCTGGCGTGTGCAGCCCAGAGATGCTGAGATGGGATCAGAGACAAGAGATGCCCCCAGCACTAACCGGGAAAATCTGCTCCCGATGTTCCTGAGCTGTAAGGACTCCTGCCCGGCCGGGTGGCACGGTGAGGGACAGCGGGGACCATGGCTGGGTGCTCTGCACGGCTGAGCCCACAGCAGACACGGTCAGAGGCTGGTGAGCAGTTCCAGCCTCCTGGCCAGTTAGCAAGACAGGACAGGCTCCAAAGGCATTGTCCCCTTTGGCCAGTGTATCCTTAACTAAAGTTGTCTCTCCAATGTTGTTTTATTTTAGACAATGCCAGAGGAAGATGCTTCAAGTGACAGATGACTTGCTTGTAACGCTTTGCTAAAGCGTTGTCCTTGCTGTCACACTGACTTTAAATATCACTCTAATCCTGTTTCCATAGCACAGCCTGAAATACACTTGTTCTGAATGAAGTGTCAACACTTAAGTGAATTCTCTAGGTTACAACTAAAATCCAAGCTCACATGAAGATACAGAATGAACAAGACCTTGCTTGCAGGCAAACTGAGGAAGGCTGTATAGTCACTCTTGCTGGGGAAAGTATTTGCCTTCCTGACACTCCACCTGTGCACCAGTGTGCAGCAGCAGAGGCATGTGCTCCATGTGCTCTGCAGTGCAACCACATTCAGTGGTTTTTTGCTCTCCACTTTACAGATGCTACTTCTAATTTCTGAACTGATATGAGGGAGGTTTACTAAAACAATGCCAGCTCTTGAAACCCATGTAGCAATGGGATATCTGGGTATGACTGGGAGATGAAGCGGAATAATTAAAAAAAAAAAGGTATTTAATTATTTCAGCAAGTGCTAAATGCAAATGCCTCAGACTTGTCAGGAGTTGGGTACATTAGAGCCTAGTGTCTTCCAGGTGCTTCTTGGATTTGCTGTGTTACGAGAGGAATGGGGCTGTGTATGGATACTTTTTCATATGTTTTATGGTGAAACTCATTGCCAAAGCATGTTATTGGCACCTAAGGTCCCAAGTGTTTCAAATAAGCATGAAACATGAGGGGAAGAAAACTGCCAGGTGCTGCCAGGGGATCAAAACAATACCTCCCTCTGACTAAAGAAGAACCTGAAGAGATGTTAGGAAAGCACTGTTGTATGTTTGGCATCCTTCCTGAGGTATAATCTCCCTTGTTGTTGTCCACATTGCTTTCCACAGGGAAAACAGCTACAAGTGTTCCTAGTTCAGTCCCCATCATTATGAAGATGGAATTTTGGGTGCTGGGATGGACTCATGGGCTCCAGAGGACCACATTCAGAAGTGGATGAGATGAGAAGGGACAGAAGAGGGAATGTGTCTCCCCATGGCAGGCCCTCTACTCAGTGTATCCTTCATGCCATCTATGTGGATTTCACCTGGTCACTGTGGTCATCAGTGTCTGCTGGCTGCAGCAGGCTCTGCAGGATCTTCCCTGGCACCAAGGGGGGCTGCTTAGCAGCCACTGAGGAAACATCTAGGGAGAGAGGTTTCTGCCAGTGGTGCTGGCACCCTGCTTTGTGTTTTGGAAACCCATCCCTTGTCCTTCCAAGCCAAGAGGACAAGCATTGTGGCCGTGTCCCAGTCTTTGGCGAGTCCTCATGCAGCAGTGCAACCAAGAGCAGAGTGCTCACTCAAGGACTCAGTGGGAGAGATACTCCTCAGCCTCCTGTGCCACCAGATGCCAGCAGCACTGGCACAGTGAACTGCTACTGGTGGGAAAGCACAAGGTGCAAGGTAAAGTCCTGACTCACCCAGCAGGAGTGGTGGAGGCAGATGAACAAGGTGAGGGGGAACAAACTGAGCTGAGCTGATACAGAGGGAGAAAGAAGCCCTTCCCCAAGGCAGCAACTGAACCAGCTGCTGAGTAGGGACTGCAGCGTGAGGAAGAGACAGTGAATGGAAAACCAGGGAATGACAAATATCTTGGATCTAGAGATCCAAGTGGGAGACACCCTGCTCACTGTGTGTGGTGCAGAAGCAGCATGGCTGCAGCTGGTGGTACAGTGCCTGTGGCAACAGGGCTGCCAAGCTGATATCCCACAAAAAAAACCTTAGTCTTGTGAGGTTAGAAACTTAGAAATTTCTGTCCTGGGAAAGGAAATGACATAGAGGAAAAGAGAAAAACTAAGGAAGCTCTGGCTGCTCTGAGAGAAAGAAGCAATTTTTTTTTTTTTTTTTTTATGAGGACTTTGTGCAGGCAGTGGAAGCTGCAGACAAAAGGAGAGAAAGGGACAAGTGGAATGAAAGATTTAACAAGGTGAGGAGGCAGCTCCAGCTCATGGCTGGGCTGGGGAGGTGCTGAACAAAAGGTATCCAGTTGGCAGGGAAGATGGGAGCAAAGGAGGGAAGCCCAGCTCACCCTGAAGGGTTAAGGGGACCAGGAAGGGGGGAAATGACACAGAGGCTGGAACAGAAAGAAGGAGCAGAAACACAGGGGAGTGGAGGAGGAGGTGCACTAGAGGTTGCACTGCTGGTGGTATGCCCTTGCTTAGGGTGGGCTAGAGAAGACTGCTCTGCTTGTGGGCAGGTATGGATAGCAGGGTGGGTTAAAGGTGGAGGGAAGATGTGATCTCCTTAGCTGGAAGCCTATACCTGGAGAATGGTATCCTTTTATACTACACGATAGAAAGGCTGTTTAGTTCCAAGGACGCACGGTATAAGTAATGTGGGCAGATGTGACCAGAGATGATGGGCGAGGGGAGATGACAACACCCATAAAATCATGAATAATATGGGGAAGCAACAGAAGCTGTCCTCTGACAACAGAGGACACATATGGGTGTAGTAGCTTTAAACAAACAAAAGCAGCTCATGCAAGTTTATGCACGGCTTGGTAACGTGAGAAGTGGATGGCTCCAGGAGGCCATGAACATCAGAGGCATGAGATTGAAAAGGGATTAGCCAAATTCACAGAGAGCGGATTTCTCAGGGGTTATTAAAAATGTCTACCTGAGTCATCTTCCAGTTCTTGAAGTCCCTGAACTAACTCTTCAGATATTCTTGCTATTCTGTACTTGCTCTGTTTCTATGGTGAATTTGAGTGAAGTGTCTGAGTTGATCTAACAGCTTGCTGCTGATGATATATGCAGTTCTGCATCCCTCCTAAAAGTACTTGTGCATCTGTGCTGCTTCTGCTGCACCAGTTCTGGGATTTATTCAGTTCATTAAACTGGCAGAAAACTAACTCAGAGTGAATACTTCTCTTCCTGTTTAGTGAGCTGAATTAGTCCACTGTTTTCTAAGCCAGTGGTTCTTGCTTCTCTCTGCAAAGTAAGATTAGATATTTTTCTAATGGAAGTGGAGATTCTTCTGTTATTATTTGATTCCAGGTGTTCAGGTTTTAAGTATTTAGAACATCAGAGTCTTGATAAGATCCTGATATTAGAAAAGCTACCGACAGAGCTGGAGCCTTGGCTGTCCTGAGTGCCACACATTTAGGAATACTATTAAAACACAGGGAGTGGAGAAAAAAGAAGCGTCATTATCATTATTATCATTATCAGCACTCTGGATGGCAAACAATGTAAGTTTTGTTGAGTTTGGGATTCTGTGTGTGCAACTGTTCCTCTTTCCTAGAATCAGCAAGGTGCCACCATTACCTCCCCTAGGAGCCTGCAGCCACGCCAGGGTACAGTAACAAAGGTGCTGTGAAGCAAACAGGCACTTCAGAAACAGGTCAATGTCTTGTTAGTTTGTACTATTGCTGTTTTCCTCTCAGTCAGAAAGCATATGCTATCACATTTCAGTGAACACTATCTCCCCTCAGACTGAGGGGCTTCATATCTGTCTTCACCAGGAGCCATAACCTGGCGTACTTGGAGAACACCAAGAACAGCAACCAGGATGGGCAGCTGCAGTTGCTGGGAATAATAAACAGGATTTGCACACACTAAGAGCAGGGTTTGCATGCATGAGACATCTCCACTACAGATTCTTCCACACAAGTCTCATTTCAGTCATCCAGTCTAGGTAATGGAAATAATGTCTTCAAAGTCAGTTGAGTTTGGGGAATGTTTCATCCGTTCCTGGAGCAGACATCTTAAAAATGTCAGATGAATTAGGTCTACCCATGGGGCCAGAATGGACACATTTGAGGATGCCAAGGGTGTTTGCCAGTATAATTTCAAGATTGATTTCTGTCATCTTTGAAAGATGCTGGTGACTGAAAAAAGACAAATGTCATCATACCTGCCATCAAGAATGGCAAGAAGGAGGATCCAGGCAACAATCAAAATGTCTTCCTTGACAATTATGATTGTCACCCTGATATTCTGAAGATGTGATGGCTCATATTTTCCTGGCTATTGTGTAGCAATTAATAGATAGACAATTTCTGAATTCCTTCAAGGACTTGCAAGGTTTACAGCAGAGGGAGTAGTAAACTCACAAAGAAAAAGCAGGGTACCGAGAAGTAGTTTCCATGCACAACTTGTAGTTCAAAATTTGAACCAGCAGAAATTGTCTATCCATCATTAACTGCTACACAATAGCCAGGAAAATATCAGCCAACACATCTTCATGGTATCAAAATACCTTTTTGCATTAGATTATCAGGGTGGGAGAAATCATGATTGTCAAGGAAGACATTCTTGACACTGTGTTACCAAGTGTCTTGTGCAAACACATTTCCATCACGTCATATACTAGTTATATTTACAAAGCAGTCATTTCAAAAGGATTGTTTTGCCGGGTTTGTTTGTTAAGATGTGATCTGTTCATCAATAGGGCTTCATATATGTAAATATAACATAATGTTACAGTACTAGTTAAGTAAGAAAGCTTTCTTGTTGAATTTTTTGTATCATCACATAGTTCAAAGCACAGAGGGGCACCCCCGCCCTGTCGAGGCTGCACCAGGGAGGGACTGTCTCCCACCACTGGGACCTGCTGGGAAGTGAGGTGGTCCTGAAGTGAAACATCACAAGAACTCAGGGAAAAGGGATAAAAGTCTCCAGCACTTCTGGAACTGTCTCTCTTGGTACCTGTGTTTGTGCTCACTGGAGCCTTCTTCCCGGGGACCAATCTGCTTCATCAGTGGTTATCTTCCATCATCCGTCGCCACCGTGCCGAGCCACCACCGGCCCTTTTCGCCGTGGCAACTGCTGTCAGCTCCTGAGGGGTGCCAGCGCCACTGCCAGCTGCTGCCGCAGCCCTGCCAAAGGCCTGGGAATGTCCTTTTGGGAGCTGTAGGGGCTCTGCCGCCACATGGCTCATGATCACCTGGTCCTAGCGCCACTTCGGCTCCATCACTGTCACCTCACGTGGTTTTGCTCCGTCAGGATCCACACTGCCGTCTCGGTGGCATAAGACTTCTTTTTTTGAACGAAACACTCTTCTAGGTTTTTCACATTTTCACCAAGCGGGAGGGGGAGTGGCTAGGTAACATACTTTGTGCTATTGTTTGGTTTTGTTTTGTTCTGTTCTCCATTTTTTAGTTGAATTGTTATCTTCATTCAGACTCCTTGTAACTTCAAAATTTGTCAATATTTGGGGGAAGGAAATAAACAAAAGAGAAGTGGGAATCTCATAGGAGATTCCACCTCCTGAACATATTGTCATTAAACCAAGACACATATACAGCATTTGTTCCTCTGTAACCCCCTCACAGGGAACTATTTTCAGATTGGTAAGCATGGCAGGATTCCCTCAACCCACAGGCTTTCCACGACCGTCTTTCTTTCATATTGCAAGGTTCAGGCTTGTCCTGGGAGGAGTGATCAGGTTTCATTTTCATTGTCCTACCAGTCTTCAGTGATGGTGACTCTTCATAGCTGACACTTGTCTTCTTCCCTGGTTGTAGGAATAACTTGCACTGGAATTTAATTGCAGGGTGCTATTTCTTCAGTTTCCAATAAATTCCATGTTATAATTGAAATAACTATCTGTTGGGACATCATAAGATGTACTTCAATTCAAACATAAAAGGTGTTTTAGCTTACCTGTGTGCTCAATATTGCAAGAGTTTCATTGGAGAGGTACTGAGAAATCACACAGCCCTTGTGTACCTTCTGTGAAATGCGTTTGTATGCTCTAGACTGCAATCCACAGAGCATTATAAAACATGGTAAATATGGACATTGATCTCTGTGACATGAGAGCCTCATCCTTTCAACTCAGAGACTATGGGGTGTTACTTAGCTTTCATTTATGATCCTTAGCAAGTACTTTCCTCTGCCAGTTCCATATCAGTTTTTTTCCAATGAGTTCCTGAAGCACTATATCAAATATTTACCAACATTAAGAATGGTATAATATTAGACTATGTGCCTTTTAAAATTAGCATATAATCTAATCAAAGAAAGGGTCTAGTTTGTTTATTCTTGAATAAACAGTGTCATAAAAGCCCAAAGAGTAGTAGTGGATCATCTTCCTATGCTGTATTTTGCCATTCTGTTCATCACTGGAAATCTTCAAGAGTAGGACAGATGGGAAAAGGGCAAAAGCGTAGCTGATACAGGCAGAGCAGTGGAAATGGACTCACCGGCCTCTCCAAGGCCCTTCCAGGACCATGATCTCTGGTTTTATGTTTCACACCGAGCAGGGGAACCAGCAGAAGAAATTCTGTGGGGACATTTGGCCTCTAGATCCCTGTGCACATGTACGGGCTCTCCCAGCTTTCTCAGCTGAGAACTTTCCTTGGCTTTGAGTACTGATGCCGACCCAGCTCTTTCCTGGAAATGCCAGCGTCCTAAGGCAACGGCCAACATACTCTGCTGGGAAGTCTGTTTTTAAACAAAGTCACTCCCTAGATACTGAAGGACAAAGTTCACAGTTTCAGCTGCTGTTGTGTATAAACCCTCTACTACTTACTAGAGAACTAACTTGACCCTCTGTCTTCTGCTTTCTAGGTGTGTTCTAACCAGTGGCCTGTACTGCCAAGGTCTTGCTTTCCTTTCCTTCTTCCCAGCTGCATTTGCATATGTACAAATATCCTGGGTTTGGCCAGGACAGGGCTAATTTTTGCAGTAGCCAGGAGGGGGGGGGGGCAGGACCCAGAGGTTATTCTGTCCCATCTCACATCATTGCTGGAGTGGGGGAAAGGGACTCTCTCCCAAGGAAAAGGAGTTCCTTCTAGTCGAGTAAATGTTGCGGATGGAATCATCTGGTATTGTTTATTTTTGGGGGCTTTCCATGTAAATAGTTTCTTTTTCTTATACCTTTTGTTAATATTGTTGCTGTTGTTCTTTCTCTTATCTCATTGCTGTTTCCAATAAGTTTTTCTTACCTCAATCCCTGACCTTTGCCTTTTGTGCCTCCAGTTAGAGGGGGAAGGGGAAGTGGAGCATTATTTTAGAGGGAGTACTAAATTGGAGAATATCATTGGTAAGCCATGACAGCCTTAATTGGCACACAGTGTGGGGCTTGAAGGGTTGAGACAACAGATCTGCCCAGAGCGTGCTGGAAACAAATATGATCTAGCATTTGTTGTATTAGGTACAAAGCCACTGGTCACAATGTTGCTCGGTCTGTTCATGTGGGTGTGGTAATGAACCCTGTATATATTTGCATATATACACTATGTGACCACTGTCCCAGTTTAAATGGGACAAGGGTCTTCTGCTGAGGATGGATTAGGAGGAAAAGACCCCAAACTTTTTCCTAAGCAATTATTAATCCAAAACTAAGGAGCTTTGATTGAAGGGAAAAAAAAACAAATTATGGAAAAGGGAAAACAAAATAACAGCCCTTTATTAAAAGGTATGTTTGTATTAACAAGAACACAAAAAGAACCCAAGTAAACAACCAAGCAATACTACTATACCCACCAATAATCCCCTTCAAGAACAAAACCGATAGCCCAGCAAAAGGAAAATTTAAAATAGTTCAATTTTTAGCACCCTTTGGTGTAGTTCCAACCACAGTCAGCAGGGGGCGCCGTCGGGTCACTGGAGGTGTAAAACTTGTAATGTCCTGTACCATTCACCAGGTGGCGCTGTTGGGTCGTTGGAAGTGCAGAACCTGTAGTGTCCTATGGTAGTCACCAGGTGGCGCTGTTGGATCACTACAGGAGCAGAGCTTGTCACCAGTGCCTGTCACCAGGCAGCGCTGTGGGATCCCTGGTCACTGCCACGTGGGATGGGGAAAACAAAAACAAAAAACAAAAAAAAACAACAACAACACCCCCCCCCGGGTATATCGGAGAAAAAAAACAACAAAAAAAACCTGATTCCTCTTCCCCTCCCGAGGAAAAGGAGGAAGGGGGGGGGGCGAAGGGGAAGGGGGGAGCGAAAAAAAAACAACACCGACAACACAGAAAGTTCTCTCAATGGAAGAAAAACTCACGAACTCCGGGGGGGCCCCGACAAACAGGAATAGTTGGGAAGGAACCGCAGCAGCCAAAAAAAACTTCCCTCCAACAGGAAAAAAAACAACAACAAAAAAAAACCAAATGAACCAGCGTCTGCCAGCTCACAGCAGCCTCTCCTCCTCCCCGCGAGCCCGACTCCCCCCCCACCTCCTTCCAGCCCACACACCAGCCCCAACCCCTCCCCCTTCGTTGCTAGGCAACTAATGTTCGACCATTAGCGCCCCGGCTAGTTCTTTTGTTTTCACCTAAATGGGTGTGCTGCACACACACACACACAGGGGGAGGGGAAGGGAAGAAAAATTCCTTGCTAAAGTCAGAACTATGACAACCACCATGATGCTCTGTTTCAGAGCAAGGAGAAGGATCAGGATTGTTCTATTGCTGTACTGTGTGGTATTGATGTAAGGGTTATTCAGTGCTGATGTCCTGCCCTTACCTTGGACACTACCTTTGGGAATCCATTAATAATTGTACTCAGCCTGTGGGGGAACAGGGGAGGATGATTTTCCCCAGCTTTTCACCCCCTTTTCCTCCTTCAGGCCTGTTACAACAGCTTTTGAGACTTTTGAATTTCCTTTGGGTGTTAAGGAAAACATGTTCTTGTTGCGAAGCCTGCTAGGTCTCCATAGTGCAGTCCACACCATGTTTCAAGTCCAGAAAGAAATTTCTAGGAAGTTTATTCAGGTATCTGCCATGAGGGTGGATAGTTGTGAGTGGCATGGAATGTGGGAAAAAAAATGGGCCAGTTTTTAGATAAATTCTCTGCTCCAATGATTTAGGAATTCTGCTCTGAAAAACCACAGGACCCCAGTAAATTGAGAGGTAATCTGCAAGGAGAATGTTGTGGCAACTCCAGAGGAACAACTTACTGCAGTGTGCTGGGCCCTGGCTACTATTTGTCAGACACTGCTTGCTATTTGACAGCACCCTCAGGGGAAGGAGGAAAGCAGCCCAGCAGGCACTGGAACCACTCAAACTGCAGCTGAATCAGAGGAACAACCTGTGCTGGTAGCATTCACCCCTACACATTCAAGACAACATCAGTTCGCTCAGTGAGGGATGAAGAGGAAGAAGGGCCATCAAAACAGGAGAAAGAGGCAGGGCCAGAGATAATCAACCAATCCCTATCCCTGAGAAAAGATTGACCTGACTCATGACCTGGCTGCTCCAATGCTGAGATACTGCAGCCCACAATATGAAACTAGATGGGAGTGAAGGCCAGCAACTGAGGTCCCTGTCATGGGATGAGGGCATTGACAAAGGGATTGGGAAGAAAACAGAAACTCTCAGGGACTCCTGTCAAGGGTGAGGGAAAGGTATTCTCTAAAGGATGATCTAGTAGTGCATCCAAGCAGGTGGAATGCCATGGAGAAAGGCATCCGGTACCCGAGAGAATTAGCTACAGGGATTCAAATAGCAAGCAGTCTTTGTAGATCCAGATGAGGTCCAGTGCAGAAGTTGGTATGAGGCTTGCCATCATCATATGCCAACCCATTGGCATTGATGTCATGGAAAGAGAAGAACAAAGTGCTTCGTGTGACTGCCTGACTCTGGCAATATGAAGATCAGGTCCTTCCTACTGACCTGCACCTCGACTGTGGAGAGACTGTCCAAGACTGTGGACAGGTTCAGAAGACACGCTCTCTTCACTGATGGTTCCTGCCGTATTGTAGGGATATGTGGAAAATGGAAAGCTGCTGTATGGAGTCCTACATGGTGAATCACAGCAACTGTTGAGGGACAAGGTGGATCAAGTAGGTTGCAGAGCTGAAAGCCATCCAGCTGGCTTCAGATATCGCTGAAAGAGAGAAATGGCCAACCTTCCACTTCTGTTGCAGTTTGGTCAAGGTTTGCCTGGAGCATAAGCCTGAAAAGGCCCTGCCAGAGACAAGTCAGGGCTTGCCCGAAGCTAAGTTGGGACTGGTTAGACATTAAAGCTGTGCTGACCAAAAAGAAACAATAAGTCAGGCAGAACCAAACAAAAGAAATTTGCAACTAGAGATAGGATGTAATCTGGTGGTGGGATTTAATTATACGGTGTTTACAGTTAGGTAAATGGATTAATATTTGAATGATATGTAAGTTTATGTTTAACTGCTATGTCTCCTGTGAAGTGTAAAACCAATCATGTAACCTTGCTTGGAAAATAGTATAAAAGATGCGTTCAAAATGTGGGTCTTTGGGTACCTGTCTTGGGACAGGAGTCCACAGGGACCCCGGGCCCTGAATAAAGCACCGCATAAACTGACACTCTGTTAGTTTGTGTTCTCATTATGGGCAACAGTTTTCTGGCGACCACGAAGGGACTCCGAGGGTCGCTGGGGCGATTCACGAGCCGATCTACTCCACGCCGGCAGCCAGGTGATTTCTGGGGAGAATATCTACCCGTGACCGACCCCGCGCCCGTCGGACAACCATACGCGGTAAGCCCAGAGGTGCTTTATTCTAATATCGGTGGTAAAAGCCTACCTGTTAGACGGGGCTGTGTATACCCGCTGGGCTAGGCGAAAAAGAGGAATTTGGGAAGCCTAGGCGCTAGCCAAAAGTCGCAAGCGGAAGCTGCACTGAGCTAGCACTTGTCGAAAGAGGGAAATCGGCAAGATTGGTTGTGGTAGTTAGTTCGCTGGACGTGGCGAAAAGCGGCGCCGGCTGGAATTCGGCAGGAATTGGTTGTGGTAGTTAGTTCGTTGGACGTGGCGAAAAGCGGCGCCGAGCCAGCATTTTGCCGTGAGCAGCGGCGTTCGGCGAAAATTGGTTGTGGTCGCGTATAGCGCTGGCCGTAAGCGCAGCAGAAACTCCGCGGAGCCGACATTCGCTGTAAAACAGCAGAGCTCGGCAAGTTAGCCGTAAAAACGCCGCAAAAGGCTGTGGTAAGTCGGCGTTTTCCAGCCGGCGGGTTGTAAAATCCGGTCTCGTAACTACTTGTGGTATTTGTAGTTCACGTACGTGTCTCGTGTTGCTGTGGGTATGATGCTGTGTAAAGCTTCTAAAACGTTATCGTGTTCTGAGATTTCTGACAATTCTCCACTCGGTTGTATAATAAAGCACTGGAAAGAAGGAACTTTTGGGCAAGAACTGAGTAAGAAACAGTTAATCAATTATTGTAATATTGTGTGGCCGCAGTATGATACTGTGGGGGTGCGATGGCCGAGAAACGGCACGATAACATCAAAAATAATGGCTTCTTTAATGCAATATCTGAGAGACAATAATAGGTTGGAGGAAATACCATATTTAGACTTGTTTTACTATTTAAAACGTAAGCCTGAGTGGCTGGAGGAATCTGGGATGCTGGCGTTAAAGGTATCACAAAATGAATGTGTGAAATGTAAAGAGCGAATGATGCGATCTGTAGAACCCGAGGAGGATGTAACTTTGCTGATATCTCCAAACCTTGTCCCTACTGCGCCGCCAATGCGTACAGACCCCCCACCCCCACCCCTGGTGCTTGCAGCTTCTCCACCCCCACCGCCTGTGCTTGTACCACCTCCACCCATACCCCCTGTGCTTGCAGCCTCTCTACCTGTACCCCCGACACGAGCACTTTCCCCACCCATGCCTCCATTAGAATCATCTACGGATGAAGAAGAAAAAGAGCGCCTTGATAAAACACTGTTAGCGAGAAGAACTCGGAGGGGGGGAAGGGAGCGGGGGAAACACCGGGAACAAAGGAGGGCTGTGTCACCCTCCCCTCCCAGGTTAATGGCTCCTTTACGCGAAGCAGTTGGGGCGGGGGGTGCGCGAGTAATGGTAAAAGTTCCGTTTTCGCCTAATGATCTGCTAATTTGGAAGCAGTCGGCGGGAGCATACAGGGAAAACCCTGAACGCGTAGCACGTGTTGTTAAAATGGTTATAAAAACTCAGAATCCAGATTGGAATGATTTGCAGGTTTTGTTGGATACAATTCTGGATTCTACCGAAAAAGAAATGGTATTACGAGCGATGGTTGAAAAAGCCAGGGAACGGATCCGTGCTCAACCAGGACAGGGGACAGTGAATGATTTAGTACCCCGAGAGGACCCAGAATGGAATCCGAACGCGGCAGGCGATTATCATAGGTTGAGATCTTATCAGGAACTGTTAGTAGAAGGAATACGGAGTGGAATTCCGAGGACTTTGAACTGGTCTAAGTTATATTCAGTGCGGCAGGAAAAGGGGGAATCCCCATCTGCTTTTTTGGAGAGGTTAAAGGAAACAGCTCGAAAATTCATGGACTTAGATGTGGAAGCTGAATCAGGGAGGTTACAGTTGGCTCTAATTTTCATGGGGCAGTCGCAAGAAGATATTAGGAAAAAGCTGCAAAAACTGGAAGGTGAAGAAACAAGGAACTTAGAAAAGTTGTTAGAGGTAGCTTGGAAAGTATATAATAATAGGGAACTAGAAACTGCAAAGAGGCAGCAAGCAAGCATGTTGGCAATTTTACAAGCTGCAGGGGGCGGAGTACATAGGGGGAGGGGACGGGGGACTAGGGGAAGGGGGGTTGGTCGCGGTCTTGGTAACCAAACAGGGTTTGGATTTCAAGGAGGACGTGGAAAATTAGGATTGAACCAGTGTGCGCTGTGCAAAAGACAGGGACATTGGAAGAGTGAATGTCCTATGGGTGCAGGATTAGGGGTAAACCCATTTGTTGAAGACCTGCAGGGTGCAAATACTGGGACACCTCAAGGTGTCGCCCAAGCATTTATGTTGCAGGATTACCAGAGTCAAAGCTGACTAGATCGGGATCTTAAGGTTGTCCTGGAGGTAGAAGGAGAACCTATGGAATTCCGGGTGGATACCGGAGCTAGCTTTTCCGCAATGAATACATTAATGGGTCCCTTGAGTAATTCAACTGTCCGTGTCGTGGGTGTTACCGGCCGTACAGAGGAAAGGGCATTCTTGCGTCCACTGGATATTAAATTTAGAGGGAAGCAATTAGATCACCAATTTCTTTACATGCCAAATAGCCCGGAATGTTTATTAGGAAGGGATTTGTTATCAACTCTACAGGCCTCAATTGTGTTTGAAAATGGTAGGGTTAAATTAGAGATTCCAGAAGAAAATGTGGCACAGATATTTGTGGTAAATGAAATAGAAACAGAAGCAATTCCTCATGAAATAGAACAAGCGGTGGTCCCATGGGTATGGGAGACTGGGGCCCCAGGATTGTCCAAAGCAGCAACCCCAGTAGTCATAGAGCTCAAATAAGGAGCACAGCCAGTACAGGTAAAACAGTACCCAATCAGTTTAGAAGCAAGAAGAGGGGTAGCACCTTTAATCAAACAGTTTCTAGTTCTTGGAATATTACAAGAATGTGAATCAGAATTTAATACACCTATTTTTCCAGTCAGAAAACCTAACGGAAAATACAGATTGGTACAAGATCTACGGGCAGTCAATTTGTTAACTAAAGACATTTACCCTCTCGTAGCAAATCCCTATACCCTGTTAACATCTGTTTCTGAGAAATTCCAGTGGTTTTCAGTAACAGATCTGAAAGATGCCTTCTTCTGCATCCGATTGGCACCGGAAAGCTGGCACCTCTTCGCCTTTGAGTGGCAAGACCCCGACACAGGAAGGAAAAGACAACTCACCTGGACGCGGCTACCCCAAGGGTTCAAATCCTCACCTACAATATTTGGTAATCAATTGGCAAAGGAGCTCGAATATTGGAAGACAACTCAGGTAAAGGACTCTCCTTTCTCTTACATAATACTGCAGTATGTTGATGACATTCTGCTGGGCACTGAACAACGAGAATTATGTTGCAAACTGACTGTTGACCTGTTGAACATGTTAGGTCAGGCGGGTTATCGGGTCTCCAAAGAAAAAGCCCAACTAGTTAAACAGAAAGTCATCTACTTAGGCTGTGAAATCTCTCAAGGTGTCCGGAGACTGGGAACAAACAGAATACAAGCCATCTGTGCTATCCCAGTCCCACGGAATAATCAAGAATTGAGATCTTTTCTAGGGATGATTGGCTGGTGTCGCCTATGGATTCCTGACTTCGGACTCCTTGCTAGACCACTGTACGAAGCCGTAAAGGAGCCACAGTTAATCTGGAAACCAGCGCAGGAAAAGGCGTTCCAAACTCTGAAGAAAGCCTTGCGAGAAGCACCTGCCCTGGGACTGCCCGATTTAACTAAAGATTTCCAGCTGTATGTCTGTGAAAGACAACGATTGGCTCTGGGAGTACTTACCCAACGATTGGGACCGTGGAAGAGACCCGTCGGGTACTTCTCAAAACGATTGGATGCTGTAAGTGGGGGATGGCCTGGTTGCCTGAGGGCGGTGGCAGCCACAGTGACACTAATTCAGGAAGCACGTAAACTAACACTGGGAGGGCACATCACAGTGTATGTACCACATATGGTTATTGCTGTTCTGGAACAGAAAGGAGGGCATTGGCTCTCCTCTAGCAGGATGTTGCAATACCAGGCCCTGCTCAGAGAACAGGATGACATTGAATTACAGGTCACTAACCATCTCAATCCAGCTGAGTTTCTCAGGTCCACACAGGAAGAGGGAGTCCTGGAACATGACTGCATAGAAACCATCGAGCATGTCTATGCAAGCCGGAAGGACTTGAAAGATGAACCGCTGGAAAATCCAGATTGGGAACTGTTCACAGATGGATCAAGTTTTGTGGAAAACGGAACCAGGTATGCTGGGTATGCGGTGGTTACTTTACAGGGGATTGTAGAAGCAAAACCACTGTCCCCAGGAACATCCGCACAGAAAGCTGAAATTTGGGCACTAGTGAGAGCCCTGAATCTAAGTCAAAGAAAAAGGGTGAACATATGGACTGACTCTAAATATGCTTTTGGAGTAGTCCATGTACATGGGGCTCTGTGGGAGGAAAGAGGGCTACTTACTTCCCAAGGCTCAGCCATAAAGCACCGAGACGAAATACTACAACTCCTGGAAGTCATACATCAACCAGCAGCAGTAGCGATAATGCATGTGAAAGGACACCGGCTTGATTCAGGACCCGAGTCTCAAGGGAACAGACTGGCAGATCAGGCAGCTCGGCGGGTAGCTACAGCAACTTGGACTCAAATGGCTTTGTTACCAACTCGTGATAATCCAGCAGCAGTGCACATGGAAGAAAAACCCCATTATACACCAGAGGATGAGAAATTGGCTCAGATGTTGGAAGCAAAGAAAAATGTGAAAGGATGGTATATTACCCCTACTGGACAGGTAATACTGCCAATCAGAATAATGAAAACAGTACTTGAAATTGAACATGGTAAGTGCCATTGGGGTGCAGAGGCTTTGGTAAAGTTTCTAAAACATAAGGTTTTCTCAAATCAGATGTTAACACTAGCAAAGAGGGTGAATGCAACCTGCCCGACCTGTATTAAGAATAACCCTATAGTTAGGAAACAGGTACAAATGGGAAAACTTCAAATTGGACAACTTCCAGGAGATTATTGGCAAGTAGATTTCTCAGAATTACCAAAAGCTCAAACATACAAGTACTTACTAGTGTACGTGTGTACTTTCTCAGGATGGCCAGAAGCTTTCCCATGTAGAACTAATCAAGCAAAAGAAGTAGTGAAAACCCTCCTAAAAGAAATCATTCTGAGGTTTGGAGTACCGTTAGGATTGTCCTCAGATAGAGGGCCACATTTCATTGCAGGAGTCGTACAGGGTTTAGCCACAATGTTAGGAATAACATGGAATCTCCACACTCCATGGAGACCACAATCTAGTGGACAGGTAGAGAAAATTAATCAGACTTTGAAAAATCAATTAAAGAAAATTTGTCAAGAAGCAAAAATCCAGTGGCCCCAAGCATTGCCGCTTGCTCTGTTAAGAATTAGAATTAAACCCAGAGAAAGAATCGGAGTGAGCCCATATGAGATCCTATATGGAAAACCATACCATGCAGCAACCTACCAGGGTGATCCTCATGTACTGGGAGACCAAGTTGTATTTAACTATATTTTGTCTCTAAATAAGACCCTTACAGCACTCCGAGGAGCCTTACAGTGGAATCGGCCCCTGCCTCTGGAAAATCCAGTGCATGACATCTCTCCAGGAGACCAGGTCTACCTGAAAAATTGGTCAGCAGAACCACTGAGAGAATCATGGGACGGGCCTCGCCAGGTGTTGATGACAACCTACACAGCAGTCAAGGTCGAGGGCATCGACAACTGGATTCACTACACGAGGGTCAAGAAAGTTCCCAAGCTGTGGTCTGTAGAGCCCACTGCACCGACCAAAATGGTGTTCCGGCCGGTCAAATAAGGACTGTAACACGGGCGATAATATTGTTGTTATTGATAAATACTACTAATGCATTTGTTAAAGTCAGTGTTTCTAATTCCTCTTTCTTAGTACCCGAAGGTACAGCTGTCAATCTGACCTGTTTCTTCTCTGACGACCAGGGAGCTGGATTAGAAGAAGTGAATGCTAGATGGCGGAGGATGGATCAGGACCACATTATGATGAATAGTGTGACTACAGTATGGAATGTGACACAGCAAAAAGGCTATACCGTCCTGCAGGTACCCAAGGTAACCTCTGATGCAAATGGTATATACTCCTGCATAGTATGGATTCGAATGAGTTTTGATTATGGATATGTCAAAATACAGACACTCAATTTTACACACAATGAAAACACAACAGTGCAAGTACCACCCCCTCACATGCAGTCGGCCAGATGGAAGGGTCCTACCCCTATTTATGTAAAAACTAAGCGAGTGACTCGACAAACTCATGCAGCACAAATCCCGCAGTTCCCACATAGAAAAATCACACAAGAAAATTTAGTAGTTGGATTAATTAGAGATTTTGGGAGAGTTCAAAATGTCTCTAAAATTACTGCATGCCTCCCGATGCCTCAATCAGCCGGAGATCCAATTCCATGGGGAGTAATACCAGTACCAGAAGTCCCTAAAATGTTTGAAAATACTACATGGAATTGTAAATTTGTGACAACTACTTCGACTGATCTAACACTTGCCTGTCTACTAACAAAGGTGAAAACTAAGAAACAATGTAAAGAAATGCCAGGTTTTTGGCAATGGCTAAACAACCCAATTAGTGACCAAATCAAAGGCAATTGTATAGTGTCACCCTCGGCTATTGTCCTCAATACGCCGTGTAGAGCAGTTAAAATTCCTATCCTGCGAGAAAAACGTGAACAAGTGTGTCAAAATATTACTAGTCCCACTACAATGAAAGAATGGCAAACAATTTGGGGGCCGAGCCTCTTAGAAGTTTATAGTTACATTGGACAGGTACAATGGTGCATCCACTGGGTAGGTACCACAAATCAGGATTACTCCTTTTTACATCCGAAACACAAACAGTGGCGAGAAATAGTCTCACCCACAGGACTGTGGAATTGCACTCGAATTTACACATGTGACACTCCCAATAATGACATCAGCTTAGTCCCTGTAAGAATGCTTTTACAATTAGGCTGTGAGTGTCGTGGGTATAATCACACTATGACAGGTCACAACAATTTACATAGTCTCGACTGCCTAACTACCACGGTGGCAAGTCCAGGAAATCTAGTCTGGGTAATGGGACATGGACAATGGACCACTCACATGCCCGTAGATGGTCCGGCGACACAAATTACCTTGGGTGTCCCTACGCTTTGCCCATACTGGAAATCAGGAAAATTGACCACACTTGACATGCAACCTAGGCAAAAGAGAGATACAGAACAAGACTCTGAAAATTGGCATGACCCGTCAGACGGAGTAAAATTTGGGTGGGCAATGGAATCTTTGTTCGCACCGATAGCATCATATCGCAATAGAGAAATGCTGTTTAAGCTAATGCGACAAACTGAAAGATTAGCTGCAGTTACCAAGAAAGGTTTTCGTGATATGAATGTTCAATTACAAGCAACCACACGCATGACCATACAAAATCGAATGGCATTAGATTTAATTTTATTGAAACAACATGGGGTTTGCGGTTACCTGCACGCACGGGATGAGCACTGCTGTGTCCACATCCCAAATGTCACACAGGAAATTGAAAATTATATTTCTCAATTAGAACAAATTGAAGGAAACATGCATAAATTACAACAAGAAGCAGAACATAATTGGATCGGCGAGTTATTCAGCTCCCTCGGTCTTCATGTGTCAGGATGGCTGTCTTCCATCATTCAATATGTTTTAATGTTTAGCATAATAATTCTTGTTGCTTTAATAGTATTTAAGTGTCTCTTAAGGATAATCGCAAAAGAAGGACAACACACTCGGCGAGTTATGATGGCGCTGACTCGAAAAGAAGTCCTTCTTCCAGACGGTGATTCTCCTCCCGAAGAATCATAAACGACAACAGAAAGATTTGAGCATCCTTGCAATTGAAGATTGAAGAATGCTCAAAAGGGGGGAGTTGTTGCAGTTTGGTCAAGGTTTGCCTGGAGCATAAGCCTGAAAAGGCCCTGCCAGAGACAAGTCAGGGCTTGCCCGAAGCTAAGTTGGGACTGGTTAGACATT
Source organism: Pyrocephalus nanus (assembly GCA_038380795.1). Lineage (NCBI taxonomy): Eukaryota > Metazoa > Chordata > Aves > Passeriformes > Tyrannidae > Pyrocephalus > Pyrocephalus nanus. Next base: position 297,648 of record CM076285.1, read on the forward strand.
AAAGCTGTGCTGACCAAAAAGAAACAATAAGTCAGGCAGAACCAAACAAAAGAAATTTGCAACTAGAGATAGGATGTAATCTGGTGGTGGGATTTAATTATACGGTGTTTACAGTTAGGTAAATGGATTAATATTTGAATGATATGTAAGTTTATGTTTAACTGCTATGTCTCCTGTGAAGTGTAAAACCAATCATGTAACCTTGCTTGGAAAATAGTATAAAAGATGCGTTCAAAATGTGGGTCTTTGGGTACCTGTCTTGGGACAGGAGTCCACAGGGACCCCGGGCCCTGAATAAAGCACCGCATAAACTGACACTCTGTTAGTTTGTGTTCTCATTACGGGCAACACTTCCACACTGACTCACTGATAGTGGCAAATGCTCTGTTGGGGTGGCTGGACCAATGGAAAAAGACTAATTGGGTGTGCAGGTGGAAACCCATCTGGGCTGCTGAACTGTGGCAAGATGTTGCTGCCCACGTAGAGGAGCTGGCTGTAAAAGTTCATCTAGATGCACAGGCACCCAAGAGCCGGGTTAATGAGGAGCGTCACAATGGACAGGTGGATCGGGCTGCCAAGATTAAAGTGTCTCAGGTGGATCTGGACTGGCAACATAAGGGTGAATTAATTCTGGCTTGCTGGGTCCAAGATGCCTCAGATCATTAGGGAAGAGATGCAACACACAGATGGGCTCGTGATCAAGGGCTGGATTTAACCCATCAACACTATCTCCCTCCCAGGTTATCCATAACTGTGAAACGTGTGCTGGTGATCAAGCAGGCCAAGGGGGTAAAGCCTCTGTGGGATGGTGGATGATGGTTGAAATATAAATGTGGGGAGGCCTGGCAGATTGATTCCATCACACTCCAGCACACCTGCCAAGGCAAGTGCTCCATGTTGACAGTGGTGGGAACAACCACTGGATGGCTGGAGATCTGTACCCTGTGCCTCAACACCACTGCCTTGAACACCATCTTGGGCATTGAAAAGCAAGTCCTGTGCCAACATGGCCCCCAGAGAGAACTGAATCATAATTGAGACAATGGGACACATTTCAAAAATAGCCTCAGAGACACCTGGGCCAGTGACCATGGGATTGAGTGGGTGTATTGTATTCCTTGTCATGCACCAGCTTCTGGGAAAGTTGAACAGTGCAATGGACTGTTCAGAACCACACTGAAGGCAATGGGTCGGTGGGACTTCAAACACTGGGATCTACATTTAGTGAAGGCCACCTGGTTAGTTAACACTAGAGTCTCTACCAATTGAGCTGGCCCTGCCCAGTGAAAACTTCCATATACTGCAGACAAAGTCCCCATGGTGCATACAAAAATGTGTTAGGGAACACAGTTTGGACTAGTCCAGCCTCAAGCAAAGGCAAACCCATCTGTGGGATTGTTTTTGCTCAAGGACCTGGGTTCACTTGGTGAGTGATGCTGAGGGACAAGGAAACATGATGTTTACCTCAAGGGGATTGGATTTTTGGGTCAGATCAGTCGGTAATGTTGAACTGTGTAATTTTGGTTGCTGAATGACACTGCCACTGTCTGCCATAACTACCATGGACAATGAAGATGGACTTCTCCAGATTCAGCAGTTGTGAACTCCTGATGAGAGCTCACAACTGGTGAATCTGGAGAAGGAGCACACCAGTCCTCCTGCCCTGGAGGACATCTATGACAGATAAAAACCTGCAATTATGGACTAAATGAACTCAAGAGCCATCTTGGAGGGACAGCCATTGAATATAGAAATTATACTTGTGCTTGTGTATATTTATATGTATATATATAAAATATATATTTTTATATAAATATATCTCCATATGGGTATGGATATAGTTGGAAGGTGTAGGATCTGGGTATGGCGTAGATGGTATAAAATAAGAAGTGGATAGTGCCCTGGTTTCAGCCAAGACAGGGTTAATTTTTTGGCATGGCCAGGACCCAAGGTGATTCACCACTTCATCTCATTGCTGGGGGTAGGGAAAAAGAGACTCTCCCTCTTCAGTGGAGGAGGGGTTCCTTCTGATCCAGTGAATGTGGCAGACAGAACAGTCTGGCATTTTTTATTGTCAGGAGTTTTTGTTCATTTTCTTCTCTCATTGCTGTTTCCAGTAAATCATGCTTATCTCAGTCCTGATCTTTGCCTTTTGTACCTCCAATTGGAGGTGGGGAGAAGTGGTGTGTGGTGTTAATGGGAGTACTAAATTGGAGAACACCATTCCTAAACCATGGCAGCAAACAGGGGAATAATTTCAAGTTGATTGGCTCATGATCCGGGAGTTATGGGAAGGATGGTGGGTAGAAAGGTTTCAGATATTGTGGAAGTCAGGTGAAGTCCCTGATGACTGGTGAAAGAAAAATAGAACCTCCATTTTTAAAAAGAGGAAGGCAAAAGGCCCTGGGAACTACAAACCAATCAGTCCCACCTCTGTGCCAGGCAAGAACATAGAGCAGAGTCTCCTAGAAACTATGCTAAGGCACATGAAAAACAAAGACGTGATTTGTTTATGAAGGGAAAATCATGCCTGACAGATTTGGTGGTCTTTTATGATGGGGCTGCAGCAGTGGTAGATGGGGCAGAGCAATGGACATTATCTACCTGGACTTACACATAGTATTTGACACTGTCTCCAAATTGGAGACGTGGATTTGATGGGTGGATCCTTGGTGGGTAAACTAGGTGGATGATTGCACACAAAAGAGTTGTGGTCGATGGCTTATTGTCCACGTGGAGACCAATGACGAGTGGGTCCCTCGGGGGTCAGTCCTGAAGTCAATACTGTTCAGAATCTTTGTTGGAGACACAGACAGTGGGATCGAGTGCACCCTCTGCAAATTTGCTGATGACACTGAGCTGTGTGGTGTAGTCAACATGCTGGAGGGAAGGGATGCCATCCAGAGGGACCTGGACAGGCTGGAGAGGTGGGCTGATGCAAACCTCATGACAACAAAGCAAAGTGCAAGGTCCTACGCCTGGGTCAGGGCAATCCCAGACACACTTACAGGCTGGGTGGGGAAGTGACTGAGAGCAGCCCTGTGGAGAAAGACTTGTGGATAACGCTGATGAGAAACTCAACGTGGGCCGGCAGTGTGCACTCACAGCCCAAGAAACCAACCGTGTTCTGGGCTACATCCAAAGGAACGTGGCCAGCAGGTCAAAGGAGGGGATTCTCCCCCTCTACTCTGCTCTTGTGAGACCCCACCTGGAGCACAGGGCACAGTTCTGCTGTCCCCAACATAAGAAGGACACGAAACTGTTGAAGCAAGTCCAGAGGAGGCCACGAATCTGGTGGAGCACCTCCCCTACAAAGACAGGCTGAGAAAGCTGGAGCTGTTCAGCCTGGAGAAGAGAAGGTTGAATGGAGACCTCACAGCAACCTTCCAGTATCTGAAGGGGTCATACAGGGAGAGGGATTGTGCCTCAGGAACTGTAGCAACAGGACAAGGAGTAATTGGTACAAATTGAATGAGGGGAAATTTAGGCTGGATATTAGGAAGAAGTTCTTTACTGTGAGGGTGGTGAGATACTGGAACAGGTTGCCCAAGGAGGTTGTGGACGTCCCAAAGCTGGCAATGTTCAAAGCCAGGTTGGATAAGGCCTTGAGCAACCTGGTCTAGTGGGAGGTGCCCCTGCCCATGGCAGGGGGGTTGGGACTAGATATCTTTAAAGTCCATTCCAACTCCTTAACATTCATTCTATGATTCTCTGATTCTATGCCCATCTGAGTAGTGGGAAGAAACAGAGGACGCCAGGTCCTTCCCAAACAACAGGCACAAACACTGGCATGGAAGCAGAGGTAATATCCTTCAATCCAAAGCGGTGAGAGGAAGAAGGAGCCTTTCTCTTTAAAGACTTTCCTAAGAACTGGGTTTCTACATACCCTGCCTTTGCCCACTGGTCTTTAATCCATTTGAGCCATCTTCTTTGCAAGCGTGAAGAAATCTCAGTTCAGCGACCCCTTGGAGCCAGCCCTAAAGTTACATCAGCAAAACATTATTTATCAGAACTCCTCACATAGCAGACATAAACTATGTGCTCTCCTCTTTCTCTTGTTCTCTGAGACACTTTCCCTGTGGGCTGTGGTCTAAGTGAAAAGGTGCCGCACAGTCACTCAGACTGACCTCTTTGGGGCTCCTGTATCTGTGCCATCCTGTCCAGGTATTTTCTCTTGCAATGTGGTCTGAAAAAAGAATGGCAAAGTTCTGGCCCTCATCTGTAATGCCTTGGGAGTCTGGATCTGAGCCAAGAGCACAGTGAACAAAGTGAGCAGTCATTATGGATTTGCAAACCATGTCTGCCCAGTTTGATTGCCTTGTACGAGACATTTACTGGGTTTGTACATGAGCCCTGAGTTTGTCAAGGCTTTCAATACTCACACAATATCCTTGAATCCAGTTTGGGATGCTGGGGTCTGTATGGGTGATAACAGGCAGAGTACTAAAGGGGACTGTCCTAGGACCTATCCTGTTTCTTTATCCATGGCCTGGAGGAAGTGATGGAGTGCACTCAAGTCTGCAGCTGACACTGAGCTGGGGGGTTCAGTGCATACATTCAGGGGCAGAACCACTATTCACAGTGACCTAGACAGTCTGGGCTAACAGGAACATTCAGAATTCAACAAGGACAAATGCAAAGTCCTGCCCCAGGGAAGGAAGAACCCTTTGAGATGACCCAGGCTAAGGACTGACTGGTTAGATAGCAGCTCTGCTGGAAAGGACCTAGGGGTCTTGGTAGACAGCAAGCTGAACAGGAGCCAGCAGTGTGACCTGGTGCAGAGAAGGCTGTATTAGCACAAGCATAGTTAATAAATCAAGGGAAGTGATTATCCTGCTCTACTTAGCCCTTGCTAGACCACATCTGGAAAACTGTGTCCGGTTTTGGGCCTCTTAGTACGAGAAAGGCATGGCTAAAGCAGCGTGAGGTTGATGGATGGTTACCAGAATGGTCAGGAGACTAGAGAACTTGCCCCAGGAACACAGAGGGAGAAGCTGAATTAACGAGGCTTGCTCAGCCTAGAGAAGAGAATGATGTGAGCAAACCTGGCAGCAGTTTCTCCAGGACCTTGGAGGAAGTGATTGGTGGGAGACGAAGAGACAACAGACATAAGTGATAAAAGAGAGGTTCAAACTTGGTATAAGAAAAATCTTTGTCTAACAAGATTACAACTTCGAAATTTAGGGTCTGCAAGTGAAAGGGCAGAAAAGGAAAAGAACAGCTCTTTATTAACAAATCTGAATAAACAACAATGGTGCAATCAAAACTTTCGAAAGGAACAAAACAAGGTTCTAATTCCCCAGTGGGGAAAAAACCCGCGGCAAACTGGGGTGGGAGGGAAGGCTGATGGCAAAATTGTCCCTGGCAGCTCAACATCTGCTCGCAGCCACGGCAGCGGCCGATGGCTTCGTAGAAAGAGTCCTTCGTCCCACAGGCGCAGTCTGAACTCAGGCAGCTCTGATAATGCAGCCCCCACGCCCCAAGGGCATCTCGCTCCGAAACGTGGATCTCTCTCTCAATCGCTCTCCAAGCAGTATCCGGCAGGGAAAAGAAAAAAAACTTCCCAGAAGGAGGAGAAAAAAAAAAAAGGCCCCGAAAAAACTCCCAAAAGCAGCTCCCGCTCTGCCCGTCGGTGGGAAAAAGCCTCAATCCCCCGGGCAAAAGGGCTCCCGAGGCGTGGCCCTGCCAGCTCTTTAGAGGGTCCCCCGCCCGCTCCGTGCCCAGCGGGTGCCGCTCCGCTCCTGACTCCCCCCTCCCGCACCAAACAGGCTGGGGGGGAGAGGGGAGAGGCTACACTGGGAAAAAATTCCAACATCTCTTTTCAAACCTATGGCAATCTTTTTCACCAGGAGGACAGTCAAGCCCTTGCTCAGGTTACCCAGGTTGTGCATCCTTACCCTTGCAAAGCTGAGAAAACCTCTGATGCCCATGGTTTGAGCAGAACTGTGGACTAGCTACCTCCAGAGGTCCCTTCCAACCTGAATTACTCCCATTCTATGTATTGTACATCCTCAGATCTGAGAAGGAAGACACACACACTTGCTCTCATTGCCCTCTATTTCTAATGAGATGTGCCATCAGATGATCCAAGGCTCTGATTTCAAGGTTAGAACCAGGCATGAGGCCACCCAAAGGACACTGTGGAAAAGGTCCCTAAATGACGTGCAGACCAAAATTCAGCATTATTTAGACAATGGAGTGACAGTCTTGCTGCCAAGTTTTTTCAGGAGCACTGTGTCCCAAGGGCTCACTGCTAGCACAACATCCTGAAACATGAGGTAGGAAGCGAATCAGTAGTTCAGAAGTGACCTGGCTGAAGACAAGCCCTGCCTCAGGCAGCATGAAGCCCTATGGTGGGAAGGCCAGACTGGCTCTCAGCAGAGACTGGTACAAAGCAGGAGGCACCAGCACTGTGATGGTGCTGCTGGAGAGGAGGCACAGAAACCACGTTTAGTTCTCTTATTCAAGTCCCCGAGGAACCCAGAAGATGCCAGTGTTCTGGAATATACAGCTTTCTCCAGTCTCTACAAATGGTTCTTTCTACAAGGCCCTGTAGGATTCTGAAGTTGTATCTCTGAATTCATGTCACAGAGGTCCCCTGTTGCAGGCCCAGTATGAAACTATATCCCGTTTTTCTAGCAGAATAGTTATACCAACCTTTTGTGATGCCTCCATATTTCAGATACCTCCAGAGCAAGACTGGACTGGTTGTGCCATCTTGGTTTGTCCCTTAACGGTAGCAGCTCTGAGTGGCCTGGACACAGGGATGGCAGCCCAGAAGGGGGACGGAGACTGAAGCTCCCAGTTGGACACTGCTGTAACACCAAACTGAATAGTGCCAGGTGTGAGAGCTCAGCTGGCAACACCAGTTAATGGTTCATGCCTTCCCCTGCGTGGCTGTGGCCTGTGTCAGCTCATGTGTCCCCTGGCAGAGCAACAGCACAGCCAAGGAGTGAGCACAGGCGAGAACCACCACAGCCACTGGGCACTCTGGACACACCTTAGAAGCAAACTGTGTGGGCAGGGCCAGACAGCAGGACCACCAAAATCTCGAGCTGGGCAGAGTTAGATCAGCACACTTCTGGGAGGGGAGAGGAGTTGTGTCCCAAACAGGGCAGCCTTAAGTGCCCTTGGTGAATACTGTGAGGGAGAAGACTACAGTTCTGTGACCACACAACTGCTCTGCTTGCCTCTGCAGCATCCAGGTGGTCTCAGGCCATCACTTTGTGGTCCAGTCCTCAGCAGAGGCACCAGCAACAGGGAGAAGCTGTGAGGCTGTGCCTCAAATCAAAGGAGGGGCTGAAAGCTGTGGGAGACCTGGGCTGTGGTGGAGTGTATTGGAATGGCCCAGCAGTAGATCGTGGAGATGAATGGGGGCAGGTCGAGAGACTGAAGGGCAGTCAGAAGGAATATGGGATAACTTTCAAAGCAATGTGTGCTTCCCATCTGCCAAATCAGGGCAATAATCCCAAAAGGAGAGGGGACTTGCTCCACCCTCCGCAGCCCCAGCAGAGGGTTCTGACAGGATGATTCCTGACAGATGTTTGTTTGACCACTACTTAAAGTCTTCCAGAGACAGTGATGGTCCATCCACCTCAACAACCTTAATTACTAAGAAAATTTTCCTTAGTGTGTCACTTCATTTTCTCCTCTCTAAATTCCCATTTCTTGTCACCAAGGAGCAAAGCTCCTGGATGTTTTCTGAGGTCCCAGTCATTCCACACTGGCACTAACCATATTCTCTTGTTTCAGTTTGTGCATGCAAAAAAATGAAATAAAAATGAAATAAAAATATAAGATCAAGGTACTTCTCAATAATTTTCATGCTATTTATTTTGTAGTATTTCTGTACTGGCTATTCTACTAATGATAAAATGTGTAAAAATTGCCTCAAATAAATCGTCTTCTTTCTGCAGTGCACCAAAAACATAGCTTCAAATGCAGCAGTTGTGAAATATTCATATAACTTACATGCCTCTCTGCCCTGCTGCTGGTTATAGCCAGGCTGTGTCACACAACTTCTGAAAAATTACAGGTCTTGTCAGCTTCATGTGGATATGATACAGGCCACAGAAAATGCAGATATCAGATCCTGCTCTCCAGAAACTTTCTCAGCCTACATAAATGATTAATAATATACAGCAGAAATACTGACATCCTGCAAACACATGCGCAATTTCCTCCTACCAGGGTACAAAGCATGGTAGAATTGGATAATGTGTCACCTCCTCACACAAGCCCTTGTTTGCACTTCCCTTGTTACAAAGCTTATTTGATGTGTTGTTGATCTTATATACACACATGATCACTGCAGAGACCATGGACAAGTTGTTATGGGATGCAAAATTCCAGACAGAAAGTCTGGAATTGGCGAGGAGTTCCCAGTTACATGCACAGAACGGCGGAGCAGCAGAGCTGGCAATTACCACTCTGTTCCTTAGGAATAAAAGCATGGAAAGTTTCAAGTAGGCTATGAGATTGCACAAGGGTCAGTAACACGAGAGGAGAGCCTCAAGATGAACACTTTTTGAAAAGTATTAGTTTTTGGAAAGCCTGTTTAAATTCTTCATTAAAAGCTGTATAAATGACTGGATTGATCAATGAATTCAGGTAACCCAACCAGGTAAAAAAGTCCAGTAGGATGGGATGAAACCAACAGGCATCTTGGCAAATGGGTAGGACTAGGGACATGACAAAAAAAGGCAGCCAGCAGAAAATGAAAGCTCCCAAAATAATGCCTAAAGTTTTGGTGGCTTTCCTTTCTCTTGCAGCAGAAATTCTTTTCCTTTCCAGGACACTGTCTGCAAGTTTTATTTTAACATGATTGATAAATACGGGGGATCCCCCTGAGGGGGAATGCCCTTCATGGAGGCTGGCATTAATGGAGCAGAGAGAAGAGCCCGCAGAGCCGGTGATCAGGTGCGCAGTTGTAAAACGTTTCCCACATAACGAGGGTGGCTTCAGAATTCTGGATCGAGCTGCTGCATAAATTCTACCATACAATATCAGGAGGAGCACAGTAGGGATGTAGAAAGCTCCACAAGTGGAATAGATTGTGTAGGTAATTTGATCTGTGTTCACAGCACACTTTGCAATTTCTTCGTGAGCTTTCACTTGCCTCCAGAAAAATGGGGGCACAGAAATGCTGACAGAAATCATCCAGACCACTGCGATCATGAGGGCTGCTCGGCCAGCAGTGCGGCGTTTGGTGTATTCCAGAGCGTCTGTGATAGCCCAGTACCTGTCCAGGGCAATAACACAGAGGTGCAGGATGGAGGCTGTGCAGCAGGTGATGTCTGATGACAACCAGATATCACACAGCACCTGGCCAAAGGCCCACGAGTGGGTGACAGTGTAAGCAATACTGATGGGCATGACCAGGACAGACACTAAAAGATCAGTCACTGCCAAGGAGCCAATGAGGTAATTTGCAGGTGTGTGGAGCTTTCTAGTTAGAAAAATTGTAATAATGACAAAAACATTTGCAAGGATTGTTGCCAAAGTTATAACAGACAGAAGGATTGACAGGGAAATCTTCAGCCCTAAGAGTGTCCTTTCATCCCAAGCCAGTGGTGTTTCAGTGAAATTTAATGACTTATTTGCTGAGCTCTGGAGAGAGAACTCTGCTGAATGGTTGTACTGAGTCATCCTCTGCTCTGATTTCACCTTCCAGTGTAATCTTTCTAGGACAATGAAGAAAGATGCTCACTTTTTTTGATGGAATAGAACTTTTCATACTTCAGTCCAACACTGAAGAAATATTAACATGTTGAAAACTTGAGCTGACACAGCACGAGGTATTCTCTGAAACAAGATCTTCCATCACATCACATCACATCACATCACATCACATCACATCACATCACATCAATGACATCATTGTTAAAGCAAAATGTTAACATGATCATCCAGATATCAATCTGGTGGACGACAATGCCAGCAGTACTATTGACGAGAACTCAGGTGGGTTTCATTTTCATCTTGAAGATGACTTTGTCTTTTATTCTGAACTAACCTTCTGCAAAGCTGCAAATCAATACATCTGGGCATGTAGTTAATGTCCCTTTGCTTGGGATAAAGTTGCCCTCAAGAGTATTTTCCCTTTCTAATAGCTGACTGTCATGTTTTTGGTATTTAGAAGGGACACTTTATTAGTAGAGAACTCAAGATACAAAACAATACAGTGTGGATTCCTTCTGTAAATATAATTTCTGCCAGATTTGCAAATCAAGACTTCTTTTTCAAGAGTACAGCTCTTTTATTTATTTCTCCAGACCATTCAGGTTTTCTCTCAACATTTAGTCTTTGAATGCTGAAGTCAGATGTTCGGTACCAGAACTCAATGTGTCAGCACAGCATGCAATCTACAGGCTTTCCATACTTTTCCTTGGATTCAGTGTAACCTGAAGTCTTTACAAACCTGAAGAAAACATCCTAGGACAGATTTCCTTCAGGCCTTTCACTCACTTCCACCCAGGACTACCAGAATTACTTACATTGTGCCAGCCCAGCCCTTCTTGAAAGGCATCCTGAATGTGGGCCATGAACGGCTTTGCAGTGTGCTATGAGGGCTACAAAGAGAGACACTGAACTTCTCCAAGGAGATAATCATCAGGCCAGCCTTCTCCCAGTCCTCCAGGAGAAATGCCTCTCTCAGTCATCACTGGTACAGATTCGTGCATCCAGCAGAGAATGGACAGTCGGTTGATTGGAAATCTGTGGAGCAAGAGCAGCATATATTCCACATGAATCATTAGCACTTTGATGTCAAACAGCCTCTCTTAAGCTCCCAAACCTAACATAAACAAGACTTTTCAGTTTGGTGTGTTTGATTTTTTTATAAACAACCACCGTCTGTGAGTTAAAATGATTTTTAGAGATGCTTTTTCTTTTGAGGTGTACTTTTCCAATTGGGCATGAGTCTCTTATTTCATACTAGACTATAACTTTCTTGATTTTTTTTTTCTCCAGGAAGTGGAAGATCCCTTCCTAATAACCATTTTTGTGACACTGAGCAAAGGTGCAAGTACGAGAATTTTTGAACATAAAAATGCTTATGGTGACTGAAGTCCATCAAATCCTGTCTCTGACAATAGCCTATACATTCAGCTCAACCTTTTTGCCTTTTCCTGACACTTTGCCAACACTGATATGTTCTTTTGGAGACAGAGACCAGAACCACAAACGCTGAATATGTGGATACACCACAGATTTATACTGCAGCATAATGGTGTTTTCTCAGTTTCTTTCCTCATGATTCCTGAAATTTACTTTGCCTTTTGAATCATTGCATGGCACTGATCTGACATTTCCACAGAGCAGTCCCAATTAATATAATTCCAAATACCGAGTGGTAATATCAGCTTTTTTTCCCCGTCAGCTCACTTTTCACATCTATGAGCATTATATTCCTTCTCCCACTTTTTAACTAAGGTTCTTTGCAACTCTGCACAGCCAGTCCTTGTCTTTATTACTCTGAAGACCTTTGTTTCATCATCACATGTCATCACCCCACTATTCATGTACTTTCCAGATCACTTAAAGTCTCTTGAGAGTCTAAATAATTATACTGGTTGAACTTCACTCACTCCATATACTCTGCTTTTCTTAATTACTTCAACAGATTGGTGAGACATAACTTACCTTCACTGAAGCCTGAACTTTGACTGTTCTCCAGAACACCATATTTACTCTGTGCACAGTAATACTATTTTTATTGTAATTGCTGCCAACTGGCTATGTGTACAGATGTGTACAGATGTGTACAGATGTTGGGTTATGGCTCAGCATTGTCCAGATACCTTTGGGAAGTGACACCACAGCGGTTGTCTTGCAGTTGGCAGGTGCAAAGGGAGTTGAAGTAGAGGCTGAGGCTCCCACAGATCCCACTGCACTTTGGATCTTGAGTTGTGTTGTGGTTTTGCTCTGGGTTAACTTGCTTTCACACCCCCCACACAATTATTACTAGTTGAGAGAAGGTTTATGCAGACAAAAGAGACATGATTTGGGGCAAATAGTATGAACATTTATTACTAGTAAAACGAAAACTACTAACAAGTTAAAAACTAAAGAACTATATCTACAATAATTTCTACTCAAGTTAAAGTGCTATATATTTACAGAAATACTCCTTCCCCCTTTATATTAGTCCAAGGAGGAGAAGTAGTCTTATTTTCCATTTTCGGAGTTCCAGCTCTCTGTCCCCAGTAACTCTGCAGCATTCTCGTTGCAACTGGAACTTTTCATCTCTTTCTTTCACTCTGTGTTGGCCTCCAGGGCTGGGCCCACCCCCCTCCTTGGCTAAGACCGAAGGCTGGGGGTTACCCAGGTCCTGAAGGGTCTTCCTTCCATAGGCTTGCAAGGGGACACTTGCTTACTATGGATCTTCACCACAGAGTCACAGGGGATAATGGCTTAAGAGTTCACCCCTGTTTCCCTATGGAGGTCCCTCCCCATGGGAGAAACAGTCCTTGATAGACTTCTCGGTATGGGTCTAGCACGGATCCACACACACGTGGATCCCAAAGTCTCACCTGGGCTGCCTCGCTCCAGCATGAGGTTTTCTCTCTCTCTCTCTCTCTCTCTCAGTTACAAATTTTCAGCAGCAGTATGGATCCTACACACAGATCCCAAGCTTATTCGAGCCGTCCTCGCTCCGGCATAAGCATCATCCCTTTCAAGGGTCACAAAGTCTTCAACAACAGTATGGATTCACACACACACGGATCCCAAGCTTACCAAGCCATTCTGCTCCAGCGTAAGCTTCATTCCCCTCAGGGTCATATTCAGAGTTACAAATCTTCAACAGGTCTCTGCCTTATCTCAGTCTTTCTCATGAAGTCTCGATTCTCTTTGGTACATCCAAAAGCTCCTCTGTGAGCCACATGGGGGTCTCTTCACCCCAATAAACTTTTACAAGTAGCAGGGATTACTTTTCAGTCTTTTCCCTGCTGGAGAGAGAGAGCGAAAAGGGAAGAAACAACTCTCCCCGCTTCGAATTTTTCTTCTCTTGCTGCAACTTCAGCTGCCAGATTCGACCTTGGAAGTCCCTTATCTCTCGGCTGGAATTCTTCCACAGCAGTTCTGTCCAAGCAGTTCGTCTTTTAAACTTTTTTTTCTTCACTCTCTTACAAGAGAGAAGGGAGGACTTCAGTGCTACACCTGCCCCACCCCTCCCCAGCCCAAGCCGGGGGAGGAGGGAGTCTGGCCCTGCTCGGGCCCACTGCTCTTCTACATGGCTGCTACTCCTAATTTTTTAACTGTGCAACAAGTCTTCTCTTCTGGTTTCTTAAAAATGTAATTAGCAAAGGCGTCACTGAACCTTTGATTGGCCTTTTTGTCCAGAAATCACCTGGACAAAACCATCCTCAGCCCCAGGAATGGGCTGGTAGGCAAAACCACGACAAGTTGCACTGAACTCTCTAGCTGAGCACTGTCTCATAGTGAAGTTATGTTATTGTTGTTCCCTTTGGCCAGAAATAAAAGAATCCACTTATAAATATCCCCCAGTTTCTCTTTAGTGAACAGGGATGCTGAAGTTTATCTAGTTTCTCTGTGAGAAATTTCCTTTGTCTTCTCTGGATTTATTTTGTTCCATAGCTTTAGCATCCCTTTACCTCTCTGACACAGTAATGGTTCACTTCAGAGCTGTCTTACAGCTGTCTTACTGGTGATGTTATCACTTGTAAGAAATCTCTTACCTGAACACTGGGCTGACTGCACATCCCACACGGGAGAAAAGCTAAACCAAAACCACCAGACAGACTGATTAGCAATATTAAAGACAATGACTGTATTTCTTAAAAACTAAGCCAATCTTGATTTCAGTTATTGAGAAAAGTGATATCGAGCCTTTTCCATATAATGTATCAGCCTTTGTTCTGTGTTAGAATAATTCCAGCAACATGAACTAAAGGGAAGTGCATCTCACCCACCCACCCGTACATGAACAAGCCTATTAGTAGTCCTACTGCTTCCAACACCTCTCAATCACCATGGGAAAAAAACAAGTTAATGTGAAACATGGCATTTTCAGTGAAATGAACTAGTCTAGAGTTCAAATGAATTATTAATCTTTAACATACTGGTAAACTGGACACTCCTACACTGGGAGAAAGTCTTACTGAAACCAAATAATGTGTTAACTTATCTTGAGTTAGTGAATTAATTAAGTGATGTCTCAGAACAAATTGTTTACAATAATGTTCCAAGTCAGGTATTTATCCTGTACTCAGAAAAAGCTACCATCTAGATAAAATGAACATACTCCCAATAATTTAGCATTTCAATTAAATTATCTTTTACTCAACTAAAAAATGCTGAACAGAGGGAAATAATTTTCCTGTAAAAAAAAAAAATTTAGCATTTCAATTAAATTATCTTTTACTCAACTAAAAAATGCTGAACAGAGGGAAATAATTTTCCTGTAAAAAAAAAAAAAAAGAAAAACATTTGCATAAACTAGAGACACTGAAAAAATAACATTAGATGTTGAGCAGTCATTAAATTGAGTATAAGGCCCTGCACATAACTGCCTACTAAAGACAGCGGAACACAAATGCACAGGCACACACCCCCTGAACCACCAGAGCCCAGGGGGAGGAAGTGGCTGCCCCGCAGGTTCCCGAGAGCAGGGACGGGAGGAGCTGCCTGGGCACAGCTCCAGGGCTCTGGAGCACTGGGAGCACTGGAAGAACCTGGTTGTTGGGGAATACATCCAGTGCCAGGAGCTCGGGGTGCAGCCGCAGTGGAGCTGCAGGTTGTGCTCCATGGGACAGGAGCCCAAGGCCAAAGGCCGTGAACTGCAAACCCTCTGGACAACAAAGGGCCCCGGGACCTGTCCCAGCCAGAGGATGTGACACTCAGAGACAGCAGAGCCAACAACCCCCAGACTTTCCTGCGCTTGGACTGTGAGAGGGTAAAAGCCCAGGGGTTCCTTTGCTCTGGTCCCTCCTCAGAGGCACCAGCTCTGTTATTTTGCTATTGCATCAGGATCAAATGACTTTTAGGATCGAGACATCTGAGACTCAGCAATGGGAAACCTGGGGGGGAGCCGGTGAGAAAACCAGGTCTGACTGTGTGAGGATGGCGGAGCAGCTGTGAAGGGCCTTGGGTCCTAGCTCAGGTGGTGAGAGTGAGTGCCAGGGGGGCTCCTGGAAGGTCGGACAGGGAAGTTTCCTTAATACTATCACTTGTAGATAAGACAGCACTATTGTCTCCAATCCAGCCTGGCCAGTACTCAGTGCCTGCAGGCAGTTGTGTGCACAGTGTGGATCAGCCCGTGCCAGCCCTCTGGCCCCCCCAGGCAGGGCATGGCAGGTTTGTCACCCACATTTCACAGGATGGGAATCCTCTCAGATGCTTTGGCTGCATCAGCACTGTCCTTGGCTCATCTTTTCTTGGACTTCACCTGGTGCTCTTGGCCGTGGACTGTGGGCATTTTTTTCACTTTAAAGTTTCTGAAATAAATTGAAGATGATGTCAGAGCCAACCAGAGTGAGGTTTTCACAGCACAGCACGTGTGATGTACAATGCCTAGCTGGAGCAAACCAGTGTTGTCTTAGATGCTTGCAGGTGAGGCTTCCTAAAGAGCAGTCAGGAACCACACAGAGCAAAGGAGAGCACAACTGTCCTCAGTTTATCCGTGCTGGTGTCTCCAGTAGTTTTTCCCCACTACTGTTCCCGTGGATTGTCCACACTCCTGCACTGAGCAGCATGCAGGTGTGGCAGCTGAAGGAGGATTGGGCAACTATAGAGCTGTGCAGTGAGAATGATGAGAAACCAAGGCACAGAGTGACTCTGGGGTGAAGAAACATGATGATACAACCACAGCAATCAGCACAGTCACCAGAGCCTCCTCTGTAACCAGGAGGGACAGAACAACACATCCTTGACTGCAAGGCCACAGAAACCAGGACTGCCCTCTGCAGCTGCCTCCCTCCTGCATCCCAAATTTGATCTGGGCTGACTGTGGCTCTCATTTATATACCTCCAACAGTACAGAAAGTTGCATGGGAAGGACCTTTTGATCCCTGTGTCCACACACTCAGTAGTTCCTGGAAAGTCCAGGAGGTAAGGAGATGTGTAATAATGTCTTGGTAACCTGGAGAGATTCTTTTTCATTAATCAGAAAGAAGGAAAGAGCATTTAAATGGAGAGACAATTTCAGACAGTGCAGTGCTACTTAGCTCAGCTCAGGGACTGGAAGGTGAAGCAAGATCACGTGCAATGTGAAAAGAAGACACACTTCAGCTGTTGGTGATAGCACTGGGACTGCTTCACTGTTCAGGGCCCTCACTTAAAACCAGGTACTTCTTAAGAAAAGGTGTTTTGCATCGCAGCTCTGCAGTTAAACTCACAGAGCAAGGGAAAGGTGGCAGGGTAGGGTCCCTAGGAGGAAAAACTGAGTTGTGGGTGTGCCAAGGCAAAACACTGGCAGGCAGGAGGAGGCTGGGGGGCACTACGAGCTCCTTAGGACTGAGTGCCATCGTGTGGGATCCAGGCAGGAGCTGCAGAGACCACTCAGATTGCCAGGGATGCTCAACCCAAGGGTAAACAAAGTCCTGACACATTTCTGTCCTTTCTGGAGTACAGCCATTACTGGAGAGTGGGGCAACTCCCACAGATTGCTGATGCACTTTCTGAGGATGCTGGGCTGCAAAGAGGAGGATTTGGTGCACCCTGAACTGGGCTGGAGGGGGGTAAATAGTGTGTACAAAATAGGTATTTGAAATGAAAATACAGACATTTACTCTTTCACTAAATAGAGCGATAAAAAAAAGGAGAACAAGATAAAATGTCCCTTACTATGTTGCACATTTCCCTCAAGTTCATACCAAAGTTGGAGGAATTAGGAGATTCATTCTCTTTTCTTGTAGCTGGGGAACTGCAAAGGGAGGGCTGAGAACAGAGCTAAAGTTTAGCAAACTACTGAAAATCCATTTTGTAACTGATTCTCACTTTTTACACATAAAATCTGCAATCTTACGTAAACAGACCAGGTCTATTCTGTCATGCTGAAAGCATGACCAGCAGTGAAGCTGCTCCCAGTGTGAGCTAACAGCAGGTGGCTAGGAGGCACCCCTCTAAAGGCACATTTCAGAGCAGAACTCAAAAAAGGGAGCAAGTTTTGAATAAGTTCTTGCAGATTTGGGACAATTGACTCAAGCATGGAGAATAGAGTAGCTGTGGTGTCCAGCTTGGAGACAAAAGCCCGGTTCAAACATCATGAAATACGTTTAGAATTAGCTCTAGGAATCTGCCCATCCACAGATCACAATCACATCAGGATGCAGCTTTGGGCAGACCAACCAGGCAATGCCATAGTGCACTGAAGAAATGAGAGGTACAGTCTGTAAATTCTGTTTGCACCTGAATTTCTGGCCAGCCCCAGCAGCAGCCAGGCCCTTTAGAGCCAAGCATCTCTCTTTCCTGCCTGTGAGGGGAGCTGGTACACGAGGGAAGAGTTCATATTTCTGAAGAAGTGCACCTGACACTGCAGTGTTCACTCCAGCACAGCTCCTGCAGCACGGCTGAACCTCTAATGAGACGATTATTGTGACTGTTTCCAGGTAAATCAGGCATTTTGTTTCTTTGACATAGAGAACAGCACTCTATATGAGAAACTGGAGAGAAAACATTTCTCATTTTAAATAAGCAACTATAGTAATTGGCAAGCAAATATTGGCAATCTTTAACACTTTTGCTGCCTTCTCCCCACCTTCTATTTTTGCTCAGCTTTCAAGGAAATATTGGTATTTTTCCTATCTTACTTTTATTTATACACAGCTAACATGTATTAGCAATTAACTTATTGCTAACTACCAAGTTACAAATGCTGTTATAACTAAATATTACTTATCAAAGAGACAGGCTGGGATTTAGGAGCAGTAATGTTGGTAAATACTACACTGCAAAACCAGACTCTACAGTAGGTTACCGTAAGTTCTTTGAAGGCAGCAATGCCTGGAGCACTTCACTCCCTCAGCCATAAACACACACAATGCAAACACACAGTGCAAAATCTCCAGTTAATTCTTTCTTTCTCACATTTCATCTTCCATTATTATTTGGTGTCATGAAAACAGTGGAATTTTAAGTGCCAAAAAATACAGTGTGGTGTGAGATTGTAATGCCAGCTGCGTCCAGGTGCCTGTAAGGTGGGATGTGGGACAGGCAGTGACACGATTGGTCTGGATGGGCTAACTGATATAGAAACTCTGAAGAGTGGCTGATCATCTCAGGCTCCCTCTGTGGAAATTACTTTCTCCCCATGTCCTAGAAGTTGTTTTAATGGTGCCCGTTTCTTTTCAGTTCCGAAAAAGGAAGCCTGGAGTGATCTCACCTTGTAAAAGCCCAGCTTGAGCCCATCAGCCTTGCCCGGAGTCTGGAAGCAGTGGTGGATGGCAGGAGAGCTGGAGCAGGGACAGGAAATCAGTCAGGGTCTCCCAAATACTGAAGTACTGGAAAGAATGCGTACTGGCTGTTACAGATTCCTAGAGAGCATCTCTAGACTGTTTTTAGACTCAGGGATTTTTTCAAGTGTTTAATGATGTTTTAATACCTTTATTCCTAAGTCAACAAAATATTTGCATTCATCCAATGGAGCAACGGAAATAGGGCTCATATTGAGTGCTCTGGAAAAGCCCTAGTGCATTCAAGGAGTCCTCAGTGCTCAAACCTTGGTATTTTTTAAATCAGCTGGAATCTACAATGATAGCTGCTGGAAAGACACACAAAGAAGAAAAAGTTCTTGCGAGTCTCATCCAAATTGTCCTTGCTTGGTTCAGCACTCCACTGTGCTCTGTGGCTCTCCCACTGATGCTTTATTTAATTTTGTTTCAGCATGCTCAGCCATTCCTATGAGACTTTATCCATCAGCACAGTGGTCCACTAAGGTTTTTCAGGGCCATCCATATAAATCAAGTTTCACTTTTACGTTTTGGCCATTATTCCTTACCTGACCTCCTCTCCAGTCCAGAAGTCAAGAAGAATTGTATTTTTTTCCAGAAAGGATCTTACAGGACTGCCTGTAGAGGATTTGAAAGGCATTGGTTGATGTACTAATACTTGCATTTGCAATAATCAAGCCTTAAAAGTACAAGCTATGATGACAGATCACAATAGATCTGCCTAGCTATAGACACTGAATCAGCGTGTACCCCTCATTGCCAACAGAGAGGATGTGAGACAGCTTCAGAAGGCAGCACACTGACCTTTCCTGCAGCACTTCCTCACCTGGTAAATAAATTTAAAATGCACTTTCGCAGAAACAGGGTTTACACTTCTTGGAAGAAGCACCCTGTGTCATTTTACCCTCTGTCCTGCAGGCAATTCAGGAAGAAACTGAGAAAAACTGCCTGAATGACCTTGAGCTGCAGGTGGTGTGTGAGGGAACACATAGGGATTTTACCTACAAGCAAGGAGGATGAAACATTCTACCATGCAATTCTACTGGCAATTTCTACTGTGATGGGAACAAGGAGGACCAGTAGTTGGTACTTTGAGTAATGGTTTGGGTGAATGACACTAGGAACACTAGGGTTCCAGAACACTAGGAAACAGAATTAAGGTTAAATTTGAGTTTAAGAACAAGGGCAGGGTATTTAGTTCAGGTAGAAAGGAGCAGCTGCCCTGTTGTGTGATCACAGAATATTCTGAGCTGGGACAGGCATTATCGAGTCCAACTCTAAAGTGGGGATCAAATGCATAACCTCAGTGTTTTTAGCACCGTGCTCTAACCAGTGAAGCTACCTCAGGGGATGGAGAATAAACAGCTCAGGAGAAGCTCTGCATAGCGTGGGACCAACCTGCACCGTCAGCAGAGCCAGTGACATTGTACCTGAGCAAAATGGCAAAGACCCTGGCAGTGTGTAACTAGGAATAAGGCCTTGAATAGATCTTCTTCTGCTCACCTTGAACAAGGCCAAATGACAGCCCTGCATTCAGCTTTGGGCACTGTTCCCAAGAAGACACGGACCATGTAGGAAGAGATCAGAGGAAAGCAGCAGGAATTGTCAGATAAGAAAATGTATGGGAATAAACTGTATGAAAGGACACAGCTGAAGGAGAGGTTCAACAGTCTTTCTATGCATGAAAGCCTGCAGAACAGTAAAGAATAGTCTGTTCCTCATAGCTGTGACTAGTACCATGAAAGGGATGGGGATTTAACTACAGCAAGGAACACTAAGCCATTAGGGAAACCTTGCAGATAGTAAGAGTAGTGAAAACTAAGGTATTGCTTGGGGATACTGTGAGATGTTCATCATAGAAAGTCACAAGGACAGGTCAAACAGTCTTTCTGTAGTGTGATTTCCTATAACCAACAAAGCAGCAGGAAAGCAGACCTAGACAGGTCTATCCTGTGTAAGATGGCAAAAAACAGAAGAAATTTTGTTTACTGCAATATGGTGTAAACTTAGCCAATTCAAAATGAACAAAATCCCAAGACAGTGCAAGTTTTGCAGACATTACAGTTCATATCTGGAACTAGCTCAAGACTCAGCATTATGGTGCTGTGGTTCTTCACATGGGCAGAAAAACTCAGATTATTTTTATTGCCTTCAAGCAGAGAGTGGTGGGAAATGACACAGTTGCTTATAACAACCATCACTGGATGTCACTGGGGAAACAGAGCCCCCAGTCTCCACCATTTCAGAGCATGAACAGGAGGAAGGAACTCTCCATAAATGAGCCAGATAGGAGGCACTAGAATGTTCTCTTGACACACTAGGTGTCTTGGGTTCAGGTGGCTGGGTTTTTGGTAGTAGGGAGGATCTATGGCCTGTTGTGCTCAGCCCCATGAGCTTTTCCCACCTGCCACTGGCTTTCTGAGCATTGCTCCCTACCAATGTCTGCCCTTCTCTCTTGCTGCACTCTGAGCTTTAGTCTACTCCTCTGCCTTCAGGGTCACTTTCCAGGGTGCAGACACAGTGCAATGCTTGTTCCTTTGGTTCCTGAATGTTTGTAAGGCACTATGAAATAGCATTCCCCCATATGCCCTGTTAGGAGCTCACCAGCCTTGGCAAAGAAGCTGAACAGTTATTGCTCTCACCACAGTGTTTAAGGCCATGATGCTGGTTATTTCTGTCCCTGGTTTAGAATAAACTCCCCTAGTCACCCCAATTTCAATGAGCTTAGAGATGGGAAAATATCTAAATTCCCCTGTGCACAATATCTCTGTGCTCATATAGGGTCAGTAATGGGCAGGAAGGAACCTGAGTCCTGCACTGTGCCTCTGGGCACAGAGGATGGATCGTGGCTTGTGTGCACACTGAGGGATATCTCTCTTTACATGCATCTGAGTGCCTCACCAAAGGGCAGAAAGGAATCTTTACTCCAAAGACAGAGGAAAGAACCGTCAATTTTTATGCTGACTTTTGATATCAGGCTGGTTCCCCTTGCAGCTCTATGTAGGACAGGCAAACAGCTGCATCACTTGCTGTGTACATGCCAGAACAGTGACACTTGCCACTGGGTTTTGTTCTGCATTTAGGTGAGGACAGTGCACTGCTATCATGCTTAACTTTGTGTTAGACGGTGAAAGTAGCCAGGCCCATCACATCTTCCTACCTTTTGATGTTTCAATTTAAGAAATACATTTCCCAGATTTCTAAGGAAGCTGCAAACCAGCAGTGGGGTTGATTTTCAATTTCCTTATTCTCTGCCATTTACTCACACATGCTTGCATTACATGTACTCAATTACCAGCCCATCAGAAGTGTGATACATCAGAAGAAATTAAATGAGTGATGACTGGTGAGGATGTTACTCTGAGATCATCCAGATTTGGAGGTAAACGGGAAAACCAGAAAATGTTACAAGCAACATGAAAAACGACAGATTGACTATTTGTTTGATATTTGTTAACTTTACTATTTGAGAAGCATGTGTGATGTACAGCCTAAATCCTTTGCTATGATGTTGCCTTGACTTTAGGGAGAACATGAAAACAAAAGCAAGTTTGTCTTGAGAAACCTCACACATCCCAGGCATGGCTTTCTGGAATAATCTATGTAACACTCCACTGACAACAGTTCCTGTGAGGAGGAAGTTACAATTACCAGCAAAGTAGTCACAGAATCAGAGAATCATAGAATCTCAACAACCCCAGCTCCCTCAGCCTCTCCTCACAGCACTTGTGCTCCAGTCCCTTCCCCAGCCTCCCTGCTCTTCTCTGCCCCTGCTCCAGCCCCTCCATGTCCTTCCTGAGCTGAGGGACCCAGAGCTGGACACAGCACTCCAGGGGTGGCCTCACCAGCTCTGAGTGCAGGCCAAGAATCCCTGCCCTGCTCCTGCTGCCACACTCTTCCTGAGCCAGGCCAGGATCCCTTGGCCCCCCTGGCCCCCTGGGCACACTGGCTCATGTTCAGTCCCACCTCTCTGAAGTCAGCTGTCCACTTAGTTTTGCAAAGGGAGTTTCTTCCTTGGGGTTTACATCAGGCTCACTGCTAGGAAAGGGACTGTCTGGGGAAGCATTATTCTCCTTGAAGTCTGTGTTCAAGTCTCAAGCATTGCTGCCTGCAGTATCCTGAAAAATTCAGGATTATCTCATGACTGCAGGGCAATGCAGTCCTTGTCCCTGGCTGTGTCCTGCTCTTTGCTGCAGGACCAAAACTCATCCCAAAAGTGGTTCACATTCATCACTGCTGCAACAAGTGACAGGTGGTCCACTGGCTCATGTGAGAAAACAGTGTACTCTGTCCTGGAAAGCCTGGCCTGCATCCAAGCAGGTACATACACATGGACAGGTGAGGATTCCAGAAGTACAGCATTACAGCGGCAACTCCTAACTTTGTGCTAGCACCTCATCAGAGGTGACATTTGGTCACCATCATACCTGAAGCAGGAGTGAGGAAGAAGCCAGGTAGCTGGGTCACTCACAGAATACAAACGAGGAAGGTGTGGTATAATGATGGAATAACCCTAAGAAGACAAATATCCGAGCTGCAGTAAACCAAAGCTTTCCCCAGCTCGATCCACACAAAATTACACTTTTAAAGTGGTCACTTCATTTACCCAGTATCATCCTGTGCTTGGGAGAAGAGACCTGCAATACACATTTAAAGCTCTAAATCGCCTCCCTCTCAGATACACGTCATAAAGGGTTATTACAGGCTGCCCAGAGAGGTTGTGGCTGGAAACATTCAAGGTCAGGTTTGACGGGGCTCTGAGCAGCCTGATCTGGTTGAAGATGCCCCTCGCGGCAGACGGGAGGGACTAGGTGACCTCCAAAGGTCCCTTCCACCCAAGCCATGCCCTGGTCCTGTGACAAACGCCCGTGTCGGTGCCGGGGGGTTCCCCGCTCTGCGCTGGCCGGGGCCCCGCAGGGCAGCGCCGCGAGGGAGCCGTGCCCGCCCCGCCCAGCGGCGCCCGCCGAGCCGGGGCGATGCCGCCGCAGGCCCCGGCCTCCAGCTCCTGCCCTTCGTCCCCGTTCCCACTCCTCCGCCGGCGGGTCCTGGGGCTTCTCCCGGGGCCACAGTGGCGAAGCTCTCGGCAATCCGTCCCCGGGAACCAACTTCAGCCGGGGCTCCGCGGGCGCCCCCGCGCCCGGCCGGGCCGTGCGGCGGGGAGAGCCCGCCCCGTCGGCAGCGCTCGGGCCGCGCCCCGGCCGCCCGCACTCACCCCGCGTCCGCGCCGTCCGCTCTCCCCGGCCCCGGCAGCGCCTGCCCTCAGGACCGGCGGCCCCGGCCGGGCTCCGTTGCGCTCCGCGCCCCTCTGCGCTGCTCCTCTGCTCCGCTCCGCTCCGCTCCGCTCCCTGCTCCGCTCCGCCGCTCCCCTGCTCCGCTCCCTGCTCCGCTCCGCTCCGCTCCGCTCCCTGCTCCGCTCCGCTCCCTGCTCCGCTCCGCCGCTCCCCTGCTCCGCTCCCTGCTCCGCTCCCTGCTCCGCTCCGCTCCGCTCCGCTCCCTGCTCCGCTCCGCTCCCTGCTCCGCTCTCTCCTCTGCGCCGCGGGGGCCCGGCCGTTCCTCGGCGCGGCGGTGGCGGCTCGCTCAGCGTCGGGGGCCGGGCCGGTGCTGTGCCTGCGGCTGGGTCGGGCAGTGAGGGACCCCGGCCCAGCCTCCAGCGGCCCCTACGAGGGCAGCCCCGGGTGGGCGGTGGGCGCCGGGGCAGCGCTGCCCCCAGGGGGCGGGGTGGGCTCTGCGATCCCCTCCCAGGAGGAGATTCCCTGCGATCCCCTCCGCACCGGACCCAGCTGTGCCAGCCCGGGCCGTGTCCCTGGTGCCGCGAAGCGCGGCTGTGCCAGGCTGCGGGGTCGGAGACCTCGCGCTGTTCCCGTTGGTTCGAGGATCAATAACTTGCAAGATAACGGTGCAAGGCAGCGGAGGCCCCGCCGATAGCCGAGGGTAGAGGACTGTTCAGACCTCACCTGGATGGGCTTGACCCTACTGCTGCATCAGCTCTCCTCTGACCCGGGGCTCGCAGCCCCCTTTGCAGAGCAGCCCTTCTGCATCCAAACCTAAAAGACCCAGAGTATTAATCCAGCTTTTTTAGGTTATGCAGTTAGTGGGGTTTAACTGGTTTAATTGCTAATGAGAAATAAAAGCTCTTTTTTTTCAGAGAAGCAGTAACTTTTCACACTAGACAAAACTTTTACATAGAAGTCATTCAAAATCCAAGGTCTTGAAAGAGCAATGCTAAAGTCACAGCCCCTTTGCGGCATCGTTTAGGGTTCTAAATAGATTCTAAATTAGCCGTTGCCGAACAGCTGTCTCCATTTCGCTCTTCCAGCTAATTTACATACTGGATTCTTTCACAATACAGATAATCTAATGACTTTTGGACACTACTACTGTTGATAGCCAGGCTCTGCCCTCTCCGCCACACTGTCTTAGGGAATGGTTTTTGACCCTGAGCTCAGGTCTGCTCTAGCTGCCCTCAGCTCAGTCTCAAAAATATCACACTCTCTTCAATTATTTTAAAGGGTTTGGTTCCAACTTCAGCACTCCAGCACTGGCTGCTCCCACAGGCAGGAACATTTCATCTATACTCCACTGCAATTTAGATCTTAGAACATGCTTTTGAACCTGAAGAGGCTGGGTATTGTGTAAGTCATAAAGCTAAA
The DNA here is from genome assembly GCA_038380795.1 of Pyrocephalus nanus. Lineage (NCBI taxonomy): Eukaryota > Metazoa > Chordata > Aves > Passeriformes > Tyrannidae > Pyrocephalus > Pyrocephalus nanus. Next base: position 322,708 of record CM076285.1, read on the forward strand.
GCCTCATTTGAGACCGAGAGGAAAAAGGGAGCTTTTTAAACTGCAGCCACATGGTGTGAATGTTATACAAAAAATAATTCCCTGCAGCAACACTTCACTTCCAGGTTGGGAGAGGCCACATGGTGAATCTTTTGAGCCTCCAGAATTTCCCCGAGACAGACAGAGACGAGAGTAGCTACGTTTTCTTCGAAAGTCTGAAGATGCCTCTCAGTTTATTTTCTTCCCAAACAATGTGGGTGTTGTTTCGTGGGTGGGAATGTGTTTGATGTGATACAATGTGCAAAGAAAGAGGTTGGTTCTTTTATATCTCCAGATGATGAATAAATTCTGCCCTTGTGGTAGAGATACTCCGGGCAATCTTGCAGAGCTTTGCAGCAGAGTGCAGGCTGGTCTGGGGGCTGCGGCCACCCCAAGACAGCTGCTGAGCTGCTGCTGCCCTGCAGTCCCTTGTCAGGAGAGGGGAACTCATGGGCCACAGGCAGAGGCCAGATTCCTCCTAGCACAGGAAAAACATTTGCTGTAAAGTCATCATTCTGCCATGCTAGGGCTTCACAGATGTCAGTTATTTTTCACAACCATCAATTCTATGCAGAAAAAGGAAATATCTGGTGTCTTTCCTTAGGCTGACTGGGAAAATCAGAGAAAATTTTGGGGTGCAGACTAGTCTGATTCTCCAGACACTCTTTTGCCCCATAAGAGCTATAGCTTATTTTTCTTATGCTTTGCAAGGTCAAAATCAGTGTTGTATTTAATATCCTGTGTTGAATGTGCTTAGAAAAATAACACTACTACTCTTTTTTTTTTTGAGATATGTTGTCTTTATTTTTGTTCAGGCGGGTGCACAGAAAGAATTCGTGCACACAGACCCAGTACGAATGTGCATCAGTAAGACAGGCAGATCTACAAATAAAGGAGATCTACAAATAGATGCATATCTACAAATAAAGAAGCCTTTAAAACGAGTCTACTCTTTTGCTTAACACTAGGGAAATAAACCATAGCTGCGTTGGCAAGGCTGGCAGAGTCACAGCAGTGTGCTGGTGATGCTTGGTCTATAGACCCCCGTGTTGAAGTTGTCAGAGCTATACAGCAGTGGAGCTCAGGCCCATTTGCACCTACTTGGTACTGGCTGAGGCAGGTCCTTGGGAGAAAATCTGAACATCACACACAACTTTTAGTGAGTTTCTTCCTTTAATCCAGTTATTTTACTTTCACAAGACTGATTTCAGCTTTCCTTTTCAAACTGAGCCCATCTCAGCAGTCCTACCTCTTATCTTGTTTCCTATTTTGTGTGACTCTCAGAATTTCTCACTGCTGTTGTTCACAGCTTAAGCTTTTCCCCAGCACCCTGAGCCAAGGTTACGATGCAGATGAGTCTTTGGTCCTTGGGACTGCAGGAGGGTGTGGGTGGGGTGGGTAAAGGTCACAGAACCCTACAAGGAGAATTAAACCTCATTCCTTAGAATCCTGAGTGAATACCTCACCATATCGGCCATACTGTTGATTGCTCTAAGCTCACCACCTTAGATCATCTCCTGGATGTCTGATCTCAAAGGGATCAGGTTCTTATTCTCTTGCTGCAGAAGAAAGTCTGAAAACTTCATATTTTCGCAGTGTGGGAAACAGTTTCCTTTCTTGGTATACCTGGAAGACCATCAAAGGCAAAATGGATGCTTTCCTTCCCAAGGGTATTGGCTGTCCAGGCTGTCCCAGAGTGAGCCCACGATCTGTGGTCTGAGCCCTGCTCTGGTCTGATCTAGCTCAAGTTCAAATACATGTGGGGTGATGTTACTTTTCCTACCGTGACTTCTCTATGAAGTGGAATAATAGTAACTACTTAACTTTCCCAGAAATGCTGGAGAAGTGTTTTTACTTGTTTGAGCTGGCAGGAGGGGTGGCAATCAGTAACAAAGGGCTCTGCAGGACTATGTGTAGACACAGACTAATCTGGTTCTGGTTAAAGACTGCTTAGGTACACTGAGAACCAGCACTGCTCGCAGAGGTGAGAGACACACAGCACCCCTCACACGAGTCCAGACAAAAACTCTGAGACTGGAATTGTTTTGCTGCCCTAGCTGAAGTTCTCCAGGAGCTGAAAACTGTGCTGGTCATGTTGTCCAGCAGATGGGAGAGACAGTAGACCAAGCAATTGCAGTGAGTTCAGCATAGAAGCTGTCACGTGAATTCATCCTCCTCACAAGATGGGAAATGACATTAAAATGGCTGTGGCCTGGATGGTGTTCAAGTGAAAACACCTCCTTCCTCGTCAGCAGCATGGCTCCCTGCAGATGCACCTCAGTCAGATCCATTGCTTATGTAAACAGAAATAATTCTTTTTCCCTCTGTAGATCTTGCCAAGTGCAGACTGGAGAAGAGGGGAGGCAGATGTCATTCTGAGAATTAGCCTGAGTACTTTGAACTTGAGCTTTTGCTCACTGTTAAACTATGCTCAGAACACTAATACATGGGACCATCCTAATTTTCATCCTAATTTTGCCCATTGCTAGTTTACATCTATTTCTTCTGCATTCAGCAGCTCCTTCTTTGACATTTACCCTTTGTGATTAACCAATCAACTCTTTTCTGAGACAACAAAATGTACTGGCTTCTTGTGATAGAAATTTGCTTTGGTCAAGAAAGGCAAATGCATTGTGTGAGGTCCCTCCTTTTGGCTCAGGAATGTGCTCTTTGGTATTTGATGTCACCTTACTTTATCACTGAAAACAGAATTAAAGACATGGACATTCCAGAAAAGGAGGAAATTCATAGTACTTATTTTTCCTAGATGAGTCATTTTCCTCTGAATTCCACTTTTTTGTCACGTTCCAAAGCTCACAGTTAGACACTGGCATATGGAGAATTCTTCAGGCACCACTTCTCTACAGAAGGTGTATTTTGGCTTTAAAGCTTTATTCTCAGTCTTGCAAAGGACCATAGCCCACAGCCCAGTTGATGCTTCCTTCTCCTGAGGCTGCTCTCTTTCCCTTCTTTTTATCAAGTAGAGAAATGCTAAGAAATTGATACAGCATCAAAATACAAAACCTGTCTTATAATTGCTGAGGTAACTGGTACCAGAGCCTGAAACTGCTTGGCAGCTGTCTTCCCAAAGAGTTTCTTGAACGTGTTTCAAACTTCGATGCAGAAGATGGCTGAGAAAGACAGCCATCTCCCAAAAAGTTGTGTTTGCTCACTGAAGCTCTGTGAGGTCACAGCTCTTATTTACACATTTAAAAAAACATAATTTTGTTACAGGTGGACACTCATTTTCTTCCACAGGGGAGAGGAATTCTGGCAGCACTGTTCTTCCACTGACTTAGTGAGGCATTTTTCTGGACAGCACATGGTTCTGACATCAGATCTATTGACAGTCCACCAGAGGGCACAGGGGCAGGAGGGGCACTGGACCACATTGCCTGAGGAGAGGCTGAAGGACCCGGCATGTTCATTTTGGAAAAGATAAAGCACAGCAGAGTCCTTGTATCTCGTCTTCGGGACTTCTCTCTTGCAGCAGCCAGTGGCAAGTTCCCCATAGAGATACAAGAGGAGATACAAGGACTCCCTGAAACAATCCCTCAGCCTTGGCCATATTGATCATCACCATTGCTCTACCCTGGCCTCCAGTTGGGAGGCCTGCAGACACAGCATCTATAACGCTGCTGCTGCTTTTGAGAACACACGCAGGGTCACTCTCGAGGAGAAAAGACAACGCAGAAAGAATCATGTCTTGTCAATATCACCAAGGGAGTCTTTCTGCTGCACCTTCTGCAACTGAACTTGTCTATCTCGCATTGGCCTTTTCAGCCATCAGTGCTCTTTAGCAAGCGTGGGTAGAGCCCTGCCCAAATCTTCATTCGCGAAGTCCAGCCTTGGTGAAGGCGCAGCAGGATCCAACTGCAGTCTGCAGTTAACTCATGCGGTTATAGAAGATGGGCTTCTCAGCTGTGCACAGTGGAAGGACAACAGACAAAAGTTACAGCAAGGGAAATTCCAACTAGACCCTAAGGAGAGTGGCAGCTCCTGCCCATCACACTGTCTCACTGGAGATTTTCCAGTTGTCATAAAGGAGTGAAGCAAAGGTGTGAATTCCTTACAGCTCTGGGAAGTGTCAGGAGTGGGGTGGGGAAATGGAATGGTGCAGATCAACTCAGTGATCGAGCAGATATCTGGACTTGGAGGCAAGCTGCAAGTGTCCTGATCTGTAACCAGCCTTGTGATCCACGGCAACAGTGCAGGCAGGGGAAAAAGAGTAGCAGCACTGCTTGGCATAGCAACAGCTTTGAATGATTCATGGCAGGATAGCAGATTCATGAGCAAACTCCTGACAGGGTCCTTCTCCTGTGATTTCCAGTAACTGCCTCTGCCAGTTGATTCTTCTGAGGCAAAGACAACCAACCTCAAAGCTCTCAGTACTGGCTACAATGAAAACACATAATGTCACAATGTCAATGAGGAGCTTTTCGTTTGGATCCCAACCATCTAGTGAGACTGGCATGACTTTTCCATTTGTCCTGCAGCTGGTGTCTCAGGAACAAAGTGATCCATGTCAGACTCTATGAAACACATCTGGCTGAGACTCTATTTCTCATGTTCACACTTAGAAAGTGGATATTAAAACACTGAAAGCATTTTAAATCATTTGAATTTGAATCAGGAGCTCTGATGTTCACCTTCACAGATCTGGTAGACTCCATTCATCTAATATCAGAAAAAAACAGCTTCGTGGAAAAATAGAGTTTGGGAAATAAACTTGGTTTTATTTTATTCTTTATGGAGATGCTATGTTTAACAGCTGTAAAGATGTTGGCACATCTGTAATGTCTTCATGCTTAACTAGACACTGCTACTTTTGGTCTGCATCTGGCCCAGCCACCTGCAAGAGTCGTTTCTTTTCCTGCCAAGTTGTGAGAAAACAGACACTGAGAAACGAGAACTTCATCCTTAAAGGAAGCATCTTGTATAAACTAAATTTAATTGGTGATTGACTATTGGCTGACAGCCCTCCAAGGGCATTTGAAGGAGAAAGTGAAGGGTGATGAAGTGAGCCCCCAGACTCATTTAGGGAAGACCCCCCAAGGCGTATCCCGGAGGCACGGGGAAATTCCAATGTCCACACCTTGGTTGTGCAGAAGGGACACCACTGACAGCCCAGGGGAGGGACCAAAGGGCTCTGGCTGGGCAGTGCTGCCATTCCTGCCCAGGGAGACATCACCAACCAAAATATATAAAAAAGCAGATGGCTCGTGCTCAGGCACTCACACTTCACATGGAGGACAACGTTCCTTTGCGGGGACACCTGCTCTCTTGTGAGCCTGCTGACCCTTCAAGGATGCAACATCTGCTATGGGGAATTCTGGTTATTCTGGCGTCAGTAAGACACCCTCATAAAACACACCTGTGTGAGTGGGAGTTTTACTGAGGGCTTATTTTCCTCCTCTTCTTTCCTATCTCTGGGTTTCTCATTTTGTTGGCCAATTCTTTGTAATAACTATTGTTTTGTTGAGCTTTCAGTGGTGTACTGGTTTCAGTTTCGGCATTCTCCCAGCTACAAGTAGTACACAGCTTTTTAATTTTGCATGGCAGTTGCCTCTGGCAGGGCTGTACCAGAGTCCTGTACCCTGGGAGCCCTACCTGGGTTTCCTAGCCCTCACACTGCTGAGGGGAAGATGGACTGTCAGGTCAGAGACTTTCACTGCTGGGACCAAAGGCTCAGATTGGAGCCCCTCCACAGTGGGTGGCTCCAGTGACCAACCTGACTCCCCACACAGCCCACGCTCACACAGTCAGACCAGGTTTCCTCACCGGTTCCACCCCAGGTTTCCCACAGCAGAGCCTCAGATGTCTCGTTCCATACAGCAATTTATTCACAGTGCAGTAACACAGAAACAGCTCCGAGCTGGTGCCTCAGAGGAGGAACCCTGAGCAAAGGATCCCTGGGCTTTTATACCCTCACAGTTTACCTGCACACAAGTCTCTCTTTTCCTCCTGAGTCTCCTGCTTCTGCTGTGTATCCCAGTGTCGATTCCCCTGGCTGGCACCACAGTTCTTCTTGCCCTTTGTTATGCAAAGGATCCACAGTTCATGGCCTCTTGTCTCGGGCTCTCACCCAGAGCTCAATCTGCAGCCGGCACTGCAGCCGCACACCGAGCGATCTGCACCAGACACATTCCTCAGCAGCACGACTCAGGTGTTTGCCTTTGGGCTGCTCGGAGCCAAAGGGCAAGGCAGCAGTCTTCCAGGAACTGGGGGACAAATCATCCAGGATTCACTGAATCGGTCTATTTTTAAATTTAAGCTGTCACCAACTGTAATTACAACTACTGCTTCCTCTCAGGTAAAACCGTCCAGGAGCAGGGCAGGACGTCCTCTGCACTCCCCTGCCAGTGGGACAGAAATTGCGTGGGCTGTCCTGTGAGTTTCACTCCAAAAGAGACGCTGAGACAGAGTACTCAGAGCCTGTGCAACACGTCCATGCACACTGTGGGATCGCCGTGGCCATCACTGACTGGGCCTGGGGTCTCTGTAGGTAAAGCAATCATCAGTCACAGCGTGGAAAGGAAAGGGCTCTAAGTAGGCTGAGTCGATATTTAGTTCTTTTGACAGCAATCCCTGCATGCAACATCCAAGAATCTTGGATTTTGGGCTGCCATTCAGCTCTGTTGTTTTGGCAAATCCTCTGTAGAGGAAATGTCCTTCTGCCCCAGATGCTCATTAATGGGAAGGCTATTAAATAAATATTTGTATTCTTGATTAAAAGTGATAGATTTGTGTTTGTCCTTTGCCATCCTTCCCTTGCCTTACAGGCTATTATGAAGTTGAGTGAAGAGAAGAACAAGAGAAAATAGCAAATACTGAAGAACTTTGATTTTATTTAGAAAAACACTTGTTCCTATCAACTCCTATTATGTCCCTACAAATATGTTTTGCTAAGAGAAATTAAAATATTCAGAGCTGTGCGACAAAGCTGTCCATGGGAAGTGCATGTTCCCTCTCTCCAGTAAAGAGGTGCAGCATGCAGGATGCAACATGGGTGAAGAGTGGGAACGTCCTCTGTGGTGGTGGTGTCTTGGCTCATGTTATTTTCATGAATGTCAGAGACTGAAATAGCCCCTGTGTATGGAAACACAAGTTAAATCACAGGATAACTGGAAAGGATCTCTGGGGGTCTGCAGTCCAACCTCCTGCTCAAAGGTGGGCAGTCTGGAAGGTATAGACCAAAGTCTCATCCAGCTGAGACCTGAAAATCTGTGAGGATGGAGGCTCCTAAAGAGCAAGATTCGTATGATACCGGGGGGTGAAGAAGAGAAGTGTTGCCTCCCTTTGGAACCACTTCCCATGATGGCAAACCACCAGTGATCCCAGTGGTCCCACTGACACATCCCAGAGAAAGGTGTTCTTCCCACAGCACAACTGGCAAGCAGCTAGCAAGATGTTATAAAGCATTATATTGCATAGCAGAGGAGAGAGACAAAACAGATACAATATCAAACCCAACTGAATGTTGAAGTCTTTAATGCATGACTCAAAATGACACATTTCATTTTTTTCAGAGGCAAAAAAATCAAGTAGAAAAGGAGGAGAAGGATCAGCCTGGGAATGGAAGATCTGCTTCATGATTCACCTAGAAAAATTAGTCTTGGTGTTTCTAGTCAGGAGAAAGACAGAATGTATAAACATAATGAATAATTCATCAAAATTTGCAAATTTATAAGTAATCACAAATTAGAAACCATATGGAGAAAATTATACTGGAGGGGTAAATCTCATAGTAATTTTCATTCTATGCAATTGGAAAAAATATAATTTTGGCCTTTTTTCCAAAACCTCTTATGAAATTTCTGAAAATTTGTGTTTCTAAATTTTTTACTGGCTCTTTTCTTGCTTTCTGCCTTCTTCTGCATACAAAATTTTGAGTGGATTCTTGTTGCTTTTGCTCCATCTTCTTCTTTTCCTTGTATTTGGCATTGTCTCACTTGGGTTTTTTTTTGTGGGAAAACTGAACAGTGAAAAAAATAAACTATTTGCACTGATCTAAATCCTGTCAAAAATTACACTGCAAAAATGAAATTAAAGAAGAGAGAAGATAAAACCCATTTGATCAGATGTAATCTAGACTTATAAAGAAGAAGAGGTAGGAAGAAATATCTGGAAGCTGCTGGACCCCACCTGCCACTCTGAGCAGATTCGGTTGTGCAGAGCCTGGTCCAGCTGAGCTTTAAATGAAGGATCAGGAGTCCACAACTCCTCTGGGCTCCTGTTCCACTGGTTGACTGTCTTCACAATAAATTTTTTTCCTAATACCTCATTGAAATTCCCAGTGTTGCAGCCTGTGTCCCGTGCAAGCTCTTGTCCTTTGCTGTGCACCTCCAGGTAGAATCTGGTTCGGCCTTCCCTTCCATTAGATACCTGCAGTCAACCATGAGATCTTATTTTTCTTTTCTCCTGTCTGAACAGATTACCTCAACCATTTCCATGTCCTTTGTCCTCAAGTCCTCTGCCTGATTAAGTAAAGGGATGCAGTTTTTTAGCATCTCTTTTTCTGCCAGTGCATTTAGAGAGTCCATCTTGTTCTTCCACACAGTCTGTGCTCATTCCACTCCAGCTTGGAGTGCTCAAGTGTGCCAGCAGTGATTTTGCAAGTCAGTGTTAAAGATATGCCCTGGGCCATGCTGTGAAGATGAGTGGGGGCTCTGGGGGTAAAAAAAAGCACTGGAGAAGGATGTTAAATCTAGGGAGATAAAATTATTTGGCTTTTCTTTTGGTGCCTACTTCCCTGTTTCCAGGCACAACTTAACCAGATCTTAAGAGATTGCCTAAGTGGGCAACATGACTGAGTGACATAGCTCCTGAAAAAATTGGCATTGACTGTTGAAAGACTGCATGAGAAAGCCACAAAAGTCATCATTCATCAGCTCTGGATCCTTTTCAGCATAGGCAGTAGATGTTGCTGATTGACTGCATTGCTGACAGGAGAGCTTCCTGCACAGGTAACATCTTGGTTTATACCCATGAAGTCAGACTGTCCCACACTACCCAGGGCTGACCGGTGCACTTGGTCCTGGTCCCCCCATCAGAGCACAAGCTGCTTCTCCTGGGGCTTTTTGCAGCTCCTGGGCACAAAGCCGTGTGCATGGGCAAATGCAGATCACTGGTAGCCCAGGCTTCTTTCCAGAACTACAGAGATGGCCAGACTTCTGCTGGAGCTGAGGAGGAAATGGTGCTTCCACATCACTGGGTATCTCATAGAGGAACATACAACACAAAAAAGGGTCATCAGTCCTCTGTCCTCTCCCAGTTCATGCTGCAAAACACAGCTGTGGGCTCTCTGTCCACGCTCTTAGAAATGGACCCATAGTTAGAATGTTGACATAAGGACAACAGGCTGCTTATTGAGTTTTTGTGTTATATTTGTATCATACCTCAGATAGCATGGCAGTCTGAGTAGCTTGCTACCATTCATGGATGCTAGTGAGGGGCTTTTACTATTATTATCTCTCTTTTTATAACCAAGGAGCTACTTTCACTTTAATATCATATTTAGATTCTGTGCTTTCAAAATAGGTGCTTCAGTATCTGGCATTGTCACTAAAGCAAGGTATTTTGGATGTTTCCCCTGGGTCTGATCCAAATTTTTCCTGAAAAGTGTAGCAAGCACCCCCATCCATACCGAGGCAGCTCACAGTGGAGCTTTAGTGCCTAAGAAACTTTGTAATTTACTTCTTTTAAATTCTAGCAGACAGATATATTAGATAAATGCTTTGTTCATGAAGTTCAACAGATAAAGGTATTGTTCATCTTCATATTAAAATACCTCAGAAACCTCTAAGCATGGCAGAAAAGAGAGAGCTAAGCATTTTAATAGCATTTAAATGTCATATAAAGAAGTAGGTACTGTTTAATTTGCCTCTGGAATAGAACTGCTTGGCCCACAGCTCCTCAGACAAGGCCTGATGCCCTGTGATGGGCACAGCCCTTGCAGAGCAGCACCCAGCAGAGTAAAGGGCTGCTCCTTCCAGAGAATCCAAAGACCCTGGAGACAAAGTTGGCCCGAAGAAGTGGATCCAAACCCAGAGCATTCCATGTGCTTCCTGGTTCCCAGTGAGGAGATGAACTGCAGCTTGGCAGGCAGAGCTGCCCTGTGGCTGTGCTCTGCTGAGGAAGGGCAGGATCAGAGATGGGGCAGGCACCAGCACTGACCCTTGGAATGGGAATTTCTCCTCTCCACTCAAGCCACACACATGAAGGTGATCACTGCCTTGTATCACACTGGTTAAGGATTAAGCACAAGGGGACTGTGACCCACAACAAACTCTCCAGATGTCACTCTCAGAGAATTGCAGTTGCTGAGTTGGTGGCCCAAGCCTGACCACTTATAGGTGAATATTGCCCAGGAGCAAGGTGAAACACACAAAGCAAAGCAGAGCAGGTGGACCATCACCAGGTAACTGTCCAAAGGATATTTTCTAATTATTCTACTTCCTTCTTGTGTTTGCTGTGGCTGCCCCAACACTTGCATACAGAGCAGGCACTCACCAACTGCAAAATCTGATGGGAAATAGGTGATCTGAAATGGCACTGCAGCTGCCTGGGGGCTCAGGTACTTGCCCATCCCTGTCTCTCCACGGGAATACTGAGGGCAGCCTATTCATGCATATTCAGTGTCAGTGGGATATATGCTACATTCCTAGAAAATGTTCACTTTGAAAACTTTTTGGATCTTCTTTGCTGCAGGAAAGCTCCTTAGGACTTACCTGGCTGCCTGCAGACACTTCAGCTCTCACAATGGAAGGACCTGGGTCTTTGAAGGACTTTCTCCCACAGCGAGTTTCCTTACAAGCTGCACAAAGTAAAGAAAATTAGGGCGATGCTTCATTTCTCTCTTTGGATTTCCACTTCTAGCTAAGAACGGGGCTAGGAACAGAAAGGAGCTCTGGCATGTTGCTAGTTACTGCCCTGTGCAGAGCACCTCTCCTTGCTGACGTTTTAATTCATGGTCCTGTGGGTGAAGTCACACCCTCTTTGCTTCCTTACCTTTCCTTGTTCAGCTCTCTTTTTAGCTTTCCTTGTGAAGCAGCATTCACATCACTGGCTTTGAGCCTCCACATTGCAGCCGTCTGAATGAGTCACCCTGGAAAGACAGGGAGAAGCAGAGCCTCCCAGAAAGTGACTGATCTGCTCTAGGTCCTCCTTGGGCTTGGCTAACTGCACCTTCCAGTAAGTTCACTGCTAAAGGGAGCACTGGGCTGGACAAAAACACCGATTTCATCTACCACTTCCCCAGTGCAACTGGTGCATCCTCCAGCATGCCTCTGTCTCCAGCACCTCCCCTGCAGAAACACAGGAAGATCAACAGCTGCCTTCCTTTGGAACTCTGCCCTTTGCACCAGCACTTAAATGTGCCCTCTGGGGACTGTGCAGTGGAGGAGGGACATTCCCCAGAGCCCTGGCTCACCAACCATGCTTTGTATCACAGCAGGGAAGGATCAAGACAGCATCAGCAGCACAGCGATGTGTGTCAAGAAGAGCAGGAAGGAGCTCAGGATGGGTGTTACAGATGTGGGGAGTCTGGTCATTTTAAGAAAAACTGCCCAAAGAATCTCCCTCCAGGGAATTGCCCCATATGCGGGTGGGGCCCGCATTGGGTGAGTGATTGTAGATTTCAAGTGCCCTCAAAAAGGAATCTACACATCAAGGAAACCCCTGAGGGGGAGAGAAGTTACATCCCCCAACCAGCAAAGGAAATCTGAGCCCAAACACTTGGCAAGTGAGCTCATCACAGCTACAGCGATAGCACCAGCTTGGATTTGGCCTCCAGCCAGCCAGTAACATTAACATCTACTGAAGTGACCTTAGAGCCCACAGGGGTTTGGGGGCTTTTAGGATCTGCAGTCTATGCACTCTTAAGTGACTGTTCTTCTACAACTAAGCTGGTATTATTTGTTTTGCCAGGAGTCATTGACTCCAACTCACATGAAATACAAATAATGGTCTGGATGCCTGTTCCACCCTGTCATGTTCCTAGAGGACAACTGCTTGCCCAGTTAATTCCTTCTTATAGTATCTCCCCCATGGGCAAGGGGCAAAGAGGTAGTAGTTTCTGGAAATACAGGAAAGCCACAGATTTTCTGGGCAAAAACAATTTCTGCTTCCCAGCCCATGATGACATGTTGTATTGATGGGCATAAGTTTAATGGGTTAGTGGATACTGGTGCTGATCTATCTATCATCAAAGACACTGAATGGCCTTTGGATTGGTCTACGGTCTTCCCAGCATCGATGTCATGGGGTTAGGTGGCATGCAAAGGTCTAAACAAAGGGCACACCTATGCATGATAGTTGGGCCAGAAGGGCAAACAGCTCAGATTGCTTCCTTTGTGGCCCCAATTCCTTGTATTTTGTGGGGATGAGATGTTTTGGGACTGTTTGGAACCACCGTGCAAATAACATGAGGAAAAAATCAGGTTTTTCTGCAAGGGTCATTGAGATGCCATTCCAGAGACCCATTAAATTGAGGTGGAAGACAGACACACCTATCTGGCTCAAACAATGGCCCCTGAAGAAGAAACAGCTTTTGCAACTACAGAATTTGGTCCAAGAACAACTTGAAGCGGGACATATAGTGCCAACATCTACTCCCTGAAATACTCCTGTGTTTTGGATTCCAAAGAAAAGTGGTAAATGGTGCATGTTACAAGATCTAAGAGTGGTTAATGAAGTGATTAAACCAATGGAAATCTTACAACCAAGACTTCCTTAACCTGCAATGCTGCCTGCAGGATGGCCACTGCTTGAGATCAGTTTAAAGGACTGTTTCTTTACCATCTTTTTTCACCCCGAAAATGCTCCCCATTTTGCTTTTTCTATTCCCAACATAAATCACGCAGAGCCAATGCAGAGGTATCATTGGGTAGTTTTACCACAGGGAATGAGAAACAGTGTGATGATATGTCAAACAGTAGTGGCCAAAGTTATTCAGCCAGTACAAAAGCTCTTTCCCTGCATCACTATTTACCACTATATGGATGATATTCTGATAGCTGCTGCTCAAGAGACAGATTTACAAGCCGTATTACATTCACTAACCAGTCATCCAAGAAGCAGGATTGCAGATAGCCCCAGAGAGATACAATGAATGGAACCATGGACTTACCTCTGTTGATGAATTGCCCAATAAGAAATTACTCCTCAACCTTTAACCACCAAGGTAACAGACACGATATCTTTAAATGACCTACAGTGATTACTGGGAGCCATGAACTGGCTCTGACCTATACTGGGAATAACCAGTGAAGAGTTACATCCTTTGGCTGAATTGCTAAAGGGTGATCCTGCTTTGTCCTCAAAACAGACCTTGACAAAGGAGGCAAAGCAGGCTTTACAATTGTGCTCGCAGGCCATCGAGAGCAGACAGAGCAGGGACATCTAGACCTGCCTATTTATCTAACCCTTAGTGCAAGTAAGTTTCACCTTTTCACGGTCCTGTTTCAGTGGGATCAGTCAGAATCTGACCCCCTGGGGGTTTTAGAATGGCTGGTTTTATCTCATTCTCCACCTAGGACAGTATGGACAATTAATGATATGTTTGCAAGACTTATCATTAAAGGTTGAGAACGGCTACAGACTGTGGACAGACAGGACCCAGAAGTAATCTACATCCCAGCAACCAGAGACAATCTGGACTGGCTTCTCACTGAGGACTCAGGATTTCAAACAGTGCTTGCAGATTACAAGGGGGACCTGTCTGTTCACTTCCCCAAACATGGCCTGTGGGCTGACATAGGTGACCTACCTTTGACAGCTACACTTCTTTGACAGCTGCTGCCAGACCCAGCGGGTACCAGGTGTGAGTGCCTTCACAGATGCTGCTGGATGATCAAAGCAGGCAGTAGTAACATGGGTTAATCCTGTCACAAATGAGTGGGACAGTAAGGCACAGGCCGTGAGCCAGGGTTCTCTACAGGTACTGGAGTTGGCTGCTATTCATATGGCCTTTGAGCTATTCCGTGACAGTTACTGATTCTTCCTATGCTGCAGGGTTGGTTTCATGTCTGGCAGCTTCTTTCCTCTTAGAGGTATCTCCCCCTTTTCTGTTTGCAGAGCTGCTCACACTGGGGCATTTGATCAATCACAGATATTTTGGGGTTTATATTTTACATATTCATTCCCATACAGAGCTTCCTGGGCCTCTCACAGGGAAATCAACAAGTGGATGCTGCTGCCATGACTGTTGTTATTCCCAAAACTTTAGAACAAGCCAAGCTATCTCATTCCTTTTTTCATTGGAATGCTCACTTATTAAAGTGACAATTCTGATTAACGATGAACCAAGCTCAAGAAATCATCATGTCTTGTCCTGATTGTCAGCAGTACATTCCTATGCCATCAAAAGAAGGGGTCAATTCCCGAAGTTTAACAGCAAATGAAATATGGCAAACGGATGGATATCACACGTATTTCTGAATTTGGTGGGTTGAAATATGTTCATGTTACTGTTGACACTCACTCCAGGTAGATTTACACTACATTACATACTGGAGAAAGGGCAAGAGATTAAATACGACATTGACTGTCTTGTTTTGCAGTTCTGGGAGTACCAGACTTAATAAAAACGGACAGTGGTTCCGTGTACTGCTCAGTGAGGATTAAAACCTTCCTTACTGATTGGGGAATATCACTTACCACAGGTATTCCTCATTCATCCACTGGACAGGCAATTGTTTAAAGAGCCAGATGTGTGTGTATGTGTGTTGTGTGTAAGAACGTGAATTTTTAAACTTATTTATTTTAAGATACAATTATATTTTTTTAAAGTTTTAATATGTTCAATTCTAATTATATATAATCTTCAGATTTAAAGCAATTTACAAATCTTAGTTTCCTCAGATCTAATATTATAAATCTTGGTTTTCTTAAATTTAATATCGTGATTTTTACTCTTTTATAAGGATGGACATTTTTAGTGAAGATTTTAAGAACAAGTTTTCAGTTCAATAAGTGCTTATAATAAGGCTGTTATAAAGCTTAATTGTTGAGTTGTATTGTTTGTTTGGTTTCAATTTTGTTTTAATTAAAAAAGTGGGAGATGTGTGGAGTTATGAGCACATTAATACAGGATATCCATTGTGTAATGGTCATGGGGTACACTTGGAGTTGAAGCCCTGATGGAAGCCCGTGAGGGGATGACCAATTATGGGTGCCCCAGGAAGAAGCTTTAAAGTGATTGGACAGGACGTTTTGTGACTGTGCCTTTTTTGAATATAGGAACTTGTTCAGTTTTAATAAAGCAATCTGTCCATTTTCACCATCCCAGGAGAGTTGTGTTTTTATTCACTGCCACAAGATGCCTCCTTATTATACAACTCCTCTGGATGTAGTACCAGCCCAAACCTTCTTTGGCTGTCAAATGCAGTGGGAAAGTCTGCTGGTTTTCTGTTATCCTCAGGTCTGTTGGTTGTGTTGTTTCTTACGTATCACTGGGGTCTTAATTTGACTTTGCAGTTGGATAGAGGCTGGGAGAACTTTGCAGTGAGGAAGGAAAGGAATTCCTACCACTGGGAATTAGTACCGGAGTGAACTGTGTGGTTCCCTGTGCGGTCTGGTTTTAATGACTTTGTCCTATGTACTGATCAGTGATGACCCTTTATTTAAATGCAATTTAAAGTCCATCAATAGCCACGGGGTTTCCAAAGGCCATGTCTTGACTGAGCTGGTGCTGTTGTGCAATGACAGATGAGAGGAACAGCTCTGGGTTCGGAAGGGAGATTGCACGGCATCAACAGGAAGCAAACCAGGATTGGCTCAAGTCAAGATCCGGTAATGGATGGGGCTCTGACACTGTCTGCTTGTCCCAGAGAGCAAAAATCCCACCAGGCAAGCATGGGATTTTCACCTCTTTGTGAAACACAAAACACATGGAAATGAGCAGCTGGTGGGCATGGAACTGTCCTTGTTTTATCCTGAGAACTGTCATGACTTGTGGGGAATCTGTGCTGCTGTAATTCAGGGGAATTTTTGCAACATGCAATTTACTAAATATTCCTTAAAACCCTTTTTTTTCCTCCTGTAGTTATGCAGCTTTCTTACTACTGTTAAATGGAAAGGTGGAGATAACTGCATCTGTTATTTAAAAATATATTGACCTTAAACTTCTAATTATACAAAGACCAATTTACAGAAATGTTGTATTTTAATCACTTTTCAGTATGCCAGATCACTTTTAAAAGGCAGTTCTAACTGCATTTTTGTGTCAGTGGGTGAGGTGCAAGCCAACATTTTGTCAAATATGTTAAACTTCACGAGAAGGGAGTTGCATATATCTTTAACTGAGGATGCTGTGTGAGGAAGGGCCTGTGTGGAGAGGGCTCTGGCACAGAACATTGAGCAATGGCAGTGCTTTGGAGAAGGACTATTGGAGGGAAAAATTACAAAACAACATTCATCACAGCTTTGTATTCTTCCAAATGCACCCCCTTGGGACTTTGGCTCAAACCTGAATGACCATTCATTATCCTCTTCTTTGTTATTTGTTTATGAAGTTCAGAATTACAGAGTAATACAGGTATTAAGGGATTTCTGGTTGCCACCTGGTCCAGCCAGCCTCCCTAAAGCAGAACCACTTTGAAAGTGGATTAATTTTGAAACTAACTTAAGTTGTTGTGGGACTTTCATGTTTAATATCTTCAGGAATGGAGCCTCCACAACCCCACTGGGCTCCTCTTCCCTTGCTTGATCCCCCACTTCAGAGCGGAAAGATTTGGTATTTAGAAACCTGGAGATAATAATTCATCTCCCTCTAAAAGCCTAAGCAGACAAGTTCCAGGCTATTGGCTGCTTCACAGAACTGAAAAGTCAGCAAGGCACATAAAGTAGTTAACGAGATCAAAGCCTCCTGCTCCTGAAAATTTCAGTCAAACAAACAGCCTTTCTCAAGTTTTGGAGTTTCTTTGGCACAAACCAGGTGGCACTCATCCCCATTATCAGTTTTCTTGGGCAGAACATGTTAGCCTGCATTTGTTGTGTTCTCTAAAGATGCCTGGTGCAGTCTTGAATCCATGTGCTCTGACTCACTCACTGGAAGAGGCTGGGGGAGTTCTCAGAGCCAGCTGATTTACAAGCTGCTTCACTTCTTTAATTGATCTTATTTGCCTGTGAGCACATTGGTATGGAAAATAAAACATGTTTGATATGAGATCCAGCTCTAGCACAGCAGAGAACATCCCACATGACCAGACAAAGTCAGATTCTGGTGTGTTGCCCTCAGCCAGTCACTCTGTAATGATGTTTTGCAGGCTCTGGGATGTGTAGGTCTATCCTCATGCAAGGAAGGGGAGTCCACATTGGCTCCCCTGGGATAGGGTTTCATGGCAGCAGAACAGTGAGCTGGCAGTTGAAGCAGGCTTGGCACCAGCTTTTCCTGCAGCTGACAGTGCCAATCCATCTCCTGGGATAGTATCTCCTTTCTGGGGGAGCCACATCCATGCCACATTGTTCCACCTACAGTATTTGTCTGCACAAGATCCAGAGCAATGCCCATTCCACCAGCTAGCTAAGACAGGTGGGCGACATCTGCAGAAGTTGTCTGAGAGGATGAGGAGACTGTTGGCAGTGTGTCACAGGGTCATGTGGCATCTTCTAAGGTGTCTCTGTCCATCCCTGGCTGCTGCCCGCTGCCTGTTCCCAGCTCGGTGCTGGGATCACTTGTGTGATGGCTGGTTCCACACTGGGACAGTCCAGCCTCTCTTTCTCCTGAGCACTTCATGTAGAGCTGCTTTTGGGAGCTGCATCCTTTCACTGACCTGCTTTCCTTCAGCACCACAGCTTACTTTTGCAGGCTCAGGCAGCTTAGATGAGAGACCCCAGTACTTGTAATTCTGCACCCAGCTCTGGGGCCCCCAACACAAGAAAGACATGGACCTAATGGAACAAGTCCAGAGGAGGCCACTAAGATGCTCCAAGAGCCGGAGAACCTCTGCTATGGAGATAGAATCAAAGAATCTTAGAGTCATAGAATCACAGAAAGGTTTGTTTTGGAAGGAACCTTAATCATATAGTTCCACCCCCCTGTCATGGGCAGGAATACCTTTCCCTAGGCCAAGTTGCTCAGAGTTCCATTCAGCCAGGCCCCTTGATGGGTTATCAACAACTTCTCTGGGCAATCTGTGCCAGGGCCTCACCATTCTCACAGCAAAGAATTTCCTCTAATATCTAATCTCAAGCTACTCTCTTTTACTTTGAAACCATTCCCACTTGCCCTGTCACTACATGCTCTTGTAAAAAGTCCTTCTCAGTCTTTCTTGTAGGCTCCCTTCAGATACTGCAACGTCACAAACACTGCAACCCTTCTCTTTCCTGGACTGCACAATCCAAATTCTCTCAGCCTTTCTTTGTGGGAGAGATGCTCCAGCCCTCAAATCAACTTAGTGCCTCCTCTGGGCTCACTCCAACAGGTCAATGCCCTTCCTGTGCTGTTCCCCAGGGCTGGGGCAGCTCTGCCGGGGGGTCTCACCTGAGGGGGCAGAGGGGCAGAATTACCCCCTGCCCTGTTCCCCACACTGTGGGATCAGCCCAGGGCACTGGGGGTTCTGGGTGCCAGCACACACAGCTGGGGCATATCCAGCCTCTCATCCACCCACACCCCCAAGTTCTTCTCCCCAGGGCTGCTCTCGACCTGTTCGTCACCTGCCTGGATTGATACTGGGAGCTGCTGACCCAGGTGCAGCACCTTGTGCTTGGCCTTATTAAACCTCATGAGATTCCCATGGCCCACTTCTCAAGCTTTTGCAGGTCCCTCTGGATGGCCCCACCCTTCAGGTATGTCACCTGCACCCTCAGCTTGGTGTCTTCTGCCAATTTGCTGAGGGTGCACTCAATCCCTTCATCGATGCCATTAATGAAGACATTAAACAATATATGTCCCAGTACAGACCCTTGAGGGACACTGCTTGTCACTGGTGTCCATCAGGACTCTGTGACATTAACCACTACCCTCTGGATGTGACCATCCAACCGCTTCCTAAATCCATCTAAAAGTCCACTCATCAACTCTGTCTCTTCCCATTTTAGAGACAGGCTGAGAGAGCTGGCATTGTTCAGCCTGGAGAAGAGAAGGAACCAGAGAGACCATAGAGCCCCTTCCAGTGCCTAAAGGGGCTCCAAGAGAGCTGGAGAGGGACTTTGGACAAGGGCCTGGAGTGACAGGACAAGGGGGATGACTTCCCACTGACAGAGAACAGGATTAGATTGGCTATTGGGAAGAATTTTTCCCTGTGATGGTGGTGGGGCACTGGCAAGGTTGCCCAGAAGAAACTGCAGTTGCCCCTCACAGTGTTCAAAACCAGATTGGACAGTACTAGAAGCAACCTGGTCTAGTGCAAGATGTCTCTGCCCATAGTGGTGGGTTGGAACAAGATGATTGTGAGGTCCTTTTCAACACCATTCTATGATTCACCATTCAAACCATTCTGTGATTCTGTGATATTCATCACAAATGACACCGTGGGTGTCTTCATGTGCAGGTGGAAGATGAGAGCGCAAGATCAATTGCAGAGGAACCTTAAAGCTGACCACCACGGTCTGCAGATGTGAGGCTTCTTCCATTTGCTCAAAGAAGGTTTCATTTACTTCACTTTGATCACAATGTTTACAACAGACAGATACTGCTACTGCACTCTTGTTGCTCTGGCCATTAAATTTGACCCTTATGCTCCCAACTGGCTCCTGACCCACCCCCAGGCAGAGCTCCCTGCATTCCCACTGCTCTCTCACATAAAGGGCAACCCTGTCCTCGCCTTTCTGGCCTATCCTTCCTAGGGAGCTTCAGCCCATCCATTGCAGCACTGCAGTCGTGTGAGCCATCCCACCATGTCTCCAGGATCCCAAGAGCTCATGTTCCTGTAGCTGCACACACTCTGATTCTGCCTCTTTGGTCCCTCTGCTGTGAAGAGGCATTTCAGAGAGGCACCCAGATATGCTGATTCTCCAGTACAGGCTTCAGAGTTTCATTTATAGACCTTGATGGGATTTTCCAGGTATTCATCGTTTATAGAACTAATGCATTTTGTTGACATTGATCCTAGGTCTGACTGGACCAACAGTCCATTTCCCTCAGAAAGCTCCAGTTCAGTTATGTGTAGGCTGGGATTCTTTGTTTTCTTTGGGACAAGTCTAAACCTTGTCCCAAGTTCACACCCAGCAAATCAACTCAGCTGTTTGGGAACTCTGTGAGCTACATGTGCTTGGGAGTGATGATGCAAGTGTTTTAAAAAAAGCAGTGTGTTAAAGACAAGGAGAACAGGAAAATAAACAAGGTGCTCTGTAATGAGCAGCTGCCCATTTTCCAAAATATAGCTTAGCACTTGCAACTTTTTGTTGTTGATCTTTCGATTCTGAAATTGTTTGGAGAAACAGCTGCTCCCCACGTCTGCTCCACACACTTATCATGGGTGACAAGCTATGATCTTACCTGTACCAGGTATCAAGAGCTTCTCACTGCTCTGACCCTGTAGTACAGAACTCCCCAAAGTCCTTCTGGATGCTCCAAAAGTGCACTCTTTAGTTTGAATTTCCCAACACAGGAGACCACACTCAATCTTTCCTTCCTCGAGAATTATTCTCAGAGAAAACCTACTCTTCTTAAGGTGGGAGAATTGCATCCCAACACAAATTAAGTGAAGTTGATCACCTGACTAAGCAGTTTCAAAAGTCTGATTTGTCATTTCTTATTATTAGAGATTTTTAAGACTTTCTTACCTTATTTTAAGAGATGTGACTCCAAATAAAACAAAACAAAATTCAAGTAACTGTGTTTAAGCTCTTTTGAGTAGTCTCATGTGGCACTGGTGGTGGATTGTGAGGATCTCTGAAAGGTTTTACAAAACCAACAACAATTGTGGGGCAAAAATGGTCTAGAGAAGAGCACAGCTGCCTTTCAAGGAAAGGCTAAAAAGGTTAGGGGAACACTGAGGAAGGCAGTGTGATCAAGGTTCACAAAATCCTGAAGGCAGGGGACGTGCTGAAAGCTGAGCTGCTCACCCAGTCCCACCGTACCATGACAGAAAGCCCTCAGGAACTCACCAGAGATAGGTGTAAGACAACCATGGAATTCTGGATGCAGCAGGTGAGGTCAGGAGCTATCCTGGGCTGCTGTGGGAGCTGCTGGTTGCAGCAGGTCCAGAGAGGGACTGCACAAAATCATGGAAAACAGGTCCCTGACTGGCTGCTGGAGGAGGAGGGGACAACCCTTTTGCAGTCCCTCATCTTGTGAGTGGGGGGGGGGTGGAGGTGGCCAGGCTCACACATGTTCTGCTGGTGGCTTCTGCCACTGCAGACAGCATGCTGGGCTGGGAGAGACGACCAGTGGGGCTTTTCCAATGTACTTACATTTGGGGCCTTCCCAGGGGTTTCTTTCATTCATTTTCCACCTCTCCACAAAGGGAACGTTCCTTCTTCTTCGGTAGAGACTGCCCTTCCCTCTCAGCCTCAGTCACAGGTTTGTGACTGCTGGACCCTGCAGGTCAGAAACACCTTCACTGAGCAGTGGAGATGCCATTCCAGGAATATTGGAGTTGGCAGCAATGTGAGTGCAACACTGCCTCTGCTTGGTTGCTCCACAAATCCATATTGAAAATAACCATATTCGATAACCAAAATCCATATTAAAAAGAAATCCCTCAGCATTGCACAAATGGACTACACCAGCATTGCAGAAAAGGTCATGTGGGTGAATGGCTGAGAAGGAAAAGCCACTTAAAAATTGACCAATTGAGTACTTATGAAATTAGGCTTTAAAAAATACTATTTATTAAATATGCCTATAATTTAAATTATAATTAGGTTAATTAAATTTTATATTTTACATAATATCTCATAAATTACATTTAATATGCAGATGAATCCTCAGGTCAGAAGAAGACAACTGGGAAAGTTTTCGGTGCAAAAAATTTTATAAAGGAAAATATTCAACATCTGCTTAGAAAAACCGTCTTCATGTAAAAATTGACCTACTGCCCAATGCAAGTAATTAAAGAGCTAAATAACCCCAGAATATAAAGCTGAACATTTCAAAAAAATCACAGAATATGCTGACTTGGAAGGCACCCACAAGGATCATCGAGTCCAACTCCTGGGCCTGTACAGGACCATTCCCAAGAGTCACACCATGTGCCTGAAAGTATCCAAATGTTTCTTGAGATCTGGCAGCCTTGAGGCTGTGCCCACTGCCCTGGGGAGCCTGTTCAGTGCCCAACCAGCCTGTGGGGGAAGAACCTTTCCCTGAGATCCACCCTGAGCCTGCCCTGACACAGCTCCAGCCATTCCCTGGGGGCTGTCCCTGCTCCCCCAGAGCAGAGCTCAGTCCTGCCCCTCCTCTGCCCCTGCCCAGGCAGTTGGAACTGCACTGAGCTCTCCCCTCAGTCTGCTCTGTTCCAGCTGAACACACCAAGTGCCCTCAGTGTCCTCACACAGCTTCAAATCCAGGCCCTTCCCCATCTCTCTGCCCTCCTTTGGACACTCTCCAATGGCTCAATCTCTCCCTTCCATTGTGTCCCCCCAAACTGCCCCAATGTTGAGGTGAGGCGGCCCCAGGGCAGAGCAGAGCGGGACAATCCCCTCCCTGATGCCCCCAGGACAGGGATGTCCCTCCTGGCTGCCAGGGCACTGCTGACTCAGGGACAACTGGCACCACCAGCACCCCCAGGGCCCTTTCCCGGCTCTGCTCTCCAGCCTCTCATTCCCCAGTCTTTACGTACACCCAGGATTGCCTCATCCCAGCTGCAGCATCATGGCTTGAGAAAAATACCCCAGGTTTACTCAAAAGTTTTAAATCTTCTTAAAATTTCTTCTTGACTTTCATCTGGTTTGAATTTTCAGTCAGATGCTTGGATTGACCACACAGTCAAAAATGTTCCTTTGTGTGATGAGATCTGGGTGATGGTGACTCACAGGGGGTGATGCAGGGTTAGATGTGGACACATTTTGGGGAATGATTGTGTTGGCTCCTCTGTCTTGTGTAATGCAGTCACTGTGGGAACTAGACATTAACATGTGTCTAGGATGTCTGGAGAAGGGATGACTGTAGAGCAGCCTAAATTTGTCACAGTGGGTATGTGAGCACATACAGAAAAAGCAGTTGACACACACAACACATTCAGGTTGTCTATACATGGAGTGGGTGAACTTTCCTATCTGTGCACGCAAATATAGACGCAAATGCTGCATCACAGGGCTCGCCTCTGCTAGAAACCTGCTCTGAAAGACTCAGCTGACATGCAGGAGTGAAGCAGCAAGACTTTCACTGGCAAAAGTATCACTTGGAGACCTTTGGGTACCTTTGGTCTTATCCCCACAGGGTGAATGGAGCTGTACCCCCCTGAGTGCTTCAGCTTTTCCCACACAGCCTAACCCTGCTCTGGAGGGGCTTGGTGACCACGCTGTGGGGGGTGAGAGATGAGGACAAGAGGGCAAAGGGGCCAGGTAGAATTGACAAATTTTGCAGCAGGCAAATGCAAATAGTTGTGTGTGGTGCCCTCTTTAACCTGTGGATTAAGAGCAATATACCTCAATGTACAGAGCTGTAGGGAGAGGACCATTTTGGAGGAACAGAAACTCAGTGGCAGTGAAACCCTCCTGAGATTTCTAGATGCAGCTGTGTGCAGCCCACGGGGGAAAATTGCATGTTCCTCCTTAGAGACCATCTCCCTTTCGAGGTTCAGCCCTAAGGAAGATGGTTTGGTCTGGTGAGGCTGGAGCAACAGTGCTGTAAATAGATTCCTGCACTTTTCTCTGAAACATCTGCTTCTGCAAAGGGGGCAACGAAGATAATCCAGTTTTAGCCCCATGAAAAACTAAAATGTTTCATTTGGGACCAACAGAAAATTCTGTCTGATCTGAAATACAGTATTTTCCTCCTGCAGGAGTGACGGAGTGAGAAGGATATATGGGGGGAGCATATTTGCCCATATCTGTTGACACAGTTTGCCTTCCATTTACACTGATTTTAATTAAAATTTTAAATTAAAAATTTGAACACAAAAATGGGGGGGGGGGTAGCCATAATGTTGAAAATGTCAAGAAGAAATGCTTCTATTTCAAAATGTCAGAAAAAAACCCCACTTGTCTTGATGGGATTCTGTTCCAACAAACCATTTATCCTGTTTCAGCAGCTGTAAGAATTTGCTGCTTAATTTTCCATTTCAAGTGTCCAGTCCAAGCCCTGATGGAAGGGAAACAGGGTAGTTCAAAAAACTTGAACTACTGTGCTGGGAAAGATCCTGTTATGCACATCCTGCCACTGCCCAGAACAGGGTGCCTTGGAGCACCTGTACCAAGAAAATGGGAGAGCACAAGATTTGTTCTGTGCCATCCATGAAGGCCAAGAAATTCTGGTGTCAGAGGCACAAGAGGCTGGTATCTGTGGGCACAGGAGACCAACACAAGGAATGTTTCAGGAACAAACCTTGGTCTGCAAGGACGATGCTCAGGGAGCCAGGACAAGTTGCATCTGCAGGGTCACCCTGCGAGGCTGCAGGAGCAGTCCCCAGACTCCAGATAATCTCTAGGTCTCTTTGATGACAATCATTCTACTATAGCCAAGAAATAGCCTCTCTTTCCCAGTCCTGTCATGCAATCCAACCAACACTGCTCCCTCCTAGGACCCTTTAAGAGTAAAGAGTTATTGTGCTGACTCCATTTTCCATGTATCTCAGCCAAAGCTGCTGCCCTTTCTTTGTGCTTCCTCATTTTGGATTTCTTGTTGCAGGCATCTGTGTCCCAGTCAGCATAACAGGAAGAGGAAAGGTGGATTTGGTGTGTGGAACCTTGTTGTTATCCTGCTGCTGTAGGAGTGTGTGTGCTCTGCTGAACTCATCTGCATCTTGTTTTGATACAAGTGACACTTTTCCAAGTGCTACCAATTTGATCGCTTGGTTCTTGCCCTGTGTTTCTCCTGATGCTTTCACACACAGACAATCCCACTCTATTTCTATCACAAATCTCTGAACCTGGAGGTATTTCACAGCTGCACACACCCAGCTGCCCCATTGCCTTGCTAGTCCATTTTTTCACTCCATCAAATGGTAAAGGCCTCTCAGCCAGGCTGGAAAGGGCTGTGATGCACTGCTGGTGTGTCAGCATTTATCATGTCTAATAGGTGACCGTAATAGTGATGACTGGTGACTTTCAAGCACTTGGTCCTGGAACAGCTATTTGTACATTCCATCAAGTTTTGCCTCCCTTTAAATGAAAAGCAGTATGTCCAGTGTACCCTTGTCACCTCTGTTTACAGCTGCCTCTTTCAAAGTTTCAATTGTGTAAAACATAAAAAAAAAGAAATCAAGGTAACCCCACTCTGATTTTCATTCTCTTCAATGACAATGTAGGCAACATACGAAGAGAACTTTCATATCTGAGTTAAACCCACTGTGAAGATAAAAACATCACCCTCATGAGCTCGAATTTTCAGCTTTCCTTAGGGGGAACCTGGGGACTTGACACTGAGCTGTTTTGGGGACAACAGAGTCGGTGTCAGTGATTTCCTCAGCAAAGAAAATAACAGAAGTCATTGGTGCTGGAAAAGCTGTAATGACAAGGCTTTATGTCCCTTTAGTTTTGTTGGTTTAATTGGTTGCAATACATATTTCCTGGCAGTTGGTGGGCAATGAAAGAAAGCTGTGGAAGGGAGACAGAGCTGGCAGCTTTCACTCAGCCTATGGCACCTGACCATGGAGCACAGATATAGGCACTGGTAGGGCATCTTCTTGATGTGCTGTGCATATCTGTTGATGGACTGTTGGCATTTACATTACAGATGCTTAGGGCACCTACATATTGAAGTCTGCTTGCATGAAGTGATGGCTGGAGACACAGCACGATTAACACACTGCACCATCTGCCTTCACGGGAGCCCAAAGGGCTGCAGGCAAACAAGCAAAGCCTGGCAGGTTTCAGCAGTCCTGCAGAGCTGCCAGTTGCTAAAACTTCTAGGGCAACTCTGTAAGAGTAGACAAGTGTTTTCATGGCAGAATAAGGTAAAACAACTGAAGAAGGCACAAGCAGAAAAGGATCATACGAAGTGAAGAACTGGCTGGAGAGAATACCTGCGGTTCTGGAGACTGTGGAATCCTGGAGTGCTTTACCCTGAACAGCTCAGGGAGCTGTTATCAGCTAATTCTGATGGGTTTTCCTTGGGCCTGGCTGCAGACTGACCTGCCATTCAAACCTGGGTGACACTCTTTTGAGACTATTCAGGGAATGACATCTAAGCTGTCACAAAGGCTGGAATTGTTGCTCCCTTCCCATGCAAAGCACCACTCACCTGACACACAGGGCTGTATGAAAGCCAGCTGATGTCCTGTTCAGCCACTTAGTGCCTTCATCAGCAAATTCTCATATTCCCTCCTGGTACCAGAGACACACTCCTACTCTTGACATGCAAATCTTCCTAGTCATATCTTCATTAAGTCAACGTATTGCACTTGATGCTCAGAAAATAGGATGGTTGGAGGACTAATGATGTCCAAGGTGGTCCTGTTCTTCTCTTTTCTGGGAACTTAATAACCATACTCAGAGAAGTTCTCAAGTGGATTCCAGAGGTGATATCATGGATTTCCTAGGGAAAGCTTTATCATCCAGAACATTTTAATAATAACAGTCACAAATTGCTATTTAGTCTGAAAATTGTAGGGTCAAAATTCACTTATTTTGGCTTAGATGTGTGAAAGGCTTTCCTCTGTCATTTGAGTGAGTGGCCACATAGATTAATTAGCCTGTCAAGAGGTCCCAACTGGAAAAAGTCCCAAGCAAAACATTACAACTGGTCCCTTCCAGCTCCTTCCATCCTGTGATTGCATGATCTATTAAACAGTCCTTTACAGTTTGTGGAATAAACTGACAGACATTTTTGTTAGAATTTCAGATGCAATCCCAAATTTTCAGCAGCCAAGTGCTCATTATAGTCAGCTCAATGAGTGCTTTGGGTGGGTATTTGCATCAGTAAAGCAGAAACACTGAAAACTCCCAAGGAGAAAATAGAAAATGGCACAAAATGCAGAACACAAGTGCTCAACTGAGAATGTGCTGTTTTCATCTAAAGTAGCACTCAGAACCTGTTTTACTCAGCATTTTCCACCCAAATGAACCAGTGCCACCCAGTCAGCATTTCTGGAGCTCTTCCTGCTCATTCTTGAAGCACTGTTCGAGGCACCCTCTCACTTGGACTAAAGGTGTGATGTGATGCTTCAAACAGGCCACTTGAACTTCGTGCCACCACCAAAGATGTTGCCTCTCTCTTTGCATTGACACAGGTATCAGTCATCTTCTGCCATGGGGCAGGGAAAGAGGACAGCCTTTCAGTGTCTGCCAGTTCAGCTGCCCACTCTGACTTCCCAGGGCTTGGAGAGCACAGTGCTGGGTGGCTGCTGCGGTTTGGGAATGGTGTTCTCCAACTCGGTACTCTGACTAAAATCACTGCTTCCTTTCCCCCGCCCACCCCTCCAGCTGGAGGCACAAAAGGCAAAGATGACAGGTTGAGATAGCAACAATTCATTAGAAACAGCAATGAGATAAGAAAATGAACAGTAAGAGCAACAAAAGATTCACACAGAAACCCTGCAACAATAAACAATATCGGACAGACACACTCCCCCCCCTCTGCCACCCTGCCGCATTTTCTTGACTGACAGGAAACCCCTCTCCCTTGAAGAAGAGGGGAGACCCATTCCTGGGCCCCAGCAACGACCTGAGGTGGTAGAAAATAACTTCTGGGCCCTGGCCATGCCCCCTCCCAGCTACTGCAAAAATTAACCCAATCCTGGCTGGAACCGGCACACACTGCCAGAGCACATTCCAGCATGGAGTGACAGGAGGTGAAAATTGGGTGTGGATGCAGCAGTGGCAATTCTGAAGATCCACAATAGTGAGAAATTGTTTACTCACATGTAGTTTCTGGGGGCAGTTTTATGAAAAAAGGAGCTTTGTGCTCAGCTCCAGCTCAAAATCAGATTATGGAATTGTGAGTAGAAGAACACAGAACAAAAAGCAAGTGGTTCCACAGGTGTCACCACCTCTCGTGTGCACACACCTATGCTCGGTGGAGTTCTGATACTGCTATGCCAAGTGAGTACAAGGTCTCTGAAAGGAAGGACAAAAGATCAGCATGGGAATAGTTTTGCAGTGAAAGGAGAATAAACAGACTAGGAGCCACCAGGCTGGAAGGATGAATAGAAAACCACAGATGCAGAGGAGATGGTAGGGAAACAATTACTTACCTTCTCACGTTCCAAAGACTAGAAGCCTTCCCCTATTCTGTAATGGGTTTAAAACCAAAACCAGGGACACTTGGTCAATTTAATTATAAAACTTTCTGCCCTGGAAATAAAATGTTACATTTCAAAGGGAAAAAATCCATTAGATGAAAATAAATTCTGTAGCTGAATTTGGTCCCTTGTTCAGAGTGTCCTCAAAGCATGGACTTCCAGAAGCTTGGAAAGGATATATGGGATGAGATTACCCTCTCTTTACCGTGTTTCTTGTATTGTTCACTCAAATAAATGATAATTGCCTTTGTCAAAGAGGTTATTAGCTGGTGGTCTTTAATGCTGTTTTCATCTTCTCACATGCAGCCAGCCTCTTTCTGATTTAGGCCTCTCTGGGCACTAAAATAACACCTGACTGCTTCCTGGACTGGAAGAAGGGTTGTGTGGAAGGCAAACACCTGGCACCCAGTTTGTGTGCTCTTGTGCATCCCAACCAGCAGGCAGGCAGCAACTCTCATATGCCAAAGCAGATGGTTCCTTCCTTAACCTTCCCAGGGCTGCTTCCTCCCTCAGGAGACAATGGAGACACTAACTCTCCCCCTGGCAAGGAAATCCTCCTGATGTGTTCAAGAAAGTAACCCAGGTAGAGGGGTTGGGAAAACTCCTTTGCTGGTGAAGGAGTCAGAGGAAGATCCCAGTGCAGAGCCAGGTGCTTACACTCAGGGTGCTGCACAAACCTGTGAGCCAACAAATCCAGGCAAATCACGCCCTGTGAACAGCCAAAAGACACTCCCAGGAGGGAAAGATAAAAATGAGCAGAACCTGGATGATTCTTACTCTGTGGGCCTCATGTCCATTTGCCTACCCTGGATCACAAATCATGGTCATATTTAAATGTGATTCCAGTCCACAGTGTTCTTAGAAAATCCTGTACAAGGAGGCTGTCTGGGTAGCAGAGTGAGAACCCTCCTCTCTGAAGCCTCTTCAATGGAAGCAGCTCCACACTAACCATGGGTCCACAACCATGCTTAGGTTTGCCTTTGACAGTGGTCCAGAAGCTGAGACAACCAGACATTTGCTGACTTTGCTGCCAAGTGAAATTAAATTGACACCATTTTTTTTCCAGTCAAGAAGTCTGTGAATCGCAGAGCCCTTGAACAGAGTCAGCTCTTGGGGCTCAGTCTCTCAAGGTGGGTTTCTTGAGAAATGCAGAATTGATTTTCCATGTCCTGCTGCGCAGTAGAAGGGGAAGATCAAGGTATTGATTGAAGGCTGGCAAATGCTAGAAAGGTGATTATAGCAAGTCAGTCTTGGCAAGTCACTTAAAGAAGCTCTAAAGGCAAACTACCTACCAGCTAGTCATCATGCATTATCTTCTTCCAGTCTGGCACAGAACAAGTACTTATATGGTACAAAATGAATGGGCAGCATCACACAGTGCATTAGGAGCAGACACTGGAGGGTTTGATTTCATCTGACAGCATCACTAACACAGGTTCTCACCTCTGTTTATGGAGCCAAGGTTTTTGGCTGAAACACTGGGCACTTCCTTCCTTAAAATCCATCCAGCTGGCAATATGTAAGCAAACAGATTCAATAACTTATATATGATTCTTCCACATACAAGAATGGACTAGCCTCTTCCTCCCACAGGAAATTAAAGAGAACATTTTGAGGCAGGAAGATGAAGGCCAGACCATAAGCAAGATTGAAGATGAGATGAAACCGTGAATGACGGGTGCAGCAGTGCCAGGGGGAAGAACAACAACGTGCAACAATTAGGAAACAGCAGGCACTGCTGTGTTCCTCCTGTGCTTCAAAAGAGCCCTGGGAATAATGGTGGCCCAGAAAAGGAGAGAGCAGCAACTCGATCATTGTTTTGGGTACATCAGGTGGGTAAGAAGAGAAAGGCTCAGCTAACTTACCTAAAGGACAAATATGACTCAAAACCCATGGGTTGAGGCTCATGGGTTTAAGCTCAAAACTTATGTGTTAGTAGCTCATAACTAGATTTACACTAGGAGGAAAATGTGCCCTGCATGAGATCACTGAGTGCCCAGAA
This sequence comes from Pyrocephalus nanus, assembly GCA_038380795.1. Taxonomy (NCBI): domain Eukaryota; kingdom Metazoa; phylum Chordata; class Aves; order Passeriformes; family Tyrannidae; genus Pyrocephalus; species Pyrocephalus nanus. The sequence continues at coordinate 353,014 of CM076285.1, forward strand.
CCACCTCATTGCTGGGCAGGCAGGAATGAACAGCACAGATGATTCAAGGGTTTGGTGAAGAGGAGGATGCTGACTGTCATCTGTGAGTTCTGGGGCTGAATGCCTGATCCTGGAGATCCCTTTCAACTGTATTTCTTCTGACAATAAGTGTGACAGACGAGATTTGAAAACTACTCTCAAAAGATCTGCCCACCACCAGCAGTCACTGCTTGGGAAATTTCTGCTGAGTCCCATTTTTTGTGTAGCATCCTTGATATCACCCCCAGGCCTGTGAACAACTCTTGACAAAAGTGCTGGATGGTCAGAATCTGTGTGTTTCAGTGACTAGAAGTGGGCAACAGTTTCATGTGTTCAAATTGTGTTAAAAATATTTGAGAGAACAGATAGACAAATTCTCCAGTACCCCTACTGGAAAATAGCCTGAATCTATTTTCTGCAGTTCTAGTATATTTAAGCAGTATCCTTTTCCTACATCTCTATCTTGAAATAGATCATTGTAACTGCAGAAAAAATACTGATTTCCCTTAGATAAGCACCCAGCACCCATTGTTAAACCATGCCCAGTGATGGGCAGCTTTAGCTACCTGTAGGACCCACAGATCAAAAAATGACCCAAAGTTTCTCTTCACCTTCTTGGCCTCCGGGGAAGCCAAAATCAAAATGAAGTGTTATTGCAAGAACTGTAACATGTACAATAAGGGTTTTTTTCCTTGCAAAGGGTTTTTTTTTGTTATTGGTAAAAGGGGAGCATGAACCTAAAATAATGTACAGAGTGCTGATGAGTGCAGGAGGCACCAGGAACTGCCTAGAGGGAAGAAAGTTCATTCATTCCTATTCAAAATACTAAGGATTTCTATTATCTCTGGAGGAAGCTCACCTAGGTGTTTAAATCTAGTTACTGTTTCAATGTAGTTTATTTAGAATATGATTTGGTACACATTTGAACAAAACAATTTGAAAAAAAAAATTGTAATTTGCAGAAGTTTATCTTGATACAGACACCTACCATTTGAGCTAACAGAGTGTGGCATCTGTGTGAGTTCTCTGCTCCTGTTTCCATCATCCAAGATAGGCACTTCACCAGATTTCATAGGCCTGGGCTGTCTGCTTGCTGCAGGATCTGGAGAAGATGCTGCTCTCTGAGGGCCAGTGTGTGGAGGGTGATCCCAGCACAAGCCATGCCCTCACTGACAGGATCTTAGCACAGCGGGCAGGGCTGGCCACTGGGAGTGGGGTCCTTTGTGACAGACATGGCAAGTGCTGAACCCTGTCCAAGGTCCATCCCTGGAGTCCAGGTCAGGAACAGAAGGAGCCAGAGCCAGAGCTGCTGTCCCAGGAGCTGGATGCTTCAAGCAGGGCTAGGCTGGACAAAAAATAGGTCAGTAAGGACCCAGTCAAGTTTTGAACACGTCCACTGATGCAGCCCCCACAGCCTCTGTAGGCTTCTACCCTTGTGTTTGGACACTCCAAGGAAGTCTATTTTTGGTTCTGCCTGTTCAGGCTTTCCCTTTCTACACTTGTGCCCATTGCCTTTGCTGCTGTTCAGTCAGAGCAGCCTGTGTGTGAAAACACTACCTGGGGAGGCAAGGAGCTGTGAGAGGCTCAAGTAGATTGCAGCAGATGAAACCTTCTCCCAGAGTCACCACTTTGCATGATGCAAAACTTTTCCCGACTGAACTTCCTGGCTCTTCACCGAGATGTGGGATGCCAGAGTCCTTCTGGGAAAAGATTGGAAGAACTTACTGCCAAAAAAAATATTTTCCTATATTGCTGGAAATTGCTGTGGAATATATTCAAGCTTTAGAGGCCAACTTAGAATAAACAGGACTATGCAAGGCATATGGAGCACAGAACATTTCAGAAAAGGATTACATGAGATATATACAGCTTTAACATGGCAGGAGAAAAATGAAGTTCCTAGTGCAGGTAACTTGAATTTTCCAACGCTATCATGCTGACAGCTTAGATTTGGAAGTTGAGCTTGGAAGCTCGAGCATGGATAAGAAAAGCCCTACACAAGCTGTTGTTCCTGGAGTTGTCTTTGTTGCTATCTTTGAGCAAAAGAATTAGGTCAACGTGTCAAACTCAGACACCCACAGTAAGTGCTTAGAGTTATGACCTCATTTCCTACAGTGGAACAGGCATAATTCCAGACCATCCACAGAAAGTAAGTTTGCTCAGCCCTACCAATAACTTCCTAGAAACCTGGAGGAACTGTAATTCTACAAATCTATAGGTTCTGGGATTCTATGAACTGGCCTTCAGTTTTCATGAAATAGTCAGATCTTGAGTTCCACCACTTGATAGAACTCTTACATTTTGTTCTGACAAGGATCCTAAAACTTCCTCTGCAAAGGGTTCAAAAGAATTTGAAAACCGTTTTTCTTTCATCATGACAATTCATCAGATGCAGGGTGGATTTTTAGTGGTAACTTAGTGCTAAATTACTTCCAACACTTATATACCCTAAATTAGCACACAAGTCTGTAGGTTTGCATCACTCTAACCACTTACATCCCCACTGACAGGCATGCACTACCTCCCAGCCCCTGCAGTGATGCACATGATCTGCCAGATTTTGAATTAAAAAATAAGAATTGCAAACTCCACCACATGTGGGTCTCATTCCCCATTCCCTCTGTCCCCCTTCCTGTGAGGCTGCTGTCCCTATGAAGCCTGCCCTGTGCTCAGGGAGCCCAGCAGGCTGGATTTGGAGATAACAAACACTGAAATGAAGGAGGGAGAAGCCCTGGCATAAGGGATCTCAGCCTTTGCTCACTGCCCAGCTCCAGCAGGAGGCAGAAGATGGTCAGAAAAGCTGACACTTAAACTGACAATCTCACTAGAACCACTCAAATTTATTTCTTGTTTTGACTGCTGAATCTGCCAAGCAGAAGAGGAGCAGGTCCTGATATAACCAGAGCAACCACCCTATGAAGAGTCCTTGCTATTTGAGAAGCTTGTCACCAAATTCTGATGAGGTGGGCTGGGAAGGATAGCCCTGTGTGCTTCAGTGAGTGGCTGGGGCTTTCCATGCCCAATAGAGAGTATTTAGTATTTTACAGACTGTGTAGCAACCTGCACCTGCTGCAACACACTGATGTCATCAGTAGGCACAGAACTCCAGTGTTTCCTGACCAAATATCTGATTTATGAAGAGGGGTTACAGCAAAGCTCAGCTTGAGTAGACCAGTATCAAAAATACAGTCTACCCCTCCTCTGTGAGAAAGAGATTGATTTTCTGATCTCCTTCCCCAAAGGTACTTCCTGAAATACACTCCCAGGATGCCCTGCAAAACTGTAGAGGTGCCCCTGATTGTAGAGGTTGCTGACCAGTAAGCTCTAGGAGCTCAGGAAAATTTCTGTTAGCAGAAGATAAATGGAAAACTACTCTTTCCAAGAGGAATGAGAAACATGGAAATCGCTTCTGCAGGAAGAGTAAGGGTGCTCTGCCTTTTCTGAGAGGGAAAAAAATTTACATCCTATCATGAATAAAGGGAGACCACAGCCTGTCTTGGGCTATTAGCATTTGTAGGAACTCAACTGATCACTGATTTTTAATTAGTTACAAATACTTAAAAGGCAAATGCCTTATTTCAGGTCAAGTGGAATATTTTTTGAATGCTCTAAGAGTCCACTGTTCCACATTTTTATCATAATTTTACATTAACTTCTTTGATGACTTTCTGCCACCCCAAAGCTTGCTGATTTGCCAAAGGAAATAGAAAAATAAATCTGTTGAGCTCTAATTTCAATTTAGTGATCTAAGTTTGTATGTTTAAATAATTTGAAACAATTCAGTGTTCTCATCATAGACTGTGTCCCTGCACCCTGTCTACTGGCAATGAAGACATCTCAAGGAACACTGTCTTCTGCAAGACTTTTAGGACCTTTTTATTGCTTGCTTTTGGAGTTGCAGTGACCCCGGTTAGCTTTTAGATTGGCACTGATGAAAAGTATATCAAAAAAGACAGGAAAAGAAAACTGGAGCCCTCAAATGGAGCCAGACAGCCTTACTGACTGTAAGACTCATTCATTAGCAACTAAAAACAGTGTTGTGAGCACAGAGAGTCCAAAATGCTTCTCACAGGTGGGCGAGTCTCATGATGTGCTGTGAAGAGAGCTAATCTCTTGTTCTGCCTGCTGAGAAAGCAGAGGCATATGGGGCCAAATCCACAGCACACTGCAGTGCTGTGCCAGGAGACATGCTGGATGAGTCAAGGCTCCCTTCTGGCTCCTGAGCACTGCTGTGGTGTTGTCAGGAACATGGCCTGCCGTGCCTCGTGCCTTGGTTCTGCCCCTTTGTCAAGGGGAGCTAGGAGAGCACCTTGGGAACCTTCCTAGCCAGGAAAGTCCTCTAAATATATCAGAAGACTGAGCATCTCACCCATATCTCAGTACAAGGACCCTCCTTACCCCCTTAAGCTGCTGCTTCTTCTAAATAACCTTGTGACCTTTGTGCCAGTCTTTCCCACCCCATTCTCAATAGGAGCAAACCCCTGGCACAGCATCACCCCCCCCAAGATCCCACACAGCACAAGGGGACACAGGGACACTTCCAGAGGATCACTAATGAAGAAGGAGAATGATGGGCTTGGAGGCACTGACAGAGGTCAGGGGGCTGGCTCGGGGTGGGGTTCTCAGTGTCTGCTGAGTGGTGGTGTGGGGGACTGGGGGTGCAGAGGGGCTAAGGACCACATGCTGGGGGCAGGTTTAGGACTCAGAGCATGCAGCCAGGATGCCCTTGGAAACTGCCCACTGCTCCAGGGCAACAGTCTGATGGGTGGCATGGGCAGACCCTCCATGGCAGGTGGGGGGACAGCCCATGACAGTCGGGCCCTGTAGGTGGACCAAACTCCTGAGCGTGGATGCAGGAGGAAGGAAAATGGTGGTAGGAAAGAGGGGAGAGAGCTCAGGGACATCTGACCACCAAGATTTTCCAGGTATGTGAGAAGGATGAAGACCCCCCTCCCCAGGGACCCCTTCTCCACTGCCTCTTGGCCAGGAACCTCCACTGGTAAGGAAGAAGGGCAGTGTCCATGGTGCACTGTGGGCACAGACCCTGTAGGGAGCTGTCATTTTCCTCTGTGCTCCCTGCCCTTCTTTCCTTGCATCCTCCTGCCACCCTAGGAGACAGTGATGTGTCCTGAGGTCCAGGCCGTGATGTCCCTTACTGTCTCTACCTGTTTTAAGTGGTTTGGTGTTCAGCTGTCTCTGAAGATGGACTTGGACAAGGAGGACTTTTAAGGGAGACTGATTTTGGAAAGGCATTTCCCTCCCCTCCATTCCACCTGCCCATGTCAGAGCAGCCTCACATGTGCTCGAGGCAGGATTGGCACTTTGCAAGGAAAAAGCGACCTGTGGAGGGCTAAAGGGTAAAATTTCAGAGGGATTCACAGACAGGTGTTTGGAACTGTGTGCTGGAAATTAAGAAGGGAGAAATCACTCCTCTGGCTCTGCCACCAGTGCCAAAAGGGTTATGGTGGCTGATGAAAGAGAACAGATAATTGCACTTAGAGGAAGGAAAAAGAACTGCATGAGGGGCTAGGGTGGTGTAATCATGGAATATCTCAGGTTGGAAGGGACCCATAAGGATCAATGTATCTCCCCTTTTAAGACGCAAATAATAAGCCTTCTCTGTAGAGAAGAGAGGAGAGAAGGTGAAGGCAAAAATGGCCAAGCAAGGCCAAGCAAGAGTGGATGATGGGGTTACTCCTTTCCCTTCTGTCTCTGAAGCCTTTTTATGTGCAGCTGGTTGAGAAATCAGAGAGGTCTCAGTGTCTTGGCAGGAAGGGGAGCTCCTCTGCTCCCCAGTGTTGACAGGGCAGCTGCAAGTGCTTGGCTGCCACCGTGTCCTGTCCAGTACAAGGCCTGGAAGACACTTGAGGATGTCAGCAGAAGAGACAGTGACCAAGAAAACAGGGGTGGTTCCTGCAGCCACAGTCATGAAAATGATGTTGGTACACTGTGATGGGATCCATTTCCCTCTGGACATTGGTGATGGACGTTCCTGTTGTAGCCAGCAGGCAGTGCTATCCCATCTCCTGTGCTCACCATTCATGCAGACATCCCCAGTAGCCCCATTTCACCTCAGTAACCTCAGGAGAAAGTCCAGAATGAGGCACCTCTGCTCCTTCCCATACCAGCTCCCACCTGCTGCTCATCTGCTGACATCTGAACTTGGCTGAACCTGATACTTCCACCATTTGATTTTATGGAAAATATCCTCCATATGGACTTCACTAAAATTCTTGTTGAAGTAGGACTAAATAATGAACCCAGGAAAGACAGGGTTTTTAATGGAAATGCAGAGTGGGTGAGAAGCTGACCTGCAGGGACACTGCCTGAGAGCCAAAGGAGGTTCTTATGAAATTCTGGACTTTGATGGCCTCTGCCTCAGCCAGCTACATTTAGCCATTGGCTTCTCCTCAAACTGGGTGCATTTGATCAATGTCTTCCTCCTAAATGGGACTATCTGCCTGGATCTCAAGCAAAACTTGACCTTGAAAACGCATCAAAACAGATCCTGGGTCACACAGGTCTGTAGAGGGCATGTGATGGAAAACAATGGACGCTGTGCTGCAGTAAAGAATGCAGTGTAGGTGTGCAGCACAGCCAGAGGGGCTGGACTGCTCACTCCTCTGCTCCCTTAGCACACATTCTGCCCATCTGTTAACTCCTTATTGTTCTGCCTTGTTCCATTACAACCTTTTGCAGCCACTCTTTCCGCAGTGTGGAGGATGTGCCACCACCAGAGAACACTGAATGCATCTCCTAACACTCATGTCTTTTGAAGTCAAAGGGACTGATAAAGAGCCCTCCTTTCATCAGAGCACCTTGGTAAACTGCCTTATCCACCCCAATTTGGGCAACAGATGCCACATGGGTGGGTGCCTTGACTAGTCCTTTTATTTCACCCTGAGTACTTCCCCACAAGGCCCATTCAGATATCAGGGACATCCACAGGGTTTGGTGAATGGTCATTACAATTATGCACCTCACAGAGCTTCAACTCTGTCCCACTGAGGATAAAAACAAAAACTATGCACGAAAAATCTTGTTACTCCATTTCAGGAGTCCTGATCCCTGCCAAACCCAGTCAGGCTGTGCTCCTGGTTTTCACTCCTGCAGTTATTGCCTGCCACCATTGCAGAATGGAATGGCTGGTGCCATAGATATATGAAAGATAATAATAAGGAACCAGTTGTATGTCTGGATTTCCCATGCCTAAGGTGTTTGCATCTCCTAGTAGAATCACAAACAGATTCAGTCTGGCAAGGACCTCTGAAGGTCACCTTGTACAACCTTCTGCTCCAAGCAGGACGAACTTTGGAGCCAGAGCAGATCTAGCAGGGTTTTCTCCAGTCAGGTTTTGGAAATCTCCAAAAATGCAGATTCTACCAGCTTTGGGCACCTCCTCCAGTGCCTTGATGTCCTCTTGGTTAACAATTTTTTTCTGATGTGCAGTCACTGTTCCTCTCACTGCAATCTGTGTGAGATACCTCTTGTGCTGTGCACCTGTGAGATGAGTCTGGTCCAATCTTCATTATGATTCTCCCTTCAGGTAGTTGAAGACAGAAGTTTGATCATCCCTAATACATCTTCATCTTCTTGTACATCCTGTGTTCTCCTTCCCAATCATCTTCCTGTCCCTCCATTAGATTCTTCACTTTGTCAGATCCCCCTTGCCCTGGGGAGCCTCAAAGTGGGCACAGTGCTGAGTTGAGTGTCTCAGAGGTGCCAACTCAAGGGGATTAATCACTTCCCTAGACCTCTGCCTCTTCTGTCACCAACACTCAGAATATGCCTGGCCCTCTTCACCACATGGATGCTCTTCAGACTCCTGTGAAGTCGTTGTGCAGCAGGTCTTTTTAGGGAGCTGCTCCCCAAGTAGTTGTCCCCTCCCTGTCCTGATTGCATGGGTTGTTCATACCCTGGGCAAGAGCAGACATTTTCCTATGTTGAACTTCATAAGACCCCTACTGACCCATTCCTTCAGCTTATTATGGACCTCTGAATGGAAGTTGTCTCTCCCAGGGCTGACTGCACCAATTCTGACACATTCCTGAACTACTGGCATGGCTTCTCAGATTTAAGTCCGTATCAACACAGGAGTTGATAGTAGAAAGCAGCAAGAGTTGTTTAACAAATCATAGCTCATTTGTTTAACAGTATATGGCTGTGAAGATGTGGAGAAAGGCAGAGAAGGTGTGCTTTGGCAAGAAATTCTGATGGGATGGTGATGTCCCTGTGATGGGGACAGGAGGAGGCCCAACCCAAGACTAGGCACAGGGGAACCCATCAAACAAAAGAGCACAACCACTGAAGTCCTGAGCTTCAAGGGAGCTCTCCCTTCTCCCAGCACTCATTTCTGCTGTTCCCATTCTCTCCCAATCCCAGTGTTCCAAGGCATGGTCCCAGCAGTAGACGTCCACTTTTCCTTCTCCGTGAGCACCCAGTCCTTGGCCAGAAGGGAAGAGGCACTAGGGAGGACAACTCCTCCCTCCCTGTGTCTTGGTTCAGATGAGCTCTTCAGCTTGTACCTTGATTTTGCTGGTTTTCAGAGACTTGGCAGTGATGTGATGAGGTCAAACAGGACCAGCCAATGAGAGCTATGAAGATGTTGAAGAGTCTGGAGGGGCCATATGAGACACAGCTGATGTCACTTGGTTTGTTTGGCCCGGAGAAAAGGAGACCTCAATGGGGCCTGCAGCTTCCTCATGAGGTGCAGCAGAGAGGCAGCTCCAAACTCTGACCCCTGTGAGCAGGGACAGCCCCCAGGGAATGGCTGGAGCTGTGTCAGGGCAGGCTCAGGGTGGATCTCAGGGAAAGGTTCTTCCCCCACAGGCTGGTTGGGCACTGAACAGGCTCCCCAGGGCAGTGGGCACAGCCCCAAGGCTGCCAGAGCTGCAGGAGGCTTTGGACAACACTCTGAGGGACAGGGTGGGATTGTTGGGGTGTCTGTGCAGGGTCAGGAGTTGGACTTGATGATCCTTGTGGATCCCCTCCAGCTCAGAAGATTCTGTGATTCTATAATTCTAACCTGGAGATTAACCCAGGAAAGTTGGATGTGGAGGTGCTGTTGAACCCTCTGCACTTCCCTGCTGGGAAGTTTCTTCTCTCCATTTCAGATTTATAGGTTAAAATTAAAGCCACCAGCAATTCAGTGTGGGAGCCCTGAACCTGATTGTGTGGGGCCATGACATCATTACAAAGTGTGGGGTTTTAATGGCATCTCACTGGTCGGGGGGGAAACTCAGTGTCTGCTACTATGTTATAAATAGTGACAAAACTGTGTCTTGCCATAAAAACCTTTCTTCTACTATCTTTTAATACATCACAATCATTAATGAAATGCAGAGGCAAATAGTTAAATTGTGCATTACTCTGTTTCTAAAGACAAGAAAGGCTTAGAAAAATCAATACTTTTTCTCCTTGTTCTTTCTGCTCACTCTTTCATTACAAATTCTGGTCCTGTGTGTGCAGCTTCTCCTGGAAGATGCGAAGGTCAGCTGGAGAGCTGGCCAGAGATTTCATGCACATCAACCACAGAAACACCCCCTACAGATCTTTTTTGTCTGTAAGATTTAAATATAATGAATTGAATCTTGTTTTGAAATAAGGAGAATTTTCTTAAGTATTGTGCTATTACTGCCTCTGCATTGTTGCTTCTGTCCTTTGGTGATGAAAAATCTATATCCAACTTTGCACATCCTGTGATTTCTCTGAGCAATCAGAGAGACCAAAGGACAAGATACTCTGCAACAATGGCATCTTTTAAACCTCCTTTCTTAGGGTACAGCAGTTACTGTCCAGAGACCTTGCTTGTGTATCCAAGTGTGATTTAAGAGGAACTGCAGGACCTGAATCAAGGCATATCACCAAGATATGTTCCCTGCACTGGTTACATCTGACTGACCATGGTGTGAGGCCCCTGTTCAGCCCCAAAGACTCCCACGCTGGGGGAAGCACAGAAGGACGTAAAAGTACATTTTGTCAGACTGTTTGTAATCTGTCCTGGATTTTATTGTCTGGGATGCCATGAAGTGTCTGTGCTCCAGCACGTTGGACCCAACATTTCAGCAGGCCATGGGTGCCCTGTGGTGGCAGAGAACGCAGCAGCCTCGTGGGCAACGCTGCTGCACCCCTGCCCACCCAAGGAGAGCCTACACTGTGGCACAGACAGCTTGGGAGGGCAAGGGGTGATGAGCTTGGCTGTGGTTTGTGTCTGCTCCAATGGCAGGGGCAGGTCTGAGGACAGACATCATTTGTTCTCGGTTCATGGCTGTGGAGTCATGAGAGGCTGTTGGTGCTGGAGGACTGGGGGGAGCACACTTCATCTCAGGCAGCAAGAGGTGAGGTACAGGGTGGATGCAGTCCTGGGTTTGTTGCCTGGAACTGGCTCTTAAAAGGAACCTCCAAGTCTCAGTTTGTCAGTTTTAGAAGCCAGGCATTCTTTGTCACAGCTGGAATGATTTCAGCATGCCTGGTGCTCTGGGAATCACTTCAGCAAAGTGCACCCCGTGACATTTCAGTCACAGCTTATATGTCTGCACTGCATGATTATTCATTTTTGTTCCCCACATTTTTGTTCCTCTTACATGTTTATGACATTTTCCAACACTTATTAGCATATATATATAACTTTATAAAGTCTCTGAGGGGCTTCACTGAGGGTCTTTATGAGTCATCTGTGTCTGGAGCCCCCAGAGTTCTTAGTGACTGCCTTATGAACTTCTTTAAGACAATACTCCTGCTTATATGCCAACCCAGCATTGCCTGCTCAGCTGCTTCAGCTCCCTTCCCCATTGTTTTCTCATCTTGCTTAGCTGATTTTGTTGTGTCATAGTAATTTTCTCTGGTATGTTCTGCTACAAAAACTATTAGTTCTTGTGACATCTCAAAACTCAGATATCAGGTGGAGAAAGGGCAGTACAAGGCAACCTGCAAGAAGGGGAAATCCTCCTGCAATGCTGTGACCCTCACTGTCCCCTCACCTCCTCACTGTTCCTGCCAGAGACTCTGTGAAGCCCTGGCCAGGCCCCAGATCCCAGAGGCCAACACAGGCAGCTCTGTGCAGCTACTCCTGCACCCCTCCAGTGCTCAGCCCCCTCCATCTCCAGAGATCTGCAGGGAGCTGTGCCCTGTCACACAGCCAACCACTGCCCCCAGCCCACATTCTGCACCTCTTAACCTTTGTCCTCCCTGCTCTGGCCTTTGCCTGGCAGGATACTTTGGGGTCTTTTACAAGAAAGGTGGAAAGAGTCCCTGCACCTCAGAAACACTCTGAATCATTTTGTCTGGCTGTGCAGGGCTCTGTGAGCTGCAGGTGGCAGGTGGGCTCCTCATGTAGCTCCAGTGAACCACCCACCGTGACCATGCACTTGTTTGGTCTCCAAACAGTCCTTCAGAAGTGCCTACTAGAACTGAACTCTGTGTGCCACAGGAGCATCCCCTGACCTTTGCCACTGTGCAGGCATCTACTGTAACCTCCCTGCAGGTAGCCTAGTCTTCTCCCTCCTCCCCTGCTCTCTCCACAGTGCTGGGGAGCCAGATAGAATTAGCTCAGCTGTAACATTTCACAGGACCATAACTGCAGCAGCAGGGCTGGGACTTTGCCTGACTCCTGCTCATGGCAGGGGCAGCCCCATCCTCAGGGACTTGGCCATGGCAGCTGCAGCCACCTCCTGCATGGCTGGAGGCCAGGGCTGCTCACGGCAAGGGATGGCTCAGGTGCAGCAGTGTCAGGAGTTTCCTGCCACCTTCTGGGTGCCAGGGACATGAATGATGTGCCAAAGTGTTTTCTGTAACATGCAGCAGGGTCAGCACGTGGCAAGAACCAAGCGAGTCTTGGCTTGCAGGAGGCTCAGCTAGACTTGGCAAATTACCCAGGTCCTTGTGCTCCAGTAAAGACACCACTGTCCTCAGCACCACACAACAACAGCCCTTCATCAACACATGCTGCGGGTCTGTGGCTGGAAGCAGCCCCATCCCACACATGGGATGATGGTTGAGGGATCTTTCCCAGTCTGCAGGAAAGCTTGAGCTGAACCTCTGTCAGGAATGGCTGCAGTGAGTCCAACACCATCAATTGCTAGAGTTAGCTTTACCAAGAGAATGAAGGATAAATCCATAGTGTCATGAGCCCCACAGCCATGCAGGGGAACCACTGGCCAGCCCAGCTGTGTGGAGAGGAGGATGGGCCTGATGCAGTACCTGGAGGGTGCTGGGTGCTGTGTCCCTCTGGGTCTGGTAGTGCTGGTCAGGAGGTCAGTGTGGACCAGACACTGGAGTTTATTTTTCTGCTTGTTTTGGGAAAAATATATGAGTGTGACTGAAATACACCTTAAACTGCCTGTGAGTTTAACTCAAACCTGCCAGCACTGCCCTTGAGCTGAGCTGGGTTACTAAAGCAGGGAGAACAGCATCCACCTTGGATGTTCCCTGCCCTTTCTGCCCACAGGATCTGACCCTCCAGGTGTCCCTCAGGCATGAGCTGTCTCAGTACTTCTGCTGTGCTGCTCTTTTCAGTGTTGCCTCTGTTGTTCACCCCACTGAATTCACAAGTGATGCTGCCTGCAGCATGCTCTAGGAGCTGCACCCACTGGCCCCACTGCTGCTGCACATGCTTGGATCTCCACATTCCTGCCAGCCAGCACATGTCCCTTCAAGGACGAGGCTGTGAGAGGTAGTCACCCTCTCTCTCTTTTTCCTGGGGTTTTTCATTTATATATCTTCTGTCTTTACCACTCAGACTGTGTTCTCTTGGCCACTGCACAGCTCCCCAGTCCAGCCCAGCCCAGGGACCCCAGCCAGGAGAAGGGGTGTTCCTGGGCAGAGGCTGCTTCAGCCTCTGTGGGATGCTGAGTCAGGAGGTGGAGGGCAGGGTTCTAGAGCACCCCTTTGTCTGCCATGGATGCACCCATGCACCTCATGCCAAGGGGTTTTTCCCCTCACTGTCTACCACACTCTTGTATTCTGCCCTCGTGGTGGTTACAGCTGCCTTGGGCACAGTTTTTCTCTGGGGGAAAATGGGGAGCAAAGAACAGTAATTTCTACCCAAAAGAAGAGATAGGTCCTTGGACTCCAAAGCTCACTGTGGTTCAGGATGTGATGCCTGATCTTCTCCACACCATGGTCCCCTCTCTCCTCCACAAACCCTTGAGCCACACAGCCCCCACTGACCTTCCCCCCTGCCAACTCATAGACCACAAACTGAAGCATTTGGGGACTGGGTGAGTGATCCAAGCTCTCCAGGCTCGGATTTGGTCTGGGGACACCAAAACCAACACAGTTTGTGAGGCAGACCCTGGGGCAAGCCCACCAAAACCACTGCAGTCTGCGGGACTCAAAGGTGCCAGCACAGCCTTGGGAGCGAAGGGGACAAAGATGAGAGCGCTAGAAGGGGAGTGGTGCTCTTTACACTTTAGCCATGTTTACTTTGGGCAGACTGGGACAGATCTAACCCATTTGGGGCTAAAATGAGCTCTCCTCATCACCTCTCCACTGCCTCTCCAGGATCACCATTTTCCACTGTTAACTCGGGCCCAAAGGGGCAGTATCACATCTGGTCCTGTTTGGGGCAGTCAGACAAGAGGCAGCACTGTGGCAGCTGAACCTCACAGCATGAAATCTCTCAAGTGGAAAACCAGAGTGACCTTCAGCAGCCAAACAGCTGAATGTTTCATTTGTTTCCAAGGCCCAAGGTTCCCCCTAGGGATGCCTCAAGTACTGGGAGGCCACACCTGCCTGGAACTTTCTGGACCTTCCTATTCCCTATTACACTTGAGCATCACCAGAAGCAAGTCCCAGGTGATCAGAGGCAGGATGAGAAAGACAAGGGTCCTCATGCCTAAGAATAAATCCTTGCTTAATTAGACACGAGTCCAAAGAACTTGCTGTGACAAAACATCCCCCACAGGGCTCGTGTTTGCAGGTGTAATTCTGTATTTGCCTTGCTCCCTTCTCTCAGGATGTTAAACTCCATCACCTCACAATTGCTGCTGTTGTTTGTAAAGGCTGATCTCCACCAGCTCTTCTCTGAGGGACAGAGCCAGCAGTGCAGCCCTGGTTTCAGTTGCTTCCTTTCCTTGATCCGTGTAGGTCCATCCCCCGAGCCTCACCAACCAGCTCTTCCCTGCCCATCACCCGTCCCCAAGCACGGCTGTGCTCTCCACCCCCTGCTGTGCACAGAGAACCCACACCTTCCCCTGTCCCACCCAAACTGCCCACACCCAGCCATGAGAGCCATCTCACCCGCAGCACTGTTGGCTCTCCTCAAAAGTCCTTGTTCCTCTGGCTCACTAAATGCATGTTAAAATAGACAGGATATTATATCTGAACGAAACAAACTGAAGAGTTGCATGCTTTGCAAACCTCATGGAAGTGGTGTCACTGTGCTTGAAATGGTGCTTTGCCAGCAGCAAACCCTGACCTGGTTTTGAGGGATTAAGATGTGCACTGAGAAGGACTTCTAGGGGGAAGAAAACAGGAGTCCTTTAGCCCAGGAGCTGTGACCAGGATTAGTTAACTCAGTGAGGACGGGATGGATCCAGCTATCCACTCCTCTTTTCTCCTTCACCAGCTCGAGTGAGGAAGCACCCTCAGGCCTTCACCCTGACCCCAGAGCCATGGGATTCCCAGGCATGCTGAGGGGCTCCCTGGGCCATGTCCTTGTGGGTGCTCCTGCATTCCCTCCTGGTTGCAAAGGAAGATGATTTTGTGCCTGCCATTTCCACATCAGCGTGCCCAGCTGTTTTAGCTGTACCTGGAGGTCTACAACAAATCTATGCCTGGCTGCTCCCCAGACCGATGTTTCCTGTGCTGTCTTTATGCACTGATTATTCCAGTGATGGGGAGATAACAGGCAGCATGTCTACCAAGGAGCATTCTTTTGCTTTCAGATAGATCTCCAGTTTGTCCACTTAAGCTGGAACTTTAACCTGGTCTTTACAGTGTCTCATAATGTCTTTTTCAAATTTCTGCCTGCTCCATATTCCATTTTCCACAATGGCACTAGTTATTAATGGGAGTGGACAAAGCATGAATCCTTCCAGGCTGCCCTATTCCATGCACCCTCCTGCTCTGGCAGTGAGTATCCACCCTTGCAACACAGCCTTCCCACCAAGAGCCTGGCCAAGGGCTGAACCAGCTGCAGCAACGGGCCCTGCCAGTGCAGGGACTGGGATGGCTGAACTGACCAAACCACCTGGATGCTCATTCTCAAGGTGCAGCTCTTGGACCCTGCCCCTTTCCATGCCAGTGCCTCCTTCCAGAAGCTTGCAAGACCTTGGGATGGTAACACAAACCTTCAAGGATGGAGATGTGCTGGGGGCAGACCTGCTGCTCTGTGAGAATGGCAGATCCCACCGTGCCACCCTGCACGGTGTCACCCTGTGAGTGGTCCCTGCTGGGCTCCAGGCTAAGCTGAACATGCACTCACATGACAAAAGCCTGTATCGATCCTCAGCGAGTCAGACACACTGACTGTGCCCCAGCACTTTCTATTTCTGGCTTGCATCAATAATTTAACTCAATGACTGTTCCCTCATAAGAAGCCAAGACATTATGTTGAAAAATTACACAATAATCTGATTTTTAATGCAGAAAGAGATCAACAGTGAAAAAAGACATTAAAGTACCAGTCACTGTAAGAAATTCTCAGGAAACAATAGCATCTGAGTAACGTGGAGAGGAAGAGGGTTGGAGGATATGCCACAGCTGAGAAAGCAATCAGGAACTGGTGCATACAAACATTTTAAAAATTAACTTCCATGCTGTCCATGTGCTGCATTATTTAACATGGTGTGGTTACAATACACTTTCATTTATCCAAGTTGTCATCTTTGAACCAACTTCCTGTGGCTCTGGAGATGTCTGAGACAGAGGAACATCATGGAAAACATCCAGTTAAAGCTGCTATTTGAGGGACTGAGATATGAGAGTTGGGGTGTCCTCTGGGTAAGAAGCAGGTTCAAACACAAGGCACCACATCTGCAGCCTGGCAATAACACACCTTGGGTACCACTCCCAGAAGTGAGTCTGGTACTGCAGGACATGTTCAGGGCTGGTTCTAACCATGAACCCAGCAGGGCACAGCTTGAAAACACCCTCATGCACTTATACCAAGTGGGGTCTCAGCTGCCTGAGGAGCCATCTGAGCCAATGTCTTACCCAAAGGGACAGGTCACAGAATTAAAGCAGTGCTGTACTGGGAACCTCTGGAGGTCTGAAGTCTGCCCTCCCATGTAGGAACTATCCCCCAAACCAGCTCAGGTTGGCCACAGCTTTGCCTAATCCAGCTCTTGATGAGGGTTGGAGATGCCTCACCCCTCTGGTGACCTGGCCTGGAGTTGCACTCCCTGGGGAAGGAGTTTTCCTTCTCCCAGTTCCTACTGCACATCCAGTCATTGTGATCCACCACATGCTGGACCGTGGTCCCCTAATCACATGATCCACTTCCCTCCAAGGCAACCTTCCCCCAGCACACAGGCTACTTGGGAAGACCTCCCTCCCTCTCAGATGCCTTCTTGACCTCCTCTATCAGCTGGAAGAGGAGGCAGCTGGAGGAGCTCCAGGTCTCTCACCTGGCTCCTTCTTCCACTACCATTGGCCATGGTCAGCTTTTAGGGCACAATGTTCTCATGGGGTGATGTGGGTCACAGCATCCTCTGCCTCCATGAAGCAGCTCAGGTGGCCTGTATCAGGCAGGCAGCACTTAGTGATGCTTTCCCAAAGAACCCACCCCCCTGCAACCCATCTGGGGCTCAGGGGCTCCTGAGCTGGTACAGGGTTCTCTTCTCAGACCGGTTTCCAAGAACATGTGAGCCCTCACCCCTTGGACTCCCACAGCCACCCATGTCCACGTGCCTGTGTGTGCCAAGGGCAGAAGGGACCAGCTTTGTTTTGGTTAACATCCACCAGTTTCTTCTGACATCCCAGCTCTTATTCTGAAAGAGGTAAATAGGATATTTGAGCCCTCCAATCCACATGAGATAATCCTGAACGCACTTCTTAGGCATTTTATGTCCAGTTTGAGCTGTCCTGTTCTGTTCAGTCCCTTCTCTGACACAAGTTATTCCATAATTTCTGTTACCTTTGCTGCTCCTTTCTGAACTCCTCCCTGTCAGTCTGCCTTCTTCAGGGATGCTGTAGCTGCATCACTATACAGACAGGCCAGGGATTTAAAAAGCATTGCAAACACATCTTGTATTCCTTTTAAGCACTTTGCCAATAGTTTCTAGCATTTGACTCCAATTTAGAGCCTCTGCAGTCTGGGCAAAATCAGGATCGCTTTTTTTACACTGATGGCTTCTCACTTCCAGGAGCTCTCTCAGCCTTGCTGAGGAGCCCTCAGGGCTTTCATAAAAGGTATAAGACACCACTATTTTATCTTTAAACAGGCTTCACACCTTCTGCAAGTATTGTACCCTTTGGTTTGTTCTTTTATTACACCTTTAACAGGACCTTTTATTTTTACTTCTCATCAAACTACTGCAGATTACTTTGTCATTTTAGTGCCCCTGCACATATATCAGACTAAATACAGGTGAATCAAACCCTGTGCTCAACGAGGCCAGGTCAAAAGTCACTTCTCTTGTGCATTATCGATTCTCTGCTCATCACGTGTGGTGTCCCTAAACTCAGATCCAGAATCACATCCAATCCCTGCTGGGAAATTGAAACCTCCTCCGCTACCCCCTTTGCTGCTTTCAGCCTTTCCAATGTCCCTCTGTGTCCTGAGCCAGCTCCAGCTATCCAGTTAGCTTTTAGGCTGTAACTTCATTCCAGAAGGGCCTTGTGTTACTTGTTGAGCCATATTTTGCTGATGTTTCCTCAGTACACGGCACCACTGACACTGGCACTGGAGGTGTGTTACAGACTGTGCATCCCAGCGTCACAGTGACTTCCTCGCACCAGGTGGCTGATGCAATGTGCTTTTTAGTGCCCTCATTTAAAACTAGGCTTTCAGCCCTTTTCTTCTGGCATCTGTGAGGGAGAATGAGGCACTTTGGAGGCTGCTGGGCCTTAAATGTGAAGCTTCACAGCTCCTGTAACTTGGGATTCTGCTACTCGAGAGCCTCCCAGCATTCTGCTGGCCATCACTGAGGCACCTGCTCCTAAAGCAAATATGTCTTTTAAATCCCAGCAGCTGACTTTGAACTACAGCCATGAAAGCTTGTCCTCGGTGTTCTGATCCCTCACACTTGGCCCTTCCTAAAGCAGGAATGGACATGAGTGCCATGCAGAGGGCACAGACAGCTGAGTCAGCCCCATGGCCGTGTGTGTGCTGATGGCCCAGCAGCAGGACGTGTCAGAGGGTTCTGGAGGGCTGTGTGTGATGTTTGCACACCCCATCCTGGCCCTTCCTCATGTTCTGATTCTCCTTGTACGTCAACCTGGATCCAAGTGAGTTTGTCTCCTCTCCCACACAGAAGCCTCTTCCTCTGGATGCAGCAGAACCCTCTGCTATTTGATGCCTGACTTGGGGACACCTCTCAGCCCAGTGCAGGCACTGCTGGAAGGTGTCCAAGGCAGCAGTTTGGTCATTGTCCTCCCACCACATCCCTGAACGCACCAGAGCCAGGACTTCCCTGATCCTTGTTGGAATTGCCAGGCAGCAGAGCAGTCCAGACCCAACCATACCTGACCCCCTGGGAAACAGCCCGTGGGCACAGATCCCTGCCCCACGTCCTCATCCTGGCAAGAGACAGAAAGACAGCCTGGAGTCCTGACCCACGGTCAGAGCAGTGACCGAGAACAAGCTGGCCTGGGTGGGACCAGCAGAGGTGACAGGAGCACCCGAGCAGTCCAACACAGTGACAGCAAAGCTCTCCTTTGCCTAAGCCCACCTGGCAGTTGCTCCCCGAGGCCCACAGCAGCTACAGAACCGGCAATGGTTTCTTCATGTTTCATCTGCAGCTGATCCTGCCGATTCTTGCTTTGCACATCAATTCCCAGGCCTTTTCTGGAGCTTGCCAGCTGTCCCCTGTGATGGTTTTGATCTAGGCCTTCCTGGTGACCAGTTTGTAACCAAGGAAGTGGCCAAGTACCCAGTATTCCATACGATTTTTACGTAAACCGGAGTATAAATGAGTTGGAGATTAGAGGTCTCGCTCTCTTTTCTTCCAGCGAGGTTTGGGAACAGTGGGTCCCTGCTCTGGTCTCGCTTATCTAAGGCTGAGGCCTGCAGAGTCCACTGTCCTGCCACGTGGAGGTTTGGAGAGTGCTGGCCGTGTCTGCCAACCCTGCTGTTTTAAGGGACGTGGTGAAATTTGTTTTACTAGTTATTTTACTAGTTCTCATGTTTGATTGTGCATATCTATTCGGTGTCCCTTTTTTGTTCCCTCTTGTCCCTTTTTCCCCTTTCCCTATCCCTTCGGGGGGTTGATTCCTTTTTTCTGTGTATATAACATCTTAACTGTATATAACTGTGATCTACGTAAATATATATATTTTTATATAAGCAGCTTGACTTTGGGTTCTTTAATTTTTATAATTTTTTTTTCTTTTCTTTCTTCACCCTAAGGGAAGAAGGAAGGGGAAAAGGGGGGGGGGGCCTGCTAACTGGAAGTCTGGGCATTTGACAGGGAGCCAAGGTCCAAACTATCACATCCCCTCAGCCTGCACGTGGCAGGGTATGGCTCTGTGGGATTGGCTTCCTCAGCCTTCCTGTGCAACTCAGGCACCCCCTCAGCCACGGGCCCAGTTTGGTCCCACTGCAGGTACTGCTCAGACAGAGCCTTCCCGATGCTGCTGCTGATTTAACATCGACCACCCAAACCTTCGTGTGAGCTTCTCAAAAGGCTCACAAGAGTCTATGTAAACATTAGATCAGGCAGATGTGCCTGTACAAAGATGGTTCTAGCAGGAGCCTCATGGGCAAATGCATTTTATGATAGTTTTCAGAAGTGCCTCTTTGGAAGGTGTCACATTCCAGACTCAGGAAGGTGCAAAATCTCCCCATGAAGGGACCATCCTTTCCTCTCACTCAACACATTTGCATTTGTCCTACTTCTATTTCTGTAGTCCTCAAAATCATCAAATTCCTCCTCTCTGATAAGCAGTCTCCTCTGTACCACCCTCCCCAGGATGCTACACCACAGCATTTGATCAGAATACGTCAGGACTACACAGGAAATATTTTAAGAGCCTACTCTGCGTCAGGAACTCCCCCAAACTCATGTCTATTCTGATTTCACCCCAAATCACCTTGGGCAGAGCCAGGAGAAGAGACAAAATATGAGCATGAACAATACCTGTGTTTTATTTTATGTCTTCTTCGTACAATTAAAACAAACAAACAAACAAGCAAAGGAAAAATTATACTAAAAGGCAAAACCTTGCCTGCGATAAGCCCTGATTATGCTGGTGCTGCCTGCAGCTGGCACAGCCCAGCTGACTGCACCCAGGCTGTGTTCTGCCTCATCCCTGGCCTGTATTTACCATGACACTGCAAAACGCTGCAGCCAGGTGACCCTTGCTGTGCTGAACTCCACAACCCTGGACAGAGGAACAGGCAGGATAACGACTGCCATGAGCCAGGAGGACCCAGGGGCTCCTGCAGGAGGCAGCGTGACAGCCACCAAGAGCAGCATGGCTGGTTGTGTCCCCTGCCTCCAGGGCAGAAACAGGACAGGGCTCTGCCTTCCCCAGGACACGGTCCAGCAGTGCAAGGACAGTCCTGGGTCACCTTCTGCAGCCCCTCCCAGCAGTCACCATCCGTGGTGCTGGGATGCCTCACCCTGCAGGCCACAGACGCTTTTCTGTTGTGTCTGCCCTAGGGAGTTTGCAAATTCATTCCCCTCACTGGGGGCAAGCACTGAAGACTTTTAACCAGCCAAGATGGGTGGATTTCTGCAGCCCCACTGTCTTGGATGGATGATGTTTGTTATAGCTGGGCAACATCTACAGCGTGTGATGGATGCAACGGTCCTGCACAGCTCCTACAGGGATGACGAGCACGGGCTGCAAGTCCAGCCTGCTCTACTCCTCCCTCCTCACAGGAGTGCTTGGTGGGAGGTGCGTGGGCAAAGCAGCACCAACCCCCGCTGCTGCCGACTGAGCACCACGAGGACACATTGCCACAAACCTCCCAAAGCAGGGGTGGGGCTTCCTCCAAACCTGCAACCAAAAGGATTAGGGCAGCACAGGGGATGAGCTCCTCTACCCTTGACAGGCAGCAGAGTGGGAGCAGAGGTCCTGACTTATATGCCAGGGAGATGCCAAGGCCACACTTCAATGAAACAGCACCTCTGGGGAGACACACAGATCCTGCAGTAACCTCCTCTATTCAGAGGTTTCCAAATGTGCCAAACAATCAGATGCCACGTGAAAAACCTCCCCACTTAGTTCTCTTCAGCAGCTCTCAGCCCAGCTGAAGGACATGGAGTCATGTCCTGCCTCCAGCCACGCACTGGAGTTGTGAGTTCAGGTCACAACATCCTCATTGCACACATATTCCTGGAAACAGCATCCTCACTGTACATGTCATCCAGCCAGCAATTCCCTCCTGCCAGGATGCTGCTGCTCAGGAGGCACCCACAGTCCAAAGCTGCTCCTGCAGCCGTGAGCCCTCAGACAGCCACATCAGTGCACAGGGATACACCTCCCTTTGGTTTATTCAAAGGTAAGGGAGAAGAGGAAAAAGGGAAGAGACTCCTCTGAATGCCTGCATTTGGAACAGCTGCCCCCAGCCTGACCTCTGAGGGAGGCTGGGTCTTGGGGAAGAGGTCTAGCAGGGTTTTCACATTTGGACCAGCAACTGTAGGGCTACCCTTGCTTAGGAGGTGACAGCTGGGTCTTGTGTTTATCCTGAGGCAACACAGTATGTCCCCTACTTCTCCAGATTCTAGGACACCTAGACTGTACAGCCCACTGAGTAAAAGAAAACTCCAGCACACTGAAAAGAGAGTGCATTTGGAGAGGGGCCCTTGCCTACAGGGCCTGGCTTGGCCAGTTCTCCAGGCACAGCCACCACTCGGGCTTTGCCTAGCACAGGAGTCTTTCTGGGTTCAGCACTAAATATGAATCTATGAATCAGATCTAAATATGAATATATTTCTGTCTAGGCAGATCCTACAGCAGGATCTTTGTCTGCTGCAGCCAGGCCATACTTCCCATGCATCAAGAAAACACTTCTTTTTGCTAATAAACAGTAAGGAGGAAAACCAGAGCAGGCCCCAGCACAGGTTTACTCTGAGGCTGGAGGGGGTCTCCCCAGTGCTGTTCTCGAGCCCAGCCAAAGCCCTGGATGAGGCACTGGGGAGCAGCTCCTCAGCACCCCACCCACTGCAGCACCGGGCACAGGATGCATAAAATCCATGTTGCACAGGGAAGATGGGGGCAATTGCATATGTAAATCATGAATCCGCAAATATTTTAATGCACTTCAGGGGCCTTAGGATCTCTAATGTGGTGGGAGACACTCGCTGCCCTGCAGGAGACAGCTCCAGTTTGCACAGGGGTGCCAAGAGCCAAGGAAGCCCCCAACTGAAGGCTCCCAAAGCAAAGGGCAGGCAGAGCCACAGGGTCCCAGCCGAGGCAGCCAGGGCATGGAAAGTACCAGATTTGACAGAATTTCAGTGTGAAGACCTTCTCCCTTAAAGGCTCTGAAAGCTTTCGTGTAGGAGGGAGCTGGGGGGCAGAACTCAGGTGTGGGAGGCAATGACAGCAGCTGTGGCAGACAGATAATAAGGCAGATCATCAGAGCAGACAATACTCAGGTAGAGGAGCTGTCATGTGGATGTGGGTGGTTTCACAGAGGAGATGATGGAGTTTACTGAAGTTCAGGACCAGGTGTGCTCTGGTTTCTAACTGGGACTGGCAGACAATCATGCACACACTCACAGCCACCTCTCTTGACCTACAGTTATTTTGCTGCCAGCTTTTGTATTTTACCAATGATCAAGTTTCCAGTTCATTGTGCAGGTTACTCCAACAACAAACTTTGTATTTGGGGTGCAATAAAGAACAGTGGAACTGTCTGTTGTGGAGTTAACTTAGAAACATGGAATATCCTCAGTTGGAAGGGACCCACAAGGATCATCAAGTCTAGCTCCTGGCCCTGCACAGGACAACTCTAAGGCTTGAAGCTTGACCCCCAGCATGAAGCTATTTTGGAACTACAGGAAGGATGGCACACCTCAGGCCCACAGAAGGACATGTACTTTGTACTGCGGTTGGGCTACGGGCACCTCCACAACACTAAAATTCAACTCAATGCAGTGGAAAAAGAAATGGCTTATATCCACTTTAGCTGCTTTATGATGGATAAGGAAGGATTAAAAGGTTATTTCTCAATAACCCTGACCTCTTTCATTCCCATGAGGTCCACTGCCCAGCAACACCCGTACCAAGATGTCAAAGAAACCACCACAATACAGGTGCTACACTGATCTCTCTCTCCACTGTTCCCTTTGTGTCTCAGGAGGGATCATGCAGGGCCAACCCCAGGTGGCTGCAGTTCCCAAAAGCACAAAGCTTAAGTCAAAGACAGGTGGTGGTTCTGCCTGGACTGAACCACCTGAACTGCCACCTGAGGACAGACAGGCACCTGGGAGATCTCCTGCCCCACTCTTGGCTCTTG
This sequence comes from Pyrocephalus nanus, assembly GCA_038380795.1. Taxonomy (NCBI): domain Eukaryota; kingdom Metazoa; phylum Chordata; class Aves; order Passeriformes; family Tyrannidae; genus Pyrocephalus; species Pyrocephalus nanus. The sequence goes on from CM076285.1 coordinate 376,601, forward strand.
GCAGCAGCTGCCCAGAAGTGCAAGGGTGAATGTCTGCAGTGCCCAGGGCCACGTGTGAGGGGCTCTGCAGAGAACTCCCAGTGTTTCCCCTGCAGTCCCCATCCCTCCACATCAGCCCCAAGGCAGTAGGATGGAGCCAGCCTGTCCTGCAGCTGGGTCCAGCACTGTGGCACTGCTCTGGAGGCAGAGCACAACTCTTGCTGGCTGGCTGGCTGCTCCAGGGGGAACACTCCTAACTCCTACTTTGAGTAAGTCTCGTTGTGTGCATTAATTAATTAATCTCTTTTTCACAGTTCAAAGCTCCCTCCCTGCAATCTTTCCTCAGTCCCAGCAAAGCATCTTACCATGGCAGTGTCTTGCTGGGCAGAGAAAGCATCCAGCCCTGCACCACACCTGAGCAGTGCCAGCTCCAGCACCTCTTTCCCAGGTAAGGGGAAGCCCTGTGGGAGGGGTGCAGGCCATGTGCCAGGGCAGGGCAATGCCCAGGAAAGCAGATGTGCTCCCAGTTCTCACCCTGCATCACTGTGTGACCTGTGCCCCAGGCTGCCACATGCCTGACTTTGCTGCTTTATGCATTTCCTTTAAAGGCACAACACACTGCAAAGCTCCAAGAATCCTCCTCATCCATGAGAGCCCTGGAGGCCCTGCACCACATCACAGAATCACAGAATGGTTGGGGTTGGGAGGGACCTTAAAGATTATCCAGTTCCACCCCCTGCCATGGGCAGGGACACCTTCCACCAGCCCAGGGTGCTCCAAGCCCTGTCCAACCTGGCCTTGGACACTTCCAGGGATCCAGAGGCAGCCACAGCTTCTCTAGGAAACCTGTGCCAGGGCCTGCCCACCCTCACAGCCAACAATTTCTTCCCAATATCCCATCTCTCCCTGCCCTCTGGCAGTGGGAAGCCATTCCCTGTGTGCTGTCCCTCCATCCCTTGTCCCCAGTCCCTCTCCAGCTCTCCTGGAGCCCCTTTAGGCCCTGCAAGGGGCTCTCAGGTGTCCCTGGAGCCTTCTCTTCTCCAGGGGAACCCCCCCAGCTCTCCCAGCCTGGCTCCAGAGCAGAGGGGCTCCAGCCCTCAGGGCATCTCCGTGACTTCCTCTGGACTGGCTCCAGCAGCTCCACGTTCTCCTTGTGCTGGGGACATCACTGGATACAGCACTGCAGGTGGGGCCTCGTAAGAATACAACTTGCACACAAGGTTCATTTCCAATTCACAGGCCCCTTTACAAAAAGCTGGAATTCACACAATTGAACATAAATATAAAACAAGTTTATTCACATTCTGGTGGATTTGCAGGGATGGCTCCTCATCTGCAGAGAAGATTCCTTCAAGGCCAGTCCTAGTTGAAGTGCATCTCCCCTTTCCCCATGAAAGCACTCTGCTTGGTTAGTCACAGGATGGTAAACCCGAACTTAAAACTTTTGCCCCAAGAGGAGACATTCTGAATTTTGACTGAATGCAACATCACACCATCCTGTCCCCAGGGAGCAAGCAGCCTGCCAGCAGGTCACACCAGTGAGGAGTGGGAAGCTGCACTCAGGGACTGCACACACAGCACTGACACCACTGTGTCAGATCGAGGCATTCAAAAAGGTTTTGTTTGTTTGAGGGGAGTTAGAGCTGAGTCAAACTTAAAAACGTTTGGATTTTGTTTAAATTGCCAAACACGTTTGTCATAGGATTAATTCTAATCCTGTTTTCCTGGCCAAGTCTCCAGGATAATCTCATGCCAACTTCTGAATTTACACTTCTGTAGTAGCTATTGTTAGGAACTGTCCATTCCTGCTGTTCAGCAAGACCAGTACACATGTAAATGCCACATATAAAAAGGATTAAGCATGGGGAAAAAAGAATGTCTTTTTGTGGGTTTCTGGTAATGTCTGCCCAGCTGAACTAAGAACAGTGTCCAACTGAACTCCAGGGAATGCCAGAACACTGCCATGGAAGAAAAGGATTTTGAAGTAAATGCACACACACACAAATTTTCACCTCCTGAAAACAGATCTGTGCAGGAACACAGGGCACCTTCCCTCCTCCCTAGGAACAACTGAAGAGAGGAATATTGCAAACACAGAGACGTGCTGCACACGAAAGACCATTGGGTGCATTCTGCTCTTTTCTCAGTCCTTCTCTGAAATAAAAACCAACCAGATGAAGCCAAACCCTGGGTATTCATGTAAGTGCAAGGTAGTTCAACTTCATATGGCTGAAGTGGGACAGGACTCAAGATCACAGCTTCCCCTTTGTTTCACCACCATTTCCCAAGGAAACATTCGGAATTAATTTTAGTCCACGAGAAGCTTCTTCCATTTTGCTTACAATGGTTTTCTGTCTGATCTGAAGCATTCCAAGAAAATACTCAAAACAGAGAAGCTACCAGCAAAGGTCTTGCATGGATCTGGCAGCTTCAAATAAAGTTACTCCTCAAAGGAAGAGAGGCTCCTTCCTACATCATCCTACATGTGATCCAAAGAACACATCCCAAGGATGTAACCACAGGAACACTTGTACCCTTGGAAATCAGCCACAAAGCAGAGACTTCTAAAGATGTTTATTAGGAAAACTGTGCATTACAAGAGGAGCAAACAGACTGTACAAGGCACGTGCAGTTTCTGGTACAATGCAGAGACCTAGAAAAGCCTTCAAACATGGGTAACACCCACCTGAACTACTGCTGTGGGCACGTCACTGCTCAGGTCCCTGGCACGACAGGCAGGTACCAGGGTTCTTCAGGCAGCCAGCCAATCCCTGGGATGCTTCACATTCCTGCAGAAGTACAGATTGTACACACAACTTTAATGGTGGTTAAAACAAAGGTCATATTCTGGATCTTCCACATCATTCTCCAGGTTGGGGCATTAAGATATTTCATTCAGGTAATCTGGATTTCATGCCCTTGGAGTGCATTTTTCCCCATGGACAATAAAACCTTGCTGTCTACACATGGATCTGCCTAGCAAAGCATATCTGAGACTGTTTGCTCGGTTACCTAAGGAAGAAATCCAGACTTAATTACCTGTCAAAACAAGGTAACCTGTGTCCATTTGCAGGCAAGTCCTTTATAACCCAAATCAGAGAATCCAGATATATATTAGCTAATGCTTTTATTAGGCTTCAGAACAAACAGACCTAAACTTGACCAAACCCAGGAATTCTTGTCTTTAGAGCACAGCAACCAGCAGTCCCCCATCACAGAGAGGAGAGCCTGAGCTCACAGCAGAGAAAAGTGAGCATGACCAGCTCAATAATTTCTAGCAACAAGTGCTGCATTAATTCTCAATCAGCAAAATGAACAGGACAAAGATCTCACTGAACAGATTGGTGACTTTGCATCTGGGTCTATATCTTGAAGGATAAATAAATACTTCAGGAATGGTTAAAAATCAATTCTCAAATTGTTTTTGTAATGGTTTCAGCAGCTGTCTGATCAATCTGAGAGCTGCCTATAAAACTTTAAGAATTATGACAGAAAAAAACCTAGAACAGATTAACTATCCAGAGCTTGGTTGTCAACTCATTCCACCCCTAGCCCCCACCTGGAAACTTACCTTCTCTGTTGCAACACAGCTCTTGGATATGCTATAAATAAAACCAAACATTTCCATCAACACTGAAATAATAAATGGAGAAAACCACAGTGAAGACACACAAGCACCTAAGCTTTCCCCAGACATGTCAGACCACCAGGACCAGGTAGGAGTACCTGCCATCAGTGCACACTGCAAGTCCATGCTTTAGTGCCCATCACAGTGTCTATCCTTCATCATCTAAAAACAAACCAGAAATAATGGCATTTCAAACATGAGACAGTTATTACAAAAGAGTACAGGCCCTCCAATCCTACCCCATGGAAAAGGGGGGCCTGGCATTCAGCAGATACAAAAGCAGCAAAAGTGAATAAAATAGAATTCACAGTCTCAGAAAAGGCTCTTCATTAATGTCATGAATAATTTGAGACTGCTAGTGAGCAATATTAATATGTAAATATTAATTTACTCCTGCAGTGAGTCTGAGCAGGTGTTAAACTGTCCTTCTGCCTCTCTATAAAGCCAAATGGAAGTGAAACAAAGTCACCTATTTCCCATGTCACCAAATATCCTGAATTACTGAGGTAGACTTGGAAAGATCCTCATAGTTTTTTTCAAAATAAGCTACGAGTCTTTGCATCTGTATAATTATCTATAAAAGCTTAGGATTGAATGTGGAAACAAGAATGCAGGTGATGCTCACCTGAGCTACTGCTTCAGTCCACTAAAAGAAATGTGATGAACTGCCAGAGCTGATCTCAGCTGTTTCTACACCTCTGTCCTTGAACACCAGTTTGGAGGGTTGGTCCGTGCTAAGCAATAAATATCCAAAATCTTTGACTTTAGTGGCAAATCTTTCTTCTTTTTAACTCTGTTCCTCCTGCCATGTGTTGGATGCTTCTCTTCAGAATGCAGAATAAAAAGAAATCCCAGCTACTCTGGAACAGATCATTAATTTTTCCAAACTGCCCATTAAGGAGAGAGAAACTGTTCCAAGATGGATCATTCTGAACATTCTGTAGATGAAATAAAACACAACAGTCACTTAGGCATTTCATAATGTTGTGGAGCAGTGACATTACCTGGCATTTACTTACACTTTATTTAAGACAAATCCACTAGGAACAGGCACAGATTTAAATTCCTAAATGATTGATGCACTCACATGAATGACAAACAGGCAGGCTGCAAAATTTTGTGCTGCCTACGCAAGTTTAAGTGATGATACCTGTCAAGATGTCACCAGCAAGGTGCCAATGCAGGAGGCACTGCACTACCATGCTCCCTAAAAGCAACTTCGAAGACTAATGGCCAGAAGCCATAAATACAAAACCCCATCAGTTTCAGAGAATCTACAGATTTTAAGATTCAAGAGCTGCGATCATAACATACTATTTCCCTAAAATAGGAATGAAACCAAAGAAATCTTCATTTCCTGAACCCTAAGAGATCAGGAGACATAAGCTAAGCCAGGCTCATGATCCAGCACAGGCCAGAGACCACAGATGAAAGAACCCAGAAAAAAATCACTTCCTTCAAATGGATGTGACCAACTGTTCCAAGAAGCAGTGATGGTTGATGGGATCCTCCTGTCAGTGTGCAGATCTAGAGCTCTAAAACTCCCTCAAATCAAGCTGGCATCTGGACCCAAAACTCTTGGGTCACAAGAACTGGCATTTCTATCAGAAAGGACTCAGACAACAGAGCAAATCCTCAAAGCCATAAAAGGTTTGTTCTTATCCTTTCTGCTACTGCTGTCACTGCTCTGGAAGATGGAAGCTCTTCCAAGCTGGCACTCAGCAGTGCTAGGAAGGCAACACTACAGAGATGGGAAGATCCCAACACAACAGGAAGGTATTCAGAGTCAATGAAACGGCATCACCTCAAACAGCAACACCTCCAATGTCACCTACTACTGCCCCATCTCAGATACTAGCCAAGATCTGAGTGATGTCAGGAGGTTCTCTTCATGGACAAAACCCACCAAAGTTAACAAATGGAACAAAAATATTTTATTTATTATAAACATAAGGTGAGTAGGAGGCCAGAAGACTCTGAGGAGTCATCATGGAAAGGGGAAAAGGTCCTAGCCCAAAGGGGAAAGGGTCACACACAAAGCAGAACTACCAAGAGACAAACATAGACCTCCATGGCAAAACATATACAAAAAAGCTGGAAAGCTGCAGGAAAAACCAAAGTTTTTGTTGGGGTTTTGGGAAGACCAGGAACCTCCCTGTCACCAGGCTCTTGAGAGAAACTGGAAAGGACACAGGTGTAGGGCTTGACACCTTTGTGCCCAAAGCAGGAGAGGCTGCAGGCACAGGTCAGGCACAAGATGAGTGTGACTGTGCTGCTTCCAAAGTGGCAGTCACTCTGCAAACAGTGTGACATAAATGACCATGCTGACCTAACACTGCTCTCTCAGCCCTGAGACATGACAATCCAGCACTGTCACCTCAACTCAGGAAGCTCAATGGCTCCACATAGGCTCCTCAGGGGCCCTGTCCCAGCTCCCCACCACGCCCACAGTAACAGCCGTAGTGAAAAAATTCCATCTTCTCATAAACTTGTATGTCATGAGCGCTGGGGCTTTTGGGGGTGGCTGTTGTTAAGGACATGCTAATACATCCCATCTGTAATGCTGGCAAAGCAGCAGAAAAAACAAGCTAGAAAAGCCAAACTTTGACCATTGCCAGATGCACTAAGGCTAGACAGGAAAAGGTGTGCCAGTGTCTTACCTCTGTCCAGCTCCTTCAGCCAGGAGATGCAGTGCTGGGCTGCTCCTCACCAGGTATCCAGGAAAAAAACACCAGAACTGGTCAGTTCTTCTCCCAACCCAAATCACAAGCGATAAAGCAGGCACTGAGCTCCACTTGTGAGAATACAACTGATTTTCATCCTGCTCTGCCTCTCTTGTCATGTGCTGTTACTGAGTCTCACAAAAATGCCACGTGAGTCTCACAAAGCAGCAGGTACCTGAGAAGGCACTGGGTCAGGTAACACCCAAAAAGGTATTTTCAGGCAGCTACACAGTTTGCTATCTCACCTCCACTAAAAGCTCATTAAGACCCAGCTTCTTAAACACTTCAATTTAAAGTACAGAAACACAGGACAATGTGAGTTACCATTTTGGTTTGTTTGTTTTTCTTTTTCCTTTTTAAATGTTTGCAAGGAGAACCAATTCTGAACTGTGAGGTAAATATGAGCCAAGCCTTCTGACAGTGCTGACTGGGTTCGTGATGAACTAGAAGAGATTGAGAGGGACAGAGCCAGGAAACCTAGAAAAGGAAAAATATTCAAAAAATATAATAAATATTGAAAAGAAACTAGAGACACCTATAATCTTCTGTCCCACTTCTCTACTTGTCAGTTATTTCTTCTTTTCTTTTTCCCCCAGTGCAGGTTGCAAAGGGGCACTGAAGAGCCACCTACTGGAATGCCTAAATTTCTTCAGTACAGATACAACTCGAATTTGTGTGCAAAACTCTAAGAAGCAATTATAAATATTTCAAAAACAAGCTCTGCCTGAGAAATTTAAATTCAAAAACCACTGGGCTAAAATTAAGCTTGATTTAAGTAGTGGAGTATAGCTTGGTTATACCAGCTATTATTCCAGCAAGTTTAAGAGCATGGTACCAGCACAAGAACCCAGGATGTGATTGATGTTTGTGCTCTAGTAATCCCTTCCCACCTGTTCACTATTCTGCCAGACATCAGCTGGCAGCTGCATCAGCCAGGAGATGAAGAGCAGCTCTGCCCTGCAGGCCATGACCCACGGCACTGCCACAGGCTGGGAGTCACCCACAGGGAAACAGTAATTTTGCAAGGTTTTTTGGTAAATTTAAAAGCATATACAGGCTCCAGTTCACTTGACACTGGGACACAACTTCAGAATCCGTATGTGTGTGTGTGCAGAGGCTGTAACAAGAGATAGTATCAGTGAAGTGCTAGGAATCATTTCTGAAATCCCTCCAAGAAAGGCAGCAAACTTCTCCACAGGTGCAAAGGCAGGTGACTTACCAGCTCAATTCATCTTCAGTGTTCTTCAGGCTTATTATGAGAGGTGAGAATGGAAGCTAAAACATCATTAGTGGATAAAAGGGTCCAGGCATTTGCATACTGAACATATCAAATAACAATGAGTTTTAACTTTTTCAGAGCCTAATTCTTAATTGCTGCTAGTCAACTTTAGTTTCTAAAATAGCTTTTTTGATTTAGACAACTAACTGACAAAAAGAAAGGCATTCTACACACTATAGGCTTTTGCTTCTCCTTTCATTCTGCCATCAGCCATCATCTTCCAGGCAGCAGTAGGACACCTGCAGTGAACTGTGGTAATGACAGGACTGAACCATGAGTGTAACAACCAAATGAACATTTAATCATGCATTGCATCTCAATTTTCATTAAGCAATCCTATGTTTTTAAGTAACTACAATCATTCCCAGGCTCTTTGTATTAAAGTCTGATTGTGGGGTTTTTTTTCCTTACTAAAAATGTTGGGGTCTCAGTTTGGAACAGAGAAGAATTTTTGCTAACACAAGTAGAGGCCCTGTGCATCAAAAGGAAGTCTGTCTTTGCTTGAGATCCACCTGGCTTTGCCAATCCCACACTTCCTCTCTGGGGGCCCTCTTACATATTTATACACAGTGACCCTCAGTGCCCAGAGGATTCATCAGTTCAGGCCTCATCATTTAGTTTTTACCTACCAACACACTAACTGACAATAGGGAATCAATGTGAATTATGTACTCCCATATTTCTATTACATCAAGAGCAAAGTTCATAGTCTTTATGGTGAGATCCAGCTCAGTATCTGAAAAATATGCATTAAGTTACACAAAACATCCTTGTGGTCTGTGCATTAATTTACACATTACTAGAGGCTTTGTGAGAAATACATGATGGTTAAAAATATGTAAAGCACACAACTTCTTCGCATTCCAAGCTTGTAGGAGCTCAACCTGAAACACCTACAGAGACAGCACAGATATCATTTAGTGTTAGTACTTGCTACTCCGCTCCTGGTTACCCAGCCTACAAGCCATTGATTACAGTGGATTTGTATTTCATGCTAGGAAGAGCTGTTCCATTGCTGTTGTGATTTTCACCATACACCTGTAGAGCAGTTTTACCCTGTGTTGTTACTCCAAAGGGTGCACTCCTAATGAGACTGAGCTGAGAGGCAGAGATGAAAATGGAAAGATAGAGTGCCCTGGAAGCATTCTGGTAGCTGGACCCAGACTACATCACCTGACTACACTAGATTTCTTTTACAGCAACTTTGGTACGACTGCAAGTGGTCCTTTGATTGTCCATGAAAAATTCCCCTGGAAACTTGTACTGCAAATCAAGGTTATCAGACTTCACATGCATTTTTGCTTCAAAAATCTGAGATGACTTTACCTTCCTGACATGTATAACTCAGAAGCAGAAGCACTCTAATAAACTCTCCTGGTCTGTGATGGGCACACTTTTGGAAAAGCAAGATCACTCATTCCAGGAGCACAGTCCAAATGTGTTCTTTAGAGAGATTACAGGGAGACTGAAGTCAAACAGCAAGCTGGCTCCAGTGTGCTGCCTGCCAGCGGACTCCATAGCACATGCAGACAGAGCAGTAAAAGTCCTTCAACAAGATCCTGTAATGCACAAGAGATGCCACATCTTTCCTGTCTCTGGATGGAATTCCCCCATTCACCCACACATATCTGTGTCATTTGCTTTAGTCCCTTTCTACAGATAGCAGAAACAGCAGCCGCTATCTGCATCCCACATGCATCACTTGTTCCTTCTAGCCTTGTATACAGGCATTATCACCAGATTATTTTATTTTTTAACTGAAAGGAAACCCCACAAATAACTTGACAGCAGTTGTTCTCAGCTGAGGAACGGTCCATTATTACCTGCGTGCACCTTGAGCTGGACACCTGAAACCATTTCCCCTATTTCACTGTCTTGGCCTTCCTGCTCAAGTCCTGGAAACTTCTTTATGGCTCCTCTGATGTAGTACTCATTCTGCCTAGGAATGGCTGCCTGATAGGATGATAGGAAATGGAAGAGTTCAGATGAGAAAACAGGAGAAAGTGAAAACCAAGACATTTCCTAAACTTAGTAAACACTCCAATATTTGAGTGTTGAAATTTCTTCAGATAAACAGGTCTCTGACTACATCAAGTCTGAATGAAGCTCCCCAGTCTGACCAGCAGGAAGGATGGACTTGTGTGACTATATGGAATAATCCAGAATTAACATATTGTACTAAACAAAGAATATTAGGAGAATATGGTTCTTTTATCAACTCTAGTAAGCCTGTTCTTGTACTTCACACCCTTTCAGACACACTATCTTCAATTTATTTTCCTGGTAAACTTGGTACAGCAAGTGTGTTCTCTGAGGTGTAACTTTAATTCTGGTTAATCCACACACATGTATGGTGTTAGCAAGGGCAGAGTATGTATCAGATGTAGAGGCTCTATTCCAGGGGTTAGAGTATACATCCGTGTGCACCTTAAAAACTAAAATGGGAAGACACAGAAGCAGGGAGAAACAAGTCTATTCATGGGAGAAAATGGCTGGGTGTAGAAAATCAATAAACACTGCTGCTCACTGCATTCTCTTTGAAAGGAAATAGGTGGTTAAAGACATGAGAAGTGTTCCAGAAATACTCTGAAATATGGCTTTACTCAGTTTAGAAACTACTGTTGTGTCTGCATTTTAAGACAGTGATTCTTACAGAGCACACATTTCCCAGGTCAGTGCACACTGCTTTCACAGCAGGCCCTTCAGTGACACCACCAACAGAGCTGGCAGATGCTTCAATTAACCACATTCCTACTTTGGCGGGTCAGGGGAGGTGCAATCACAGACTGAAAGTTCCTGAGAGCTACTCAAAGTCCCCTTTGTGCCAGACAGAAGCGCACCAGGAGGAACCAAGTACCACAACAGGAGAGGGGGGACCCCAGAGCTCTGTCCCTGTCCTCTCCTGGGAGGTCTCTCTGGAGCACACCCTACACACACCTGCAGATCCCACAGTGTGCAGCTAGAGCCTGTGGACGATAAGCCAGGAGGGCTGGAAACTATTCCCATTATTTTGCATATTCAAGTATTGCTGCCACTTCTAAAGTAACGGGAAGAGCCTCCCACTGTGAGTGACCTCAATTTTGTTCCCAAGGACCTGTGTGCACTCAAACACAAAATATTTGTTCCAGCCAGCTCAAATAAGTTACAGACCTCTGCGAAAAACTCCACTCTTCACTGCTAAGAGACCTTCAGAAGGGAGAATAAACTCCATTAGTGAAGATGACTGGCTAACTAGTCTAATGTACAACTGTTTTCCTAAATGTCTGATGTCCCCTTTTTCCACAGATCTGCCATTCTGTAGAAGTACAGAGTAGAAAACTTTCCAAGCTAATTGACCTCAACTCTTCACTCTCATGAAAACAGCACTGAAAGAAACCTAACTCAGTACGAAACCTTTATGCTTATAAGACCAATTTTCTTCAGACTGCCAAAAGTCTCTACCTTGCAGAAAAAAATCTTCATAGAAAGCCAGGTTATCACACCTCAATCTCAAGAACTCAAATATATGGCCTTTATATAACCAGAGAACCGAAAATACACAATTAATATAAAAAGTTCAAACAAGTGAAACTTAAAGAAGGTAAAGGAATAAACATTTCAAGTGTTGCTTCTGAGAAGAAGGATGATGATTCCCACTGCAGAACTAAGCTCTCAATGCTAGACTCTAGACTTTCTGCTCTAACAAAAGAGCACCATTTTTTAATTTATTTCTTAAATCAAATTTCCATTATTACTTATTCCTCAGTGAAAGGGGGGGTGGAGCTAATCACAGCAATTAAGAGCTGGGCAACTGCACTGGTTTTCTTCCGTGTGTATAAACACAAACACGCTGCCCATACACACTGCACACATCTCACCTCAGAAAAGTCACTCGGAGTTACTCAAACATTTGCACATTTATATCTCATTTCAGCAACCTCTACTGATGCAACCACATGTTTGATGTTCTTTAGCTGCTTCTATTTTAAACCTCAGCTCAGCTGCTAAAAGGAACTCTGAAGCCATTTGCAATGGAAGAGGAAGGATGCCCTACACTGGCAGAGCTGCCCCTCTGTCCACACGTCCCCGCAGTGGGGATGGGGCAGCCATCACTGCAAGGACCCCACTTTGGCCCAGTGAAATAGATTTGATTTGTGACCTTTAGATTTTCCATGCTACACTGCACACCTTTCTGAACCCACTGATGAGGCATGCAGCTGAAAAAATCTACCTGACATGAAAGAAAAGGCTAAAACTGCACAACCAAGAGTCAGCCAAGCGAAAAAGGAGAGGGAGAAAAGCACATTTATTTTCTATGAACAGCCATTACAGAAATATGGAAAAGATCTAATGTCTACTAGAAACATTAAAGAAAATGCATATTCTAATGCTTTGCAGACATGAGAAATAATGAATGCTTATTTGCATAAAATAGGCAAATTTAATGCAAATTAGCTCATAAGTGCATGCCTACATTGCTGTGCAGCATCTATCATCTAAAAATGATAGAAATCTAGAAAATTAGTTCAGGATCTCATACTTCATGCATAAGGAATAATATCAAAGAAATATAAGAATCCTGCAGTATTTTTACTTTTACATACCACATCAAAAAGTCATTTGAAAAACAGCAAGGCCCACTCAAAATCTCCAGCCTTGCAACTGAGCTTTGCACCTGCAGCTTGCTGGCTGTACAGATCCAAGACACTGCAGGGAACACTTTTCTCTCTCTCTGCAAAAGAAGACAGAGATGTACAGCCAATGGAACAGGAAAGGAAGAGTTGAAGAGAGAAGCTACTGTTAAGGCTTTAAGCATCCTCATTTCTCAGGAACCTTAAATTCACTGTCTCTACTGGTATTGCTTTGTTTGTACAGTATCAGAGTAGCAAGAACTGCTCAAAGAGAGTAACCTGATTGTAACAGCGCTGATGGTTGAGTATTGCTCTGGATCTGAATGAGAAGGAACTGAGAAATCCTGCTGGCAAGTTAACTGGGAAACACTGCTATGGACTCCCTCTGCTACCTGAAATGTAGTTTTGCCTCTGACCTCCGTATTCAGCTCAGCAATACTCTACCAAAAAGCCTACAGACTGCTTATCAGATGTAATGCAATGTATTAGCATCCTGCAAAGGTACAGCAATTCAAAAAAATCAGAGCTACACAAATTCAAGACAACGTTTATGGCATAAAGACTGACTAGCTAATCATTAGTAGGGGTTTTGTAGTGAACCACAAAATAATAGCTGAAAAAAAAAGTGGTGGGGCAGAAAAACAAATCTGGCAGAAATGCTTATGAATATGAGTTGTCTTTAAAGTTGTGTCCACTGAAAAATTTAAGCTGAATCTAGAACTGTTTGCAAAACAGGAGAATAAAGGTGGCTGCTCAACTTCCTGGAGTAAGCATGACAGGGTAAGCTGGTCAGCTGTCCGGCTCTCAAAGGATCCTTTTATGACATACCCTCCCTCCAGTTTTTGACCCTCTTGAACATGACTTGCAACCCTCAGGAATGCCAGTGCATTAGCATTCTCCTGGCTTAACTTTTAGCACTGTACAAGATCTCTGGACTCCCAGCAGAGTTCAATGAACACCTCACCACAGCCCCTCCAACTCTGACCTTCCTGACACTCCCTGAAGGAACTTCCAAGGTAAGAGAAGTGCCCACTGCAGCACAAACAGATTTATCAAATACCTGAGAAGTGGCCACGCCAGCAAAAATGGAAAGCAAAAAGAATTCAGTTCTTTTCCTCTTCCTGACCAGCACACAGGAAACTTTGACAAGAGTTCCCAGACCCCATGCTGGACTAGAGCTATCCTTGCCAGTAACTCATATTTAATGAAAAATGATTCAGCTGTTCCTGAACTGCTGCACTGGTGGGGTGCTCCCCAGACCTGACCAGCTCCCACCCACCTGCAGGATCACTACTGCAATCCCTCTGCCCTCTCAAGGTGCAGAAGGAAAAGATGCCCGGTCTGCAGGGTGCTGTGGGCATGGCCATGCTGGCTTTCCTTCCTTAGGGCCTTGGGGTTTTTGTAGGAAGTACTTAAAATAAAGCTTATTTGGAGGAGAAAAAGCCTTTTGCCTACTCATATAATTTTTTTATAAAAAAATAGTTTAAAGATGCCATTGTTACTGCTTCACCAACAAACTTAAGCAACTGGTTACCCAGTGCTTTAAGGAAGGAATTTCTATATACAAGGATATAAATTATTTAAGTGACTCTATAAATAAGGATAAATTTGCCTCTTGCCTGTCTGGAGATTCTCCCAGTTAGTCTAACCTAACTTTTCTAGTAGCTCCTTGGTACATATGTAACACACCAAGTCACTGCTCTCTTTCAAAAGCACTCCTGATGGAAGCCCAGTAACCTTTCAAAAGCTGGCAGACAAGAACTCATCCTCTACCATGCAGGTAGAACATAACTCACAGCCAAAGAACAGGCCCCCATGTCTGGGTGCAAGGTACTCAGTGCACAGCTTTTATCTCCTCAACACACCATTCACAACAGAGCAATAGGTAAGCAGGGGGCCAGTGCAGCAGGATAAAAATTAGTTTCTAAAAAAAAATAGGACTACTTCAGTTCACTGCAATTCACCACAGACAGAATATCAGTCAGAACACACACAGCCCATTAAAGACATCAGAGCTGAAGTGTCTGTGCAGTATTACCCGGCTGTAGCCAAAAGCTCCCTTACTTTGTCAAAAGACTTCTTGTATTTTCAAAGGAAAAACTAATCTTGTTGAGGTAAGGCATGCAAAAGTTAACCCATCCATTTATCATTGGATTTGTGTACTTCAAAGATGTTAAAGCCCCTCCTGAAATGATCCACTGCCATGGAGTGTTTGCATCAGACAGCTCAGCTGAGCTTCGGAAGATGTGTGCAGCTGGCTGGAAGGGCTCCCAGACATCTCACCACACTCTTCTTTTTGATGCACACTATCTAGAACCTGCCTAAGGATACCAACAGGAAGAGTCTGCTCTGCATTAAACTATGTAGTTTTATTTAAGAAGTAATACTTCACACTGAAAAAAAGAAATCTGCCTTAAGAGCCTCCCTGTAGGCACTTCCCACTTGGAGCAAGCTCACAGCACAACTCTACAACAAAGACTGATGAGAAGTGCCAGGTGAGCTCAAGCTCTTCAATATGAACTTTATCAGAAGAGAACGAAGCAAGAGGAAATTTTTCTTCTAACTAGATGCAGGATCCCTCCCAGCTGCTGCTACTGGGCTGCAGGCCCAGACTTCCTCAGCTATATGCTTTTTGACCTCTTTCCAATACCTGCAAGAGAAAAAATAAGCAGAACATATTTGCCCCTACTCCTTCAACTGGAAGCAGCCTGACTGCACAGTAACAGCCAGCAAAACCAAGGAAAACAAGAAACATTGGGAAGATGGGAATGCATATTCCATACCCTAAGAACAGCTACTACTGCTGGGTGTTGAAGAGGAAAATCAAGTGATAAAGTATTAATAGGCTTGACCTGCAATCTTACAGGAAGAATCATCCATGCTCTAGGTTTCCCTTGGTAAGTAGAGGCATCAATGACTGATAACTGAATTAACAGCAGTACCAACCTATTTTGAGAAGCTGCTGAGATTGTCTTCAGCTGCTTGTAACTTCTTCCCACGCCTGAAGCAGAACATTGTGTGCTCAGTATCTGACCTCAGCCAGGCTCTCTGGCAGAACTGTATCAACTGAGATGGTTTGGATGTTGACATCAGTACCATTTTAACATAACTGTGTATTAAATTCTTGCAGATAAACTGCACACTGGTTCTGTAACTGAGCAGAAGTCATTCAGGGAAGATTTGCACGACAATAAAGCTCACTGCAATGGTTCTTCCAAGCACCTACAACCTCCTGATGCATGAGACTGAGAGCGGGAAGAATTCTTCTCCTGTGATCTCAGTACTGCTACTGCTAGCACTGAGAAGGAAAGAAGGAAAAAGCTCCCCCAGAACAACAGAGAGAAAAATCTGTAACTGGTTTTGACTGAAAAAAACACAGGGATGACTTCAAGATCGCTGTTTTTGATAAAAACACTTCAACTTAAAACAAGGTGTTCTTATCCTTTTTGGTGTTTGTTCTACAGGTACTACCAGCAAAAAGTTGCACTAATTCTCTGTCCCACTGGTTCAATATACTGAATTTTCAAATCCGATTACTTATAGTAATGGCACTGTAGAACGTGCTTCAAAGAATTCTTTCAGACAGTAGTCTGCATCCAGGAACTGTCCAAAAAAAGAGTATTAGACACATCAAACTGCTGCCTGTGCAACATGCATTCAGTGTCCTGAGTACACCTGTTACAATTACCATCTTCCATTATGCACTTGAGCTATTTTTAATCACAGGACTTTTAGCCTGTGCAGCATTCCCTTTCTCTGCAGCAGTTAAAGCAGCACAGCAGGGAACTTCAGAACAGAAAGGAGCATCCATTGCTAAGACAGCTGAACGCTCTCCAGAATTAGATTTCCTTTCCTGTCATGAAATTAATGCTTACACCACATCCCCTCTGCAATCCCAGTGGTGAATGCACCTTCTGCACACCAAATTTGAAATGTCTAAACGTATGGCAGAAAGAATAATGTCATGTGAACAGGTGCTGATGCAATGGATGCTCATTCCTTGAATTAAAATGGAAATACAACCACCTCTCACAGGTTTAAAAACAGAGAGAGAAAAAACTGTGCATTCTACACTTACACAAGCTCTGCAGAAAGTTCAACAGGAAAATCCAATGAGAAGACTGCATTGTTCACTGGTGCTAAGGAAGGAAAAAAGTGAAACTGTGCCTGAAGCAAGGAGGGTAGGGCTAGAGTTTGGTGTGCTTTTCATTCTTTCTTCCTTTTTTTTTTTTTTTTGCACTTAATGTAATTTGGCAGCTTATACTCAGATAAAAATATACTGTATTTTAAATTCATAAACTTCACTGATAAGAGAAGGATGTTTGTTTTATGGAAGGAGCACGGCCCACTCCAATTATCTCCAAATTCCACACGTGAAAAAGCCAATCCACTCAGAAGGTTTTTTATCCTGTAATGACTTGGCCATCTGCTTCCTTTCCCAGAGAGAGGCCACCTGAGCATGGGCAACTACACTCACTATCAGTAGCTCCACGGCAGACTGGAGAATCCAGAGTTAAAAAACCCCCTCTTTTTTCTGTTTAAGAGCTTGCAAGTGAAGATGTGTTGATGACCTTGTGTGACCGTGGTGGGCCAAGCAAAGTTTATCTGGAATTAAACAAATACTTCATATCTGAAAAATCCTTACAAAATACCTGTACTCACCAGGCACATTTCTTCTGCAGCTGGTGTCAGAACTGGCATGCTATTCAGTCCCACGAGAAACAGTGACTGAACCTGGAATGCTCCTCTAGCCTAGTAAGCTTTTCCGACGCCTCTGCTTCTTTCCAAGTACTGCATGAACGTGCAATCGGGAAAAGAAAAGGCTGCTGGCTGAGGAAAGGCACAAGATGAGCAGGTGCCGTGAAGGATTCAACATGTCCAAGTATTTTGATTTGCAAATCTTTCTTCAGCTTTTGCTACTTGTTTGTCTAGAATCAAGAAATCACGTCCTCCCCCAAGGCAAAGATGATTACTAAAATCCAGTGGGATTTTACAGTGGGATCAACTACAAGTGTCCCTTCGTTCAAAAGCAATTTTCTCTCAATTAGTGCCTTCTAAGCATTATGACATTCAATACATAAATGATTCAAATTATTCAAAATGATTCAAATATGCCAGTTTTGTTGTTATTTCCAAGACAAAATTTTATTATTTTCCAGAGATCTACTTGGACACATTTCTTAACAGAATTCTTAGGCTTTGAAGAAGTGTGCTGCAAGTTCTTTGCTTTTGCATGGTTGGGATAAAAAAAATCAAAGCCAAACCTGGATTTATTTACAGAGGAAAAATTTAAATGTTTGAATTGTTTTATGTTTCCAGCATCCCTAAAATAGCATCCAGCTTTCTTCTGAAGTGCAAGTCATCTTTATTTTCAAATAATTTCAATTGTAAGAACCTATGCCATGCCTCTCTTGAACATGGACAAATTAAAACTGAACCTTTACCTTCAACACTTGGAATCTCTCCATGGTAATGGCAGATTTTGAAATCTATTCCAGTGGTCAAGTCTGTGGAGCTCATCTCCTCCCCCCTCCCACCCCAGCCCTTCCATCTTAGTGAAGGAAATGAGAAAGAAAGTTGTCTTACCGATAACTCCAAGGTTAATGTCCCCTGCGAACCCCACCTAGCAAGTCGACATCATGACATGTCAGGTCAGCCTCAATCACGCTTCCCTGATAGTCAGGTAAAAGGAAGGAGTTAAAATACAAAATTGACACTTGCAGATTTCTGGACATCAGAAAATGTGATGCAATATAATCTGAACTGTCTTTCAGAGCTTCTGGTAACCTCTAGGTTGTTAAATTATTTCTTCAGAGGGATTCTCCTGTTCTAAAATTTCAGAAGTTAGTGATCAATAACCAGGTATCACAGATCCACCCCGACTATTTTGTTCCAGTGAGACCAAAAGCCTAAAGTTTTCCTTTAACACAAACACTGATGTTGATATTTTCCTTTAACACAAACGATTATTAAGATTTCCCCCCCATCCTACATATTTTATCAACTAATATATGCTCAACATAACCTCTCTGGGTTTCAATAGACAATTTAAGCAAATAGACTACAACAGCTTCATTCAAATTCTAAGTTAACAGAAGCTCTAATTTCTTTTTGGGTTTTTTTTGTTTGGTTGGGTTTTTTTTGTTTGGTTGTGGTTTGTTTGTTTTTTGGTTTTTTTTGGTTTTTTTTTTTTTTTTTTTTTTTTAGAAAAAAATCGGAACACAACTGGGTAAATCTATATGGTTCTGAGCTACTCACGTTGTTCACGTGAGTGTCACAGTTCCACTGAACAACCTCCACTGTACAAGCAATCTTTAATCACACACACTCCAACTCGAGTCATGCATAATCAAAGATTGCTGATGACAGATTTGTAGGACAGGTCCTTGCTGTTCTGTGGATGGGCCATCAGTACATCTGCAGTAGGGTCTACAGGTCTGAGAGGTTTAAAACTCTTTGCTCAATACCTCAAACTTAGTCCCCTGCTCGCCTTATAAGAGTGCCTTCTGTATTTTTTTTCTGTGTAGTTCAAAATACAGAAATGGGCTTCGTGTCCAAATGCAGAGGGGGCAAAAAGCAGTCAGGTTATTATACAGTCACCAAAATCATGCGGTGATCTTCTACTTTGAGTTTATTTTAGAAAGGTTTAAGCAACGCAGTTGTCACTCTTTAATAATCAGACTACAGAAGCTGAGACCTGAAAATAAACAATTGCTAATAAAAATTAAACCTTTAATTAGTAAAATCATAAATTGAATTTAGTAAACTGATTTTGTTAATAAAGTGAAATTAAGTCTATAATAACACAATAGGTATAAAAATATTTTGCTGAAGTTTTGGAACTGCTAGGAATCTGGTAACCTACTTCTTAAGTCAAACACCTTATCAATACAGACATTCAAACAACTGCTGTAAATGAGTGATCAAATGATTATTAAAATCCCATTTCATGGCTCCTCCTCCAGTGCCAGCAGGACACTCATAAAAGCCGAATATTGGTGTGCAAGTTGAAATCCATTTTCAACATACTAGAAAGGATTTTTGTTAAGATATACTGAAGAAACAATCACAACAGATGCACAACAGTAATTTTTTTTTTTTTTTTACTATATATCAAAATTGTGCTGAGAAATTCTTCCCTGGAGTCAGGCATGGTAGTTTTCCACCGAGCTACAGTATCTTTGCTCTATAATTTTGTCAATAATTTCATTAAGTTCTTCAAGTTCAGCACACACCATTACTTGAGTACGCTGTAGCATGTGTTATCTTAAAGGATTCATTTAAGTACTGCTGCAAACCTAAATGGTGAATTTGAGTAGCCATAAACCATGAAAATCAAAGAATTTGGTGAATCTTCTAAATATAAACTTTTACTGACTTTAATTCTTATAATTTTCAACTATAAAAATGTTTAGCTCACTGCTCATATTTAACAAAACTATTAGTATAAACAATGACCTGGGCCATTATACAAGAAGTAAATAATACAAGATGCAGCTTTACAGTTCTCAAGGAAGACAATTTTACATTTTTGTTTTTCAGCTGGTTTGTAGGCACTATAACTGAAGTGTGTTGCTTCCTCCCCACTCCCCCCCCCCCACGTACTGGCACCTCACAGAACACTACCCCTTCCTCCAAGCTGCAGGGTACTTTACATGGGATTCCAATTAAGCTCCCTTGTGCTAGATCCCTTTTACAATGAATGCTGAAAATTACTGGGACTACAGGGTTCTACTCAGCAGCACAACAGCTGTTAAACTACCAGAAAGTCATGCTGATAGGGCAGCAAAACTTTGTGTTAAAATAAAATTGTAACGCCTGAAGTCCAGGCAATAGCACTCTGAGTTCACTGCTCAGGTAGGGAACAGAGAGGACAGGATTTGGCCCTCAAAAAACAAACAAAAAAACCCCCAACAACATACTAGTTACTGACTTTTTAAAAGCCCTTTTAAGTTATTTATGACCAATTCTATTAACTGGAAAAGCCTGACACAGGGGCAAACCCTTTTTTGAGAAGCAGACAGACATCTTTGATTGGGGTCAGAACTCAAACCCTGCAATCCCTTTCCAGATCCACAGCAGTGTGGGGAGGCTCTTACTGCGTACACTCTGACCTAACACACTTGAGACACCAGACAGGAATAGAAGACAAAGGGAGGAGTATGACCACTGAAGTTTAACTTCCTCAATAGTCTGTGTTTGGAATGCTGTAAATCAAGTATGAGCAATGTATTGGATTTGGATATTTAGAGGTCCAGCAATAGTTTTCTTTAGAGAAAGTACAAATCCGTTTGTTTCTCTCTTTTCTTGAGAAGCAAATGTTCTTCATTGGGGTACAGAATGGCTTAGATGCAACACAAGAGTAATGTATGACTTGCCAGTTAAAACTGACATCTGGGAATGTCCAAGACAAGGGTCAAAGCAACACAATATAAATGTAGCTAGCAATGCCCCCAAAAGATACTTTTTTTTTTTTTTAAACAGCCTTTATTAGGAGGCAGGAGAATTCTAAGGCAAATTGTTCATCATGGCAGAACATCAAATTAAAATGTCAAGACAGAAATAAGCAGAATCTGAAGAGTATGTTTGTGTTATCCAGAGCAAGAAGTTAGTTTACTGTGCCACAGCACCCAAGTCATAATTCTCATTCCTAGTCAAAGGTTATTTTAAATTAGATTAAGATGCTTGAGATCAAAATCATTTCCCTGTGGGTTTGTACGCTGAATTATATACAGTAAGGCTGGATCCTACCAGAACAGCCTCCACAGGGACTCCACAGGACATAATCAAAGGAACAAAATTAACACCATTGTAGGCTCTGCTTCCTTCTCCACGATACATTAGAAGACTAGGTTTAAATTGGATCTCTGTGAATGCATAGATACAATTCAACACTTTTAAAAAGGAAAAAAAGTTTCAAAATTAGATGCTGATAAATTATTGAACAGCAATTAAACAAAGAGTGCCTTTTGGGCTGTCTGCATTTTCTCCTAGTTTTCAGTCTGATGTCCACAGTGCTACATGTTGGAAAGCACAGGAAATTTTGCATGAATTTGATCACTCACATAGGCAGTTATACTTTGAAAACAATGTTTTTCACAAGAATTACCAATGAAATAATGTTTTAGGACACAATTGAATTTGAAATAGGTAATGTTTTGAATAGATTTTTGAGTTTTATTGAAATCTTACATGAACAAGAAATTGGAAATACAATCACATCAAGGAACAAATTGCCACGGCTTTGACGTTTTAAGCCAAACAAATTTTGTAGGGCAGATTTTCAAAAAGGTGTGAAGTTATAACAATTTAAAAACACAGTTAACCTACTTCTAGGAATGCAAAACATACAATCATGTTATTTTCAATACAAGAGAACTTAATTTGTTGTAATTTCTTAAAACTACTAAGACAAAGCACTAGCTTTTACTTTTATGTACAGCATACTCCTATGTAGTCTATCCCAAATCCAAAAAAAAAAAAAAACTGTCCAAAACCAGAGGTTCTGCAAAATCATGATTGAACAGTGTGCCATTCCTGCTTTTAAACTGCTAAAATGAAGCCTAAAATGATAAAAGCACTGAAACCCCATATGGAGTTCAGGAATTCTGCAAGCCCAGTAATGTCCAAGTGCGTTTATGAAAAAAGAAAACTAAGAGACTCGAGTATATACACAATAGAGTGATTCTTCAGCCCAATACAAATGGCAGCCAATCGCTACTGAAGGATGAAACATTAAGCCAATTTTGTTTTGAAGGATGTAGAGCTATAGCCAATTCTATGTTTCCAATATTCTCAATCCCTCCTCACTTGTCTACTTCCACTGTTGCCCATAAGTATCCTGATAAAATTCCTGGTTGTCATTATTGTAACCATAGTTACCGGCATAGTCACCACCTTGCTGGAGCGGCTGCTGAGCGATGGGTTGGGAGCCCCAGTTCTGCTGGTTGTTGGTCTGGCGGCGCTTGGAGTCGGGCTGGTTGTACCCGTCTGCCTTTCTCTTGCCTCCTACGTTGCCCCCGCGGTTGCCCCTGGCTCCGCGAGCACCGCGTCCTCTCTGCTGCTGGGCCGGACCCCCTCTCCCCCCCCTGGCTCCTCTCGGCGGTCCCATGGGTGCCCCCCTCTGTGAGTAGCCAGCTCTACCTCTTGGTGGTGGTGCTCCCCGCCCCCTAGGTGGTGGAGGGGCACCTCTCCCACCCCTTCCTCCTCCTCCTCTTCCTCTTATAGCATAGCCATCATCATAGCCGTAATAGGGATCTTCGTAGCCACCACGGTAGTCATGATAGTCATAACCATAGTAATCATCGTAATAATCTTCATAGCCATAGTAATCTGGGGGATAGCCATATCCACCTCTCCCTCCACGGCCTCTGCCTCTAATAGGAGGTGGCATGCGAGGTGGAGGGTAGTAATAATAGTCTTCATACCTAGTAAGAGAAAGAAACACACAATCATTTATCTCCAAAAGCCTCCCAAGACAAAGTATACGCTTGCCCCTTTTGATAAGACACAACACAGAGAAAAGTTAAGCCAAATCCTTCTAAACCAGCCCACGTGTTCCAGCAGGATTTCCTCGGCAGTGTTACCACAGTGCAGGGGTGACACTCACGCAGTGCTCCGGGAGGCCTGTCTGGCAGCCTGACGTTCTTTCCTTTTCTTATCCGGTGGCTTTGCTAACACTATTTCAATTTCTTCCCCCTCTATTTCTTTTCCATTCATTTCATTCATAGCCTGTACAAAAACAGAAGAGAAATAACTAAATATTTGTTTCCATTCAAAATGAAACTAAAACTTACTGAAATCAGAGAGTTGGGCTTGTCCAAGGTGAGCTGTTGCCATGTGCTTTGCTTCTGTGCTGCACAAACAGAATGCTACACATCACTCTTACATCTCAATTACAGTGAAGCAGCATTTTTTAAAAAATGCTCTATCTTCAGATAAGGTAAAAAAATTGGATTAAAACGTATTAAACATAATTTTAAAAAAGTCAGACACAACACCATCACTTATTATTCCTATATCCCCTAGAAACCTCAAAATACACATGTTCTCACTACTCACACTGATGCACTCAGTGTACTTGAAAGCCTGTTAGAGCACATGCACACAAAAGAAAGGATTATTGCATTTGGGATTCCCAGCTAGCTGAGTGTGAGTGAAGTGCCTCTGAGAAAATCCAGTATTTCTGAGGACACATACTTGAGGCTGGGAAAAAAAAAATTACTGAAACTTGGTGCTCTCATCAAGCGAGATACAAATCCTCCAGAATATTAATGTGCAATTTTTAACTATCAAATGCACCCACAAAGAGAACTTAATACATAGAGACAAAGTACAATTAGGACCTCACCCCCCAATTCTTCACCTGGAGTTATCTGCTTTGCATTAAACATTTCTGGTTATTCATATTTGCATTAATGAAGACTTTTTATGTTTTTACAGCTACGTGCCTCAAAAACTTTGAAATCGTGGCAATTAATTTCCAAGAACGTGAAAATCAGTAGATAATGGAACCAATGAGCCAATTCCACACATTTACACAAAAATACCTTAACATCTCATTCAAAAACAAAACACACCCATACACACAAAAGTATCTCACAAAATTCATAAACCAATTGAGTGGCCATGGAGCAGTCCCATAGGGCAGGTGTGGTAGTTTCCAGCTTGTCTCAGAGCAGATGAGCATTAGTGATGTCTTTTCTCATCTGCTACAGGTTTCTGCTTGCTGAAATCTAAGAGTATTTAGCAGAAAGGTGTCGTAGGAAGGGGCTGGAGAGTGTTTATAGACATACTACAAAAACCCAGAGCTGTTGATGACTTACCCCTTCTGTCAACAATTTCTTGTCCTCACCTGGACATGATCTAAACCTATTAAGCCAACCTCAACCTCATTAAATACAAGTGACATTCATCCTAAAGCCAAACTCTAAAACTCTAAAACTTAATCTCGTGGGTAAGAGAACTGCAAGCAATTAAATGGTTATAAAATTATTAATAAGATCAAGTACAGAGCCTTTGAACCGTCCCTGTAGCCACATACACCACATACAATATACCTGCTTCACAACTCCCAGGGGCGAAACACGCTTCCTCCCCTCCTTCCTCCCCCCAGAAACTATGGATTTAGAAACCAGATGCAGTCATTTCTATAGAATTCAGTACCCTGAAGTACAGACACCAGATATTAACAACCTTCTCAGCAGCTCATGAACACAAAGAGAACTTTGAAGCTTACAGTAATGACCTTTGGTGTTTAACGAGTCATTAAGAAACCTTCTCGGGCACACGAAGAGTTAAAAACAGGTAATGCATTATGGGAGTGCCAGCACCATTCTCCTCCACTTCACAAGGCATTTTTTCATTACCTTGCAATTTTTGATACTTGTGTCACTCCAAAGCTATACACAGCCTTTAAATAGGGGTCTTCAAGAGCCAACTGATACCTTCTGCCAGTGTTTCCTCAGAAAAATTGTCTAGGTTGATCTTTTTATTTTCCTCTTCTCTAGACTCTCCTGCATTGCTCTACACCTCTTTTCCAGTCTACTTGTTAACTTGCTACAGTTTTGTCCTTTCAAGTTTCACATCCTCCTAGCTACTGAAATCACAGGAACAAAATTATTAGCGTTAAAATTCTCACAATGGGAACTTTATTAAGTGGACTCTACAATTTGTCTTATTGAGGTATTTACCGTAAGGAAATTTCTTAAAAACCATTTATACAAAAGAAACTGCTTACATCAACTTAGCTAGGAAAGAATAATCAACCCACCTTCACTGCTGCACCTCTGTCCTCAAAATGAACAAAAGCATAATCCTTCAACTTCTTTACTCTTTCCAGCTTTCCAAATTCAGAAAAGGATTTCTCAAGAATTTCTTCTGTCACAGTAGTGGCCAAGTTTCTTACAAATAAAACTTTAACCTGGTGAAAAAAAGAGAACAAAAGCTGTAATCTTTAAAAGTCAAACCTCAAAGCAAACTACCAACTAGCAAGATATTATTCCCTCCCTTGTTGCATGAAGAAATTTGAGTATTAACTCTGTACCTGTTTTACAAAAGTGGCTTGTAGTTACCTGTATGAAGTTTCTACAACTTCTCTCCTTCCACTATTCCCTTCCATGACCAGAATACCCCACTTTGATTTTCTGCTTCTGGGATACTACAAATCCCAATAAAATTTTAGTAACAGACTCAAGGACAGTAAAAGAGTTACCCCAAAACACTAGGATAAAGAGCACATCATTCCCTACACCAAACTTTGCCTTCTTCTCATTCTGGACAATAGTTTTATGCAATACCCACCTGGCATTCATTAAAGCCAGAGCAGATAATGCACAGCCTGATGTGTCAATCTAGCAGGATAAGCCTGCACACCACTAGTTTAGATGTTAACAGCATGTTCCTAGTGTCTTCCCATGGCAACTCAGCCACAGTTTGCACAGCTTATGCTGTGCCCTCTTAGCACTTTTTGTGCCTCAAATCTCACAATGTCAGCTGGAACAAATCTTCATCACTATGGCACAAAGAAATAATCCTCCCAAAACACAAGAGCATCCCATGAAGTCTTTACTGACCTTTGCCATGACTTCTGGATCAGGTTCCTCTACTGGATCAGCCCATTCCACTGTCACAACATTTCCCCAGACTTTTACTTTCCCACTCATCAGGCGTCGGCGAGCCTGTGCTGCTGACTTGTGATCCTCATACTCCAAGAAGCAGAATCCTCGATTCTTCTTTTTATCATCAGGTTGATGATATAAGATTACATCCACCAAACCCTCTGAAAAACAGGTCTTTAGTACTGAGCTTTGAAAGGAAAGAAAAAAGTCTAGTCTAGCCAAAAATGCCTTCTTTTGTGTTTTGTAATTAGTTTGATTTTAACACCTGAAAACACAAGGATAGCAAAATGAATAAGAGAAATCCATCCAATTTACCCAGAAACAGGTCACCTAGCAGATGAAGTTCTCCAGAACAAACCTCACATTTAGGCCCTGCAAAACATCCACCTAAGCAGTTCACACAGTGTAGGTTTTCTGTACTTTGTTTTACCATTTTAACATCTTTGAAAAGCAGCCAGCACTAACACATGGCCTCTCCCCTGCCTCCTGGGGAACCTGGAGGGAATTTCTTCCACATCTCTCCAAAAAGAAGAGAAATAAGTAAATGAATATTCACCTTCTATTTTCACCACTTCCCTGCAGTACTAATAAACTGCAATCCTAAAAAAGAAGCAGGAGGTTAAAACTCTCCTACAAGAACAAGAGCAAAGGACTCAATCTCTTATCTAAAGCAGAAGCACCCTTGCAGTGATGAGCTGATTTCTTCCTACTTGCTGCACATACTGGGGAACAATGCTGAAAAACTGGGACAAAGTTAGGCTGCCATATTCCCTCTAAACAGATTCAGTGTTCCCTCCTCCCCATCACTGCTCAGCAATGCATTTGTTTCAGGTTCCCCAAAAAACTTCTCCGTGTTGACAGCAGAACCTC
The DNA here is from genome assembly GCA_038380795.1 of Pyrocephalus nanus. Classification (NCBI taxonomy): domain Eukaryota; kingdom Metazoa; phylum Chordata; class Aves; order Passeriformes; family Tyrannidae; genus Pyrocephalus; species Pyrocephalus nanus. The sequence continues at coordinate 403,309 of CM076285.1, forward strand.
CTGTAGATCCAGTAACAGGAAGCTGTTGAAGAACAGGTAACGGAACCAAGACCTTCATTTTTTCTGAGTTCATTTGAGCCATTTCCATCTCACATTGTAAACTTACAACTTCATTCACTCAACCATCAGTTACACAAACATGATTCCCTTTACATAAGATATATTTCATAAGATATATTATTTATAGAAGATATATTTCATACACAACATTCCTAACAAAACCAACTTAGAATCCAGCTTGGAAAGAGTTTAAATACCTGAACACATCTGTCAAAGAACTAGACCGACAAAAGAGAGACTGAATGGTATTCTGAGAACACATGGAAAACTTATTAAGTCTTACCTGTGACTTTACCAAACTCTTCCAATATGTTTTCCTTAGTCTTATTCTTTGGAATTGACCCGACAAATAACCTGTTGTTTGCCACAGAGATGCATACTCCAAGGTGCTTTCCCGGACGGATTTCATAGTTGTCACACTGAAAAAAGAAAAAGCCATTAATTTGCTTTATCCACAATACTATGCATGAAAATATCCCCAGATCATAAAATCAGGTATTTTCTTCATCTTTTGCTACTTTTATACATAGCATGTTGAATCGGCATTGCAGGAAAATTACTAGAACAGCTGTTTTTGTGTCAGCATTCACTTGGAAGAACAGTGCCAAGTTCAGGATTTCCAAAACGTCAGAAGTTCTGCTGAATGGAAAGCTACAAAAAACAACTGATGTAAAAGGAAAACATGTAACATATACAAATTGCATGGGGCAAATTCATTCACCTACTGTTTATCTCAGACTTGAAAGATTTTTCTAGACAACTGGTGACTACTTCCTGTGCTGGGAGTCACTGTCATTGCTGCTGTTATCAATAAGCAAATACACAGCGTTATAGATACTGCCAGTTCTCCCTCTTTCCTTGGATAACTCTGAACACTGTGAGCATATTTGCAGAGATAATCAAATTCTAAATCAGCGTGTCGCCTCCCAAAAATCTCACCCAATTCTTTAAAAGCAGGTTTCCAGCCTTTCTAGCCCTAGCTGAGATGAAGCCCTACAGATGACAGAAATACCTTCAGGAACCTTCTTCATATTCCAGAGGAACTAAACCATTGTTAACACTGGCACATCTCTCACTACAACTCCCATTGCCTTAGTGTCTTCCCCCTCATCTCTCTCAATCAGTAAATATTTAAAGCAACCATTGTGAGCACCTTCAACTTGGTCAAAAGAAGAAAGAAGTTGCAAAACAATTTTTCCTTCATAAATGACAGTAACTCATATCCACTGACTATAAACACTGAAACCCAGAAGCAATTACTTGCAAAGACATATTTTGTGCATCTCCTTCAGAAAACTTCCAAGCAGGTTCTAGAAAGGAAAAAACCAGTCTAAGCAGGGTCAAGCAATACCTAGTCCCTAACATAACAACTGCAAGTATTTTTAAATACATTCAAATGTCTGAAGGAACAAATGCTGCCACATTTAAAGCAGTGAAGTCCTTACAACACAACAGAATTGCTTTAAGTTTCTCTGGGTTTCAGGTTTCCCTGCTCCCAATACCTTAACTAAGGCAATTTAGATTTTACCTGTCTTCTTCATGCAGGATCAGCTGAATTCTGCTGAGGCAAATAAGATTATGCATTTCATCTGTTTTGGTTCAAAGTACACACAGTATTCCACGGCCATATCCAAAACCTTGGGACATGCACATTGATCTGCCCAGGCAGATCTCCCAGGCAGAGGCAAGGCCCCAGCCAGACTGGGATCTCTCCCTTGAACTCCCTCGGGATTGCTCCATGTCCTTTCCAAGCTGCACAGCTGCAGGCAAGCCAGGCTTCCACACAGGGAGCAGAAGCAAACTGCCACAGGCAAGAACAACAGGCCACTGGCACCACTAAAGGAACAGAGACCTCCTTTATGGCAGCAAGAGCTCAACAAAGCAGGTCCAATTAGCTTGTTACAGTAAATGGTGATGAAACTTAGAACTTGAACACAGTCAATCTTAAAGGATTTATTTTCCAGTTGGAATCAAGTAAACTCTTACCATAATTACCCAAGTGTTCTGGCAGGCTGCAGCCGATAACAGTCCTAAATACCTGTATATACTAAATGAAATCAGGAGGCAATTTTTTAGAAAGTAAAATTGAGTTTGTCAATGGATGCTTTAAGGAAACACTTCAAAGACTTCATTACCTAAGAGGCTATCAACATGTTTGCTGTTTACTTTGTCTTGTCCTGTCTGAAAGAAGGTTACTCACCAGTTTGACTGCTTCCTGTGCTGCATCTTTACTACAAAAAGTAATAAAAGCGTAACCTCTGTTTTGACCAGAAAGAGGATCCATCATGAGGCGCAGATCCCAAATTGGACCAGCTTTCTCAAAGAGTGGTACCAATTCATCTTCATAAAGGTCTCGGGGAATCTTACCAACAAAAACCTAAAAAGGAAGAGGATACTTGAAATAAAGTTCCTTGAAAGTTCCTGGGAAAGGAAGAGCACTGCAGTACCAACCAGCACAGCAGCAACACCACAGTCTGCACAGCAGCCACTGTCACTGGATGGCCCAAGTCTTCTCACCCTCCCCTTGCTCATACAAAGTTTTACATACAGAAAGTATCAGTTTGTTATTTATATTAAAGAGGTTGTGAATTTCCACTACTGAAGAGGTAAATGGTTCTTACCTGGTTTTAATTTTGGCAGTTGAAAACTAAGACCTTACAGCCTATCTAGCTGAGCATCCTATGTTAAAGCAGGCCAAGCACTTCCTTGCTCTTGCAGTATTCTCAAATCACTCTGTAACTTAATCTTCCTCAGAAAGCTAGAGACAGAAAAATAAATCTACAAAAATCCCCTTATTTGCCTAATGCACATTATCCACTTTGAATATATACTATAATCTTGTTTCTTGTCTCTATTTGTTTCAGCTTCCACCAATTGAACATTTAATATTTGTTTGAGAAAATCTGGAGTTCTTGTGATTTTGTTTCTTACAATAAACTTGGGTTAAGTTTTGTTAAGGAGTTTAATCTCTTCAGCTGAGGTCTTCCTAGAAAGAGCCCCCCAGGCTGTTTAATGACTGCAGCTCTCCTCTGAATTCTCAAAACCTCTGAGTTGCTAATACAAGGAAAACATTCCAAACACCCAGTAAGATCAAATTCTATTTATTTTAACTTCAAATATTTTTTATAGTTAAAAAAGAAAAGAAAAAAAAAAAGGCATGAGTCAACCTTTTCCTTCTCAGTGAGGCATATCTGGCACTAAGGGCACTGCAGAATTTCAGAAGTAGAGACACTCAGCATTCCCATGTAAGCACCAATGTAACAAGCCCATGAGGAGAACATGACTTTGATTTGAAAAACATGGAACACAAATTTTCCTCCAAAGGAAAGACAGAACTTTCAGATGTTTCTTTATGTTATACAGATACTCCCAGAATTCCATTTCCAGAACATTTCTTTCATTTAGCTTAGCCTCTTTCAGGTCAGTGTGAATGCTGACTGAACTTTATTTATTAGTTATTGGGGGGGAGCAGGGGGGGAGAAGAAACTGATTTATCAGAGTAAGTGAAAATTTAATGGCAGACCCACCAAGTTTTCCCCACCATCTTCCTAGAAAGCTTAAGATATTCCTCAAGACAAGTATTTCCATTGTCATTACTTCTAGAACACTTAGTTACAAAATTCATGTTTTAAAGACAAAACCTGATACCATCATGGAGACGTGCAAGACAGGAACTCCAATTTGCTCCTGTCAGTGACAGTGTCAGCTGAACTCTCTACAAACTGTAAGTGGTTTTAAGAAGTCCACATTACATTCCTGTATTCAGATGCCACTGCTTCCAGCACAGACTGAAGGTGACACACCAAAACAGAAGACTTGAGGGAAACAATCCCAATCCAAAATTTATTTTGCCAATGAGTTACCAAAGATTTACCATCGTGAAAGCTTCTGTATCCTATCTCTGCAGTCTCTTTGGCTCACTCACTTTTCCACAGGACTGCTACTACAGCTCAGTTCAGGAAATATACTCTAGGAGCCAGTATGAGAAACAGAATTAAGGCTTTAATTTGAATACATATATGTCTGACCTACATCCCAGAGTAACTTCCATTTATAATGTAAGAACCAGGAAACTATGGGAGAAATTCCCATTTAAAGGAATTTGCTTTGAGCCTGGATACTTAATATGTTAATGAACTACAAGAACAATACTAAACACAACAAACAGCAAGTGAACATCGTGCACAGGTCAGAAGAAACATCTGCAGCAGCTTTTTTTCAGAGATACTGATAAGCTCAAATAAAGTTGCCGAAATACCAAAGAACATAAGTATCAGATGTCATGTTTCATTTTTTACTCCCACATGAACATACTGTGGAAAAACTTTGGAAACAGGTTTATTATCAGTGAAACAATAAAAGATCTTGTCTCAGTAGGATGTAACTGCATGTATTCTGGGGTTTTGTTGTAATCACTGACCATGAGACTGACTTCTTCCACGATTGCTTCCTAAAGGACCTGCAGAAAGTACTCCATTTTACTTCTTCCCTATTACCATTTCAGAAGACTGAATTTTTCTCAGTTAAGGCTTTTCATAATTAATTTCAGTTTCCTGAACAATTTTACAGAGCATTATTTAGGGGTGCAACCCACTTTGCACTCAAGATGATGCATCCTTCAGTTATTTCAACAACTGAGCCTCTTCTGTTGTCACTGCAAGCGAACAGAAGTGAACTGCAGCATTGCAAGAGATTCTTCAAAACCTCTCCCATGTTAACAGTCTTCTTCCTATGCTTTGCAGTCAATTTTCCCTGTATGTCAGATTTAACTGCTAATTAATATAGGCTGCACAACTGCTTTATCTCATCCTAGTCTACAATCTTCATTTTTAAAAAAATAACCAAAGTGGACAAGAATTCTGGCACAGTGCACAAACCTTTGAACTCTGTCATTCTTCCAGTATAGAAGCAACATCCTATTTGTTTACTAAACCCAGCTTTGTCCACTTCAACTCCTGCTGACTTTATTATACCACTGCCTCTGAGTTAGTTATTACAGTATGTGATTCCTCCCACTCCAATTATTATGGATAAAGTAGCTTAAATTGCCCCATTTTCCATAACATTTTCCAGGCTACAAGTTAGCCTCAAAACCTTTCCTTCACTTTTTGTTACAAATTCTGACCCTGTGTCCATAAAGCAGCAAATGCAATAAGGAAGTTCACAGGGCTAAAATTTTGCATTTTTGATGACATTCAAAGATGTTTATCACACATCTATCCAGTAAATCTCCACCCTGAAAAGGACATGTAGGAACTCCTCCATTTTAGACAATCTGTACTCTTCCACAGATGTGCTAAGCTTGCACATCATCTTAAGCACATTGTGGGCAAATAATCTACTTACAGAATTTCCAAGTTCTTCTTTCACATCACTGAAAAACACTGAAATGGAAGTCTCTCAAAACTTTAGAACTTCCTTTATCTGGAGATCCCTCCATAAACTGAAACCAACCCAGTAATCAGGACAGATGAAGTCTATTTTTTTCATGTTAGCTGTACTGTGCTAATTTTGGCAAGTACTTTCCCCCATCCCTACTGCTGTGGGGTAAAGGACTGGTATTGCACAGTTACCAGTGAAGCCTCCTGTTCTTCAAATCGAGTCTTAAATGTTATTATATTCACTTACACCAGAAGGTGAAGGACAGAAATCAAGTACATCAGTCACCTCCTTCATTTTTGGTGTAAACAGTCTTGACAGGCCATCTGCATGTCCCCCTCCCCCTTCTCTAAATTAAAGAGAAAGAAAAATTTCACACATATATATATATATAGAGTAGGCTGCTCAGGGAGATGGTAGAGTCACCATCCCTGGACAATCAATACTCTGGACTAGTTGGCAAGGTGGTGTTAAGTCATGGATTTATTCAATGTCAGAGGTCTTTTCCAACCTTAATGACTCTGTGAAATCAGGATCTGTCAATTTTCCTGGATTTAACAAGTAAAAGCTCCTCAGTCAGTAAACTGAAGATCAGGAGTGAAAAATACTGTATTTTAACCCGCTTGGCAAATACCACTCAAGCTCATTAGACACTGCCCGTGAACTCAGACAGTGTTCACCTCCCAGCATTATCCAACTGGAACTTGCAATGCTTGTCCTGACTGCATGAAAGCTCCATCATCCCTGACCAGTAGTGGACTTACGACCAAAACTCCTCTTTGCTGTCAGTGAATTTAATAAAGCACTTGTAACACTGTCTCCCCCTATCCTGTCTGTACTAATTTCAAAAGTTACTGAAATGGCTCTGTAGATGTTACTATCTATGCCTCCTCCAGTGCTGCTGAACAACTGGCTTATTTCAAATCACAGTAAGACTATTTCACATAGTTTTGTATAAGAAATGGAATTTAGAAATAAAAAAAAAATTTCCTTTTTCAGCACTGCTTGCATATACACTTTAGTGAAATGATTGTCCTGGTTTTGGCTGGGATAGAGTTCATTTTTCCTCAGTAGCTGGTACAGGACTGTATTTTGGATTCAGTAGAGAATAATGTTTATGACATGATAATATTTTGATTGTTGCTGAGTAGTGTTTACCCCAAATAAGGGCTTTTCCTGTGTCTCATGCTCTGCCAGTGAGGAAGGGCACAAAAAAAAAAATGCTGGGAAGGAGCATGGCAGGCCAGCTGACCTTGTTGCCCGTAATGAGAACACAAACTAACAGAGTGTCAGTTTATGCGGTGCTTTATTCAGGGCCCGGGGTCCCTGTGGACTCCTGTCCCAAGACAGGTACCCAAAGACCCACATTTTGAACGCATCTTTATACTATTTTCCAAGCAAGGTTACATGATTGGTTTTACATTTCACAGGAGACATAGCAGTTAAACATAAACTTACATATCATTCAAATATTAATCCATTTACCTAACTGTAAACACCGTGTAATTAAATCCCACCACCAGATTACATCCTATCTCTAGTTGCAAATTTCTCTTGTTTGGTTCTGCCTGACTTATTGTTTCTTTTTGGTTAGCACAGCTTTAATGTCTAACCAGTCCCAACTTAGCTTCGGACAAGCCCTGACTTGTCTCTGGCAGGGCCTTTTCAGGCTTATGCTCCGGCAAGCCTTGACCAAACTGCAACAACCTGAGCTGGCCAGAGGGATATTCCACACCCCAAGTACCTGTCCAGTACAGAAACCGGGGCAGCTGCCCCCAAGCAGGGGCCGATCATGGCATGGGGACAAGCTTGGCATCAGCCAGTGGGTGCTGAGCAACTGTACTGTGAGTCACTTGCTTTTCTTGGGTTTTCTTCTCTCCCTCTCTCTTCCTTTATTACTGTTATTATTGCTATTCTATTTTACTTTGTTTCAATTTTTAATTGTTCCTATCTCAACCATGCAGTTTATTTTTTTTTTCCCCAGTTCTCCTCCCCACCCCTCAGGGTGAGGGGAAGTGAGCAAGCAGCTGTGTGGTGCTTGGTTGCTAGTTGGGGTTAAAGAGAACAATTATAAACTACAATTAGCATTCAGCATGGAGACCTAAGCAGAGCTTGAGAACTTATGTGAATCACCTATTATCTTTCAGTTCAAGGACTCATTCTAATTTTTTAACACCATCACTAAGTTAATATTCCTTCAGGGAAAATAAGCGTTCCCTTTAGAAATCATCCTTACTGTGATGCTTCTAAGCATCTTCTTGACAATAGCCAGAAGAGCTTCAGCATCTCAAAGGATGCAAAACTAATCTATAAATTGAAAGATATTCAAGAGGTGGACTGTTTACTTAAATCTAATTTGGTGGTTTATAGAAGAGTCTCCAAAACACACAGAACAGTGTGAGAGTATTCAAAGTGTTTAGCATAAACTACAAAACCGCTTGCTTGAAGAATTGGTAAGTGTTTAAGCAAAATGAAGCACGGCAAAAGCCCCTCAGGATAAGCAGTTATTAATGTTTGCAGATGCAAATGACAAAGTGAGTGTAAGGAGAGAAGGAAATACCCAAATAACTGTTTGTATTCTCATCAATAAACACACCAAACAGGTCTCCAAGTATCAACATCATGTGACCTCACTAAAGCAAAACACTTTACAGTGAAACATCAAGTCCTTCAGTAAAACAAACACTCAATATTACTATCAAATCCTATTGCCATCATTTTCTTCTCCAAAAGCTTCTGCACAGCTGTAACTTTGTCTTTATTACAGAATCTTCCAAAACATTCCAAAAAGGTCCAGCTGCTCTTGAAACTCACCCACTTGAAAAAATACATGGGACTGCTTCACCTACCTAATCCTTTCAGCAAAGTGCTCACTGTGCCAGTCTGGTAATGTCCAACATGCTGAGCACTCAGAAGATTATTTATCAATAATCAATGCAGCTTAACTGCACAATGTTCAACTACATCTTGAGAGCTAAAGCTACAATTAACATGTAATGAATTCAACTTTGTATTTTAAAAAGACAAATTAGTTGGTGCACAAATACTAACAGTAGAAAGACCTGATGCACGTTGAGGGGAGAAAAGTCTACCACGTATATTTCTTCAAATCAGTAATAGTATTTGGGTATACTCAAAAATCAGAAGTTTGCCATTACTGACATCAGTGACAGCTCTGGCATCAACATATCTGAGCTGGCACAAGCTACGAGAGCTTCAGTATTACTTAAATAAGTTTCAGAAACCAAGAATTCATTGTCACAATCCAAAGTGATACTGTTTGGGGTTTTTTTTAATTTTTTATCTCTAACATTAAAAAAGAAGCATATACACTCCTATATAACCAGAAAGGCTGAAAACAAAAGAGAAGTGGTTCTCAAAAGGGAAAAAAAAGGAAAAACCCACCACCAAAAAAGAAAACCCCACCCACCTCAATGGGGTGGGGGGGAAGCACCCACAATGATCTCATCACTTGTGTGCAAACATGCTCTGCCTATCACCAGATCCCAGCATCCTGTTTAAATTGATTACTATGCCTTAGAGCTCAACAGCAAGAGCTAAAGCCTACATTTCACACAATTTCAGTAATTTCATAAATTTATATTTAATAAGTTTCATAAATTTCACTGGTTTCAGCAAGGTATTCAGCATCTCAGCCTGTCAAGTCAAACCACATGTCTAGGTCAGTAAGGAGCCTTTAAATCCCACAAAATGCCAGCAATACAGTCATTTGGTGGAGGTCTCATTTCTGTAATTAGCTGCCTGGGGTTGGCTACAGCTTCTACTGCTGATTCACAGAGAAGCATTTCTGTTCTTCCAGGAGTTTCCACAAGTTACCCGTTCTAGCTTCGGGAAACTCAGGAGTATAAAACACACTCTTCATAGCATAAAAGTACAGCCAACTTTACAGCTTTCCTGCAACTTCCTAAAGAGCCAAACCATCACAGGACAAGATACTTCAGAGCCGTAGTTAAGGACTTTCAGTCACAAATGAAAGGGTTGGAAGGGATCTACGACAATCAGTCCAATGCCTGACCACATCAGGGCTGCCCAAAAGCTGAAGTGTGTTATTAAGGGCACTGTCCAAGTGTCTCCCAAGCCCTGACCTTTCGGTAAAGAGATGCTTCCCTGCGCCACTGAGCCCTAGTGCAATTAAATGACACTTTATACATCACATAATCACTCTGGCAACACCACCAAGTTGGTGAACAACCTCTAAGTCACCTTCTAAATGCAGAAATTAAAAAAAAAAAAACAAACAACCAAAACACTCATGCCACATGGCCTCTTTTTAATGTGGTAGTTTCACTATCCATCCATGCAATCCTCAAGGATGTTTTCATATAGGTTGAAACAAAAGCAAATAAACAAATCCTTAATTACCATTAATCTCAGTTGTCCTCTTCAAAACTTTTGAGTATCTTTATACAATACCAGTCTTTCATTTTTAGCACACTGCATAAAAGCAAGGTAGCATTACTTAAATTCAATTTCTTGTAAATAAAGGCAGATAGCTCTGAGTCACATGTTTACTGAACCACGGACCACAAGCTTTAGAATGAACCATGAAGTCTGACAACTTAATGATCTATTTTACATTTTAAGAAATTTTGCATAGTCTTTCCTAATATACTCCACCTGCTTTTCCCCACTTTAACCTGTTTTCCTGTCTTTTATAGAACACTGAGGAGTAAGAAAGACTGATTTAGACACACACAGAAGAATGCTTTCCTCCACAATACATTAAACTTGTAATACAGTTTATTTTCACTTATTTCCTATTTATAGGTTTGCACAAACATACAAAACAACCATCAGATTAGTCTGTGTATACCAACCTCTGTTCCAATGCCAGGCTGAACACCAGAATATACAGTATCTGGAGGAGGGCCTCCATATTTCCTCTGTCCTGTAGTTACATCCAAAGTGTAACCAGTCCTCTCTAGCAAAGCCTGAAAAAAAATAAAAAGACTAGTTACAGGGGAAAGGGCAGTGGGTTAAAATAAAGGTATATAGGGAGACAGAACCTACAAAAACCCCTGTTATTCTGTAGGTTTACAAAAACATCATAAACAACAACATTTGCTTCATGCTATGAAGTCACGGGAAAGAACTTGCTTGTCTTTTCCCTTATTTTCCATTTCCTATGCAACCCAAGAACTCCAGAACACAGGGGAATTATCGTTGCCCACTCTGTACTCAGGTCTCAGCAAAACAGAAACCTTTCCTAATATATAATACCTTGTTCTTGTTGAAATGGTCACCCAGGCTCAACGTACTGTATTTCATATAAAAGGACAACTAAAACAATTCTTAAATAGATATCGATATTTTGGCAATTGTGTGATCAGAAAGACCTGCACTTCCAACAAGCACTCTTTCTAGAATCAGTATCACACATAAATTTCTTCAAAGACAAGTGTCAATATACTTATCCAAGTGGTATTGATGCTTTTTAAGTACATCCAACATTTCTCCAGTCTGTATACAGACATTTATCAGGTAGTACAGAATAACCAGTATCTTCTAAGTGTTACCTTAATCTTTGCTTCATCTGGTCCCTTCGTTGATTCCTGTACTTTGCTGCCTTGTTTCTCTCTTTGCCTGTAGGTCTTCATAACTCCACATAAAAATGCACTTTTGTTCTGCAGATACAATTTACAAAACAACTCAATAGTGTGTATGACGAGCCCTGGGAATCCAGTGAATTTTATACTCCACACCATGAGGCATTTCAAGCCAATGCAATAAATCAAATGTCAAAAGAATCATTTAGGAAAATCCAACAATTAATTGAATGAACTTGTCAGATTGAAAAAGTCTTCATTTTAAGCCATTTTTCTCAATTGCACGCTCATTTTTATTATCTGGGAGCTTTTGCTTCACGCTCAAACACCAACACATTTAAGGCAATTTTTAACACACTCATGATTTGGGTTTGAAATACAAGAATACAGCAACATCAGTGAATTTCTAAATTACAGCTCTCCTGCCAGTAGTGCCAGAGCACCAGTTATATTTATGTGCTCACACTCCTGGAGCTCTCACCTTACCTGTACATGCGACAGGTCACTTTCTTTAAACTGCTGTAATACAGAGAGGGCTCCTTCTTCATTAAATTCCCTAAGAGCATCAATTGCTCTTTCATCAAGATCGACATAAGCTACCAACCCTAAAAGTTAAAGATAAAGAAGTTACAGATTTCTATTGAAGGTCATACAAACTAAGAACTATGCAGTTTGCTCTTTAAGTCAAAAAGTTACATTCCATAGCAACAGAGTTATACATTTAATTACATATTCCTACAAAAGTATATGAAAGAACATGAGTACAACAATGAAAAAAAAGTTAAATTAAAATGTATATACCTAAGCGCTAGCTGATGTGCAAGATTATACCCCGTGTCAAACAGTTTTCTAACATTCAGGAATGCAATCTGCTGCATAAAAGCAGTATTACACACCAGGGTCTGAAACAATGAACTTGGGGTCACTTCTAATAATTTGAATTTTGTTTATTTGTCTTTCATTTTAAATTTCACACGTCCTTCTCTCAAACTGAGCTGTTCTAGAATAAGCTGAACCATCAACATTACAGAAACCCTACTGTATGGGAAAGAGGAGCTACCTAACTGATGATCAGATACTTAGGAAGCTGTACCCCATAAAACATTAGGAAGCAAAACAGTTTGTTCACTCTTTCCTCCAATTTCAAAAAAGCAGGAATCAGTGGACTCCATGCAAATATTAAACACTGTTTGGGGGATTTTTAACTCATTTGGTTGCTCTGTGCGGTTCCAAGAGCCAGAATTCAAAAAGGTATTATTTTGAGCCCTGCTATGTACCCAAAAAGGCTAATGTTAATTTTACAGGTACAGACTCCCCCAAGAAACATTGGACCAGTTCTGAAGCATGTTTTTCTTTTTAAGGATCTTTACAGGTTGTTTTTTTCCTTTTGTAATGCACTTGCATAAGCTGTGGAGTGTGAGAAACAGATTTTAAGATTTGTACTTTTTAAATGATACATCCAAATTTAGGACAGATACCAAAAACTCCACACACTTTGCAACAGCTTGATCTCCAAAATGCACAGATTATTTCACTGCTACTTGATTTCAAAAACGCACAGTAGTGCCAAGCCCAAGGACTACATTTCAGAAGTGATCCTGCATATTGGAAGGCACCTGTATCTTTCATTGAAGTCCTCAGCAGATTAAAAATCCCTAAATTCAATCCCAAATTTGGCTTGGGTGTCAAAAGTAGTTTACTTCACTGACAAACCCCTGCAAAATGCAAACATCTTCCGTGGCATTAATGAAGTGTGAATAAATGTTTTCAGGTTACTCATGCAGTGGAACTGTACTTGGTAATCAGGTTCTGGGCTAAAAAGCTTTGAAATTCCTTAAGAACTCCCCACACAACCTAACTGCAACACTTGTTAGAGCCCCACGAGTTCCTTTGCCCAGGCCTTTACCCTTCTCTCACACCATCAAGTGCACCTCCTTGTGACCCACGGGTGGAAAGTGCATCTCTAAAGCCAATAAAAGCTGGTAAAGGCTCGATGAAAGCTCACTGTGAATGACTTCCAAAAGACATCACCCACGTGAGCCAGAGTATCACACTGAGGATTGATAAGGTCTTGGTTTTGAACTGCCTTCATTTAATCAGAGGAATTTTAACTCTTTTCAACAAAAACTGACATCTTGCCACCAAGGCATTCAAGATAAGCACATAGAGCAGTTCTACTGCTTCTTGTAAATCTGTTCACAGAACACACTCTAAAGAGGAAAAGAAAACCTCTGTTATAGGACAAAATAATAGGGTGGTTATAAAAACAAAATAGAAAAACCTCTGTATATGAAGAAACCTCTCTAGAAGTTGCAGAGACCACCTGCTACCAGCAAGGTATTACTCGACTTGCTAGATAGCTTAGTCCTCAACTTTGTTAAAAAGCAGTTAGTATCAAGCTGAACATTTCAGTGTAATAACCAACATGGATTAAACTGTCCACTCGGAACGAGAGAACAAAAAATTCACAGGCAGACTCAATTCAAATGTAGTCCCAGGCAAGACAAGCTAGTTGCTTCCCTCACTAAGTCACCTATGCAGCCTTTAAGTGTTTTAAAACCACTGTGAGCAGTTGACAGTAGATAAGTAAAAGCAAAATGATGATTCAGATTGAAGAAAAAAAATATGTACAGTTTAGTATGCGCAAACATACATTTTCATTTGGAAAGGTCTAAGGAACTAGTGCTCTGTGCCTACAGCAACTAGGATATCACATACAGCTCTAAAGATGTGTCAAGTAATTATCAATGTCAAACCCAATTTGCCTTTAGGGAAGTGAAAGTAGCAAAACATTCAGAGCTACACAGATCAAAAACAATGAATTTTTAAACCTTAATCTATAAAAATTTGAAAATGGTATGCCCTCACTTTCATAACCAATCAGAAACAAGAAATGCATATTATACCTGTCTGAAATATTTCATCAAGTCTCTCTGCCACCTTCTGTGGGAGGCCTGCCTCTATCAGTGTCTTGTAGTGTTCTGTGTGAGTTACACTGGAAGTATCCATTGGTTCTTCCTCTTCTTTTAACTGTACCGCATTACCATTCACCTGATTAGCCATTTTATTATGCTGCTGGAAAAAATTCAGGAGCTATATTACAATAAGCCAGAAATAACTAGTTTGTAGGACAATGCATGATTTATCTAAACTAATTTGTATACATGCTGCAAATCACCTGTATCAAAAGTTTTATTTAATACTTTTTGGATGCAGCTGATCTAAGTTTCAAAAGAAAGTACAACCCTTAGTATTGTGGAAAATGTACATGGAAGAATTTACATAACTTTTAAAAAATGTACTTCATGTACATGATGATGTCTAAACTTCATCTGCTGATTGTCATTTACTGGTTACCATAGCAGCTGGAAGGTACGGGGACATGGTAATAACAACCTTCAGCAAAGACTCACAAGAGCTACTGCTATTCCATTTCCCATTCCTCTACTTTTAAAACAATTATTTAGAATGTAATGAACACATAACCCTGCAGGGTAGCTTAAGATATAAAAATGTCAACACTTCTTTGCTTCTTTCCACTTTCTTGGCTTGTTGCCATGTCTTCCTTGAAACCCAACACGTTGCACAAGACTACCACCCGGTGCTGGCAGAACTCGAGAACAGAAACAGGAGAATTGCACTCTAAAGCACATTGTCATTTGAAGCTGCAACACAACAGTTTCCATGCTTTCAGATTCCCTCAAATTCAAGCTCTACAAATCAGTCCAGCTACTTTTTTAATAGCATATACCTTATTGGTTTAAAAGGAAGCCATGACTGCAGCATCTTCAGTTCTTATATTAAAAGACTTACTTTCAGAATTAACTGATTCCAAATAAGTGCACCAAAAAAATGCACAATTATCTTCTCAGACAATTCCAGTGCGCTTTGCCCAATTCATTAAAAACAGTTTCAATTTCTCAATTAGCCAGCCAGCTGATATTTAGTGCTCCCAAATAAAAAGGCTGACAAGAGACAATTCAACTACCCAGCAGAGAACATCAGGATGATCAGCTGTTCGGGTCAGAAATTAAACAAGCCTCAGGCTTTAAATGATAGGGCAGAAGTCAGTGAGCAGAAGCAAATGATAACCAGGTAGACAATGCAGCATGGTTGGAGCAATGCAATTACCTACTGGGAAACAGGTATGAAGATGATTCAAGAACAGGTTTTTTAAAAAAATGCTGAAGCCTCGAGCTATTTACTATGCTACAAAACAAGTTTCAAAGCATAACCACACCTCTAGCAGTCCCTTGTATACCCAACCCTTCCAGACTACAGCTCATGAACCTGTTGCAAGACAGCATTATGAAGATTTGCAAGCTAGACCTAGGAAAAAAAACCAACCAACCAATAATTTTTCTTCAGAGAGTAGTGATTTTACTAAAGCTGTCTTAACTTGAAGACAAATTTTACAGATGTAACGCAGCCTCACACTGTTTCTGTCAGATGCCACTTCTTTTAAGCCACTGGTGAGCAAAAGAAAGGAAGTTTTCCATCTCTACATAGTATGTATGTACATATACATACATATATATGTATGCTCACACACATATTCTGTTACCTGACAAAGAGAAATTGCTTACTAACCAATTCAGTTCACTTAAAAGCAACTCTGACTGTAGCCTACTTACAGAAGAAAAAAGCATGCTACTCAAAGCCTAATAACTCTTATCTACCTGTACAGGCATTAATTCTCAAAACACTAACAAACATCAACCTTCTATAGGTTACAAACATCACAGAAAGCAAAACTCAGCTCTGTGCCTGCTTTTTAGAGAGTCTCAGCAAGATCTCAAACGTGAAACAGTGCAGGGCAGAGGGGGCTTCATTGCATAAAAAATGCTTTGGGTACAGTAACATTCTCAACCCCTCTTCTCAAAAACCCACAGGCTGAGACACACAAAGAGGATACACAGAGAGGGGTATTTTTGTGTTCACCTATTTACAATAATTGTCTTCTCTGTACACAAAAAAAACAATCCAAAAGAACTGAGAGGCTCTGGCAATACTTAAATACAGAAAAGTTATTGGAAACAATTGCAAGGACCTTCTGAACTACAATGGCTTATGGTGATGCTCATGAACAGTTTTTTGTGAACCCAGAGTAGCTTTCAAGTGTCACATACCCAAAAGATTAACACTTTTCTCAGTGTTGCCTATAACTGAACAAAAGGTTGACAAGCTCTTGTGTGTCCAGGCAGAAACATCTCCTCTGGAGTTCTGACAGGTGAGATTCACAGCCTAACACCAGGAGAGGGTATCTGCCTTCACCACAAACATACACTAGTGTGGGGAACATCTAACCCCTAAGAAGCAAAATACTACACAGCACTACAACTCAAAGGCTTTTTGACAATGTCAGTTAAGACTCTGCATCTTAATTCACTGGCTGTATGGTTTATTTTCGCTTAAGAATTAGTGTCCTCATAAAGAACTAAAATCAAAACCAATGCACATTCCGTTTGGGTGTTCAAATTTTAACTATTTCCTGTCACATGAACTTAATTTAAAAGGTTTTCTTAAAGAAATTTACTGTGGAAAGTGTTATGGCCTTCAGGGTGCGAGAGCATCCAGAAGAAATATATTTCTTTTCACACTTATAGCAATAGATTCCCTAATGGCTTTGTAAACTTGGCCTGAAATCTGATATTAAATTGACTTTTCTTCCTTGAAGATTATCAACAAGTAAAATTACATCTCTTAAAATACTGAATCTTCACTCTGTGTTCAGCAGATATACGTGGGTGAAAGTCATAGCTAAGAAAGGCTGCGTAGTTCCCCCTCTAAGTAACATGAGCTAGATGTAGCTGACAAGAAAAATATTTTTCAGTTTTAATTTAATTGTATCAGTAAGTAAAACTCCCCAGAATTTCACTACCATTTTGTTCTCCTCTAAAGAACAAGCTAAAAGCCCCATAAAGCACCAGAGGAACGCTGTGTGTGTCTGCATGCATGGGGTGCCCACGTGACCCAGCGGGACAGCCCGGGCGTGCAGAGCAATTCGGGGTTCTCATCTGCTGTAGGGCAAATATCCACTACACAGGGAGACTGGCTCACTGGAAAACATTTCAAGGATGGATTGTAAGTCAAGAATTATGTGTATTAGTATGTGCGGGATATGTATTTGTTTTTAAAACATGCAGAAATGGATGAGTTTAAAACAGCGTACACAAAACCATGCTTACCAAATGAGCAGAGGTAATACAAATTGGGGACAACTTTGCACAGGCAAGGAGAATTCCCTCTGGTGCCTGAGGGGTTACCTAGCTTTACCACCTCCCAACTATGCCCACGGGAAAGGGGCTTGTTTCAAGCTTCACAATGTTTCCAACAATGCTCTCCTGAAGACCATAAATACTTCATGATATAGAACATGTTTTAAGCCATTCACTGTCTTTCACTTAGAATTCCTGCATCTCGAAAGAGTTATTTACAAAATGCCTAGTGCTCTTTTTAAGCCCTCATATGACAAGCAGGAAGTTAAAACTACAGGTATGTCCAGTGTTTCATAACTCACATGGCTCAAGTAGTTTTTTCCTGGAAAATAAAAAAAAACAAACACAGACCTGAGCCTGATAGCGCATGGCATCTTGAAAAGAGAAACCTGATCTCAGCCTCAATCTGACAATCACTGCTTAAACAGCCATGATGCTACTATTCCCTGTATCTTATACCATGCCTCTAACAGAGGTTGCCACCTACAGACTAAGTATAACTCCATCCAATTAATTATAAATTCAATCTAGTTAACTCAAAACATGCTTAGTAACAGCTGAAATGAGCAGGAAAGGCAATTTCTGGCAAAAGGACAATACCTCAAACTACCATGACCAACTTTGCAGTGATTATACACCACTACTGTTTTCAGCCTCCTGCTGAAAACTTTTACTTTCACACAGGAACTGAACTTGTGCTCAGGTGCACGGGAAATCAATTAATTCATACACAAAAACTCTGCATCAAAGTCATTCTGCTTGCTTATGTTACTGCTCCTTCTATCCAACATCCTATCTGTGTCAAGCAGTGAAGTTATACCACATTAAAAACAACACTGAAGGAAGTTTGGGGGGCATTTGCTAGTTTTTGTTGTTTAAATTGACCACAAGAAAACAAGCATCATCCCTATACTTATGCCTCACACTTCAGAACGTTCTTGTCAAAACAAGAAGATAAACACACGAGTGGGGGGAAGATACGAGTTCAAATTTAAAGACTGAACTGGAGATTTATTAACACCTCATTAACAAACACTTCTGTACACAAAGGGATGTACAAAAGGGCAGACCTTTTTATTTTGTACATGATAGCCATTTTTTTCATACCATAGCTTATTCAATCACAGAAAGTACATTTTAATAATTTAATTATGCTTTAATAAACGTTTCTTAGAATGAATGACAAGAAAACTTATTTAGTAAGTTATTGCAGGCTGAAGACCTTTACAACATTAGCCAGGGTTCCTCACTATCTATGCCAAAACACTGCTGGCACCCTCACCCCTCCAGCACAGAGTTCTCAGCCTTCCTCACTCCACAGCCCCATGCAATGAAAATATCCCAGAACCTCCGGCGTGATGCTAAGCAAGAGACCAGCACAGCCCTCAGAGAAACTGAAATTCTGCTTCAATACCCACACAGCTATCTCTAGAGATGACTTCAGCACAGCAAGTCAGCAAGATGCCCATCAGTGCCATTAAAACACAATACTGATCACATCCTCCTCCTACACAGTTCCTATGTTTTGCTAATCTGAAACATAAAAGCTGTGCACGCTCATTTCTCTCTGGAATTGGCCATTCATAGCTCATCGGGTTGTTTGAGTTGTACTGAACAACACTTAACAAAAATGAGCTTTGTTCTGAAGAATTTATCCTCGAAAAAGTTTGCAGATCTCTGCCTAAGAAAGCAGGGAGCACTGGGGATTTCTGACAAAACTAGGAACTTGAGTCTTAGCAGGAGGCTCAAGCATTATTTCAATAGTGTTCACTCCTAGACAGAAAAACTGAGAGATAAGGGAATATGAAGTACTCTTGGGAAATACAATTTCTAGAATGCAGAATTATCAAGCAGACACTGCTCGTTTGCAAAGGTTAAAAAACCCTACATTGTGAGATGCAGAATTCTGGTTCTATTACCTTTACTTCTAGGAGTTTAAAAAAAAAATAAATCGGTGTTAAAGTGTAATCTGGAAGAAAAAAAAAAAAAACACAAACAAACAAACAAAAAACCAAACCACCAGCTTCACGAGCATTAATGCTCTTTGCAGCAGGAAGTGCTGGCGGGATCCTTTAGTGCCCTATCCATGGGAAAGGTAACCCAACAGAGTGTTTCATAAAGAGCAGTCCAGCAGAGCTTATGTACTAAAGTAGGTAAGCACGTTGAAATACTGACAGGTAAGAACGCTGCTCAGACCCAGTAAAGTCTTTACTAATTTTAATAACGATGCATTTAAGAAAAATTTTCAAGGTTTAGTAAAGCCCTTCGGTAAAAGTTAATTTAAGATAAACAATGTCTTAACAACAAAACTCTGGAGAATTCCTGTTACGAGCATTTGTCTGGCCGAAGCGCAGACCCAAGCGCTGCGGGTGGTGCCGCCGGTCCTTCCCTGCAGCGGCTATCTCATCATGCGCTGTCTCGGAGCGGAGGACGCGCTCGCTGCTGGGAGCGCTGCCGGGTCCCCGCAGGCCGAGCACAGCCCACAGCGCCCGCGCAAGGCCCCGACCCGCCGAGGCGCGGCGCGGCCGCCCATCACATGCACCCCTGACCCACACGACGGGGCGGAGCGGGCCGCCTCCCCCCCCCGGCCCGCCCCCGGCCCCTCCCCGGCGCCGCTCCCCCTCCCGCGCCCAGCCCGCGGAGCGGCCCCTCCGCGGCCCCCGCCCCGCTCTGCCAGCGCCCCGGGCCCACACCCGCCCGCGCCGGGCCTGCCCGCGGCCCGCGCCGCCCGCCCCGCCGCGGGGCCCGCGCGGGAGCGCCCAGGCCGGCCGCGGAGCGCCCCCGGCCCGCGGGGCGGCCCCGGCACTCACCGGAGCGGGGCCGGCGCGGCGCAGCTCGGGCCCAAGCAGCGACGGCAAATGGCGCGCGCTCCTCCTTCTCCTCATGGACGGCGGCGCGACCCCGGCAGCACGCGGGGTTTCCCGGAACTGTTTCCAGGGACCGCCGCCTCGCCCACTCAGGAGCTCGCGCTGCGGACGGGCGGCCGGCAGCGCCAATGGGGCGCGGGGGGCGGGACGCGCGCGGCCTCCCTCCGGCCAATGAGGAGACGGCGCCGTAGCCAATGGCGCGGCGCCTTCCCCGGCGCGCCGGCAGGGCCGGGCGGGGGCATTTAAAGGGGCAGCGCCGCCCGCGGCCGAACAAAGGGAGCGCCGCCCCGCCCCCCCCCCGCGCGCCGGGGGCAGGGCCTGCGCTGAGGGGGCGGGGCTGGGCTGGGCTGAGGGGCTGAGGCCTGGCCGGACCCCCCTGCCCTCACCCCCCTGCCCTCACCCCCCGCCCTCACCCCCCGCCCTCACCCCCCGCCCTCACCCCCCGCCCTCACCCCCTGCCCTCACCCTCTGCCCTCACCCCCCTGCCCTCACCCCCCTGCCCTCACCCCCCTGCCCTCACCCCCCGCCCTCACCCCCCGCCCTCACCCCCCGCCCTCACCCCCCTGCCCTCACCCTCTGCCCTCACCCCCCTGCCCTCACCCCCCTGCCCTCACCCCCTGCCCTCACCCCCCTGCCCTCACCCTCTGCCCTCACCCCCCTGCCCTCACCCCCTGCCCTCACCCCCTGCCCTCACCCCCTGCCCTCAGCCGCTGCCCGCGGGGCTCTCCCGCTCTCCGACCGCGGCCCCCTGGCTGCCCCCGGGCCACGCTGCCCTCCAGGCCTCAGGCAAGCAGGGGAAGCTGTGCGACACTGTCCCTTCTCAGGACAGTGGCGTGAGGGGCTCTGTGCCTGCTAATCTGTAATTAATCGGTGATTAAATTGCCTGCTCACCAGATTTGCTTGATGAATGCAGAGTTGACACAATAACTACATAAATGGCACCTTTTGTGTGGCACTGGCCTCGTGTGCTCGTGCTGTTGCATAAGGTGGAAGCCAAGGTGTGAGGGGCAGAGCCCAGAGCGCTGTGTCGAAGTGAACCCGGAGAACCCGCGTGGGAACCGCCCCTCTGAGCCCCGTAAAGAAAGAAGTGCAGCTCTCATGCTCTCAGCGAAGGTCCCTCCAGGACTTTCACCACAAAATGACTCTCCTGAAGACAGCACGTAGGTGCGTTAGATCAAATATGTGTGATAGCCCACTAGTGGGGAAAAAGTGTATGTGTTGTCCAGCGTTTCCAGAAATGGGAGGCAGGGTTGTGCAGATGCTGGAGGTGTTCAGGCTGCCTTGCTGAACCTGTCCAGTGGCAGGCGTGTGGCTCCTCCTGTGGAATTGGCACTGCCTTGGTGACTTCCCTCTCCAGACTCAGCAGCAAAGCCAGCTTGTCAGTGCTGGGTGTAGGGTCTGCTGTGGTGAGATGTAATCATTCACTGCCTTGTCCCAGTTCACTTGTTTTACTGTTAAGAAAATAAGTAAGGTTTTAAACAAGGTTTAAGGACTTCTCACAACACAAATACTGAGAGGGATTGAGGGAGCTGAGTGTCTTTAGTGGTGCTCAATAAATGTCCTGCAAAGTTCTTAAAGACTTTATAATATAGTATCCAGGAGTGAATTATGGAGTATAATGACATATGTCCTGTCAGCAAAATGTATATTGAAGTATGTACGTGGCAGGCAGTATGATACATTGAGAATAATTTCCAGAATATCTGCAGCAACTACCACCCTGGTTCTGTGTGTGTTTTGGCAGCACTTTGTTCTTTGGTCTCATGCTCCCCACTACAGTCTCAGTCCAAAATTATCTGAACTTTGGGCACCTGTAGCGAGGAACAAGCTATAGCCTGCAAGTAGTCCAGTTATTCCAGTGCCAGACAGCAAGCTGAGCCTGAAAGGAGGCCCTGGATGCTCTGAGATGAGAGTAATTTTAAATTTTTGATGGATGTCTCAATTTTATTTTTTGCTAGAAAATCTCAGAATTAAACAAATTATAGCATTATTTCTGGTTGGAGCTACACAAGATCTGATTTAGTCCTGTGCCAAGGCAGAAAAAAAACCATCTTGGAAGCAAGGAGAGCATTAATCTTGGCTGCAGAGTGCTGGCATGCATTGGTCTGGCAGGGTAGGACAGTCCCACTGCCCCGGACATGCAGGGGGTGGTGGTGTACCTTCAGTGGGGAGGCTAGAATCTTGTTTGAGTGAACCCCTGAGGGGACAGAGCAAAGGAAGGGAAGGGATCTAGCTTTTCCACGGCCCTATATATTTACCCTGCAGCACATATGCTTTGTCTTTGTCCTGCCTCATTCTGCTTGTCTGCTCTGGAGTGGAGAGGACAAGTGTGTCAAAAAGGCCCAAAGAGACTAGGCTGGGCAACCTGGGTACCTTGCACTAAAACCAACTTGCTAAAGATCTTGGATCTCACTTGCCTCTTTTTTTGCTTCTTTTCCCACCCCAGCCAAGGATTCTTGGCAATTTCTGTCACATTTGTGTAGGATGCACAAACCAAGCACCTTGGGAAGCAGCTTCTGTTTGCTGCAGCAAAAATCACCATCTCAGTTTTAGCTGAAAACAAAGTTCACTTTTCCTATTCCTGCAGTGGCCAAGCAGTTTTGGGCCATGATCTGTGGAAGCACAGAAAGGACAGAGGATCTGGGGGTAAGGGAGGATAAGCATCTCGCTGAGATATAAAGGCTGCTCCCAGAAGAGAAGTTCTTCATGGAACTGCACTGTAAGTGGCTGTGGGGAGTCAAGGTGCTGTGAACAGGGATCAGTCCAACCCTGAAGAACAAGTGAATAACCAGGATGCACCAGTTCTGGCAGGGAAAAGAATCCCTTCCTTTGTGGCCGTGGGACAGAGGGGGAGCTAATCATGCCATCAGCCATTCCAGAGCCACTGAGGAAACCCAGAACAATAAGCTCTTCTATGGCCTGTTCTCTGAGTTTAGCACTATTCTTGCACCCTTACCAGTTTCAAACATCAGCTTTGGGTTTTGGTTGCTCTAAAACAGAATTGCTTGGAAGCAGCTGGCAGTTTGTAGCTACTGATTTCCAAAAGACAACTGAGCTGTGTCCTCCAGGTCACACTGGACTGAGGGAGAGTCCTGGGAAGGTCTACAGACAGCTTTTACCTTCTTAACCCCCCAGCAAGCACCTAGGTCCAAGATGTAGTCCTGGTTTACTCCCCAGCATTCCTGCTCTGGAGTCCTGCAGCAAACTGTCCATAGCTGGACCTGGATCTCTCCATCCACTGGCCCTGGAAGTGGTGGCTGACCCCAGACAAACGTGCTTGCTGCGAGTCACGCAACTGCTCCTGTCATTTGTCAGTAGCCCAGTGCTATGGCAGTGATCCCCAGAACACCCAACCTTTTTGGTGAAATGCCCATCAGACTAAATGTATCTTAAATAATTTTTTTGCCACCCTGTAGTTGAAATACTTCTGCTAAGAGGACTGTCTGTAACTTGGACATCTTTCATCTCATGTTTTTAATCACAAGCACTGTCAAAGGAGCTGCAGATAAAACACGTTACAAGCCTGTAAGTTGGTGCTGTTGACATATTGCACTCCACTAAGCACCCCACACCCAGTACACTCACCTGCACTGGTTACCTGCTGTGTCATAGGAATCAGGAACAGGCAACATCGATGTCAGTTGGTAACTTATTGCAGAGACAGATAGTTTGAAGTTCAACAGAAGTAAGAAAAACACTTCTGAAGAGATGCACTGATGATGAAACTACACAAAACAAGATGATTTAACATCTCCCTTGCCCAAAGGGAGAGGTCCCCCTTGAACATTTACTTTGAACCACCTTTTAGTGATCAAACACTATATAAATTCATGCTTCTTACTAACCTCAGGGAATAGGAAAAGACATTTCTGTAACTGAAGTTTTAGAGAGCACCAGAACCAGCATAAGAAGAGAGTCAAAGTGACCAGGGGTGCTGGGAAGTCTGGTAGGAACTCAGTTCCTCACAGAGTTGCAGCTGGTCAGCACAAGAGGTGGAGTGGGTGAGGTGCTTGTCATGTCTAGAGACAAGTTCAGGAGAGGGGCCTTTTGCTAGGCAGAGGTATTTCACCACCGAGGAAATAAAGCAGTGCCTGTTAACTAGGAATGGCCAGTGTCACTGGCATTAAATTAAAGCAGATGGGTTTCAGGGAGGTTTGGGACTCCCTTGAAGAGGAGCTCAGTGGGTAGATCACAGTAAAGAAACCTCAACCCAAGGGTGAATGGAACAGACACTACCTGAGGTACTCAAGTTCATAGCCAGGTCGGATTCCTAGTGGCAGGATGGCTGCAAAGCCAGTTATCATGCCAGCTGGATAAAAATAGAGACCTTTCTAGTTTAGCAAAGGGCTTGTCAAGAGATGGGAGAAGACACCAGACCCTCCTCAGTACTTCTCGCACTTTCTCAGTGGTGATTTGAGCATATTTGGACTCCAGAAGCCATTCACCTTGCTAGCCTGGGTGAATTCACTGGGCTTGGAACAATGGGCTGGTGAGACAAGAGGCTGAGTGACTCCCACAACACGCCCAAGACAGTGAGGTCCAAATCACAGCACTCCCAGTCTCATAGCAAATCTCCCTTACAGGTGCTTGGGCAGAGGCTCTGTGGCTGAGCTTAGTGCATAGTTAGTGCACAAAACCACAGAGTAAATCACAGAGCCATGAATTTAAACCCTCACCTGTTCCCTTCAGAATATAGAGTTGTCCTAATATTTATTTCAGCTCTTCCACAGCCCACTGTAGCTGTTATGCAAAGAAATCGGTCTTCAGTGGTGACATCTCACTAGTGACTCTGCAGCTTTTGGGGGAAGCCAACCCCAGCTGACAGATACAATAGGAAAAGCATTCTGAAATGGGTAAAAAAATCGCATTTTTAAATGGGTATAACCTGAATGGGTCAATACTATATTGCTTTTCATGACACAGTTCTTCCCTTGAGGTTCAGGGAGGTGTGGAGGGGGAGTTACTAATATTTTGGTAACTAGCCCCAGCTAAAAGGGACCAAGCCCACAGCGCAGCTCTGTACACAACCTCAGCACAACTCACCACAGCATCTCCACAGACTGAGCACAGCCAGGCACGGATACTCCACAGAACAGCCTCTTCCAGGGCTGATCACACGGGTGACATTTTCATTGAAGAACAGTTTTTAATGGCATTAGAGTGACAGTGGTGTCATTTACTCTGCAGACAAGACATGCCACTACCTTCAGTGTTCCTCAGGTGAGAGCAGCCCAAGGGGAGCAGCTGGCTAGGGGTGCACCAGGTGACCCAGGAGAAACTGGGACACCTTCAGCCAGCCAGTCACACCCTTGTCAAACCACTTTCTACATCAAAGCTATCATTTGCCTCCTGCACTTTCAGACAGGGCAGTTCCAGGCACGTACAATCCCAGTTCAGCGTGGCTGCTCCCCTTCACCAACTGCAACGAAGCCTGGCATTCACCAGTGCTGTAAACCAAGGCAGTTCACACGAATTCATGGACACAACAGTGCAAGTGTAGAAGGCAAGGCTGGTTTTTTACCTGCCCATTCTTATTACATAAAAAAAAAAACAAACATTCTTGTCAGGGCTTAGTGCAGTAAGGCCACACTATTTCATGGCACTTACTGTGTTTTATAATGAATTTCTTACATTAAAATTGCCAAAGTTATTGAAACAGAAAAAATTTAGTCTTAATCCATTCTTCTTTGGAAAGGGACTTAGCTAAGGAACAGAGACCTAGAGACAATAGAACCCCTCTGGGCAATTAAAGTCATTGTGGAAGAGAAAATTCATGTGAAAGTCAGGATCTCAGCTGTCTTGCTCCAGGAAGTAGCACCAGCACACATGACATCAGCATAAATCTAAAGTTATCCCACTAGGTACAAACGGTCATTTCTGTCAAATAAACCTAAAGAAAGTAGTTAAGTTCTGTACAGGCTTCCCTACTCAGGAGTACATCCTTATTTTGGAAGAACAATGAAGCTTTAAACCAGACAGTGGGGTTGGTTTTGTTTTCATTAAACAGTTACCGAGCAGAAAATTGATACTGAGTAGTTTATTTGACAGTGTTGCAGACCACAGTATTAACTGGATGGGTTTGGATAATGCTGATCAAAATACACAGTCTTCAACGCTGTTTTTACACCACATTCAGTATTGGCCATGCACATTCAGCAACAGCACCGAGCTTAGTCATCCTTGAGCTGCTTGATCTTATGCTTGTGGCGCTCAATTTCTTTCTGCAGCCGCTCGATCTCTTTCTGGTGGTGGTGGATCTCTTCCTCGTGGTGCTTCCGTAAGGCGGACAGCTGCTCCCGCTCCTTCTCCCTGCGAGACACGACACGGCCCGAGCTGCAGCCCCACAGCCCCGGCTGGGTGGAACGACCCCCCCCTACCCCTGCAGGCCCCCCAGCCCCGCTCACCTGAAGTACCGCTCCTCCTCGGCCGCCTGCTTCTTCCCGAACGCGCCACCAGCCTCCCGGATGGCACCGCCGCCGCCGCCGCCCTTCCCGGCGCCTTTGCCCAGCTCGCCGAGCTGCGGGGGACGAGACGGCGGGGTGAGCGCACAAAAGGACTCCCCCTCCCGCAATACCCACGCAACACCCCTGCAACCTCCACACCCACCTGGTCGGCGCCCGAGCCCGAGCTCCAGCGCTGCTGCTGCGCCAGCAGAGCCCCGCGCAGGCCGAGCCCTCCCCTCAGCACCGCCGCGGCCGCCATCACCGCCTGCCCTTGGAGCGCCCGCACCGCCCACCCGCGACCGAACCGCCCACCCGCGACCGCGCCGCGCCGGCGCAGCCCAGTCTGCGAAGGCGGGCGCGGCTGCGCCGGCGCGGCGCGGTCGCGGGAGCCGCTGAGGCATCAGAGGCGGAGCCCTCACGGGGAGCGGCGGCCATGGCGGGGCCCGGCGCGGCCGAGGATGCGTTCCTGACCTTCTACAACGAGGTACCGCTCGCTGGGAAGGGAAAGGAAGGGAAGGGATCCGTGCTCGGCTCGGCCCAGCCCTCAGGGGCGCCCCACGCTCGGCTGTGCCCCCCCCTCGGGCCCTCAGCGTGGGGCCCCCCCCGCCCCCCCCATCCCGGCTGTGGGGATCTGTCGCCCTCAGGACCCCCTTTCCCTTGTGCCGGTGTTTTACTGCCCGTGCCCCTGTTCGGCGGGCCCCGCGTTTCTGTAAATAAAGCCGAGCGTTAAATGTAAACACGTGGCTTGGTTTTGCGCGTGAAAAGTAGACTGGACTGAAGTAAATAAGCTGTGGTCGGGGCTGAAGTGGGTTTGTGTATTTGCATCGCTTTAACGTGTTTAAAGGGCCGTGCTGCCAGCAGTGGGTTAAAAGCAATAGCGCGGTGTTTTCCGAGGAATCGCAGCGACAGTGCTGCTGGAGGGGCAAGGGGAGGGGAAAAGGCACAGCTGTAGAGCTAGCCGTGGGATAGACAGGCAGAAGTGTTCTGCGGGGTTTTTTTATGGTTAAAATGTAACGTTAAAAATCCTGTTGTGCTACAGAAAAGGCTCAGAGACATGCTTTGTTACAGCTTCAGTAAAATAGCTATAGGCTGGGGGTGAGCAAGAAGTGTGTGAATTTTAGTAGGGGACGAGGTTGACTGGTGTAGTAATCGCATGGAAAAACAGCTAAGGATGTTGTGATGGTCAGTTAATGCAGGCCTCTCTTGTTCTTCAGGTAAAGCAAATCGAAAAACGAGACTCTGTTTTAACATCAAAAAACCAAATTGACAGGCTGACCCGACCTGGATCTTCCTATTTCAACTTGAACCCTTTTGAGGTTAGTTTGAACATTTTGTCCTCCCTTCTGACTTAGTCTGATTAACTTCCTGATTTCCTGAGTGTTTTGTTGCAGTAAAAGACTGAACATAAAAGAAAAAAAAAAAAGTAGGTATAGATTACTGTGCAAAAGTTTTGCAGAAGGATGGTGTCTGTCTGCTCGCTCTTTCTCACTGATTGCAACGCAAACTGTTCTTGTGTCACATTTCCCTCATGCAACATCACTGGAAGATTTGGCAGATCAGTACTGGGTACTTTCTGAGCAGAAAGGTAACAGCTGGAGGTGGCAGCTTGGCAATCTGGTCTTAATTCAGCATTTCTAATTGTTTTATTTCGAGTGTTCATCCCACTGAACTTGTGTAGCCTGAAGAACACAGTAAATAATTAATCTGGTATTCAGCTGAAGCTGGCTTTCCCTGTGTGTATTCCTTCCTGATATCATCTTCTGTGCCTTTTTAAAGTCCCAGGTGCTTTTTGTAGACTCAGTTCAGGGCTGATCAGGCAGATCAGTTGGCAGATTCACTCTGACAACATTTAGTTTTGTGTAGATGTTAATACTTGACTTGGAGAGTAAATTAAGAAAGCCATTTGGGAGTAGGCTAGCTTTCCTGTGGGAGAGTGGTTTTTGTTTACAGACTACTGTGAATCTGCTCACTTACTGCTTAGATCTTCTGTTCAGTAAATTAATTCACAGAAGAGCTCCTAAACTTTGCCACGTTCATAAAGATCAATAGACAAGTGATCCCATTCATGGAAACCAAACAGTAAAACTCTACTGTCTTCTTTTAAAATGATAAAATGAATAAATTCTTACAAATGGTAGTTTCCTTCCCAGAGTTCTCAGTTATGAATGGCCTGACAGTGTTCCAAAGCCCCCATGTGCTTCTGTTTCTGCCAGCATTGCTACAGGCCTGGTTGAAGGTTCAGCCCAGTTTATGGATGGCAGCTGTCTACACAAGACTTGAGTGTAGAAAGGGCACTGGCATAGTCAGAGGAATCTAGCATTAGTAGAAGTAGAGTGTCACAAACATGATGACTCTTAAAATGTTTTTGTTTTACTGGGTGAAAATTCATGTTGTGATGGAGGAAGCTTTCTGGTGTGTGTCTGTCTGCCAGTGAACCAAGTGCTACAGAATGCACTGAGTTGGAAGGGACCCATGAGGATCATAGAGTCCAACTTCTGCAAAGGACACCCCAGCAATCCCACCCTGTGCCTGAGAGTGTTATCCAAACACTTCTTGAACTCAGGCTTGGTGCTGTGACCACTGCCCTGGGGAGTGTTCCAGTGTTCGGCCATCATCTGGGTGGAAAACCTTCTGCTGATATCCAATCTAAACTTCCCCTGACTCAGTTTCATGCTAGTTTTTTGAGTCCCATCACTGGCCACGAGAGTGAAGAGATCAGTACCTGCCCCTTGTGTGGATGTTAAAGACCCCAGTGAAGTCTGACCTCAGTCTCCTGCAGGCTGAACAAACCAAGTGGCTGCAACCACTCCTCATAAGAGTGTTAGAGCTTACTGCCAGAAACCTGATAATGGAGAGTAACATCAAACTTCCTTTGCTCTCATGGTGTCTTCTAGGTGCTGCAGATGGATCCTGAAGCCACAGATGAAGAGATAAAGAAAAGATTCCGACAGGTATTTGGCTTTTGCGCTTGAAGTCCCTGGAAGTAAACTAGAAGTTCTGTTGAGATTGTGGAGCTGGGCTCGGGCACAAGAAAAATGGTGGTAAAGCTGTATCTGGGTAGAGGAGTGGCCATTTTTGGCAAAAATGCATAGAACAATGTATCAACAAGAAGAGAGCTGCAGAATGTCCCTGGGCCATGCATGGCTGGCTGCTTTGCCCGTGCAGTGTGTCAGGGGCTATTGCAAACTAATATACCCATGTATAATCAGCTTATTGAACTGGACTTCAAAGAGAAGATGAAAACTCATCAGAAAGCAGTTACCAAACCGAGAAAAGATGTTTTTCTCTATAATATGGACTTGGATCCAGAAGTGTATTTTCTCTGAGTTTCTTTAAGAATTTCAGTAGACATTTTTGGTGGCTTGATTACTGGGAAGAGCAGCAGCTCTCCTCACTGACCTGTCTGCAACACGGGAAACATTACCCCAGCTTCCCTCTGCTGACAGACCTGCAGCAAAAATTTGAGTTTAATCAGTGCATGCAGCAAAGAAAGAGTATTTGGGGAGTTGTGGCCTCCACTTGAATTAATGGTGTGAGTGCTGGCTGGCAGAGGAATGTGCCTGCCAGACTGGTGATGGGATATGGGCTCCTCCTGTTCATGGGAAGCGGGAGGATAAACTTTGGGTTTGTGGCTGACTTCTCAGTTCTGTGAGACAATAAACTGGGGCTGTCTCAGCTTTGAGCTGGTAGAACACTGCAGGGAGATGTTTTGAAGTCAAGGTGAAAGTGAAGTGAAGAAGATGCATGGAATTGTGTATTGAAGAAGTCAAACACCTGAATACAGAATGTGGAACAGCCAGCAAAGGGAAAAAAGACAAGTAAATCTGTTCAGGACTGAAGGCAAACTTTTTCCCCGGGAACTAGAAAGTGCCAGCTGTAGAGTAGTTATTTTGCATTCTTTGGCACTAATGCAGTTTCAGTTGTTGATCTGTACAGCAATAGCAAAAATAAGAGGTTTAAAAAAAGTAGCTATATGGGGAAAGTTTGAAAGAATTTTGTCTGAAAAAGGAATGTGGAGCACTTCAAATGTGTCTTCCAGCACAGCTGAAGTTGCCCTGGGATGGCAGTGATCCATGTCCTGTCTCTGCCAGATAAGAGTACAGGAAGAAGTTTTCTTAACTTATAGTAAAGTAGCCTAAGGGAAAACTTTCCCACTCTTAAATAGTTTGGTATTTGGACAACCTTAGGGATATTGGAGAAATGGGAGAACTTGGTTAAGGATGATCTTTGTAGGTTTGGGTTTTGTCAAGACCAAGGATACACAACTTGTGTGACAAGGAGTTCCTGTCAGCCTGGGCACTGCAGCTGAGGGCTGTTTCAATTTTTCCACACTTCCCAAATTGCAGCTTTTCTCGGATAGCCTGTTTGTTAGACAGATTGTTTGATTTATCAGTTTGTACTGGCACATACTTCTGCATGACTTGTCCGTCTACAAAGGAATGTGATCCCTTGGGATTCTTTCTGTCTGAGACTGTTTCCCTCCTCTCAAAAATCTCTGAAATATTCTTCATCTTTTACAATGATCTTGACAGCAAGATCCTTTCTCTTGCAGCTGTCAATATTGGTGCATCCAGACAAAAACCAAGACGATGCAGATAGAGCCCAGAAGGCATTTGAAGGTAACGCTCCCGCCCATTCTCTGTGTTGCTCTGGGTTAGTAGCTGATGATGCTTTTCTGGAGCTGGTTTAAATGTTCACTGGGGTGGAGGGCACAAGGGTTGCTGCAGAGGTGCTTTAGGAGAGGTAGAAGCAGCTGCGGGAGCAGCTGCTGGGTGGGGTGGTGGCATTTCAGCAAGTGGCACTAGGTGGCAACAATGGCACTGTCATGGTACAACGGGGACAGACACCTCTGTGGGGGTTTGGGATTGTTCAAGAAAAGCTGTTTAATCTGTGCATTAGATTGTATTCAATGACCATATGACAAAAGTAATGTGATGGTTTTCGATGTATGCTTTGTATCACAGTGAGGTGTTCTGCACCTTAAACTCACCTCATGTCCTGTAACTACAGCTGGTAGGACTGATACCTGCTGCCTCCAGAAGGTATTGGATAGTCCCTGCCATTACTGTACCCCCAAACTCATTTAACTAATCATGTTATCATTTACCTAGACATATTAAAAAAAAAAACCAAAAAAACAAAAAACAAAAACAAAAAAAAACCCTGCCAAGCAAATGACACCCACGAATTCTAGAAGCCAGATTTGTAATGCCAACAAGTAGCAGTCTTGTGATGCCTTGTGAGGGTGAGTACTGGTGCTGTTAACACTGGTGCTTTTTGTTAGCTGTAGATAAAGCCTACAAGCTGCTGCTAGATCAGGAGCAAAAGAAGAGAGCCTTGGATGTGATACAGGCAGGAAAAGAATATGTGGAACACACTGTAAGTATGGGAACATCTAGGGGTGGAGGTGAGTGTTAGTCAATCAAATCAATCAGTCAAACCTCGTAAGGGAGCTGGGCAGGTGGGCTCCAAGCTCTTCACATCAGGAACAAGTCTGCTGTGTGCAGGACTGCTGTTGAGCTCAGTGCTAGATAATTCAGTGAAATTCAGTACTCGAAATAATTAGGTCAGATCACATGATCTGACCTACATATTTTTTCCAAGTCTGTGAATGAATGAATGATGCAGTTCAGATGTGTGTAGGTAGAAGAGAATAGGTGGTGACAGCAGGAGAAGTTTGGAGGATACTGACCTATAAGAAAAAGAACTTTGTTTGCACTGGCCAAGAAGTTAGTTGAGTGATGTGGATGGGCTAAAACACAACGAGCTTGAGGAAGCAGATGATTTGGGAGAACTCAGATACTCTAAACACAAGGGACACTTGATGTTCTGCTTGTTGTTGTTAGTCACTTGAATATCAAATACCAAACTTTCTGCTGGTTTGGATGGTGTATATTTGATAAGATACGTTAAAAAAACCCAGAAGGGCTTGTAATGAAGGAATAGTATCCAACATAATACTTTTAATTTCTGCAGTTTGTGTGATAGTGATCTTCTAAGTGTTTATCTGGGCTAGAAGAGTTTGGTCTAAAATAAATCAATGCAATCAAGAAGGAACTTCTTCCTGCATGTTGGAGGAGGAATGCAGAACTGCTTGGATACAGTTATATTAGACTTCTAAGGTTCTTATTTTTGTTCCTAATCTTTAGGTGAAAGAAAAAAAGAAACAGTTGAAGAAGGATGGAAAACCTCCCACTGTAGAGGAGGATGATCCTGAAGTTGTAAGTCGTACAGTGTTCAGAGAAACTGGGGAGTACAAAACGTGTTTTGAGGGATTAAGATTCAAAAACGGTGAGGAAGTATTTATTAGACTTGTTAATGTTGTAAATCCTTACAGTTACAGAAGAACAAATTCTGATTAGCCCCTGTGGAGTACCATGTGTTGGGTGATACCCTGTACTTTGGAAAATAGTTTAACTGTAGTGTAAAGAGTAAATACATCAGGAGATTATATGGACCAAAATACCCTATCATTTTCTTGGAGCAATTCTTCATTGCTTGTGCATCATGCAGTCTTTTTTGAATTTAACTTCATGTTGTCTTCTGACTGCTGGAGCTGTGGCCTTCCTGCTGCCCGTGGAGGCAGGGGGAGGACCCACTGCAGCCTGGCTAAAATGAGCACGGGGAGGTTTTTGGCTGAGAGCTGTTATGGCTGTTTCTTCCATATAGCACTGGAGGACAGATGTGCTGTTCTGCAACAAATCACTTGTATTAAAAAAGGCATGGCATAATTTAGTTCCTTTTACCTGGGTTCTAGTCTGAAAAAGTGATATGAGAGGCTGTAACAATGACAGATGATTTCCAAACACTGGCTTCATTAGTCTTACTTTTGTCACCTTATTTTTTTGTGGAAAGTGATTTTTTTTCCTGTTGATATCAACACAGTAACCCCATAACCATCCTATTTTCCATTGATTTTCATGTCTCTTGCTGTTCTTTAGTACTGAAGGTTGTTTTAAGTATACTGATTTCCTACTGAGAAGCCAATGCTAGATTTTTACAACACATCAAGAAGATCTGCTGAAAAATTACTCTCTAAACAGTGACCATTTTGCCTTTTTTTTTGTCAAATGTAAAATTGCAAGACTTAAGAGAGTTTGAAATGAACAGTTCTGTTTTGACACAGCTTCACGGATACAAATTAGAATAAGACTAATAATGAGGCTAATATGTAGTTGTTTCATGGTGCCAGGGCCAGAATTTAGTCAGCAGTGGTTTATGCCTTTTCTTGTGTGCTGCTGTTGACCACTGTCAGGGTAGGATAAGGGTTATGTGGGCACACCTATGGTTCACTTTCTTCTTATGCTTCTTACATTCATATGTAAAACTGACTTTAGTTATGTTAATGGCATTATTTTAAGACTGGATTTGTGTTTTACAGTTCAAACAAGCTGTATACAAACAGACAATGAAGCTCTTTGCTGAACTGGAAATTAAGAGGAAAGAAAGAGAAGCAAAAGAAATGCATGAAAGGTATAAACAGTGTTTTGCTTGAGCAGTTCAGGCTCTTCTTCCCCCTCATGCTTCCTCAGAGAATATAAGGGACCACAGGGTCTTCAGGTGGTCTTAAATTGGAATGAATCTCTGGATATCATCTGGTCTGACCTCCTGCTGAAGTTAAGGCCTTGGATTAGATTAACAAGGGTCCTGTCAAGCTGACCTCCAATAATGTAGATTCCCCCTCTTCTCTGGGCAGCCTGTGGGTTGTGGAGCTCTGTGCTTCAGAAAAGCACACAGGAAATTTGCCCTCCTGTTTTGAAGCTTATATTCTCTTCTGTGTACACATGGAGGTCAGCCACAACAGTGAAATGGTGACACAATTCTGCATGCTGTTGGCATGCAAATGATTAATTTTTAGTTTTAATGAAGTGTCAAATACCCTGTGGCATGTGTGATCCTGAACTACTTTAGGTGTTTTGATTACATGTTGCCTGAATGCTCACTGTGGATGCTCTTCCTGGAGAAGGGTTCTGTGCTGGTCAGTGAGGTGGGAGATGGCTGCAGGCCACTGCTTTTGATTACAGGTGAAAGTTAGGGGGATAAAAATTTAATTCCTACCTTGCATGTTCAATTGGCTGTTAACTTCTCAAAGTGTGTAGTCTTAACAGTTTTAGGGACTTACCACTAGAGTTATGAAGGTGTCCAGCTTATTTTGCTGAGCAGAAGCTGATTCACTAATTGTGTGCATGCTGTCAGTGGGACCAAACCATCCTCTCTGCTTGCTGCTCTTCCAAATTTGAAACAAAATTCTATTTGCTGTGCTATTTAGGTGTGCATATCTATCCTTTCTGTAGTCTGTCAAGAAACCAGAGGAGCTTTCCGAGATGTTCTGAAAGTGCTACTGTTTCTTAATCTACTGTTCCTACAACTTCACAAGTAGCTGCTTGTGGGTTCATGACTTCTGTGTGGTTTCCCTTCCAGAAAGCGGCAGAGGGAGGAGGAAATTGAAGCACAAGAGAAAGCAAAACGAGAACGAGAATGGCAGAAGAACTTTGAGGTAATTAGCGGCTTAACTTACAGGATGTGCCTCAGCAGTTCTTGGCCATGCTGCATGGGATGCCCACAGAGAGATGAGAGACCTTTGGTATGCAAGTCTATAAGATAATTTAAGTAAAAGATCTGCACTAGCCTGGGTGGTCCATGTGTAGAGAAAAGAGCCCAGAAGGGCTTTCGTGTCATCTGTGCAGAAACAGGTCTGGTAAGTTAAGGTTATTGCTCACCTATGTCAGCAGCTCATTCTTGTCTCTAGTTGTGAATTTGAATTGTTGCTTAGCCCAGGTCACTGGAGACCAGCAAAACTTAATCTGGCAACTGCTTGTGTGGGCTGTTGGTGGTACTTCCCAGTCTGGCTGCTAACACTTGTGGAATCTGTGTCTCCTCTGATTATCAGGAACATGATTGACAGTCTGTACTCTGCCATGCTGCTGTCAGGGTTTAGGTGTCCAAAGTAGTTTGTGGTGGTTGTGCTTCTATTCTAGGGGTCAAACCTACAGCCCACCAAGATACTCGATCTAGCCTGTAACTGTTCCTTCATTACACACCAGAGCTAAGACCTGAGACGTGCAGGGGTGGTGGGCAGGAAAGCAGTCAGTAAGGATGTGCAGGACCTCATGAAAGAATGAGCTAGATTGTTCATTTAATCCAAAGCCAGAGTCTTATGTTCAAAAGGACTTAAAAAAATAAAGGTATCTGGGACAGGAGGATGTGAACTAGACCAGCACCCTGTGGAAAGTGGACAACTAGGATGTCTCTGAACACTCAGCTGGGAAGAGTTTGTGGTTGTGTGCTGTATAACTGGTGTATAAGAGCTGAATATTCTAGAAAACTTGTTTAATGCTGCTGTGTTGAGTGTGCTGTGGGTTTTGTCATGCAGGGCCAGAGAGCTAAATTCAGTGTGTCACTGGCCTTGCTGCTGGCAGAGGTTCTATGTTCGCATGCCAGGATGGCCACAGAGGGTGATGTCACTGCTGTGGGGGTGCAGTAAAGCACAGCAGCTGGGGATGTGGGAGCAACTGTCACAAATAAGGGGAGCTGCAGAACTGTTGATACTGTAGCTCTGAGCACCTGTGTGTCCTTTGCCACTGCTGGACAGCTGAACCTCTGCACCAGCAGAAACAGGCCTCTCTTTCTTGAGTATCCCAAGGATTCATTTTGGACATTTACACCCAGCTTTGACCCTGTCTTTTCACGCAGATTAAATGGTCACCAGCAGGGCTGGAGAAGACCAGTGCAGGTGTTACCTGCAGATGTGCTGGGGTTGCAGTGTGCCCCAGCATCCAGATCCCTGCTAGTGCTGGTCCCTGTCCCATCCTGCCATGGGAAGGGGGAAGGGAAGCAGCTGCTGTAGCCAAAGCCCATCTGCAGCACCAGTATTGTAGAGATGGGCCTCGAGTGGATGGATCCTATGCTGTGAAGTGGATCATCCCTGGACTTAATCTGTCCTACACTGAAACCTGCAGCCTGTCAAGATCCTAGGTTGGCTTTGTGGGGAGATTTGGGGTTGGTGTTTTTATTTTTTTTAATTTTTTTTTGTTTTGTTATCTTCTCAGGAGAGGTTTCTGCTGCTCTGCAGGTAGGGCAGGGAGAGGAGAAAAGTGCACCAGAGACCTTTTCTCATTGTGTCATTATGGTGAGACCTGGGGAGAGAAGGCAGCAGTATGTTTTCCTTCTCTCTGCTCCCTGCCTCCAAGCTGCAGCACCAGGAGGGTGAGGAGGTGAGACAGAGAAAGGAGATGGCACATTCTGGGCTGACAGATTAGGAACAGCCATTACAGAGGAGATTTCTTTTTTCCTTTACACATTGAAAGATTCAACTGAGACTAATCAGGACTGCCCAACCCAAGCTGGTTGTTTCTGAAACAAAAAGCCAGCAGAGTGCTTATACTGCTGTGTGTGTAAGCTCAGTTGTAGTTCCACTGCACTATGTTGCTCTGGCTCTCCTCAGTGTCTGTGTGTCTTTGGCTGTCAGGGGCTATTGGATAAGGGAAGATTGCTACTGATCTCTTGAAATGGGTGTATACTGCCTGTGCTCTGCCTCTTGCACTGAAGTCTCCATTTCCTCTCTGTTGTTCCCAGGAAAGTCGGGATGGTCGTGTAGACAGCTGGAGAAATTTCCAGGCAAATACAAAGGGGAAGAAAGAAAAGAAAAACAGGACCTTCCTGAGACCTCCCAAAGTAAAAATGGAGCAGCGTGAATGATCCTGGCAGCACTGCCCAAATGCAGCTCCTCAGTCCCCTCTCTGCTTTTAAGGACTCATTGGCACCTAGAGTAAGATATGCTTTTTAGTAGACTGTTTGTTTCCAGTATAATTAATTATTGGTTGAAGTATTTTTTGTACTCAGTCCATTTGAAGTAGGGCCAGAGAATGACCCTGGCCGGGGCCCCGCTGCACATAGAACACTTGGCTTAGGAGAGTCCCTCCATCCCTGCTGTCCCTGTGTCTGCTGCCCTGTAACTTGGTGTTTTGTACTTCACAGAGACTGTGCTGTTTCATCACCTCTGTTTCTAGTTTGAGAGCTGAACAAAGTATTGGAAATGCATCCAAACCTTTCCAGGCATCATCTTTCTCAGCAAGTTCAGCTGGGGAAAGGTCTGGATTGGCTCTGGGGTTGTGCTTCCAGCACTGGGCAGTGCAGCTGGCTGGCAGTTAAGTCCTGCAGCTCCTCACTGCACTGAGTGGTGCTTGGAAAGAACCTCTGCCCCCAAGATCTGATTTCCAAGCTAAAATCCCAGCTCTCAGGCTTAGACTTCTGTTAATCTCAGTGACCAGCTGGTCCCTTCCTATAAAGGAAAATAACTTCTATTGATTAATAGTTAAGCTGCAATGGTCTGTATGTAAAATAAATTTTTACCCAAATTATTGTTTTTTCCTTGGAATTATTAAAAAATACAATAGCAAGAGTGTGAATGGAGTGCTACCACTGAGATGGTGCTGCTCTTCAGCATGCACACATTACCCAGTGAGGGTCTGCTGCCATCCCAAAGTCTGTTCTGGCCTGTATTTTGAAGTGACCTCCTCAGAGAGTACCCAGGAGGCTGGGAGAGGATGGCCCTTCCCAGGATGCTGCCTGGGTGGAGGCAGGTGTGCCTGGTCCATGCTGAGGACTGAGCTCGTGGCTGGGCCTTGGGGGAGCGTGGATGGGTTGGGAGGACTTGGGCACCTGTCAGGAGCATAACTCCTTGGAGCTGTGGGGTGAGCTCGAACTCATGACTTTGGATTCCTAAATTCCTGCTTTCTGCGTATTGTATGTTTTTTAAGAGATTCTGGGCTATTTAATGGAATGTGCTACAGACTCACCTGTGCTGGGCAGGTTCCTCTGGAGACTTCCACGAGCTCTTTCCATCTGTCCTCACGGCCATCCCCATACCTGGGTCCCGTGAGGAGCTCTTCCATGAAGGGGATGCTTTCCTTCCTGCTCACTGCTGTTATCCAGCTCCTTTCACTGGTCTTCAAGTGAGTGCCATCCTTTGTGCTGCTCCTTGAGCAGTGGCTCAGTCTGGCAGGATTGGTTCTGCTGGCCCTGGAGAGCCGTTTGTGTCCCAGCTCTCAGCTTTGATGAGCGACCTCCTCTGCCCGCTGGGGAGAGTGACGTGACCGAGATGTGGCACACATCAGGTGTCTGCAGGAAGAGCAGTTCCCAGGGAAGGTGCTGCTTTCTGATGGGACCAGGACTTGGCTGAACCTGCTGAAGGAGGTGGTGCTCTCCCCTCACTTTCCTTTCTCCTCCTCTCATGCATTGGTCTGTGGGACCAGATGTAAAATGAAATATCCTTCCCATGTAAAACTAAGGTATTTTGGTGCTTTATACATTAAATAGCTCTTAACACATGAAAACACAGTTCCTATTTCCTGTGTAAACATAGGAATGT
Source organism: Pyrocephalus nanus (assembly GCA_038380795.1). Classification (NCBI taxonomy): domain Eukaryota; kingdom Metazoa; phylum Chordata; class Aves; order Passeriformes; family Tyrannidae; genus Pyrocephalus; species Pyrocephalus nanus. The sequence continues at coordinate 442,213 of CM076285.1, forward strand.
AGTTTCTTTACCTTACTTGTCCTGTGAGAGTAACCTGCTAAATAGATCCCTTGAGCTGAACCTCGAGGGGCAAAACATTGCTTAAAGAGTCACACATTGGTGATGCTGGGGTTGCACATGAGCCAAACACTAATTACCAGCAGCAGACTAAGATAGGCTGACAGGTCTGGGAGACACTGAACTGTGCAGCATCTCTGTTCAGGCACTGAAATTACTTTCTATTGGCAGAACTTCATCCTCCAGTAACTGAGAATGCATTGGTAGGACACAACTTCCTTGTCAGGGCAGCAACTGGCCACATTTGTTCTGGGGAAAATGTCATTTGGCTTGTGGTGCTGCCTCTCAGATGCAATCTCCTCTGCTCCTTGGCTGTAGACAGGAGCAGTGCTGGGCAGCAGCTCACACCATCAGGGCGGTTCCAAGTGCAGTTTCACAGTGCCCAGAGGACATGCTGCCCCTCCAACCTGCCTGCCTTTTCTTCCCTGTGAAAGTATTCCTGTTTTTAAGATCTGTCCCCATCACTTTTGTCCCAGGGTCCTTCCCTTTGACCCCGAAACACTGGTCTCTAGCAGCATTTCTTAGCTGATGGTGTAATGTCTTTGCTGCTCTTTAGGTTGCTCAGGATAGGCCCTGTGGGAACTTGAAACATTTGTAAGACCCATATTAAGCTCTGATTGTGCTGCTCAGAGATGAGAATGTGCCCAGGCAGTGGCTCACCACTGGCTCTCGAGGGTGCAGTCACAGTGTCCAGGTCCATGGGCTCTGCAGTGGAGTCCTTGTGTTCCAGTGGATCTGCCTGGGTTGGGACAGCTTGCAACAACACTGTTTCATTCTCAATTTAGCTGTTCCTGTTTCCTTTGCTTCCTGCCCTGCCTATGATATGCTTCTGTGTCTACACATGCAGTTTTTCCTGTCTTATCTACCCAGCCAAGTCCTGAGAAGCTTCCCATCTGCCAGGGGGAGGTTGGGCTGCACTGAAGTACCTGGCCCTTCTCTGAGTATTTCTCTGCTCCACTGGGAGGTTAATTCTGATCCCTGCATACTTTGGAGAAACAAAGTGGTCTGAATTGCCTGGGTGAGTATGAGTGCACAACGTGCATCCCCACAGATGCCAAGGCAGTGGGGTGAACTGAATGGAATGCTGTTTAATTTCAAAAGGTAGAGATGTGTAGAGGGAGGGGTCTCTCGGCCTCCTCCCTCCCTGGAGCTCTTTTTGGGTCAGTGGTTCTCATAGACTAAACTATTTGCCCTTGATGTGCAGGACCAGAAAATTCATCTGTGGGAATAAGGAGTAACTTTGTTTTCTTTCAGAAGGAGGAAAGGTACCAAGGAGCTGCAGAAGTGCCTTTCAGTAGGGTCTTGGCTTTGATTTCCCATGGAAATAACTTCTCTGTGTCCAGTTCCCACAGATAGGGGAGGAGCTTGCCTCCCCCTCCCTTTGCACTTGGCAAGGGTGTATCTGCTGTTCAGCACTAGTGGGATGGGAAAGGACCTTTGCAAGGTACTTGTTGTGTCTAAAGATAGAAAAGGGCAACTGCAACAGAAACAACTCACGTGAGGATAAAGAGGAGGGGGCAGCACCTTCCTGTCTGGTGCTACTGTGCAATTTAGTGATGAGAATGGAGGATCCCCTGAGTGTGTAGACAGGCTGAGGTTTCGATTTCACCAGGTAGTAAAGACATTCAGTAAAGGCTAGACCAGGTTATGGCCTGGGGGCTCAGCCAGAGATGAAATCTCCTCTTGACAATACATAAATGAGTGTTTTACTTAACATTTATCTTAGTTTTGCAAACACAGTGATGTGCTCTGAATTCACCATCAGCCCCTTCTCCCTGGGCAGGAACAGCTCGTTCACTGTGTGCTATTTGTATTCCAGGGTTTAACAACCTTTGGAGGGGATTAACTGCAGCCAGCGAAGTTCTGGATGGAAGGACCAAGGTGGGAGAGATCAATGGCTTGTGCTCTCCTTCTAGATGAGAGTTTCTTTTGCTAGTCTTTCTCTTAAAACAGCTGCAACTGGAGAAAAACTGTGAGAAGTTGGTCTTAATACAGTGTGTCCCTCAGAAACAGCTGGGCAATGGCAGCGTGGTATCTACAGAGATGGGCTGTCTTGTCTTCCTTTTCCTCTTGCAAGCTGCAGTGTGAGCCAGACCTCCTGCTCAGGCAGCTGAGTCCTACATTCCTAGGGTTCCTTTGACCTGCATGAGGTTCTGTCAGGGGAGGTTTAGGTGTCTCAGGGAAAGGTTCTTCCCCCACAGGCTGGTTGGGCACTGAACAGGCTCCCCAGGGCAGTGGGCACAGCCCCAAGGCTGCCAGAGCTGCAGGAGGGCTTGGACAATGCTCCCAGGGACAAGGTGGGATTGTTGGGGTGACTCTACAGGGCAGGAGTTGGACTGGATGATCCTTGTGTGTCCCTTCCAGCTCAGGAGATTCTGTGATTCTGCAACTCACTAGAAGAAAAGGGGCATCGTCCTGTGTTGTGCCCCAGCACAGCATGCCTGGCTTGGCCCCGTGTGGGGCTGCACTGCCTGGGTTGGAAACCTCCCCTGCTTTGTTTTCCAGAACTCCTGGCAGCGCATCTCCTGCTGCTGGGGCTCCCCTGCCTTCCCCAAGTCAGCTCCTTGTGCTCCTTGGCAGGTGCAGCTCCCCCAGCCTGGCTTTGTGTGGTGCACAGGATGTTTGAGAGTGCAGCTCCTCAGCTCCCATCTCAGCACTGCACTGAGCACCGTGCACACTTTGCTCTGGGATGTAGCTGAGCTGCCTGACTCACTGCCCAGGCTCCTTCAGCAGCCTTCCTATGAGGAAGCCTCCCTGTCATCCCAGCTGGAGGGCTTTGGACTCAGGATGAGAATGGACTTGTGCCTTGGGGCAATTAGGCCTTTGTAGCGAGAGATCTCTGCTGCAGCCCGTTCAGAGCCATTCAGATGTGCCTCCCTGCCTGCCTGCTGCATTCCCATTCCCTTTCTGGGGTATGCAGTTGTCTGGCAGCAGCAGGGACACTCTGGACACTCTTGTAACAGTTTGTTCTGGGTGGAAGAGTTGCAGCAGTGTGTTTTGTTTCCATGAAGAGCACCTGTAAAGGATAAGAACACTGGCACGTGCCAGCGTGATTGTTGCAGTTCAGATCACAGAACTTGAGTGTTTTGGGGAAGGACATCTGTAGGTCTTTAATTTGACCTTGTGTTTAAGGTGGGGCTGTCACTAATGGTAGGTGAGGTCTGGGGCTTTATATGGGCAAGCATAAATATGAGACCCCCATTCCCCCCAGGGTTCCTGTCCCAGGGATGAACAACCCTTATAGCAAAAATATTTCACTGACATTCATCCTTACTGTCCCACACCCAGTTTGTGGCTGTTGCCTGTTGTCACACTGTTTGTCACTACTGAGAAGAGTTCATGTCTGTCCTCTGCACTTTCTTACAGTGGCTGCAGGCAGTGATCAGATGGTCCCTCTGCCTCTGGGCTGTCCCAGCCCAGCTCCCTCAGTAGGATGTGCCCCAAGCTCAGACTGTGGTGCCAGCTCTCTGGCTCTCCACATCCCTTCTGAGTGGCTCACACTGTTCCAGGTGCAGTGTCCCCAATGGGACACAGAGGGGACATGAACTGCCCTCATTTTCTGGCTGTGCCTGGCAGGGCCTGGCTGCCCTAATCACAACCTGCCCTGCAGCCTTCTCGTTGGGAAGGGCCATAGTGGTGCAGTTTGGTTGGTTGGGAAAGTGGAGTGTTCCCTGCAGCTCTGCATACTCTGTTGGGTGCCTGCCAGCCGTGCTGGGGCTCCAGGCTGTGCAGACAGCCCGTTCCTGGCAGCGCACAGGGCCTGCCACATGTGCTCTGTGTGCCCGCAGGCTCTGCCTGGCCGGCCCTCCAGGACTGTCTCAGAACCCTCACTCCTCTTTTCATGACGAAACCAGAGCCAGCTCCTCCCAGCAAAGAAACCCCAACAACGTTTCCTTGTTAAACAACCCAGAGGGAGTAAAGGGCGCAGACAAACACGTCGTTTCTTGTTGAACACGAGTGACTCAGGCGGATGTTGTGCCCGTGCCCTGAGCAATGCCAGGGCCATGTCTGGGGAAACCCCGGGTCGAGCCTGAGCAGGGCAGTGCCAGCAGCAGCAGGAGGGAGTGGGTCCCCCACGCATCCGACTGCCCTTTCTTCCCAGGCTGAAGGAGCACAAGGACCGAGGGGGGTTTATGGTGCTGTAGAAGGGCACAGGAATCAGCTGCCAGAACCTGGAGTTTCTTCTGGCTGATATGGAGGCTCCCACAGCAGAGCAGTCCTGCCCTGGCACTTTGCCTGCTGAGTCTCCACCTCTCATGGAAGCTTTGGAACAAGCACTCGCTTTGCTGGCTCCTGGCCCCAGGATCTGGAAGGAAATGAGGAGCCCAGAGGATGGACCTGCTGAATGCACTGGCCCCCCTTGCTGAACCCCAACCATCCCTGTGCCCCTGGCCTAGCTGAGGAGTGACCCTGCCCAGGAGCTGCTCCAGGGCTGGGCTGTCCCACCTCAGGCCTGTGAGACCCCAGGTGACACAGGGGTGACAAGCCCCTGGCCAGGATGGAACCTCCGCCACTGTGTCCCTTTCGTTGACTGCCCAAGGAAGGGCCACAGGAGCTGGTGTCAAGCTCCAGGGTGCAGCCAGGGCACAGCTAAGCTGTCACAAGTGCCAGGAGGGAAGTGAGTCACTCACCTGGGATCAAGCACAGCACGCTCCTTCCCGTCCGAGCCTCTTCCCGAGCAGGAGCACTGACAGCTCGGCCTTGCCAGTGTCTGCTGGGGTCTCTGACTGGGCTGGGGCAGGTGCTCTGTGACCCCAAGGTAAGACACTCCTTTCCCTCCTGCTTGCTCTCTCAGGTTCTCCACCCCAGCTCCACGGGCTCCTTCTGTGTCTGGGTATCTGAAAACATGGGCTGGCTCCACACCCCCCACGGATCACTGAGTCACGGCATCTCAGGCAGCTCCAGGGGTTTCGGAGCCATCCTCATCCTCCCGATCTGGGTGGGGGAAGACACTCCCTGTTCCCATGCTCAGCAAGCAGGGATGAGGTGCAAGGCAATGCCATGAGTCAGGTGGGTGCTGCTCTTGCTTTTGGGGTTATGGGGATGGGAATTGCCCTCATCTGGGTCCTGTCCCACCCCTGGGTGGCAACAACAGCCTTGGCTTTGCTTGGACGCTTGAAGTGAGGTGAGAAGCCCTGCCTGGACCTTCCTCCTGAAGGGAGGGGGAGTCAATGCCCAGAGCCTCTGACCCCGCTGGGTGTGGGGACAGGGCAGCAGCAGGGGCGGGAGGTGCCTCGGGAGCAGCGTCCCGGCTGTGGCAGCTCAGCCAGGGCACGGCTGTGACAGAGCTGTGACAGCTCTGGGGTTGCAGCACACAAATCCCAGCGTGAGCTCACCCCTCTGCTCAGCGCAGCAGGGCTGGGCTTGGGAACCAGAACCAGCAGGAGGCTGCCCGGCTCCCAGCAGTGACATTCCCTGCCAGCCCAGGCAATGCCAGTGGCACAGCCAGTGGCAGAAGCCATGCCTTGCCTTGGCAGCTGCCAGAGGGTTCCCAGGGAGTGCTGCTGAGTGGCTCCCCCACGAGGGGCTTCCCCCACGAGGGGCTCCTGGCTGACAGGTTGGTGGTGTTTCTCTGCCGAGCAAGCCCAGCTCTGGGGCACATCCCTTCAGGGTTGGTGGGGGCACACTGTGCTCTGCTCTGAAATGCTCACGGCAGAGGAAGCACAGAGTTTACTTAGTATTTCTTTCCAGCAACAAGCAAAAGGAAATTTTGCAGAGGGTGGAAGTGAGAGGTAGGAATTCAGACAGTAATGCTCAGCACCAGCTCAGCAGCTGCTGTGGCTCCAAAGGAACTTCAGGCTCTTTCAGAGACCCATCCTGGCACTCAGGAACAGGTCCTGGGGACTGGGACCAGCAGAGACCAGGCTCATCTATGTGCTGGTCCTGCCCCACACAGCTCTGAGCCCAGTGGCAGCAGCTGGTGCTGTCACAAGCTCCATGTTGGTGTTTCATCCTGTCCGTGTTTGCTCTGGTGTGACCAGCAGGGCAGTCACAGACCCGTCAGCTGAGCTGCTGCTCCTCCACTCGCACTGCTCAGAGAGCTCCTCCCCACTAACACAGCGGGGCTGTTCTCGGGAAGCAAGATCTGGATGTTTGCTTATAATACTATATTTTCAAACCCAAGAGAGTTTCTGATCCCTGCAAAATTTACATGTGGTCATCCAAAGGGAATATTTTGCCAACGAGCTCCATCTGAGATGGAAACGACCCCAAGGGCACGTGCCAGAGGCAGGCAGTGTGTACAGGGAGGCAGCGGGCATCTGCCACTGGGAGCCAGACCCCTGGGAAACATCCACTGCCCACCAGCCAACCTGCATGGAGTCATCCCTGGAACAGCTGCTCCAGGATCCGGCATCCTGGTACAACAATATGAAGGACCATCAGTGCTCCTTAACAGCACCTATGGCAATCAGAGAAGCTTGTTTATTTTTTATTAGGTTGCAAGTTGGCTTGATGACAGTGAAGGCATATTCAAGATTCTTTTTCTTAACTCAGCCTGGCATGGCTGTCAGAGCTGACAGGCAGCGTGTGCATCCCCTGAGCAGGGAGAGTGGGAAATGCCGCCAAGCACAGGGCAGTGAGACTGCCAGGAGTGCTCAGTGAGCCCGGCCTCCATCAGCAAAATGCATCTGAATTTTGGATTTGAAGTTACACCCTCGGAAATGGGCAGCAGTGCCAAGAGAGCAGGGGAAGAGGGTCCCCAGATGGGAAGGGAGCAAAAGAGACGAGCTGGCTGTGGGTACTGTATGGGGGCAATGGGACCTGTCAGTGCTATAGGGCCGAGCAGAGGAAGGATGAAGATTTCTGAGGGCTCCTCCCTGGCCCAAAAGCCCCCAGGCTTTCATTTCCTCTAAGGGCTGGGCTGTGGCAGGACAGCAAGCCAAGCTTTGTCTGAGTGTTGCTACAGCCCCTGAGAGCACTCCTCTTGCCTCCAGACCTCGCTGGCTGCTCTCCCCAGAGACATGGGCTGGCTGCCAACCAAGCTCCTTAGCATGCTCTTGTTTAGTTTTTAATTTAAGCTCCCAGAAGGAGCCTTAAGGACAGCTGGGGCTCTATCTTGTCCAGGGTCGGGCTCCTCCATCCATCCTTAGAGCAGCTGATGGGAAGGAGGGAGGATGGCAGAGAAGGGTCAGGCTGCCTGCAGCCTCCATTCCTGCACAGCTCTGCAGCGTCACTGCAGGAGCCTCAGCTCCCCCTTCAGCTCCCCCTGCCGTGTCCTGACAGGGACAGAGCCTGGCTGTACCCTGCTCCACACGGCATCCCCTCATGCAGCCCCTCGTGCAGGGGCAGGGCACAGCTGGGGTTCCCCTCCCAGGCTGTCACTGTGGGGCTCTCTTGCACTGGGGGGGGTTTGGGTCCCAGTCTGCTCAGGGGGATTCCAAGTCCCTTGGCCACCCCACGCTGTTGTCGAGGGGGACAAGGGTGACTCCACAGCAGCTCAGGCACGTCCGGCTGTGGTGCCAGTTGTGGTGTCCATGGACCTCTGGTTGTTTTGGACGCCTCCCCGAGCAGAGTCAGGAGCAGCAGGACATACAGCAATGTGCAGAGCACGTGTCCTGCCCAGCTGGAGCTCACCTGGGGCTGCCAGGGGTGCCAAGCTCCTGGATGCTCCTGGATGCTCCTGGCTGCTCCTGGCTCTGCTCACCCCGAGCATGGGGCTGAAGGGCACTCCAGGTGATTCCCTCTGTAGTGGCTCTGGGAAAGTCCACCTGCACCCTCTAGGGAAGAGCCAAGGAAGAGCTGATCCAGGTAAAGAAACCCAGATTGGTGCTGGGGCTTTGGCTGCCCCTGCCTGGGGACACTCAGGGGCCAGCAGTGGATGGTGGGTGGGTTCTGGCACGGTGCCAGCTGCCCCAGTGCTGTGCAGCCCATAACCTTGGGATGCCCGAGGCCAGTGAGCCAAAAGCCACTGTAGAGCAGCACTGCTGCTGTCCATCTTGGCTCCTCTGTTGGTTCCCCATCTCTCCTGCTAATGAGGAGGTTGCCTATCCCACCTTGGAGCCAGGGGTCACCAGCCCAATGACAACAGTGTGACATGAAGGTGTCCCAGAATCTGTGCAAGCTCCTGGCTCTTGGAGAAGTTTGGTTGGTGTCCTCAGTGGTGTGGCTTAGGCACACAGCAACCCTCAGCCTACCCCTGTGGCTCCCAGGACATGAAGCCACACAAAGGGGTCTCTGGTGTCCTGCCAGGGCCTTCCGCAGGACATTTCCTGAGCAAAGCCAGGGGAGCTCTTCCCAACCTTCCCAGAGTAGCTCCTGTGTGGATTGGCCTCTTCTGCCTCTGCTTGACCCATGTCCTTCCTCAGCAGCCTGGTGGCAGGCTCGGACACCCCTCTGTGCTGGTGCTGGACTCTGTGGCTCTGTTGTGGTGTGTTTGGCAGTGACCCCAGGCACAGATTCCAGGCTCTGGTTCCTGTGGGTGTGTCAGGTGTGAGGTTTTTGCCCACAGCTCACACCTCTGCCGTGTCCAGGTACAAGAGCACTGTCTGCATGGAGGGCAGGATAACCATCCCCAGAGGAGCTGCAGCCTGGGGTTTCTGGCTTGGCTGGGACACAGGTGCAGCTCTACTGGTCACTGGTGCACCCTGAGCACCCCACCAACAGCACACCATGCTGAGGGAGCTCCAGGCTGCCACAGGTAATGCTGGTCGGGATGCAACAGTGGATGGGACAGGTGAGGATCTGCCCTGCTGTGGTGTGCCAGTGTCTGCTGAAAGCCCCTGAGATAAAAAGGAGACTTAGGATGGCTGAAGTCCCTGGGTCTGATTAGCCCCAACACAACTGTGATGGACACTGCTAGGAAATGAGTCTGTCTGTGGGATATATGAGTTTCCTTTCTCTTCCTTTCCTGGAAGTTATTAAGTGAAAGCTCTTCTGGCATTCATCTGTTTGGAAGGAAGATGCTCAAGTGCTATCTAATCCCAAATCTAACCAGGGACACAAAGTGGATTCCTCTCCTGCCTTTAGAGGAAAATCCCAACTTTGCCGTCTTTATAATCAGAGATACTTCAAGGAAAAAGCCTTAAGGACTCTCCAGACCTCTGCTGTGGTTAGTTGCCTTTCCTCTACAGTTATTTTATTTCTCATTTCCTTTGAGCTGATGTCACACATTTCCTCTTCTCTAGTGACTCTGCAGTCATGCTGCAGTTGCTCCCATTCCGGTGTCCTGCTCTGGAGAGCTGCCTGTGTGGTAACTGTCCAGCCCCAGGGCAGGGACAGTAACGGAGCATCCTCATAGGAACACGCACTGCTACCGAGGCTGAAGATGGACATGTTGTGCTGAACCTTTCCAACTGTGGTAAGTGGAAAATATACTTTATTGGTACTACTCTTGGAATATACTCTTGCTGATGGCATGGCTTGCTTGCAGCCATGAGCCAGGAAATCCTTGTTGGGAGAGCATGGTCCATGGTCCATGGAGGGTCTGCAGACCGGGAGCAGGGCTGGAGGTCGCCCTGGCCGTGCTCTGCTGTGCAGCTGGTTACAAACACCTGCAGTCCTGCACCAGGGCAGCTGATGGTCCAGCCCACCCGGGGTTACTGCCTGGTGCACTGTGGACAAGGCAGAGGCTCGGGCTGGAGGTGTCAGGGGGTTTGGCCATGGGGCAGCAGAGGACACGACCCACAGCACCTGCCCCCTGCCCGTGGTGCCTCCTCGTCCCTCTGCTGGCACAGGGGGTACGAATACACCTCAGGGGAAGGGGAACTGCCCCAACAGCTGAGTGAGAGCCCTGCACAGTGTTCCAGAGCCCAGGGCTCAGGGCATTCACAAGTGTGTGGGAGACACGAGCTCGGGTTCCTCAGCCTGAAGAGGGAAGTGGGCATTGAGTCAATTTGATGGCGACGATGCCACGTTCCCTTCTAGCTGTGCTTGGTAGAACATCTCGCTTGAGAAGGGAAGAACACCTCTCTTGTGACTCCCTGCAGGGCCCTGGCACTGGCACAGCACAGCCTGCTAATGCAAAGAGAGATGAGCTCTACCAGATGCTGCTGGGGCCAGGAGTTGGCAGAGACCTCTCCCACAGACCACCTTTGCCAGAGATATCAGCAGACTGGATGCAGTCGCAGAGCAATCATCACACTCACCTCTCCAGGTCAGAGTGCAGCCCTGTGGCTCAAGCCCAGCTTCAGTGCAGGGCTCTGCTGTGGAGAGGATGTGCAGGTTCACTCTCCCTTCCACCCTGTCAGTGAATCCTGGCAGCTGCTGGGCAGCCTGAAGGCCCCACCAGTAAAGTTCACCAGAGTTCCTGGGCAAACTTTGGAGGCTGCCATGCCATTGTGCAGCACCAGAAATGGGTAGGTGGGCAGTGCCCTGGGGCACTATCTGAAGGGACTTTGTGAACAGCAGCTGTGCCCACCTATTGGATGTGAACACTCCTCTCCTCCTCACGAATCCTGCTAGAGAGAACATCACCTGGGTTTTTTTCCCCACTCCTTCTGTACTCAGGTCTGGTGCCACAGCAGTAGAGCACCTTCCATTGCGAAGATCCCACCCCCAAGCACCAGAACTGTTTTGCTGATGCTGCAGATAGTCACAGCAGTGGGTTTACAATGCAGATTTGGAAAAACAAAACAAAACAAAACAAAACAAAAAAGGAGTTCTCTAATGATCTTAGATAATTAGGACTTCTTGGAGTTTTTTTCTAACATCAGACTAGCATATCAAACATAACACTCCCCACTAGTTTCTCTTGACTCTGCACAGTCTCACCCCTTCCCTAAATGTCCATATTTGCCCAGTGCCCTCTCGAGCTGAGATGCAAATCCTCCCACCTGGCACATGTCCTCACTGGAGCTGGTCCCTCAGAGCGTGGCAGAGCTGGGCTGAGACACAGACATTGATGCAAGGCGGTGTTGTGACAATTAGCACTTCCCATGCATAGATAAGTGTGCAAACTGATCCCTGAGGATCCCCCAGAGGACTTGCCTTGTGTCCTGCTTGAATCCAAGGAGAACACAGGACATACTGTGGGCTCTGCCTGCTCTGGATCCCCTCACAGGGCACAGGGAGTGACGCTGCTCCCCAGGGATGTGCCAGAGTGGGAACACACCCTGAGGTGTCACAGCCCAAGCCATCCCCCTGGCCACCACCACCTAAATCATCTCCTGCCCTTTAGAGATCAGGGGGTTTTCAGCAGGGTGGCAGAGACTGAGGTGAATGATGACAAGCACATGAGTCACCAGAGGGCAACTACCAGCATGGCCATGGCTGCTTGTCAATCCACATGGACCGTGGCTGGAAGATTGAGCTTGAGGACACTGAGCCCCAGTGCTGTCCAGGTGCAGCCTCTGGGAAGGTCCCAGTCTGTAGCTGTCATGTCCTTAGGGGACCTGTGAGGGGTGAGGAGGGACAGGCCCCTCAGGAAGCTGAGTGCTGCCTTCCTCTCCTAACGACTGCAGAGCAGAACCGAGGCTGGCAGTTTTCTGGAGAAAGGGAGAGCGAGCTCGAGCTTCAACTGACTTCCCCCTTTTCAGAGGAAAATTGCAAAAGTCCAAATGTGTAAATGAGGAACAACAGCACATGAGCAGACAGGGGCACTTGGCCCCCAGAGGGTGGGATGGGAGTTCCTGGCACTGTCTGCTGCTGGGGGGGATCCACAAAGCTCTGAGGCAGGAGGGTGACTGTTCAGAAGCAGCAAGTCTTTGGGGAAAAGCCTGTTGTTCATGGGGCTGGTGGAGCTGAGGCAAGCCCAGTGCAATGAACAGCACCCAGCACTCCCAGCAGAAGTCACACCAGTTTAGGCTTTGTGACTGCTGGTAGAGGTTACTCACTCTCAAGGAAAACCACCGTGTTCTGCAAATCTGGTCAAAACCCCAGCAGATTCAGCCCCTGCCTTGCCGGGGATCTCCCACTGCTCTCCCTGCAGGGGCCACTTGTCTCGCCACGAAGGGACAGAGAGAGAAAAACAAGCAGATCTGCAGGGTCGTGTCAGGGAGAGTCGAGCACCTGGGGTGCTGGAGTGAGGAACAGCTTGTGTGTCCTCTAGTTGGTAAACAGCAGGTTAAAGTATACAAGGGACTAGATGGGATTCATGTAAAACTGAGACAGGAACATGTACAATATTGAGGGTCCCTTCCAACTCAGCATATTCTGTCATTCTGTAATTCTGTGATTGAGGATGCAGAAATTTGACACAGCTTCACAGAATCACAGAACAGTTTGAGTTGGAAGGGACCTTAAAGCTCATCTCCTTCCACCCCCTGCCATGGGCAGGGACACCTTCCACCAGCCCAGGTTGCTCCAAGTCCCATCCAACCTGGCCTTGGACACTTCCAGGGATGGACTGACTGATGTGTCCAAACTGGAGGCAAGATGTGAAGAAATCCCCACTGAGATGGGGACCAGTAATATCAAAACCCTGAAGGTGTCTCTTTAGGGACAGTGTTTGCCAGCAGCCTTACATGGAAGTGCAGAATTGCTGCTGATGCCCCTGGCATCTGATGAAGAAATGGGACTGGGGAAGGGAGCCAGGTTGGTTTGATGAAAACTTGAATTCAAAATTATGTTAGCCAAGATTTTAAGTGATATTCTGAGGTTACAATTGACAATGTACCACAAAACATACCTGTTAGGATTAGGGACTCATCTTTTACATCATTCACTGAGTACAGCAGCTGAGAGGTCTGGTGGCCTGTGAAGGGGGTGGTGGGTGCCTGCAGTGCCCAAAGCTGAGGAAACAAACAAGTGTGAGCAGGAAAATGTCAGAAAACAACAAGCAGAGGGTGACTGGAAACTGCCCTACACCCAGCATGTTTGCTGAGGATACAGAGCTGGGAGCAGTGGTGATGCACCAGCCCTGGGCTGCCACAGCCACACCTGGGCAGGCTGGAGAGGAACCTAACGAAGGTCAGCAGTGGCAAGTGCAGGGTCCTGTGCCTGGGGAGGAATAACCCCATGTAACAGTGCCTGCTGGGGATGATCTGCTGGACAGCACCTCTGAGAGAAGGACTTGAGGGTCCTGGTGGACTCCCAGGAGCCAGAAGTGTGCCTTCATGGCCAGGAAGGCTGAGAGAGCTGGGGCTGTTCAGCCTTGAGAAGAGACGACTGAGAGGGGACCTCATCGATGAGTGTGAGGATCTGAAGGGAGAGTGTCATGAGAACAGGGTCAGGCTTTTATCAGTGGTGCCCAGTGACAGCACATGGATATAGGGCACAAACTGAAACACAGGAACATGAGAAAAACTTCTCAGCTGTGAGGGCGACAGAGCCCTGGAACAGGCTGCCCAGAGAGGCTGTGGAGCCTCCTTCCCTGGGGATATTCAAACTCCACCTGGACACCATCCTGCACAACCTGCTCTGGGGGAAGCTGCTTTAGCAGGGGTTGGACCAGATGAACTCCAGAGGTCTTTTCCAACTCTAACTATTCTGGTGTCCTATTTTTACCAGATATTGTTTCATGTCTGAACCTTCTAGTTTAAAATAAACAAGATAAAAAGTATCAGGAACCATGGCAGGACGGAGGGGAGGTGTGAGGGGAATGGGACACGGGGATAGGATGAATCACAGAGAACGTTTGACTATAGTGGAAGATTAAGAAGCTTGAGACAAAACAGAGTAACAGATGATTTTATCTAAGAAGTCACGCAAAAAAGTCGTTTGAGATTTGAGATGAGTGATCTGAGATCTCACTGCAGCAAACAATGCTGGATGAAGACACAGAGGCTCATATGGTGTAGAAATGGGATAAAAGAGAGGATCAAGGTGTCTGTGGCTGGAACCAAGGCACCTGCAGACCTCCTGTGGTCGTAGACAACTGAAAACTGAAGGTAGGGGTTGGCGTAGCAATGGTGCTGAACAATCAGCTTGTTTTATGCCTTCTATTTTTAGGTAAGAAGAAAAGCTACAGCAGGAAATTGTGCTTCAGACGTGCCCACTCAGCCCCACGATGTCTGGAAAGGGCAAAGGCGGTGTGGAAGGCAGCGCTGACTCCTTTGTTTTGTGCCACATAGACTCTGAGTTTCGCTACAACCTCTTCACTGTTTTCTACAGCATCATTTTCATTCTGGGCTTTGTTGCCAACTGCTACGTTCTCTGGATTTTCAGCCGTATTTACCCTACCAAGAAACTCAATGAAATCAAGATATTCATGCTGAACCTGACAGTAGCTGACTTGCTTTTCTTGGTTACCATGCCAATGTGGATTGTTTACTACCACCACGGTGGAGACTGGATCATGCCTGGGTTCCTCTGTAACGTGGCTGGCTGTTTATTTTTTGTTAACACGTACTCTTCTGTGGCCTTTCTGATGGTCATCACATACAATCGTTACCAAGCTGTGACTAATCCTATTAAAGCTGCCCAGCTGACCACCCAGAGGAGGGGTATCTACCTATCAGCAGCTATCTGGATCATAATAGTGGGCAGCTCTTTGTATTACCTTTTTGACAATAATACTAATCGAGAGGAGATCGACTCCAAGAATTTCACACGGTGCTTCGAGCGCTACGACACTTCTAGTGGGGTTTCGGCTGTTCTCGCCATTCATGTCATCATCTGCGTCCTCTTCTACATCATTTTCCTTTTCATACTAGGCTGGAACATTGTCATTATCAGGACCCTGTTCTCCAAGTCGGTGCATCCGCGGAAGAGTGCCCATGTCAAGCAGAGGGCCCTGTGGATGGTGTGCACGGTGCTGGCTGTGTTCATCATCAGCTTTGTGCCCCATCACATCGTGGACCTGCCCTGGACCCTGACTGTTCTGGAGCAGTGGAAGAAGGAAAACTGTCAGCTGCGCCAGCAGCTCAATGATGCTCACCAGGTGACTTTGTGCCTCTTGAGCACAAACTGTGTGTTGGATCCAATCATCTACTGCTTCCTCACCAAGAAGTTCCAGAAGCATCTTTCAGAAAACCTGAAAAGCATGAAAGGGAGTCGCAAGTGCTCCAGGCAAACCACAGACACAGTGATTGAGGGCACCATTCACCAAGAGGATGCCATCAGGATCTGCTAGGACCACTCAGCCTGTTCTGATTGCAGATGGAAAGGTGTGAATTAGTCACTCATCTTTTCTCAAGAAGAGGCACCAAAGGATTTTACATTCTCTTTTTCCCATTAGGCTGAAAAATGGACTCTCATTTCTATGCACATGCAACTGGCAGAACTGGAACCTGTGGTTATCTGGCAGCAAAGCACCTTCTGTCTGGGCTGGTGCTCTCATGGGTGCTGAAAACAGCACAGAGGATCTGCTTTTATGTAAAAGAAACTCATTGCTGAGCCTCTGCGGTGAGCAGCTAGAAACTGAGTGCACCAGAAATATCCACTGTCCAGATAGAATCATCCCTGCTTTTCTGCCTGCCCAGCTCTCATGATGGATCCAGTATCAGAGCTGAAAAGGACTTCTAAAAGACCTGGAAGAACAGATTAAGCTGTGAGTGTCATTGGGTGACTTTTCTAAGCAGCTTACACGGTTCTGTACAGAGAACCTGAGCTGAAGAAGCTCCTGAGTGACTGGAAGGGACTAGACCATGGAGTTCCTCAAATGCTGTCAGAGGAAATCTGCACCTCTGATCCCTTCTCACCGACTCACACGGTCTGCTGGGATCCAAACTTTATAAATGTCTGGCAGTAGCTGTTATGAACCTTTGCTTCCAGATCTTGAGTCAGTCAAGGAGGGAAGGAAGAGAAACTGGCAGTGCCTCAGCACCCCCCCAGATCGGCATTAGGGCCAAAGGACACTATGGTCTGCCCTGGCTTCTTGTGTGACAGCAGAACTGGCCAGCCAGTGGTCTCGTGCACTCAGTTTACTGACTCCTGACTGACTGCACGTGTCTGTGGACATCCAATCTCATTTAGGAGGCTCCAGATCACCAAAGGTTACTGTCAGCATGGGCATTACGCTAAGAAAAAAAGAAATCCTAAAATGCATTAGTATCTTTGTGTGTATTTATTTGTTAGGGTTGTAGCCATTACGTTATTCCTTCCCCCAGCCCTTCCAGTTCTGCTGCAAAGAAATGAAGCTGCTAGTTCTTGATTTCCTACAGCAAGGGAGGTTTTACATTAGGCCATGGCCACTTTCTGAGGAAGTCAGTGCTGAGCAGTGGTACAGGACACTTGACAGACACACAATTCACAGGTTCCAGCGGCGCTGGAGACCCCTCATCCAGGGCTGGCTGCAGTCCACTGGGGCCTGGGGCTGTGGTTTTCTACGGGTGCTGATTTCTGTTACCAGTCATGAGACACTTGGGATTCCTTTTCTGACCCAAATTGCTCAATCTAGCACAGGAAATTGGGCAGGAAAGGGAACTTACTTGTTTTCACAACAATTTTTGGTTCCCTAAACTACCTAGTCTGTTGATGACAGGAAGGGTGTATCTGACCTGTGACACCAATTATTCATGTGCTCGACAGGGGCCTTCCCACACCCACCCCAGCACGGCAAAGATAAGCCCGAGCCTTCCAAAGACAAGACCAACATTTGTGCTGCTGTGCTTATATTCCGTGGAGATATGGGTCCTGCAGTCCTATCCTTTGGAGCTCGTCAGGCAGGTTCTGTCCTTTCTTGTGTCAGTGAGCAAAAGAACTGATATGTTTATTTTTCTAAGGCCATTTCCAGGGACAGCCTTGCATTCCAGGCCTGGTGCCAGACAGAGGAAGGAGTCTGGTCACAATGAGAATGCATCTCTCTCCTGGTCCTGGGCTCTGCTCCAGTAATGGCCACCCATAACAAACAACTGCCAGCACCTCGTCGTGTCCCTCAACAGTGTTCAAAGATGTGCCCTGAATCTGCAAAGCCAGAGAACACAGCAAGGAAGCAATATCTGTAATTTAAGAGCCTAAGTCTGGCTTGCTGGAGGAATCTGCCTCTGTCCCTGCCTTGCTCTGCTGGCACGTTCTGGCCGAGGAGCTCTGCAGGTGTCAGATGGGGGGATCACTCTTGTCCCCTGTGGTCCCTATGCCAGAATGGAGCTCTCATTTCACAGACCCCAAAGCACTGAACCGGTGGAGCTACCACTCTTGGAGGAAATGGAAAGGAATGAGAGCTGGCAAATGCATGATCTTCTTCGGATTCCTGGAAAGTTCCCAACAGAGTTTACAGTTTAGCTCCTCACTGTGGGTACATAACCAGCTTTACAGCAGGGCAGCGTGGGCTCGGGGAATGACGTAGACTGGCATCTTAGGAAAGGTGTAAGAGGAGGAAAAAGCCCCAAGGCCACTTGAGGAGGAGATGTTGCAGTGATTAATCAGTAAAAATGTGTTTCTAAAAACTAGCCTGAGCTGCTCCTTCTGTTCCTGGAATTCCTTTCTTGGTTTTACCGCAACGTTGCATCATTATTCTGCTGTACTTTGCAATTAAATGGATCCTCAAAAGTTCTTTTAAATAAAGTGTGTTCCCCAAGTGTTTTGCCCTTTAACTTTTTCCCACCTTCTCATCTTTCTGTATTTATACCTGAGGGAAAAGCCTTGGTACCACACCAACACAGCTTCAATGTGCCACTTTTTATGTTTCTTTTAAATCACCATATGAACTCTTGGAAGAGGTGAAAGTAAAGGCTCAGCAAGTTTTTACCTGCTAAAAGGGGAAAGAAATTATTTCAGAGAGGAAACAACTTCTGAAAATTCTGCTAGAGCTCTCCAAAACAAAACCAGACTAAACCTCTTGAATGCTCTGACCTCCAAATGAGAAATTTATAGACACACCCCATTGTGCAGCTGTGACATGACAAACTATTTTCATGTATGGGGTTTTCATGGCCAGGTTGTGGTAGTGGGGGATGTGGGGGTGCAGCTCCAGGGGTGACTTCTGTGAGAAGCTGCCAGAACCTTTCCCTGTGCCCACTGAGGCCAAAGTCATCTGGCTCCAAAGTGGAGCCTGCTGCTGGCCCACACTGAGCCCATCAGTGATGGTGGGAGCAGTCATAATAAGAGGGAAAACCAGTTAATAATTAATAATGAATAGTCAATAATGAAGAACGAAAAACAGTTCTTGCACAGAAGCAATTGGCAGCCAGAGAAAAGAGGAGTGAGAGTGAGAGAACCAGCCCTTCAGAGCCCAGCGCCAGCGGGGAAGGAGAGGAGATGCTTCATGTGCTGGGGCTGAGGTTCCCCCGCAGCCCGTGATGCGGAGCACGGCGAGCTGTGCCCCTGCAGCCCAAGGAGGTCCGTGGGGGTGCAGAGATCCCCCTGCAGCCCGGGAGGAGACCACATGGAGCAGGGGATGCCCGAAGAGGCTGCGACCATGCCCAGAGCAGGATTGCTGGCAGGGCTTGAGACGCCGTGGATGACCCGCAATGCAGCTCCTGTTCCTGAAGGACTGACCCCGTGGGAAGGGGACAGTGTGAGGAGTTCTGTCCCTGAGCGGGGAGGAGCGGCGGGGACAGCGAGGGACGGACTGACCGCATCCCCCGACCCCTGCACTGCCTGGGCAGGAGGGAGAGAATCAGGAATGCAGCTGAGTCCGGGAGGCAGGGAGGTGTTTTAAGATTAAGTTTTATTTCTCACTACCCTACTCTTGTTTTCTCTGGCAATAAATCAAACGGATTCCCCCAGTCGGGTCTTGTTCGCCCGCTCCGGTGCCGGGTGAGGGATCTCTCCTGCCCTGCTCTCGCCCCACGAGCCTTTCGTTCTGTTTTCTCTGCCCTGCCCAGCCGAGGAGGGCGGTGAAGGAGCAGCTTCGGGGACACCCGGCCGGGATGAGCCCTCCACATTCAAACACGCAGCGAGCAGGCAGCGCTGAGGCGGCGGTGACGGCTCCGCTCACGGCCCCGCCCGTGCCGTGACGCCACTGCCGGCGCGGCTGTTCCGGGGCGGGCGGGAGCGCGGGCCCCGCTGCCATGTCCGCTGCGGGCCCCGGGCCCGGCTCCGGAGCCGCCTGTCGGTAAGAGCCCGCGGGCCCCGGCGCTGCTGCCCGGCTCGGGCAGGGACCGGCGGGCCGGGCCTGCTCGGCCGCGGCGGAGCCCACGCGTGTGCTCGGTCTGTGCCCCTGCCCCGCCGGAGTGCGGCCCGAGGGGCCGGGCAGGGCCGGGGCGCGGGGCTGCAGCCCGGGCTCGCCGCCCCCAGCCCGGCGGGTGTGCCCGGCTGTGCCGGGGAGGCGGGCGGGACGGGCGGGGGGCACTGCCCGGCTCCCGGGGCTGGCCCGGGCACGGAGGAGCGGCCGGAGGGAGCCGGGATGAGCCGGGCCGGGCCGTGCCCGGGGCTCCCGGGGCGGGCACAGCTCCCCCGCACCGCCCTGGGTGCGTTCGGCCGCTCGCGCTGTGCGGGTGAGTCCAGGGGGATGTTTGGGCTGGGCAGTGCCATTGCCAGTTGGGCTGCACAAGCCAGGTTGGATCCTGACTGGCTCTGCTGGATATTCCTAGTTCTGGGAATGCTGTGCAGAGTTGCTGGAGCCTTTGTGTGCAGCCAGCTCCAGCACAGAATGCCTTGTTAGTTTGGTTGCTGTACCGCGTGTTGTGGCTGAATGGTTTCCAGACTAGAGGTGGTCTTTCGTGGAACATAGCTGTAGCAATTCTCATGGAGCATCGTACAAGAGTCGTGGTGGACTTGGCTTTCAGTACCGAGCTAGCTCTGCTTCTGTGATGCACTCAATCTCTAGCGTAGTAACCTCCAACTGATAATTACAAGTCAACATACTGATTAAGGTAGGAGTTTTTATGATTATGGCTATCTGCCACTTCTTTGTTTTCCTTCAGTTTTGTATGTTGTGGATTATCTTAAACTTCTGAAGCTGAATAAGATACAGTTTGTTGAGAATCACAATTCACGTGCCTCAGGTCACTGGTTTCATAATAAGCTACTCTTAAAAAATATGAAGATAGTGGTTTCCTCAACCTACAAACCTACAGACCTCTTGGGCTGAACCTACTGTGTTTGGGGATTTTCCTTTGCACTTCATGGTGCAATCCTTCTTACTTGTGCACTTTTGCTATCCAGTTTTTGCACTGCAAGGATACCAGCAGGTACCTTCTCCCTGCTCTCTGTTTGAAAGGTCAGAGTTTGAAGTCCTGCAGTTTCCAAACCCTTGCAGTTCCTGCACAGTGTCTGCCTGCAGCTTTTGTCTTCCCCTCAGCTCTTCCTGCAGCCTCAGCAGCAGTTACAGCACCTGGGGAACTGTGTATTGTTGGGTTGTGCAACAAATGTGATTGAAAAATTGTTGTTTTTCAATCATTTAGAAGAAAAACTGTCACAGATGTATGCAACAGATTAGTAATTCCTGAGTAAGTGGTGACTTTGGAAGGATTTGGAACTTCTCAAAATTTTGCCCATGTAAATATCCAGATGTTGAATGACTTTTGAGTTGAATATGTCAGAGGACACTTTATGAATGGATTTCCATGCGTTGTGTGAATGGGTTTGAGCCCCTTTGCTGCAGATTAACCTACCATTTTTAAGTTCTGTGTACTGAACGGTGGTTATAGATGGCTAAACATAAAACTAGATAAAATATACTGAAATATTTTAATTTAATGAAAAGCTGGGCAAGTAGTGTGTTCCTGTGTGCAAGTCATGCTCTACATGGAGGCATTGAAGGCAGATATGTCACTGGGACAGGAGTAACCCCATGCCTGTACTCTCAGTTAGCAGGAGTAGGATTATTTTTTTCCCTCCCCACAAATCTCCGCTCTTTTTTTCCCTGAAAGCTGCTCTTAGAAAATGGATGTTTGATAAAACTTGTATTGGGTCTGCAAAACCCCATGGTTGGAAAATGAGCTGTCAGAATGGAGATGTGTGGAAACTTCTGAGCCTGAAATGGAATTGTGACAGGACTTAACAAACAGTATTTTATGTATGTTCTTGCACCAAGCAGCATCTACAGACCACCCACCTCCAGAGAGCATCTTCTTGCAGGAGCTCCAGAGTGATTTTATCCCATATGCCATGACCAGTGGCATGCACTGGTTAGTTAGGAAGGTCTTTTTCAGCTTTTTCTTGCTTTGTCTTATCTGTGATTTATTCTCTTTCTTTCATCCTAGTTTACCTGGAATTTTTTTCCTTTATTTGGTTAAAGGGTAGCAAAACAGCATCTCTTCTTCAGTGTTCTCTGGTGGCCCCTCTCTAGCAGTGATTCTGGGATTTGGTTCACGTGGATGCCATGACTGGAGGCACTCCAGCACCTGAGGGGAGTAACTTCAAATCTTTTACCCTTCTTGCAGCCACCTCCAGAGCCTCAGTGAGGGCAGTGCTCAGGTCTCCTCCTGATGCCTTATGCATCCTGATGTTCAGGAGAGTGCTGTGCCACAGCAGCCTCTTCAGGGTATGGTGTCCCTGTGATTCACACCAGTCACTGCCCTGTCTTTTCCAGGTTGTCACCACTCAGTCCTGCAACTGAACAAGCTGACTGGAAAACAAGCCTTGTACTTCAAAAAATAGTCTGGTTTTGAGATGGAGCTGACTGGGAACTCTTTCCATCTCTTCAATAAACTTTTCTTTGGGGTTAAAGGTGTGGCTAGCTTAATTTCAGAGGTGATGGAACAGTTCAGTTCTGCAGAATGTGGCTCTCTCCTGAATTGAGACTTGACCACGGAGCTATTCTTGCATCCCAGGAGCTTCATTCTGTGTCTTGAAATGTGTGTTGTGTTTGAATACTGACAGTGCTGTTTCTCTGAGAGTCACCAGCTGGAACATCACATAAAGTGTGTGGCAGCTCTAAACCTTGGGTGATGGTTTCTATTTCTGTACAGATTGTCCTATCATGTGTAATTCAGTTTCTGAGATTTTACAGATTAGTCTCATACTAATGTCTTTTCTGTGACAGTTTTTTTTTCCTGTTCTGTTTGAGAGAGCTTAAGAAATTCTTCCTTAAATGACCAGTTTCAGATGATCGGGGTAGAACAGTGCATGTTCAAGACTGGATTCACTTTAAACAGCAGGTGAATAATTATTCTTCAGAGCAGAAGAGAACATAGAAGCTGTTTTCAAAACCACATGGAAGTATTCTGGATAAAAAACCTGGGTTTCTGTACTTCAGATTCCCTCATGCTGCTCTTTGGGCACAGGCTTAAATGTTCTCATCTACCCATTGGGGAAAATGCTGTCACAGAAAACAACCCTGTTGCTTCAGGGCTTTGAAATGTCTCATAGAAGTCTGGTCCCATTTGCAGTATGTCTGGTCTTTGTTCCATACCTTTAAAATAGCTCTTGAAATTTCAGAAGCTGTTGCCCTGATTATTCTGTGTATTATATCCAGAACTTTTGGGATATAGGAAGGGGAGCTGGCCTTTCTAGAAGATAAGGGGATTAAAAAATTACAGGGGCCCTCTTTTTCTTCATTAGCTTGGCTGATATTCTGGAGAACTATAAAACCACATGAGCTTTAATTCTTCTTTTTCTACTTCTTTTGTGGGGTGTGTATGTGTGCAGGGATTTGATTGGCTGGTTGTTTTGTGGTTGGGTTTTCTTCATTGTTGTTTGTTTGTTTGTTTTCTTACCCAGTAGTTCGCTCACATGCCAAGCCTCAAAAAATAAAAGAAGTTATGAAATACTCCCCCTTACTGGCCTGAGGAAAGCCCGAAAGTCCCCATGAGTCAATGGTGGCACTGCTGGCAGCACTTTACAAGGTAGCAAAAGCAATTATAGTAATTCAGTGAATTACTAATCTGTGTGATAGCCATCTAACACCTAAAGAATTGTGCTGAATAAAAACCAGCACTGAGTTGTCATGTAAGTTTCTTTTATGAATGAAATTGCTTTTTTGCGGCTGAGATTATAAAAAAACAAATACAATTGGTCTCTACTGAGAGTGTTAATTCTTGCTGAACTACTGGGAGGGTCCAGTGTATGTCATGCAGCTTTTTTTTCCAGTGAGGGAAGTAAAAAGCAGACTCTTGTTTGGCAGACTAGGCCCAAGTCAGAGATGAGAGCCCTTTGGGGAAGGTCTTGACAGTGACAGATTTTGGAGCTAAAAGGCGGCAGAAAACACTGTGGGCTGTTGGTTCCCAAAGGTTGCCTGGTAAGCAAGAAGACACTCATTCCTTGTGCTGCTGTTCAGCCTGAAGGCATCTGTCACCCTCTGGTTCTGCCCACACTTCAGTCCTGTCCCTCCCTGGCCCAGAGCCCCCTGGGATGGGCCCTTGGTTGCAGGTGACGGAGCCCTGAGGGCTGGGGAAGTGAGTTGTCCTGCGCTACTTTCTTGTCCCAGTGGTCAAAAAACTTGGTTGTTGAGTTCATGGAGTGTCGGGTTAAACACACTTTGATTACCACTGCAGGAGTTTACATAATGTGATTCACCTTGCAGCGGGTGTCAGCTGAAATCAGTGCTCTTATTGCTGGCCACAGCTTGACCTGTTAGTAAAGCAATGACCAGGTGGTGCTTCTGCCTGCATTCATTGTGCAGCCAGCAGGCACTCCAGGACACAGCACTGGTTTTGCTGGGATTTATTTGTTATCTGGTTAGGGCCTAATTTTCAATGCCAATGTCTGAAGAAAATGTATTTGTAGCAATGAAGATATCTTCCTGATCTTGTTTGTTTTCTCCTGGAACCACACTGACACATACCAGAAGGTCTGAGGACCTGTTTATATGATGCCTTAAGCGGTGTAGGTCATTCTTATTTTTTGTGGGATTTTTTAAAGTGTTGACAAGAGTAAAACATATGCTGTGGAAAGGTGCAGATACAAAAGTTTGAGTCTCTTCATGTGACCACAGTTGTGTGAACCCTGAAGTCTGATGCTTCTCTTTAGCTCACCTCCTCGTTTTCTTTTCTCCTTAAAAGCTGCAAGTCAGGAACTGCAGTAAGGTTAAAACCAAGCAAACAAGAAAACAATCTCCCATCTCAAAAAAACCCACACCCCTTTTTTTGTTTGTTTGGCTCTGTCAGGCCCTGCTGACTGTTTTGTTGCTCTTTTGCAGTAGGTGCAGTTGCCATTTGGCTAAATCTGGTAAAATAGTCTGAGAGAGACCCTGTGATCAGGAACTCTCAAACAACGGCTGCTTAATGTGCAGAAATGTCAGACCTTTCTTGCCATATTTCCTTTTCTATATCTTCGGTGTGTGTTGTCCCATTCTTTCAGGGCCTTCTGATGATTTTTTTATGCATGTGGCAGAAGTTGCACATACGTTCGGAATTGCTGCATCCCTGGAAGTGTCCAAGGCCTGGTGGGATGGGGCTAAGAGCAACTTGGTTTAGTGGAAGGTGTCCCTGCCTGTGACAGGAAAGTGAAATGAGATGGTCTTTAAGGTTTCCCCAAGCCAAACCATTCCAAGATTTGGTTACCCTGTGGTGGTGCTGCTTCTGAATGAACCTAGAGGTTCACTACTTGTATCAGCAAGTAGTGATCCATTTTGGGTCACTCAGTGCACTGCTTTTCTGTGTATGGAAGACTTGGAAGAATGCAGGAAGCAGAAACTCTCTTTATAGTAAAGAAGAAGTTTCAAGTAAGATATTTCAAAGACTGAAAGCTTATGTCACCACAGTTTCTTCATCCAGAAGTATATTTTTATTTTCTGGAGGAGAGGATTGTTAATTGACTGAGTCATTGTGTTTAGAAGTTAATATGTTTGAGTACTCTTGAACTGTAAATATTTTATGTGGGCTAAATATAAAGAGATACATAATGACTAATCTGGCAGTTAGATAATTCAAATAAAGAATAGCATGAAAGACAAAAAAAGGAAATGGGAAGAGGTGGAAGGCCTAGAGGGAAGAGAAAGGAAATAGGAATGTATCTTCTGCTGTGAAGGTTTTGTCCTCCTGGCTGCAGTAGCTTTTGGGCTCTCTGTAGAAACTTTGTACTGTTTCTGTGCATTTGAATGTAGCTTTATTGTCGATTGTCCTGGCCTGGAGCATAGGTAAGCAGGGAGCACTCACAGTAAATAAAATAACAGCACCTTCTTTTTTATAAAAAATAACAGCATAGTCGGGATAACTCAGAGACCTTTTGCTTGCATGTGAGTTGGTCGCTGGTAGCTCATGTTAGTTATGGTTCATACTGAAGAGGACATGAACTAACATGAAAGAAATATAGAATTGGGAGAAATGGGACCTTTAGGGTAGATTTGAAAAAAAAGGTCTTCAACCATTATTTGGACAGAATTGTACCCAGTGGAGGAGATGGTGCTGCTATTTGTGAGGTATTCATTCTTGTTAGAAACTTGGCTGACCTGCCAAGAATTGAGAAGGGAAATGATTTTTCAGTGAGCTGTAGCAAGAAACGAATCATTTTCTGTCTAAATCTGTAAATTTTGGGGTTGTTGAATTCCAAGTAGGATGTGTTTGTTCTTGGTTTGTAATGTGTGGCACAGTAATACTTAACTAGTTTTAGGTATTATGATCATAGCAGTTATTTGATGGTGACCATGGGAAGTAACCCCAGGCTGGTGCTGTCTGTGCTGTAAGAAGAGTCTCTGGGAGATGATGGAAGGAGGCTTTCCTGGGCTTTGGAGATGCTGCTGTGCAGGAATGGACAGGGCCACTGTGAGTGAAGGGGTTTATGAATGGGACCAGTGCTACAGATAGAGGAGAAGAGAAGCACTCTTGGGTCTGTATGTGTGGAAATCCCAGACCTTAAATGTATCATTGGGGTTATACTGGCAGCCCCTGGGTCAGGGCAGTGACAACAATCAGGACCTATTAACTGAGATCAGAGAAACTGCAAATTTGGGGGTGTTATAGTGGAACCTTCCAGCTGCCTGGACAAAGAGCAGCTCTGTGCCTCATCAGGAGGCGAGGTAGAAAGTAATGCACTCAGTAAATGACTGCTTCCTACAGCAACCCAGTTTAAACTGTTAGGAGGAGTTCCTTTTTGGAGTATTGTGGTTCATAGAACCAACAAGAGTTGATTCTATGAACTTTAGTAGTGGGGTGGCTTGTAGCAACCACAGTGCAATTAGATATAACTGATTAGAAAGGGACAGCAGTGACAGCAGCCAGAATAACTCCAGCACATGGATATTCAATTTCAAGAAACCAAAATACCTAAAAATGAAAGAAGTAGTTTAAAAATCCCCCAAATCATGAAAAGATATGTCCAGAAAATAAGCAGCCTACAGGGAACTTGGAGGCTGTTAAAAAAATTCTTTGTCAGAAGCCAAGATATACTGTTTGAAAGCAAACAAATTGGTGTGTGTATCCTCTCCAGTATCCTTGCATGGCTCAATGGGAAAGCTAAAAAGCCATCATGGGGAAGAGATGAGCATTTAAAAAAAGGAAATCGTGGCAGGGGAGAACAGGAAAATGTGTACCATGGCAGGTAAAATGTAAAATGAGAATTAAAAGGTGAAAAAGAAGCTGAAGAGCACCTTAGACAGCAGGCTCAAGCCAGGAGTGATATATCCTCCAAATTCATCAAGAGCAGGAATCCAGGCAGTGATTTTGTGGGGCTGCTCAGTGGTCAAGGGTGGTGGAAGGGGCACCTGAGGGAATTATATGGTGTAATGGAGAAGCTCAGTTAATTCCTTGATTTCACTGTTAGAGCTAAAGGTGGGCTCCAGAGGACACCCAGGGAATACCATACAGATGACTGACTTTCACAGCAAGAAGATGGTGGAGTTATGAAGGACAAAACCCCTGCTTACTGGAAAGTACAGAACCACTATTTCTTTGTGCAGGGAAATTCCACCTTGTTAATGGCCAGGAGTTCTGTGAGTGCATGGGTAGATGGAAGCTACAGGTATAATCAGATTTTCAGAAAACATTTGACAGAGTTGTGTTAAAGAAGCCAGGTCTCCCCAGGCTTGGAGAAGGGGTGCTCTATCAGTGGAAGCTTCTGGAAGCGGAGATTTGGACTGCAGGGCATCTCATGAGGTGCTCACAGAAGGAAGGTGGCTCAATATCTTGCCCACTGGGGTTTTGAAAATGTGCAGTGGTGGCCGTTTCATCACCCCTGTGTGACACCTCTCATAAGGTGAATAAATTTTTCCTCACATTATCTGGAATTTTCCTTGTTGTAAGAGGTCATTATCTCTAGTCTCTTGAGTCTGGCTGTGTCTTTTCTATATCTTTTTTCAGTCTCAAGTCTTCCTTGCTGCCAGGACTCACAGCTGACTCATGTTGTACTTGTCCACCAGAACTTTTCAGGTTCTTTCCTGCAGAACTGTGGCCTCTCAGTTTGTTCCCAGCCTGTCCTGTTGTGTGGGGTTCCCCATCCCTAGGGCAGCACACAACCCTTGCCCTTGTTGAATGAACTTCCTTGGTTCCTGCCAGCCCCTTCTTCTCCCAGCTCATAGTCCATCTAAATGACAGCTCTGCTTCTCAGGCTTCTGGACTTCACCTCCCAGTTTGGTCTTCTGCAGAGATTTTTTTTTTTTGGAAGGAGTGTTCTGTACTGTTGCACTTGTCATGATGAAGATGTTAATTCTGTCCGGTCTCATCTCTTGTGGGTAGCTTTTTGTTACCAGCCAGTAGTTAGATTGTAGACCTTTGAACCTGGCGGTCCAGGCAGTTTTCCTGCGGAGAGGAGTTTATTCCACAGAGCAAATAATTTCATCAGAGAGGGCAGTCGGGTTGGCCAGGCACCATTTGCCTTTGGTGGATCCATGTCTCCTGTTTGTTATTAGTCTCTTGCTTGACCTTCATGTGTGTGAATGGTCTATGTGGGGATTTGCTCCACAGTCCCCTTAGACACTGGGAGGAGACAGACAAGTCTGACTAGCCTCTTGCTCTCTTATTTCCTGTCTTGAAGGTGACATTTGCCCTCTTCTAGTCATAAGTCACCTCCCAGCTTGATACGACCTTCCTAAAATGATTAACAAGCAGATCTTTCTGTTTGGTTTTGCAGAGTTGTGTGTGTCCAGTTTTCTTAAGGCAGTCTCTAACCTCATCTTTCTCTGCTGTTGTTAGTGTCTGGGAGCAGCAGGGTCACCTGGTCACGAGGGCAGGTACCCAGGGTCAGGCAGGTGGATCCCCAGGAGGCAGCTTTGTGGTCAGGCAGGGGCCAAAGGGGAGAGCTGCAGCTTGAAGAGAAGCCTTTGCTGGTGCCTCCAGTAGAGCTTTCTGGAAAAGCTATCCCCAAGATCACCAGCTGACCTTGGCCCTGAGCCCAGGTAACCAAACTCCCAGGAGGGGGTACATTTGCTGGGGGCCTTGACAGGTGACACTTTCTCCCTACAAGCTCTGCTGTGAGGCACAAGGACTTCGGAGGCCTCAGCAGACCTCCATGGTAAAGCCTGAAGTGAGGGAAGACATTGAAGGCCTCAGCCCTTCCTGTGTCCTTGGTCAACTGGTTGCCTGCCTGCTCAGCATCCGACAGCAGTTTTCTTGGCCTGTTGCTTCCAGTGTGATCACAGGAGCACCAGATGCCCTTCTTGTTGTACTTTGCATCCACAGCCAGATTTGAGCCAGCCAGGAGTTTGATCTCTGTATGCTTCAGCAGTTCTGGTGAAGTCCTCATAGGTACCTAGTCGTTGTTTGAACTCCCAGATTCTTCCTTTTTGAGCTTAGTCAGAAGTTCTCTGTCCAGTCAAACTGTCCTCCTGCATTTGCTCATTTTCCTGCCTGTTGGGGTGGACTGTGCTCTTGTGCTTGGGGGAAGCTGTCCTTGAGGGTCAGCCATTGCTTCTCCCCCATAGCACTGTACAGATCAGATCAATCTTCTAAACAAACTGTGAGCAGGCTGGTTTTGTTACTTGTCGTCTTCACTTCTGGGACCTTGAACTCTTACCTTGTCTCATCACCACCTAAAAACATGATCTTCGATGCACAGAGAAACCTGACTTTTGTTCCCCCTCCCCATGTTGCTCTCACAGTAGATGTTGGAGTGGTTAAAGTTCCTCTAAACTGGGGTCTGCAGTCACAGGGTTTCTTCAGCTGTTTAGAGATGGCTTTATTCACTTCTCAACATCCACAATATTCCACTTTCTTGGCTGCCCTTATTCTGTCTATCATCTTGTAGCAGAGCTGGTTTGTCTGAGCATTTTTGTCACCCTATCTTAGCTGTGCTGTCCCCTACTTGTTGGATCTTTCCTGACAAACCCAGTTAAAAGCTCTCTAACTCCATGAGCAAGCCCAGGGAGCAGAGCACAGGGCTCTGTGGTCACTGCAAAGGCTGGAGAAGAGATGTTGGTGCCTAGACTAGGTTTGTCCAGCATGTTCACCAGTGATCTGGGGGAATGAATGGCCAGTGAAATCTCTGAAGTTTAATCATGTTACTGAAGTTTTGAGTTGTAAAAAGCCACACCAAAGGCAAAAGGATATCACCAAACTGAGTGATCAAGAAGTGACAGAAGAGCTTCAGTGTAGATGAATTTAAACAAAATTAAGTTAATGAACATAAATACAGTTTAGATTGCTTTATGTAAATTAAAGGTAATTCATCTAGGGAAAAGCAATCTAAACCCTTCCTAAGGGAGGTTGAACTCAATGGGCACTTGCATCTCCAGGAAGAGAACATGAGGGTAGTGATGGGTCACTGCAATGATTCCTCAGTATGAGCAGCAGCCACGCAAAACTTCAGTGGTGTTAGTGGGTGTTAGGAAGGGTATTGGAGACAACAGACTAAGACATAGAGTTGTAGAATCATAGAATTAACTGGGTTGGAAGAGACCTCTGAGATCATCAAGTCCAACTGTTGATCCAACCCCACTGTGATTACCAGATCATGACACTCAGTGCCACATCCAGCCTTGTCTTAAAAACCTCCAGGGATGGTGAATCCACCACCTCTCTGGGCAGCCCATTCCAATGCCTGATCACTCTCTCTGCAAAGAACTTCTTTCTAATATCCAACCTAAACCTCCCCTGGCAGAGCTTGAGACTGAGCCCTCTTGTCTACTGATCGTTGCCTGGGAGAAGAGACCAATCCACCTGGCTCCAACCTCCTGTCAGGGAGTTGCAGAGTGCTGAGGTCTCCCCTGAGCCTCCTCCTCTCCAGGCTCCCTCAGCCTCTCCTCACAGCACTTGTGCTCCAGTCCCTTCCCCAGCTTCTTTGCTCTTCTCTGCCCCTGCTCCAGCCCCTCCATGTCCTTCCTGAGCTGAGGGCCCAGAGCTGGACACAGCACTCCAGGAATCCCTGCCCTGCTCTTGCTGCCACCCTCACTGAGCCAGACCAGGATCCCTTGGCCCTCTTGGCCCCCTGGGCACACTGTGGCTCCTGTTCAGCTCCTGTCCCTCCACACTCCCAGCTCCCTTCCTGCCTGGCTGCTCTCCAGCCACTCTGTCCCCAGCCCTGGGGCTGCCGGGCTTGTTATGGCCAAAGGGCAGGACGTGGCACTTGGCCTGGTTGAGCCTCATCCCCATGGAATCAGCCCATGGGTCCAGCTTGTCCAGGTCCCTCTGCAGAGCCCTCCTGCCTTCCAGCAGATCAACAAACCCCCAGCTTGGTGTCAGCTGCAAATTTACTGATGATGGACTCAATTCCCTCATCTAAATCATAGATAAAGATGTTAAACAGGACTGGGCCCAGCACTGATCCCTGAGGACACCACTGGTGACTGGATCCCCACTGGATGCAGCCCCGTTCCCACCACTCTCTGGGCCCTCCAGCCAGTTCCTAACCCAGCACAGAGTGCCCTGTCCAAGCCCTGGGCTGCAGCTTTTCCAGGAGTGTGCTGTGGGAGAAGTGTCCAAGGCCTTGCTGGAGTCCAGGCAGACACATCCCCAGCCTGCCCCTCATCCACCAGGCGGGTCCCCTGATCATAAAAGGAGATCAGGTTGGTCAGACAGGACCTGCCCCTCCTGACCCCGTGCTGGCTGGCTCTGATCCCTTGTCCATCCTGTAGGTGCTGTGTGATTGCACTCAGGATGATCTGCTCCAGAACCTTGCCAGGCACTGAGGTCAGGCTGTTAGGCCTGGAGTTGCCCAGGTCCTCCTTGCAGCCCTTTTTGTAGGTTGGTGTGACATTCCCCAACTTCCAATTGTCTGGGACTTCCCCGGTGAGCCAGGGCTGTTGGGAAATAATGGAGAGCGACTTGGCGAGCTCTTCTGCCAGCTCCCTCATCACCCTAGGATGGTTCCTAGGCTTGGTGGCAGTTGTTTTTCTTGATGATGAAGTTATTTCCAAATCTTCCTTTTGTGAAAACAGTTCTTTTTCCCCTTTAAAAATTTCCCTGCTGTGTTTCAAAATTAAATTAAAAAAGCATTGCACAAGAACTGGGAAAACAAGCTGTGTGTGTCAAGCAGAGTGAGCTGCAGACAGCCCTAATGCTGATAGTCCTTCAGGGATCTAAAAATCATGGGGAAATGCCTATGGAACAGGCATTGCTTAGGGTAAAACTAGATTTGTATTTCTACATTTAATTTCAGATATTTTCTCACGTATTTCTTTCTTATTTATTTCTCACAATTTTTTCCCCATTTTAAGGTTACAAAATTTTAATCAGACCATGATTTTTCAGTCCTACAGGACAGCATTTAGAGGCTTGTCATTGCCACTCATACCTTCAGAAACAGGGTATAAAAAATGCCTTCCTTGTAACTTCTACAGTGTTTGATTGTAGAACTTCCCAGTTGATAAAGAAGGGAAGAAAGAGCATGGAGAGAGAGCAGGGAACCATCCAGTAGCACTCACAGCAAAGGTTTATTCTGCTGGTTGTCACAGTATTTTGCAGATACCCGTGTGGGTGCTCCGTGGGGGGGTGTGTGTGGAGGTGGTGAGAAGCAAATAGCAGAGTACCAGTCCCTGCCATGAGCTCTGCTGGCTTTGCTCAAGACAGGGGGTCAGCAGGCTCATGTACAGCCCAGCTTTCAGTCATTAACTCCAGTCCTTTTTCAGCTCTGCTGCTGATGAAGGAAACCAGGAGAAAACTGTGTGGAAAGGAAGGGGATTTAATGAAAGAAAGCTTGAGGCACAGTGCTTTCGAGAAGGATTTTAGAGAGAATTTTCAAGAATTATTTTGGAGAGCAAGACTGTTTGAGGAGTTGGTTGTTGATAATCTTAGAAAGTAGGACTTGTGGGGGACACCACACTGTGAAGTTAGAAATCCCAGTTCCTTTTCCCTCGTACCTCAATTGATTTGCAAACACTGGAGTAAGGCACTTATCCCCATTGGCTTGGCAGTGTGGGGTGACAGTCACACATGGGCTGTGCAGCCTGAGTTTGGCAGTTATAAATTCACTCCTGCACACCATGGGAGGGAGGGTGCGTGTCCTGCTGCTGCCAGGCCTGCTCGTGAGAGCAAGTGACTCGCCTGAGGTATTTCTTTCATTCTGTGGTGGAGCAGGAAAGCTCCCTGGGCCCCTCCTGCTCGCTCCTGCCTCTCTGCAGGTTACCAGGGCTGCGTTATCACGGTCTGCTGAGTCCCTTTTCCTTAAAGTACCATTAGTGGTTTTTGATTTTCTAGTCAGACTCACCAGATTAAACATTTTACACACTGATTTACTTGTTCATTTCCTTTGCATCATTGTGATGTTACAACTCATGAAGAATTTCCACGATCTTTGTTTTGCCTGAAGCAGGGAAAAATGAAACCTAGTACACAAAATTGTTCAATTCCTGATGGTTCCTTAAGGGGCTGTTTTGTTCCACAAACCAGGAACCAGGCTGATGCTGTCATTTCCTGGGATCTTTAATCAAGCTGTTTCAAAACAAAATGAAAGATTCTTCAAAACTTTAGAGAATGACTGTTTTTGCCAAATCCTCAGGAGAGATCCTGTAGGAGCAGGCACCAGGCTGAGTATGCTGCCTTGGTATAGTCAGAAAACCAGTCTGCTTGTGAATAACAAGTTGGAAATATTTCAGCAGCTTGGCAGGTGAAATACTATCACAGTTGGATATAGGAATGAGATATGGGCAAGGATAGAATACATCTATGTGCCTGCTCACATCCTGATGTGGAGGGGCACAGCCACTGCCAGCACAGGAGATGACTGAGAGCGAATTTTGCCTGAAGATTAAAACTTAAATCATAAACCTTCAGAATGAAAAGCACTTGGAAGCTGTGCAGTGCATGGTAACGTGCCAAGTTTTGCTGTTCTCTGACAGATGCTGTTTATCACGTGGTGAGTGGCACAGAGTGAAAACATTCTGTGAGGAAAAGCCCTGCTCCAGTTGGGAGGTGTCTTGGATTGCTTTATCTCCATGCTCCGATCCTATGTGTATGGGACATTAATGAAATGCTCCCCTGGAAAATACGGGGAACCTAAACTATTCTGCTACCTAATGCATATATATATATCCATTGCTATTCATTGTAAGGTGCTGGCCCTTGAATAACTAAGGAGTGGAAATAACTGCAAAACATGGCTACTGCTGTAAAAGACAACAAGAATGTTTCTATAAATATATGCTACACCACTTAGACAAATCTCTGGGGCCGGATGGGATCTAGCCAAGGGCACTGACGGAGCTGGCAGAAGGCATTCGCTGAGCCACTTTCCATCATTTCCCAGCCTCCCTGGCTAACCAGGAAGGTCCCACGTGACTGGATGCTTGCAAATATGATGACCATCTACAAGAAAGGTCGGAAGAAGGATCTGGGGAACTACAGCCTAGCTTCAGTGCTATGGAAGGTTGTAGAGCAGATCATCAGCAGTGCCATCACATGGCACCAGAACAACCAGGGGATCAGGCCCAGCCAGCACAGGTTTTGGAAAAGCGGGTTGTGCTTGACCAACCTGATCTCCTCCAAGGTGGCTCGCATAGGGAAAGGCTGTGGATTGTCTCCCCAACCTTAGTAAAGTGTTTGACACCATTTCCCACAGCATTCTCCTGGAGAAACTGGCTGCTCAGGGCATGGGCAGGTGCACAAAGCTGTGCTGGGTTTAGAACTGGCTGGACAGCTGGGCTCAGAGCGTGACAGGGAATGGAGATACATCCATCTGGGACTGGGCACTGGTGGAGTTCCCCAGAGCTCAATACTGGGGCCAGCCCTGATTAAAATCTTTACTGATCATCGGGACAAGGCCAACCTAAGCAGGTTGGCAGATGACACCCAGTGGCTGAGGGAGCTGGGGGGGCTCAGCCTAGAGAAAAGGAGGATCAGGGGGGACCTTCTCGCTCTCTGCAATTCCCTGACAAGAGAGGGGAACCAGGGGCAGGAACAAGGGATGGGACAAGAGGGAATGGCCTCAAGCTGTGCCAGGGGAGGTTTAGACTGGATATTAGGGAAAATTTCTTCACAGAAAGGGTTGTCAGGCCCTGGCACAGGCTGCTCAGGGCAGAGTTCTCTTTCCTGGAGGGATTTAAAAGACATGGGGATGTGGCACTTGGGTTGGTGGTAGCCTTGGCAGTGCTGGGTGGCATTTGAACCCAATGTTCTTGGAGGTCTTTTCCAACATAAATGGTTCTATGATTCTATGGTTTTATTTCAACTTTCTGTTTAATAGATAGGATTTCATTACCCCAGCCAAAGCTTTGTTCTTAAGGAAATAGTGACTCTTTTAAAGTAATATAAGACCATAGTCAATCAGCCTTTTTTTTTTAATCAGTATAATTACTGCTTGTTGGTTTTATCACAGTATCCTGACTTTAATTATTTGCAGCCTGGGAGAATTGTTTGTCAGGCAAAATTTTATAATCAAAACCAAGGCAGATGGGCTTGAAAAGCACAAAATGAAAGTAAATAGCAGTCTAGCCCGGTGCTCTTAGTGGGCAGCTTTCAGAAATTCTATCCAGAGTATCTAGTTTGAGAGAGTCTGATCAAGCTGGACTTTGTATTTTAGGATTTTTAAAACAGGATTTAGTGCAAGAAACTGTACATCACTTGCCAGGTAAATTGAGTATGGAGATGTGCGTAGCAGAAGGCAGGCAGCTACTGGGAGCAGTTCTGCAGCCCCTTCCTCTGCTCTGATGCCTTCTGGTTTGAAGTTTAGATAGTGTGGCTCCATAAATTGGGCAAGCAAAATATGACACGCAGAACACCGATCCTTGATGTTTTGCATTGTTGGTGTTCTATGCAAGTTGGAATTAAACAGGATGGTTATTCAAAACAATTCTAGGTGAAATAAAAAATAGTGTTTAATTCACATATTACAGAATAGTTTTCATCAGGTAATGAACAAAAATCAGACCATAAGGGGAAAAAGCATGGTACTTTGCTGGTTTCCAGAAGCAGAACACCGGATTAATTTTTCTTAATGTTTCTTTCATTGCTACAGCTCATTTGGTGGCTTCTTGCACACTTGGTTCCATTTTGTACTCATTTTCTCATTCACAAGTCCAGTGGCCTGCAGAAGCGTTCTCACCACCTGAGTCTGCTTTTGAGACCTCCTTCACACAGAAATAAGAATAGACATGTAGATGGGAAACATGACCAAATCCCAGCTGCCCATCATGGTTTCCTTCTCCTTGGAGCTCAGCAGGCACAGTCCCCTCGGGAATCTGGACCTTGGTGGGACGGGGAGCACCCGTGGCCATCACTGGCACCCCATGGGTGTGACTGCAGCAGTTTGGACTCTGCAGAAATGATCATATCAAAGATCTGCTTTGATACCTCTGCTGTTTTGGTCACTTAGGGTTTAAAAATGTTCCATGATAAACTGTGATAAGGTTACCTGAAGTGCAGTTACCTTGAGTTTTATATAAGTTAAAAATCTAATTTCAAGATTTGACATGATTCCCCCCTCCCCCACAAAAAAAGTGTTGTTTATTTTCAATTTTTAAAAATCTTTTTTGTTGCTGGTGAGCTGATGTCTCAGTGGGTTCTGCTGTGGCAACTCAGGCTGGGCAGTGCAAGGTGCTGGATTTGTTTTTTGGGAAATGCAGACCCTCTGCTGCTGGATGAGGAGGCACCTGGCGGTCCTTGGGGCCCTGGGGCACATTGCTGCCCAAGGGCTGGGTCTGGCTGATGGGCAGCAGATGATTAGCTGTGTTGGAGGGGGCTGTTCAGGACATGAGTGAGGCAGGAGCAGCTGCTCCCCGGATCCTCCTCCCCTGGCCTCAAGCTGGAGCTGTCTCAGCTTCGCTCGGCCTCTGTGCGGGAGGACAGAGGCACACACAAGGGCTCCGTGCACAGACATGATGGCAGGCAGAGGACTTTCCATGCTTTTGCCTGGCCACAAGGAGCCTGTGGCTGCTCTGCAGGAGATCCACATGACTGGGTGGGCGATGCAGATGGAAAGGCCGCGTAGCCGTACGTGTATCACCGAGACTGATGTCTCTGCTCCATCAAAGTGAACCATCAAGTAGATGGTAAAATTTACCATGGCTGTGGCTCAAAAGGGACATCCTGCTGCTTTGCTCGTGTGCTCTGCCTGAGCCCATCCTGCTGGCTCCCTGGGCACAGGGCTGTGCAAGGCCAGAGCTGATTGCTCTGACACCAGCTTCGCTAAAAGGTTGAGCTTGGGTCCCTCTGGTTTCCCTTTCTTTTCCCTTAGCAGAGGGTCAGGTTCCAGATCCAGAGCGCTGTTGAGCCACACAAGCCTTTGGTGGCCGTGAAGGAGGGAGTGTGAGACAGGCAGGAGTGGGCTGCTGGAGGTGGGGATGGGCAAGGTGTCCCTGAAGAAGGTGTGAAGCCACCAGAGGCCAAGTTCTCACTTGCCATCGAGGCAGAAGCTTACTCTTCGTCTGCTTTGGTTCAGTCATCTGCTTCCAGGTGCCTCCAAACTTGTTTGAGAAGAGAATTTTGTTCACAAGTGTAACATATTCCAGTGGGACTCCGGGAATCTTTTTGTCTTGTAATTATTTAAATCCTTCTCAGAGTCAAAATTAAAGAACTACTCACAGCTTTTAAGTAAAGCATGGAATGGGAAGTTGCTGCTATGTGGATCAGTGGGATGTGAAATATTTTTCCATACCGAAGAGTTTCATCTGGGATTTTTCTGAGAAATTACACAAAACTCAGCATCAAATAACAAAAGTGAGGGACAGATCAAGACCTCTTAGTATCAATTTTAAATCTTCCTGCTCTTGGCCATTTTATTCTGTGCTCCTGTTTATAATCTGTGAGTGCTGCAATTTCTCCTCAGTCCTGATTTTCCTCTTATTCTCTTTTATTCCTACCAAAACAGTAAAAAGGAAATAAGATTTAGATT
The DNA here is from genome assembly GCA_038380795.1 of Pyrocephalus nanus. Taxonomy (NCBI): domain Eukaryota; kingdom Metazoa; phylum Chordata; class Aves; order Passeriformes; family Tyrannidae; genus Pyrocephalus; species Pyrocephalus nanus. Next base: position 479,047 of record CM076285.1, read on the forward strand.
TAAAATAAGGCTGATTGAACAGGTGAAGAAAAAACTGTAACAGGTAGCAGTAGTGCTTTGTATTGTGGACTTTCTTGTGTGTTGTGAATTGGGTCATTTCCTGAATTATGGAACAGACTAGTTTTGAATTCAGTTGCCTTGCAGTTCAGCCAGTAAGAGTAAGTAGCTTTGATTAGGGGTTGCAGCCTTACAAAATCTTCGAACCCTCAATGAAATTTTACCCTGCCACTTTAGACCTGTCCTCAAAGAAGGGAGAAACCCTCTGTGTTTTCCTGGTTCATATGAAATTGCAGAGCATCCCTGTGGCTGGCACGTGGGGCCCTGCCACGGGCAGGCTGCACGTGTGGGCAGGTTAAGTAGGTCTAGCAGGGTCCAGGGAAGGGGGGGAACAGAGCTGTGGTTTTCAGGACGCTGGAAAGTTGTTTCTGTAATCTAGTTCAGTCACTTTATGTGGGGGCAATTCCATGATTTGAAGGTGCCTGGATGCTCCTGACAGGATGGGAAAACAGAAAGTCCTAGAGGAAGGAGCGGCGAGTAAATGGCCTTTTACATTTCCACTGAGATTTACAACCAGAGTTTTGGGGCTGTGGAGGCAGGAATAGGTTGTACCTATGACAGAAAGGCACTGGATTTGATTTCTTCCAACCCACCTAGTGTTTTCCAGCATTTCCTCTGGTTTCTGTTATCCCCTGAGGATGTGCTGTGTGTGCAGGAACACGCCATGTGCGTGTGGCAGAGCTGGGGTGGCACAGGAGACACCCCTTGTTGTTGGGGCAGCTCAGGGGAGGCTGCTCTGAGGAGATTGGGGTTGGTTTTAATAAAGGGGCATCAAAATGAGAAGGGGAAAGAACAGACACACAGATCACATGGCTCATTAGGTGGGCAGAGAGGGAAGCCAGGAGGACATGGACCTTTATCTTTTGCCCAACAAATTGCAAAAATTAATCAGTTTGTGAAAATAACCTGCAAAATGTCCTTCTCATGATTTTAAACTCCTGAGAGGTAGCAGCTCTGTGGTGTAGTGTGTAAGATCTCTCTGCTAAACGCTTCCAAAATAAAAATGATTTTATAAAATGTCATCAAACTTTTCTTTTTGAAAAGTGCAATTGAAATAACGAACTGGCTTTGTGAATTTGGCAAGGAACAGCACCACGTGTAAATGCATTTAGGTGTACAGTGTTGTCCTGATTTTTTTTTTTTTTGATTCTTATATAAATGTTCTAAATTAAAACAGGTTAGATTGAATCATGCTGTTTACTGACCTAGTATACCAGACTTAATCATTTACACTGTCTTTAAAATCATGGTGCACGTGTCTGATTGGTATGTGAGCTTCTGCAGTCAGTGTGTCCCAAGTAAATGATGTAGAAATGTGCCACGTGCGTGAAAAATCTGTATCTTTGAAGCTTAAAGCTAAATCCCTTGTTTATGAAATCCTTCCCTATATGAATTTTGTCTTTTCTTTGGGAGATGGCAACATGGGTTTTGTGGGAGGAGTATGTAACAATTAATGTTCTGATAGCCTACATGATAAGCCCCCAAAAAGTACATAAAGCTATGAACACCTTTTCTTGACAGGCCTTGAAGAGTGCCGAGCAACACACGCTTTGAATCACTGAAGCATTGAAATAGTAATACCCATGGAAGAGCCACAAGACTTACCCGAACAACCAGTAAGTATATTTTAAAAAGGCTAAAAATGAAAATACAAGACAAATAGGTGATCTCACAAATTCAGCATACAGTTATTTTAATCAATATTGGAAAAGAAGGCTTATTCTATTTATTCAGAGGAGAAAGAGCATTTTGCTGTTAGTAAAATATGCTGTACATTTATTTACTATAACTGTACAGGCCATAGTAATAAAGCAATAGTTATGCTTGAACTCTATAATGTTTCTATGCAAAATAATTACTAGTTATGCTCAGAAAACCAGACTATTTCAAGCCTGTTGTAGAGAAAATAAAATTCACTGCTTTGGGGACAGAATCAACATGCTGTTTATTACAGGTTATATAGTTTTTAATTCTTCTTGTGCTCGAGATCTTGGAAAGATCCTATGATCCATTGTTTCCACCGGTAGCATTTTTTAAAGCTTAATTTACCAGTGTGTTGGAGTAGGGAAGCATGTCTGAAGGTTAAAATTGCTATATATTTGTGAAGTATTTGCAGTACTGTTTGCATTATCAGTAACTGGTATTATCACAGCACAGAAGTGTTGGGTAAAGCAATTATCAGTACAGTATGAGATGAATTGAATTAGTATATCTAAAACATAGTAGCATAGGAATTAAGTAGAAATGTTTGTATTAATGCTGTGTTTCCAAATTAAAGTCAATGGAAACTCGGTAAGAAATTGCCAAGTCACTTTGAGAGTGAAGCTTATTGAAGTTTTGTAGACCTTGTCATCTGCACACAAAACCAGGATAATGTACTGAGGGCACTTTGGGGGTGTTCCCATTGGAAAGGTTTTGATATTTTTTTAATGTGAGAATTTAATGTTGTTCAGTTAAAGTAGCTAAAAAATACATTGTAATGTCATTTGTACAATTTTTGAACTTTATGAAAGTCAAATGAAGTGGAAATGTAAATTTACAATTATTCAGACCCTTGCCTGCCACAACCTGCAGACGATGGGCCTGAGTAATATGCACAAAATGTATAACAAGCAGCAAAATCATATAGTTTGAACTCCAGCTATTTGTAGGACTTAAAAATGAATTATCTGTATTAAAAAAAGGAAGTATCTTTAATTACATCCTTGTGTGATGAAAGCTGTCTTTATTCTTCAGGCCATGAGAGAGAGGGTACAGCTAATTTTCAATACTTGAAACCATCCTCTAGGCAGATTGTGCTGTAATTTTCAGCTGAAGATTTCCTCCCTAATTTCTTTTAAGTACCCAATGCCAGTCAGTCATTCTGCAGCAGATTTTCAGACTACACTGATCACAGACAGTAAGTGAGGCAGTATTTTGGGTATAGTGGCCCATTCTTACAGGAGGAAACGAAGATGTTTTTTGTTGTGGTTGAGGTTTTTTTGTTTTTTTTTCGTTGTTTTTTTTTATAGTGAGACCATTCCTGAAACAAGTGAATTTTCCTGATGTAAAAAAAAGAAAACTGAAGTGAGGTTTGCAAAATCCTGTCAGCTGAGTAGCCCATCAATGATATCATGCACACTTGTTTTCTTTCCCAAATGATTTTGTTTTTCTTATTGCAGGAATAAGATCAGTAATTTACTTCAGAAAACGATGTTTATGTCAAACTGTGCATAACTGAAGCCATAAAGGAGCCTGTAGAGAAGTCATCAGACTTTGAGTTCAATGTATTTTACTTTTTAAAAAAATTATTTAAAAAAATCATTTCTTGTGTTGGTAGGGACTGATGGTGATAATTGTTCCCAAAGTGTGTTTTTTCTAACTCTGTGTTAGACTGACCACTCAGCCCTGTGCTGCTGCCTGGCATGTCACACAGGCTTATGTTTGCTCCCTGGTTTTTGAGTGTTTCTTCCCTCTTCAAGTCTGAGTTAGAATGGAAATAGTTTCTCTGCATGCCACAAGGCTGGAAAACAGAATGAGGCGTGGGAAATAAGAGAACAAAGGGAAGTTTGGGAGAAAACAATGAGAAGTGACCTCCTGACCTTCTCATGGCCAAAAAGCTGTTAATTTATAATAAATTATTAATCTGGATTAGTTTTTAGAGGTGATCCTGTAATCTCTCACTTACTGAATGCATTATGGGTGGGTGTAATTGATTTTTATAATACTTATTTAATTCTTAATGCTAGAAAATGACCAAAACGTTTTTCAATGAGAGGCAGTGAACTTGTGTGACCCTCACTGCAGACTCGGCGCGTCGCTCCGTGTTTGGAATGACTGCTCACTCTCATTAGACAGCAAGGGCAAGCCAGGGTCCTTGGTGGGGAGAGCACCAGGAAAGGGCTCCAGAAAGACCCAACATTTCTTAATTCAGACTGGCAAGAGGCTGCAGTGATACTGCTTGTGATATCCCTGAGTGTGTGCAGCCCCTGCTCACGCTTGGCTGGGCCCCGCTTGGGCAGCGCTCGGTGCTGAGCTGGGAGTGAGGAGTGTCCTGCTGGTTTTCTGCCATGCCAGTCTGAGTTGGATTCGGCTGTGGAGCACCTGCTCTCCTGATAGCAAGAGGAAAACTGTGATTATGGCTCAGTAAATACAGCTGAACTCCAGTGCTGGGAGATCTGAGGCAGGAACAGAGCTTGCCAGCACAAAGAATCAGTTGGATTTTCAGCGATAGAAATTTATGTTTTGGGAGCTGGGATCAGCTAGAATATGTCACTTGTCTTTTTTTTTTCCTTTTTCTTTTTTTTTTTTTTTTTTTTACAAAAATCAGTGTAAGCTGCAAACTGGTGGAAAATAGAAAGATGAACATAGGAGCAAAGATGTACCTTAGGACACATGTCACTTGTTGCAGTGCAGCAGAACAGCTTAGAGAGAACATCTGCAGTTGCTAAAGCTGAAACAGGAATCCCTGAGGTAGACCCCATAATTTTCTTGTTTTAATTTCTTTAATTTCTTTTTATTTTTATCTTTCTTTTGCCTCTTATTTTTAAAAAGAGTGAATTCACTTTTGCATCCTTTCAGGGCTTGAAGGGAGCCTACAGGATAACTTGGTAAGGAATTGTTTGCAAGGGCATGTAGGGACAGGGCCAGGGGCACAGGTTGCCTAGAGAAGCTGTGGCTGCCCCATCCCTGGAAGTGTCCAAGGCCAGGTTGGAGCAACCTGGGCTAGTGGAGGGTGTCCCTGCCCATGGCTGGATGGTCTTGAAGGTCCCTTCCAACCCAAACCATCCTGTGATTCTGTGAAGAGTCTTCAAACTGTGATCTTGTTGCTTGAAAGGCAACAAAAAACCTTCAGCATTTTCCCAAAGGTTTTCAGAGGGGAGTGTGTGTTGAAAGAAGGCATTTGAAGAGGTTTCCACAGCCTTTTTTAAGGCTCATGCAGGAGAAGGATGTACAAGTGGACATGTAGGAACTGGAGTTGGAGTGGGATCATTCAGGGCCCAGCTGGCAGTGAAGCAACCATGACAGCACTCCCTCCTTGTGCCCCAGACATCCACCTAAATCACACTGTTCCTGCATTAAATATGTTTGAGAGACGCGGCAGGAAACAGAGAAAACTCTTTCAAAGGCTCCCTCTCACTTCACTTTGAAGCATAAATTATATTGATTGGTGATGGGTAGACATTGAGTTTGCATCTCACTGAAGGGTCAAGATTTTGTAAATGTGATTGCACAGCATAAAGACATAAGGAAGAATTTCTTTTAAAAACCTGCTAAAGTGGGGACAAGCCAAGGCTGGCCAGCTGAGGCAGGGACATGATAAACTGAAATCCAAAATTGCTCCTTGCACACTCACACTGACTATCACATATTCCAAGACCATTTAAAGAGAGGATGAAAATTTGTTCAGATATTTATTGATTTTTTAAGTGACTTTTAACAATTGACTTAAAGGAAAACTCATATCATAGAATCATAGAGCGGTTTGGGTTGAAAGGGACCTTAAACATCGTCTTGTTCCAACCTCCTGCCATAGAACAATTTAAAATACTGCTCTCTGTACCACACCAAGGGCATGGTTTGGCAGGGGGGAAGGTCTCCTGTCGTGGGGGAACAAGGCATAGTGGCCTTGTGCTGGAGATCCTCCTGCAGAAGAGTTCCAGTGCAGCACTGTGGTGATGGAGCTCTGTGTGTGCAGCTTCCCTCCAGGACAGCTCCCCTTGGAACTGGCTCTAAACGTTTTTATTCTTTGCAGGTGAAAAAAGCCAAGATGCAGGAATCCAGGGAACAGAGCCTGAGGTATGGGATTTGGAATTTGATTTTATTGTGGAGGAGTTCTTAGTGCCCTTTCATCGTTATAAAGCTTTCATTTTAGAACCTTGCCTGTTGTTTTATTTTTCACAGAGCTCGGGCAAATATATAGTCCCTTTTGTGTTTAATATAATTTTGAGATTAAGTTCCAAATAAAACAATAATTAACTGGCCCTTTGGTATTAAGCTTTTATAATAGTGGCTATAAAGAGTCTTAATGGCATCATAAAGCCTGTTTTTCACAGAATGTAATGAGACTGACAGGTACTGCATATAGCATTCATTTATTTTGGTGAGACTCACACTATTTTAATAATATCTGTGCTATGGTTCTCGATACAACTATGTGGATAACTGCTCTGAGAAATTAAACCCTCTTGAATTGGTAGCCTCTCCTATTTAAAGCTGTTGTGTGATACTTCATTTAGCCTCAGTACATGCTTTTTGCATTATTTTATTTAGGAATGGATAATTATTATTACTTATAATGAGAATAGCTATATTAGGATTTATTCTGTTCCTCTGAGTACAGTCAATACAGTGAAGAAAAAGATTTCTTTTGGGAGTCTCTGCCACCCCAATAGGAGTGAGGAGGAAACACCACCATTTCTGCAGGAGTGGACGTGGTATATTCTAAAAGTTAGAAATTTGAGCTCATCATACAAGCTTCCTTTCTGGCCAATCTGAGGTTAGAGGAATCACATCCTACAAGGGTTTTTTCCCCTATGTTGGCTGCAAAGGGCCCAAAGGCAGAACAGGCAGGTCTGAACACACTGGGGTGGATGCTGTCCCTTCTCCTTCCATGTGTCACTGCAACCGTGGGTTGTCCCTGCTTCCCTACGGGTGCCAGGAGCTCGAGATTTGAGTTTAAACATCCTCGTATTGTATTGAAAAAGAGAAGAGGGAGGAAGGGTTAAAATTGCATTTCTAACTTGAATAAATATTCTGTTTAAATATTCTGTCTCAAGTTCGATGAAACTATACATTATTTTAAGTTTGACCAATGGATTAGTTGAAAAGAATTTACTGGACCTGTTTCTTCCATGCCCCTGCGCTGTGAGGGGTGGAGGAGGGAGAGAAAGTCAGGAGTTTAGTGAGCCCAGGAAGCAGGGAGTGGTGGGAGGAAGGTGTTTTAAGATTTGGGTTTATTTCTCATATGGCCCTGTGCTCCCTGTGCAGGTCATCTCAGGCACCCTTAGGCTCTCCCTGAGAGTTTAATTTGCTCATCCAACACAAAACCTGTGCAGTTATTTTTGCTGGGTTGCTGAGTACACTCGGGTCATGGAGGGAGACAGAAAGCCCTTTACTTGGTGCACACCTGAGCTATAAGCTGTAAGTTCCCTCTCAGCAGCAATAAGCAGTTACCTTGGCTCCTTAATCTTGAGAACATCAGCCTGAGAATGTCAAAACAACACACAGATGCCTCAAAACCTCATGAAAAGCTGTGTTGCAGAACTACCAATAATAAAACTAAGGCCAGGAAGTCAATCATCGAGGAAAAAGTTTCATTTAGAAACTACCTGTACTACCTACTTTATACATGAACAAAGAAACACTGACATGGAACTGAAACATTGCAGGACAAATCCAAAATAATCCAGTAACCTGCAAATATGTAAGTACAGAAGTGACTCCCAATTCAAGGGTGCTTCAACACTGGTCTTCAGGGCCACCACAACAGTCAGGCAGTGCCCATGGGCACAGGAGCCTGTGACAGCAGGGCCACACGTGCCACTCATGGCAGCAGTTCCTTGGCTGCTGCAGGCTGGGGGGCTGGAGGAGCCGAGGGGTGTATGATACCAGGCAGCAGTGCCCTGCGAGCTCCATCCTCCCCTGGGCTGCTCCTTCCCGCGGGCTGCAGGTGGAGCTCTGCTCTGGCACCTGGAGCACCTCTTCCCCTCCTTTCCCATGGATCTTGGGCTCTGCAGGGCCATTTCTCTCATATATCCTCACTCCTCTCTTCAGCTGTGTTTTTTTTCCCCTTCTTGAATACACACCTTATCCCACGGGTGCTCCCACTGTCGCTGATGGGCTCCATCTGCAGCAGGTGTGTCCTGGAGCCAGCTGGCTTTGGCTTCATTGGACAGGGAGGAAGCTTGTGGCAGTTTCTCAAAGAAGCCACCCCTGCAGTTCCCTCCCCTCCCCCCCCAAACCTGGCAAACCCCATATAGTTTAATGTCTAATTCCAGCTGTGGATCTCTCAGGATGCCAGTGTGAAATGTCAAAGAGCACAGGGCTAGAGTCCGTGAAGAGTCTGTTTGACTTGCTCAGAAAGGTTGAATCTGGGGGTTGTGATGCCTGAGGATGTTAATTTACAGTTCATAATGCTAATGCTGAGCCTTTGTTTGTCCTGGCAGTCATGTGAGCAACACAGAAATCAGCGATCAGAAACCTGAATCTTCAAGCCTTGGTTCAAACCTTCCCATGTCCAGTGAGAGTGAGTATCTCTAGAGTTCTGCTCCCACTGTCTTTCCTCTTTTCTTCCACTGGTCCCTTGCTTCAAGCTTTGTGTTCTGCTTGTAATCCTTAGCCTGCTCTCACTATCAGTTGTAAAGTGAATGTTCACTGTAGTGTTTACAAAGTGTTAATGCCTGATGGTAAGCAAATAGCTGTTTCTAACAAATATTTTTGTGTCACTGTCCCTCAGCTTGCTGCTGGGTACTGCTGTGTCCCATCTGCCTTAGGGTTGAGTTGATCAATTATAATGACTATTGTAAAAGGTGGTTTATAAATCATTATCTCTACACAGCTGCTTGGGTCTTGTAGCAATAGACTCTGAACTGTATTGAATGTCTGCAGAAAGGCCTTAGGAAATAACCAGAGAGGGAACAGGCAGGAAGTACAAAGACTGCATAGTAAGTGAGAAGGGGGATGTATCCTTTCTTCTGGAAAAAGAGGGCTGGAGGTTATTAGGAAAGTCAGATTCCTGTGTGGAAGATCTTTGACTACTGATACATATTTCTAAGTGTAAATCGGCTTATCCTGACTGGAAACCTGGAATGTATAACTTTCCACTGTAATTGATTTTATCTTTGCTATTTTAATCCATGTGCTGTGATGTTGCAGGAGTCACCAGAAGTTTTAGTCTGCAAAATATGTTGCCTAACTGGATAAGCCATTAACAAATCCCAGAAATTGCATGCAGTATAATTGTGTGGTTTTTTTGCTTTTGTACGCCATTACCTAATTCTTTATAAGCTATTTTAAAAGTAATAATTCTAGAAATATCATTACTACATTACTATTCAGATGAATATTGACATGCTTTAAAAAAGCCCCACAAACCTAGACGTTTTTGCAGGAGAGATGCTGGAACATCTGACAAGTGTCAAAGCCTTCAGGTCTGAAAGCTCCCAGTTTGTGTTTCCTGTTCTACACTTGTGCTGTGTGGGTTTCACACCATGAGTAAAGGCAAGCGCTGAGGAGCAGAGGAGGGTGATTCATGGACCATTCAGAAGGTTCAGAGCATGTGGCTGATGGTTTGTACTTCTCAGATGGTAGTCTTCAGGTGACACCGAGAGAGTAGAGGGGGCAGAATGCACATTGGGGTTAGGGTTGCCTGTGCCAACTGTCTTGCTCAGTGGGTGTAACTGAGGAAATGTTAAACCACGTGGTGATACAAGAATAATAATGTGGGACTGTTCAGATATGGAAAACCCAAATTGTTGTAGCACATCATTGGCATCTGGACCAAGTCCCAGGGCAGAGTATGCTGTTAGCCATGACCACGTGCCTTTTGGAAGGCTGTTAATCAAGTCACTCCAGAGGGAGCCGGGTCTTTTGTAGCCTGGATTCCCCTCCTGGGCAGGAGTGAAGCCCTGGGTGCTTTGTCTGCTTCCAGAGAGGAATCAGCTGGATCCACAGCAGTGCAGCTGTGTTTACTAAGGGTTTGGGTATGGTGCCTGTAGATCCAAACTGATTAACCCGTGTACTGTTGTGATGGTTCAGACCTGGCTCCCTGCCAAATGCCTAAACCCCCAGTAGCAGCCCCCCCTTCCCCTTCCCTTCTTCCCCCAGGGCAACGAACTATGCAAATTGAAAAAAACCCAAAATCAAGCTAGTTATATAACAATATATATTTTATGTATATTACAGTTATATACAGTTAAGATGCTATATGCACAGCAAAAGGGAATCCAAACACCCTCTGAAGGGATAGGGAAAGGGGAAAAAGGAACAAAAGGAGACAAAAAGGGACACCGAGTAGATATACGCAATCAAACCCAAGAACTAGTAAAATAACTAGTAAAACAAATCTCACCACGTCCCTTAGAAAAGCAGGATTGGCAGACACGGCCAGCACTCTCCAAACCTCCACGTGGCAGGTCAGTGGACGCTGCAGGCCTCAGCCTTAATAAGCGAGACCAGCGCAGGGACCCACTGTTCCTGAAACTCGCCGGAAGAGAAGAGAACGAAGGCCTCTCCTCCCTTCTTATTTGAACCCTGATTTACGTAAAAATCGTATGGAATACTGGAACACTGCCCCTTCCTTGGTTACAAACTGGTCACTAGGGAAGGCCTAGATTAAAACCACTACAACTGTGCAGATGCACAGTCAAAAGAAGTTGGAGCTCAGAGCAGCATCATGCACTGTTATGCATGTGGGGCTGCAGGGAGCCAAATTCTGTGCTGGGGTCCTGCCCATCCTTGCTTTCCTATTCTGATGGATAGCTGAGTATTTACTCAGGTCAGTTGATGTGAATCCAGGGGGGGTTTAATGGCTCTTGGGTTAAGCCATAGCAAGTCAAGCCCCTTTCTCCACCCCGACCTGTAATCTGTAACTGAGGGCTGTCTCACACAGGGTGTACCAGGGCCATAGGCTGTGCTGAGTGAGAACATCTGAAACATTTCCTCCTTGGACTTGCAGACTGAGCCACTCTGTCTTTCCAGTTTCAGTGGATTTATTCAAGCAGAAAAATGGAAACATCTGGTTAAGTGAAACTGCCAGATTTCTTCAGAGGAATCTCTGGGCCTTGTGCACTCCAGCTGTGCTTATTGCATGTGTGGGGTTAAGTTTGTGGAGCTTGAGCCACTCTTTTTTACAGGAAAGACAGATTGCTGGAGCCATGCTGGGGTAGAGTATGTAAGGGAAGAAGAGAGCTTGGCAAAACAAGCATTTGATCTCTGCTCCAGGACACAGAAATGTTGTGCTTGGTGCAGATGAAGCCCCTTTGACATACATGCAGGGTTTTGGGCAGGAGTGAAATCAAAGTTTTGTCATGACAGTTGTAAGAACTGATGGTACCAACTGATAAAGGGAAAGAGCACTGTTACACAGGAAGGAATAATGTGACTGACTGATATACCTGCTGTGAGGTGGCAAGAAGAACATTTTTGTTTAGGTTTAACAGTGTGTTTGGAGAATTTGCTTTGAAACAGATGTTCAGAGCACTTTGTAAATCCTGTGTCTTGGTTGAAATGTACTGTGAGTACTGACATTTGTCTTTATTTGTTGAGTTTTGAAAGTACCTCTGTAATTATACAAACTATTTTTTTTTCAGTTATGACATGCACTGATTATATCCCAAGGTCATCAAATGATTATACCTCACAAATATATTCTGCAAAGTAAGTCAAGCAATTGTTACTGAATTCTGTAACTCTTACTTCTTTCTGAAGTAATCTTTATGCATTTCTCTAATGCTGTAAATCCCACTTTCATTCTGCTGGCAGCAGATGCTAATTGCTGTGGACGCTGAAGCCAGCAGAAGTCACTCTTTGGCTTTAGTGACTGTTGTTTTATGATCACAAGGATAAATAAGCTCCTTCACAATAGTCTTGGTGGTTAATACCCATAATATTTGACAAATAAACAAATTGAACATAAATAAATATAAGGGAAATATGAGATTCATTCACCATGTTTAGGGATTTTTGTAGTTCTGCCCGTTGGAGCAGGATAGGCCTTAACCCCCTGCTTGCTTTTGTGTAGTGTCTGTGTGTGTCCCACTGGTTTTACACGTACTACTAAACTGCAGTAGCTCTAGGTGAGGCATGATATCTGCTCATGCCTGTTGAAATGGGGAATTTGTCCTTCCCAACTCGCCCTGCCATCCCAGTCCTGGAATGAGCATCCCAGAGGAGGGAGTTTCTCTGGTGTCACTGCTGGCAGCACCTGTTAACTCAAGAGCCTGCCTTGGGAAGTACAAGGAGCTTATGGTACAGAGCACGTGTCAGTCTGAATAGTTTCTTCTTTCTGAAGCCATTTTTTAATGTGTCTTCTGGTTTGGAGGCTGAAAGATGCATGAAGTAAATGGTTCTTTCTGCCCTTTGTTCTCCCTTTTCACTAAGGCCATATGCACATATCCTTTCTGTACCGGTGTCGGAGACAATGAGCCCTTATCCTGGTCAGCCTCAGTACCAAGCACTACAGCAGTCCCAGCCCTACACCATCTACCCCCAGACCACCCAGACCTATGGACTACCTCCTTTCGGTAAGAAGTGACTTTTTAAAGGCTTTTTGGTACCTGCAATTATTGTGTTATGTCTAATTAAAGAGCCAGTGTTAGGCTTAACCAAGGGTGTTGGAGAGAAGAGTTTGTAGGAGACTTAAAGTGTGACTTAAATTGTAGGTGGGCACTGATCTTTTGATAGGACTTCATCTTGTAAAATGTGATTTCTTACAAAATTTTTTCCCTGGCTGTTAATTTGGATGACTCCCCATGAAGTTTGCCAGATGGTTCTTAGTTTGGGATCATAATTTTCTCCAGTTGTGCTACAGCTGTGTTTGGGCAGTTTCCTTGTCAGTGAAATGACACAACACCCCATACTGTAGCATCTCTGCTGAAGGTGTTTTTTCTTTCCTTTCTTGCTGGCCAAGATTTAGATATTTTTGTTATTTCATCTTTCACCAAATGAGATGTCATGCTAAAATGTCCCCAAGTTTACTAGGCAAATAATTTACTTAAGTTGTTCTAATAACTGAGCCCTCTGATAGCCATTCCAGTCTTTGCAAATGCTTGAAGGGTCAGAGTTCTGTTGTCACTAAAGCTCCAAGATGGGGTTTGAACTGTCCACCCTGTGCATAGAGGGGGAAACACAGATCTGGAGTGTTGAATTGTTCTAGAAGATAATGGCTGACTTTCTTGATGCTGTATAAAGGGAGCTGAGGATGAGTAGCACAGACAGAAAATACGTAACTTCTGGGTGGGTTAAGCTGGTGAAAGGAGCTGCCTGGTCTTTCCTTATACTCTGTACATTCGAATCATAGAATATCCTGAGCTGGAAGGGACCTACAAGGATCATCAAGTCCAACCCCTGTCCCTGCACAAGACACCCCAACAATCCCACCCTGTCCCTCAGAGCGTTGTCCAAGCCCTCCTGCAGCTCTGGCAGCCTTGGGGCTGTGCCCACTGCCCTGGGGAGCCTGTTCAGTGCCAACCACCCTGTGGGGGAAGAACCTTTCCCTGAGATCCACCCTGAGCCTGCCCTGACACAGCTCCAGCCATTCCCTGGGGGCTGTCCCTGCTCCCCCAGAGCAGAGATCGGAGCTGCCCCTCGGGAGGAGCTGCAGCCCCCGCTGAGCTCTGCCCTCAGTCTGCTCTGCTCCAGCTGCACACACCAAGTGCCCTCAGCTGCTTTTCCTAAGGCTTCCCTTCCAGACCCTACCCCGTCCTCATGACTCTCCTTTGGACACTCTTCAATAGCTTTAAATCCTTCTTATACTGAGGTGCCCAAAGCTGCCCCAGTGTTGAGGTGAGGCGGCCCCAGGGCAGAGCAGAGTGGGACAATCCCCTCCCTGATGCCCCCAGGACAGGGTTAGCCCTCCTGGCTGCCAGGGCACTGCTGACTCATGTTCAACTTGTCATCAACCAGGACTCCCAGGTCCCTTTCCTCAGGCTGCTCTCCAGCTTCTCATTCCCTGGTCTGGATGAACGGCCAGGATATGGAAGTGTCAGGCACTGGGGAAAAAAATCCACATGACAGTTCCCCCCACATATCACATTATATAACTGATTATTAAAAATGAACATTTTAACTTCTCTTTTTATTTGTAATATTGCCCTGCTTGGTTTCTTACGTAAATATTGTATAATGTTGCCAGCTCTCAAAAAATGGAAGGTAGTAAAGGCTGTTTTGTCCCTTAGCACCCAGCTCTGATGAGAGGGAGAGCATCACCCTCCTATGCAGAGAACTGGGGGAGCACTCCAGCTGCCCATGGAAGTGGTGGAGTCACCACTCCTGGAAGTGTTCCAGAAATGTGTGGATATGGCACTCGAGGACATGATTTGGTGGTGAACATGGTGGTGGTGGTGGGTTAATGGCTGGACTTGATGATCATAAAGGTCTCTTCCAACTTTAACAATTTTGTGCTTCCAAGTGTCTGTCTCAGGGGCTTGTGCTCATGCTACACAGCCAAATGAACTTAGCCTCTTGCAGATTTATCTGTAGTGCTAAAACCTTAGTATTTTGATGTGTTTTGATGAATTTTTCTTTACTTGAAGAATAAGATGTCTTTGAAAAATACCAGCTACATTTCTGGCTTTTATTAGCTGCTGACAGCTTTTCTATAGATCACAAAACAATTGATTTATCATGATATATTTTGAAAGATAATAAGTCCAGGCTCAGCTTTGTTAAAGATAAATTACTAATACTGTAATTACTGATGGTTGCTGGAACATACTCCTCTTCCCTGGGTGCCTGCACTTTGGTTTCAGTACCTTGTTGCTCTGGTTTTTGCTTTATTTAACAGTGGCTGGTGGTTTCCTTTGCTTCATTTATTTGGTGTTTTTTGATAGTTTGTTGTGGATGGTGCACTGAAGCTGTTTGGTGTGTTCTTGTGTGCTTTACCATGTCAAGTGTTGGGTTTTTTTAAAGGCATATATTTCTAAATATGTGGAGTGCTCCAGTGAAGTTGTTAAAAAAGGTGTTTTAGACTTCTAAATTTTGGAGAGAAGGAGTGAGTGTGTAGGGGTTTTTTTTTGTGTGTTCTGTGCGTGATGTTTTGTCAGTGGCAGTAGCAGTGACTGTATTTGAGAAGGGTGTTTTTTTTAAATTCAAAGATTCTGGAATACATGGATACTCATCTGCTTCATTGTTATACTCTGAATGTAATACTGGAAATTCTTCTGAAGACCTGGCAAGAGATTTGCATTTTCTGTTGACTTCAGAGGAACTTTCATCTGCAAAACATCTGAAATGTGATCAGTTACTGAAATATCTTGGTGGGGATTTTTCAGGTCTGTTGTTAAACACCTAAATTTTTAGTGTGAACTTAAATGTTAGGAAGATGTTAAAAGTCATTATTTCCAGTAATGGAAATCATACTGGAGTGGAGTGTGCTGAGTCATACTGAGAAGATGGACCTTGCATGGTGTGTCAGAGAGGTGGAGGGCAGAGGACTGAACGTGCACACTGCAGAGGGAATTCCGCAGATTGTTTCTGCTCACAGTATCTCCAGAGAGCAGGTGAGAGCCAGCAATGTGGTCAGATGTTTTACCAGCACCAGAAGGCATTTCAGTGCTGGGTGTTTGTTTCTGTGCCAAAAAGAAGGCACCGTGGATTATCTAACTGGAACAAAACAGGGTGAAATTCAAGCAAGCTGACAAACACAAACACAGTTCTTGAAGTCGCTCCAAGTCAGGACACTGCCTTCAGTGCTCTGCCAGTTTGTCACCTCTCCTGAAGCTTTGGTGCATTGTGCCTGGAGAGATTTTATTAAAGATTTATTAAAATGAGAGTAATGACATGCAGGCTGCATAAATGTAGCTGTAAGTTGGTCTTAGAAACATCATGGATGTGATGGTTTACATTAACTCAAGAGAAACCTACAAGTGATGGGGTGTGCTGTGTGTCCTGGGGCATCCTGTGACGTGCGGTGCTGCCGCTGGACATGGAGGGGTCTTGTTCCCCTCTCCCGGCTTCTTCTCTGTCATCCTTGAGGCAGTGCTGGCTCATAAATGCTGTCCTGCAGAATGAGAAGGGAGTGCCCTCAGGCCAGGAGTGTGCCTTGCTGGATGGACAGTAGGACATGTCTGGGACAGAGAGACAGTCATGGAAGGCAGGGGCTGCAAGATTCTCTAAGGCTGAGCTGGGTCAGCTCCTGCACTGAATCCAGCCAGTGCTGCCACCTCTGCTGTGTCTGACCTGGGGTCACATTCCTTGGGTGAGCATTATCCTGCAGCATTCCCAGTGGGTTTGTGTTTCGCTGTCAGGCTATTCGGCACTTCTGTGTGTGCTGTGACCATCACATTGTGTTGCTGTCTGCTCCTGGTCCCTCTTTTTTGTATGGAGGGAGCTGCTGGTTACTGTCCCCTGTAAAAACTGCTCACCCATTTGGAGATGGTGGCACTCCCTGGCCAGACTAAACAAACACAGCTATTCCCACTCTCCTTAGAGGATCTGTTTCCGATATGTTTTGTCCTGGAGTTTCTATAATATATCTACAATCTTTCTTAGATCAGCCTTTCCCTTTTGTTTGCTAATTACTGTGGTTTTGAAATGGTAACAAAGATGCAACTTAAGTGTCAAACTGTAGGACTGGCTGTACAGAGGGGAGTGATTTAAATTGACTCATAGGTGTATGTTTAGATCAGGTATGTAAATAAATCAAAGGGCCATTGGAGAATTTATTTCTGACAAAGCTGCAGTGACCTCTGGGAGCTGCTGCTCTTGTCCGGCTCGATGGGCTCATAGCCCATGGCTTGTCCTGCTGGAGCAGGTGGAGGGCTGCAGGTGGCTTCTGCTGCCCTGGTACTGGTTTTGGAGGGTTTAAAGGGAGGGTTAAAAGGTCTTCCTGATGGCCCTGAACTCTGTGTCTAGCTCCGAACATCCTTTGTCCCTCTGCTTTGCACACTCTTGCTTGTTTTTAAGCAGATCCTCTCAACCTATTCCTGCTTTCTAACCAGGGCAGGGGAGAACTGTCTTTGACTTTGGCTGTAGATCTGGAAACACTCAAAGGAGAGCCTGAAGAGCCTTGAAGAGCAAGGCCTGAGCCGAGCTGCCTCAGTGGGACACTGTTGGCACCTGTCAGTGCAGTTGCCTTGACCCCAACGTGGCACCTGAGCTGAACCCCACTGCTGTGGGTGCCCTGGACACAGAATTGCAGTCACTCGGCTCTCTCTGTGCTGTGCCCAGGCTTGTTACACAAGCTTTCCAGAGCAACTGGAAATCCAGAAGAAACATTTAGGGTTTAGCTGTTTTTGTTTGTTTGTTTGTTAGTTTTTTGAGCTCTATATTTGTTGTTGTCAGTCTTTGAAAATTACTGACCTGTGGCTTGTTTTAAAATACTCAACCCAAAGCCCAGTGAATTAGTGGAAGTGCTGACCTTGACCTTCCTAGGTCCCAACTTGAGCCTAGCTGTGTAACAGCTGATGGGACTTGCAGTGCTGTTCAGCTCAGCCTGTGCAGAGGGATTGGCAGGTCCTTTATTCCCACAAGGCAGTGAATCTTAGTGACACTAACAGATTTTTAGTTGAAAGCTTTACGAATCGGTCTTGTTGGTGCTTTTAATTTTCTCTTTTTCAGCCAGTTTTGTCAGCAGATCTAATCTGTGCACAGCCTCACAGCCAGTGCTCACTATTGCCGAAATTAAACATTTTCCATGTGTCATTTGTTACTCTGTGATGAGCAAAATCCTTGCTCTGAGGTAGCAGCATGCTTTTTGGTCCCAGCATATTTGTAACTGGTCCAATTTATCTGATTCAGGTGCACTGTGGCCAGGTATGAAACCTGAAAGTGGTTTAATTCAGACTCCATCTACAAGTCAGCACAGTGTTCTTACCTGCACTACAGGGTTAACCACAAGCCAGCCCAGCCCAGCACATTATTCTTATTCCATTGAAGGTAACTTGGCATGGTTTTTATCTGCATCTCTCTCCACCTAACTGAGTCCAGGTAGCAAACTAGAGAGGCTTGCCCGCTTGTCCCTGGTTTGTGCATGCTTCTCCATGCTTTGCCTCTTTTCTCTTCGTGCCTGTGTGTGTTTGTGTTTGCCTCGTGCCTGTGTGTGCCCCAGGCTGGCTCGTTGGTGCCAGGCTGGGCTGAACAGGCTGAGGAGCGAGTGGGAAGGGGAGACTCAATGTTGTGTTCTTGCATGCTTTACTGGGAGTGCTCTTGCATTTCTCTTTGTTTGTGGTCTTTAGCTTGACATCAGGAATTTTGAAACATTTGGTTTTAATTCCTTCTGGAGGTAGATGGCTCTTGCACATCACACTCACACACCAGGTTGGTAGATCTGCTAGGAAGTGAATTTCTCAGTATAGAACTAGCCTACAAATATTCCAGCTGCTGGAAGTTGCACATCTGAGAAGTCAGGTGCTGAATTTCACCACTGTCCACAGCAGTTTTTAGGAGTGAATGTGCCAGATAGCCAAATAATGGAATGTTGTTGCTTATGGCAAATATGTACAACTTTATTTTTTAGGCTGGATTTTTGCCGTTTATGTTTTGGTGAGGAACTGTGAAATTTGTCTCTGAAAATTTGTCTCTGAAAAATTTAAAAAGTGTTTCAGGAATTCCTTATCTGTTTCTTGTGGAATACTGTCATAGACTAATTCAGGGATTTCAGGAGAGCTTTAGTTCAGCTCCTGCTCAAAGAGTAGTTGATACTGGATTCAGAGCTGGCTTGCTCAGAGCTTTATCTAGTTGGGTCTCCAAAACCTCTGAAGATGGAGATTTTGCCAATTCCAGCACCTGACTGTCATCATGGTGGAGCTTTTTTTGTCAAGTCAAGGAGAGCATCTCCTCTCTTTCCCCTTTCCCCTTTCCCTTTTTCCTTTCCAGCTGTGACCATTTCCCTCCTTCTCCAGCTGTGACCCACAAGCAGAGCCTGGCTCTGTGAACTCTGTGCAGGTATCAGCAGGCCATGGCAGGTCCCCACAGCCATCTCCTCCCCCAGCTGGACAGCACCTCCCTGCCAGACTGCCCCTCACAGAGCACGTTCTCCCCGACTGCTTTGGTGTCTCTTTGCCAGACCCACTGAATTTTATCAACATATTTCTTGTGCTGAGGCCACAAACTGAATGCCATCTCCAGATGTGGTCTGATAAGTGCCAAGAAAGGGGAAATAATTCTTAAAATTAGCACTAAGTGGGTTTTAGCATGTCTTTCACTGACAAGAAGGCCACATGCTATGTCATGGTACTTGCTCAGCTAGCATCACTGTGACAGTCAATGGCCCAGTGTAATGTTTATCCTTAATTTACTTTTCACATTCATACTGTGAAGAAAACAATACTGGAAATACTCCCCTTCTTCCAGCGTGACCCTCCTCCCCATATTCCCACTGGCAGAATGAATTACCATGTTTTATAGCACCTGCTTGAACTGCCGAGGATCGGGAATGGTTCTGCACAATGGGACCCATGGCAGATTTCCCAGTGATGTCCCATGGGAGCAGGTGGATCCCTGGGGATTGCTGAGGGGACAGACTCATGTCAGGCCTGGCTCTGCGGAAGAATTATAAAATCACAGAATAATTTAGGTTGGGAGGGACCTTAAAGATTATCCAGTTTCACTCTCTGCCACAGGCAGGGAATCTTCCACTATTCCAGACTGATCCAAGCCCTGTCCAACCTGGCCTTTGACACCTCCAGGGATGGGGCAGCCACAGCTTCTCTGGGCAACCTGTGCCAGGGCCTCCTTGCTGTCCCAGGGAACAATTTCTCCCCAGTATCCCATCTAACCCTGCCCTCTGGCAGTGGGAAACCATTCCCCCTTGTCCTGTCACTCCAGGCCCTTGTCCAAAGTCCTTCTCCAGCTCTCTTGAAGCACTGGAAAGGGCTCTAAAGTCTCCCCAGAGCCTTCTCTTCTGCAAGCTGAACAACTCCAGCTTTCTTAGGCTTCCACTGAGATGGAATCCTTCCCCATAGGAGAAAAGTTTTAATTGTTGCTGCTGGGACAATGTGTTATGTGAGGAGTTTCCCTGCAGGCTCCTCTCTGGAAGTGTGCAGAAGTCACCCCAACTGTGTAAATGCTGTCAATTTTTGGTAAAACTTGTTGCACACTGGCAGGAAACTTTTCCTCTTTCGGATTCTCATCAAATTAACAAGCAGCCAAGCAAGGGATGAGATTGGTACAGGGGGTGGTGCAAGGGAGATGGTGGAGACGAGAAGCTGCAAGGATGAACAAAGTTGCTTTATTAATATTCCCTGGAATACCTGTCTTTTCTCTCCACTTACATCATCAGGGTGATACACAGTTGTCCAATGCTACTGACAGGAGGGGAATTTCGGTGCATGGGTCTGGGTTTGGCTCTCTTAAAATGATTGAAGCAAAACAGATTGGGATGAATAAGGCAGGGGAGGTAAGGATGTAGGTCTGGAAAAGGGGGACAAAGAGGGAAGAGTCACAGCACCTTCAAGGCAATGCTTGTGTTTGCTGACCTTCTAAACCTGAGGCCTTGAAGTGGTCCCTTTTGGCAAATCTGTGCCAAATATCTTTGTGTGGTTCTGGCCCATTCACATGTAAAAGGAACCGGCCCACAATGCAGAAATATTGGTTCATCTGTGTGGTGGGAGCTGTTTGGAAAGATGTGATCTGTAGCATTGTACAGATACAGGGTAATTACAAAGAATGTTGGAGGGAGACCAGAGTTAAGATAAACATTGAAGTTCATATGAGGGAATGCCAAACCTTGGAATCTTTTTTCTATGATTTCTTAACTTCTGTAATCAAATCTCAGTGGAGAAGCAGTCTCTGCAGAGCACTGCAGATGAGAATCGCTTTCTGTTTGCTCCCCATAACAATCTTGAGAGCAGTGGGGGAACAATCTCTCTTCCAGAGAGTTCCTCTGCCCTGGCTGCATGGCAGGTTTGGTTGGTTAGCGAGGGTCTTTTCTGGAGAGCTGGACTTTGTAGGGGCCTAGGAGGAGACCTTCTCTTGAGATCATGACAGGCTCAGTAGTTTCCACAGGTGTAGTTGGAAGGAGTTTGATTTGGAAGCTGCCCCCTGTTCTCAGCAGTTGTTACGAGGAGTGTCTGTGACAGTCCCTTGGCTCTCACAGCTGGGCCTCTTGTAGCTGTGGAGTTACTGTAGGGCCTTGATTGTCTTCATGGCCATTATTGCTGTTCAGTGCAGCCCTTCTGCCTTTTGCTAAATATTCTCCCCCCAAAATTCTCTCCCCTCTGTTTTGAACAGTGCTGCTCCTGTTTGTGAGGGGATTCCCAGGGGCTAATTACTTGTTGCTGCTTCCACAGAGATGCCACCCTTCACATTTCTCACCTCCTGTAAACACTGTGTGTTTCTGCACCTCTTTTAAGATATGTTCCTTTTGTTTTCTCATCTATTTTGAGGCAAATTTTGGATCCATTCCTCTTTCCAGGAGCCACCAGCTAGTATCTGTGCTTGCCATAACACAACGTACACAGATTGAGAGTTCCTGGTGGGTCTGTTTTCCTGGGGCTCCAGTTCTGGGCTGAATTCTGCATGGTGGTATTTGCAGGAAGCGAGGGCTTTTTTCAGAGTGATGGTAAAGTAGGGGATACCATGGATTTCTGCAGGTCTTCACATAAGCATCTAAAAGTGATTTTTGGTTTTATTTGTGTGCAGAGGTAGGTGGCTTAGAAAAGAAAGTAATTCTTGGTGGCACCTGGTTTTATACATCCTGGTTTTGTTGGTGCTGATTTCACTATTTTTTGTTATCCCTGAGGGTCCCAAAACCCTGTGTGGGTTTAATGGAGTGGCACTGGGGCT
This sequence comes from Pyrocephalus nanus, assembly GCA_038380795.1. Lineage (NCBI taxonomy): Eukaryota > Metazoa > Chordata > Aves > Passeriformes > Tyrannidae > Pyrocephalus > Pyrocephalus nanus. The sequence goes on from CM076285.1 coordinate 500,530, forward strand.
GCAAAACCCCCAAATCTGCTAAACAACTTGTTCCCAAATGCTGCTCTAGCAGCCTCTCCTGTGTTTTGTGTCAACTGAATGCAGTGACATGAAGGCTATTAAAGGCTAGATCTACCATTTTCAACTTCATACTAGCAACTACATATCTGTAAGAATTTGTCCTATGAGCTGTTGACAGAATATTTCAGAAAGTCACATCCAAAAAGCCATATTCTAATCTCACAGGGATGTGGGGAGAGATGTTCACTTTCTCCAGTAGAAAACAAACTTTTTCTGCTATTGGAAATATTCCTTACTCGTTCCTTAAATTTTTTGATCTAATTAGACTAAATATGCCAAGTTCAGTGCAGAGATAAATTTTTAATCAGAACTGATTTTAATCAGAACTTTAAACACATTCACATCCTTTTTATTGATTTATTCTGATTCATTTTCAACTGCTTCTGACTGAGCATCAGAATATGATTGTTGTCTTATCAAAATGTAGTAAAAATGTGAAACCTTTCTAATTCTACACCAGCTGCTTAGCAGCCATGGAGGGAAAAGGCTTCTGAACCATTTGAAAGGACTTTTTGAAGAGTAAAACAGCTTCTCTGTAAGCCCAGTTGAAATGTAACTGGTGTCAAAATAGATCCCATCCCTTTTTTGGCTGTTAGCAGCAGAGTGCTGCTAGAAGCACAAGTGCTTGCACATGTGCCTAGTAAGTATTTATTTCACAACTTCTCATGTCCTGTGCTTTTCTAGAAGCATTTAATGCAGTAATTCTTAATTTTACAGCATCAACTACCAATGCCAGTCCAGTTTCTACATCATCAACTGTTGTCAATATTTCCACGTCGGCAGTAGCCAGCATCTCACAGGTAAATCTTCCTTGGTAAATTTATCTGCAGTGTCTCCTTCACCTTTGTTTAACACGTTTAACTCAAAATTAACATGGGAACACCAAGTATTTGCATCACTTCAAATGGAGCACAGTGGTACTGGAGTTGCAGGGCTCAGTGTGTAACTCAAAGTCACTGAATCACTCTTGCTATGTCTGACCGAGATGCTTCTCCCTTTGACCTTAGCAACAAACTGCCTTCATCCTTTCAAAGCTCGTGCCTCATCTGCAGATTGTGAGGTGAGTCTTCAACTGAGATTTCTGCAAGAGAGAGAGTGTTGGAAGAAACAGTAGAACTATTTTGAAGACTTAACCTACAGGGAGGATTAGGGGTGGATGGTTTTTGGATGCCTTTGTTCTCCCTCAGCAAGAATAGGAAAGTAGGTGGTATACAACCCCCAACCCAGTAAAGTAGGAGGTACATTCTGATGGTGCTAGAGTAGAATGAAATCAAACAGCCCTGCAAGCTAGCACAGAGCACATTCCCGTGCCTATCACCTCCATGGGTGGTAATACAGCCCTGTCAGTGGTTAACTGCCATTCTGAGGACACAAAGGGGCCCTGCAGTGTTCAACTTTGCAGAAAGAGAATACAGGAAGTGTGGAAAATGCAGTGGATGCACAAAAACTCTTCTGTGCTTATGCTGTTGCTTTATGGAGTTCTTTCAATAGCATAAACTTGCTTGGAACTGTAAGGGGAAAAAAGATTTTTGTTCAGTATTTCAAACCAAGGTACCTGGTTCACAAACCCAGGCTGTTCTTTGAGGCAATCAGGAGAGCACAGTGTGCCAGGACAGTGTGACGTGACATTTGGGGACACTGCTTTTTTTACTGTCAGTATCAGAAATGAAAATCCTCAAGCACAGCTCCATGTGCTCAGTGATCTCCTAAATGAATAAATACTTTCATAAATGGATACCTTTCATCAGAGCATGCAGAATAATTACTTGATGAAGTCAGGACGTAGTTTATCCTGTAGCTCTCGGGGCTGGGGTTGTACCCTCAGCCAGGGCCAAAGTCACTTTCTGTCCCTGTCAGCATATCGGGTATCAGGAAGGAAAATGCGAGACAAAACCTCACATTCCAGAGCACAGAGTGCACTGGTAACTTGGCATCCACTTAACTCCCCTGTTACTGTCATATCATTCATGATGAATTTGTTTTTGCAGACACTGGAGGCAGAGGAGTGGCTCTGGGATCGCTGGCCTCCTCTGCAAAAGCTGCATGCACAGGAGTCATTGATCAGAGCTCAGCCCTTTTTGGGAAATGTCTTACACATGCAGAAAGAAATAGCATAAAGTCAGCCTGTGGATTTTCCTCTGACAGGCTATTCTGGCACAAGAGCCGTCCCGATTCAGTGTTTTCTAACAGAGGTATCCTCCCAGCACTAACGCTTTTCTCCAGCAGGAGTATCCAACCTACACGATCCTTGGCCAGAGTCAGTACCAGACGTGCTACCCGAGCTCAGGCTTTGGAGTGGTGCCCCCAGCAGACAGCAGCACGGACAGCCTGGCGTTGGCCACCACCACCTACCCGGCTGAGAAAGCGACCGCGGCGGTGCCGGCGCGGGTGGCGCAGAGACCCCCGTCTGGTGAGGCTGCACCGGGGGCTGAGAGCACCTGTGCTCAGCAGTGCAGGGGCAGGCATGGGCAAAACTCCCCTCCTGAAGGTACTTGCAGCATCTTTTTGTGGTGGCCCAGACAGGACTCTTGCTTTCCTTGTCTCTGGTCTCACTGGTGTGCAGAGTATCGTGGTGGGCCAGCCAGACACGTATCAGAGATCTCCTCCTGCTGCCATGCTGAGATACCCACCACATGCTCTGCGTGCCCCAGGGAGAGAGAGGGGTGCTGGGGGTGACTTGAAGAGTTGCAGCAGCAGCTCCCTGGGGACTGGGTGTTCACTGGGGCTACAGGACAGTTACTGATATTCAATCTCAGTAGCTCCTGCTGCTTCTTTCCTCCCACAGCCCTGTGTTCAGATTACCTGACAGAGCTGCCAGGCCCAGTCGTGGGAGTCCCCTGGGACTGCTCCTGCATTCTCAGGAGCTGTGGTTCAGCCATCCCCTCTGACTGTGCTGGTCTCTGCCATGCCCAGCAGTACATCCCCTCCTTTCCTCTGCCTCATCACTGCAAACCCTGGTTGAACTGAGAACTGTTGTGCTGTGCTTTGCTCTGAGCACATCTGCATCTGCACAGCAGTCAGTCCCTGGCACTTGTCTGGTACAGAAGATTTTAGCTGATTTTAGGGAAGTAGGAAGTGTATTGAGAAGGTTTAATTGCTTGTTCTAGAGAAGTCACACCTTTGGCCATTCTCAGCAGTGCTAGGTTTTGTCCCAGCCTCAGAGGTGTTGGCTAAAATTCCTTCTTGAAGAACAGTTTCTTAAGTTAACCAAGGATGAAAGCAAAGACTCAGTGCTTCTTCCAGTGTCTTGTGCAAGGAGTTATGAGATTGTCCCTGTGTTGTTGAGCACTTTTAAATTGAAATCTGCCTGTTGCAGGTGGGAAGGCTGGGGAAAAAAATCCAGATTCCATTCATTTTTGTTGGTGCCCTGGGTCTGATTGGGCTGGAGGTAACTTTGTTCCCGGCAGCTGTGCTGGTGCTGTGTTTTGGATTCCTGACTAAAGCAGTACTGATAACACAGGGTGTTTTGACTCCTGCTGAACAGTGCTTTTACAGGGTCAGGGCTTTCTCCCCTCCACACTCCCAGCAAGCAGGCTTGGGGTGTACAAGAACCTGGAAGGGGTCACAGCTGGGACAGCTGACCTAAGCTGACTGAAGGGATTTTCCATACTATATAATGTCATGTTCAACAATAAAACTGAAGTAGAGGAAGAGGAGGGGGTGTGTGGTTTGGCTGTAGGGTGGCTCTTCCTTGGAGAGGGGCTGGGTGTCAGCCTGCTGGGGGAGGTGCTGAGCTCTGCAGAACTTTGCCTCCTTCATCTTCCCCCACTCCCATCAGGAGCACCTGAGCTCTGCCACATCCCCCAGCTCAGTCCTGCACCATGCAAGCAGGAATGGGTGGCTGCCAGTGAGGCAAGCATGCAAATCTGTAGTCTGGCCCTCAGTGAAGTTCCAAATCTCTCTCCAAACCTTTATCTGATGGGATGCTATCGACAGGAGTGACAAACACCATGCTGTGATCTTGTACATCAAGAAGTGTGGGGCTCCAAGCACTTGCCCACTTTCAGGAAACAGTTACCCTCTAGTTGAGGTGACCAACAGCAGATTTACCCATGAGAACTAGTTCCTATTTGCTGCTTAAAACCAAACCTAAGGAACCTCTCATTTCAAGGCAAGGAATGGCCCAGTTGTTGATGTTTTCAGTGCCATGTTCTTAGCTCAGGAATTCTCCAAGTTCACCATTTTGCATTAATTTTCATAGGAACTGCAGTGTCTCATCCTCATGCCCCAGACTGAATTCAAGCTCTTCCAAGCCCCCTTGCCCTCTGCCGTCCTGCTACAGGTCTGGTCCTATTTTGGACCTAGTTAGGCAGGTGTCTGGGCTGTTAACTCTTCTGCCTGAGCTGCTAATAAAGCATTCACAGACTATCATGGTTCCAATACCCTGCATGTCAGAGCAGTGTTTTTTCTGCAGGTGGTGTATCCTTTCCCTGGGAAGGATGTTCTTACCAGTAGCAGAACAGCCTCTGTATTTCTATCAGCCTTGGCCATGCTGCTTGGCCAACATCACCTCTGTTACTCTTTTATGTTTAATTGTTAAATGAAACAGTTGATTAATAAAGCAGTTCCAGGGCAGTGAAATGATGGCAGGGTTCCAGGCCTTAGGATAGAGGATGCTCTGCTCTGGCTTTGCTCTGCAGGCAGTAGCTCTTGCAGTCAGTCCTGGGGGACTGCACTGAGGAGACAGAGCTGTTTTGAAACAGTGGGACCAAGAAATCGTGTTTTATGTTCTACTGCATCCATATAGCAAGGTAACATCTTACCTTTTGCAAAGGAAGTGTGTGGCCAGTCCTGTATTGGTGTTTGTTTTGAGACATCAGGGGGTGAGAGCTGTGTGATTTTTTTTTCTTCTAGGAGATGCATCCACAAGTCCTTCATTATCAAGAGCAACAGCAAGTAAAGAGTTAGATGAGCAGGCAAGAAAAAACATCCCTGGGAAGAACAGAGGGAAGAGGAAAGCAGATACCTCCTCCTCCCAGGACAGTGAACTGGAGGTAATCTTGTTTTCTGCAGGTCACATTGCAGAATAGTGTGGTGGTAAAAGTTCTGCTCTCTTCTTTTCATTCTGTCTCCGTGGAAATGGAAGGGGATTATAGAATGATTTGGGTTGGAAGGGACCTTTAAAGGGTCATCTAGTCCAACACCCCTGCCATGACTTCAACTATCCCAGGTTACTCCAAGCCCCCTCCAACCCAGCCTTGGACACTTCCAGGGATGGGGCAGCCACAGCTTCCCTGGGCAGCCTGTGCCAGGGCCTCACCACTTTCATTGTAAAAGATGTCTTCCTTACATATAGTCTAAATTTACTTTCTTTGCATTTAAAACCATTCTCCCTTGTCCATCACTACTAAGGCTCTACTAAAAGGTCTGGTCCCCTGGGTTCAAATTGCAAGAGAGTAGGTTTGGATTAGATATTAAGAAAAAATTCTTTATTGTGAGGGTGGGGAGGCCTCAGTATCTATGTCCATCATGTTTGCAGTTCCCTCTCAAATAGCTGTAGTGTGCTGTTAGATCTCCCTTAGTCTCCTCTTTGCCAAGCTAATCCCTCCCAGTTCCCTCAGCCTCTCCTCTGGGCTGCTGACCATCCTGACAGCCTTTTGCTGGCAGCTCTTTTTTCCTCACAGACCCCTGGAGCTGGGCATGCGATCTGGGGTGACCTTCCCAGGGCCAAGTAGGGTGAGGCAGCACCTTCTGTTAGCCTGGCACACGTGGCACACTCCAGCATGTAGGTCATCTCATCCATAGGGAGAGAGTGCTGCTGGCTTGTGCTGGTGTCCACTCTGCCCTCCAGCACCTTCAACCTGCACCAGGTTATTCCACTCCACATTGGCCCAGTTCTCAAGTTTATTGAAGTCTCTCTGTACTGGCACTCTGCCACTCCTCAGGGCAGCCTGTCACTTCATTTATAACAAAGATTTCTCTGACAAACATCAAGGTCACGTGCCTGGTGCTCTTCAGATCACTTCTACCTCAGCAGGTGTCTAAGGTTCATTAGCACTCTAAGCTTTTGCTTTTGTAACGATAAAAGCAAGAGAAGCTTTTGACATAGTTTGACCAAGAGAGCTTTAGTCTGAGTATGTACTCCTGGGGTAGTGTATAAACTCCACTGCAATAAATTAGAGAATTGAATGTGTTCAGCCTGTAAGATGAGAAGTGGTGCTCGTACCTGTTAAAAGCATACTGCAGCTAACCACAAAATTAACCCTAAAACTGGCTCCTTTATTGTAGTCCAGTGCCTGGAATATCTCAGCTCTAACCTTCTTTTGTTCTCTCTGCAGCGAGTGTTTCTCTGGGACCTGGATGAGACCATCATCATCTTCCATTCACTTCTCACAGGGTCTTACGCTCAAAAATATGGCAAGGTAATACTGTCCTTTCCATGGGAAAAACCCCAAACATTTCTGTCTTACAGAATTAAATTAGTCTTTGGAAAAGGAACAGAAAATTACATTTAGTTTTAAATATATAAGGTGATACTTTTAATTAACTTGTTGGCAGTTTGGGGCGGAGAAAGAATATTAAATTTGGCTTACACAGAGCTAGGAGATGGACATCACCAACTCTTCCCTTCTGACAATGCAAGTCCTAAAATGTCAAACTGTATCCCCACTGGGAATTACTGAGATCCTAGCACATAGGGAAAGGAAGGGGGTTTTTCTCCTTCAAAATATATTGTAGATTTATTTATGTTTTGTTCATGCTGACTGTGAAAATGCATCAGTCCCTCCTGTGCAGCACTGAAGTGTTTTGTTACACTTTGAGTCAATGAACCAGACTGACATTTGGGTCAATCCACCAGAATGTGGATTTCTCTTTTTTTTTCAATTGAGTTGTTTAAAATATTTGGGAAATTGTAGTTCACACTAATGATTGTAGCTGGAATTAATCAGGTTTGACATAGAGTGGAAACTATGCAGTTTCACTGATGAGGGTTTATGACAATTCCCTTCTGCCTGTACCCACAGTGGATTTACTACTTCTCTTTGTGTTTTGCCAGGATCCAACCCTAGTGATTGGCTCAGGTCTGTCCATGGAGGAGATGATTTTTGAAGTCGCTGATACTCACTTGTTTTTCAATGACTTGGAGGTACATGGCAAAGGCAGAACTCCACGTTACCGTGTTTGAATGACACTGCACCCACTGTTTGTGAGGGCTCTTGTACTTCAGAGCCTGTTACTGTTGAAACATGACAGTCTGACAAAGCTGAAGTGGTTGTAAGCACAACCAAATCAGAGATGCACACATTCTGCAGCCTTTGTGTCAGGAGCTCTCTTGGGTTCTGCTGGGTTTCTGCTTGAACCCACACAGATAAAAACAATGGTGTCTGCTCTGTCCTGTACTTGCATTCTGGACTGGTACTTTGCTTCCACTGATCCTGTTTTGAAATGGAGACCAGAGATGTGAGGACAAGATGACCTTGAGGATGTCAGTCCTCAGGGGCTGTGACTAAGCCAAGGACAGAATACAAGAGGTGACATTGGCTGTGTACCAGCTTTGAAGGACATGCTGCCCTAGACAAGTGTGCTGTACACATGGAGGGTCCACAGCACCCTTCCTTTTCCTTTCCTGCAAGCCCCTGCTGCCCTCCCGTTCCCATCCTGCTTAGGAAAGCTGAATATGATCACACAGCAGTTAGTTGTAGGTGCATCATCATGGGAAAACAAGATGCTTTTGTTGATGCAAACAGAGACTTAAATGACATTTCCATTGTGGCTGTGACTACTGGCAGCAGTGAACTTTGACAAGGTGGTCAGGAGTTACCTCCCTGCCTCAGGGGAAAAAAACAACAAAAACCTAAATGCAAACACTTGTGTCTTGTGCTGGAAAGGGAGTTGTTGATCTGTTAGTTGTGTGCTCAGCCACAACATGTGCTGCTGTAGGTGTTGGTTGGTAGGTTAAATCAGTAGGTTAGTGGGTTAAATCAGCTGCATTAAGCACCAGAGTCATGGCAGTGCCACTACACTGCTGTTCCATTCAGAGTTCCTGCTGGGGCTTCATTGACCTGGTGTTGAGAAAATGGAATAGCAATGCTTGGCCAGATAATGCAATTTTGGGATTTTTTTGGTTTGTTTTGTTTTGCTTTTCTGAAGTGACAGAAGGGTTTCAAATGACAAATGAGCTTTGAGTCCAACCTGTTCAGGGAGTTTCAAAGTTCTCTTTTTGCAGACAGGTCAAAATGTCATATAAACTTGCTTTTTTCAGCCCATTCTGGTACTTCAGATCCCAGTCTGGTCAAGAACCTGTAAGGGCTGGGCAGTAAAACCCAGTACTGGCAGACAGAGCTAGTGGGTTTTGTGGAGGTGATGTGAAATGGCTTGTTGCTGTTGGGAAGTGTGAAGGGATTGGTTTATATCACAGTTTTTTTAATCTGCAAAGTGTGTTTCTGGATTACCACAGTGCGATTCAATTTCTGTTTTTCTCCTTTAACAGGAGTGTGACCAGGTACACATAGAAGATGTGGCATCTGATGACAATGGCCAAGATCTAAGGTGGTGTACTGACAAATGCAGGAAATGTATTGCTGATGTAATCAGGTGTGGTGGGAACTTGAAACCCAGTTGGAATTAAGGGATGGAGGTCAGCTTTGTGCAGAGGATGAAACCTGGCAAGCAGTGTTTGTTTGCTGGGGGCTGTTTCTCTGAAGACCTACAAAGCATTAAGAGTTTTGAAATTAGATTGTGAATTATATTGTCCACAGTTGAATGCTGCCTCAGTGTTTAATGACTTGTGAAGAATGGAGAACCTACACTCCAGATCTCATGATGACAAGGTTGGATGGGTCTCTGAGTAACCTGCTCTAGTAAAAGGTGTCCCTGCCCTTGGCAGGGGTTTAGAATGAGATGATTTTGAAGTTCTTGTCCAACCTAAACCATTCTGTGAGCCCATGATCATCTGAAAAATGCCTGTCAGGGAGAAAGAAATACAGGGAAAGTGGTGAAGCAGGACTTGCTTCCTGCAGTCATAAGCTGGTGAAGCAGCTCATCTGCTTGTGGAGCTGCAACTGTGAAAGGCACAGGTGTTGCATTTACTGTGCTGGAGTTTATCACTGCAGGATGAGAAAGAGGCCAGTGGGAAGGATGCTCCATATCACAGAGCAGTGTGCAGCCAAAGGGCAAAGGAGGGGTTTGTAGTGGAGGATGTGGAGGGAATTGTATGAGTGTAGCAGTTCAGAGCCAGCAGCAGCTCTAGTTGGGTATCAGTGTGTTCCTGTAGGAGCTGGGCTCTGTTCTCCAGGTGCTGTGGTGCCTGTGCAGTTCTTTTCCCAGGCCTTTTCTGTCTGCTGTCAGCACTGCTGTGAACACTGCTGGGGTTCTGCTGCTGTGGCACAGCTAACACAGCTGCTTTCCTGCAACAGCAACTACAACTTCTCCACGGATGGGTTCAGTGGCTCAGGCAGCAATGCAAACCACAGCTCCTCGGTTGGAGTGCAGGGAGTGGACTGGATGAGGAAACTGGCCTTCCGCTACCGCAGGGTACGCGAGATCTACAACAAATACAAAACTGACGTTGGAGGTGAGTGGTCACCTGCACCGAGGTCTGAGCACTGAGCAGAGCTTGTAGGGCCAGACTCTGTCCTTCCTCAGAGTTTTGGCTTTTCTGAATGTGTGGACATGAGAAGTAAACCATTCTCCTAGTGCTAACTGGAATCAAATTGCCATGGAATCCAAGAGAGGACACCTCCGAAAACTGAGCAGCATGCTAGTGCAGGCTGAGTTATCATGGAGATAGGGATGGTCAGTCAGTCCTGGAGCCAACAAAGCTGTGGTGCATACAGTGTCCCTTTGCAAATTTAGGATGAAAGGTTGCCTGGCATTCTGCTCAGGACAGGTCTGAATGACTCACTTGCCCTTCTTCTCAGGAGGTCTCGTTCATGTCTTCACAAAGGCTGCCCTTCGTCGTTCAGTCAGGGAACACAGTGACCACCTCTGGGCTGTCAGGTCCACGGTCTGACAGGACATCTCTGTCTTTTCACTTAAAACCTTTTAGTTTTGCTTCCTTTCCATCTCCAAAGCAGTCATAATGATGCAAACCACAGTGAGCAAATGGAGATGAGTTTTCTCTTTAGTCTGAATCTTGGCATTGCTGTCACTGGGAAAGGGATGCTGCTGGAGCAGCTCACCTAGCAGGGTGACAGCCTGGTACGTTGTGGGTTTGGGTACCCTTTGCCTACACAAAAAAAACCCTCTTGATCATTTTCTTAGACAAATTTTCTAAAAACCAGGTGTTCAAAATTACAGCTTTCAGCCTGTCAGTGTAAGTCTGCAGTTCAGGGTGCTGGAGTCACCTGATTTCTGGCAGGGATCAGACCATGATTCTGTATTCTGCATGTGGGAAACCTGGATGCAGAGTTTTTCAGGACCACGTGGTAAAGCAGCTGTCAGTGCAGCCGCTGTGGGTGCCTCCATGGCCTCGTGTCAGAGGACTGGAGCACTCCAGGGCTGGAACGAGGGAGGGACGTGCAGGCTCCATGTGCTTCTTCCTTGTGTTTACTGAAAGGAGCAAGTTTGAGTGTATGGGCTCCATTTCTGGCTGCTTTTAATTTAAAACTGGAGGCTTGGAGAGAGTTATATAGAAAAGAGATTACAAACAAGGGAATAAAAAAAAAAGGGAGGGCAGTTTTTAAAAAGATGCATAAAAGGGGTTAAAGTGGAAAGGGTCCTTGGGAAGAATCAAGTCAGAGGGAGTGACTGCAGGAGTTCCTTCCCCTGCTCTGTGGCCTTGGACCCCTGCTGCTGTGAATGCTTTGTATGAGAGAAGTGCATTTGACTGCCTGTATCCTGAGAAATCTTTGAAATAATCAGAGAAAAGCATCTGCCCAGTTCCCCAGTCAGACTCCCAGATGGATGTCTGGGCTCATCCATGTCACTGGAAGCTGGTTTCTGTTGGTGCTTCAAGACAGACTTCAAGTCCAGCTTCCAGAGGCCTTCAGTTCTGTGTTATTTCTTGCAGAGCAGGCAGCTCTGGGTGCATTGGGGCACAGCTCTGGTGCACTGGGGGACAGCTCTCTCCGTGCCAGACTTGCCAGCTCAGCTGGGCAAACACACGCTCCTTACCTTCCAGGCCTGCTTAGCCCGCAGAAGAGGGAAGCTCTGCAGCGACTGAGGACTGACATAGAAGTGCTGACAGATTCCTGGCTAGAAACTGCATTAAAGTCCCTGCTGCTCATCCAGTCCAGGTATGGAACCTGGCAGTGCGTGTTGGCTCTCGCAGCTCTCGGGGTCACGTGCAGCACCGCGCTGCAGTGCCCACCACGAACTGCTGCTCAGAGCCAAAGTGTCTGAGAGCAAGAACTCCATCCTCAGCACCCTTTAGGATTTCTTTGCTGCAACACCTGTAGTTAGGAAGGTCCCCATGTTCACCAAAGCACTTTTCTGCCAGAGAATTCTTCCAGAAGCAAACAAGCAAAAATCATAAAACCTTGGCCTAAAAAGCCCCCTGAAACCAGGACACAGCACATGGCACTTGGGAAAGCTGAGCATCACTGGCTGCAGATGTGCTGTTACAAGTGTTTTTCTTCTTTTAGAAAAAACTGTGAGAACATCCTGATCACAACAACCCAACTGATGCCAGCTCTTGCCAAAGTTCTCCTGTATGGATTGGGCGAAGTGTTTCCCATCGAAAATATTTATAGTGCTACAAAAATAGGTAAGGGGTTGTGCCACTGCAGTGTCTGCTGGGAGTTTTACATGGGAAATGCCATTTCATGCTGTGGCCCAGCTGGTCACAGCTTCTGGCCTCAGGAGCTAAACTGAGTGTTATGCCCTCCCAGAAAGACAAGAATGTGTTTCTGGAAGGAAGGGACCTGTTCAGACTGCCATTTCTCTCTGCCTGAGGCTCCTGAGCAGTGGGTTGTGTTGGCAGGTAAAGAGAGCTGCTTCGAGAGGATCGTGTCGCGGTTTGGGAAGAAGGTCACCTACGTGGTGATCGGAGACGGGCGTGACGAGGAGGTGGCAGCCAAGCAGGTGGGTCTGACTGCAGAGGTGGCTGTGGGGCAGTTCAAAGGGAGGTCACTGCAGCAGGCTTTGCCTGCAGGGACTCTTGTTCCAAGGCTGAACAGTTCAGGCTGGGGCAGCCAGGGGCAAAGTTTGATGCAGGAGATCTTCCACTGTGGTAAGATGGGCTGTTTTCTGGCTCTTGGGGGTTTCAAGTTTCTGTTTTACTGTTGTTTAGGATTGCATGTAACACTGTCACTGTAAGCAGTGTCTTGGTGTAGCACACTGGATGTAGCATGTTCAGAGGTTGGACTCGGTGATATTGGATGTCTCTTCCACCCTGGATGATTCAACGATTCTGTGTCCTGATCATAGCCTGGGGCTGTCAGGATAATGCAGTGTCTGAGGAGCACAGAGGGTCAGGGCTCAGTGGCAGCAGCAGATCACTACAGCACCTGCCATTAGTGTGGATTACAAACGAGGAGCAGTTTGATTTGGACAGGCCTAGATGAGTTGTTCCGTTGTGCTGATGGACAGCAGTGTCAGGACCTTGTCTGCAGGCTCCACATGTTCTGCCACGTGCCAGAGCTGCCACCTGTGCAGGTTCCCTGGGAACCCTGGCCAGGCATTCCTGGATGCAGCAGCAGCTCACAGCCAGGGTTTCCATCGTGAGCAGCTGACAGTCAGTGCTGGTGCCTGCCACACACAGATGTTCAGATCAGATGGGCTCCAGACACAGATGTGCAGGTGGCCGATATCCGTCCTGAGCGTGGTGTGCTCAGAACCACCACCCTGCACAGCCCTGCAGCTGTACCCTGGCTGCTTCCACCTCAGCTGAAAGTCCCTGATAAACCTGACTGCCCTCTCTTTGTCACAGCACAACATGCCCTTCTGGAGGATCACAAATCACGCCGACCTCGTGTCCCTTCACCAAGCCCTGGAGTTAGACTTCCTGTAAGAAGCTGGAGCAGAGGCAAGACTGCAGCTCCTGTGAGCCCTCTCCATCACTGGAGAGGCAGAAATCTCACACATTTGGGGACTCACTTTTCAGCTTGATGAAAAAAACATAACTGATGCAAAATCTACAGTGGAACATGACAGCAGGTCGTTCCTCAGGAGTCCTGCCAAGTCCAGAGGTGTCCTGTAAAGGAGCCCCAGACTCAGCAGGGCTAGAGCTTGTCTGCCTGAAGGGACTTACAGGGCCAGCTGAATGCTTCTGGCAGGTGTCTCCAGAGGGAGGGGCCATACAACAGCAGCAGTATTTGTAAGAGCCTTCTCCTTTCTATTCAGCTTAGTTGTAGAACCCAAGTAAACATAAAACCTTATTTTTATAGGAAAACGCTGATGGCAGAGCTGAACCTTCCTTGTTTGGCAAAGCCGAAGAGCTATGTTTTTTTTTTCACGGGAAATATTAATGAAAATGTCAGAAATACCTCTACTGCTGTAAAATGTGTCCTCTCTCCTTTCCTGAGTGTTCAAAGCAGTTAATTTATTACAATGTCCTTAGTTCCTCAATGTGGGATTACTGGAAAACAGAAAATAAGGGAATGCTTTTGGGATATGTGGTTCCTTGTAGAGGCAAGTGGTGGTGTTCTGAGTTTATCCTGGTGGCTTCTAGTCAATGTGTGCACAAGTCCTGTCAGTCAGCAGGACACCATTGGATTCCAGCCTTGGCTTGGACCGTAGATCCCACAGATTCCCCCTGTAAAGGAAAATGAAACCGCCTGTGAACATCAGGTATGGCAGACTGGTGCAGACTGTTCAGATGTGAACAGAGTCCTCACCTGGACTAGGAATAATCTAATTCCTAAATCCTCATGAATGTTACAGAGAAGGCTCTGGCTATGGTTGTTAACCTTCATCTCTGTGTTCCTGACTCCGTGTGTGAGAGAAAGTTCCTTTTAGTAGAATCAGATTCAGTTTTCTTATATTCTTCTTTGCATTAGCCTAACTACATAGTGAGAAACAAATGCCTTGTTAAGAGGGACTTAATTTTCTAAGACACTGTGACTTGGCGGCCTGGAGCACACTGGCCTTGGGAGGAATGGCGATGCTGATTTTTCTGCCACTGTCTCAGAAAAGAGGCTGGAGTGGGTGACCTGCAGCTCCCCGGGCAAGGAACAGCCAGCTGGGGACTGGGGCTGGCATAGGGGCTGGTTTTGTGCCAGGTCAGGCTGTGTTTGGTGGCATCTGCCTCCCCCTGCACCCTGGGAGCAGCAGATCAGCAGCTGCCTGGGGTTCCTGCCCTGAGGAGGGGTGTGTGCTGCTCCCCAGCCAGACCCCTCCAGATTGCTGGTCCCCAGCCCCAGGTCTGGCACTGCAGGGGTCACTTGACCCACTCGCTGTGCCCACACAAGCAGGGATGTGTTTGCTGCATTCCTTCCATGGCATTAATTACTGAGGGATGTTTCCATCAGTGCTGGGTCCCCTCGGCACAGGCTCTGCTGTGCCCTGGGAATCTCCAGTGACCGCTGGGGAGAAGGTGCCCAGAGCCAGGGCTTTGGGTCCCCAGTGCTGAGGGACTGCACCCAGGAGGTCTGTTCTGTGTTGTCCTAGCTCCAGTTTCCTTTGGGTTGTTTTTTTTTTTTTAATTAAATTGGAATCAAAGGAGATTCTTTTTCCAAAGCGGTCACAGGAGTTGGGAGTGATCAGCTTTCCATCCAGCTCCTTGCTAGGTGTTGGCCTTTTGCTCTGATCCCCGATGGATTCTGGGTGTGCACATTTCCCCAGGAGCTCTGCAACAGACCACACCGTTGTGTGGGAGCAGCAGGACCACTCATCCCATGAGGAAAATCTGAGGAGCAGGTGTGGGTGTCCCTGGGCAGCTCAGCAGAGGGGAAAGGTTTGCCCCTGGGGCTGTGCTGGGGGTGCTCAGCAGGTTTGGAAAGGGGAGCAGAAGGCCCCAAGCCTGTTCTCTGTCTGTACCAGATGGAGCTCAGGTGTGTTCCCACCTGTTCCAGGCAGCTGGGGCAGCTCCAGCTCCCTGACTGCTGGGTCCCCAGACCCAGTTCCTCGGGGGGCCCTGTGCAGTGTTGCCATTGCAGCCAGAGCTGTGCCGAGGAGCAGCCCCTTTGCTCCCGGGGTCAGAAATACCTCCAGAGGATCAGGACTTACCTGGAGTCACAGCAGAGTCTGTGCTGGATCCTGAACATCCCTCAGTGAGTCCCAGCCCACCCACAGGTCTCCTGTAAGCGGACTTGGGAGCTGTCCCAAGCTGTGCAGCAGCCTGTTGGGAGCACATTTTGTACTCTGGCTGGCTGAACTTTGGGATTAAAACCTGTGCCTTAACCTCCCACCACCGGCACGGCCGAGCAGCCCCTTTGCTTCGCTCCTGTGGGAAGCAGCTGGAGAGAGCTGTGCTGGGGAGGGGCTGGGTTTGCCCAGGCATTCACAGAGGGTGCTGGGCCTGTGGGCCTGAGCCACCTGGCAGCTGGCTGTGCTTTTTGTTTGTTTACTTCCAAATGTTTTAAGGAAATTTTAAGATGTCAGTAAACTTTTAGCTGAGCGTGGAACTTGCAGCCACTGACATTTCATACTGGTATTTATACAATGTTTCCTTGAATGTATGTAAAGTACTTTTATAACAGGAGGTTGATGGTACATTTCTGTGTTTGTTAATAAAGGGTGACCTGGCTATTTTATTTTTTCCTCTATTGGCTGAATTTAAGCCTTTTCCTGTCTCTCATGAGGCAGGAACAGCACCTCTGTCCAAGTATTGATTTTTCTCCTGTCTCTGTCACCAGTTCAGCTACAGCCAGGTCAGGTCTAATGGGAGAGCAAACCTGAACACCTGAAGGACAGTCAGCCTGTGGGCCCAGGGGACCTGAGCTCACCTTGGTGCTGCCAGCCCCCCCTGCAGCTTCACCACAGCCACGGAGGCTTTAAAAACCACCTGCTCCACTAATATTTGCTGCCCCCGAGAGCCCCGGGGGAGGAGTCTGTGCTGGCACTGGTGGGCAGGGCCCCTGGAGCCCAGAGCAGCCCTTGCTGCACTACAGGGGGTGAGTCCTGGGCACTGCTGGCTGTGGGGTCTCTGCCTGTTCATGGTCTGTAATGGGAACTGTCCTATGAACTGGAAAAAAAATTAAAAAGTCTTTATTTTCTATAGTGACTGCTTCAGCCTGTTCTCTGCCCCCCGTGTCAGTCCCTGCCCCTGTGACAGCCTGGGCCCCGTTCATGGTGCTGCAGGTCCCAGTGCAGCCTCTGGAGCCCCTGGGTGGGGCAGGGACTGGCTCCTGGGCTCTGCTGAGGTGCCCAGGGCGGGCACACAGTGCTCCCTCAACAAACCTTCCCTTCCTGCTTTCTTTTGCCCAAGGCCATCAAACACCCTCCTCCCACCCTGTGCTGTGGTGCTGCTGGCCTTGGCCACGGGCTGGTCTTATGTAGGAGCAGCTGGGAAATAGATTTCAGCTGCTCCTCCAGCTGCATCCTACTGCCTTCCCTGGGATGGGGCTCCCCTCCTAGGATGGGTCCTGCTGGGGGGGTAAAGGTGATGACGGCAAGGGGAAGGGGCCAAGAGTCATTGCTTTGGGCAGCCAGGATGTGCCACAGCTAAAGAGGCAGAGGCTGCTCTGGGGCCTGCTTGGGTTTTGGCACCGATCTGGGGACCGCCCTGCCTGGGACTGGGTGGGTGTCTGTGCCCAGGTGCCAGCACAGCCCCCACGCTGACCACATGCACAGCTGAGAAATCGCCCGTGGCCAACTGCAGGAGGAGCACTGCCCAGGGAGGGGGGAATGGAGCCAAGGGAGCATGAGGTGTCCATAATCAGCCAGAAGCATCAAAGCCACCCTGCAGCCACTCTTTCAGCACAGGCCTCCTTCCCATCCCTCCCCAAACACGGCAATAACAGCTGAGCTTTGACCTCAACACAAAAACTAACACACAAAGGAAGAAAACTCTGGAAACAAAGGTCAGATAGCCACAACCATTGGAGGAAACGAGCTCCCACATCCCTGCGCGGCAACGGCAGCAGCAGGCACAGGAGAGGCACAGAGAGAACAAACCAGTGCTCTTGGGGTTTTTTCTTTTGAACAAGAGAATAATAAATAACAAGGAAAGCTGACACAGCACTGCACACATGCTGGACCTGCCACATGGCACAGTGTGCTGGACCTGCCACAAACACTGCGGCTTTCCTTGAGGGTGCAGCCATGGGAGCCATGCTCTGTGCTGTGGAACTCCTTGTGCATTTCCACATCATCCCTGGTTTCTGCCAGGTCTCTCCCGCTGCCCAAAACAACAGCCTGGGGGAGCAGAACCAGGACCACAACTAACAAATATCCCTCCCCTGCATGTCCCTTTGGAGGAGCTGCCCTCCCTCAGGCAGCAGACTCGAGGGAAGCAGCCCCATTCAGGAAGCGCTGCCGTCCCAGCTGGGAGAGCGGGAACTGGCTCTGGGCCAGGCACTGCATCCGCCTGTTCACGAGGTCTGGTTCAGAGAATGAGCAGAACTCCAGCCCATCAGTCCCTCCATTGGCATCCACCTCATCATAGCCACCTTCCTGCTGCACCTGCATGTTGGGGTGCAGCCACTTGTAGTAGGTGACCCTCAACCCCAGCCCCAGCAGGTAGCAGGGCAGGGCAGCATAGACCACTGGGATGAGGTACCAGTGCTCCTCAGGGAGGGTCCAGCCCCAGAGCCAGGAGAGGACCAGCAGTGTGCTGTCCACCAGGATGAAGCCGTGGTAGATGATGCTGCGGTGCAGCGTCCTCCCTGGCGCCACGTTGAACCAGCTGAAGTAGAGGATCACGGCCACCATGGCCCGGTAAAGCTGCTCAGGGCCAGGTGACTCCATGAAGTCCGTGCCCTGCAGGCTGACCCAGAGGAACATGGCCAGCCACACGAGTGGGAAGTGGACAGCCACACCGTAGGGCCAGAGCAGGGCGAAGAGGGCGACTGCCAGGATGCGGGGACAGATGAGGAAGAGGTTCCACAGGAAGTAGATGAAGGAGGAGCGCCGGCTCAGCTCGTACTTGTCCTGCAGGAAGGAGCGCAGGGACTGGTGGTAGTCCAGCAGAGCCCAGGACACACACAGGAGTGCAGTGACGATCCCCATGACTGCAAACAGAGGGGGAGATGCTGAGGGGAGAGCGAGGCAGGGCCCAGCCTGGCTCAAACCTCCCCCTTCCCGGCACTGCTAAAATGAGCTTCCCCCCTGCCCTTCACTAAGGGTCAGAGCCTCAGCACCGCGCTCTCCCTCAGCTTTGTGCCCTCTCCGAGGAGGACTCTGGTGCTGGCCGTGCCCAGAAGGTGGAGAAGCAGCGCTGGGACTGAGCAGCTCAGCAGAGCCTGCAGGCAGGTGAGTGCTGGCTCCACCCAACCCCTGCACTGACACTCCCTGCCCACCCCGGGACTGGACGGCACCTCCTCGGGGGCCTGTGCTCCACCCACACCCACACTGGCATCTCCCTCCTGCCCAGCCTGACCCTCAGCCTCTTCTGGGGCATGTAAGGAAATGACCACAGCAGTCCTCCAGCTCTAGCCCTCCCACCCTGAGCCCAGCAGGTCCACTGCAGCATGGGAGGGGTTCACCCTCCTGTGTGACATATCAGGGAAGAAGTGCCATGGGAGCAGAATGACCCTTCAAAGCAAGTGTCCTGGGGGGTCCTGCAGCCCCCAGACGGCCCATCCGGTCTGCTCTATCCAAGCCCACTCTGACCCCAAGCCCGCACCTGCACAGCCCCCTCCCCTGGCCCTAGACCCCTCACCCTGGGAGATCTCGGCCTTGTTTGTCTGCAGGATAATGTAGAGGAGCAAGGTGAGCTGCGGTGTGTTCTCGAGGAAGGTCTCGAAGAGCCGCAGCATGCTGATGTCGTGGGAGAGGAAGGCCATGTGTCTCTGCTCCTCCTCCTCCTCTGCCTTCGCCCAGCACACCTTCCAGCCCACCTTCAGAGCGTGGAGGCACCTGTGTGGGGACCCAGCCAGTGGTGAGGGGCCACGCAAGCCCCTCGGCACTCATGCTGCCCTGGCAGGACAACAAACCCCCCAGTTTATACCCAACCCCCTCCTTCCCCTGCCCAAACCATGCACCACAGGAGCCACGCGGTGCATGTGAAACAGAGCATCGCCCTCAGAAGACCTGCCCGGATCATTTCCTGCCCCCGGAGGGGAGGCCCGGCCCGGCCCGGCCCCGCCCCGCCGCGACCCCCGAACTCCCGGGAGCGCCAAGGCCAATCCAGATGAGGATTCGGGGCCCTGCTCCGCTTGGCCCGAGGGCTCCGGCAGCGGTGACAGCACCGGGAGACAGAGCTGAGCCGGGGGAGCTTCAGCTGGAGGGACACAGACGGCTTCTGCCGAGGCATTTCACTCCGCTCCACCGCGGGGCTGGGCCGGACCGCTCTGCCCGGGAGCCTCTCGGCCCCCGGGGCACCGCTCATCCCATCCCGGGCAGGGAGGGACCCTCGTCCTCCCCTGCCGGAGCAGAGTGAGGGGCAGCCGGAGGGGCGAGAGGAGGCTGGGGCGGAGCGGGGGCGGGCAGGGGGGATGCCCGGGGGATGCCAGGGGGTGGGCAGGGGGGATGCCCGGCGGTGGGCAGGAGGGATGCCCGGGGGATGCCCGGCGGTGGGCAGGAGGGATGCCGGGGGATGCCCGAGGGCCGCGGGAAGCCGGCGCGGGGCTGCCGTACCTGAAGAGAAAGCCGAGCTGCAGGAGGTGCAGGGCGGCGAGCAGCTTGGCGGGCACGGCGGGGCGCAGCGCGGGCGGGTCGGAGCGCAGCCAGAACCAGCTGCAGGCCTGGGCGGCGGCCGAGGCGACGGCGAGCAGCGACAGCGACAGCGCGGCCCAGCCCGGCTGCCCGCGCCGCACGTACTCCGCCGCCACCCAGCCGTCCGTGAACACATCCAGAGCCGCCGCCGCCGTCCCCGCCGCCGCCAGCGCCAACTGCAGCGGCCCGAACCGCGGCGGGGCGGCCCGGGGGGACATGGACAGCGGGACCGGCCCGGGAGCGGCACCGGCACCGGCAGCGGCACCGACCGCGACACCGACCGGACCCCGCCCCGATGGCCCCGCCCCGCTCCCTGTCCCGCCCTGCAGTGACCACGCCCCCCCAGTGGCCCCGCCCCAGCCCCGCTCCCTCAGGCCCGGCCCGGCCCGGCCCGGCCCGGCCCGGCAGAGCCCCGCGGCCCTCGCAGGGCAGCGCTCACCGGCTGCGGTTCTGCTGCACCAGGGCCGAGCCGAGCCCCGCACTCGCCTGTCCCCCCACAGAGCCCCAGCTCCCCGCGGGGCTGAGCGGGGCGTTCGGAGCACGGCCCTCCGCTGTGTCCCAGCCCTGCCCCGCTCCGCGGGCCCTCTGCTCGCTCTGGCCCCGCCGCTGAGGGGCAGAGGGCCCGGGACAGGGGGGATGAGCCGTGGGGCAGCCGCGGAGCACGGGCTGGAGCTCCGGTCCCGCCCGAACAGCACCGCGCAGAGCCGGGGGTCCCTGCCCTCACCCCCCGCAGTGCTGTGTTATCCAATTGCACAACCGCTCTCTTTACTGCAAGCAAGTCCATGAATCTTCACTTCCAAAAATCGTCAGGAATTTCATTCCTAACCTGCACACTTCCTCCAAAAAGGAAATTACAGTATTTTTGACTCCTAGATCTGCTGGACTCCACAGTGAGGTGTGCACCAGTAGCACACCTGCTGCATTATTTAGCACCACGGGCTGCAGCTGGGCCACAGGACCCGAGCAGGACACAGATCTGCCCCAGCAGTAACCCCAGAAGCAGACCCAGGGTCCCCCAGGCAGCCTCATGGAGATGTCCACAGGGGACAACTGCTTTTGCAAAGCAAAGTCAATTCACCAGTTCCAGGCAGCAGAAACCCCACAACTTGCAGCTCCCATAACTCACAGACCCCACCAGCCCAAGCCTTCTGCCCCAGCCCTGGCTGTGTGTGCTGCTGTTCCAGCAGTCCTGGCACTTGGCCGGCAGCAATCGAAGGACAGGGCAGCACAGCACACAACAGCAGCTCTCACCTGGCAGGCAGCAAGTGCAGTTCAGTGTCTCAGTGGTTCAGCTTGAAAGATCCGGGTCCTGCTTTTCAGCAACATCTTCACAAAGCAGAAAGCTGTGTGGTTCCTGCTGTGAGAACAGCTAGGTTACACACCTGAAATGCTCCTGAATATTTATGAACTCCTGAAGTGCTCTCATTACAAGTACAGAACAATGCCCCTAAGACAGGTCTGTTTGAATTTCCTATGACAGGAAGCTCATCATGACTGAGGGACAATATGGTGCTGTAGCCTCCTGCAGCCTCCCTGAACAAGGCAGAGTGTGCAGGAAAACAGGAAACACAAATCTCTTACCTCCACCTCCATCCATCTAGAGTATCAACCTATATCCTAACAGTGTTCTTCTGTTATGCTGTAAAAATGGTTTAAAGAATAAAACCTTATTGCACTTGGTGTGATTTGAGCTTCAGCTAAAATCATAGCACAGCATGTCCTGAGCTGGAAGGGACCCCCAAGGATCATCCAGTCCAACTCTTTGCCCTGCACACACGCCCCAACAATCCCACCCTGTCCCTGAGAGCGCTGTCCAAACCCTCCTGGAGCTCTGGCAGCCTTGGGGCTGTGCCCACTGCCCTAGGGAGCCTGTTTTGGGGGCAGAAGTGATTTGTAACACCGATGTTTCATTTGTAACGTGCTGGTTTCTGCCATAGTACAATTATTTAATTTCTTACTGTCCAGACACTCATTTCAGTTTGACCTTTCAAAGCAAAAAGCTCAATAAAAAATAAGGATAGTTAAGTATGAGCTGTGCTTTTACTCCCAGCTTTTGTCAAGCAGGTGGTTTCCTTCTTCAGGGCAGAAAAGCCTCTTGAGTCACACATACAGGCAAGGCTCCCCAAGTTAAAGTTTTATTGGAAATGTTCAAAAGCTCTAATAACAAGATCACCTCTAGTACAAATATAGATTTAAATGCACAAACTAAAAAATAAATCTTTTCATGATTGCTGTACATTAGTGGAATGGTACCCACTTTGTGAACGAATAGAAGGGAAGCTGAGTTAGGAAAAACAGCTCTAGAAACAAAGATTAGAAAGAGGCTCCTCTTTCTAACAGGCATCTTTTAAGGAGCCGAGACAAAGTGAAGGTTCTGAAGCTTTAAGGAGTTCATTTTTCCCATGTCTATTTATGCTTTCATTCACATGGTCACAGCATAGAATCAAGTCCAGTTAACAGAATCCTGTACATTCTGCATGTCCTGGAATTCCATGAGGAGGCATTCACAGAGTACCTGGGACCTTCTACAGAGAGCAAAGATCACCCTCCATGTCACTGAGCTTGGCAGGGTATCTTGAAACAGGGACAAGCATTTTTTTGGAACTAAAATCAGCTGGAGGGAACTTCACTCGGCATCCGTTGACTTATAGTGATCCTCATCCACCGTGGAGTAGATGTGTCCCTCGCTGCTGAGGAATTCCACGGCTTGCCTTGAAGAAAGCCCCACCAGTTAGCAATTAATTAGCAAATACCACCTTTCTGCCAGGGATTTCCCATTTCCAGACCCCATCCCCACAGTTCCCTCCTGGCAGCTGCCAAGGGAAGCTCTGGATGGCTCTGTCCTGTGAGCAGTGTGACACACAGTTTCTCCAAAGCTATGACAATGTGCACCCCCTACAGTTCAGACTCTGCCTGTCACAGAGGAAAAGGCCACCACTCTCTGTACTTCCCAGGTAAAAGCAGGTCATGGATGTTCATGACTATATTTCTAAGCTTTAAGGAGAAGTTATAAGTGATAGTAAAGGAGAACAGAACAGACTATTCCTAAATGTTCATTGTGCAGAGAGCAAGGCAGTCCTTGAACAGAACACTGCCAAAGCACTGCAGAACACCGAGGCACCTGCTGCCACTGAACTGATAAACAGGTTGTTTTGAAAACAGGGGAGCAAAGCATTTGTCACACCTTCAACTGGCAATGACTCATTCGGGGCTGTGAAGCCTTCAGAAGCTCTGGCTCACTGTTCTGTGCTGCTGGGGCCACCTGGATTACCCACACTGATTCACAGGTGAGTGCCTGGGCTTGTACACTGTCCCCTCTGCCTCTAAAAGGAATGCCTGGGTTTCCAGAACACACTTCATTTCTACACACTTACTTGATTGTTGACATGCTCATACTGTGGAGCTGAAGCTTCAGCTCTTGCAGGCTCATACCTTCTGGGACAGGGCAGCTTTTTATTAAGTTCAGCACCTGGAGAAGCAAGAACCTCCATTACCACAGAGCTCAGATTCTCTGTCAGAGAGGCTGAGCAGAACCACTGTCTTCAAAGAGCGATGGAACTTGCATTTCCCTGCCCTATATCACACATCACACCCCAGCAGCCTCCACTGCCACTGCTGTGCTCCCAGAAAAGCTGCTGGCACCCACCTGGCTCTGGTGTGCTGTGAGCCCGTTCAGGCTGCCAACTCCTCCATAGCCCCCCAGGTCTCTGATCCCAGTGGAGGAAAACGACGGCGGCGCACTCGATGCTGACTGCAATCATGAGAAATGCTGTGGTTACCTGACCGCCAAACCCATGGCAGCAAACCATGGAACTGGACTGCAATACAATCTCTCTCCAAGGAAGCTAAGACTTCTGTTACATCCTCACTGTAGCCCAGCTTTAAGCTTTCCAGACCCACAATTTCCCCAGCAAAGCCAGAGGTCCCTCTTTGGGAAATCACCAGTCACCCAGGAAGGGCCACGATGGAATCGGGATCTTTGTACGTACCATAAGACTTTTTCTGAGGATCATGTGTGCATTGACGATCTCTAGTATGTGTGTGGTGAACTCATTCATATTTTCCAGAGGCATGATCTTAAATGCTACCAAGCTCTTCTTATTCTTTCAGAGGAAAAAAAAAACAACCACAAAACAAAGAAAACAAATTACATCACAGCAACAGGAAGATGCAAAACAACCAACCCAGCCATTCCCTCCAGGAATAGGACAGTGGTGAAATGAGAGCTTCTCTGCATGCAGCTACTCCACAATGTTATGACCCATGTCTTGTGCTGGTTTTGGCTGGGATAGAGTAGCATGGACTGGTTTTGGACTTGTGCTGGAAACACAGGGATGCTTTAGTCATTGCTGAGCAACACTTGCAGAGCCAAGGGCTCTCCTGCTTCTCACACTGCCCCACCAGTGTTAGGCTGGGGGGTGACACAGCTGGGACCCCACTGCCCAAGGGATATCCCAGACCATACAGTGTCATGCTCAGTATATAAAGCTGGGGAAAGGAGGAGGAAGAGGGGATGTTCAGATTGATGGCCTTTGTCTGCCCCAGTCACAGTCCCACGTGAAGAGCCCAGCTCTCCTGGAGATGCTGCACACCTGCCTGCCCATGGGAAGTGTGCAATGGATTTCTTGGTTTGCTTTACTTATTAAACTGCCCCCATCTGAACTTGGTTATCTCAGTTTGACCCTTCTGATTCTCCCCCATCCCCCCAGGAGTGAGCGAGCAGTGGCAGGGGAAGGAGGAGGGGCTCAGGTGCCCTCCAGGATTAAACTACAACATGTTTTCAGATGTGATTTTGTAAAGCAATGGAGTCACCTGGAGATAGGCTCTAACCAGCTGAACTTTCCTTTAATACATACACCATTACTTGAATATTTAGTTATGAGGCAACCACATCATGTAATGTGCTACAACAAGTGTCCCCATGAACCAGAACCT
Source organism: Pyrocephalus nanus (assembly GCA_038380795.1). Classification (NCBI taxonomy): domain Eukaryota; kingdom Metazoa; phylum Chordata; class Aves; order Passeriformes; family Tyrannidae; genus Pyrocephalus; species Pyrocephalus nanus. The sequence continues at coordinate 525,163 of CM076285.1, forward strand.
GGTCTAAGCTCAACAGTACAAACATCCCAGAATTTGGTGGCCAGAACTCTGTTCTGCTGAAAACAACACACTGAGGATGAGGGGCATTTTAAATGAGTCCTCATTTTAAACAGTCCTCTGCATTCAGGAACAGTTAAGAGTGTTATTAAATACAGCCCTGGCAGAGACACTCAAGGATTTGTCCAGAGGAAAGGATGAACAGAGACACTCTAAAGGAGCCCACTGACACTGAGCCAGATCACTAATCCTCTGTGGCCTGGACTCAGGCACAGGTGACATGGCCTTACCTGGAAGGAACGCAGGTGCCCAGCTACTTTGACATAAGTTCCTGGAGGTACCACGACATTCTCACCTCCTGCCTCCTAACAGAGAGGGAAAGGAGAGAGGTTTGCTGATTCACATTTCCCTTTCTCAAACATCGCAATAAATGACTCAGCAAAGGAGGCTCATCTCAAGCAAGCACAAACAACGTGCATTCCTATGTCCAGCAAGAGCAGTTAGATAAACATAATTGTAAATGAAAAGTAAAAACGTTTGCACACTGGAGAGCAGTCAGAGCCAGTTGTCTGCTCTGCTATTTCTGTCTACTTAAGAGAGATTCTCAGAGCAACAAGAGGAAAAGACTCTTGAATAGTAAATAAGCTGGTGTTCAGTTCCATAACCTGGCTGGGGAATGGGGCAGGCCAGAGCCATTTCTGAACTCAGGATAAACCTGCAAAAAGCCAACTGAATGTCTGCCTGATTACCCTCCCAAAGCTATTCAACTGAACTCAGCTGTAAACAACAGCTGAGGGGACAGTCAGTGACCTCTGTTACAGCAGCATTTCCCTTGGATTTCAGGGACATATAATTCCTAAACACTTCTCAGGAAAGCAACATCTTTTTGATAAAAACCCTCTGTGAGATGCAGGGAGTTAGTCCTGTTGATCCTTACAGGTCCCTTCCAGTTGAGACACTGTACTATTTCATAACTTTTCTCTCCCCACCACTCTCAAAGGCTGTCAAAGAAGCGTGTTCAGAGCGAATTCGATGCTTACATCGGTGTCAACCCACTGCCTGACGTCCATCGGCGCTGCCGTCATGTCGTCTACTTTGTAGAGGATGTTGGTGGGCGCCTTCTCCGCGTGCCGGACGATGCCCACCACGGTGACCTGCGGGGAGCGGGAGGGTTGGCCGGGCCCCCGCGGCACTCGGGGCCGCCCCGCCCGCAGCCGCCCCGGAGCCCACCTGCGAGATCTCCACATCGCAGATCCGGAACGCCTCGTCGACCTGCTCCGCCGCCAGCAGCTGCGACACCGTACAGGGCACGATGTTCTGAGAGCGGCTCCGCTGCGAGGGGCGGCGGAAAGTCAGGGCCGGCCCGGGACCGGCAGGACGGGCCCCGGCCCTGGCAGGACCGGCCCCAGCCCCGGCCGCCCCCTGCCCGGCCTACCTGCTTCTTCTCCGCCTGGGCGCCGGTGGGCGACCCGAACCCCCCCGGGGACTGCAGGTATCCGCCCGGGGGCCCCGCGCCGCCCACGGTGCCGAACCCGCCGTCAAAGTTCCCTGCGGGGGGAAGGCAGAGGCCGTGAGGCGGTGGCGCGGTCCCCGTGCCCACCGCTGCCGCCATCGCGGCCTCGAGCGCCCCGTCCCCGAGGCCCCCGGGCGCTGTCTCGTGTCGCTGTCCCCTGTTCCCGTCCCTGTCCCCGTCCCTGTCCCGTGTCCCTGTCCCCGTCCCGTCCCCACCGTGCCCGCTCCACATCGCTCCGCCACGATCGGCCGCCACCGGCCCGCGCGCGCCGACCCTCCGCGCGCCGCCCGCGCCCGCCCAATCAGGGAACGCCGCTCTGCCCGCCGCGGCCAATCGCAGCCCTCCGTCTTCCGGCTGCGCCCAATAGAGAGAAGCCGTGGAGAAGCTGCCGGCGCCATTTTGAGAGCAGGCGCTGCCTGGCCCCGCCGCGGAGAGAGGGCGGGGCAGAACGGGCGGGCCCGAGGGGGCGGGGCCAGGACACAGGTGATAATGCGACACGGCGGGAGGGGGCGGAGCCCAAGGGGGGGGGTTGTATCGCCCAAGGGAGGGTTGTATCGCCCAAGGGAGGGTTGTATCGCCCAAGGGAGGGTTGTATCGCCCAAGGGAGGGTTGCAGCGCCCAACGGCGTCCAGCGGAGCCCGGGTGCCCCCATGCAGCCCCTGGCCCGGTCTGTGGCTCTGCTGCTGCTGTGCCCGCTGGCCGCGGCCCTGCCCGGTGCTCGCGGCGGCCGCGGGCGGTTCTGGCACCTCACGGACCTGCACTGGGACCCCGGGTACGAGGCGGCAGTGGCGGCGGGGCGGCCGTGCCCATCGGGCAGCGGGCGGGCCGGGCCCGCGGGGCCCTGGGGCAGCTACCTGTGCGACGCGCCCTGGGCGCTGCTCCGCTCGGCCGCGCGGACCATGCGGGACATCCTGCACAACCCCGACTTCGTGCTCTGGACCGGGTGAGGAGCGGCCGGGCCGGGAGGGACACAGGAGGGCAGCGGAGCCCATATGGGGGGGTCAGGGCTCTTTCCGTGGTCCCCGCTTCGAACAGGGGAGGGGGGAATGTGTCTCGTAATGAAGAACGAGGGCCTGGGGGAGAGCACAACCCCGAACCCCGGCGAGGGCTCCCAACGCCTGCAGGAAGCTCCTGAAGCACCGGGGCAGTGCTGCCGTGAGGGGATGGAAGGATCGCAACTCACTGTCTATCCTGTCCAGCCCTGCTGACTCCGCAGTGACTCCGAGCGCCTGGAATGCCCAGGGAAGGGGCTGTGGGCTGTGTGTTGGTGCACCAGGTCCTGCCGGTCAGAGCAGTGGGAGGGGCTGTTTTGTTTAGGAGTAGGGATTCTCTGCTGTTGTGGTCCCCAGAAGTGGGTTCCTGGTCCCTCAAGTGCCCTTACTTACTGCCTCAGCAGCACTTACAGTAAAGCTGTATTTTGCTTGGAGATTGATTGTGTGTGTGGCCTTTCTTCTGACAGTGCAACCTTAACCTGCTATCTGCTGTACTTCCAGTCCCAGGAGTTGCCTGACCGCATGTTTTCATTTTTGGCCCCTGGAGATGCATGTTACTCCTTGTGACCTTACGTTGAGCATTCTTTTTCCTCAAATAATTTCTCCCAGTTTCTCTCACATGATTTTGAATGTTGATCTCCCTCTTCAGTGGGCTTGCTGGCCAGCCCAGCATTATCTACAAATGCTATGAGTGTGTCAGTGCAAACACAGACGTGTGTGTCTGGGGCACTTTGGAGCAGCCCTGCCTTACTGAAGGTATTCCCTTGTTTCATAGCGATCACAGCTGTGCAAACAGCTCTGGTTCACTATTGCTGATCAGATGGTGCCCTCAGATTGCAAAGTGCTGATCCTGGCAGTATTTCCAGGCAGCTTTAGTGCCTGTGATGTGCCCTGAGGCAGAAAGAGCCTCCCCTTTACACCCTGGTGTTCAGGGGTTTTAAGGTAAAGTGAATCACAGAGTATCCTGAGCTGGAGAGGACCCACAAGGATCATCAGATTCCCACTCCTGGCCCTGCACAGGACACTCCAACAATCCCACCATGTGCCTGAGAGTGGTGCCCTTGGGCTCTGGCAGGTTTCCAGTGGAGTTTGTTTTCTCTCTCAGCGATTCCTTGAAACTCCCTCAGTACCCTGACCAGTCAACATAGCACTGAATTCTGCCCCCAAAAGCTTCAATTTTCTCTTTGAGGAGGCACAGACAGAAGCCAGCAAGTTTCTGTGCCTTGCTCATTGCTGTGAGCACAGGTCCTATGAGTCCCAGACAGTGACCAAGCTGCTTTTTTTTTTTTTTTAAGAGATGACACTCCCCATGTCCCCAACGAGCAGCTCGGAGAAGAAAAGGTTCTGCACATAATAGCAAATCTGACTTCTCTGATAAGAGAGACATTTCCAGGTAGGATTTGAGGGGATGAGAAGGGGAGAGGGGCCAGAGACTCATGGGAAGGGCTTACCAGGGTGGAGGATTACAGAACTGGGAGAGGGAAAGGCACAGAAGGGCTGTGGTCTCTGGGGCTTGTTTGCTCTCTTCCAAGTGGCCTCAATTCTGATGTGCATCATGCACTGATGCACGTTCATGTTCCAGCTTAGCTTGCTCAGGAGAGAGGAAAATAAAGGTTGCTGTTATTAGTCATTAAGGGAGAAAAAGCTGCAAGATTCCCTCTGACAGAACCCCTGTCAGCAGGAGAGAGGGGTGTTACTGCTGTGACAGCTCAGGATTCGGCTGGGGGGGCTCATCCCCAGGGGGTCAGTGCTGAGTGGTCAGTGCTGCCTCAGGGCAGGGGGTGGGTGACTGGCCCTGGCAAAGCCTTGGCCTTGAGTGCCCTGGGGAGCTTGGGGGGCTCTGCAGCCCTGACTCCTCTGCTCTGTCTCCAGGTACCAAAGTCTATGCGGCGATGGGCAATCACGACTTCCACCCCAAGAATCAGTTTCCCGGGAAGCAGCACAGGATCTACAACCAAACAGTGGAACTGTGGCGGCCCTGGCTGAGTGACACCTCCCTTCCCCTCTTCAGAGCAGGTCTGGCACCACTGGCTCTTGTTGGCAGCACTCTGGGGAGATGGGGAAGGGTGGGAGAATACTATGACTAGTTTTCTATGCCTCAGAGCTCAGAGCATCAGTATTCATAGAGGACTTGCAGAGGAAGGGTCCAATTTAACGCTAATTTCTGGCATGGAGTTCTCCTCTTGCAAGAAGATAAATTTTGTTATATTTTAGTCTCCCCTGTCATTGTCAAGTTACTGGAAAGAATGCAGAGTGGTGAGCTGCAGGGAGGAAAAAGACCTTTAAAGGTTACAGGCTGGGGCAGGCAGTGCTGTGGCTCCTCAGAGCTGCCCACTCCTGGTGCTGCCCACTTGTCCCCATGCAGGTCTCCCTTCAATGGGACAGGCACAGGCATGACAAGAGGCACACAGGGAAGAGCCACTCCAAACACGCATCCTGGAGTGGGCAGAGCGCTGCTGGTGCCTGGTCCAGACAGTGACCCTGCTGTGGCTGTTGCTAAGGAGAGCAGAGAGAGGTGGAAACAAAGGGATCTGGGATTACAGTCACCGGTGTGACCAGACCTCCAGCTCTTTCCCTGTCATGTTTTTCAGGAGCTTTCTACAGTGAGAAGCTGCCCAGCCCAGGGACAAGGGGGAGGATTGTTGTCCTCAACACCAACCTGTACTATGACCAGAATGATGAGACAGCTGCTGAGGAGGATCCTGGGGGTCAGTTCCAGTGGCTGGAAGAAACACTGACCAATGCCTCTAGAGCAAATGAAATGGTATTAACCAAGAAATGGATAAACCACCCTTGTAGAGGGCTCCTCCCAGCCCCGCTCTCCCCGGGGCAGTCACAGCCACGGGGCTCTGTGGGCAGCACGGGCTCTGTGCTCAGGGCAGCTCTTCCTTCTCCAGGTCTACATTGTGGGCCACGTCCCTCCCGGCTTCTTTGAGAAGAAACGAGGCAGGGCCTGGTTCCGGAGGGGCTTTAACGAGCGGTACCTGAGCATTGTGCAGGAGCACCACAGGGTGATCGCCGCCCAGTTCTTTGGGCACCATCACACCGACAGCTTCCGCATGTTCTACAGCCACACAGGTACCGGCTCTGCTCGCCCAGGCACCTGTGTGACAGCTCTGCCACCTCCCAGAATCACTGCCCATGGGAGGTTTTGGTGGCTGTTGGCTGAAGGCAGCTGAAAAGCCAGCAAAGGCTTGTGAAATGCTCTGGGCAACAAGAGGCAACAGTGGTTCTCATCTCCACTCCCAGCCTGTAGCTCCTGACCTCCTTCCCGTTCATTCTCAAATGTTGTTTCCCCTCAGTGATTGGCAGCTTCTTGCCTGTTCCCTGTGGAGGGGTTTGGGCACTGCTGGGGTGTGAGGGAGCAGTGTCAGATCTCTGTGTTGGAGTGGTGCAGAGTGCTCTGGGTACAGGTGGTGGTTCCCAGCCACCCTCACTGCAGGAGCCCCATGTTCAGACCCCGATGTTGCTCCTTGTGCTGATGTTTGTGTTGCACCAGGGGCTGGTGACATAGATGCTGCTGGGCAGGGCCATCAGCTCCAGGTGCTCACTGCGATGGGAACAGGGTGTGGGGCAAGCCAAGGTCTTCACTCACAGGTTGCTTTGCCTTTCTGTGAAGGTTCTCCAATTAATGTCATGTTCCTGGCCCCTGGAGTGACTCCCTGGAAGACAACATTACCTGGAGTGCACAATGGAGCCAACAACCCCGGGATTCGGGTGGTGGACTATGATCGGGACACCCTTCAGGTGTTGGTAGGGAGCCCTGTGTGCTGCACACTGCAGCTCTGGAAGAGAACTTTAATTTCTGCCTGTGCTCAGAACAGGCAGGGCCACAAGAGCCAAGCAGCAGTGTGGGAGGGGACCCTGGCCCAGGATATTTCAGTCTTGTGTCTGGCACAGATATTTAGTCAGAGTGTCAGTGAGTTGAGGCCCAGGCCCCCACAGCCAGTGCATCCTGCTGGGATGAGTTCCTCAGAGCAGGGCCAGACAGGTTTTTCCGTGTTCTTCATGTCCTGAGTGAGATTCCTTTGACACTTGCTTTGCTCCCCAGATAATGTTGATCACAAAACTCCTCTTTGAGTACTAACAGACTTGTCAGATCCCCTCCAAAAACTGTAAACCATCTGGAAAATTATTTGTGTCCCTCTGTTTGCTAAAGTGATGGATTTGGAGTGGATCTGAATTGAGGTGAATTGTAGGGGCAGCTGCTGTTTCCCATCTCTTGCTTGTCAAGAGGTAGAGGACGGCTGCTTGTGCCTCCCATTGCAGTGGATGAAGCTCTCTGCAGTTGCTCTGTTTACATGTTTATAGCAAGTGAAGTAAATGCTAAAATACCCTGTGCAAGGCTGGGAAGCCAGTGAAGCAGAGGGAAAAAGGGAAAGAGACTGAGAACAGAAGTTGTGAAAAACTTGATTCTTCAGTTTGTTCACAGTTGAGAAATTAACTGTACTTGGGAAGTAACACTCCTCCAGGCCTTGCTTCTGCCACTGGACAGTACTGATGGTAATGAACTGATGTTTGAAGAAGGCCAGGCTCAAAGTTTGGATGTAAAAGTCAAGCAGAGCAAAGCCACCCCTTCACCCTTTAGGAAACAGGCTGTCTTTGGGGTGGGTTCTGGAGGCTCTCACCTGAGGTGTGAGGTGTGTCCCCAGGTACCTGTATTGGTAGGAAGGCCTGTCAGGGGCAGCTGGGCCCTCGGGGATGTGCTGCCTGTGATTGTGAGCCCAGCCCAGCATCTCTCTCCAGGGCCGATCCTGTCCTGACGTGTCCCCACTTCTGTTTTTCTCTCCCTCAGGATATGGTGACTTACTACTTAAACCTCACTCGTGCCAACGCGATGGCCTCGCGGTGGGAGGCCGAGGAGTTCCCGCTGTGGGAGCCCGAGTACAGCCTGACAGAGGCCTTCCAGGTCCCCGATGGCTCTGTGCGCTCCATGCAGACGGTGCTGGAGAGGATCTCGGGGGACCCTCACTACCTGAAGAGCTACTATGAGTTCAACTCTGCCAAATATGACCTGGCACCGTGCGAGCAGGAGTGTCGTGTGGATCACGTGTGTGCCATCAGGGAAGTTGATTTTACAAAGTATGATGAGTGTGTGAATACCAGCAGTGCTGCCTCTGCTGCCAGCAGCGTTTGGCTTTTGGTTTTCTGTGTGTTCTTAGGACTTCTCAGTCCCCAGCGAGTGCCGTGATGGCTGAGAGAAAGAGAGAAGAAGGAGAGCACGGAATCACACTGCACGTGAATCAGTGATTTTGGCACTGAAAACTTAGAAACCAGGACAAAATCAGCAGCATTTACTAAAAACTCTGTGAGACTGACTTGCAATTTTCTAGACAAGGTTGATGTGTGAGGGGGGTACAATAATCGTGAGAACGTTGTTGTGCTGGACTGCTTGCACTGAGGAATGTCTCCCCTCCGCTGGGACTGCTGGGGTAGCCTCACAAATCAGATGAAGACCAGGTCTTCCTGTGGAAATGGAGTGCCCACAGGTGAGAGATATGTTCTTGGAGGCTGCTGCCAGCATTCCTCAGGTTGGCACACAGTTCTTTTCTGGAAAGACCGCACAGCTGGTGACCCAGAGTGTCTTGTTGTGCAGAAGCCTCTGGCTTGTGAGCAAAGCCACGTGGGGTGGCAGTGTCTGGACTTCAGCAGACTTCGTATCTCAGTGCTCAACAGGAGGCACTGATGATTGTTTTTGCCCCCTCCGATTGCTGAGCATAAACAGCTCTCTTCTCTCTCTCTTCTGTGCTCTCTTCACTTTCATTCACTGAGTTCCCTCCCTCAGCTGGGCGTGGCAGCTTCGCCAGTGAGATATGAGGTGGTGATTTACAGCCTTGGGCTTTGCCAGCTGCTCCGAGACCTTGAGGGAAGCGGTAGCGAGCGCTGGTGCTCGACCCTGGCTACGAGGCGTGAGGTGCGGGCAGGGCACGCCCCGTCCGTGAAGGCAGCTCGGGGCTGTCCCGGGGTCTAACGCGGAGCTGTCGGGGCAGTGAGGGGTCGTGCCCGACACACGCACCCCGAGCAGACCCAGCACGGCCGTGGCTTTGCCGCCGTGGATGGTGTTTGCCCCCGGACCCCTTGCGAGCGTGTGCTCTGCCCCGGAGCGGCGGGAGCCGTGCGGGGACCCTGCGGGGCTGCGGCCGGGCCGGGCGGCGGGTGCTGCTTCCCGGGCAGGGGCCGGAGGTGCGGGTTATCCCGGCGGGAATAATGGGGGGAGCTGGGGTGACGCTGCCCCCACAGCCGCTCTGCGCCCCGGCAGTGTTTAAGCTTTGGTATTTAAGGCTTCCTCCTCCTCTCCCGTTCTGCAGCTGTTCTTGAAACCTTTCCCAGATGTTTGGCAGATTTCATGGCAAGAGAGACAGCAAGGGTGATGTACAAGAGGGTGGAGAACAGAGATGTGTGCTCTTTAGCTGCTTCTCTCTTAAAGCTTGTCTGAGGAGGACATCAGTTCTGGAAAATGCATACGAGCAAAAGACAATAACCAAATCCACTGCCAGTGCCGCTGGAAAGCTGCTGCTCTGAGGGAGGCGGGGAGAAACATCAGGGTTAGTCACTAATGTGATGCTGTGATGTCAGATACCTCTTGCTGCTTTACTGGTTATGGGACCTTCAGGGATGGGTCATTTAACAGCTGTGACCCAAACCCCACAGTTGTTGATCCTAAACTGGCTCCAGCCTTACTTCACACTCTCCCTCTTTCTCCAGCATTCCCTCTCCCACACCCAGCAGATAATGCCCAGGGACACCACACAGCTCCCATGGATGAGGAGCTGTACCTGGTGTTGAGAAACAAAAGCAGAAACAATTTTTCCCCCTTTACCTACTACTGCTAGATTGAGAGTTTTGAGATCAAAGAACCTACAGCTGTCCTGACTGCTTTTGAAAAAGCACATCTCAAACAGCACTTGACCCCTGAGCCCAGCAACTGCCCTTACAGCCCTAGGTCCTTGGTTTGATCCAAGTCTTGCAGTCCAGCCCTCTCCTGTGGTCTCTCCCCGTGCCACCAAGGTGTCAAAGTCCTTGGTGTAATTGCACAAGTGCACACTCACCTGTTTGCACTGGAAGCTGTTCCTGCTCTCCTGAAGGGCCCCAGGATGATCTCAGCTCCTCTCCAACAAGTCTGGCTTTCAGGTGTGTCAGTGCAGGGTCTGACACATCAGTACCTCACTGAACAGCCTGCGAACACACCACCTGTCAGCTCACCTCGAGCTCTGGGGCTGCCCCCTGGGTGCTGCCCCCTTGTATTTCCAGACCAAAAGACAAAGGAAGGGTTACAGTGACAATCCAGGGAATGCTGCAAGGCCAGATGTTCCTGGAAAACACTACCATCTTCTTTAGCACAATCATGGTTGATTCAGCTGCAAACTTGTCTCCATTTTGTTCCCATCTCTGCATTCCCACTGCAGAGGTCTTCAGATTATTGTGCAAGTTGCGTCCCTTTTAATCCTTCATTTAATACAGGAGATGAACCACTTACCACACCCACACTGACAGTGGCAGATCACAAAGGGAACCCCTTCACCTGCACCAGCAACTTCTACCCGTGGCAGGTGAGCAGCTTGCACATGAACTGCTGCCAAAACCGCAGTGCAAATGTACCCTGCCCAGCTGCTGCTGCACTGGGAAAAAAATCGTGTATAGCACAAGTATTGCTGATTTCAGCAAAGCTGGGGAGTCCCTCTCAACCCTGTGCAGGCCCCAGTTTGGTGTTTCTCACTGCAGCGGCCCCAGGGACAGGGGACTCAGCCTGCCCAAGGCCACGCTCTGTCAGAGCAGCACCCTGGGCAACAAGAGCAGCAGGGCTGGGCTCCAGAGCACAACTTACAGAGAGAGATGGGCCAGAACCAGGAAAAACTCCCCTTGGAAAACAAAGGCAACCACTGTTCAAAATCCACTGTTAGGTGTCACTTGTACCAAAGTGCAGCACGAGGCAGCACAGCAGGTCACGAGCAGCTTCAGGAGCTGCAGCCTGAGGCAGCCCAAGGATAAGGCCTGCAGGGAGAAGGGCACTTTGCCATGGCAAGATCCTCCCACGAGCCACAGCATAAGGGGCAGTCTCAGCTGCACCAGTGCAGACTGGAATGAACACATTACTCCCCAAAATGGCAAAATCCGCATTTAATTTACAACATAGTAAAGGTTACAGGTAAAAAGCTCAACAGAAGTGTGAAAAGGCCTATTACATATTACACAAGTGTACAAACGTCTGTACAAAGCCCCTTGATGTTCCTGTCTCCTCCTGGCCAGCCGTGGCCCCTGAGCTCTGAAATAACGAGAGCTGGTTCAGAGCCAGGGAGGAGAAGAGCTTTAAAAAACAATGAGCAGTGAAGCTTCCCTTGTCAAGAAAAATCTTGCAAAGAGCCACTTGCAAAGAAAACAAAACCACCCCCCAACAGACAAAAAAACCCCCAAAATAAAACAGAAAAAGAAGAAAACTTGTTCAACCTTTGTTTGCCCTGACTATTCTTACCCTAAAGAGTTGCCTTCAGAAAGCAACTAGGTGGGAAATGAAAATCCTACAGGCCAGACTAAAGGGAGAAAGATTTGGAGAGTCATTGTGGGAGTGCTGGGAAGCAGAACAAACACCCAAGGGCTGAATCATCAATGGCAACTGAACACCGAGTGGCACAGCTGGATCATGGAGCAGGTGCTGAGTCCACCCATGGAACAGTCCGAGCTGGATACAATGGTGCAAGGAGGGAACAGAGCAGTCTCTAAATCCATCGCTCTGGGAGCAGGGCAGCTTCGGCTCAGCTTTGCCTCAGGGACGAGATCGAAGCAACCACGGAGCAGCACTCGGATTGTGGAGCATCTGTCCAAAAGGGCCTGGTGCATCCAGCACCCCCTGCACTGGAACACAGCCCTGTGCCAGCACTATCCAGCACCCCCTGCACTGGAACACAGCCCTGTGCCAGCACTATCCAGCACCCCCTGCACTGGAACACAGCCCTGTCCCAGCACTATCCAGCACCCCCTGCACTGGAACACAGTACTGATCCAGCACCCCAGCACTTCGTCACCAGGTAGCCACAGTCCTACACACAGTGAGCAGGCTCTCATTTTGGTGCACATTTCCTGGATCCCCCAAACAACAAAGGAATGTGACTTGTAGCTGAACTGCACTAGAGAGTTTACAAAAACCCCAGAGCAAACCTAAAAATAACAGAGCTCTGCCCTTACCTTGTGTAAAGTACAGCCACACAGTGTCTGAAAGTGTGAATCATTTTCAAATCTAAGCCCAAAGATCTGAAGGGCTGGAGCAACAACCCAAGTCAAGCTTCTCATTTTATTCAATGGGAAAAAGTGATAAAGGAATCAAAAAACGTGGTATTATGAAACCAGCTTGTACATTACTGTATTATCTCTACTGAGAATTCCTATTCTGGATCTCAGTAGCACTTGATCCTCATCTGCTGTTCCCAGCAGCCAAAATATTTGCAGATTGGGGGTTTAGGTGTGGAACGTGCCAGTCCCCCAGCTCTGCCGACAGCTGCTTAGCTTTGTGTCTTCTTGCATCTCATATACCCTAAGCTTACAAGTTCCATTTGCAAATAAAAATGAAACTAAGTTACAAGGGCCACCAAATGTAAAAGAAACTGTTCTCTGTGTTAACCTCACCCTGAGTTATCCCAGGGGAGTCACCACAGCTGCTGGCACCACAGCAGAGTGCAGACAGTGCCAGTCTCCCCATCAAACACTGCGACCTGTGCACCCAGTACCCACCCACAGCCCCCACCCTGCAGCACTGGAACAAAGCTAAGGAACCCACCTACTGCTTGTCCATCTTATGACTCATGGGATGCTCTACTGTTTTACATGGAAATTAAAACAAGCTGTAGGCAAACTAAAAAAAATAACAAAAAAAAAGAGAATGCCCCACATTGGGGGGTTTTGAAAATACAAAAAATAAAAGCTGACCTATATTCTGCAAGTTTTACAACTCCTACCGATGGGACTCTGCAAGGCTTGGCCCCAGAAACATTTGCTGTGAGCACATCCAGCAGGAACAGTGTCACCCACAGCGAGCCCATCACGAAAACACATGGATCTGCAGGGCCATGCCATGAGTGAGAATGAAACTGTGACTGCCCCTTTGACTCGCAGACCCAAACTCCGTGTAAAGACCTCTGGGACAGTGGTGGCTAAGAAAAGGCTGCAGGGATTTTGGTTCAAAAGGAGCTGGGAGCTGTATTTTTTTCTTTTAAACAGACATATAAAAATGTTTGAAGACAGATCTTTAAAGGATATTTCACTTCTCCAATCTTGGTATTACATCTGTTAGAACACTGAAATTTTAAAAAGACGCACATGAAGAGTTTGTGGAGTTGGTGACTCCCACCCTCCCTCAGCCCGGCTCAGATCAGCAGGGACGGGGTCGGCTTCTTGCCCGGCCAGGCCTCCTTGGCGTATTTCTTCTTCTTGGGTTCGTTCACAGCTTCGGGGTTGAAGACGGCCGGGTTTGGAGCCGGGTTCATGTTCACTGTGGAGGGCACGACTGGAGTCAAGTCCACATCGGGGGCCAGGTTGGGGTAGGGCATGGGCAGCCCCCCGATGAGCGCGGTGCCGTGCACGCCGTGCGACTGCGAGCCCGTCTCGTTGTGGGTGGGGGGCAGCCCCCCGTACAGCCCCCCGCTGTAGGGGAAGTTCTGCATGCGCCGCGACGCGGAGTCATCCGTGGGCAGCGAGCCCGCGTTCTCCAAACGCTTCTTCTGCAGGCACAACAGCGGAAGGATTATTGAAAAGGCACAGAACCACCAAGCTCTTTAACCCCCCCCATAAAAGGCCCCTAAATCTGCCACATACAAAGTGCTTACGCACACTGTCCCAACACACTGTCCCAGTCTTTGTCCCACAAGTTTTCTTCTGGGTTTCCTTGATAACCACAACAATAAACTGTTAAAGATGCACAGTGCAGGAAGGGTGACAGAAGCTGAAGCTCAGGTGTAACTTAGGTGAAGCCTGAGCACCTTTTCACCTCCTCTATTCTCTTGCCAGTCTTGAGCTTGTCCTGAACGAAGACTGAGCAGGTCTTTAGCCAGCAGACTCACAGAATGCCCCGGGTTGGAAGGGACCCACAAGGATCATCCAGTCCAACTCCTGGCCCTGCACAGGACACCCCAACAATCCCACCCAGTGCTTGAGAGTGTTATAACACAAATCTTCCCTTCCCTACAGAAAGAAACTGCACTTTGAGATCATTTGGGTAATTCTGCTCCTAATCACTGGAATCTTCTCTTGCAGTCTGGGCTTATTATCCTTCCCCATATGATGTTATTTAGTCTATACCAGCAACAACTGGAATTGCTGTTACACAATGGCTTAGCTGCTCTGAAGCCTTGCAGCTCTTCCCTCCTCTTACATATTCCAATTAAATAGAGCACTGTCAACACACACTCATCTTGGAGCAAAGCCTAAGCCTGCTTGTACACAACCTCAGTTGCATACACAATCTTATGAAACCTTTAACACTCAGTATTTAAACAAACAATCTCTTGTTTTTACTTTCTTTTTTCCACACTTCCCACAATTTTAACTGACGTCTGGAAATAATGCACCGGATTTCTGTAAACTGTTTGTTTTTGGGACAAAAAAAAAATATCACCACTGATCCCATGTGTTACTGAAGAAAAGAGCTAAACCTGGGTTTGAAGGGAAACAGTCAAATTTGCAAAAAAAGACATTTGTGAAACACAAACATCACTTTTGCCTAACAGTGAAGCACTTTCCACCTTGGAATGTTCTGTTTCTGAGGTGCACTTCATAAAGGGAGTCCATCAGTGTAAGGTGTGAATGAGAAAGGTGGGACTCACTCCGTACCTTTACAGGGACCACTGCAGTCTGCACCATGTTCCGGAACCGCCCCACGGACGGGTCCACGTCCTCTGCAAAGCAAGAACAGTGACACCCTCGGTGAGGACACGGGGAAAACAGCGTGCAAAAATGGAACACAGCCCTGCTCCAACCAAAGCCAGCACGCCAGCACTCCCCAGGAAGCACAAGTGTGACCAGGTAAAGAATGGGGCTCAGGGGACACCCAGAGGCTTTGTCTCCAGGTAGCTCATCAGCCATCCTGGTAAGGACTGCTTTCCCTCAAATGAAGAATGGGAAGGGGAGCAGCCAGATGGGAAGTTTGGGATCACACAGGCTGGAGTTTGGGCTGAAAGCTGCTGCTGATAAGGCACTGCACATGCTAAAGGCACAGTAGCCAGTCCCCAAAGTCCTTGGGAGGCCTTGAAGGAGGAGTCAGAAGCAGCCAATGTAAGTTCCTGAAAGTCTGGAAAAATTATCTTCCCCCCCCCTCAATGTGAATGACTGGCATTTGCATTAGGGTGTTCTCAGCACTGAACTGCATCACCTTATAAACCAAATTGGTCACTCTGGGTGCTCTACCCTGCCAATGGAACCACCTCCACACCGTACTTCAAAATTAATTAAGTTCATTAATTAGGTACTCTTATTAACAGGAATACTATCCATTTAAAGTGTCATTGATAGGAATGCCATTAATACAGAACAGCTAAAGGAGAAAAAAAGGCTAATTTGGAATTGGATATGTGTTCAGATGCATCAGTTTGAATGACGATTGAGGATGACTTGGTTCAGATGTACAGACAAGTAGCAAAGACCCTCTGAACTGGAGACAGATACCCCAGAGGCAACAGGTAAGGAAAGCATTGGGGGACAGATGAAAAACAAACAAGTTCCATTCCCATTTAGATTCTAAAGAAGGCAAAAAATGTAAACCTTCCTCCTTTTGGACCCATGACATTTTTCCAGTATCTGACAAAATACTGAGCAATGAAGCTGAGTGTGATGTCCCCACCCTGCACAGACCACACAGTCCCTTTACAGGTACAACAGAAGAAACAGAAAGAGGTCAAAGACTTCAGTGAGACATGTGGCAGCTTCTCTGAAATAGCTGATGCCAAATATTGACTGCCTTATCCATGTGCAGCCACGAGGAATCCCTGTGAGAATAATGGAAGGAGGTCCCGAAGGGCATCGACTAAAGATTACAGCGAAGTCCTTACCTGGATTGATGATCTCGTCGTCATCACTGAAGGTCACTCTGGAGTTCTTCCGTTTCCTCTTTGGCCTCTGGATGTCCAGGTTCCCTTCCTCAATGGTCAGCGTGGAGATCCTTTTGTTGTGGGCTGTATTAAACTCAGTCAGGTTCTAATGGCAAATTGGGAGACAAAAGAGTTTAAGCAACTAGTGTGAGAAATCTGATTTAATTACGTGACTGTGCACATCACAAGACCACAGGACACTGTTCAGTTTCAACTTCAGACCCCAGGGAAGAAGCAGAGCCTCAGGGCTGCAATGAGCTGCCCCGAGAGGCTGCAGGGTCTCTGCACAGATTCAGAACTGAGCACAATCCTGGGCAGCTGCTCCAGCTGGGCCTGCTCGAGCTGGTTAATGATTCTAAGAATTTCGGGAAACCACCGGACCTGAAGCATGTCTGCCCTGGCAAGCCTTGGTGAGGTGACCACTGGGATATTGAGATTATTATGCCCCTGACTCTTGGAAGCAGCACAATCACAGGTTTATCATGGCAGATGAGATGCTTGAGGTGTATCAGTCAGCAGAGACACCTCAGACCAAGATCTTCAAGGCCAAGAAATTAAAAAACTGAACCTAAGGAAGTGTTCAGGCACCATCCCTGGAGGTATTTAAAACACATGTAGATGTGGCACTTCAGGACATGGTTTTAGGGGTGGGCCTGTGTGAGGGACTGGAATGGTCATGTTTAATGGCTCAAACAATTGGCCCTTTGCAAAAGTAGCGGGTGCTTTGCTGAAGATGTGCAAGGGAACAGCCCAGGGGCAGAGGGGTGAACACCCACCACCATGGGGGACAAGCTGGGCTTTGAGGCAGTTAGGGGAACAGGCTGATAAGAAGCACATCCTCTGAGGCAGGATAGTGCTTTTTACCATGGCTATGTCCTTACACAATGGCTCAGGGGAAAACTCCCCTCCCACTCTGGGGGAGATATTGGGATGTTTACACCTGGCCTGAAGATTTTCATCCCTTCTGCTGAGGCATTACTGGCTCAAATACGCTGATGTGAGAGGCAGCTGCCACGTCTTGCAAGGTGTCATAAACCATCAAAGACCCCTGAAGTTCCCCCAGGGCACTTTTATGGGGCCTTCCAGCAGAGGACTGTGCATGACCCACAGTGTTGCAACACATCCACAGGCTTGCAACAGACAGTGTAAAACAACTCCCCCCACCCAGGGGAGTTACCTGGGCATTCCCATGTAAACCTAAGCCCACATTAACCCACCGGACTTCGTGTTTAAAGGGCTTCCCCCACCCCCGACAGATCAAGTCTGTGACTGTCACTTCAGCCAACGGAAATCAAAATTGCAACAATCAAGTTTCATCACTGAATCCATAGGTGGTGAAATCTTTCTGCTCTCATCTCTTCTTTTTCTTATAAATTTTCTTGAGTGTTTTATGCTTTTATTTAGCTATATTACTATAGATAATAATAACTCAAACAGCTCCAGACCTCCTTTCCATTGCATTTAAATTGTTCTAAAATAAACCCTACATATATATGTCTTTATAAACACCAGTCATATAGTGCCAACCCTTGCCTAAGGGGTGAGTCGTAACAGCTTGGCAGTGTCAGGTTTATGGTTGGACTTGATGATTTTAAAGGTCTTTTCCAACCTAAATGATTCCATGACTCTAAGAAGGGAATGCTGTCCTAGCTGGAAATGCGACCGTACTCACATCCAGTTCTGTCTCCTCCTCTGGCAGGCCCAGCAGCCCCTTGAGCTCCTCATCCTCCCCACCCATCTTCTCGTCCCCCTTCACCGCCGACGGCAGCGTCTGCGGCTTCTCCCGCAGGGTGTAGGCGCGGGTGGAGGCTCCGAAGGACACCGTGGAGTCAATGGGGATCTGCTGTGGCTTGTGGGCTTCCAAGCGGATGTGACCCAAGAACGTGCCATGTGCTGAAGGTGTCAAAACGCAAAACAGTCTGTTAGTCACCAGATGGGCTCAGGGTATTCCAGCTCCAGTTTGAGAACTGAGAAACTGTAACAACCGTTCCGAGGTACAAGGCACTGAGGTACTGCTGAGAGCATCAGCTGGGTACAGTCTACCCATCACCTCATAAACTGAGACAACACACACCAGAAGTCCTCAAAAAGTCATGGAAATCAATTACAAACACCCTTTACTTCCTATATTCCTGCAGGTCCCAATGTACTATGTGGAAAAAACCACATGACAGGTTTCAGACCTTGGGAAACCATCCTCAGAAGAGAAGGCTTTGCTAAAATTGTGAAGGGAAGGCCAAGTTGCTTTCCTCCTCTCCTTTTGCCTCTTAAAGGATGTAGAAATGTTTTAAATAACCAGTGAGGCAGCTGTAAGCTGACTGGAGCAAACACTCCTTTGCTCTAACCCTCGCCCATCTTTCCCTAGGATGCAAATTCCAATTATATCCATCTGTCCACACAGTGCAAACAACAACGGGAAAGGAAAAAAGTGTCTCAGATTCAGAACGTTTAAGCACTGACATATTGCACTTCTGTCGGGTGAAATGCCACACTACTTACTGCTGTTCAGATCTATGAGGAAAACCCTCTTGAGATGTTTGTGATAGACCAAGGCAGCATGGACCCGAGAGCAAGACTGGTGGTCAATGGTAAAATCGCACAGATCAGGATTTCTCCCAAAGAGATAGTATTTCTTCTCATCAATGATGAGTTTCTGAGTAGAATGTCAAACAGAGAAGCATATTAGACTCCTAGAATCTTTTGGATCTTCCTGAAAAAATTCAAGAACATGAATAAACAGAGCAAATTCAAAACGAAGCATCAACAGCTCATCAATATTTCAGTTTAGTCTGGTACTGTTAAAAACAGAAACTCAAATCTGCTCTTTGTAAAATCAGAACAGATGAATGTGTGAGTCCCAGTTATTTCCTTCTTTACCAGCCAACACAAGACAGCCTCTTCAAATGAGACTGTCTCACACAAGAGATTCTCTCTCACATCTGCACCCAAAGATTTCAACACGTTCCTTGATTGCTGACCTTGGACCCTGTCCAGGGCAGGAACCCATGCTCAGTGATCTCTGGTCTGATACACAACATCAAAATTATACTTCTGTACACAACTGGACCTGCAGGAGATTCCAGACCTCTGGTACAAAGATGCAAAACTATACTGAATGTGTGCAGTGATTGGAATACATATTAGTCTGTTCAAGTAAACCGTTCATTTTAGGCATTTCTTCTTTATTCATCCTAGTTCTAATCTCTTCTTCAAACAAAATCTTACAAACCCTAATATAAGTTACATAAACTATCTCTATGAAGTGAGGGACATGTTGGCAAAGTCCTGCAGTATTTGTTGCTGAAGGAACTTCTTGCACCTGAATGCTGCAGTACCTGAGCAGGGCAGGTGGAGAACCTTCTCACTGGCTCCCAAGAACTTCATCTAACTTCTGTTTTCCTGCTCCAGCTGAACAAGGTAAAGACTGGCAGTGTGTTACACATCTGGTAACAGGCTTCTCCTGCTTTTTGAAACATTTAACAAAGCCCTCACGTTTCAACAGCAACATCAAAGGAATGCTGAGGATACATTTTCAGAAAAGCTCATGAACTGCTCTGAGATGAACTAGCATTCTGCCTGCTTGAGCACATGGATTTCTCCCCCTCCCTCCTTCCCAGCGCTTCAATCCTCTCCTCAGTCTCACTGCCACACATCTGAGCCAAGTTTTCAGGTGGCAAAGCCTTTTTTTCCTGTGATCTTTCCCTGTTTGAGTGGACTGGTTCAGTCTGCCTTTGGTGTCCCAGCTGCTCCAGGGAAGCAGTGGGTTACAGGCAGTAGGGTGGGGGATGCTGAGGATGCCCCTCTGGCAGCACCATTCCAGTCAGCAGGTGTTTGCTCCTCAGGTTTGCCAGGTACAAACCACATGCTCAGCTACAAAAGCCAGTGTATCTGAGTAGGCCCAGGTGGCTGGTCTGGGGCTGTTCTGAGCTGTCAGACTGACACAATGACCACCCAGAGAGTTCCTCATTCTGTGGCACCACCAAGTTATACAGAAAATAAGGAGACAGCTTGAATTAAGACACAGCATTTATACTCCTCTGCCTCATTTGCAAGGACAAAAATCCCACCACAGACCTCAGCTTCTACTACAGATCACCTTTGCAAAGTCACATCTATTTACCTGCCCACTAACGATGAACTTCGAGGCTTTATCACTGCTACAGTCACGTCACTTCCCCACTGTTTTTTTTCCCAGTTTTTCCCCAAGGTTGCTCTCTGTTTTCCAGGTTGGATTTTCCAGTGTTCTGCTGAACATCTGTCAGCCCCCATGCTGAAGTTCTCACCATCTGGTATTCAGTAATAAGCCTTTAATTTATTTCTGTATGTTTATTTACTCTTTTAGGTCACTAGAAGAATTAACTGAACAACCTGACTCCACCCTTGTACACATCAGGATGATTTACAATTAACTGGTCCCTTAGTTAAAGGTTTTATTCCCCAGCAGCTCAAGGTACACAAGCACCAGTTCATGACAGTGAATGCTTTATAAAATCTACTGACTCACATATTTTGTCCTGCTTTTGTAATATAAGAGCATTTAGGTGATGAAAGTGTGTGTATCTATGAGCTCCGGACATCTATTAAACCAAGTAACTTCTCAACCTCTGGCCACTTTCAACCAGCACTACAAGATATTACATTTCAAGCAATTCCACGAAAACATTATTTTAGCTAGAAAGAATAACTAGAAAGAATAGCTAGAAAGAAAAACAACTTTGTCAGTCTCCTCAGTGATACATAAACTGGCAGAAAATCCACAGGAGTGCCAATACTTAGGCTTACACCGTAAAAAAAGTTTTCTTTGTGAGCCCACATGTCATTTGATAAGCCAGCAATCACAGCTTAACTGGCAATTCACCTGCAACTACGTGGTCTCATGACAAATGAGGTGCAAATGCAAAATGTAAGTGATTTTCCTCCAGCTGGGACAGGTAAAACATGCAGGTGTCTCCCTTGAATCCATTTGTGTTTGGTGCAGAGAGCACAGCCCAAAGCCTCAGTGTAATAATCTGAATCAGATTAAAACCATGAGAAATCACTATATTGAGTCTTTTGGGTTCTGCCCTGACCCAGCCACTTTATCAGCACTTTCTGTCTCTTTACAAATGGTGGTTTTCACAAGACCCCCCAGAGTTAACCAGAAAGTATAAGCTGCAGGTGAAGAGCTTAAACCAGTACCTGGTGTCCTCCATCCTTTCTGGTTGAGTTTTATTTTACTCTTTTTATCTCACCTGTAAACAGATCCATCCACCTCCTCCCTGTACACTCTACATGCCAGTGTGCCCTTGTGAGGCTTTTCCCTGCAAGCCTTAACCACTGTTCCATGAGTCTTACTGATATCTTCCCTTGGGATCAGAGTTGCTTCACCCAGCTATTGATCTGAGAACACCATAACTGTTGGTTACAACACATCTTTTGAGGAAGCCTGGTTAGGTTCTCTGAGGATTCAACTTCCCAGCATTGGATTTATGTCCCATAATCTGCAGTTCCTTACTCAGATCAGTATCTGACTCTTCCCTGCTCAACACCTTTGCACGAAGGAATTCTGTGATTCCACGTTGTAAGAAAGACGAGCATTAACTTTTATCGTGAATTTGAAAACAAGTCCTGTGTAAACACAGCTCTGACAAGAACAAGTGGATCTTCAGAAGCTGATTCATTCCTCCACAAACAGTGCTCAGTTCCACAAGCAGTTATCTCATGATTTCAAGTGCCATAAAAATTGGCCAAACAATTTCTTATTCTTGCCCACGACTCACACCAAAAGCATCCTGTTAAGTTTTCATTTGAAGCTGTTACACACAAACAATACTGCCCTGACTGGACAGCACTTCAAGAGTTTTGCAAAGACACAAATTCATAAATTGGAAATGCAACAAATCACCATCAGAGAAAATAATTTTATTGACTTCAAGGTAACGTTTCCAAAATGTTCTGTGCCTCTGAGCTATAACCCAGTGTCTTCCTTTACACACTGAGCTTAAACACTGCATGGCTTGTGTTGCTGTTGCACTTTGCAGACCCAGCGATCACAGGGTGACCCTCAGGCCTCTGCACGAGGCTGGGGCACCGATGGCTCGGTTAGTACCAAGTGCTCAGTAACCCCTGGGATTTAACAACCCTCTCCCTTGATTACTGCTGGCTGCCAGGAAAGACAGCACTGGAGAACTCTTTGCCAGCTGTACCGAACATGGAAACACATGGATCACATCCAAGTGCTGCTCATGTGCTGCACAGATCCCTTGTTTCAGGTAACCACCCCAGACCAGAGGACTGAAGCCATCACCCATGCACAGTGCAAGGCCCAAAGCAGCTGCACAAGCAGATGTGTGTGCTCCATGGGACAGCCTGCCAGGGCTGCTCACCCAGCCAGCTCTTCCATCCTGCCCTCAGCAGCCTCAGGGGAACACCCAGCCAGGCCTCAGGCACATGCACGTCCTGCCCTGGGGAGCTGTGCCCTCATGGAGCTCAGTGACATCAGCAGGTAAAACACAGCTCCACAGGCATTCCCAACCTCTGAGAAATCCCAGCCTCCACTGACCCTCGGAGTACGTGGATAGGACACTGGCAATGGCTGCTGACAGTGCTCTGCATGGCAGCAAAGAGAACCTCTTCAGGTTATCCAGAACTGATGGTAGGAGAGGGAATTGGGATGCTGGTACCACCCACTTTTCCAAAGCAGAGACCCCAAGCCCACCTTGGGCCTCCCAGGACCATGGTCCTGACTGTTAATTTATAAACATTTTTTCATCCACTGCCAAAAGCAGTGGTGCATCCTCAGCTTCCATATGGCACTTAGCCCTTTTTTTCAGCCCTGACCAGGACTCCTGAGATGGACACTGATCTGGCACATGAGGAGCAATTCACCAGGGAGCTCCGTGTCAACTCTTTATCCTAAAGCTCTGTCCATGCTCAAAAATCTAAAAGAAACATAACGTGAAAAACTTCACAGAATAATCCTCCAAAAACCCCAAGGCTATGTCTGGCCACCTGCCACATACCAAAAACCCCAAAGTCACTGCTATGTAGCTTTGCTGCCTGAATCTCATTCAGAGCCTGAAAGAAATACTGGAAAACTCAGTGCCAAGCACAATCCCTCCCCTAGGTGCTGCTGCCAGGATGGCACTGAGAATGCTGAGCTCAGAAACAACCCTACTGCAGCTCTCTGAGCTCAAACGTGATTCTGAACACGAAACAGAGGCAGGAGAGGCCGAAAACACAGCCCAGGGTTCCAAGACAAGCGCAGTGCAAAGGGTTTGAGAGCCATGGTGAAGGAGAGTCCTGGAACGAGCCAGCTCAGGCACATCTCGTAGGACTAGGGAGCTGCTCTGGATGTGCAGCACTTGTGTCCTTTCCAATTAAGGCTGGACAAAGATCCCTTAGGTCAAGACAGGCTTTGCCAATTGCTTGTCTTTAAATCCAAAGGAAGAGCACTCTCTCAAAACAGCAAGGGTATATAAAGAAAAGCCTCATTTTACTGATCTCTGGCCTGAGAAAACACAAGTTTATTTGTGAGACACCTATCTGTGACATCTCTATCTGCTTTCCTAGGCAAAGCATGTACTGATAACTCAACCAAATTCCAAATAGTAAATCTGTCCTGCTAGACACCAGAAGGAACACTTAATACTGTCTCTTAATGCTTCTGTGGTAGCACACACTAAATACCAGCTAAGACTTTAAACTACCTAATCTTGATCTAACACTGATTTCTTAATTTTCCAATTTCTGTTCAGAAAAGTTGGCTCAGCTTTGCAAAGTTTGCCTGGCCAGAAACATTTCTGTTTTAGCCAACTGCAAGTCAGGAGTCTCTGCACAGCTAAAATACATTCACTGCTTTGGGTCCTCTCTGTCAACCCTGTTAGAGACTTTTCTTTATTTATTAAGTGTGACATAAGACAAAATATGAAATAGAGAATAGGTGCATAACAGAGAAATTCCTCTGCTGTAACAAAAATAACTTGCTCTATCTGTGCTGTTCACAGATCCTGAATGTGGGAGGAGAAATCCAACTGCCCTGTAGGACAGGGCAGCACTCCTACCAGATACAGGGTGCCTGGTTAACCTTACTGTAAAAAAAAAAATTTACCTGACCAGACAGGTTTCTCAAAACAAGTGGTACAAAGGGAAGAGCTTTTACTTTTACTCTTCTGTATTTGAGATTTCTTGACCCACATTATTCAATTCCTGCTCTTGAAGTTCCTAGGACAACGTGCCTTCTGCTGCAGTCTGGCACCTCCCTTCTTATACAAAAAAACCGTCAACTTTGGTCCAAAATTAAGTTTGCAAGAAATTAGGCTCTGCAAAGCCTGGAGCCTCCCTTACAAACACTTTACTTTTGTGTCTCTGACTAGGGTAGGTTTGATGCTCAATAATTGTGTCACTGCTCGCTGACCCTGCAGTGCTGGATCCCTTCAAACAGTGCAGGTACCTGGGAGATAAACCATGAAAGCCCTGCATGGCATGAGGCTGCCCTAAAGCACAGGCAAGGGAAAAGTCACTTCATTCCGATATTTCAGAGCAAAACAAACTGATTTGAAAATAATGAATACGTGAGAGAAAGGAAATACTTATGAGTCAGTGAGGAAAATGCTGGGAAATGTTCTACTGCTGGTGCCTATGTACATGACACACCAAACCCATCAAACCCTACTTCCATACCTCAATGAGTTTGTCTCCTTTGACTACATCCAGGTGTAAGCCAGGTGGTGGTTTTCCTGCCCTGGAAAATAAAGAGAAGAAAAATATAGTATCAAAACATTTAATAAAACGTTTATTAGTGTTGGAGCTAAAACTCTACTTGAGCTCAGACCAAATCTACACAAATGTAAGCAGAAGTATTTTGGGGAAAATATGAAAATCCCATAATTTTCTTTTCCTTCCTGCAGATTCCTTCTGAAAACACATAAACCAAGATTTTTTATGGGAAGAGTGAAGGTAACAGGACATGAGGCATCTCAAGCTTTACCTCTCCAGAGGAAGACCAGCTGATTTACACAAGAGAGCAGCTCCTGAGAGAACTTGGTATGAGGCAGGAAGAGACTAACAGCTAGAGAAGGGGTAGGCTGGGACTGTTCAAGGGCCCTGTTTTCTCATGTCACCTTCAGAACAGCACATCCCTCCCCCTGGCTTCTGAGAGGAACAGGAATTTCTACCACCCTTCCCCTCCACTACTAGTAACAGCCAAAAACCCCCAAAGGGTCTCTGCACACACCTGCAATATTATGAAGGTGCTGTCCAACTGCCAGAGTTCCTCCAGGCTCACCTGTGATCGCACACAGCAGACTCCAGCACCAGAGGGGCCACCCCAGGGGACAGCAGCACAATCCTCCCCCAGCACATTCCACACCAACAGCAGCTCAGCCTCTACAGCTCCCTGCTCACCTCCTGAGGGCAGATTCACCTGTCAGCCAGCATTATTGCCAGCTGGCAGAGGGAGCACAGAGCCTGTGGGACTCAGAGGGGCACAGCAAAATGCCAGAAATGGGAGAAGCCGCAGGGACCAGCAGAAATGTCCTGGGCATTTACAGTGCTCAAACCCACAACACCCCTGAGAACCAACACCCTGCCCTGCACCACATGGGATTTTGGCTGTTGGCAGCAAAGGCTCTTTCTCTGCTCAGATCTCTCTGCATCTCTGTCACTTCCTCACAGATGGCAGCTCTGCTGTCTGTCTCTGAGGCTGCACCAGCTTTCTGGGCAGGCAGCAGCAGTGACCCAGTTCTCAGCAGCACCATTGCCCTTCCGAGGAACTCGAGAGAGATCACATTCCCACTCTACTCCCTGCATGGAGCCAGCGCAGGAAACAGTGACAGTGGGCAGCCACGTTCTCAGGGTGGCTGGAGAAGAAAATAAGGTCACTGCTAACTGAAGTTGTTTGAGGGGATTAAATATAGATGTTCACATTTCTGGGATGTGCCTTAAAATGTGATGGTTTCTTCTGTGTCCCCAGGTCAGTTCTCCTCAATAACTTAATACAAGTCTTCTACTATTGCTACTTCATTTCTTTCCCAAGCATTTTCCTTTGCTGCTCCCAATCTATTACATCAGCCTGCCCAGATCTCTCTGGTCAGTTGGGACTTGGACAAGTTTTCTTGCCAGGCCCTTCTCTGTGATCGTGGATATGCCACCCTAACGAGCACATGGTTCATACTGATGGATGAACAAATGGCAGCAGCAAAATCTTCCTGGATACTCCATGTCTGTCTGTCCCAACACACATTTTAGCAACACCCTCCCTGTACCTGACAGGTCATAGGAGAGCTCCCAAGTGCTGCAGCACAACTACTGTCCTCTTCTGTAAGCTGAATCCTCTCTGACAGTCATCTTTTGCCACATACCAGCTCTGATTTTTTATTGCCACCTCTTTTTTTACTTTCATCCTTGCTGTTATTTTTACTCTGCCTTTACCTTCAGCTTATTTTGAACTCATAAAACAAGCCCAGCAGTAGCATAGGGTAGTGTCTTCAGTTATGAATTAAACTGCTTGAATAATGTACCTATTCTCTGGCTTCTTTCAGACTGAGAATCTTTTGTAGACAGTATTTCCCCTATCTACCCATTCCTGCAAAACACTGAACACAGGAAGGCTGTAAATACTGATTATGATACCAAAAAACCAAACTCACAGAAGTAATTTCTGTTAGAAAACACCTTTGGAACAGATTAAATCAATGTCACAGTTCAGGCTGCCAAATTTAAGATACTTGAAAAGCCTTTTAATGAAAAAAAGTAGAAAGATTTTTCCAGTTTAAAATTCCAAACTAATTAGTTCCAGAGTCACCAAAGATCAGAAGTAATGGCTGGATTTGGAAGTATCAGCCACTGCTCACATGCTCTGCTTCATCACAACTCTCACCTCATGGATCAAGGAGTAAAACATGAAAGGAAATCTCTCACAAAAATCTACTAGAAGAAAGTTTGTTAGAAAGCTGGCCCTGTGCTGCTACAAGAAAGCAGTTTTTTCCATCTTATTTCTAATATTAAAAAAGTCCTCTTCCACTAACTAATGTGCTAAAATATCCACTAAACTAATTTTCCTACATTGTTGTGAAAGATGAAGAATTACTTAAGGTCAGCAGACTGTCCCCTCCACAGAGGACACGGGGACAGCCTTTAGCACTGCCCCAAGCCCAGTGCCCTCCCATCAGAACTCTGCTCCAGCACATTTAAAAATGGACAATAACCAGCTTGTTCTGCACCTTCCAGATGGTGCATCCCAGTCCCCAGTGCCTGAACATCTCCTGCCTCCACAGGGCAGCATCCTGCACGTGACCTGAAAGTAACACCTGGGAACCTACTGCTGGTCACGAGCTGAGTGAGTTTAACGGAGACACAGCATGCTCAGACCACCTCCTGAACCACCAAAGCGTCCAGGGACAAGTGAAGCCTTCCAGAAAATTCATGGAGCTGACTGGCATGGAGAACATGGCCATGGGCACTATCATTATAGGAATTCTCTGGATCAGAGAAGACGAAAGAGGACACACCACATCAGAGATTTTCTTCACTGGGGGTCCGAGGAACTCAAAGAGGTGTCAGAAAGTTCTTAAGAACTGATAAAAAGAGCAACAAACTGCAACCCCCAAATGGCTTCAGCCAGGCACTCAAGAGCTCAAATACCAGTTTTTTATACTTAACAGTTCAGTGATCCTATTGCTTAAACCACTGTCTCTGTCAGAAATGCAGGCATCAACTGATGCTGCTAATTTTGAAAGGTATTTCAAAAGTGAACTGGAGACTACATACAGCAGAGCCAAGGTCTGACTGGGAAACTGGTGGAATACAATATTTCAGTTGGAAGTGATCTACAACAATCAGTCCAATGCCTGACCACTTCAGGGCTGCCCAAAAACTAAAGTGTGTTATTAAGGGCACTGTCCAAATGTCTCCTAAACCTTGACAGGCCTGGGGCACTGACAGCTCTCTGGGAAGCCTGTTCTGTGTCTGACCAACCTCTCGGTCAAGAGATGTCTCCTAATGTGCAGTTTGAACCTCCCCAACACAGTTGTCACAGAATCACAGAGTGGGTCAGGCTGGAAGGAACCACAGTGCCCCATCTGGTCTCACCTCCCTGCTCAGGCAGGGCCATCCCAGAGCACGTGGCACAGGATTGTGTCCAGATGGTTCTGGAATGTCCCCAGGGAGGACACTCCACACCCTCTCTGGTCTCTGTTCAGTGCTGGGTCACTGCCCAGCCAAGAAGTTCTTTCTCCTGTCCAGGTGGAGCTTCCTGGGCATCAGTTCCTGCCCGTTCCTCCTGTGCCATTGCTGGGCCCCCCCAGGCAGAGCCTGTTCCATCCTCTGCCCCCTCCCTGCAGCCCCTGACACACCCTGGGGAGGGTCCCTCTCTGGAGGCTGAACAGCCCCAGCTCCCTCAGCCTTTCCTGCTCCCAGAGATGCTCCAGCCCTTCAGCATCCCTGCAGCCTCCTCTGGACCTGCTCCAGGAGCTCCATGACCCTCCTGTCCTGAGGAGTCCAGAACTGGACACATCACTGCAGATGTGGCCTCCCACATGTCCTATCACTGGACAGCAGGGAGAAGAGATCAGCACCTGCCTCTCCACCTTCCCTGCTCAGGAAACTGCAGGGATGTATCATGGGCAGAACCAGCACAGGCAGGAAATTAATAACAGTCACCTATCTAGTCTGCATGTCAACACTCAACAGCACTGATCCTTTGGGAATGTGATGATGTCTGGGGATGGTGCTCCTTCAAATGCCAGGGAAACATTTCTTCTTCAAATAAAGAAGGATAAACCTTGCTTTGAAATAGCTCCCTTCAGCCTTGGGAAGAATCCCAGGATGACAATGACTCTGCTGAAAGAATGTCTTATTTGACAGGATACAACCAAGCACTGAAAGAGCTTCTATTCTATTTAAGAGGAGCTGAATGTCCTGGGAATGGAACTAATGTGGTATTTGGATAAAATTGATATTTATTAGCTAAGTGAGTTAATTCTGGCAAGAGAAAGTGGGCACAACCATGGCTGAGGAGAAATGAGCTGGGAACTGACACTGGTACTTACCCAGTCCAAAATGGGCTGTTTTCATACTTTCAGTATTTCTAATGGGGTGTTGGGGTTTTGGTGGGATTTTTTTGTTTGTTTCTTTTTGTTTTCTTATTGCAAGGTGAACTTTCATTAAAATTATACTCTTCGAAACTTGCATTCAAGCTGGGCGCAATTTCCACAGTGACCAAAAAATACTGTATTCATGGTCCTTTAGACCACTTCTTAAGGAAAAGGAAAGCACTGCTAAATCAGGAGAGCAGTGCTGCTGATGTATGACATCAAGAACTCTACTTATCTTTCACATTCTTGTGGAATTGTATCCGGCAGATCAAACTGACAAACCCAGAGCAAGGAACCTTCTCCAAAATAAAAGCTACCTTCAGTAACAGGTTATCACATAGGAATACTCTCCCAGTTTCCAACTTACCAAGGCAAAGCCTTCCTGAACCTCAACTGTTCCAAGAACCCATGTAAACAATGCATTCACAGAATGTCACAGATCACTTGTTTAGAGCTGAAACACCTTCTCCACTACTTGGCAACAAACCTGCTTGCTATTAATGTCATTTAAAACTCTCATCCTTCTCCTCAAAAGGACAGCTAACACTTCCTGCAGAATCTCAGTTCACTGTTCAAGACTCCCAACATCTCTCTCAGCTGTTCCTCTTCCTGCCCAGGCTAAGCATCCCTAGTACAGCCTCCTGTATGTTTGACTGAAGTAACACAGAATTAATAACCTGAGAGAAAGAACTCACGTGGCTTTTGAACGGCCTTAGGCTGATGGAAGACAGGGTTGGATTATATATAAGGAAGAAATTCCTCCCTGTGAGGGTGGGGAGGCCCTGGCACAGGTTGCCCAGAGAAGCTGTGGCTGCCTCATCCCTGGAAGTGTCCAAGGCCAGGTTGGAGCAACCCGGGATAGTGGAATGTATCCCTGCCCATGGCAGGGGGTGGAAGTGGACTTAGGCTTAAAGGTCCTTTCCAACTAAAATCACTCTGTGATTCCATGAATCTACCAGAATTACTGAAGACAAGCAGGAAGATGTAAACAAGGCTTCTGTACAGTAGACTGGCATTTAAAAAAAAAAGCTTTTGGCAAAAATATGCAATAGTCTTAGGGAAATTAAGGTGTGTAGTGGGGAAAAGAAACACTAGACCAGGAGGGAATGTAAATGATTTAGAGCCAGGAAACAGGAGGGCTCTGCAAGGCTCTGGTTTGTTTATATACAGTCTGAAAGAGCTAATAAACAAATGAGGAAAATCACTCAGGACAACAATTACGCAGGACACTCACATCAGATTCAAAGGCTACAAATGAATCTCCTGATACTGAAGATGTTTGAGCAAACTTCCTGGGTTGGGAATTGGTACTGCTGAGTGCAAGTTCACACTGCCAAACACCACCTGATCATACACAACAGGAGCTCCAGGCTCCTTATTGCCTCTCAGAGAAGATCCACAGCCATCGTGACCATGTTCAGAAGGAACCAGAGGAACTCTCCTCAGGAGCCGACAAAGCAACCTCAGAAGGAAGAAACCACAAATGCATAATGTTTTAACACCCTGAATGCTGTATTAGTTCTGGTTCTCCTGCTGAGAGGGGCACTGGGATAACCAGCATGGCTTCATGCAAGGGAGAAAAAAATAATGGAGTGCATCTCCTCAGAACCTGGGAAAAAGCCATGCAAGTTCTCTTCTTCCCCTCCGTGAATGTGACAGAACTGGAGTATTCACTATTGTTTGAACACCAGAAGCAAGCCCTGGATCCGAGTGCCTTTTCCAACATTTGTACCATCACTCAGCGTGGTGGAATGAAATCTTATTTCACAAAGAAAGCTTAGAAAACTTGTGGAGATTAGGTCTGGTGTAAGCTGTTAAACATGGACACCCAGACAGTGCCTTCAGCTCCCCAAATCCTTTGTGCCTGATGGCCAAAGCACAGGAGGATGGGATACTTCAGGCTGATGTCCAGAGTGACAGGAAACCCTCTGAGCTGTTGTTTCTAATGATTCCCGCTGGTTTTATGCCCTTCTCTACAGAAAAATCAGAATAGATAAAATCCTCCTCTCACTGGTTGATCCCAAAGCTGTTGCTGATGGTGTGCACTGCCAATGCATCGAGTGGTGAGCCCTTCCCTCAGCACAGCACAGGAGCCGAGCCCAGGCCAGCACTGCAGCCTGCTCAGCTGACAACTTCCTCTGCTCTCACAAGCATTATTCTGGCTAAACTTCCAGTTGTAAGAAACACAGTTTAAAAAGCTTGTGCTTCAGAATGGATATTACAAACCTTTCCTGGATGTAGAAAAAAAAAAAAAAAAAAGGCAGTGTTTTATGGAAGGTTTCTGATGAGAAACGTGGCTGCTTTGACCAAAGAAAGCATTCCACTTGGGTTACAGCATCTGCCCAACTTCACCTTGGCACTGTGCACCTTTTCTTGTTACAAATGCAGTTCCACACTACATTTTATTGGCTCACTCTGGTTCCCTTCATTACTTATCAGGAACAAAGTCTCCACAAATACAGTGAAATTTGGAAATTGTACACAAAATTTAATTTCTGAGAGCAAGGCCATAAATATTCTATTAGAGAGAATTACAGGTTTTACAATATCAAAAAGTTAATTCAAATGGCACTGAATTAAATAGGAAAATGAGTATTAAGTAGTGAGCAACAACGCAACAATTATTTCATAAGATTATTCCTACATTTTCAGAGTGAGAACAGGTATACTGGCAGTGCAATTTACCTGCAGAAATCAGAGGAAGACAGGACTGTAACCTTTATACCTACCAGGAAATCATTCCAAAGCTTTGTTATTCTGACAGTTTGATTTCCATACTAATCTTTTGATCAAATCCTTTAATTTCCATTCTAATATTTCTTGTTCTTTCTCTTCAGTTATAAAAAAATTTCCCTTTTTGAAGTACAGACAAGTTTTATTAAGTACAGTTAACACAGACTACACATTTTACTGAGCACCTTCTACAACAGCACTGACACTTCCCTACCTCACACACAGAATCCCAGACTGGTTTGGGTTGGAAGGGACCTCAAAGCTCACCTTGTTCCACCCCCTGCCATGGGCAGGGACACCTTCCACCAGCCCAGGTTGTTCCAAGCTCCATCCAACCTGGCCTTGGACACTTCCAGGGATCCAGGGGCAGCCACAGCTTCTCTGGGCAACCTGTGCCAGGGCCTGCCCACCCTCACAGCCAACAATTTCTTCCCAATATCCCATCTCTCCCTGCCCTCTGGCAGTGGGAAGCCATTCCCTGTGTCCTGTCCCTCCATCCCTTGTCCCCAGTCCCTCTCCAGCTCTCCTGGAGCCCCTTAAGGCCCTGCAAGGGGCTCTCAGGTGTCCCTGGAGCCTTCTCTTCTCCAGGGGAACCCCCTCCCAGCTGTCCCAGCCTGGCTCCAGAGCAGAGGGGCTCCAGCCTCAGACTCACCATGGCCTTCTCTGGACTCTCTCCAGCAGCTCCACGTCCTCCCTGTGTTGGGGGCCCCAGAGCTGAAGGCAGCTCTACAGGTGGGGTCTCATGAAAGCAGGGGCAGAGTCTCCCCCTCCCCTGCTGCCCACACTGTGGGATCAGCACAGGGAGGGTGTCTGGGCTGCCATGGCAGGGCACTGAGCTTCTAATCAACCAACACCTCCAAGTCCTTCTCCTCAGGGCTGCTCTCCAACCATTCTCCACCCAGCCTGTGTATGTGCTTGGGATTGCCCCAAATTATTACACATCAGGTACAGTATTCAGTCTTTTCACTAATTTTTGAACAGTTGTGTTCCTGGTGACTGACAGTCACCCTGTGCTCAGCCAACATACTTGTGTATCTGTTCTCTTATTTCTGAAAATAAACTTGTGTCCTTTTACTTTTGAATAGTTACTTTATGGCTTGAAGTAGTTGGTGTTCTTTGTCCCCATTTTCCATCACACACTTCTGCATTTTATCTTGTTTTTACCGTTCTGGTTTTCATATTATACCAAAAGGACCAGATAATTCTCTGTCCTCTATGCTGACCACAATTATGTCACCAATGAGTATTGCGGTTGCTTTTGTCAAGATAATTAATAAAAAACCCCAACACTAATAGGGTCAGCCCACAGACTATTCAACTGCTATTACCTCCTCAGAGTCAATTCCCTAGAAATTCATGGTTCTTGTATGAATCCCTCTATTGCTTCCTAAAACGATCATTTTCTGTGTGTCCTGTAACAGTTTTGAACAGAGCTGGCCCATCTGATGGTCAGCCTTTGGCACACACAGCACTCTGCTTTCCTGAGGGTCAGCCTTTGGCACACACAGCACTCTGCTTTCCTGCAGTGAATAATTAGTCCCTTCCCCACACAATCGAGCAAGTGATGCTCAGATTTTCCCACAGCAGCTGCATCCGTGGATTTCCTGGCCTTATAGAAGGCATCAACTGCTTACCTGAACCAGTAATTAAATATTTACAAGGGACACCACTGAACAAAACCAAGTTCCAGCACAGGTTTTTAAAACATTAAAACAGCTACAAGCAAGGAAATCTTCCAATGTGTTTCTTTGCTTTCACCACCTCATGCTGCACAGGCCAGGCCACATCTGTGCTGTGTGTCTGGATGGTTCTGTGAGGAACTGAACAGATTATTGCTGCCCTTGGTGGCAAACCCTCCACTGCAGAACTACAGAGCAATGGGAAACAGCAGGGACAGACGATAAAAAACAGAAAGAGAAGCCCAAGCTGAGGTCAAGCCTGGGAGGAACACAGTGAGTAACAACGACAAACCCTTTTGGAAAAGGAAGACAAGGCCATCAACGCTTTGGGATGTGATGGTGGCTACAAGGGCGAGTCACAGCACTGAAGTTGCACAGAGCAGCTGGCAGGATCTCCACCCCAAGACAAAGATTCCACGCTGACATTACAGCACCCACATGCAGCTGAAGCTCAGAGCCTGACTGCAGTAAGTCACCCAGAGAAATTCTGAGTTGTAGCTATTAAGGACATAGACAGGACAGCTTTAATTCTGTTGTGTTAGTTCAAAATTAGGTCAATTCCTTGGGTTTCTAAACACGGACTCAGAAGCTTAAATTTAGCCACACCCCAAAATTGTGGCCTCTGTGACTACTGTACACAACTTCGTGCCTAACTTCAAGGACACGGTGGAATTTTCAGAACTCTGGAGCTCATCTCCAGAAATCTGTGTAAAAGCATTGCCAGGAATAGCCAGTTCTTGGCTCAAGGAAACTGAAGAGAAACAATTGCTGCTTTTAAAAGAAACTATTTCAAATGTATGTCCATTCCAGGGCAAGCCTGACATCCCCACTACTGGTGTGTCAAGACAGAGTAAAGAAATTCAGAATTCCAAATGCAAATTACACCACGACAAAAGGAGAGGCAGGCAGTATCCATTAAATATCTGATGGTACTTCAAACCCACACACCAGATAATCTGCACCACACAGAAATCACTTTTACCCTCTAAAACCATCTCAGAAGCATTGCAAAACTCTTAATAAAACTTGGATATGTAATTGCTGTCTAAAGACATTTTTTAATCTCATGGTATGGCTAAATTTTAATGCATAGGAAGCACTAGCAACATCTTTGTTCCACCTCTAAATGCACAGCTCAAATCTGTAATATTTATGGAGCAGTTACAGTACAGGCATAAACAAGTCCTGGCATCAACAAGTACTATTCAGATGGCAACCACTCTTTGTCATCTGTCTTGAGCAAGTTTAACTGCTGGAAACACAAGGAAAGAAAGCACAAATATTTTATAGGCTACAAAGAAGTAACATACAACAGCACAAAAACTAAATCAAAGCCACAACTTAAACCTGATAAAAGCTGTGAATTTCAGTGCAGAAGTCCTTTCTGGAAATGGGGTGTTCAAACACTAGGGAAGAGGTACAATGATGGAGGCAAACCCCAAAAGCATGGAGAACAATTTAAAGGCAAGGAAAAAAAACTATTCCTTTTGATTATATCCAAAGCTTTAACATGAAATATATTCTACTTGTTTTGCAGACTGCAAAGATAAACCAGAAATAAATCAATTCCGGATGGGAGAGCTCCTCGCTCCTAGAGGGGCAGGCTGTGGACACCACCAGGCATAAGGACAAAGCACTTCCCATCTTGGGTTCACAGAACATTCACACTGACTGCAGCTCTCCAGACCAGCTCCCTGCTAGTCTACTGTTTTGGTTTTACACTTAGGAAACAACAGCTTACCCATTTCAAAAGAAGCATCAAGTGAAAATGTTGATTTTTTTCACACAAACCTTTCACTGATATTAGTGGCCATGTCTACACGTGCCAGTGGGACAAGATCAAAGTTGTATCAGGCACTCCTTTACTACACATGTACAAACAGCTGGACCAAACTCAGTCCCTGAAACTATTCCAATGTGCACAAGACTGTGGGAAAACAAAGAGCTTTCTTAGAAGGTATAAGGAGAGAGTCCAACAAGAGCTTTGGTGCACCCAAGAAGGATTCTGGATTATTATTGTAAAAGGACATTCAGGTTGCAAAAACCAAATTACCAAAAATCTTAGAACTGTCAGAATAAAACAGGCACCCAAACATGCCCCCCTTCCTGCTTGGCTGTGCCACCCTGGCTTGGATCATCTCCTGGATCCCATTTCTCATCAGCACAACACACTGTGATCCAGACCCACAATAGGGCAGCAGCAGCAGCACAGACCCTGTCAGACACTGCCCTGTTGCAGCTAGAGCCACAAAATAGGTACCTGAGGTACAGGTGTTACAAGCCTTTTCCACGAGGGGGTTAAATGGCTTTACCACCTAAAGCATGCACTCGTAAACCAGGTCAAAATTAAAAAGGATGCTTGCTCTGCGTGCACGCAGAGGGCACTGGCACAGAGCACTGAGGGACCAGCGCGGGCAGGGCAGGGCAGGCGGGCACACAGCGGCTCTGGGCTGCGATGCTGTCCCTGCCCAGGCCACTGAAACACAACCGCGCCCGCCCCGCGGCTCGGGCAGAGCCCCCGCAGCGAGATCGCCCCGGCCACGCACACCGGCACTCACAGCGAGAGCCACGGGCCCGCTCCGCGTCTGCTCCCGCCAGGAGCCGGCCCAGGCACTTCCAAGCATCCCTCCCTTCCAAGCATCCCTCCCTTCCAGGCATCCCTCCCTTCCAGGCATCCCTCCCTCCCTTCCACGGCCCCGCGCCCGCCCTGGCCTCAGGCCCACTGCTCCTCCAACACATCCTTCAGCCTGACTTCTTCACTCAATACAGTAAATGACCCAGGCTGGTTTCAAGCTGGCGGATTCCCCGCAGCACCTGACCCATCCCCTGAGCAGGACATTTAATTTGAACCACACCGCGTGTTCCGTCCGAGCCCCGGGAACAGCCCCGGCCCCGCGGGGCAGGGCCCGCAGCGATGCCGACGGCGGCCCCCGCAGGGCGACGCTCCCGACCGGGCCCTGGAGGCCCTGCCCCGGCTCGGCGGCCCCCGGGGCGCTGTCCCCGCCCGGCCGGCCCCGCTCACCAGCTCGGGCACTCGAACAGGGCCCCTCCGCCCGCCGGGGCCGCGCCCGCCGCCATCTTGGCTCTGCCATTCAGCCGCGCGCGGCACCCTGGGAAGGGCGCGCTCCCGGCGGGCCCTGCGCGGAGCGGGAGGGGCGGGGCCAGGGCAGAGATGGGCGGTGCTTAACGGGGCATGTGGCCCCGCCCCCGCCACTGGCCCCGCCCCCGGCGCCCGCACTCAGAGGAGCGGCCCCGACAGGGACAGCGACAGAACTGGGGACAGAGCTGAGGACAGGGCTGGGGACAGATCTGGGGACAGGGCTGGGGACAGGGCTGGGGACAGAGCTGAGGACAGGGCTGGGGACAGATCTGGGGACAGGGCTGGGGACAGGGCTGGGGACAGAGCTGAGGACAGGGCTGGGGACAGATCTGGGGACAGGGCTGGGGACAGGGCTGGGGACAGGGCTGGGGACAGATCTGGGGACAGGGCTGGGGACAGGGCTGGGGACAGAGCTGAGGACAGGGCTGGGGACAGATCTGGGGACAGGGCTGGGGACAGGGCTGGGGACAGAGCTGAGGACAGGGCTGGGGACAGAGCTGGGGACAGGGCTGGGGACAGATCTGGGGACAGAGCTGGGGACAGGACTGAGGACAGGGCTGGGGCCAGAGCTGGGGACACGGCTGGGGACAGGGTTGGGGCCAGAGCTGGGGACAGGACTGGGGACAGGGATGAGCCGGGGCAGTGCCGGGGACGGGGACAGAGTTGAGCCGGGGCAGTGCCGGCGACAGGGACAGAACTGAACCAGGACCAGGGAGAAGCCTCAGAGCCCGCACGGGCACCAAAGAACGCCCATCCCTGCCCGGCTCACGGCCGGAGCCCCCCCGAGTGCGACCTGCGACTCTTGGATCGGCGGAATACCCCTCCCCGAGCCGGGCTCACCGCACAAGTCGGGCGGTGCCGATGGTGAGTCCTCACGCACAGGAACAGCAGCCAAGGCTGTTACAAACGGCGTCTGCAGCAGCTCTGCTGCCCTAATCAGTGAGGTGCAGAGGGGAGGGAGTCAGGCACTTAGAGCAAACCCGAGCCCAGAAACCTGGACCAGTGTCCCCAACTCCAGTTTCCGGAGGACTAAGGCCAGAGGAAGGATGGAGGCTACAAATAATGCACCAATGCTCCCTTTTAGGCTCGGTGAGGAGGGAAGTGCTCTCATTTTCACACAGCAGTGTGACACCCAAAGGACTCTGCCCTGCAGCAGGCAGACACAGACCAGCAGGCTCTACCCTTTCTGAGGAATACTTTAAAAAAGGAGCAGAACAACACACAATTCCCTTGCTTTCAAGTCAGATTTTACTGTACAGGCTCAGCAAAGGCTCCAAGTTTTAGCAACAAGCAAATAGACAAAGCTGATCCACCACCACTCTGGGACGTGAGATTAATTTTTCTGAGATCAGCTACCATACTGGACTCTGCACAGCAGTACTGTGTGTCCTCGTGAAAGGAATTATGTGTTTTCACCTACGAATCAGGACCACTGAACTAAAGCTGCAGGAGACACACTGCGCTGATGTAAAGTTTTCTACTCTGCTTACAGAGGGAACTGCAAACACATCTGTGCCAGTATCAGAAGTGCAAGAGAAAGGAGCTCTGACAGAGGCTTTTAAAAGTGTTTATTGATGATTATTAGACGGAATGATGGCGCAATAGTGCAAACCACTGTGCAATTGGGAGAACACTCCCTTCCCAGCTTTCACATTTACTTTATTATAGAGGAGACATGGAATAAAGATAAATACAAAATGGGTCAGTATGCTGCATTTACCACACTCCCTTGGGCTTTGGACAGATTACGGTTCCCTCAGTGCATGTCAGTTCAGAGCTACACAAAGTGGGGAGTGGCTGCTGTGTTCTGCCCAGCTCTGTGAGCTGGAATCAGCAATCTTTTTCATTTGCACACACATCCTCAGTCTGAAAATCCTAGCACCTCACTCAGCCAGTTTCTGTTTCATAAAGAATGGAAAATACCAGACAATCACAAGCCACACATAACATTTACTGACACACTACAAATGCGCTTCAGAAGTACTTCTTCAGAAGCAAGGTTTCTGCTAACACTCATCTAACTTGCTAGCTTGTAAACTTAGGTGCCCACTTCCTCACCTTTGTGTGATTTTCTTCCTGGAAGCTTCTAAAAACAATTGGGAGTAGCAGCTAAACTTTGTATACCTAGTGCTTGAGAGTCAGCATTGGAAGAGATTTATTTGTCTGCTAATAAACAACCAGATAGTTTGTCTAAGGAAGCTGCATTGTTAGAGTGTAAGTCAAAGAACATTCTGTCCTCAAATGATGCATTTTGGGAAAAACCAACCCACAACCACATTTGAAAAATTAAACAACACAGTTACAAGTCTCAAGGCTAAACTGACCTTTAGCACGCAGTGGTTCCAAGCATCATCCACACAAACTCTCCTTGCCTCTGGAATCTGTAACAACATCTTTCTCTTCAAGAGAATCTAGAACCACAGCCACTTGGAGACAATAAAACCATGGGGCAGATAGAGGAGACTTTAGAAACTGCTAGATTTATGTAATGTGACTTGGTGGTGTGCTGTCTTTGAATGTCATTCTCATTCCAGTCCAACAAAGTTACCTACATACACAAAATGTTAAAGTTGTGCCACTTGTCAAAAACAAGACATCTCCAATTATTGATCTCACTTCAGCATACAGTTGGGACAGGGAATAATACAATACAGAAAGCAAAACCACAAGGTTTTAGTTACATAAAACAATATAATTTGTATATAAACTGATAAATACTGTCTCCATGGTTCACTAATTCCAAATACTAGTTATCTGCACATTAGTTGCTAATATCTATTACTAGAAGTAGTTCCAGCTCGTGCTCTCAGGGTGGGCAATTCATCTCCGAGACCTGTCAGCTCGTTGGTTCCGAGAGAAGAAAATCTCAGCAGTGAGATTGGGTTCCATGGGAAGATTTCATTTTCTTGTCCCCCAGATAATCAATCCTATGATTAGACAGGCCACAGCAAGGCCAAACATCAGGATACAGATCTTCTTACGGGATTTCTTCTAATAAGAGAAGAAAAAAAAAGCCACTGACACCAGAACAGTTGACAAGAGGAAAAAGCAAGGCCACCGTTCCTGTTACTAACTTTGGTGAACCAGAGCACTTGGCACCCACAGTTACTCAAGAGAAGTAACCAATGTATTCTGAACACTTTTACATGTTCCTTAAACTGCATGATTCAACAGATGAATGGTTTTACTTTTAGGAGTGCAATGGTCAAAGAGATGCATTAAAGTCAAAACGTGACAGGTTTTGCTTCTCTTATGGAAAATACAAGGCTCAGAGAAAGCCAAACCTTTCCAGCTATTGAGGTTTTTTAGGTAAGCCTAATCAACCTCACAAGTAGTTCTCTGATACAATCTCCCCTTGGCCACATAGGCTTGGTGTTGCATTTCTACAGTTTGAATGATTTCACATCCAGTCACTGTATTTGGATTTTGCAGCTTTGCTCACTTATTCATCACAGGAAACTACAGTCAACCCACATACACCAAATATTTTTAACTTGGCATCTAAGGATTTGAAGGTAGTTCTATATAACCACTTCCTTCTCCATCCAGAAAAAACACATCCAAAACATGTCAAATAGCTCCCAAACTTAAATTTATGAACACCCCAAAACTTTGTAAAGGAAGCCATGGAGAGAGACAATACCATTAAATGCTGCCAGATGGTCAAAGCTACTTTTCTTTCTTGCACTAAACAGCGCTGGAGTTTTATTGCTTTCCAGTACCTCCCACTTAACAGCTTGGAAGAGTGCAATATTTCTCTTGTGTGGAAGTCTGAAGTCCCAGCAGTGACTAAGCAGGACCCTCACTCCCTCACAGAACCTGGACCTACAGGGACAAGGGTGATGAAAGGAACCTACAGAAAACATTGCTTGTAAAGCAACGAGAGCCACTGCAAGAGACCTGGTGGGACAGGCAGGGCAGACTCTGGCAGAGAAACTCAGCAGAAGGAAAGGAGAGCTGCAAATCCTAGTCACCAGAAGTTTCCCAAGTCTGGGCATGGATTTTTGCATGCCAGTGTCTTGGCTGATACGTTTACAAGTTGGATACAACATAAGAATTTGTTCTTGTTTGTTCAGCTACCTCCTAAGAACAAAGACAGGTAACCACTTAGTCTTGCAGAGCACATTTATATGAAGGGACAGACTGTCTCCTCTGAAGTAAAGGTGAATTTCAATACTGTGTTTTTGACTCAAATGCTTAGTATTATATTCTTTGCAGCCAATTTTGAATGAGTGCCAGCTTGCACAAGCTGGTTTTAATAACTAGTTTGGTGTGCTGCAGGCCTCAGTATGTGTCTTGCTCTGCCTGTTCCATTATTGCTCAACTATACACTGACAGTAAAACAAGCACACAGAATTTACCTGATAATAGGCAGCTCTCTGTAACTGCTCACTGGCTCTTTCCACATGAACTTCTGCACTTTCCACATTTGCCTCTATGCTATCTATGGAAAAAAACAAGAGAACTCACTGTAAAATATTTCAGGGCTTCAGTGTTTAAAAATTATAACCAGAAATACAATACTTTTAATGCAAAAACTGGAAAATTTAAACTATATAGGCAAAACTTGTAAGTGAACTAAGAAGAAACTTCTTATTATCCAAATGCACTTACCAATCATATCTCCTTGGTCATGAATCATCATGGCTAAATCCTTAAATATCTGATTGACATCCAAAATGTCTGCCTGAAGACAACAGTTTAACAAGTTACAGCAAACACTGGGTACAGTTTTTCTAATCCACACTCAGTACCTCTTCTGAGGTACTCAAAAGGTCAGAATAGACACCAGCATTCACTGACTGAGGTGGCTTGAAGTTACTGTCTGTGCAACTGGGGATTAACCCAGGGCCTACAATACTCCTGCTACTGAATATTTGTTTCATGTCACTCGCAATTAACCCACTATGGAACTGAGATGATCACTGTAACATGAGTTGCTCTGGCCATATCTGAAGGACCACCAGTGAACACTGAAGGCAAATATATCTCCTTCAACAGGAGCAGTGAGATTGATCTTGGCATCAATCCTCTCTACAAGGAACTCTGGTCCTCCACATCCAGCTCTCCTCAGCCCATCCCATTAGTTAGCAATGCACTCCTTTGATTTATCTCCCAATACTGTTAACTGGGCAGGATCTACTGGTCACCTCTAATTGCCTGATTGCAGTTTCTCTTTCTTTAATGAGTTCAAGGTCCTGTTCAGTTATTGCCACATCTTCTTCCTGAGACTGCATTTGATTCCAATCTTCACCACTGCAAAGAGAGGGAAAGACAGAATGACTCTCTCTGACTATAGGTACGTCCACGCTGCATTTGTAGCAAAGCACCAGTGAGTTAAAGCTGGAGAGTTTCCTACAGAACAACCCCCAGGTTCTTGGCCCTTGCATTGTGCACAGGGACAGGACTAATTTGTGACAATGGTCATAAACTGGAACAACTGAAAAAAGGGACAGATCAGGCAAAGTGAAGAAACTGGAAAGCAGTTACACAGAACACTCTGTGACAATTATCTACAGCATTAGAGAAGAAACCTGCTTACTTCAGTTCTGCTTTTTTTTAACACTTGTACCTTCCTTCCTTCTTACTATTTCCCCAAAAGGAAGAAATCAGGGTAAACATTTTGGTAGAGAGCAGCCTGCAAGCACATTATCAGAACAAAAGGACACCTGATAAGCATCTGACAAAGATTCTTGCTTGCTATCTGGCATTGGGGATAAGATCTAAGTGTTTTGGTATTTTAATTCATTAGTCTAGTAAGAACTTCAAATTAAATTACACACCAAAAGAGATGTTAAAACCCAGTAACTCTGCATCCCAGTCTACCTCTCTCCTGATGAGCTGGTTCTTCACAACTGCTGCAGAAGTTACACCAGTTATAGTGGAGCCAGCACCTATAACACAAGGCCATCTCTATGTTCAGCTTAGAAAGTTTTTCAAGGGCAACATCTCCATCTTTTCAACAGAGAAGTGTGCCAGGAAGCACTATTCCATTCCAGTGTTTGAAAGACAGCACTAAATAGTAAATTTTAAAGCCTCAAAGTGCCTAAAGAAATGAAGATAAACTACATGAGTGGGTCATGTAGCTGACCATTCCAGCAATTCAGCTCTGATGTGACTGCAGGGTTTGCAGATCTTTAAAGCAGGAGTTTCTGGCACGTAGCACACAGGAAGAGCTTTGAATGTGCAATAGCTGCTGAGTGCCACCATCTCTCACCGAGCTAAGAGGCTCTGCATGAACAGGTACCTGTGTGGGTCCCACTGCTTTAGTGTGCAAGGCCTTCCAACTCACCCCAGCCCCTGCATAACTGAACAGCCTGGGGCTTCACCCCGACTCTGTGGGAGAGCCCAGGGCTAATGAAGGGATGCACAACAGGCAGCTGAGCAGATGAAGGGCAGTTTGCAGGGGGAGGATGTACAGCTGAGACAGGTAAGCAAAGTCTCTTGATTCAGAAAGTGAAAGGATTTATCCAGACAGGCCCAACAGATTTCAGCCCAGTTGACACAGTAACCACAGGCACTTCTGGAGGGTCCCCGCTTCTCTTTGGCACACTGGAGAGTTGATGTAACACTTTACAAAGCTATCTACCATGCAGGCACACTGTTACTGCAGAAGAAACACAACTGTCTGACAGGTGACAGTAACTCTGTCTTGTTGTGTAATCTCGGATTACACTGTTAGTGCATAATGTTCAGGGCTTCTGAATTTTAGGCAGCCTAATCTGCTGCTCTCCATGTATCTAACTGGGTTGCTGGAGAACACCCAAACCCATGAAATAAATATGCTGCTCTCTGTGGAAAGAGTCATAGTGAGTGAAATCCTGCCTGGTAATCTTGTGCTTACAGGCCAGAAGACCAGGAGCTCCAAATGCCACATCCTAAGGACAGTATAATTCCCCTCAGGGTAGTAATCACACTATCCATATTTAAGGAAGATAAAATACTGTCACATGCAGTTAGTTTTCTACGTCGTACATTACACGTGGTGTAGTAATTGCTTTTCAACTCTTTTTGCTTTGCATTCAGCCAGCAGAGTATGGCCCGAGTTACAATAACAGATCTTACCATAATAACTTTGGTTATATGTAGTGAAAACCTCAAGAGTACAAGAAGTTATTACCTATCAAATGAAACAAGCTGTTCTTCTC
This sequence comes from Pyrocephalus nanus, assembly GCA_038380795.1. Lineage (NCBI taxonomy): Eukaryota > Metazoa > Chordata > Aves > Passeriformes > Tyrannidae > Pyrocephalus > Pyrocephalus nanus. The sequence continues at coordinate 568,468 of CM076285.1, forward strand.
TGAACCGTTCATCAGCCTGGAAGAGATAAATGAGTCATTAGTCTCATAGACTACCAGGATCACTCACAAAATCACCAGCAGCATCTTGAAGACCAAAGCCCATACTGTTCAGAGAGTTCTTGGAGAATCCCACTGTCAATGCAGATTTAACTCAAGTTAGGTAAGATTAGATTTAGCTTCATATTCACATTTAATTTTTTAGATTCATATAGTCTCTGCAAATCAGAGGCAACTGAATGACCAAAACCAGCCAGATCAGCTTTCAATGTTTGTCACTTCCTTTCCCAACACAAAGCAAAAAATTTAGAGCATAATCCAACAGATAAATGTGTTCCCTTGCAGACATTAAGAATGCAGAGCTAACACAAGGCCCCGAGGCAAGGGAAGGGAAATGCCTTCATTGGCCTCCTTATTATGAATTCTTAGTAGCCACAGGGGTTGTCAAAACATAACAGGGTAAAGGTTTGAACATACATTGGAGATATTAGCAGGACAGAAGCTATAAGAACACAAAGCACCATAGTGTGAGATTTAAGGTGTAATTTAATGTGTGGTAAGCTTCCATTTGAACTCTTAAATTTTACAGCCTAGGGCTGACACCAAGTGGAGAGCAGCCTGCAATACTTTGCTGTTCACTGTACTTTGACTCCCCATCTAATCCTCCACTGCAACTACCAGGATTCCTTCCCTCCTCTACATCGACAAGGAGCACACTGAAACGAGAGATTCCTTACAACATCTGCCATGGCAAAACCAATACACCGAGGGCTCAGCTGCACTCAATGAGGTGCAAGCAGACAGACAGCAGGTTGGAAGGCAAGTGCAAGATCTCTCAGAAGACTCATTGTTCCCAAATTCCCATGAATACTCACAGAGATCCGGGAGCCAGCTCTCGCCCTTGCCACGGTCTCCTTTTCCTTCTCTGACACTCTCCTCTGAACTGCCTGGAAGTTATTTAAGGCTGCGGAGAAGTCATTCATTAATCGTTCCTTCTGAAGCCTCTGTTGGCGCTGAGGAATTGAAACACAAACAACTGTTCAGACATTCCCATTCATCAGAAAGTGACTGCCAGGCTCTCAAAAACCCACCATACTAATAACAGTGAATACTGGCATTCAGTGATCTTTTGGTTCCAACAGTCTGGGGCACTGGAGAGAACACAAAGCCCGCCAGGTTTTAATTCCTATAGCAAATGCTCCACGCCTTGCCCACTGCAGGTCAGTTTTGTGCAACAAAGTCCTCCAATTTCAATCTGGTTCCAAGTCTGGAGTAGAGAGGTCTTCTACACCATTACTTTTATCCAAATCACATTCCATTAATCCACCACATTTCATTATGAACCTTTTGGTTATCTACAACTCTTTTAGCCTCCATTCCATTACTCAGCCAACTTCTTACCACACTAATGACTTCCTACCAGAGCTAATGACAACACCCATTGCCCCAGCCTCCTGTCTCTCCCAGCCACGCCACACTAGAAGCCTGTTGTTATTAGATCAGATAATATCCTTAGTCCTGATAACCACTTCAGTTTATTTTTTCTCCAAATACATTAGTTGCAGCAATGCTTTTCATCCTCAATTTACAGTGTCAACTTATTTAGCTTCCACAGAACATGTCCTTTGAGTTTGTGACATCCCAGAGATGGGAAACGAGTAGTTGTGGAAAAGCTTGTCCCAAGGACTCTCAACACTAGGTCAGTCCTTATGTTTTCTGATAGAGAAATTTGCAACAGCTGGCTCAAACTGTGGGCTTTCCAGGGCTGTAATCCTGCCCTGAGCTTGTATCAATTCAACACTCAGTTCAAGGAAATAAATCTTTTCAATTATTTTTTTTTCTGTAATAAGCCACTAGAGCATCCTCATAACACACTACAGCTTACATCTGAGCCCTCTGAAGCAACGACCCCTGTGCCAGAGCAGACCCTCAGCATGCTGTGCTCCAGGTCCTGCAGATTTTGACTGAATTTTCCCTGGGCTGCATTCGGTGAGATGCACGACAGGATTTTGTTCACCACAGGAAAATTAACAGAAGAATATTTGCTGAACAAACCAGCAAAACGTGGCCACGCTTCCAACTAGCATATAAACCTTTAAATACAGAAATAGGCCAAAACAACATCTGCTGACCCACATCCCCAGATCATCCCACAACAGCATCACAAAAGCACGTAGTGGTGGATTAACATGAACAGCACAGGATTGTCCCTCCCCTTTCCCATAGGGAGGGGGAACTCAAATTACTATTTGGTAAAAGATAAAATCATAATCTTTGCCTTGTTATATTTTGCTTTATTCAAATATGAGCAAGGTGAGTCAGCTTCTTCCCTTCCCCCACTAATAAATCACATGCAAGGGAAAGCTTTCTGGCATGATCACATTTCATACTGACAGGCAGTTTGCTCTGAGCTCTTATCCTAAAACACTGCCTTGCACCACCAGGTACTTTGTAAACAAGATTATTTTTCAGAAATTTACTCAGAAAACCAGAATTGCATCCTAAGCTCTCCCTGAACATTTAGGGTCTCTTATTCTCATGTGAGAAACTTTAACACTTATTTGCCCCTGGGAAACAGTGTTTTCCCAGTGTCATATAAGCAGCCAGTTTAATGAGTTTCCCTACTTCACTTCAGCTGTGATAGTTCAGGCTCTGGGAGGTTGTGGTCCATGCTAATTTCACCAAATGAGTCATCCAGAAATATGCCCAGAAAATTCTGCCTGCCTACCTGTTCAGAAGCAGACAGGGGGAGTGGCAGAGACCCCAACTCCTTGAGATATTCATTGGTCTCTTTGGCAAGGCGGTTTGCAGAGTGCTGCAGCTGTTGTCTGAAATAAAAGTTCAAAAGCAGTTACACAAGTTCTACTTAAAAAGCAGTCTCTGAGCATTTTAGTGTCCAAAATGATTACTAAATAAGGGTTCTGAGATCACACAGCTTTACAGTAGGTTTGTTTTCAACCTAAAGGATCAGAGATGTATGTTTAGTTTTTCACATCAACTTGACTCTGGACTACATTTTTAAAAAAAATATTCAAATAATTTCTGTGCTCCCTGCTAACTAGTATAATTCAGTGGTTTTAAAAATATTTTTTTCTCCAATGGCATAAGAAAGAAACAACTTTGCTCAGTGAACATAATCCCTCTCTTAAGGTGAATTCCTTGTGGTACCAATTAGTAATTAACTGTTTACTTAACAACCGCCAACTCCATAGTACAGGGACTCTGAAATATTAAATTCTTCCTTCTTGTGAAAAATAATGGTCAGAAAGAGGAATGATACATCATCCACTTCAGGAATTGCAAGGCTTTCCCTTGAGCCTTTATGTTTTCCAACCACGTTACAATTTGAAGTTTATTTATGCAAAGTGCCTAATCCACAAAAACTACACTGTAAACCAGGATGACACAAAATACTAAACCAAGAAACTATTTATTTTGCATTCAGTAGGTACAAGATGCTAAAAGAAAGTCACATACTCAGCCAATAGATATGTAAATCAAGGCATTCAGGCTCTGTTATTGTCCAGGCTGTACATGTGAGCTGAATAAACCATCCCTGTATTTTTTTATTAAGTTTGTCTGGCAGCTGACAATTTGTGGGGTGCAGCCACTCTGACCTCAAAGGGGAGAGATTATGACACTTCTACAGTGACATTAAATGGAAAAGCATTTGTTTGGCCATCAGTGATTAGTTCTTTAATCTACCGATTAAATAGAGATTGAGTCAACTGAGAAGCTCAAGGAAGCAAATCCCCTTCTCTCCTAACTGGGCTCTGATCTCATCCTTCAGATGTGGTGTATGCACCTTCCACCACAAGTCATGAACTTATCCAAAAAATCAGCTATTATAAAAACCAGGTAAGTTGCGCATTCAGAAATCCAAGGTACAGTCGCATGAAGAGAGAAACAGAAGAACCGACTTCCAAGTTTTCTTTGATGACCCCCCTGGAAATGATTCTTTTTATAACTTGCTATTTATGCTCTATGAATTTGTGAAAGATGCACAGACACAGTGAGTCCCTGTTCAGTCTCTCCAGAAATCAGTTTGGACTACACCCGTTTAAACATCTTCTACTTTGTCCCCCACTGGCACATCATTCTTCTGAAATTACATGTGACATTTTGGCTGCCACATAGGATTGCTAATCTTTCTACTGCCTAAATCCATCTGTACTACAAACTACTCTTTCACCATAATTATGGGGATTCACTGATGTTTTTCCTTACTGGTTTAATGTGAGGACCAAGTACCTACTATGGCATTCATTTCTTCTAAGCCACAAGTGAAGCTCCTGTGGCTGCTCCTCAGAGCACAGCCCATGCTAATGCATGGCTGAGGTACTACTACTTTTTAAATAAACTATAGAAAAGCTATATAGAAGAACAATGTAGATCCATCCCCATCCAACAGTTTGGAATGGCTTCATCAGAGTCCTGCAGAAACACTTTAATTTGTCCAGTAAACGACTTACTGCAGCTACTCATTTTGGGTTTGTAGGACTGTACTAAATGTATCTCATAAAGCATTTCCCCACAGCAAGTAACCCAGTTCCTCTAAGAATACAGAGAGAAATCAAAGAGGACCTATGCCAGTGTTTGCTCATTTAATACTTACAAGTTCTCCTGAAGCTTGCTGGAATCCTGCTTTGTTCCCAGCTGGCTCATCAAATTCTTTATCTGAGCAGCTGAAGATAAAGAGATCACAAGATGAGTTAGTAAGACAAGTTCTAATGTATTTGATTCTTTCTTGAATGTATTCTTTCAGCTTTAAAAGGATTTATTTCAATGTCTGACTTAACTCAAGCTAGTGCTTTAAATATATACAAGTATCTTAAAAGTTAATGCCAAGAGGATGGGGCCCAACTCTTCCCAGTGGTGTCCAGTGACAGGACACAGGGCAACAGGCACAACTGAAACACAGGAATTTCCATCTAAACATGAGCTAATTCCTTAGCTGTGAGGGTGACAGAGCCCTGGAATAGGCTACCCAGAGAGGCTGTGGAATCTCCTTCCCTGGAGATATTTGAACCCTGCCTGGATGCCATCCTGCACAACCTGCTCTGGGGGAACCTGCTTTAGCAGGGGTTGGAGCAGATGAACTCCAGAGGTCCCTTCCAACCCCAGCTGTTCTGGGATTCTGTGAAACGCCAAGTGTATATTAAACATTCCTACCTAGACATGATTCAGCCTAACAAACTTTCAGATAAGAAAGTGGCAGTGAGGCACAGATAGCTCCACAGACTTGTCTTCAGGGTAAAGCATTGTGCTCTCCTCTTCCTTGACCTTTTTAGACCAACTAACAATGCTGACTGCTTCTATCAGCCTTGCCATTTCTGGATTTTAGGCTGTCACTGCTGTAGAACAGCTTCACTATGCTGCATTGCCACTTTTACATACCTTTAAATTACAACTCTGTTAAAAAAAAAAAAAAAAAAAGGAAGAAAAAAACCCCAACAACCAAGGACTGGTATCAGTTTCCCAAAACACCCAACCAAGCTCTAATTTTTCTACTCATGATAGCCCAAACCTTTCACAATACTGGCACAAACAATCTTTCAAGAACAGCAGATAGCAATGTGCACTTCACAGGTGACCTTCATCAATTTGAAATCATGTTATAGTGCAAGTTCAAGACCTTCTTCTCCCCATCTCGTGTTTTTCCACTATTTTCCTTGTGTAGGCACGAAACCACACAACGAATCACATCAAACCATTAACTTACCTAAAAGACAAGTACCATTTTCTCTCCCCACTCCCTCTACCTTAGAACACTTTTTTGACAGAACAAGAAGCTGCTCCACTTTACTCTGCAGCAGCACAGTTTTTATCATTACTCAAGTGCTGAGCTCAGCACTTACAACAGCAGCACAAAGATTGATCAGCTCAAATCGATCATGAAATCATATGTTATCACATCACCACTGAGAGGCAAGACCAAGGAGGGTCACTAATAAAGTTCCACAGACAGCTGTACTGAATTACCCCATGAGTTTAACAAGAAAATTTTTCCAATTCAGTGACATCCTCCTGGATAGCTTCTGCTTTCAGCCTGGAGCCTCTGCACTGGATTAAATGTGTTGCTGGAGGAACATCAGATCCCTACAACAGCCACTTCTTTTCAAGTGATGTCCAGTGGCTTATGAGAAGGGCAGCTCAGCTACGGCTGCAATATGAGCTAATCAGTAATAAGCCAGTAATTAGCTTTTGCATCCACTGAGGGTATTCTCACTGAGAATTCCAGACTTCTATTAGGTCATACAATGAGGAGCTGGCAACTCCTTATACTCCGAGCTTGGCTTCCAGCAAACAAGACTGCACATATTTCACAGCTCTGTCAGACACAGGAAGGTCAGAAAAATTCATAGTCAGGTTGGTGACAAACAGCACGGGGACAGCACTGTGTATGAGGATGTCGAGGACTTGGCAAATGGCATTTGTGCCATAATGTCCAGACACCCTGGGACTTATTTTTCTCCACTGGGGGAGGTTCTTGCACAGTCCTATTTCCAGGCCAGGCAATGTGCTGTTTGTCCTGCCCTGAGCCAGGTTCAGCAGTTTGCTTTGCTTGGTTTATCTCAGCCGACAGCAACACAGAGTCGACAAAAAATGAGAGGAAAGCGTCTGGGAAACCAAAAGAAGGGGCTGGAGCTCTTTATTCTTTGGACAGTGGGTATGCATCAACACAGAGAGCCCCCTCAGTCAACAGTTTTCAGTCACCAAGACCTTTTAATTCCATGTACTGACTATTGGACAATTAAGATTACTTAAAACACTTTGATCTCTGCCCTATCTGCAGGACTCTTACATTAGCTGAGCAAGGAACAGTTTTGCCAGCTTAGGCCACCAGTTTTCTGTACATTTTGTGTGAAATGCTCACTCTACAGAGATTTTCCAAAGGAGTGTATAACACTCAGCTGTGCCTACTGTTTATCTGCTCTTTTCCTTGGGGAATGAAAGGAGAAATGAGGACAGCTTTAAGGCTTCAATGTATCTTTCTCTCCCAGGCCTGAATGGAAAGCTTTTATATTATGTGTAGTGAAGTTAACTACTGTAACGTTAAGTCAGATGTTCTGAGAGTTCCCACCCACCTCGATAAGACTGTAAGGCTATTTGTTTTATTTGAGATGGGCAGTGCATGGAGATAGGATGGCTGCGAGTCATAAGACAGCAAAGCCTGTCCTATGAGAGAGACAAGCTGAGCTGCTTAGAACAGGAGGCTCACTGAAGTCCCAAGGAAAAGAGGAGTGTGAAGAAGAAGAAGGACAAAAAAAAAAAAAAAAAAAAAAGGGAAAAAAGGAAAAAAGCAGACAAGCCATGTTATTTGGTGAGCTTTGAAGCAGTTCAGCTATGCCTATACCAAGAGGAAATGAACATGACTGACCAAAGCAGTTTCAGTGATATTAATAGCTTTGAATAATCAGAGAATTCACCAACTTTCTGAGGAACCAACATGTTCCACTGACCTTGCCCCTAAAAACTTGCATGGCTACTTGAACAATTAACGCCCCATCCAGCCAAGGCTGTGTCCTTTAGGAAGGCTTACACCAAAGACTCTTTTGGAAGTGACTCCTTCAGCGAGCGGCATCCCAGCGGTCAGCACTGACATTTCTACGACCAGCTCACAATACCGATAACTTTCTCTGGTGACAACCCCGCGGTCAAGAAGCAGCACCAGCAGGTCCGCAGGGACACCCTAAGGGAGCAGCACCCCGGCACGGCAGCAGCGCCGGCTCCTCGGGCTCCCCCTCCCTGGGGCCGGCCGGGCGCCGGTGCCGCCCGGTGACAGGGGCTCAGAGAGCAGGGCTGGGGAACACTCGGGGAACACTCGAGGAACACCCGAGGGAGGAGGGCTCCAGCCGGGCCCGCCCGCCCCGGGCACCCCTGCCCGGCACCGCCCCAGGAGACTCCGCCGCGCCCCCGGCCCCCCGCACTCACTGTACTGCGCGATGCGCTGCACGTTGGCGCTGCATGTCTGGACGATGGCGCCGAAGTCCCGCGGCGGGCCGGGCGCGGAGCCCCGCGGCTCCAGCGGCCCCAGCGACATGGCCGGGCCGAGCGAGCGCGGCCGCCCCGCCGCCAGCACCGGCCGCGCCTGCGCGCACCCCGCGCCTGCGCCATGGCGGGCCGGGCTGAGGGAGGGGAGGGAGAGGGGAGGGGAGGGAGAGGGGAGGGAGGGAGAGGGAAGGGGAGGGTGAGGGGCGGGGTGGCGGAGTCATTGAATCATCGGGAGTGGAGGAGACCCTCGGTATCCCTCCAGTCCCACCGCCCGCCCGGCGCCGCCGCTGTAACCCCTGAGCCGCTGCCCCGCATTGCCCAGCGCCTCCCGAACCCCTCCAGGGACGGTGACTCCGCCGCCTCCCCGGCCAGCCCTGCCCAGCCCTGCCCATCCCTGACCACCGAAGCAGTGAAAACATGTTTGTAATATCTGAGTCTCCCCTGTCTTAGCTTAGGGCCATTTCCTCTGGTGCTCTCACGGCAGAACAGACCGGCCCCCACCTCACCCCAGCCTCATGTCAAGGGTTGTGGAGGGCGATGAGGTCCCCCCTGAGCCTCCCCCACAGCAAACAAACCCAGCTCCCTCAGCCCTTCCTCATAAGAGTTGTGTTTCTAGACCTTTCCCGAGCCTTGTTGCCCTTCCCTGGACACACTCAAGCCCCTCAATATCCCTTTTGAAGTGAAGGGCCCAGAACTGAACTCGAGGTGCCTCAGCAGCGCCCAGAACAGGGGATTAATCACTCCCATCCTCAATGCAGGCAGATCAGCCCAGCCCAGGTGAGGGTGGTGTGGCAGCCAGTAACAATGCTTTCAAATAATGCTTTCAAATCAAGAGTAAAGAAGCTTAAGTGAACATCCATTTCTGCTCCCTGCTGCAGAAGCAGTAGTATTTTAAGTAACTAAAGTGCATCTGATCTTTACATAAAAAATCTGAGGTCATGCCATGTAGAAACTAAAGAAGTCAGTGTATATGTGATTAAATATAGAGTGTAAATATTTCTTTGAGAAGTGCTTGATACAACAACAAACTTCTAATTCCAGAAGTGTCCACAACAGGTCAAAATTATGGTAAATATGAAGCAGGGCCATGGATGAAACTTGTATAGAAGAGAAGAGAAGGCTCCAGGGTGACTTTGTTGTGGCCTTCCAGTGCCGAAAGAGGCTCCACGAGAACAGCAGAGGGACTTTGGACAAGGACATGGAGTGATAGGGCAGGAAGGAATGACTTCCCACTGCCAGAGGGCAGGGTTAGATGGGATATTAGGAAGAAATTCTTCCCTGTGAGGGTGGGCAGGCCCTGGCACAGGTTGCCCAGAGAAGCTGTGGCTGACCCTGGAGGCAAATATTTGCAGGTCCCAAACTGTTAAAACACTTGTTCACAGTCATCAAATCTTTGGTGAGCACAAACAAGGCTTCTGACAAAGAAGGCCAGGAGTGGAGAGGGCACCATTTGTAGCAGGAACTATTTTGAAATAGAATGTAGTAAATTCCAAAATACAGTGCTACACATTTTAATGATGCACTGCTTTTTACTCTTTTTAAGACATTAACAAACTAGAACCTGCATTAACAAACTGGAACTTGCTTTTCAGTTTCATAAGTATTCTAGGAGAAATAACCCTCATCTCTCAAATATTATATTTCTGAAAAAGGCTTTGTAAAATAAATGTAAGTAAAGCAAACATATGGGGGTGTTGGACTGCAGGAGCAAGTAATTTGGACTCTTGCGTACACTAAATAAGCAAACTATTGTCAGGAGATGAAAATATACTTTAAAGAAAAGAAGCAGCACTTTAAAAGGGTTTTCTTTGTCTCTTGACAGAAGGCTACTGTGAAAATCCAGATCCCTGTCTTGGTTGCATTGAATTCATGTTTTCTGAAGATCTGCAATGAGGCTGGAGTTGCTTGGCTGCAGGTGGATGTACAGTATGTTCTCCTGGGTGAGCTGTTCCTGTGAAAGACTGTCCATGTTGGTGTGGCATTGTTTATGGTGATAAAATCCCACACTCCCTCCCTTTGAAGAATAACAACACTCTTATCTGAGTCAGGAGGAGATATTTTTCTTTCTCTTTTGTTCTGCATTTTCAGTGTCAGCTCAGAAGAGGTGACAGACAATAAGCCAGTCACTTGAAGATGGACATGCTTTACTGTGGAAGTTTCTGGCCTGATAATTTACACACAACAGTGCCTGGTTGAACAGCGCCAGTGTCTTCTCTAGATGCTTTTGTGCCCTGGGAGTTGGGGTTTGATGAGGTTTTTTTTTGGGAAGACCAATGAAAATATTGATTCCAGGAAATGTCTGGGTCGTGATTTCACTGCACACATTGACGGACCCATGGGGGAGGAAAGGAGCTCAGCTCAATCTTCATGCTGGCTATTTCCCACTCTTCAGACATCCATCACCATCAGGCAAAACTGTTAAATTGCAAAATCAATCTGTGTTGTGTCCCCGGATCCCCCAGCTCCAGTTTTGTCCATCCCTGTAGAAAAAGTAATGCTTGGTTGTAAGAAAAAAGTTTACAGTGGTTTTAAGTTGGGGAATTTATTCAGTGTTGGAAGAATCAATTCTTTAAATGCAGAATTGCCGGTGTCTTCTTTCTCACACTTCAGTGAAATGGGTCCAGCTAAAGAGAAATGAATCCTGCAGACCAAATGAGCAGTAGAAGAATGACTCCCAGATCACAGGGGTCACCTCTCAGGTGTTAGGCAGCTTGTGGCACACCCAGTGCAGGGCGATGTGCAAGTCCTTCATCTGTGCTCGCTGCTTCACAATCCCTTTGGGATTGCACCTGCACTGCCCTTCTGCCGATGAACTCGGCAGTGGGAATTCATCCTGCTTTCCAGATGCACCTAAAAAAATCCCCAGCCCTCCAAGAGAGGTTAGTCCTTCCTCAGTGGTGGAATTCTCCCCCAGGAAACTGTCATGGGGAGCAACAGAGGGTGACAGTGAGAGCAAAACATGTGAGGCCAGGAAGGATAGGCTGGATCACACACGTGTGAGGTGAGGAAGGATAGGCTGGATCACACATAGCTGTCTGTGCTGTGTTACCATAACAGGAGTCACCAGCTTGCATGATGCTGGCATGACTTTGGGATCTTTCTTCTTCATCAGCTAAATCCAGTCATGGAAGAAAACAACTAGCAGGTCCAGAGTGCCTGTAATGCCTGTTCATGACAGTCTTCAAAGAACTTCACAGAGATAAATCTAATCTGGAATGATCCCTGGAGAGGCAAACAGGATATGTCTGCGTGGTTGAATGCACTACAGACCCGTCAGTTCAAAGGAAGATTTGGAAGCACAGAGAAGGAAACTGCAAGTAAAGCAGCACTGTGGGTCACCACAATCCAGGGGATGCCTGGAAGGCTGGCAAGCCACAGTTCTGCCTGCTGGTGTTGGTCAGAGACCACAGATGTGCATTCCTAATGAACACAGCAATGTTTGGCAGGCAGGGAGGTGTTGAAAGCGTTTGCCTGTCAGGATCAGTTCTTCTCTGGAGGTACTTTTGACATAATTGCCACTTACTGCTCCCAGTCAGCAGTGGGAAGCAGTGCATTGCCAGGTGGAAGTGCTGTCTGGTCATGGAGGATGATCATGGAGAGCCTGAAATCTGAGAAATAAAGAATATTGGTGCTGGGAAGTCCTGGAAACCCCCTTAGGCATCATGCACTCACTCCTGCTTGGGTATGCTACCTGAGTATTTTCTGTGTTTCTGCTGTGTTTTCAAATGACATGCCCTATCTGTACCCCTCTGAGTCAGAGGATCCCCTGACCAGGCAGGATGAAAAGAGCAGCTCTGGAGCTCTGCAGAACAGTTCCTCTCCAGGACCCCACACTTTGATAGCAGCCACAGATGCCAGGACACTGGTGATGACGTGTCTGGTATGTGGTGCATGGTGGCACAGAGGAGTGTCTCTGTCAAGCCATGGTGGAGACCTGAAAAACTGCCCTTATTTCCTGTAGTGCCTCAGAATCCTTGGAAAGTCTAGACACAGGGCTTGGGAAGGAAGTAACCTGTAGGCTGTGTGGACAACCCAGGAGATTGGAGCTATCAGCAGCAGCCTGTGTAGCAAACAGAGTCCTGTGCACTCACCCAGGCCTCGCTTCCCTTCCAGCAGCCTCATGGTGTGGCTTGGAGAGATCTCTGTGTTCCTGCTGTGCTTACAGCAACAACCTGGCTCCACATCAGGCAGAAATTAAGGTGTGACTGATTTCAGGAGAGGCCACAACAGTGTTGATCAGGAAGACAAAGGCTCTGAGGAACTCAGTGTGTGAGTGAGATCATTTGGGCATTTTCCCACTCTTCAGGAAAAACTCCTTTCTCACTGGGCATTAATTTGCTATTTTATTTTCCAGTGATCAGGCACTATAATCAGAGACAGCCTGTGTGCTGGTGGGCTGCAAGGTGCTGAATGTCCTAAATAGTTTCAAAATAAGGCCTGTACCTGGCAACAGTAAACCAGGGACAAAGCCCAGATGTCCATAGTCAGCCAGTGAAAAGCAGGCAATGATGTGATACGGTGGAACCAGGACAAGCCAAAAACATTTTCTTTTGAATCACAATTAACTGTTAAAGTCAGTGAAGTTCCTGGTACTGAGAAACCTTGCACAAACTGGACAACAACACTCACTGCAGCAGGGATGTGGGAGATACCTGAGTGCCCGGGGCAGTGTGTGGTCCTGGTGCACTGCACCTGTCTCTGCAGAGCTCCAGCTCTGGGGCTGGGAAGCAGGTAGGACAGTGGGCTGGAAAAACTCTCAACAGCAAGTTTTTGAGCAGCATCTTTATTTTGGTTTGAACCAAGAACAAGGTGCTGTTTGATGGAAATTCAAACCAATTCATGTGATTGGCCAGTGGAACCCACTGCTGTGGGAAGTCACTGGAGGATGCTTAGCAAAACGATGGGATGACAAGGAGAGCAAGAGATAATCCCAGGGGGGCTTTCAGCACCTTTCAGAGGACGCTGTGCTGCACACATCGAAGCCCTGGCTCTCACAAGATGTGTCTCATGGCAAATCACTGCTGCTTCTGGCTGGAGCAGCTGGTTGTGGCTGCTGGTGCAGACAGAGCAGTGGATTTGGCAGACCTCAGACTTCCTGCTGGCAGACACTGTCTGACATGGTCAGTAGGTATCTGTATTGCCAGGTGATGCAGGATTTTGGGAGTCTGTAGAGCTTCTAGTGTGTGGCTGCAGAAGAGATTTTTGGAGAAGAATGCTCCTGGGTACAGCAGTGTGGGTTACTGAGCACTACATACCTGTGTCACCTCAGCACAGGGACAATGGTCACAAGGCTTTCTTGAAACATGGACTCAGCATCATGGACCAGACAGGAAACTGGAACAGAGGGGACATAAAAGATTTATCCAAGACCGCACAGAAAGTCTGTGGCAGAGGTGGAAAGGAAACTTGTCTCCCCTAAATTTCTGATTTAGACAAAATACCAGTAATTTTCTGATAACAGGTGCACGAATTTGGTACTGTGGAACTGTAGTGGTGGGGCCATGCTACCAGTCCCTGGCACGCCCATCTTCCCAGAAAGCATCAGAAAGCAATTCTTGAGTAGTTTGGGGTGGTGGGAGATCCCAGTCATGAAGTGCTGGTGCAGGAACAGAGCCTGGGGCAGAGCCTGGTGGTCCATGACTGGCTATGCTCCAATGCATTTAGGAAACTTTCCTGTCTGCCCACTCAGGTTCCTCTCTGGGAGTCACGATCACACCTCCCGGGACACAAATGGAAGCAGCTCGTGGGGCAGGAAAGGATTTTGCAGAAGTGACAGCAATGGCTGAGAAGGGGATTCCCGTGGCTGGTGTGCTTACTGTGTGTTCTGCTTCAAGCGAGGAGGAGGATTCCCAGGGTTCTGGCTCCTTGCTCCGTGTTCTGAGGGTGCACAGCGTGAAGATGTCCCAGCCATTACGCACAGCCCACACATCCCCGTGTCTCTGGAGCAAACAGCAGGGCTGCGGAAGGACAGGGCCAGCACCCGCTTCTGAGGGACCCCAGCGGTGGGAACCCCAGAGGCCCCCGCGCCTTGCACCCCTCACTCATCACCCCGCACTCAGCACTCGTCACCCCGCATCCCACACCCCGCACCCCGCACCCCGCACGCAGCTCCCAGCGTTCCACACCCAGCACTCATCACCCCGCACCCCGCATCCCGCACGCAGCTCCCAGCGTTCCACACCCAGCACTCATCACCCCGCACCCCGCACCCCGCACCCCGCACCCCGCACTCCGCTCCCGCCGCGCCGGGGTCGCGCTGGGCGGCGTTTCTCGGCTGGCGCCGCGAGGGGGCAGCAGCGCCCCATGGGAGATCCCGGCTGGTCCGGGCTGGTCCCGATTCATCCCGGCTGGTCCGGGCTGGTCCCGATTCATCCCGGCTGGTCCGGGCTGGTCCCGATTCATCCCGGCTGGTCCGGGGTGGTCCCGATTCATCCCGGCTGGTCCTGCTGCCGGGGACCCTTCCTGCCCTCGCTGGCTCTGTCAGCACCACGGCTGATTAGCGGTGCCCGTGCAGGGCGTTGCTGTCACCACCGATGGCCCCGAAGAGGTCAGTCCCCAGCACTTGAGCATCGCTCCTCATTTGGGGACGGGATCCTCATGCAGGGATGGGCAGGACAAGCTGCTCTCACTCTGTCCCTGCTCTCCTCTGCTTTTCAGTGGCTACTCCAAAGAGCTGAGTTCAAGGCCCTGCCATGGAACTGGACCCAGCTGTCTGCAGGGCTTTGCCTCCCCTCCATCCTACCAATGGCAAACCCCTCCTGTTCCACTTCCAACACCTTTCCACTGGGCATCAGAGTAGTCCTGGATTCCCAGGGATGAAGACAACAGAAAAAGTCAGGGTGTGCTTTCCAGCAAGTGCCAGCACTCCAGAGAGAGTTCTGAGAGCTATTTTGAGTTCACAGAGAAGTTCCTGTGTGGCACTGCTGGGCTGAGCTGCCCAGTGCTCCAAGCAGAAGCTGCAGGCTCCCAGCTCTCTTGTTGCCAGCCTCACACTGGCAGAGAATTCACCTGTTTTTCACCTGGGATACCATGTATTTTGGCTGGTGGTCCAGCTCAGAGGATTTGTGGAAGTGTGGTAATGTCCTTGAACGAGAGGCTGTGCCCTCACACTGTGGGAGCTATTCCAGCACGCTCAGTCCCTCTTGTTCTTCTGAGATCTGGTAACCCAGGTCAGCAGTGAAGAAACGAGGGCCTTGATTGCACATCCTGCATTAACGAGCTTGCCTTCTGCCTGGTGGACACGTGAAAACCGCCACAAACATTTCTTTGGAGGATGTGCCTCAGGGTCCCCTGCCTGCCTCCCTGCTGGCCAAGGGGACCCTTGAGTGCTGGGGCTTGCTGAGCACATGGAGGCAGATGCAGGTTTTGCATGAGAAGATAAGGAGGGCTTTTTTCAGCTCTGAAAGCTGTTTATTCTTTGCAGCCTACTGACACCGGAACGGAAAGGGCCTTTTCCTGAAACCGGCTATTTATAAACAGCCTGCGGTGCAGAGCCTTCCCTTGCAGGGGGGCAGGGACTTTTGCAGCTTTCTTTTCTCTGCCTTGAGCTCACCCAGAGATCGTTCAGACAGGAGTGAATAGAGCAGGTCTTGCTGCCCATCTGCCGAGGGCACGGTCCAGTACCGACAGCTTGTAATAACCCTTTAGAGATACCAAACTCCAGTGAGTACCTAATTCAGCCCTAAACCCCTCGGCTGTGCAGTCAGTGCAGTTCAGAGCCCTGGAAACTTCCAAAGGCTTTGCAGGAGAAATTGGTTATTTGTGGCAGTCATGCCTTTAATGTGTAACACAGCTGTGCTGGTCCCCGTGGTGCACGGGCAGGAATCAGCAGCACTCGGAGCCATATCTTTCCAAGCTGTTGAACAGTGCAGTGTTCACTGCATGCACACACTTGAGCTGGGATTTGGCTGCTCCAAGATGTATAAAAGAATAAAAGACAGCACTGGAGCCTTGACTATCTTTGCTTCCCTGTTGTGAGTCAGCACAGGCAGGCAGCTGGGACAGCCACAAACCCACAGCTCAAGCACAAAGAGCAAATTTATTTCCATTACCTTGCTATCCCAGGGATCCCTGAAGCAACACCCAGGTAGAGGTACACAAACTGTCCATGCTGGAGGATGATTGCTCTGCTGCACATGCTGCTTTATCAAGGGTTATTTTCAGCTGCAAGGTCACTTGAGCACTTACAATCCTCCTCACCAGTCTTCTGCTTTTAGCCCATTCCTCCCAACACCTGTCAAAGGAGAGAAATTGGAACCTTCAAATCTCATCTCCATGAGAGGCCTTTCTTCATATTTTAGCCAGTTGAATTGTGTTGGGATGCTGGGCAACACTGTGCCTCCCTCCTCTCATCTTGGCCTGGCAGGCCAGTGGCTCTGTGGGCAGCTCCCCTTTCTCCAGGGACACTGGGATCCTCTTTTGAGCCCTGCCAGAAACTCTGAGGAAGCTAGGGCTAGGTTTAGTTGTTCAAACTACTGCTCCTTCCCTGTCCTAGCTGTGCCCACTTGGCAAACCAGGTTTGCTCTTGGCAGTGCTCACAGTACAGCACAGCATCCTCACCCAGATTTTTCCACCTGCAGGGATGGTGCAGGAGGCCAGTGTGCCTGGCAAAACCTTTGGCACAGGAGTTTGGCCAAGAATTAAAGAATTTAATTAAATATTTAAATAAAACCCTCTGTCCCCTTCTGCGGTTTGTCTTGTGCCGTTGGGGAAAGGCAGAGGTGCAGAGGGATGGACAGGGCACAGCTCTCCAGCCGTGCAGGGAGAGCCAGATTTCCATGGGGCTCTGCACACCAAGCACGGCTGAGGCAGTGAGGGTGGACCAGGGCTTGGAGCCAACAGCGTGGGAGATCAGAGAACTGTTGAACTGAGGTCTCTTCACCTCTGGGTATTTCAGTGGTCATGAGCGGGTCACCAATGTTTATAGCAGGCTGAACTTGCAGAATTCCCTGGAAATGTGAACTCAGTGATATTTTTGGCAAATCTGGAAAGGAAATAATCATCCATCCAGAGGCTGCAGGATGCAGCACAGCCCCTGCCCACGGAAAGGTCCCACTGCCTCTGAGGTGCACACATACAACTGACACGAGACTTGGCTGACTTGTCAAAACTTTCCTCAGCTCACTACAATGCCTTGCAATCAACTGACTTTTGGATTTACAGTTGAAACAGGAAAAGCAGGACTTGGTCCATACCTTGGTGTAGCAACTATGAGGCAACTGAACGGCAGACTGTGACCAGCATCTGAAAATCATGAGTGTTGTAACAACAACTGAGTGCCCCAGAAGAGCTCCTCAGCATGCAAATACTGCTGAGATGGACCACAGTGTAACCCACTGGCTTTCTGATCAGCAGCACATTATCAGAGGCTCAAGGTGCAGATCCCCCATTTTCCCTCTCCTTCAGGGCAAAGGCTGATCTGGGAATTGGGTTGGGATCAGATGCTTGAAAAAGCAGTCACTTGTAAAGCTTTTACTATAGGCTTAATCTTTTGTCTCTGGAATATCACTTGGATTTGGGAAAGAGCTGCTTTCCCTAATCCCCATTCATGCAGGCTCACTGGAAGCTCCTGGAAATCCCTGCTGCACTAGGGGCTTGGGTTCAGCAAAGCAGGAATGTCCCCTGTGAATACTCCACATTGGCATCCTCAAGGGATTCCAGCCTGCCTGGCCCCAGGCAGTGATGCACAGCCCCTTGCACTGCTTTTCCTGACTGGTGTCCTTCCCCACGATCCAGTCACCTGAGAACACACAAAGAGATGAAATAGTGAGTCAGCAAGCATGAGCCAGAGCCTTGTCCATGTGTCCATACACTGAGGCCGTAGCTGGCTCCTCTGGATCCACAGGGACATGCAGATGAGTGGTGCCAGGCTGTAGCTGAGCTTCCTCTGCCCCCATGGCATTGCTTCTCTGTGCAAAGACAGTGGAGGAGGTCACCCCACTTTGTTCTCTGTCTTGGGTGTCACGAGGGTACTTTCTTTGCTGAGCCAGAGACTTGCCAGCTCTTCCCTGTGTCACACATGGCCACTGTGCTTTACTGCATGTTGGTTCCTACCTGGGAAGCCTGTTTTGCAAAGTGCTAAACTTGCCCTATTGTGACTCCAGATTTCATTTGGTGCATCATTAATGAAAAGGAGGTGAATTGTTACCTATTCCTTCTGCTGTTTTCGCAGGACAGACCTGTTGTCTGGTTCTTTACTCTGTTGCTGGCATTGCAGGGTAAACCCTGGAGGAGGAAAGGAAAGGAAAGGAGCAGGTTGGTTTTTGAGTGCAGTGTATGTGAGCACTGAACACAGGCAATTTCCTCACACACAGAACCTCCACTGATGGCAGAGGTCAGAAAAAGGAGGAGAAAAGCACAGTCAGCCCCAGGCTGCTGCTGGATGTGCGTAACCACGGCTGAAGGAGGATGCTCCTGGGTGTGTTCAATCTCAGATCGGAGACCTTCACCTGCCTTCAGCATTCTGATCCGTACTCAGTGCCATGGCAGTGCTGTGTAAGTCACACCAGCCCTCCCAGCCCAGTGCACCAGGTAGATATGTTTTTTTATTTGAAATGAGCAAGAAGGGGGGCAAAGATAACCTGGTGTGATTCGGCCATTTCCTGGAAAGCCCCAAGCCCTCCCTTCTACAGATTTGGCTCTTATGGATGAAGTCAAGAAAGCCTCTATCATTGTTTGCTGCAGTCAGAGACCTCTTATTCCACTGGTCTACCAATGCTTATCCCATGTAGGACCTCAGAGATACCCTCATCCCCATGTGCTTGTGACTTGAGTATCTGGAAGAGGGAACAACACGTCTCTGGCATTCACATAACCAGGCTTAACTCTGGTTTCTGCTGAGCAACAAAAGCAACAAAAGTGGGATGCCCTGCCTGGTACTCTTGGGGAGAGGCTGCAATCCCATACCAAGACAAAGGGATTCTACCCCATTGTGGCAGCTGTGAGACTCCGTCATCTCTTTGTCATTGGTTGCTTGAATCCAATCTGCTCCTTTTCCTTGGCAGTGCAGGGAGGCAACCTGATTGCCAGGGAGCTTGTGGTAACAGGCAGTAATCAAGGGGCTCAGCACTGTCCAAACATAGAGTGTGATGGAGTTGGAGGTGGTGGAGTAATGCTTTCCCTGGGAGCTGATACCTAGCTCTGCCTCTTGCCATGTACCCCAGGAGGAGTGCTGGGATATAAGGAAAGACTTACCTGTAAGACAGGATTGGAGCTGATGTGCAGAGCATTCCATGGAACCCTGCTGCCAGTGCTTGTGTGAGGGGTGTCCTTAGCAGTCAATTTGTATTTGAAGCAAGTGCTGTGACTTAGTTTGGGAACTGCACAGGATGACATCAGACACAGCCATAGTTTTATTTTTACGGGTCATCAATATTTGACCAGGAACATTTCTGGCATGGCTACAGGAGAAAACCATCTGAGGTGGTTGTGTGGTAGCCAAGAATATGAAAGCCATTTGACTGAATATTTCCTAGAAACAGTGTTTTGGCAGCTGCAGCGTGGGTGGGAGAAGGTCTTTACTGAGGATGGCCCCAGGAGACGTCTGAGCCAGCGGGAGAACCAAGGGACCATTGGGGTGCAGTTTTAGGAACCGGGCATTTGGGTAAAACTTGCACTTAATTTTAGATGTGGAGGTGGCCATGCACCATCTCCCAGGCTAAGAGTAAGAGAGAACCCTACCAGTACATGCAAACACAACTACAGTAGAGTATCATCCCTTGGGGGAGATATCCGGAGTCTCTGCATACAGGTCTCTGGAAATAGGAGGTCACTGCCTGTGCCAGGCAGCAACCAAGTGAAAGGGAGAAATTAGGAAAGAAATAAGAGCAGTGCAGAAGAAACAAGTGCACTGAAACAGAGGTCCAGAGAAATCCCATCCTCTCAAGTTTTCAAAATCTGCCTGCACAAGGCTCTGGGCTGCTCGCCTTGCCTTTGAATGCAGCCCTCCTTGGAGCAGGGAATTGGACTGTGTGACCTCCAAAGATCCCTTCCAGTCTAAATCTTTCTGCGGTTCTGTGATGGATGTTTGGAATATAGAACAACCAGACCTAATTATAGCATTGGAGAAATCCATGACACATCTACGGCTTAAACCAGAGCTGTTCCCTCCCCCATCCCAGAGGGCCAGAGACAGGACAGAAAAAGGTGATCACAACAGTCCGTGACACAAAGTGAGTCTTGAACGGGGGGAAACTCAGGAGGGACATCTCAGGAGCTATAAAATCATAACTGATATGGAGAAGATGACCAAGAAATGACTGGGAAGTAGGAGATACCTGACAAAGTGAGGGGGTGGCAGGTTTAAAATGCAGAGAAGCTTACAGGGCTAAGCTTCTTATGAAGAGCTTGATTACTCCCTTGTGGATTTCATTGGCATAAGATAGTGCTGAAGTAAGATGTACCTGTGAATTGAAAAAAATAAAAAGGCTGTTTCTGAGTCAGGAATCTTTAATTCAGGAGATCTTTGAGCCACAGATCAGTGCCTTTTGGTCATACAGAAATGTTCAGGTATCCCCAGGTGTCCATGTACCTCCCATGCTGTCAGAAAGACAGCACTGCATACAGAGATACCTCTGTTCACTCAGCTTTGACCCTGGCCCATGCCACCTAAACTTACAGAGATCAACAGATATCTCCATCACACCTGGGGAAAATAATTCCCTGTCACCTTCCCCTTTCACTTACGTTATAAACTTGTCTTACCCAGATTCTTCCTGACTGAAGAGTCATAAGCTATTCTGGGGCTTCTTTGGAGAAACGTTACTCTGCTTCAGTTGTTTCCTCTTTCTCTACAGTTTCTCTAGTTTTACGTTGTCATTTCTCTATAAACAGACCAGAATTTTAGACAATTCACCAGCATAGGCAGTACACAGGATGCAGCTGAATTGTCTGTCAGCCCTGTAGGGTATTGGGGCATTCACTGTTTTGATTTTACTTTTCATTCCTCTTCTAATGATCTTTTAACCTTCTCTCTGCTTGTCTGGCTCTCTCTGAACAGCAAGTTGGGATTTTTCATAGGAACATTCATTGTAACACTACCATCTTTGCTGAGTGGCTGTAGCTAATTTAGAGCACTGTGTAAAGTCACAAAAGACCAACCCTCCACACATCATTTCATATTTACCAACCATTGCTCATCTTATTGCCCAGGCACTCACTGTTAGCAGGTCCTTCATGAGCTCTGCACCAGACTTTCACCTTTGCAACTCTGCATCACCCTGCACTATCAGCAAACTTAATCAGCCCGAGAACACATGTGGTCAGAGACAGGGATGTGGAGAAAGGCCTTGTCTCTCTGTGCTTTCAGCGCTCACATGCTCCCAGAGGCTGCCTCAAGCCCTGGTCATGACACAAATAGCTACAAAATCTCTTTGGAGTGTTCCAGAAGATGCAGTCTGGCCGAGGGGACAGGGCAGTGTGTCCCAGCCACCCTGTCTGGAGCTGGCAGTGGGGTTGGAGAACCTTCCTTCTTCCCCAACACAGAAAAGAGTCTCCCAGTACCTCAGAGGAGAGGTGCTTGTAAACACACTCTGCACGTGAGGAGTTCATTCATGTCCTCAAAGCTGCTAAGCCAACAGGCACTGTCACTCAGCAGTGGTGTGAACTGCTCTGCACTGCCTGTCAGCCCCTACCAGAGCCTTGGGGTGTCCTCCTGCTTGTGTGGGATGGACAGGTCAGTGATGGGATGGGAAAAGCAGGGCAGGAGGGATGCAGTGTTCAGCTGAGTGGGGAGGGAGAACTGAGCCCCCTGAGCTGCACCTGCTGCTGCTGGAGCAGTTCCTCTGTGCCTGATGCAAGGCATGCAGAGCTGGCAGCACAAGGGGAGGGGGGCAAACTGCACCTAACCCAAGAAAGCATTAGACAGGAGGTGACTGCAGCACTTGTCTAGTCCAGCCCAGGCCAACAGGCCTCAAGCAGAAACCATAAGTGGTTTTGGCCTGGGTTATCCAGAAAATCAGAGACTGACCACAGTTAACAGTGTCTTTTGGGGAAATGAATAGGTGACATAACTGAGGAGCATTGAAATAACCTCAACTGAGCCTGCTGGGACAGACTCCCAAGGAAATCCCAACTGTGACCTCCCTCTGTGACTCCACATCTCTGGTATTATCAGTTCCCCTACTCGGACTGCAGTCAAAAGCACCTTTCCCAGTGCACTGCACAGCCTTCCAAGAGGACAAACAGACATGTTCCTCTGGCCATCAAATGCCAAGTGCTTCTTACAGAGAAACCTGTTCCTGGGAAACCTCTGCAGAAATTGCTGAAGTTGACAGTCCTCAGCTGTGGGCTGGACACTTGTAGCTGGATCACTGTAGGTCACAAAGGTGTGTGTCACACAGCCTGCCCTGCCCACAGCCATGACTGACAGCCTAGAACATGCTTGTTTAGTTTGGGCTTCAGCTTTTACTCTGAGGTTGCCAACTCTTCGCTGCTTACCTACAACCTGCAGTTGCACGGAGACAACAGAGCTCTTCCAGGTCTCCAACAGCCCATTGTCACAGAGCTGACAGCCTGAGCAGGGCTGTCCCACCTGCAACACCAGCTCTCCAGACTGCCCAGCCATAACCACCAAAAGGGCAGGACTTTAACAACTGCTCAAACAAGGAACAAGGCGAGGGGACACCGACAGACAATCCAAAGTGTGGGCAAAAGGATCCAGCCACTCCACTAACAACATCCACAGCTCCATTGCTACAGGGCAGGAAAAGAACACGTGGGAATATCCCTGAACTCTTCAAAGGGACTGGCTGGAAATCCTTTAAAAAGAAAAACCTAAGCCCTGGAAGAGTAGGAGGGCAAAGGCTGCCTTGATTTTTAGAGCCTTTGTGGTACAGAAAACTGCAGCAGAGAGCTACTAGCAGAGCTGTAGCCCAGCTGTCAGAGCTGCACTTGGTCTGGAAGCAGTGTGAGGAGTCACTACACACTTGTTGAGTAACTCTAGATGATCTTTAAGTCTTTTTCAACCCAATCCATTCTATGATTTTATGACCCAGGTCAGCCAGCAGCAGCAGTCATCCTGCAACAGCAACACCATCCACATCTGGAATTTGCCCTCAGTGCTGAGAAGAAGAATCTCATCCTCCCAGCCACACTTCAAAGACACATTTAGTCCAAGCATTAAACTAGAAACACAATCCTTCCAACTTGTGTGGCAGGTGGGGGACACAGGTGACTGGACCCACAGCCCAGCAGCAAAGCCAACACTTCTCCCAGCGCTCCACACCGGGCCGGAGACAGGCACTGAACAAAGGCACACAGGAGATATTTCAGCTTTTATTCTCAAATCCATCTGTACATTCCGACCCGCCGAGTGCCAGCTGCCAGGCCGGCAGCACCAGGGGGCAGCAGCAACCGCAACTCACGGGAGCTTCCCCCGCGCCTGGACACGGGAGACAGCGCAGGAAACCGAACCCCGCCGGCTCCTACATCTCACCTTCTCCCAGCAAGGGAACTGGAAATCGAGTAATCTTTATCACATTCAGAAAGGTGTTGGATTTACAGTCCTGGGCGTTCAGCATAACGATCTCGGGCTGAATTGACTATTCTGCAGAGCAGCTTGAAAACTATTCCAGGCTTGCTTTTCCCGAAGCCAGCATCTTAAAGCTGCAGTACTCTCCAAGCATCTTTCCCAGCAGTCCCAAAGCCAAATAACAAAAGGAGCCCTTGCAAATAAATAATCATAGGAAAATAAATAAGATTAGAACTGGAGTATACAGTTACATGGTCTTTATTTGGTTTCAGAGGTGGAAAAAAAGTGGAGCCAGACTGCAGCTTTAAGTCTCGTGCCTGAATCAACCTCAAACGCTCGGTAAATTTTACACTTGATTAGCAGTACAGGCTGGAGATCCGAAGTTCCATGGAGATGAACATTAGGCACATACACACACCCTTCCCCAAGGCATACTTTATTTTGCCGAGTTAGAAAAAGCCTGCTGAGGGGAAGTGCTCCTTCCCGAGCTGAACAGACACGACTGAAGACCTATTTACTGCCACAGTAAAACGTCCCAACAAATAGCTAACCCCACCCATGTTTGCAAGGGGAAACTGGTTCAAACCACGCACCAGGGAGACAATCCTCTCTGGGGATCCTTCACCTCCACTGGCACCACAGAATCCTTGAGAAAATCCAGCTCCCAGCAGGGCTGCCAGCTGCCCATCACTTCTTGTGCTCCAAGCCTAGCTGTGGAAAGTCATAAGTCCATTATTTCTACTTAAGCCAGAAATCCTGTTAATGCCTTTTAGAGGCAGTTCTACAGCAGGAGCTCTTGATCTGCTCTCTGTTTAGGGTGCACACCCCCTTCTCCAGGAACTCCCACACAGAAAAACCACACAGAAGAGAAAAGCAATCCATTGCAAGCCAGTGTCCGATGATTGTCCCTTTGAGGAGGGCAGGAATCCAGGACAGGGCTAGGCAGGGGAAGGGAGGAGGATGGCAGGTGAAGAAAGAATTTAGAAACAAACTCAAAACCACCAAGACACAAGGAGGAGCTCAAAGCCCCTCAGCAGCTGATGGCACTGGGTTGCTGTTTGCTAACAAAGTCTGAAATGAAGTCGAACTCGTTCTGTCCCAAGAATAACTCCGGCAGCTCCTGAATCCGGTCCAACCCCAGTTCCAGGACAAGGGATGTCAAGACCTCCTCATCTATGAGATCAGTGTCCATAACATTCAACGTCAGCGCTGGTGAGGGCATGTGCTGCATGCCCGGGTGCTGGCCCGGCCCCACTCTGTACTGCTGGGCACCGGCTCCCATGGGCCCGTTGCTCATGGCCAGCGGGTGGCCCTGGTACTGCGTGTTGAGTTTTTGTAGGTGCATGCTGGCCATGAGCTGCTGGGTGCCCACCGGCCCCATGTACTGCTGCTGCTGGCTCGGCCCATTGAACATCATCGCGTTCTGCATCTGGTGGTGGCCCATCTGTCCCCCGAGACCGGGTCTCGGCCTCATCGCCCCGTCCATGCCGGCCCCCCCGTAGGGCATCATCTGAGCGGCGGCGGGCAGCGTCCTCAGCACATGCTGCCCGTGCTGCGGGGGTCCCTGCAGCCCGCTCACCCCCATGCGGTAGCTCTGCAGACCGGTGCCCCCGTGGCTCATGGGCATCATCATGTGCTCGGCCATGGCTCCAGGTCCCGGCGAGGCGACAGCGGCTCCGGGCGCAGCTCCCGGGGACGACACCGCGTCCCGCTCCCGCCGAGCCGGCTCCGACGGGAGATCCCGGAGAGCCCCCACCTCCGCCCGGGGGGAAGGCACCGCTCCGCTCCGCTCCCTCCGCGGGCCGGGGAGCGCGGGGACCCTCGGCGCGGCCCCGGGCAGTGCCCGCACGGTACGCACCGGTCCGGGGCTCCGGCAGCGCCGCTGGCTCCGCTGGGCTCTGCTGGGCTCGGCTCGACTGGCCCGGAGCAGCCCCGGCGCTCCGCACTTATAGAGCTGCGGGCGGGGCGGGCGCGGGGCGGCCCCGGCGCCCATTGGAGCGGGGAGAGGGGGGCCGGCCCCGCGGGAGGAGCGGCCGAGCCGCGGCCCCGACGGCCCGCACAGAGCGGGGCTGCTCGGCACGGCCCTGCCCGGCACGGCGGCCCCGCCGCTTCGAGCCTCCCGTACCGCAAACGGCACGACATCGGCTCCCTGGAGGGAGAGACACCCCTCCCGTGCCTTCCCCCTCGCCTCAGTGCCGCTCTGCCCCAGCCTCCGTACCCGCTCACACTCCGGCTGTGCCTCAGGTCCCGTCGGAGCTTGTGCTGAGCTCCCTGCCCACGCTTACGGACGCACCTTTGTCAGGGTGGTTGGGATCACCAGCTGCATGGCTGCTCAGCCAGCAGCATTTTCCTAGCAAGGATGCACCAACCTTCCACACGCATCTGGCACCAGGGGATTGTCACACACGGAGGTTTGCTATAACTGTTCGTAACAGTGTCTTTTGCAACTCTGAGGTCAGCTTTGGCTCACGGGGTCCCACTGCAAGCCACATGCCCACCCACTGAACTGTACCAGCCAAATTATCTTACCATGGGCTTAGACTATGGCAGCTCTGGTGCTCTCTACAGGACCTGGTGTGTTCGAGTAGAGTATGAAAGAACAGAGGTGATCTTGTGTTTTGTGTTTTGAAGAAACCCAGAGACTTCTTTTTAAAAGATACTAGTGTTGCACGGTTATCTGCTTAGAAGGCAGGAGATAACAAAGTTGAACTTGCTTCTCCAACTTTGTTCCGTCTTTGTCCTCTCCCAGGCAGCCCTTAACCAGCATTACAGACCATGGCTCTGGTAATGCCAGACCATGGCTCTGGTAATGCCAGACCATGGCTCTGGTAATGCCAGACCATGGCTCTGGTAATGCCAGACAAGCCTTTTCTGGAGGCCTGGAGCAGGTTGTTTCACAGAGTTTTAGGTGTTCTGCATATCCATGGTGCTCTTGGACCCTGGTGAGCAGAAGGAAGTACCAACAAAGGGTGTCAAAGGATGCCCAAGGGGTTTTTTGTTGCCTAAAGGTGCCTCTCAATTTTTTATAACTTGAGAGATGAGGTCTAAGTTCATACTACCATGAAGAGACTAAGTCAGGCAGCACGGGCACCTTGGGTGAGTGCTGAGCCACAGCACTGACCTGAAGGGTTACTCATAGGGAATGTCTCTGTATCAAAACACTGTAAACCAGAGCTCAGAGCAGATGATGACCAGGAGCCTTCAGCTTCCAGAGGCCAGCAGCCAGGAGCGGAAAGTGTCTTCTCTTACTTGACAGAGCACAAGGGCCATAAATCTCCAGGACAATCTGGGAGCCGCTTTTGTTTGTGCCACCTTCTGCCTTGTTAAGTGGCTGGGATGGGTTTCAGGTGTTACTGGTGAGCCTCTAGCTGATGAATCAGTTGGTTAATTGTTCGATGTAATTATGTAATGATTGTTTTTTAACTCCAGAGATTTTGACAAAAGCATTTTTAGTGCTAATAAACACATGCTCATAGACATATACCTGCCTGCCTGCGAGTTCACATGCAGATGCACACCCAGGAGAGGAACAAATGCAGTTTGTTTTGCACACGAGGGAGTGTCTGCCCTCTTCTTTTCGGAGTCATCCAGCCATGAAAACATCTCTCACTTGCAGCAGAGGTGTGGTGTGTCCTGCAAGACCTGGTCAGGAGCAGAAATTCTTGGACAGGAGTAACAGGTGGGAAAGGGCTGCCCACAGCCATTTGCATTACAGAAGACCCCAAAGGTGGTAAATGGCCCCTCTTTTCGGAAACAAATCAGCAGATGAGAGAGCACTCTTGCTGAACACAAGTGTGAAGGTCCACTCTATCTCTGCCCTCACTCATGCCCCATCTCCTTTGGGAAGGGTAAGCCAGATCAGCAACTCATCCAATCTGAAAATAGTTTGACCAGAAATAGAGCCATGCTGGCTGGAATCAGCTCTCTCATCCAGCTTGTGCCATTGTCCCTAGATATTTCCCCTGCATAACCTGGGGTTTTTGAGAGGGACAGGGGATAGGAGGATGGGAGGCACTGCAGTGGGCAGAGGGCCACAGATCCACAGCCCCCATGTTTGGCATGTGTGTTCCATCTTCCCGTGCTCTGTGTTGTGAGGGCTCCTGTTCTTGAACCAGTAATATTTTATTTTACAGGGATCAGTGTAGACTGGCCTGCTGCATTTCACACTATCCAGCCAGTGGCTGGGGGCAGAGCTTGGAAAGGGCTGACCAGTTCTGGTAGCACCTCTTTTCACTGGTCTTTTTGGCCCAGAACAAGCAGTGGGTCCTTGTCCTGCTGAGGTCTTGGGGACTGAAGACCCAAACTGCTGCAGCCGTATGTACAGGCACTGTGTGTCACCCATCTAACCCCAGGTCTGTGTCTCTCCCCTCTGCCCTGCCATGTGTCATCAGCCCACAGACACACTGGCCTTTCTGGGAAAGCAGATAAACTGCCAGATCCAGCCCTGGGGCCGTTGGTCAGTCAGCCCTGACTGAAGTCACCCCAGCAGTGTGTCATTCACAGCTTCCTGACATGGGACTTCCCCAGGCTGGCTGTGCTGGTGTCATCAGCCCTACATTATCAGGAGTGGATTACCCATGCTGGGAATTAGATAAATACAAAAGATTGTAGCTCCAGTGGCACCAGTTTGGCTTGGCATGACTGGGGATGTGGCAGCACCCCGGGTCAATCCATGTGGGTGGGCAGCAGTGCAGGGATCTGACCAGCAGCACATTGCAGACCTTGCCCAGCTCTGTGTTACCTGTGACTTTGTTCATGTGAAATATGCCCTCCTCACACTTGATCCCTGATCGTCACACATCGACTGCACGACTCCAGTGGTATTCTGGTGGTAAAATCCTGTCCCCAAATCCCCCAGGAATGAGAGGTGGCACAGGCACGTGCTTTTTGTAAGCAGAAGTGTGAAGATTTTTGTCTTGCAAGGTTTTCCGTGTATCAGAACTGATTCTTGATAATTCCAGTTGCTGATCTCAGTCCAAGATCTTTTTTTTTTTTTTCTGAGATCCTTAGTTCTGGGGGGAGGAAAAAGAAAAGAACATTTTTACAAAAAGCCTTGTAGAATACAAGATGTACTGATTCATGGAGAGTGGGTTGAGGATTTTTTGGGGAATTACCTATGACCAAATGATTCTCACTATGCATTTCAGTTTACAACCCACCCACTGCTGTGGGGTGTGAGGTACCTTTGCATGGAGATCATAGAATTTGAGTAGTGATGTGAGATATTAATTTGGGTGTAATTTGAAGGATCTGAGGCCCCCCATGATTCAAAGACTCCTGGATGCTCACTCCATGCGTGGCCCTACAGAGCTCCTGCAAGTTTCAAAGCAATTGAGGTGTGCAGATAAATGCTAAAGCAATTTGAAATACCAGGTTAAGGGAGAAGCTTGGCTTTGAAGGACAGATGTCCAGCAGAACCCCCTCTGCAATCCCCACGTGCACTAAGGGAGAAACACAGAGAGTAGAAATGCACAAAGGGAGGCTGGAAATCTATAGAGGTGTGACCTGGACTAAGATCCATCAAGTATCACTGTCTGACATTGCTGTACCTTGGTCTCACCATGGGCTTATGTGCATAACTCACCTCCACATCAGTTTAAACTCCCTGCAGCTCTCAGCTGCATCACAAAGTATTCCTGAAGTATTGTTCTTCCAGGAGATGCCAGGCTCCAGGGGAGCTGCTCCTCTTGCATGCTGATGGCTTGCAGTAACTCCCATGGGCCCAGCAGCTGGTGGGCTGTGGCATTTGGGAAGATCTTGGGTTGGACGAGTCCAGATCTGGATCACTAAAGCACCACTATTCACTGAAGGGTGGAAAATACCAGTGGCACTCAGTCCTCAGCAGGATCAGCTGTTAAACACCAGGCAGTCGTTTGTGGCAGCGATCAGCTCCCACCTGCCTTTTTCTCCATCAGCTTTCTGTCCTCATTTGATCAGTCCCCATCATGTAAAAGTGGCACCCACATTTTGGGTACTTGGAAAAGGAAGAGCAGGAGGGCTCCCTGAGGAAGGTGGTGGGGAGGGGCTGCAGCTGCTCCAGGAGCTCACCAGCCCACAGTCAGCTCCTCCCTGGTGGTTCAGGCTCCTGGGGAGAAAGAGTGGCCAGGAACCAGGCACAAGGTGGCTCAACAGACTGCACTGGAGTGGCCCAGAGCCCACCCTACCCACCCCACAGTGCCTGCTCTTCCCTTTCTGGTGGAAGGGTTGCCACGGTCTGATTCCCTCAAGGCCTGGCTGAGGGCACATGTCTGCTGCCTCTCCCTGCACTGCCAAGGGGTTGAAAGTTTTCCTGCCTAATGTTTGACTATGTTGGGACATCCATTTTAATCAAATATTCACCATCAGCTGCTGGAGGTCCCTATACCAGATCTCAAAGGATCTTAGGGAGTCTCTGCTGCACAACTAATGCTTTCCCAGCAGACTCATTTATTGGCAACCAGGAGATGAGAAGGGGTGCAATGCACTTTCATTTTTTGGTTTAAGGGTGATCACAGTGCTTTGCAAACTTCAACTCTGAAGCTGAGAAGTCCAGCAGAGGCCATGGTGCTATAAATACTGAGGCAGGAGCAAATTCCAATGGAGTTTCACCAGTCTGGCTTTAAACAAGTATGTTAACAAGCCAAGACTTATAAGTTAAATTAAGTATTGAGCTTCTTGATGCAGATTTACACTGATGGATGTCTCTGACAAAGAGGACTGGCCAACAGCAAATTATTTCAGACACCTGTTACCAAACCCATTTCTTGTCCTCAGATGGGTGTGCTGTGGACAATTGAGGTGACAAGCACCATTCACTGGGCAGGATGTGAAAAATCTGTGGTGTGATCAGGGCTGAGGGTGCCAGTGTGGCCCAGCAGGGAGGTGGGGTGGCTCTGAGCTCCCCGGGGGCTGCTGAGAGCAGGACAGGGCAGTGTCTCCTGGGAAGGTGCCCCAGACACTGCTGGCCTGGTGATGGGTCTGTGGAGTTGTCATCCCACAGGTGATTTACAGAGAAGGACTTTGCCTGTAGCCATGGTGTTGTACCTTCCCTCAGCACATGTGAGGCAGGGACAGGCTCGTGCCAGTGCCAAGCTTCCTTGACAGGTGCTCAGGGGAGAGGCGGGGTGAGTGTGGGGGTCACTGAGACCAGTTCTCTGGATGTACAGCAGGAAAGATTTTTCCTTAAGATTAAAAAAACCCAGAAGATTAAGGAGGAAAAGCAACGAGCCCAGGAGGGGCATAGTAATTCCTCATCTGCATTTAGATGGAAGCACTTCATAAAAGGCAGGAGGTGTCAGACACAACCAGCGGTGCAAGCAGCCCATGGGAGGGGGCCAAGGGCTCTGATGGCCCCGCTGGGTGCAGGGACTGATCTGCAACTGGTGGCCAGCTTTGAGGAAACCGGGCTTGTCATTAACCCTGCTGGGATTTGGGAGCAAAGATGCCAAGGAAGGGAAGGCTGTGCCCCCTTTCAGCTCTGTGGGGACCTGCCAAGTGTGCAGCTGGTGGCTGTGCAAGCTCCTCGCACCCGCCCTGTGGGATGCACGGCTTCCTGTGCCCACAGGTAGCCATGTGAGCCCACGTGCCCTTTGGCAGCATCTCACCTGCCAGAGGCCACTGAAGGGTGCAAAGGTGATTGAGGCCAGAGCATGGAGGGGTTGGTGCTTCCTCCAGAGCAACAGGCACAGTTGACCCCCATGCCCGGAGCTTGGCTTGCCCCGCTTGTAAACAACTTCTTTTTTTTTTTTTTTCCTCTGGGCTAATCTTGCTTTGTGGGGGCAGATAACATCACTGGAATTTTTCCAGTGTCCTTTGCAAGCACCTCCTGCTTTGGACTTTGGCTGAGACACACATGAATGAGACACGAGCTTCCTCAACTGTTTGCTCTTGTTTGCTTTCCTCTGGCCTGCTTCCTGCTCCGCTGCTGCTCCTGGTTCCTGCTCTTGGGCAGAGTGGCCAGAGAGAGCCCAGCACCGCCTCCTGCTTCCCTGGATGTCCTTGTGGGCTGGGGCCAGGACGCTGGCAGGGAGCAGAAGGGGCAGTGGGGTCTGGGCTGTCCTTGCTGATGCCCTGCAGAGCAGGGTGGGCACTCGGCAGGGCCCTGCTCAGCATCCTGGCTCTCTCCCTGCAGCACTTGTGCCACGGCACCTACTTTGGTTTAGGTCTGTACCATGGCTGGTGTGGGCTGTATTTCAGCCTCAAAGGGCTGAAGGGCTTCTAGTCCTGCTGCAGAACCAACCCCAGCACAGCTAGTGTGGTACCTGACCCCCAGCCCCCCCTGCTGCCTGTCCCCACTCTGCCCAGCGATCCCACGAGCTCCCAGGGACCTCCTCGTGGGGTCTGGCAACAGAAAATCAGTCCTGCTTTGGAGAGGGCTGGCAGCCCGAGCACCTCCCAGCCCTGGCCATGGCTGTGCAGCAGGGGCAGGCAGCCTGCCAGACCGGTCTGCCGGCACAGCCTCTGCGGCTGCGGGGCCACGAGCGTCACCACTCCTGCCTCAGCTGCACGTGGCACCACTCACCTCCTCCCCGTGCTGGCACCCCTCCCCAGCACAGCCCCGTGGTTTGCCACAGCCAAGGAATCCTGGGCACTGACCCTGTCCTGCTGCTGGGCCACAGCTGGGCCACCTGCCTGCTCAGCCTTGCTTGTGTTCTCTTAGTGTTTCCATTTCTATCCTTTCTCTCCATTTGGGAGTTTTCCGGGTTTCTGTAGGGTGTTTGTGGGCCACAGGCTGTGAACCAGGTGGCTCTGGTGTCCAGGGGATGGTCCACATGCCAAGTCACAGGGCTCTGTGACTGTCCTGTCCAGGTCCCACAGTGTCCTGTCCCTGCCAAAGACAAGCCAAGGAGCCATCCCCTCTCATATGAGCGACCCATGGGTTTGCTTCAGGGTGACAAACTGCTTTGCCCAAGGCCTGGCTCACATCACTGCCCAGGCTGATAGTCCTCCCTGCGTGGCCACTCTGGATGTCCTGGTCATTGTGATTTCCCTCAGGCTGGATTTGAGGCACAGATGGACAGAGCAGGGCTGTGGTTTCTCTGGTGAGGAGCCTACTGGGTCCTGTACTATCATGGGTCAAGGCTACCTCTTCTTTGTGTGCCCCATCATGCCCCGTCCCTCTGCCCGTTCCTCCCAGGACCCGGTGTGTGGCAGTGGGGTCAGTGGAGATGGACAGCAGTGGGGCTGTCCCACCCAAATGCTGGTCCTGTGAGACCCAGCATCCTCTGGGGCAGGGAGCCAGAGAGGTTTGGGGTTATTTCTTCTTATCTCCAGGCGCCTGCACTGCTGCTGTCCTGAGGCAGATTAGCTGTGGCGGTTTCTCTGGTCTGCTATTGCCTCATTCAACTCCTTTGCATTTGGAGCTTGGGGTGGTCAGGGCCACGGTGGTGAGTCTTTGAGGGGGATGTAGTATGGTGTTTTTTCATTATTATCAGGAATAGCTGTTGCTGTTTATCTGCCTTTCCTTCATGTTATGCAACCTCCTTTTCAGATGCCAGTGGTTGTTTTCCCAGAGTTGATGTAGCAATGAAATTCTTCCTGGTATTTCCAGACCCTCATGGCTATGACAGTGCTTCTCCAGCTTTGCTCCTGCCCCTCTCACTTCCCTGATTCCATTAGGATGCCCGTGTGCTTTTCCACTTCCTAATCAGTCCACGTGTTGAGCAGGGCCTCTGCAAAGCCCTGGGAAGATGGGAGCTTGTGGATGGGCTGGGTTCTGGCAGCTCTGGTTCGTGTGGCCATGAGAGGAACAGGGCGGGTGACTCAGGGCAACTGAAAGTTTTGTCCTGGGAGAGCTGCCTGGGATCCAGGTCATTGGGACCTGTTTGTCAGGTTCCTATTTTTGTTATTCACTAGCTCAGTATTCCTGAAAACAAATGGTGGTGTTGTCACATGATTGGCATGACAGAGTGTGGAGTGTGCCTCGCGTGCAGGGCCTGTTTGGGTGGCTGGACCTCAGCTCTGCAGTGGCCAGATTTGGACTCTGCTGTGGCCATGTGAAGCTGTGCCAGTCCTGTGGCTGCCTGCAGCAGGAGCTGCTCCTCTTGGTCTGTGCCCCTGGGAACAGCCCTGGTCCTGCCTGGGGACCTGCCCTCCCCTCAGCTCCTCTAAACCCGGGGCAGAGCAGCACAGCCTTTGCTGCCAGAGGAGACCTTCAGGCTCTCACAGGTGTGTTTTGTGCACGGAGGGTTGTGTGGCTGTGGTCTGAGCTCACACCTGGGGGGGCTTCACAGAACCACAGAACCTTCCTGAGCTGGAAGGGACCCATGAGGATCATCCAGTCCAACTCCTGTTCCTGCACAGGTTGTCCCAGCAATCCCACCCTGTCCCTCAGAGCGTTGTCCAAAGCCTCCTGCAGCTCTGGCAGCCTTGGGGCTGTGCCCACTGCCCTGGGGAGCCTGTTCAGTGCCCAACCAGCCTGTGGGGGAAGAACCTTTCCCTGAGATCCACCCTGAGCCTGCCCTGACACAGCTCCAGCCATTCCCTGGGGGCTGTCCCTGCTCCCCCAGAGCAGAGATCGGAGCTGCCCCTCGGGAGGAGCTGCAGCCCCCGCTGAGCTCTGCCCTCAGTCTGCTCTGCTCCAGCTGGACAAGCCAGGTGATCTCAGTGCTCCTTGTATGGCTTCCCCTCTCAACCCTTCACTGGGCTTTGGGAGACAAGCCCCCAGGTTTTGTCCTCCAGTTGGTCTCTTCCTGCAGCCTCTGGTGAAGTCTGCTGGCCCTTGGCTTAGGTTTTGGGCTGGTGATGTTCCCTGAGTCTTCAGTGGGTTGGGATAGGACAGGACAGAGCTGTGAGTCACTGCTGTGTGAGAAACTGCTGGTTATATAGAGAAGGGAAGGAGCTGGCATCAGAGCTGGCAACAATGAGGGCCCTTGATAGAACCTGAAGCACTTTGGGAGGCTGCAGACAGTGCTGGGGAGAAGATATTTGTGTGACCATGTTGCTGTTTCCTTCATCTGCAACAACTTCTTTCTGGATCCCGACAGGACATTTCTTCTCAGGCCAAGCCTCAGCAGAAAAACTGCCAGCTAAACCAGGGATTTCACCAATAGGTATTTTTTTGTTTAATGGCAAAACTTATGCATGAAAATGTTTGTTTCATTTTGAAGAAATAAAGAACCAGTTTTCTCTTGCGTCATCCATTCTCCTTTTTATCTTGGTAAAAGCTGACAGGGAGCAGGACCTCCTCCTGATTTTAGAAATAAAGAAGAAAACATCTGCTGGTGTTTGTGGTGAGAGAAGCGTAGCTGTGCCTATCTCCCTGAGCAGCCCTCCTGCTGCTGCCTGCCTGGGCTTCAGGCATCTTGTCCTGTCACTGGAGTGGCAGTGGCACTACTGGGCTCAAGCAGCACTGCTGGCCTGGTGCAGTGGATATGGAGGTCAGCCAAAGCAGGGGGGCTTGTGGCCAGAGGAAGGCCAATTGTCATGTGGACAGGTTTCCTTATTGCATGAAGAAAATGGTCTGGATGCTTAAGTGACTTATTCATTTATTGGGAGCAACCTGAAAATATGTGCTATCAGAAAATGCACGTTCCTGGCCAGTATCCACTGAAATCCATGGGAGCTATTGGCATATGTGGTGTTAGGAAAACAGCTCATGTTGCTGCTGCCATTGTCGGGATTAAAACTCAATTGCCCTTTTTGGGAACGCTGACTGCTGAAGGCATCTGTCGTGTAAGGGACAAGCTGGTGAAAGCAGAGGAGTGCCAGGCAGGGAGAGAAACCCTCCTCCTGCTGCCACAGCCACGCTGGGGGCTTGTGAAAGGTTTGAAGCTCCTTGCCCTGCATTGTGTCCCTCCTGCCAGGGCTTCAGGGATGGTGCTGTTGGCATAGTTGGTGCTAGTGGGTATGGAGTTTCCTTCTCAAGGTGTGGTAGCAGGTGACACTCTTAGCACACAAACCTTGCAGGCACTCCTGGAATGATCACCATTCACTGGAGACAACATGGGAGATGCAGGTATTCCATGAGTTCACCTAGTCCTGGCATGCATTCCATAGTCTGTGCTTTATGGCCACAGGGGAATGCTTTCCAGCTTGTGACTGGGTGCCCCAGTGTCACTGCTCAGGAATGTGGCAGCTGTTGCCCATGTTTTGGACTGGTCTGTGCAGCATTTGGGTCCCTGAGCTTCGTGTGTGTTGTGGACCAGGTGATGGTGGGAGAAGGAGAGGACAATGCAGGGGAGGGGGTCCACACACAGGTAGCTTTTCTGGTAGCTGAGCACACTTGCTGCTCTCTCAGGGCTGGGCTGGCAACAAGCCCCCACTCAGCTGTTGTCCCCAGAGCAGTTGCCTTAAGACACTGTACTTGGGATGTGGTAAAGTCTGTGGCTGCACCCTGGAGGGCTCTGGCCAGAGCACTGTGTTAGAGCAAAGTCGATCCAAACCTTCAGATGAAGGTGTGAATCCCTGCAAAGGTCTGCACTGCTCACAGGGGCTGCCCACACTCGCTGTCATGGCAGGACTGGGAGCACAGGTGGCCTCTGCAGAGATAGCCTGTTGGGAGCCCTGGAGTCTCCCAGCTCGACCAGCCTTGCTCTGGCATCCCTGCCCTGCCCTTTGCTTCTGTGGGCTCCTCTTCCTGGGCCAGAGGGTCCTCATCAGCTCTGTGCTGCAGGGAATGACCATCTCTTGGACATGAAGGGTCCCAGCTCTCTCAGCCTCTCCTCATGTAGAAGATGCTCCAATCCCTTCATTTTTTGGCCCTGCACTGGACCTGCTCCAGTAACTCCCCATCTGTGCTGTGCTGCAGTTTGTGCAGCATTTTCTGGGCGCTGCTCCTCTGAGATCTCCTTGAGCTTCCGAGCAACTTCTCTTGTGGGGATGCCTTGCAGGGTTCTGCTGCTCACTGTTCTGTCTCACTGATATATTTGCAGTCTGCACTAGGGAGCTGGACCTACTGTGGGTGCCCATGCCCTTACTCTCTGGGTCTGCCCACCCTGTGTGCTGCCCACCCACCCACCGCCCCTCACGGGATCCTCTGCTCTGGCTCAGCTGCCCCCGCAGTGTGGGGCATGCCAGGGGGCGTGTGGACCTGGGCTGTGCCTGGGGAGGGGAAGGTGAGGCATGTCTGGGTCGATGGGGGAACCCCCAAGGCCGGGACAAAGCACACCAGTAGGAAGGAAGGGCCATCAGAGACAACACGAGCTGCTGCAACCCCTGGTGTTTGGTCTGTGCAGTGTGTGAGTTACACGTGGAAAAGAAGGGAGGGAAGAGAGGCAGCCTTGCCCTGCTGGGCCTTTTGTGGAGTGAAAAAGGACGAGCAAGTTTTGGAGCTGGTGATAGCAAGGAGCAGGAAGAGAATATGTGAGGGGTTATAAATATCTGGCTCTCAAGGGGCAGAGCACTGAGATGCTTGTTTCCATGAACAGGCTCCTGGAGTGTGACACCCTTTTCCCTCTCTTGTGTGGCTGTGCTCCAGATAACAGAAGCCACTGCTGATTTCCTGAACTCACTATCTTTGTCATAAAAACCCCAAACAGCAGCAGTTTATAAATAAGGCTTAGGAAATAGAGCTGCTATTCTGAGGAGCAATGAAACTGGAGCTTTTCCAGCTCAGCACTTCAATTCTGGTTCACAGCAAACTCAAGCCACCACAGAAAAAAACCTGAAGCTTTTCTCAAAGAGGAAAGTGGGATTGGGTTGCAAAGGAGGCCATGGAAGGGCTCTGCAGGGACAGGGTGTGTGCCAGGTACACTGTGTGTACCTCCTCCTAGAATCAAAGGATCACAGAATCTCCTGAGCTGGAAGGGACCCACAAGGATCATTGAGTCCAGCTCTTGGCACTGCACAGGACACCCCAAGAGTCATGCTCTGTACCTGAGAGCATTGTCCAAACACCTCTTGAACTCCCAAGCTCCACCAGAGAACCTGCCTGCATTCGGGCAGGAGCCCACAGACACAGCTACCTGCTAGACCTGCTGCTCCAGAAAACACACCACTTCTGATTCTGATTTTGCAACCTGAGCCATTCCAGGGCTTTAGGCTATGTCCTAATACCACTGGATAATGCCCTGCCTGGCACTATGTTGTGGCCAGATGCTGAGAAAACATCAGCAAGACAGCAGGAGCTGAAATAAATACAGGGCTGTCTGCTGGATGTTTTCTTAGAGTTCACACTGTGGACAGAGGGTCAACCCTGTGCTGGGACTTCTGGTTATTGAACCTTCCCTGCTCTGGGATATGAACCTGCCTTGAATAGGGGGAGCTGAGCCAGTGCTGCAATCCCACAAACGTGTGTGGTGGTTTTTGGTTCAATGTGGTCCTGGCACAATGGAGCAGATCTGATGGGATGGGTGTGAATGGGGCACCCTTTGGGGAGGGAATTCCTGAAGCCCCAGCACTTCAGGAAAGATCTACTGGGGAGTGTTTTAAGTTCAGCAATAACCAGTAGGACCCTGGCAGCTGGAGGTGTTTACCCTGGAGAAGGGACAGCAGAAGAAGGCAGGAGAATGGTCTTCAAATCCCCAAGGGACTGCTGGGAAGGTGGAGGATGGGTCTTTCTGCCGTGATCATGGTGCCCAGCTGCTGAATTAGAGGCTTCAGCTGCAGGAAGGAAGATTCACATGAGATTCAAGGAAGATATTCCTGCCTGGAGACAGCTCTTCAGCTTGTAAGAACTTTAAAACAGGACACTGCTGGAGCTGGAGGACAGGCCTGTCTTCACCCAAAGTCCCTTTTTGTCTCAAGGTGATGCCACGTCCATTCTGAGAGATCCAGTGGTCAAAAAAAAAGGATCTCCTGTGCCAGAGTCTGCTGAGTGTGCAGAGTGGAGCAGCTCATCTGTAGTTTTACTGTTTAGGCCAAGAGAGGACCAACACCAAGCTGCTTGATGCCATGTGGAGCATCCTGAAGGAGCTTCCTTGAGGGCTGAGACGAAGCCTGTGCAGAGAGCTGTGCTGCCTGAGACCTGTCATTATTTGCATTTTGAGAAGGCCAGTGCATCTTGGTGGTTGTTGCTTCCAGGGCTTCCCACTGCTGCACCTTGATAGGAGCTGCCTGGCTCGCTGGCCATCCCACAGATGGAGATTTGGATTGCCACAGGGCAAGAGCTGGAGCGCAGAGGCCTTTGCTGAAGGCGTGGTCAGGGCCAGGCAGGGCAGGGCACAGCCTCACGCTGGAGACTTCCAAGCTCAGAGTGTAGAGGTTCTGGAACACAGGCACACCCTCACCCACCCTCACACCCCCTGGTCTCCAGAGCAGTGGAGCCTGGCAGTCCCACCCTGCAGGGAAACAGCCCCTGCTCTTGGTGCAAGAGCCGACGATTTCCGACGTGTCGCCAGCTCTGGCCCTGCAACCTCTGGGCTTTTGCAAGCTGCAGTATTGACAGAACAAGCAGTTAAACAAATGCTGTCTTCTGCTGTAACGTTTGTTATTGCTGGCCACAAACCACAGGCAGCTTGGCCTGGCTCCAGCAGAGAGACCTGTGCAAATATTCCTGTGTTAGCAGTTATCTCCAAGATGCAGCCTCAGCTCGGGTCTTTCCCAGAGAGGATGGAGAGAGAATGGTTTACAGGCAAAGGCAGATCATCTCAGCACTCTGCCAGGAGAATCTGAGGCCGTGGAAAATATGCACTGAGAGAGGGGCAGCAGGCTAAAGGAGGGTGTGTGGTGTGTTTGTTGACAGTCCCCGTGGGCTCAGCTTTGAGGAATGACACCAGAAAAATGGCAAAATCCATGCCAGTTTGAGTTCTGTCACAGCAAAAGCCTTTCCCATGTCCCCTGCTGGTATTTTGGAACTGTCAGCTCATTGCAGCCATGATGACAAGTTCTGCTAATCCAAAAAAAAGTCCTGAATACGGAGCTGCAGCACAGATTTTACATATATTGCATGTATTGTGCCTCTAAAGTAAAATGCTATTTAATGTAGTCCTTCTTGGTTTCCTGTTGTGTTGGTGCCCCTGATACCACAGGTGAGATGTGGTGGGATGGGATAGGATGAGATGGGGTGGGATGGTACAAGTGGAGAAAGTGCAGATAGAATTAATCATCTGCCACCTCCTTTCTCTGAAGCAGCACAAGCCTCAGGGCTTCCTGCAGTGGTGCTGTCTGAGGCAGGGGAGGAATGGCCACTGTGAATGG
Organism: Pyrocephalus nanus; assembly: GCA_038380795.1. Lineage (NCBI taxonomy): Eukaryota > Metazoa > Chordata > Aves > Passeriformes > Tyrannidae > Pyrocephalus > Pyrocephalus nanus. The sequence continues at coordinate 607,985 of CM076285.1, forward strand.
CCACCCAGAGAGACTGAGGAGGAAAACCTCAGCTGAGCAGACAGCTCAGATCTGGGGGCTCAGACCTGAACATGCTTGGTCCCTGCAGAAGTTTGTCCAGTTCTCCCATATCCATGGCTGCTGAGGGTGTGTCACTGAGCACGTGACTCCTTGTCACAGTAATGGCCCTGTGAGCTGAGGCAGTGGTGTCAGGAGTGGGGCAGCTGCATATTTTAAGATGAGATGCCCCAGTGCTGAGCATTTACCTTGATCCTCCTGAGGACCCAGCATCCTGCAATATCACAGAATCACCGAGGTTGGAAGGACCTTCAAGTCCAACTGTCAGCACAGCACCACCACAATCACCCCTAAACCATATCCCCAGGTGCCACATCCAGACTCCTCTTGAACACATCCAGAGACGATGACTCCACTGCCTCCCTGGAACTTATTTCAATGCCTGACTCCTCTTTCAGTACAATTTTTTTTCTAATATCTAACCTGACGCTCCCCTGGTGCAACTTAAGGCCATTTCCTCTTGTCCTTTCAATTGAGACATGGCAGAAGAGATCAACTCCCCCCCCCAGCTCCCCCCTCCTGTCAGGGAGTTGCAGAGCCAGAATGTCCCCCCTGAGCCTCCTTTTCTCCAGGCTGAGCCCCCCCAGCTCCCTCAGCTGCTCCTGCTGCTCCAGCCCCTTCCCAGCTCCATTCCCTTCCCTGGACACGCTCCAGCCCCTCAGGGTCTGTCTTGTCATGAGGGGTCCAAAACTGACTCCAGGATTCAAGGTGTGAGTGTCTTGCCTTGCAGGGACACAGCAGCGATGGAAGTGTTGGTGGTTGTGTGAAGGAGCTGCTGGTGCAGAGGAGGAGCAGGTCCCCTTGCAGAGCTGAGGACAGGGGCTGTGCCACTTCCCACTGCCCTCCACGTGTTAGGAAAGAGCTGAGCCATTACCAACCCTGCACTTGGCTGGCACTTGGCTGGCACTTCCTTTCCTGCTCAAAAAAGCAACTGCGTTGGGTTTTGTTTCTCTCCCATCTTTGGTGATCCTGTGAATGGGTTTCCTTTCCAGCCACGTGGCCTGTAACCAGCTGTGGTTTCGATGCAAACAAAGACTGCACATGAACAAGGTTGAAGACTGCAGCCCTCCAGAAATGCAACTCCCTGGGCTTGTCCTGGTGTGCTTCGAGTGTGGTCTGATCTCACCTGAGCATGGGAGGCTCCTGAGCCAGCAGCACTGCTACAGGTCTGGCATCCTCAGAAACAGTGCTCTAATGATCTGACACCCAAAATCAGCTCTGTGGCCCCTCCAAAATGCCTGTGGGAGGCTCATGAGCACCGCTGTGGCCACGGGCAGAGAGGCTGAGCTCACTCTCTGCCCGCACTGCCAGGAGGCAGCTGCACTGGGGGTGCCGATGGACAAACATGGGGTGAATGTTAATCCCTCAAGGCAAGCCTTGGTTGGCCTCTGCAGGGTATGGACGTGCCACCCTGGTATTTGGGAGGGAGCAAGTGGTGTCAGTGGGGCCATGAGAGCTGGGACGAGTAAGCTGGGACAACTCTTACACCAGCACAGTCATGACAGCTGCATGCACAGACTGCTACTGAGTGCCCTGTCCACTCAATCCTGCTGAACTCTTGGGAATTGTTCCTGCCCTGGAATGGGAAGATGGAATCTTGTCCTGTTCTTTCCTCTGCTCTGCACTGAGCACTGTTTGAAAGCCCTACAGTGTAGATAATGACCTTAAAGAAAACATTTGCCTCATTGCACACAGGCTTTAGACATCATTTCTGGAAGGTAAACTCCAGCCTTGGGCTCAGCACAGCTGCTCATTGATGCTGTTGCTGATGCTCATGGAGCTCTCTCTGCTCTCTCTCCTTAAGCTGTGCTGCTGCAGAGCTGGGACACAGGAGGAGGGGGCAAAGAGCACTTTTCTGGTGGAAAATGTTCTCACACACAGCAGGTTTGTTAAACATGAGGGCCTGCCTGTCCCCAGAACGGGTCTGATCCAGGTGGAACAGCTCAGTGGCACAGGAAGGCCCATGGCTCCAGTGGACCCAGCCCATGCTGACCATTCCAGATCAGCTGGAGAGCCAATTCCACGTTCATGCTGCAGGAACAAGGAATAAGTGGTTTATCTCCTCAGCTGGGTGATGTAGCAAAGGCTCTGTTTTCCTGTGCCTGAGGCAGCACTGGCTCCCTGACGTGATTTTTAGGTAACAACAGACTGAACATAACCAGCCACCACTGGGTCACCTTGGGCTTGCAGCTTTATCTGTGAGGGACAGCCTTGGGCAGGATGCAACAGCTCAGCTCCTCCAGGGGCTCTCCCAGCACATCCAGGATGGGCTCTGTGTGCCTCTGCATCCCTCTGGAATGGAAGGGGGGTAATCCTGGCTGTGGGCCTCTCCCATCCACAGGAGAGCTTTGCTGGGCACACTTGGCCAGCTGCAGGACTGAGACAAATGGGGGGAAAGCACTGGTGGGGTCATTTGGGGTGAGGTGCCAGGAGGGGCATCACCCACTGTGTCTTGATTGCAGGACACAGCGAAGGGTGGGGATGCCCCCAGGTCAGATGGGAATGAACTGGAAGTTAACACTGCTGGGCTTGGAAGTGGACTCATGTTAGGGCCAGAACTGGCTGGGAAAAAATTTCCTGGAACTGGTATTGCCTCAGCTTATATAAACCTACCAAGAAATCATGGAACTGGGCCAGATGAATCAGAATGCATTCAGGAAAGAAAAGTTCAGAGTTGTAATTGAACCTGTTTCAGAGTTCTTTCGGAGTGAAACACTTCCAGGTTTCCTTTTGAAGAGGATATTTTGAAATCTCAGTATTTTCCTGCCTTTTGTGATAGCAGAAAATGACCTCAACTTGGGATTCCAGACCTGGAATTCTCTAGAACAGTGAATGCAAAGTTTTGTTTCCATGTATTTTATGTCAGTTGAGATGGAATTTGAACTCCAACATCTTGAAATTCCTGGTGGAAGGGGTCTTTGCACTCTCTGCAGCTTCCCTGTGTCCCAGAGAGATGAATACATGTTGTCATTCATTGATGAGTTGCTCTGACTCTTCTGCTTCTCTTCCCACAGTCCAGGGCAGCAGGTTTGTTCTCCCCTCCGTGCAGCAGAGTCCTCTGTGTTTTGGGGGTTACTTCCCTTGCTCCAGTGCCCCTGGCCAGGAGGTAGCAGCTCATTTTGATCTCACGGAGCATGAAGGGAAGGAAGAGGAAGATGGAGGAGGGAGGAACACAAGTCAGATGGTGGGAGATGGAAGGGACATGCGAGGAGGAGACAGCAGAGAGGAGCAGAAATAGTCCTGGAAAGGCTCCTCATCCTGTCTGTATGTTGGGCATGATCCTGTAACCTCCTCCCCAGGGCCCAGGAGGGTGCTGAGAACATGTCCCAGCGCAGCCCTGGTGGAGGTTTTCCCCTGAGTTTGTGCAAGAGGCTCTCGGAGCACCATAAATACCCCCGGGCTTCCTGCGGGCTCCGCAGGGAGGAAGCTCCTTCCCCGGCCGGGAGGAGCCGCGGGGACCGCGCGGGGCAGGGACCGGGGACACACTCAGAGAGGAACAGTGGGGGTTTGATTGCTCCCAGCCTACAAATTGGAGATGGGAATGCCTGGTGAGACACCCACACGCTGCCCTGTGCTCTCCTGACCAGGCTCCAAGGTTGCTGGAGGTTCTCTGGTGCCACACTGATGGTGTGAAGGCTCCAGCCAAGCTCTGGACCCCTCTCTAAGATCTCCTCTGGCTGCTCCCAGTGCTGCCAGCTCTTTGTTTGCACAGAGATGTCCAGGCTGGAAGGGCAGCCGAGCTGGGGCACAGGGGGAGTTGGTGCTGCTGCCCTCAGGTTGTGTAGAGGAGCCCAATTGCTGCTGGGCACACTGGGAAAGGTGGAATAATCACTCCAGGGTGGGTTCATGAGCACTGGGCCCCACTGTGCAGCCCATGCCTGGGGATGTGTCCAAATGGGAGCTCTCCCTTGGGGGCTGGGGTGGGTACAAGGGCTGGCCAGAGCCCCATCCCCATGGTGGTGCTGCTGTGGGTGGTTTGGGCTTCACTCCCAGGGCAGAGCAGGAACTGCTTGGGCAAGCATGTGCTGGGGTTGTGGGCAGCACCTGTTCTCCTCAGTTCTTCTCCTCCCTTCATCTCCCACAGGCTGGGGAGATGTGCCTGGTTCATTTGTGGGCACCACAAATGTATTCTACGTGCCTCTTCAATACTTCCCCACAATATTTTGCACCTATTGAGCTGTGCTGCAGCCTGGGAGACTGATAAAATACCTAACCCTGAGAGTATCTGTGAGGGACACAGCTATTTGGGTTCCTCTCTCATATTTTTTGGCAGCCCTGGAATCTTTGAGTGATGCTGAATAATGGGCAATTCATAGCAGGGGCAGGAGACTTGCAGAATCACTGCTCTCAGATGTCTGAAGGTCTCCAGTCCAGCCTCAAACTTGGAGCAGCACTATATCCACAGCAGGACTGTTCCCAGCACTGGATCAAGCTGGCTGTGTCTGTGTGGCTTACTTTTGAAATATTCTGAGATGAAGATGAGGGGAAGATCTCCCTTTCCTCGTGGTGCTGTTAGGTTGCTCTCAGCCTCCTCTCTGCCCTGCTGGCTCAGCCCTGCTCACTCAGCCTCTCCTTCCAGCCCTGTGCTCTGGCTCCCTGGACCTGTTCCTCCCTGTTTCCTCAGCTCCCTCCTGGACTGGGGTCCACTGACCCCCATATTCCAGGTGTAGCCCCGAGAAGGGCAGATAATCCCTTTCCTCAGCCTGCCAGGCACTGCTCACCTCCTGCTCTCGGTTTATGGTTTGCCACATTTGCACGAGCTGCTGGGTTCTGCTGCACCAGGCAGAGCCCAAGTCAGAAGGAAGCACCAAGCTGAGGTTGCATGCCACTGTGAGGGGAACTTGCTGAGGTTGTGTATTTGGGAAGCCCCAAGGCTCAAATGGAAAACAAAATCCGTGCTCATGCAAGTTCTGGTCCCCAACGAAGCTCCATTCAGAGGAGATGCCAAGCTGAACCTCAGCTGTCACTTAGGAAAAAGGGTCTTGGGTGGAGACACTTGGACAGAAATGAACCTTTTCAGGCTCAGGAATAGATGGCAAAGCACACCAAGTCAGTTTTCCTGTGATTTTTAAAAATTATACTTTAAATGATCTTTAAGCCAATTTGATGGTATGTTTGATTTGTTTGACTGGAAGTGGCAACTGTATTTACAGCTAAAACCAAGACTGACATGGGAGCAGGGATCAGGCAGGGCAGGGGTAGCAAAGTGACAGATTTTTAAATGGAAAAGCTGCCAGAATTGATATGTGTGGACAGAATGTTTCTAAATTATAAATACTGCATTTCCTAAGACAAGGGAACATGGGGAACTGGCACAGAGAGAGAAAAAGCTGCTCCACAGGGTGTTCCTCAAGGGGAGGAGGTCCCTGTGCTGGGGCTCCATATCCCCAGCCTGACTGTGTTCCCTCAAGAAGTGTTAACTGGGACCAATGTGCAGGCAGGGAGGTGTGAGGAAACCACCCAGAGCTCTTCCACTGACAAAGTGCCCCTTCAGGGAAAACTGAAAGAGACAGGAAGGCAATTTGAGTCTCTGCTTGTTTTTTGTCAAGATCAGAGGATGGATCTGAGCCCACCACTGAGGGAAGTTACTCCGTGATGAAGAGCTTTCCTGCCAGCTGAACATGTGTGCTAAGTGAAACAGCTAAAAGGCAAATAATGAGAACTGCTTCAGCTAGAGTTCCCCTTTGGGATGTGGTAGCAGCACTTGCTCTGCTCTGCACATCACCACCCAGCTGCTTTTCTCTGTCATCCACAGCCTCTTCTTTGCAGAGCAAGAATGGCAAAATAGTGCATGAGAAATCACTTTGGGGTTCCCACTCACCTTGCAAGAAACAGGATGAGCTGAGAGACAGCTTTGTTGTTTAGCCTTTAACTGTTCTTGGGGAGAAAACTGATCAGGAAGACAGACCTTTGGGCTCCTCCCAGGAGGTCCCCAAACCCTTGCCTGGGTAGGTCTGTGTGGATTCAGGTGTGGATTTGTGCCATCCCTGTGATGTGGGAATGTTTCCAGAAGTGTCTGACATGCAAAGGACACAGCGTGGACTGCACTGCTCTGCAGGATGTCTGCTGGTTTGTCTCCTGGGGATGGACTCTCTGGGGAACAAGGACTCTGGTACAGCTTCTGCCTCCTGCCTGCTGTCCCAGGGTTGCCTGGTCCCTTGCAAAAGGAAAAAAATACGTGTTCTGCATGGAAAGGTACAGCTTGTGTTCTGCCAAGGACAGAGGGAAGGGAAGGAACACTTAGTGCAGGCAGGAAGGGGATGAACTGTCCCCTGCAGAGATCTTCTCTTTCATGCATCCATTTCCCATGGCCATAGCTTATCTGAGAGGAGGCTGCCATGACCCTGCCAGGGCTCCTGCCCTTGGTGGCATCTTCCTGCTTGTCTCTGTGCCAATGCTGGCTGACTTAATCCAGGGAAAAATAACCTTGCAAAAAGTGCTTTATGCTGGGCCAAATCAGCCCCGGTCAGGCCATGGCTGTCTGCATGGCCAGAACCAGAGCCCAGTGCACGGGGAGGGGCTGTGGCACAGGGGCTGGGGCAGGGGAGCCCTGCCCCTCAGAATTAGAGGGGTTTAAACTGCAACAGGACTGAGGGCATGGGGTTGAGGGGAAAGGGGAAGCAATCAGCCCACAAATCCCTAGAGCTGGTTGGCAGCAATCCACACAGTCCCTGGCCTGAGTCCAACTCCTGCTGCCTGTGAGCTGATGCCTCTTCACCTGCTGAATAACCTGCACCTGGCTTGAAGGTAAATCTCTTTGCTTGGGTTACTGGTAAAGGTCAGGGTCCTGGGGGAGCTGGATCTTCCTGAGTAGGCTGCACCAGGTGTGGAGCTGCAGCTGGACCAGGAGGGGGTGGGAACTGTTTGTCCTGACAATGCAAGGGGACAGATCTGGGATCAGGTTCTGCTGATTTTGCTCAGAGGAACAGGAGGGAAGGAAGCAATTTCTGTAAATTTAGTAAGAAAGTCCTTAAATCTAATTGCTGGAAATGGTTAGGGAAGCTGACAGGCTATAATCAGCTTTGTGACTCTTCTCCAGCTCTTCAGCAGTGCCAGTGCTCAGCACAGCTCTGGTGCAGCCTGAGAAAAATGAGAGAAACTCTCACCTGCCCACGGAGGGTTCCCACCTGCAAGGAGCAGCACTTCACAGAGCCAGTGCAAACAGCAGGGGTGTAAAGACTTCTGGATGGGGAGCAGCCAGGAAAGTCTGTTTAGATGGAGTGGCCAGATTCAAAAATTGATGATAAAATAATTTCAGAAGTTATTTATGCACAAACAATTGTAGCAAATGCGGAAGTTGGGGCTAAAGTTGGGTTTAAATTGCAGTGACCCTTCTGAGAGATGAGCTTTCCTAATTACAGTGCCGTGGCTTCCTGCTAATTGAGGATAAGAAGGAGTGACACAGCTCTGAATGTTGGGAGGAGTGATAGCTGCTGCAGAGGGAAATTTCTCAGAGAGCTGTAGGCAGAAAGGTCTGTTATTTCTGAGAAAATATTCTTGAGAGGTAATGTCTCCCTGAGATTTCAGAGAACTTCTGCTGTATCTGTGGCTGGGAGTGTGTGCAGTTTCACTGATGGGATCAGTGGGGGACGTGATCCTTGACACCACTCAGATACTTTCATAATGGATCTTCTCTGTATTAATGTTATCTCATGCACTAATAAATAATTTTCTTGTGAATTCTCAGAAATTTCATTTTTGCACCTAGAAAACAGTTACTCAGAGAATTACAGAATACTCTGTGTTCTTCAGATATCACCCAGACATGAATGCCTGGGGAGAGGGGACCGTATTTCAGCCTAAACGACTGAGTCACCTGGACGTGGCTGCTTTGTGAGCTGACAGGGAATAGGGTGACAACACATGACTTAATGTGATGTAATGCAGCTGAGCATGACATCTGAACATTTTATCATGGGGGTTTTGAATGCACTGAGCAGAAGTCAGGCACAGGGTGCACCCCATTTGCACAGTCAGGGTGGAGCTGTTGGTGGGACTGACGCCCACTGGGAAAGCAAAGGGCTTGTTCTCGTTGCTGGGGAGCAAAATCAGACACTGTGCTGGTGCTGCTGAAAGGACTTTTATGCCTGAAAACAGCAGTTTGAATTTTGGTGGATTGTAGACTGTAAATTGCCTCTGGCTCACTTAAACATCTTGTCCTTACCTCCTTCATTACAAATCATCTGCTGTCTTTTTTCTGCTGAGAGGCAGAGCAGGAAGGGGCAGCTGTTCATCAGGTGAAGTCAGGAAAAGGCAGGAGCCTCTTGGGAAGCAGAGGCTGCACTAAGATGCAGGAAAATGGGGGTTTTTCACAGCCCAGCCAGTGGCTCCTTGAATTTTCAGAAATGCCCAGCACTGATCAGGGCAGGGACAGGCCCCTCCTTGCCCAGCATCTTTTGAATCCCACAGCCATGAGCAGCCTGACCTGTCCTGGGTGGGAGGTATCAGATACCCTTCAAGCCCCTGCTTCTGTCTTTGATAAATGATTGTGTTCTGGTTTCCAAGGGAAGCCCTGAACAGACAGGAGTCCCTGAACCCCAAACCCCTTCCCAGGACAAGGGGAAAAGGCTTCAAACTGAGAAGGCAGAGTTAGAGGAGATATTAGGGAGAAATTCTTCCCTATGAGATTACAGAGGCTCTGGTGCAGGGAAGACACAGAGAAGGTGGAATTACTGAATGCCTTCTTTGCTTCTTTGCCTCAGTCTGTACTGCTGAGGTTGGTCTAAGGAGCCACACCTTGGAGGTAAGAGAAGAAGGCTGAACAAAGGAGAACTTTCCCTCTCTAGAGGGAGCGAGACCCTTGCACAGAGCATTGGGTTGGAGATTGGCTAGAGAGACACAACAGCCATAGATCTGTGGGCCCTGGTGGGATCCACCCATGGGTGCTGAGGGAGCTGGCAGGTGTTGTTGCTAAGCCAGTCTCCATTTGGAGAGGTCATGGAGTCTCCCTCTCTGGAGACATTCCAAACCCACCTAGACATAACAAGGGGGGTTGGACTGGATGGTCTCCAGAGGTCCCTTCCAACCTTAACCATTGCATGATCCTGTGATTCTGTTTCCCAGAGAAGCTGTGGCTGCCCCATCCCTGGAAGTGTCCAAGGCCAGGCTGGACGGGGCTTGGAGCACCCTGGGCTGGTGGAAGGTGTCCCTGCCATGGCAGAGGGTTGCAAAGAGATGAGCTTTAAGGTCCCTTCCAGGCCAAACCATTCTGTGACTGTAACCCCTGGAGGTGGTTTCTCTGCTAAAGCTGTGGGATGGTGTATTTGGCTGCTGTTGCTGATGAATCAAAGGTCTCCACCACCCCAGACACGTGATGCTCTGGGCCTATGCCTCAGTGATCCCAGCAGTACAATTAACAACTACTCTTTCCTGTGGCTGTCAGTGGTGAAATTCCTGTGCTAATTTCCCAGCATTCAGATCAACTGGTCTTATACCAGTGCCCATATTTTCCCCTTCCTTACCCTGGAAAGTCACTTGCAGAGTTTGAATTGTGTACTGTGATGGGTCAGAGTTTGGTTCAAGCCAAAGCAATGCAAAGTCCAAGATTTGTGGGGCCTGCTCTCCTCTGCAGGAACTGGGGTATCCTGCTTGCCCAGTGGGAGCAGGACACAGAGCAAGGGTCCAGCTCCTCCCTGGGCTGCAGGCTGGGCAGGTTGGGTGGGCGTGGGGGCTTGGGGGACAGAGGGGATCAGCTCCCACGAACTGCTCTGGTGAAATGTCCAATAAGGACTTTAATCTCATGCAGTCCAGCTGAATGGCAGCTGTTGCCAGCTCCAGGTAAACAGTGGGAAAATCTCCAGGTACTCACTGCATGGCTCAGGCAGAGACTGCTGTGAAGAAAAACTTTTAGTCCCTTAGGGGCAGGATCCCATTAAGATGGAATTCAAGGAGTTTCATTCTGATCTTTGTAACAGTCATGGGTAAAGGTGGTAATTTCCCTGCATGGGAATGAAACCCCTTGGGACTGGCAGAGCTAAAGGATGAGCTTGTGGATGGACAGAGGAACCAGAGAGGGCTCATCCACATCCTCCCAGGGCCAGAGCAGTTCTGCTCCTGGCTCTGATGAGAGCTGGACAGCCCTTTGCTTACCAAGCATCCTGCAGGTTTGGATTCAAAGCACCACCCGCTGTGGTGAGAGTTAAAGGAGCTGAGTGAAGTGTGTGACCATGGTGAGTGTGAGCAGGCTGAGCCACAGGGAACTGGTTTAAAGTTTGTGCATGAGAGATCCTGGCTGGGATGAGGTGCTGTGGTGGGGGAGGCCTGGCTATTCCCAGTGACCACAGGCTGCAGGGCACAGCATCGGGGTTACTGGCAGGGCAGAAGAAAGAGAAAGCCCTTGGAATTGGACAAGAGTTGGGCAGGTGCAGCAGAAACCTCCATCCCATGAGTGGACATACTGCAAAGTGGCCCTGCAGTGGTCCAGGATGTCCCAGCAGCAGTGGGGATCAGTGGTTGAGCTGGGGCAGCCAGGCAGGAGCTGGTGTGATTCCCCTGGTTCCTTCCCAGCCCTATTATTGTCCTGTGAGCTTTTGCTGGAACACACAGTCCATGGAGCTGCCCTAGGGGGGGTTCTCTGTGAGGGAGCTGTGTGTATCTGTGTGCTTTGTCATCAGCTCTGGTGAGAAATTTTCAGGCTGGCCTTTCTGTGGTGGTGCCCTGCAGCCTGAGCCCAGGTACAGGTCTCCAGTGAGGCAGCAAGACCTGCTGGACCCAGTGGAGTCTCTGTTGAGGTCCCACAGGGTGTTGGTCTCAGGGATTACCTTATTACTCTTACAGCTCCCTGACAAGGGTGGGGATTGGCCTCTTCTGCCAGGCAACTAGTGACAAGGCAAGAGGACATAGCTGCAAGCTGTGCCAGGGGACATTCGGCTTGGACATCAGGAAGAATTTCTTCACTAGAAGGGTTGTCAGGCATTGGCAGGGAGGTGGTGGCGTCCCCACCCCTCCAGGTGTTCAAGGAATGACTGGACATGGCACTCAGTGCTCTGGTCTAGTTGACAAGGTGTGATGAGTCAAAGGTTGGGCTTGATGTTCTCAGAAGTCTTTTCCAGCCTCAATGACTCTGTGATTCTGTCTCCCACCTGTGCCACTGGCCCTTTGCAACCTGCCTTGGGAATGTGGCTCTGCCAGGAGCTGTGGGGGCTCAGTGGAGGGGGAATGCAAACAGCACTGGGGCACTTGGAATCTGCACCCTATCAGGCACAGCCAGAGAGGGGAGGCTGGGGGGATTCCAGTGGGGTGCATATCCTGGATGCCCTGACCCTGACCCTGCACATACAGGGCTGTCTGCCCAAGGCTGTGAAAGCAGAGCAGCAGCCCCTGATGACCCCACACCTGTATAACCCACCCAAGGGGTCTGCACAGGGGCCAAACAGAAGAGAAGGCTCCGATTTGCAGGAAACAGATACTTTCTTCCCTTTTTCTCCACCCAGTTGTCAGGGCTGAGACGAATTTTCAGTCATACAGACATTTCTCTCCAAGCTACAGAGGAATCAATGGGTGCCACCTGCCAGGGGCAGATCCACCTGTCCCTGAGCCAGTTGGCTGTTGGTGTTTGAGGCCAGGATGGTCTATGTGCTGATGTGCTGTGCTCCAGCGTGTCCTGCTCTCTGTCTTCCAGTCCTAGCTCTATGCTGTCCTAAGGACCAGCCACCAGCTCTGTGCTTAGACAGGTGTGGCCCAAGGCTGAGTGACTCCCTGTGTGACTCCTCTGTGACATGAAGCCAAAATACAAAGGGTCTCTCCTCAAGGAACAGTGGATGGGTTAAGCAATATCCTGCCTTGGGGCCTGCCCAGGACCCACTTGGATAAGGAAGCAAAGGAGGAGAGGTGGATTCCTGAGTGTCCTGGCTGTGCAGCAGCTTGTTTCTCCAGCGAGGCAGTGAGGATGCTCCTTTTGATGGGCTCATAAAACCATTGGTGCCACCAGGTGACCAACACAGAGAGGAAAGGCCAAGGTTTCCAGGCAAGCTGTCTTGGGTCCAGGTACCATGCTCCAGGTGGCAGCCACCCCCACTTCAAGACATGTGAGTCTTAGGAGACAGTCCCCAGGAGGTGTTTCAGGAAGACGTGCAAGACTCATGCACAGAACCTCATATTCAGATTAGCACTTTCTAAAACAGTGAATTATCATTGTACCCATTTTTAAGAGACAGAGAACCTGAGGCATGTGGAGGGGTTGGGGTTTGCCCTTTTATATGGTGCTGCAGAATGCAGTGTCAGCCTTGGACTGTGCTGCTTGGCAGAGCTTCTGGCTCCCCATCCACCACCTTTGCTGCACAAGGATGATGGGACCCAAGTGTTGCATTCCCACCTACCTATGCACACTGTTTAGCCCAGTGCTGGGGGTTCATCCCCTGCCAGCTCGGAGGGACTGGACTCTTGTGTGGTTTGGAAGGTGGTTTAGACAAAAGACCCCCAGCTGCAGAGGAATCTCACAAGTCTGCTGGGCCAGCCCTGTGCAGCTGCAGCTGATGGTGAGCAGGTGATGCAGACACTGCTGTGTGAGTATTGGTGTGCCAGCCTGAGTACAGGCAGAGCAGGAGGGGAAGGAGCCAGGAGTCAGCAGGATTTTCCCTGGCTGTCTCCAAGTAGGGCAGAGTGCAGGAGGGAACAGTCACATTTCTGCTGTGCTGGGTGTATTCTCCTTCTCCCCTCACAAAATTGAAGACATCTTTGTCGCTACTGGCACTGTGATGTGCAGGCTTTAGGAGGCCCAGAACCAGAGAGGACTAAGCTCCATGAGATGAACACGCCTAGTCCTTTCTCTTTCAAAGCTGTCCTAATCAGTGTGGCTGCTCTGGTGCTGCTGGCACAGTGGGGGTCCCAGGGCTGCTGTGGGGTCCTTGCTGCAGGCCCGTGTTGCCAAGCTGGGAATGTGTGCTCTGACAGCATGGGCAGCTGGGCTGTTTTGCTCCTTTTCCCCTCCAGCCAGTTGGTGTCTTGTGCATTAGATGTGATAAGACAGAAGGACGTTTCCAAGCCCTTTGCAGTGGGGGTTGGCATGATCCACGTGAAAAGACTGCAGGAAGCATCTCCAGGTGATTTGGTAATGCCTAGTGCCAGGGTGGAGAGGGCATACAGGAGCTAGAACCTGGCAAGCTGGGTAAGGCAGCTGCTTCTCAGGCTGGATTGAGCTCATCGCTCCTCACCCTTGGATGTGCAGCTCCTGCACACTCACCCCATGGGCACGTCCTGCCGTGGCCTCTCACTTCCAGGAAGGGCAGGGAGTGGCTCTGGGCAAGGCATTTTCCCCATCTGTGTTTGGGAGGGCAGGACAGGGCACATTCACCCAGATCACACCTGGCTCTGGGCATGGCCAGGTGCCTCCTGTCCAGTTGGACCTGTCCCTTTGGCAAGCTCTGAGGGAGGCTCTTTGGGGGAAATGGTCAGTCTTACAAAACGAGCCATGGACTCTGGTTCCTGGGTCACACAACCTGCCACTCAGGTTGGAGGAAGAGGCTGGCCCTCCACAGCAGAGACAGTGGTGCTCAGAGGGGTGTTTGAAGTCCTAATTAAGGCCCAGATCTGCAGGTTGAGCTTCCTGGAAGAGTGCTGGGACTAGTGCAGAAACAAGGATGCTTCCTTCTTGCTGTGCCCTGCCATTGCTCCCCTTCAGGCCTGGAGCCAAGGGCAGTAGAAACCCATCGTGGCAGCTTTGTCTTCCCTCAGAAAAGGGCAGCACCATCTCCCAGAGAACAGGAAGGGAGCAGGGAACCACAGCAAAGGGATGTGGATGGGACGTGTCATGATATGACTCAGTTTTACCAGGTAAGTCCCTGTGCTGTCCCTGCTGCACTGCATCCCTACACCTTCCCGTGAAACTGTGGGCACTCAGACAAGCACACAGGGTGTGACTCAGAGCTATCAGCTCCATCTGCATATTTTTGCATAAGATCAGATCTTTTTTGCAGTCCATTTAGAAGGAGCTCCACTGGAACAGTATCTTGTGTGACTGGAGGTCCCAGCTTCCCTGTGAATTACTGGCTCCAAAGGCTCAACTCTGCAACTGTGTTGATCTCAAGGAGGGGAGACTTTTGTTCTCCTAAACCACTTGAGGCCATTTTTGAGCCTTGGTGCTGTAGGCAGGAGGGTGAGGTCAGTGGCTCCTTACCTGGGCTCTCTCTAGGTGCCTGTAAATGGGAGGCAGATCATTAAGGCTGGTCTGGGACGTGGTTCTGCCATCACTGGAGTGTGAGTTCACGTCTGAGCTATGGAAACACAATTAGCTGAAAATATACAGTGGAAATCAAGGGAACCTATAATTAAAGGTTATAAATTGTAATTAATGCTGCCTATATGAAGATCTCAGCTTCTTATGGAATCCAGACATTCCCTGGCGCTCCCTGTTTCCATGGGGTGGGCAGAGAGGGCAGTGGTGGCTGCGGGCAGGTGGGCTGGGAAGGGACAGCACCCTGCACATCCTCACTGGGGCCTAACAGAGCTGCTCAGACATGTGTAAAGCTGTAAACAATAAATAACCTGTTTGTACGTTTGTTCTCACAACATTTCTGATTTCATCTGCTCCTACTGAGCAGTGGCTGGGGGGGAAGGGGGGATGTGTGCTGGGCTCTGCCTGGACAGGTGTCAAAAGCAGGTCAGCCACCTATCTCTGAGGCACAGATCTGAAATATGTGCCGGGAGGTACAGCTATGATGGCTGAAAGGCATCAAGAGGAGCCAAGTGATCTCCTTCCTCTTGGGGACTGCGTGAGGGGTCTGTCCTGGGGAACACTCCAAGAGCAGCTACAGGAAGGAGCTGTGCTCTGGTACCACCTGTACCAGCTTCTGGATGCACCTGTGTTGCTTTGCACTTGACCTGAAGTGCTGGGAAAGAGGGAAGCTCTGAGCTGGTGCTGAGGATGAGATGAGACAAACCCAGTCACCTGGAAATCAAGATTAACCCAGGCTGTAAAACTGTATTGACGAATGTGGGTAAATAGAACCGTCTCTAGCTGGGGAAACGAGGCTTGCAAGAGGAAGGGGACTGGCTTTGGCTAACCCAACAGGTTGAGGACAGTGCCTTCTCCCCCCTCCACAGGATGCAGGCATCCTGGTTACCAGTTGTGCACTGCAATCACAGCATGCCCTTAGCTCTCATAATGTGCAGGGGGATGGAACAAAGGAACAGTGACTGACTGAAAACACTCACATGGAGCCAGAAGCCAGATCTTAAAATGGAAAAAAAAAAAAAACTCTGAGTTTTTCTAGGAATGTACCTGAAGTTACACTGAGACCAACCGTCCCTCATAAAATATGTTCAGGTTGATTTTTGGAGGCGTGTAAACCTCTGCATGAAACTCCATGTTCCTTGTCCTCACTGTCAGTGCCCACCAGCAGTGTGCTCTGTGTGAACCCAGCAGGCTGGTACCTTTTTCCTCTGCTCTTAGGGTGGAGAGGGGCTGTGGAGGGCAGATTTCAATCTCAAGGTGAATGGGACTTCCTTGACACAGGGTGTGTGACTACTGGAGCAAGATAGGATCTGTCTCACTCGTGGATTGTCCTCTGCCAAGTGACTCATCCCGTGGTCCCCACCTGAGCACTCTCCCAGCTGAAGCCATTGGGATGCCTTTCAGCTGGTTTCACTGAACTCACAGAGCAAAAGGCAAGGGCACAAACTTGCTGCTTCAACAGTAACCAAACCCTCCTGGCCCCACTGCCAGGAACCCCTTCAGCACCCAGGCTTGGAACGGTCTCTTTTCCCTGCCTCTTGGCTATGTTTCCAGGAGCTGCTATTTCAGGGCTGCTGTCTGTACAAAATTAACTCTTGAGAACATGTATTCAGCTGTGCTTCAAGCAGACCCACTGATGTCTGTGCAGCTGCTCCAGGGTTGCAGAGCGTTGCCTGTGTGCGAGGTGGCTGCAGCAGGAGTTGGATTGACGCATCCCTTGGTGCACTACTGGGATTTTTGTCAAGTTCCTGCTGCTCTGATTGAATGAAGATCCTCCTGGGATCATTTAGCTGTTTGATCAGAGCAGGGATGTTTGCTTTATCTTGAGAAGGTTTTCTCCCATTCAGGCCACTGACTGCTTTTCTAAAGATTCACAGGACCCAGGTTTACAAACAACCAGTTCAGCTGCTCCAACTCCGTGGTTGTGAGGAGCAGCTTACCAGTGCTATGCTACCCTTTCCTCCCAGTGCCTTTCCATCTCTGCTTTCAGTATTTGCTGCCCTTCCTGCATTGCCCTCCCAGGCACCCCCCTCTCTGTCCAGGCTGCAGACAGGGCAGTTGAGTTCAGTCCTTCAGCAAAGCCTGGCTGGGACTGCAGGGCTGAGCCCTGTGGGGATGAGCAGCAGGGGTTGTGATCAGGGGTGTTTCCAGCTGGGAGGAGAAGTGATGGCCTTTGGGTGCACAGGTCATTTAGAACACATTCAGAACAGCCTGAAAGCACCTGCCATTTCCTCAGTGCCTTGGTCTCTGGAGGTCACCCTGCCCGTGATTACCTTCTCCAAGTGGCATGTGAGGAGCTCTGGCAGGGCCAGGAGTGACTCACAGCAGTGCAGTGCAGTCCTGCCAGCTCTGAGGTGACCTCGCTGTGACACCATGTGCTGGCACCTCTGCAGGGCTGGAGAGGAGCAGATCCACTCAGGGATGGGTCAGCACACCACGGCCTTGAGCTGCACGTGCGGAACGAGGGTTGTCAGCAGCCATCCCCCATCCCTGCATGGATGGTGTGCTCGGCAGTGCTGCATTAATGGCTGGACTTCATGATCTTAGAGGGCTTTTCCAGCCTAAATGATTCAGTGGTTCTGTGATTCTATCTGTGGCTGTCACCACCAAGTCCTCCCTGAACAAGTCCTGGCTGAAAACTCCAGAGCATTGCAGGACAGGTTAGGGTTGGGATTCAGATCAAGTCCTCAGATGGGTCCACGTGGTGGTTGCTTCTGAGTGACACCCTGAGAAGGTGCAGCCAAGCAGATGAGTAGGTAGAGAGCCAGCCAGATATAGGGAAAGGAAAAAAAGGAGATCTTGTCTCAGGACTCTGTTATGTTATAAAAGAACATTTACAGATTCATGTTCCTCCCACGGCTGGTGGGCTTTTTTTATCATAAAGGAGTAGGAAACAGCAACCTCTTCCTTTACAAAGCACACAAATGAACAAAGAGCCTCCCCAGTTCTCAAGAGACAAATAAAATGAACCATCTGATGTGTGTTCAATGTGGAAACCCACAAGGTCCATGGGGCAGATAAGCCATGGCTTTGTCAGCAGGGGCTGTGGAGGAGCAGTTGTGCCCCATCCAGGGCATCTCTGACTGACCCACGTGTACTGAACCAGAGGCTGCAGGGACCTGTCCTGGAGCCAGCCCTGCCAGGGTGGCTCCTCCTGGATGGCATCACTGCAAACGTCCCTGGGCTCCACGTGCTGCTGCCCTGCTTTTGGTCACGGTGCTGGAGCAGATGAACTGAAATCTCCATCCTGACTGCAAACCCAGGCTCCCTGTGGATGTTGCTCCAGCCACTGAGCAGGGAGCTCTTGGACACTGCAGATGTGAGCACTGTCCTGAGCTTGGAGTGCCCCCAGACAGGCAAAGATTGGAGCTCTTGGGGAACTTGCAGCTCAAAGCTCCTCTGCTCAGGCTGACACACCTGAGCCCCTGCCCATGGCTGATGCCCTGCGAGCACAATCAATGAGCATTCCCTGGCAATCTGCCTGGCATTTCTGGACCTGCTGCTGGCTGCAGGCTCCTGGCATAGCCTGTGTTGGGGTTCATACCAGGAGCTCCAGCTGGAGAACATGGAGACACCCTTCACCTCCCTTCAGATCCCAGCCACCAGCAGGTATGACTCGCCAGGGACGGAGGACCTGGGGGTACCTACAGGAAGATGCACAGATGTTTCTAAATCCTCCTTTGTTTATGATGAGTTGAAGGTCACTGCTCCATGGCTCCATTTCTAACATTCACTGTAGGTTGGGGTTGTCAAAGCCTTCTCCAAAAATGCCCTTCTTGAGCAGGAGATATTTATAGAAGCTTTTTTGATGCTGTGGCTGTCACTGAGGCTGCTCCTCCAGATCTCAGCCTGAGATTTAGGCAGGCCTTGAAGGCTGGAGAGTAATGGTAACCAGGAGCACTTGGGAAGGAGGAGTTAATCAGGGAGACCCCCATCTTCACAATAGTGCATTACAGGAGGAAAAGAGGCAATGGAGATAACCTGAAAAATTGAGTTTCAGAATGGATATGAGGAAAAACCTCTCCACTATGAGGATGGTCAAGTGGTAAAATAGATTGCTCAGAGAGGTTTTGCAGTCTCCACCCTTGCAAGTTCTCAAGACAAGACAGGATAAAGGAGTGACAACCTGGTCTGATCTCATAGCTGACTGTGCTTTGAGCAGGAGGTTGGACTAGAAACCTCCAGAGGTTCCTTCTGACCTGAATTCCTCTGTAATTCTGTGTGCAGAATGGGACTAGCTCCTCAGGGATCTGTGCCAGAAGGATGTGGGCTCTGGGGATGGATCTCCAAACACAGTTCTACACAGGAGCTTCAGAATGAGACAAGATGCCAGTATAGAATTGAGGGTGTGCCTGAGCAGGGCCATGTGTGGGTCCCTGGTGCCCTGCTCCCCTCTGAGACAGGGGCTGAGCAGATCTGAGGGCTGGAGGCACACATTGGATCATGTTCCACCTTGACCCTTGTTTTATCTTCAGTACTTCCTTTGTGGGATGAGCCCAGGTTGTATCCAGGGACACTGGTGGCTTTGCATGCCTTCACAAGGTGCCCATTTCTTGCCCAGGGGTCTCTGTGGTGTGTGTGGAAGAATCCAAAGGCACCAAGAAGTCAGAGTGACATGGATGCTGCACAATAACCCCTTAACCCTCTGGGAAAGACCTGCAAGTCAAGACTCTGCGAATTATCAGTGTTGGAAACACTCCCTTTTGTTGCACTCAGGAATTCCAGGTCCATGTGGTGATGCTATGGGTTTGTCTGCTGGCTGTTCCCAGGAAAACACCATATGATATGGTAAATGGGAGTTTGACCCAAAATGTTCAACACCAGAATAACCAGGGTTCTTTTTTCCAGGCTCTGAAAAAGGCACCCTTTTTAGAATCAATAAATTTGTATGCAGATTCCCAGCACATGAATAATTCATGGCTATAAGAAAGGGGAAACACTATAGTGGTTTGATTATGCAGTTGGTTTAAATAAGCAAAATTAGTTGTTAATGAGATCCCTATGCATATTTAGGAAAGTTGAATAATTTATTAAGAGCCAAGAAGTGAGGCTGGAGAAGGGAGGAGAAAGCCAAGCAGCTCTTTTGAGATTGATTGTGTTCCTGTGCTTGGAGGAGAAGAGGGCAGAAATTAACCCCTCTTTGAATAAAACACATCTAATGCACGTGCTGTCATGATCCAGCTCTGCAGACTGACCAGGTGATGTCCTTACCCTGAGTGCAGAGACAGACACTTGTACAGTGGACTATGAATTAAGGGTAATCATTAGATGACATCCCAAATGTTGGGCAGGTCAGGGCCCGGCAGCCCAGGAACATCCATTTCATTCCAGCCTGTGATGAATCACCAGTCAGACAAAGAAAAGTACAATTTCCAGGGCTAAATCATAAATGCTGGACAGGGGAGGAACTTTGCCATGCAAGGAGAGCAAAAACCAAAAAGGATTCTGCCTAACTTTTTGTCAAAAGGATTTTCTCCTAACAAAGGTTAATTATTTCCCTTAGTGAACCTCTTCCATGTTGGTAGCACCTGTGCACATCCTGATCCTTTGTCTCCTGTGCCCAGGTGTGCTGGGGAAGACATTCCTCTGTGGTGGGAGCTGCAGGCCAAGTGCATCCTGCTGCTCTTTGGTGTGCAGGCACAGCAGAGTGGGAGGGTCACCTGAGTTTTGCACATGCAAACCCTTGCAAGTGTCCCCAGTGTGGACCACTGATGCTCTTCTGTGTTGGAGCTACAGCTGTGCTCTCATCCAGTGGCATCTACAGACGTGCAGATGTGAGATGTGCCTCAGCACTGATGTCAGGTAAAATCATAGAATTATGGACAAGTTTGTATGGAAAAGACCTTTAAGATCACTGAGTCCAACTGTTCCCCCAGCACTGCCAAGGCCACCACTAAACCACGTCCCCAAGTGCCACATCCACACGACATTGAAATCCCTGCAGGGATGGAGACAAGAGTGGGTGAAAGAAGAGAGTCTGAAAAGCAGAAGGAAGTTGCCAGGCCTGTGCTGAGACATCTGACACTGGGAGAAGCCCTTTGAAGGCAGATGTGGACCTCTGTTTACTTGGCCTGTGGCACTTTTTTATTTGATTTTTTTCTGTCCTGGGGTTTGCTTTTATGTACAGAAGACATGGGAGAGGAGCAGTACCAACCTGGAGGTCGTTTCTCTAGCCTTGATTTTCTTAAGCTGGGAATTTGAATCTTGGCCCCATCCTATCTGGCAATGCAGGAAAGTGGCAACAGCTTTGCAAGGGCTCCAATCTCCTCCAGGCTTACTTGGGTGAAGGGCACTAAGGTGCAAGTCTTCCCATGGACCTGTCACCCCTCCTGGCTCTATCCCTCGGGATGGAGCTGGATGGAGCTCCACTTTGCTTTGTGGAGCATGGCAGACAGCTCTGTGGGGTCTCCACTGTGGACCACAACTGCAAGCTTTGCTGTCCTCCACCAAGCACTGACAGCGCTCACACCTGCCTGGAGGCCTGAGCCTCTGTTTCCTCTGCTGCTTGAGCTGATTTGAATTTGTGGGTCATTGCCAGAAGCTGATTTTGACTGTTCAAATCCTGAATAACAGCAGAGACCTCCAAAGTTTGTAATGAGGAGAGGTAGTGTCAGAATCTGACAGAGCCAGGGCATTCCAAATGATGCTTGACTGCCTGAGCCTGATGTCTTCTCCTGGTTGGTCATATGTGTTGCAGAAAAGAGCTTGAGTTTTTAGTGCCTGGACTGTCACTAGATCCTACACCCAGCTGGCTCCTCTGCCTTTCCCACAGCCCCTTCTGGAGGGATGTGTCCTACCAAAGCACCTTGTTCAGAGCAATGTCATCCTGGGCCTCTTGCTCGTGGTGGACCTGTGCTTTTTGTCTTGCTAAAAATGAGAGGCCACAGAAAAGTAGAGGGGCTTTGGAAAAAGATTCCTAAGACATCTCTGATCAGTGTGTCTCTACTTCAGAGATCCCTGGAGAAGCATCCCTGTCCCAAGAAAGAACTGCCAGTGCAAAATATTCCTTTAGAACAGCTCTAGTCACAGATGAGGTCAGAAATGCGGGTCCATGTGACTGTCCATGGCCAGGATCAGACACACCAGTCCTTGCCTGGTTTGGCAAATCAGAGGAAACTCAGGATGCAGTGTGCTGGCTGGAGGCCTGGCAAGAAGAAAGGTGTGACTTTTCTTATCATTTTAGGGCTGGAGAAGCTCACAAACCTTCCTCACACACTGTGCCTCTGCTGTTCCTTCAGCCCACAGGGTGCACAGCTTGGCCATCAGCAGCACCCGCTCCCACAGCCCCTCCAGCTGCCAGTCACACCTTCCCTCTGCCCTGTCCTTCAGCCCTTCTTACCCTGGAGAGCTGGGGGGTCTGAGACACTGTGAATGGTTGCAGGGAACACTTGTGTTCCACCTCTGTGGCTGTCAGGGATCCTGGCCATACTCTGGGAGTCTGCCTTGAGTTCTCCCCACCAGGCTTGGTTCCTGCCCCAGGTGCTCACACCAAAGCTCTGCTTTTGGTGCAGAGATACCCCTGTGGTGGAAACAGGAGGATAATCTCTCACAAACCCGAGGATAATCTCCCCCAGACTCCTTCCCTGGGTTCCCATTCACTGCAGCATGGCCATGGTCACCTCAGGTCCCCCAGTGGCCCACAACCAGTATCTGCCAGTTCACTGCTCTGCTGCTGGGACAGACATGCAGCCCCACAGGAATTGTCCCAGTGTCCCCCAGCTGTGCCCTGGCTTTGCACAGTTCTGCATGTTGTTCCAGGCAAAGTGCACCACAGGAGAGAAATGGGCCCAGAAACTCGGGCAGAGGCCAGATAAGCGACCTACTAAGAGGTGATCAGGAGTTGCAGGGAACAGAGAGGTTGGAGGAGCTGTGGCTGCTCTGTACAGCCATGGGCTGTGTGTGGCTGCTCCCAGTTCCTGTGTGGTGGAGCTGGTGGGATGTTTGACCTTGATCTGGGTGGTGTTTGAGTTCCTCTCTGAACATACTGCACCCCTGAATGGTGTGCAGAGGGGGACAGTTCTTGGATCCTGGGAATTTGTCCTGTTTGTGTGCAGTGAAAGTGCGGGAAGAGACTCACATGAAGTGAGTGTTTCATCAAGAAACAGGAATAGCTGTGCTTCCAGAAAGATCAGTGAGGTGCTCAGGGCCAGGAGCAGGGTGGGTTTAACATGTGGGTGGAAATCTTCCTGGGTGCTTGTCATGAAGGGCAGCCTGGGTGGCTGCTCTGCTCTTGGCAAGTGAGGCCTCAGGAGTCCTTGCCACGTGCCAGGGAGGGAGGGAGGGAGGGAGGGAGGAATGAAGGAGGGAAAGAAGGGAAGGAGGGAAGGAAGGAAGAAAGGGAGGGAGGAAGGAAGGAAGGAAGGAAGGAAGAGAGGGAGGGAGGGAGGGAGGGAGGGAGGGAGGGAGGGAGGGAGGGAGGGAGGGAGGGAGGGAGGGAGGGAGGGAGGGAAGGGGAAAGAGAAGGAGGAAGGAAGGAAGGCAGGAGGGAGGGAGGGAGGAAGAAGGGAAGGAAAGGAGGGAAGGAAGAAAGAAGGGAAGGAAGGAAGGAGGGAAGGAAGGAAGGAGTGAAGGAAGGGAGGAAGGAAGGAAGGGAGAGAGGGAAGGAGGGAAGGGGGGAGGGAGGGAGGGAAGGGGGGAGGGAGGGAGGGAAGGAGAGAGGAAAGGAGGAAGGAAGGAAGGGAGAAAGGAAGGGAGGGAGGGAGGGAGGGAGCTGCGAGTGCTGGGTCATGGCTCAGGTTGCGCAGCAGCTGCTCCACAGTGGGTATGACAGAGCCATGGACCTTGCCCTGGGAGTGGGCACAGGGAGCTCCCCAGGGCTGCTGGCTCCTGTGGGAGTTTGTTTTGTGACCTTTGATCACATCAAGGAGTCTCTCTGCTGTGCAGGATTTGTTGACTCGAGCATCAGTTGTCACCTGCACAGGAGCTGCTCTCCATGTGCCCACAGCTTTGCCAGGGGCTGCTCCCTGGCTCTGGAGGTGACAGCCACCCCGGGCCAGAGCAGGTGCCCCACTGAGGAGTTTAGGATGGTCACAGTGAAGGGGGACAAGTGCTGGACCTGCTCCTCTCCTGGAAGACCACAGGCAGCTTCATCTTCCAGGTGGTCCCTGTGGCCCCAGAGCTGTGTGGGGTCCTGCTGGATGGGCCTTGGACAAGCTGCTCGAGGGTTACAGGTGCCCTCGGCCCCAGCAAGGCTCGTGGGATGGAGGGCAGTCAGTTTGTACTTGTGATAGAAAAGGAAACTGTTTTCTCAGGGAGGTGGCATTGGACTGAGGGCTAAATTGATTTCCATAAATATTTGAGCAAGGCTGAATTATTTATGACCCTCTGGTGACACAATAGAAGGAACTGATGGAATCGTCTGTGAATTTTCCAGATGATTTAGTTTAAAAATGCTGCTCGTTATTATTTATGTGGGTCAGATCCCCCTTTGCTCCTGGCCAGGCCTTGCACATGAGTTACATAAACACAGAGTCAATATACAAATCTCTCCCTTTATCCATCCTAATCTGCCAGTCAGTAAATGAGCAGCAGCCTCGGTGTTTGATTCCCCAGGAGGGTGGTAATCAGAAACCTTTGTCATTCAAATGGTGCAGAGGAAAAGGAAGAAAGAAAGAAAGAAAAAATAGGTAAGAAGAAAAAGAAGGAAAGAAGGAAGGACATTAAGAAGGAAATTAGGAAAGCAGGAAAAGAGAAAGAAAGAAAGAAAAAAAAGAAAGAAAGAAGTAAAGAAATAAAAAGAAAGAAAAAGAAAGAAAAAGAAAGAAAGAAAGAAAGAAAGAAGTAAAGGGAGAAAGAAAGAAAGAAAGGAAGAAAGGAAGAAAGGAAGAAAGGAAGAAAGAAAGAAAGAAAGAAAGAAAGAAAGAAAGAAAGAAAGAAAGAAAGAAAGAAAGAGAAAGAAAGAAAGAAAGAGAGAGAAAGTAGGAAAGAGAAAGAGAGAGAAAGTAGGAAAGAAAGAAGGAAAGAATGAAAAAAAAGAAAGAAAAAAAAGAAAGAAAGTAAGTGAGTGCAGATCTAGCAAAATGGTGGAAATTGTCCTGGTCTCTTGAATCAGAAGAGGATTTTGGATGTGGACTTAGGTGAGGTTCATCAAGGACTTCAAATACCATGTGGATTGAGCAGGGTTAGTTGCTGAGCAGCAATGAAAGTCTCTTTGGATCCTTGTACAGGGAGGTGAAGCTGAAGTGTGTTAATTAAATGGCTTTGAACCCTTAACTGACAATTGAAGTGGACTTCATTTACCTAAGATCAGTTCATATTCACTTTTTTGTTCACTCAAGCTGATGAGAAGCACTTGTGAGAGCCTTGAGTGGTTTCCTCTTCACAAGAAGAATAATATTAACTTGAGTGGGAGGGATGTATGAGAGACATGTCAAGCCTTGGCTTTCCAAGAGCCATGCAAATAAAGCCATGTTATAAACCCAACTCTACTTGCACCCAGGGAAATCCAGTTCTTGGGTTCCCCCAAGCTTGCTTTAGGTGGGAACCCATAGATGGGCCCATTTCCTTTTGCTGGTCTGCAAAGAGCGAAAGTTTGGGAAGCTGAAAGAATCACAGAAAGAATTAGTTTGGGAGGCACTTCTGAAGGTTTCTGGTCCAACCTCCTGTCTGTGCAAAGCTGGCCTAAAGTCCACAACAGGTATCTCAGGGCCAGTCCATTAAACTTTGGAAATTCCCCAAAGATTCCAGCCCTTCCCTGTGTCTGTCCAGTGCCAAGCCATTCCCACTGGGAGAGATGAGTACCTGACAGAGGACATCCTATGTTTGGTTTCCAAAACTGGGAGACATTCCCTTCTTCTTCAGTGCCACAGACAAGTCCTGAACTGCTCCTTGTAAATGGCTCTGAGGGGGGGTCCCACAGGCACTTCATGTGGAGCAGCTGAGCCTGCTGTCTTGTCCTGCTGGTCCACACCAGTGTCCTCTGGCCCTCTGATCCCACCACGAGCAGCTCATGTGCATTCAGGCAAAGCAGCCTCTCCATTCCTTCAGCCTCCTGGTCCTGACATTTTTGCTGGCTTGGGGGAAGAACAGCACCTGATGCTTCAGCTTTTGGTCAGAGGGTGGCTTTGGCTGAGGATTTAGCAGGGATGTTTCTCAGGTAGGCAGGGATCCCTTCAGCCACAGCCACCCTCCATTCTCTCAGTTTTCATCTCCCTCATTGAGAGATGGGGTGATGATACCCTGGTCCAAGACCTGTTCTTTGTCACAGCAGCCATGCACAGACTTTAGGCAGGATCCTGGGGATGTGGGAGGCTGAACTGGGCAGTGAGAGGAAGGAGTTTGCTGTAAAACCACTGCAGCTGGCCCTGGAGGAGAGGGTAAGTAAGAGAGGGTTGTGGCAAACCTGTGGAGTCTCCAAGGATGAGACTCACAAGGAGGCCTTTTTCATGACCTCAGAGCTTCACATTAACTCCTGACTCAAATTCTGATGGATGCTACAAGAACAAAGTGAGATTCCAGGTGCCCAAATTTGCCTCTGGATGCAAAAACTTCCCTGTGGAAGACACCACAGTGTAGTCTGGGGGCAGCTCCTGCTCAGGGGGAGTTTTAAGAAGAGGTGGGGTGGGCAGCACCCTCTGGGCTGGATGCTGCTGCCCAGCTGGCTATTCCCCTGGGGCTCTCCCTGAGAGAGAAGGGCTGTGGGAAGGGCCCAGCTGTGTGTGCTGTGTAAGCAGAGGCAGAAGGGCTGTTTTCACCCAGTGTCCTTGAATGGCCACGTCCTGCCTGGCTGTTCATTAGCCAGGTTAAACACAGCAGGGCCAGGCTCTTTCTCTGTACCTGGGATGGGATGGTGGCTCCTGTGGGGCTGGGCTGGAGACAGCCCCATGCTCCCAGCTACCCCTGCAGTAATGCCTGTCTCCATCCCTGCTGTGGCCTGAGGCAATCCCAAACCCTCATTTCACAACACAGTCAGAGCTTTTCCCTCTGCTATGATAGCAAACTCTGTAGGGCCTTTTTCACTCTGTAACCACTGTTGTCTTGGCTCAAAGCTTTTCGGGGACTGATGCTCTCCCTGCCCCCCAGAAAGCCCTGGGACCTGGTCCTCTTTGTGTACCATCCTCCTGAAAACCCCTGCAGGCACAGCCAGGGCAGGCACAGAGGGCAGAGTGACCAAAGGTGTCACCTGAGGTAACTGCAGGGTCAGGGGTGGCTGCAGAGGTCAGACAGACCATCTCTGGGGTCAGATGCTGTGGGAACAGGTGAAACCATGCAAACCTGTGCCAGGAGCTGGGGGTGTGATGCTGAGGGTCTTCTTGGCAAAACATGTGTCATACACCAGGGTTGTCCAGGCTTCACAGCCCAAATCATGGTGTGCTCTGGGTGGTCTCATCACAGCAGCTCTGCCTGGGGCTCCTCCTGGCAGCACTGACCTGCTGCAGCCGGTGAGGGACAGAGGTGCTGCCCTTGCTGTTTCTTTGCCCACCCCTAAGAGACAGCCACGTGTCCAGCCCTTCTCATCCCTCTGGCAGTGTCAAGAACTGGGGCTATTTCTGCAGGCAGAAGAGTGGAGACAATGAAATGTCTCTGGTGGCTTCACCTGCCAGGACAGGGTGTTGTCAGCCACAGCCAAGGTGTTGCAGTCTTGCTGGTGGAGGTGGGACAGGGTCAGGCTGGTTCTGTGCTGTGCTTGCAGTGAGAGAGGGTCCCAACCCATGCTGGGCATCCAGTGCTCAGCACTGGCTCAGCAAACCTGATTTTATCCCTTAGAGCGTTGTCCAAGCCCTCCTGCAGCTCTGGCAGCCTTGGGGCTGTGCCCACTGCCCTGGGGAGCCTGTTCAGTGCCCAACCAGCCTGTGGGGGAAGAACCTTTCCCTGAGATCCACCCTGAGCCTGCCCTGACACAGCTCCAGCCATTCCCTGGGGGCTGTCCCTGCTCCCCCAGAGCAGAGATCGGAGCTGCCCCTCGGGAGGAGCTGCAGCCCCCGCTGAGCTCTGCCCTCAGTCTGCTCTGCTCCAGCTGGGCACACCAAGTGCCCTCAGCTGCTCCTCATGGCCCCTCCAGACCCTTCCCTGTCTCCGTGGCCCTTCTTTGGAAGCTCTCTAATAGCTTTAGATCCTTCTTATAAGTACCTGTAATCAACTCCATGTCTCCTAATAAGAAAGGAATACCTGCAGGTCAGGGTCTGCACCTGCCTTTGGGCTCAGAGGCTTTGGAGGACACGGTGTGGTGTCAGACTCAAAGATGAAGCAGGGGCAGGGGTAAAGGGGTGCTCAGTGCATCTCATCATCTCAGCAGCAGCATCTCCATCCTGGGTTGTGCTGAGCCGTGTGTGACTCTCACCAACTACAGAAGGGACTTTGCATTGGGCTGGTGGGAGCTGCCCTGGGCTTCCAGCTCCCCTGCAGGAAGGGGCGCAGGGCCTGGCAGGGCCCCCAACCACACCTGCTACTGAGTGGTTGTAGGGAAGGGTCCAAGGGTGCTGTGGAACCCTGCAGCATCACCCTGCTGGCCCCTTGGCAGGGGAAGACACCTCACATCATTGCCCCACTTCTGTGTGTGGCTGGTGCAGATCTGTTCCCAGCAGGCAGGTTTAGGGGATGAGCAGCTCAGCTCTGAGCTGGCCTGGGGGAGGTCCTGCTACGTCTTGGGTGGGGGGCAGTGGCCTGGGTGGTGAGGCTGGGAACGAGGAGAGGGTCATGGGGAGGGAGGTGAGTGCTGGCCTGCACTGCTGGCTCCTGATGGCGGGCTTGGTGCTCCAGAGAAGGGCTGGGTGAACACCTCACTGTGGTGCCAGCCCAACTGGCCATGCCACAGGTAGGTGTGTGGCCTTGTGCCCAGCCTGCCCAGGATGCCATGAACAGAGCTCCTTTGCCCTCACAGGACCCACAGGGTGCAGAGCTTCCCAGGGGCTGGACTGGATGTAGGGCAAGAAGGTTCCATCTTCCAACATCCACCTAATTCCCTGAAACCACCACTGCTGGGAATACAAGGGAATCAGGAATGTTTGAGGCTTCACCCACTGCACAGGGACTTCCCCGACGTCCTCTGGGGCCAGACTGGGGCATATCTCTGTCTGGGCCGTGGCTGTGTCATCCAGAGACATCTGTGCTCCCAGGAAATGTGAGCTGTAGCTTCCCTCTTTGTGGCAGTGTCGGCAGGGCTGGCTGGTCACAGGCACCAGGGCACAGCTTTCCTGTACAGCTCCCTGCTGCTCTCTGCTCTCCCAGCCCGGGAGGGTCCCAGGGTCAGCCAGGCTCTTTTCCTAGGGGCAATTAAGCAGTTGGGTTGTAGGGGGGTGGTGGGCTGCCTGCTGTTCATCTCCTTTGTTTTCTAGGAGCTGCCTTTGAGAAGGAAACAGGTGGATCTGAGGGGATCTCAGGCTGGTGAAAAGTCACATGGCACAGACAGCCCCGCTCCAAAGTCCGGCACTGCTCCTGCACCCCCGCCCTGGGCACCTCTCCCAGCGGGAAGGGCACCAAGGAGCAGCCTGGCCCATTTTTTTCTCCTGCCTCAAAAGCTGTTGCCGGGCTCGGGGCTGGGGAAGGGGCTGTGCCGGGGCCCGGGGGCTGCCGAGCCTTTGGCTCTGACTGACGATGGACGTCTGTCGGTGTCACATGAGCCGTCAGGGGACAGATGGCATTTTACTGCCTGGCTGGAAATCACCCCTCACTTTTCTCTTTTTCTTTTCTCTTTTTCTTTTCTCTTTCTCTCCTCTCCTCTCCTCTCCTCTCCTCTCCTCTCCTCTCCTCTCCTCTCCTCTCCTCTCCTCTCCTCTCCTCTCCTCTTTTTTTCTTTTTTTCTTTTCCTCTTTCCTTCCTCTTCCCTTCCCAAACCTTCTCTTCCCTTTTTTTTTTTTTTTTTTTTTTTTTTTTTTTTTTTTTTTGGTGCCCTTTTTTTTGCTCCAAAGGAACAGAGTGTCCTGGGAGCCAGCAGGAAGGCTGCTTGTTGTAGCACTGTTATCTGATGCTCATGAAATGATCTCGTGGCTTTCAAGGGCTTCTGCCTGTCCCTCTGCCCCACAGCCCCGCAGGGCTCAGCCGCGAGTGAGGCTGCTGGGGCTGAGGCAGGGGGATGCCGGGGGAGGCAGGGGGGCTGTTCGGGTGGGAAGGAGTTTCTGGCTTTTCCCAGCAAAACCACACTTGTTGGCCCCCGATTCCCTGGGGAGCCGATTCCCAGGGACGGGCTGAGTCCCGCGGGACCGGGGCAAGCCCGTGGGCAGCAGTGCTGGCAGGGGCACACGGGGGGCTGCCCTGCCCCAGGACCCCCCAGAGCCCTGTCCTGCCCTGTCCCCACAGCCCGGCAGGTGAGCAGCACATCCTGCTGTGCCGTGCCCGGGGTGGGGACACTGCAGGGGACACTGCAGGGGACACTGCAGGGGACACTGCAGGGGACACTGCAGGGGACACGGGGGGCTGGGGAGGGCAGGGCACCTGCAGGCTGTTCTGGGTGTTTGAGGGGCTTGACCCGGTGAAGCCACGGGGTTGGTGACAGCAGGTTGGACAAAGGCCTCCAGACACCCTTTCTACCAACTCCAGGATGCTCTGAAATCCCCGGATCATTTCCTGAGCTGATGAACTGGGTGACTCTTGGGCTTTCCAGACCCCAAGAAGCCATCGGGAAAGCTGAAAGATGACTATCAGCCTTCCTGGAACATTCTTCTCAGGCAGAGCATCCCCCCTGCCCTTTGCCTCACCAGGAGGGTGTGTGAGGGCACTGGAGCCTGCGAGATGCCTTCCCAGCAGGTGGGAATTGCACGGTGGGTGAGTGTCTACAGGAGCTGCCAGAGTGGACAAGGGCACAGGAGAAAACTCAGAAATAGTTGGGATGAAATCCTGCTTCATTATAAAAAGAAGAGATCCAGGCTCAGTCTGTGTGACAGCAAATCACTGTGCTAAAGAAACATAAAGATCTTAAAGGGAATTAACTCATCTGGCACTTCTCCCCCAGAAGAATTTACTGAAGTAATGACAATTAAATGTATTTTTGGAAACAGTGCAATAAATTACATGTACTGTGTTGTGCTTTCTTTTGAAATGAATATCCACTTTATTTCTAAGCTTTTTGGTAGTGCTTAAAATAAACTTAACTTCTGAGTTTGAATTTGATATTTTCTGTCCTCTCAGGACTTGATTTAACTGAGGTTTCTTTAAATATTTTTGTTTCCAGGTTTACAACCTGCATGTACAGGTTTCCTATCCAAACTGAAGAGGCTTAAGCAGTCAGATACCTGCACAGATGTGGTCAGATGCCACTCTCTCACTCCGACCTGGGTGACTTTGAAAAC
This sequence comes from Pyrocephalus nanus, assembly GCA_038380795.1. Classification (NCBI taxonomy): domain Eukaryota; kingdom Metazoa; phylum Chordata; class Aves; order Passeriformes; family Tyrannidae; genus Pyrocephalus; species Pyrocephalus nanus. Next base: position 638,435 of record CM076285.1, read on the forward strand.
ACTGCAGAAAATATTTCCCTTTAAATCTTTCCTTTCCATCAGCCGCTTGTACATGGCCAGTTTGCATCAGCACCTGAGAGCAGGTCCCCTCTGCCAGGGTGCAAGGGGAGTCAATTAACTCATTCATTTGCAACTGGTGGCACATACATACATTTCCAAAATGCTCCCGGGCTGCCTGCTGCCATGTCTGCACAGCCTGGCCAGCACCTGCCACATCCTCCTCTTTTTGTATGCACAGTTATTAATGTAATCCCAAATACGGCCATTATCATTCATTTGAAATTTATTATGTGGAGTAACCTCAATAAAGGGGTGATAGGAGCTTGAATATACTTTATTAGACACACAGTACATTAACTGCCTTATTAAATTTAAATTATACATCTCTCTACATTTCCAGTCCAAGGCTTTTTGTTGCTGTGTGGCTGTAGACACCAGAGGCTGCTCTCTGAGAGTCCCCACAGCCCTGCAGCTGCTCTGTGGGTGTTTGGGCTGGCAGATTCCCGGGGTGAGGGTTTGCTGGCTCGGTACAGTGTGTGTGACCTTGTGTGTGTTGGACACGTGTGTGGGGTCTGTGTGTGTGCTAAGAGAGATCAGAAAGGCCCAGACAAAAAAAAAAAAAAAAAAAAAAAAGAGGAATTTGCAGAAGGTGCTGGAGATGTGGAGGTGGGTGGGGGTGTGCTGATGGTGGCCCCAGCTCGTGTGCCCTGCTGGGCTGCTGTGATGGGCTTTGGGCAGTGCTCTGTTGCCACAGGTCTGAGGGGGCTGAGGTGCTCCCTGGGCTGGTGTGTGCTCATCCATCGTGTCTGGGGCAAAGGAAGGGCTCCACTCCCACAGCTGCTCTCAGCAAGGACTGTGCCTGCAGCCTTGAGCTGTGTGCTGATGCCAGGTACTCCTGGTGCCTCTGGCTTGTGCTCAACAAGCAGAAGAACCAAACTGGACCCTATGGCTCTGTTGTTTGCACCTCTCCAGCCCTGGCACAGCGTGGTCACACACAGCCCCAGGAAGAGTCACAAGGCAAGGTGCTGATGGGCATCCCCCTGCTCTGAGAGGAGCTGCAGCTCCTCACTGGATACGTTTGCTCAGATACCATAGGAGGGATGGCCTGGGCTCAGACATTGGCTCAGTCATTGCCCTGACTGGTTTATCAGCCAAGGGTCATTTCTGCAGTGCCTCTGGAGTGCAGAGATCTGTACATAGAGAATCAGAGAATCAGAGAATGGCTTGGATTGAAAGGGACCTTAAAATTAATCTCATTCCAATCCTATGCCATGAGCAGGGACACCTTCCACTAGACCACATTACTCCAAACCCCGTCCTGGCCTTGGACACTTCCAGGGCTGGGGCAGCCACAGCTTCTCTGGGCAACCTGTGCCAGGGCCTCCCCACCCTCACAGGGAAGAATTTCTTCCTGATGTCTGATCTAAATCTACCCTCCTTCAACTTAAAGCCCCTCCATCCCTTTTCCCCAGTCCTTCTCCAGCTCTCCTGGAGCCCCTTGAGGCCCTGGAAGGTCTCCCCACAGCCTTCTCTTCTCCTGGTGAACCCCCAAAGCTCTCTCAGCCTGTCTCAGCCTCTGCATCAGTGCAGGGTCAGGGCTATGGGGCTCTGAACATAACTTCAAGGGGTAAAATCACATGTGACTGCTGAGCCCTGCTGAAAATCCCACGGGGAGTAGCATCCTTTTCCCTTTGCCCAGTGCAAGGAGGTGTAATAGATCTGTCTCCTACCTTTGCTGACTGGAAACTCCTGCAAGAAGTGCCTGCAAGAAGTGCCTGCTGTGCAGGGTGTGGATTACTGAAGGATGTGGCCCAGAGCAAGACCTGGAAGTGAAAGCCCCACTCAGCATCTGGGCTGCCAGCCTTTGTGACACTGCCCTGGGAATCTCTTCTGCCTCCTGGCAAAGGAAAACCCCACAGGTGCTGGGCATTCTCTGGGGTTTTAGTAACATTTCCTGTTCAGTTGGCATTAAGAGGGAGAAATTTTGGGGTGAAGCCAGGGTTTCTTCAGCCCCTCCCAGCTGCCTCCTGTCCTGGTGTTATCTCCTATGTTTTGGGGCAGACATGCTGGGTCCTGTGTGAAATCAGCCTGGATCTCACAGCATCCCTTCTGCCACTATCAGGGAGCATCAACCTCTGGCTCCACAGGTGTCTGTGCACAGATCCCCTTACCCTGCACAGCCCAGACTTCAGCAGAACTTCTGCCACCAGCCCTGGCCCCAGGGCTGTGTGAAAGCTGCTGGGAGGCTCTGACCAAGGGAGCAGGCACCTTCCTCAGCCTGCCAGCACAGCCCTGCAGCCTTCACAGCTTCACCTGTGGCTTGTGCAGCTGCTGCACCCGAGCAGAGCCTGGGCCAGGAAGGGGGCAGGCAGTGGGGACGCAGCAGCAAACACTCCTTGGTGCTGTGGTTTGCTTGGCACCTGCACAGGGGACTGCCCTACACAACCCCTGGAATGGGGCTTCGCTTCAGTATTTCCTGCTGGTTGGACAAGGAGCTAATGGACAGCAGCTAGCCTCAGGCTCCTCTTGCTTCTCCTCTCTTCCCTCCTGCTCCCTTGATCTGGGTGGCAGAGGGATCTCTGAGCAGCTGGACCTTGTGCTCTTGCCCCATAAGGCTCATTAGCTGTGAGCAGCTAAAGGAGATGCAGTGCCCTGATTTCCTTCTCTCCCTGGGAGGAAACTGGGTCTGTCCCCATGGCTTTGACCAGGGACTTGGGACTATCAGCTGCCAGCTCAAGGCAAACATCACTTCCTCAGAGCTCTTAATCTCCACCACCTTGTGTGTTCTCAGGCATCTCTACTGCCAGTTTTAGCCTGATCACTGTGAGAAGGACCCTGCTGTCCTGCTGCTTGCCTGCCTAATTCCTGTCTCAAGTTCCTCTCCACACTTCCACACCTGCTCTGACAGCTACAAGTTATTTTCCTTCACCTTCGAGTCCTTCCATGGACAGTGTCCCTTGTACCTGCCCACCAGAGTCTGCTCCCACCCTCAGTCATTGTTGCACTGGTTTCCTTCACTTGCCTCTCATGCTTTGAGCTTTTTTCCGTGCTGTTCTCTGTGCTGGGAGGTAAAAACCAGGGCAGCAATCCTGTTACCTCCACCAAACTTTCCTCTGCTTCATCCTGCTGCCAGTGAAAACCTTGCAAATGCTTGAGGCTGAGCTCACCACCAGCCAGCATATCATCACTGTCCTGTGGTTTCCAGGGGCTCCTTATCTGTCCAGATACGTGTGTACTTCATCAAGGAGCCAGTCCAGCACAGGCCAGGGTCCAGGCAATATTTCATCCTGACCGAGTGTTTGGGGTTTTCCTCCCCATTCATGGCTCAGTGGTCTTCTCTGTCTCCACAACAAGAATCTGCCTTATATCCCCATAAAAGACTCCCTGTTCCACACCTCCTGCTGGCCCAGAGAGTGGTTGTTCTCCCTGCAGCCATGAGTGCCACGAGGAACCAGCACAGGGCTTTTGTCCTGACCTCTGGGGAGCTGTGGCACTCAGCCCACATGCAGAACCCTACACTTCTGGAAAACACTCCTGGTTTGATTTTTTTTTGCCAGGAAACAGGTGAATGAAATGAAAAGCTGAGACTTGGGCAGGGAAACAGCAAAGTGGTTACCCTCAGATTTGAGTTCATCCATTCATGGTGCTCAAAGAGGCTTCTGCACTTGGTCCCTGGAAGACTTTCCATGGCATCAACTCAGATATCTCTGGCAGAAATTCACCTCAAATCATTTTTCCATTATCATCCCATCTTTCAATCTCTTCAAGAAGCACCATGCTAGTCTCACAAAATCTGTTTCCATAAAATCATGTGATTGGTCTTAATTATATTGCTTTATTTTAATTCCTCACTAACAGAGTCCGGTACCAATTGCTCCTTCAATGTGACTCTGGAGCTCAGACAAGACAAGGGACCTGGGACCTCAGAGATAACTTGTGCTGTCTGCTTCCCTTGCATCACTGTGGCAGCAAAGATGCTGCAGGTCACTTCATACCACCCATTTGCTCTCATACAATGTCTTTGTTTTCTGAGCATGCCCTTGCTGACAGGAATCCGACTTGCTGACCACACAGGCCTAACTGCCCCTGGACAAGGAAAGCTGGTCCATCCCCCTGGCTGTGGGAGCCCTGCAGAGCCCATCATGGAGCAGAGCAGCAGCCAAGGACAGCAGGGTGTGGGTCTTTGGCACAGGAATGGCCAGGTTTGCCCTCTCCCTGCCTTGTAGAATGACACTCATGGCTTGGTGTTCATGAGCAGGTGCCAGCACACAAACTGTATGAGTGAGTGCAGCTTCAATTATAACCTTGGTTGTATACTGCTGAGTCACTGTCCTGTGGAGCTGAAGTTTTATTTCCCTGGCCTCAGTCCAGATATTCTTCTTTTTAATGGGAATGTGGAGGGAATTCCCATCAGTCACAGATAAACTATGCCAAAGGATGTGTATGAGTGAGGAGAAAGGGGGACAGAGTGGGTTGGGAATGACCTGCCTGTATGCTGGTGTCCTGCAGAGCTGGGTCTTCCACCCTCCCATGGTAAAATACGTGGCTGCAAAACGACAAGGAATGGACTTCACTTCTGAACATCATGAGCTGTGCAATGCCTGAGCTGGGCAGGACACAACTCACCTCCAGTGCCCAGGCTGGGAGGTGGAGGGAGGGATGCCTGTGTTCATCAGATGGTGAATAAACCCCCAAGGGGAATTTGCAAAGTAGCTCTTGCCTGTGAAGTCACCAAGTGCATCCTCATTTTGGAGCATTAACTCTGCTTGGGGTACTTTTGTGGGGCTGAGCACTGCAGGGATCCCTGTCCTACTGAAAACTGCCCCATGTATACCTGTGGCTGCTGTGTCCAGGTCAGGACAGCTCTGGGATCCTGTAACCCACACAGGTTTGACTCCTGAGCTGGGGGTCTGTAGCAGAGGACAGTCTGTTCGAAAAGTCGGGGATCATCAACCAGCATGAGCTCTGCCAGGGGGGAGATGATGGACACAGGCTTTGCTCAGAGTTTGTTTCCTGTGTTGCCATGACACAAACATTTTCTGCCTGTTATTGTCACTGGCAATTATCATAATTGTTCGTTGCAAAGCCCACATTCCAGGGCAGAGCTGCTGAGCTGACCCAAAGCTCAGCTGCTCTTTGCTTGGGTTTGCAGCTCCAAGCCTGGTGGGTGGGATGAGGCCCTGCATTTGGGGAATGTCAGAAGGCTCCATGTTTGGAGGGAGCAAGGGGGAAGTTAACTTGCAGTCAGAAAGCTTGTTTTAGCCCTCAGGCTGGCCTGGCACTGGCAGGACCCAGAGACCCAGGCTGCTGCAGCCTCATGCCACATGTGTGACCCTCTCTATCAGCCCCACTCCAGATTCAACCCTGGGGTCTTCTTCCCACACCCTGGGCTGCCCTGTCCCTCCTGTTCTGTCCCACTGGTGGGGCAGGTGGATGTTGCAAAGTCTTCTGAAATAAATAGTGCTGGAGGAGCTGGAGAGGGGAGGAGGCTCACCCAGCCAGCAGTGCTGGAGGAAGCAGGAGTGGTCCCCGTGGTCCTCAGGGGCACAGCAGCCCAGGGGGAGGGGGCACTGTCTGCCCTTCCCTTGGTGTTTCTGTGCATGTGGAGTTGGGAGGGGGGCAGGGACAGCCTCTCCTGTCTCATGGGGGGCAAATCCAGTGGACATCCCATGACTGTCCCTGCCTCTCACTGCAAACTTCCTTGCAGTTTAATGGTGAATTATCAAAGCAGAGTGGAACAGTTGATGGAAGGGATGGCTGTGTGCCCTTGGCCTGATTTTGCAGAGGGAGACTCATACACTGAGTGCACGGCTTGGCTGGCAGCAAGGGTAAGGCCATGTGTTGCCTGGATTTCTGTGCAAGAGAAGCAGCTGGAAACACTGCCCTGGGCTTTTCACGTGGATCTTGACCTTCTTGTCAAGCTTTCTTAGTGCTCTGGCTTGTAGTGACACTGGGAAAGCCATGCTGTATTGGCTCCTTTTGTCCTCAGTTTTTTTCAGCAGTCTCGTGAGATGGTTGGTGTGAGTGACTGGGATGTGTGACAGCAGAGGACAGGAGAGGGAGAAGATATTGCCAGGTGAGGTCTGCTCTTAATCAGCTGAGCACAGCTGGTGTTGTGGAGCCTACCCTTTGAGAGTCAGATGCCATTGGTGTGAGACATCTGGGCCACCCCAAACCATCCCATTCATTCAGTGACATTTGTCTCGTGTTTCCATATCCAGGGCTCTGCCCCAGCCGGTGTGTGAGGTGGTGAGTGGCAAACCCATACATCACTCCATTCCTCTGTCTTCAGTTCCCTACAGACCCTCCCCATGCAGACCTCACCCACAGACAGAGACATTTCATTCCCTGTGGGTTTTCTCTGCCATATCTCACAATTCACCTTCCTCTGGGCCCCTCCAAAAGAGGGAGGGTCCCATGAACATCAGGACCCCCCACTGATCCTGGCTTTTCCCCACAAAGGCTTTACTGAGCACAGGATGGAGCAGAGAGGAAAGCCAAGCCAAGCCATATGTCTGGCACACCCCTCAGGGTTCTAATGAAGTTGTTCCTAATCTGTGCCTTGGAAGGTCCAACCTAGGAGGGAAGCACAGAGTTACAGCACGTGGTTTGTTGCAAAACCACTGCAGAGAAAAGTTCGAAATCCTTTTGTCTGGGTGGGTGCTGGGGAGCCACCTGTTTGGCACACCAGCCTCCAGCACTGGGTAAGAGGTGTCTGTGGGTGCTTTCAAACCTTTCTCACTGAACGTGTTTCTTGTGGACCTGCTCTGGCAGAGGAAATCGCTGTCTCCTGAGTGAAGGCCCTTGCACACCAAGAGCAGGCAGAGCTGCTGGATGTGCCACCAGGAACCCTCAACCAGCCCACAGGGCAAGCCTTGTAAAGTCCCACCATGTGGGGAGAGAAGGAAGAAGGTCCCAGCTGTGGGGGGATGAGGGTGGAGTGTGGGTTATGGCCCCCTCTCTTGCTCCTTGCACTGCTCCCTGGGGCATGTGGGAGGCTGGGGATGTCACAGGATGGTCTTCAGTGCATCCTGGTTTTCCACACATGCCTTCCCTGCTCTATAGGCTGTTTCCATGCAGAGATCCCAGGCTGTAAGTCCAGCCCCTGCCTTCCCAGCAGTGCTCCGGGCCCCACAGTGGACCCCAGAGCCTGCCAGGCCATCAGAGATGAGGTATTGTTGGGAGGCAGAGCCTTCTGCCTGGTGCAGCTCTGTTTATCCATCTGTGGAGCCTGGCCCTTCCTTGACTCATCGAGATACCCGAGCTGGGCTTTTCTTCTGTCATTGAAATAGCCTTGGCCCCTGCTTGCCCCCTTCCCCAGCTCTCCTCCAGCCCGGCATTACCATAGCCCTTTGTGGAGAGCCACACTCCTGTTTGTCTGGGGGAGCAGCTGAGGCACCAGAAATGTGCCCGAGCCATTCAGGGGCTTAGTCCGGAAGGCATTGTGCCTCTGAAAGGGATGCTTGGGCATTTACATAAAAATGTGCTTGATACAGATAATATGAGTGGTTGTGGGGGGCAGAGCTGGGAGGAGCCTCCTGGCTGTCGGCATCATTAATCAGCGGCAGGAGGAAGGTGTGAGGAGCGATAGCGGCTCTGCCCTCCCGGCTGCGCCCTCGGGGCCGTGCGAGTCATTCCTGCACCCGGGACAGGGGGAGCTGATCCCTCTGGGTGGGGGATTGTCTTCAGAGAACATGCTCGGGTCTGTGCCTGCCCCAAGCTCTGCTCTGGTCCTGTCTCTGCATCTCCAAGTGGCTGCTGGACTGGGAGATTGCCCCTGACAGGATGGCTGTGTCCTCTCCAGGGGGCTGTCCTGGCAGAGGACAATTCTGGGACCTGAGAAGTGCCACACAGCCCTTCCTCCTTGTCCCACCACCCCATGGCATGCTGAGCTCATCCTGTGCCTTACCTGAGCTCATGGCATCTGAACCAGCTGGTTTTGCCCTCTTGCTTCTCAGCCTTTCCTGAGGGACCCACCATGTACCATATTTCACCTTCAATACCTCAGTCAACTGAGCTGGATTTAAGCAGCAAATTGAAGTTTGTCCATGCTCCACTCCAGTCCTAAATTCACCCTGGGGCTGGAGGTGACCCCACCAGGAATTTTGGTCACAGGAAGGAGACTGTGGGAACCAGAGTGGAGAAAACACAGCTTGGCTTTGGCTCCATGCTGGTTCTATTGCACTGGTGTGTGTGGGGTGGCTGAGTGGGACCTGCCCTGGCCATTACACAGTCATGAGGGGGCCTGAGACCAAGTGCCTTAACCCCCAAAAACTGTTCTCAAAGCTTACAACTCAAAGCTTACAACCCAGAGTAAAGTTTAGGGATGACATCATACACACGCCTTTATTTTGCAGTTGAAGTGGTTGAACTGAACTGAAATCCTCGGGCAGCTGAACAGATAAATTTTTCCATGAGTAAAATGTGACCTAATGGAAAACCGAGACCTGGTACAGAAATTCTCTCCCTAAGGACAGTTTTTCATAAAGATTATGATGGGTCCTGATTCCTCTTAGACTGCATCATCATTAAGTGTTGTGGTGGTGCCCAGAGGCGATGATGTTAATAAGCACCTAATTTTAGCAGTAATTTAGCTTCTGTTATAATTACCAGGTCGTTGTGCTTGGTGCTGTATAGACACATGTGAAAAGACAGCTTTAGTCCCAAAGGGCATGTGCTTGGGACAGGACAGTCACAGCAATTCCTGCAGGTCAGGGAGGACAGGTTGGATTGTGTCTGACACAGTGCAGGGCTGGGAACAGCAACAGGACCCAAAGCTGGGGCAGCCTCCTCTGCACTACCTGTAGAAAACAGCCCTGAGAAGAGCTGACCCAGAAATGCTGGATGGAGTGTGGATGGGTGAGGAACCAGAATCAAAGAGCAAAGGGAAGGGTCTGGAGCACAAGAGAGCAACAACCCTTTTCTTTCTAGGGCTCAAAAAGGTTTTCTCCCCAAATTCAAATCTCAGTTCTGTATTTAAAGAGACCCTTTTTACATACCATGAAAATTCAGAGGATATTAGCCATGATTTGTGTACCTGTCTGGTTCAGTCTGTGCTGGAACAGGGTGGCTTCGTCAGGGGAAGCCTTTTTGTGTGCTGGGTCTTTGCCTCTGGAGAGTGACTGAATTGCAGGTAAATATTGCAAATGCTGCTTGTTCTGAAGGCTCCTCGAATAATCCAACCCCAAGTACACTTTGGTGGGGTTTTAGTATAGGTCCTATCAGACAAGGCTGCTCCAGCCACAAGAAAATGCACACGAGTTCACACCAGTGCACAAATTGGAAGGTTTCACCTTGGAAAAGAGTAGCTGCAAAGTGCAGGGGGATGCAGGACACAGTAATTTGGTCCTGGTGGCTGATTGCAAAAAGATTTACATGGTGAATATCTAATGCTGATGCACATATGTTAGTCTTGTGCCAGAAGTTATTTAGTTTTCAAGGTTTAAATGGAATAAATCATGGTCAAATGAAACTTTCTACTTCACTGAAATGCGAAGAGAGAAATGAACTGATTCATTTTGACTTTTTTTTTCCACAGAAAATATGATCTAAATTGACACATTCCAACAACGAATTTCTATTTTGGCCCAACTGTATTTCTGGGGGAAACTTGTTAAAATGAACAGGTCTCAGACAGGAACTCACTGCTGACCACCCTCTGGCATGGCCTAAACTTGCTTTGAAAGTGGCTGCAGTTCAGGTGGCACTTAGTGAACCTATCACTGCCACTCTCACACCCTTTCCTCATTTTCCTTTAAGTCCTCTGGAATGTGCTGTTTTCCTCATCATTCTTTCTGGTTTTCCCCAAACCCTTTCCCTTCATGGGTGTGCTTAAAGATTTTGTCTAAGAGATGGACAGAAAGATGGAGTGATTTCCTTCCCAGTTCCAAATGAGCTGCAATTCTGTAGCTGTAGCTTCCCCAGAGCAGGACGATAATGAGGGTGGGGGGTCTCATTAGTGGATTTTGCCTTTCCAGGTTGGAGAGGTGCTTCTGGACTGTGGGCATGTTACAGCTGCTTTTAGATCATCTGGTGTTTTGTCTGGCTGGTCAGCAAAGAGGGGCAAAAGAGTACCTGGAAAAACCTGAACACTGGAGAGGACAAGGAACAGGACCAGGTAAGATGTGGAGCTGTTCCTTTGTTCCCTTTGGGTACTTGATGCTTCTCTCCATGTGCTGTGTGTCCATTTTCCCTCCCCAGGGCTCTTTGTCGTGGTTCCAGACTCAGCCTGTGCCCCTCACCTGGCACCAGGGGCAAATTGTCTTTGGCTGCTGCTTTTCCAGGCTGCTGAGGGGCTGAGTGACAGTGCTGTAGGAAAGGAGAACCACAGCTTGTGTGGCACGAGACATGGCTTGGAGGGGCTTTTGGGGTGGGTCTGACACTGGGACAGAATCATAGAATGGTTTGGGTTGGAAGGCACCTTAAAGCTCACCTGGTTCCACCCCCTGCCATGGGCAGGGACACCTTCCTCTAGACCAGGCTACTCAGAAGTCCCATCCAATCTGGCTTTGGACACTTCCAGGATTGGAGGAGCCAAAGCTTCTCTGGGCAATGGATTCCAGTGTCTCACCACAGTCATGGTAAAGAAATTCTTCCTACTGTCAAATCTGTCAGTTTGAAGCCATTCTCTCTTGTCCTGTCCCTCCAGGTCCTTGTCCAAGGTCCCTCTTCAGCTCTCTTATATCCCCTTTAGGTACTGGAACGTGTTATAAAGTCTACTTAGAGCATTCTCTGGAAGAGAAGGCTCTTTTCTTTCTTTCTCTCTAAAATCACATCCTTTTCTGGTCCTGGCTCCTTCCAAAGGGGCTCTGGAGCATTGCATACCTGGGGCAACTGAAGCAACATCTGCAAGTGAATGAAATACAACTGCAGCTCTTTATCCAGCTCTGAGCAAGAGCAGAAATTCCTCCTGGGGTGAGAAGTGGGACAGGTCTTGGTCTGTGTTTGAAGCTCACTAACACAGTGACTGTTGTCATTGCTCATGTGGAATGAATAAGCCCCGCTGTGTGAGTTTTGTAGCTGAAGAATGAAGGAAAGTGCCCATAAAATGGGGCCCAAACCCCCTGACCTTGGCTGTCTGGCTCCCTGGATATGTGGGTCCCTCCCCTCTGGCAGTTGAAGTCCAGAAAAAATAAAATAAAATAAAAATATTTTTCAGTCACGTTTATGCTGCAAGTTAAACTTAAATAGTGAACTTTAAAGAGACAAAAATCACATTTTTTAGGAGATAAACTATTTGCCAAATCACTGTTTAATTGCCTAATCCCTGCAGAGCATGGCAAGGGAGAACATCTGTGCAACTTGCACCAAGTCATACCCTGCAGAGCAGAGAGGAGAGAGGATACCTCCTGGGTTTACAGACTCCAAACATGGGATAATCATTCTACTACCAAAGCTGTTCTTCCAGCTGGGAATTACCTTTCCAGTCAACAATAATGAGAATCCAATAGGAAGGTCTAAATAAACCCCAGACTCAGCAGCCCTCCCGTGGGAGCTCCCAAACAGTGTTTTGGCTCCTGGAGCCCACTCTGATGGGTTTTATGCACTTGTCTTCAGAAGAACACCTCCAGATCCTTGTCTGGTCTGTGTGGGTTCAGCAGATCCTTCTCAGGGTCTTAAACCTGTGTGTCTGTGCACTGACCCAAGGTTTGCCCACTGCCTAAAACCTTTGGGACCAAGAAATTAGGCCGGGTGTGCCAATGCACCCCAAGGCAGATCAGGTTCCTTGCAAGCTTCGAGCATACAGTCCTGGACCTTACAATCATTTTTGGATGGGAGTTTCTCACATTCCACCATTTCTGCAGGAGAAAATTGTTTGTCAATGGGGAAGGAAAGTCCCTTGAGGAGTCACCTTTGTGCCTGTGCAGACCTGTACACCTCCAGGGATACCCTGGCCCATCAGGAGCAGCCTGGGAGTGGCTACTGATAACAGCAGGAAGGTTGTCCTGCCTGTCCCTGAGCACCTCTTCCAGCAGGATGGTTGCACTGTTTCCATGAGAGCCTGGCTGAAGGAGAGCAGGGACTGCAGACCAGCATGGCCCTGCAGGGCACCGAGGGGGATTCAGCCCCGGCCCCACGGTGAAGCTCTGTGTGCACACCATGTCAGAGCCTTGCTGTGGTGTTTGGAGGATCCTGGATTATCCCTGCAGTCCAGCCTTGCTGCCCCACGGGGTTGGGCAACAGCTGGCAGGGGCCAGGGGATTTCACAACCCTCCCTTGCACAATCCCTGCTGCTTGGGGAGTGTTTGTCTGTGAACAGGCCGGACAGATTGACATTGCATAACCCAGCCTGAGCTACTTTGGACTCTTTCATTAGATTTCTATGGGGTTTTTTTTGCTTTTCCTTATCATTTTTCCTCTTTCCTTTTCTCTTTTTCTACTTAAGCAACCCTGGCACAGCCTGGCTATGTTGGCTCCATCCTGCCCCAGCCTCACCCTCCAAACCTGCTCCCTTCTCAGGGCAGTTTCTTTCCATGCCTGCTGGTGATTGCTTGCAGCTGAAGAGTTTTTTGGGGTGTCCCTGTTCTGCCATGATTTGGCACAAAGGTCTGCAAGGGTCAGTCTGCCACTGATGGCCAGGGTTGTCTCCATGCTGTGAAAGCTGAACCTGCAAAGAGGCCTAAAACCCATCCTGTGCTGTGCCCACTGCAAAATGCAAGGAGAAATCGTGGAGATTTCCTGGGGAAGCCAAGAGTGCAAACACGGTGCTGAGCTTGGAGGTTTTTGTTTAGTTTTGTTTTTATGATCTTCACACCCTTAGATGAAAGGCTGGGCTGGAAATGGGAAAAATGTTGTCTCACCAAACCTCTTCCATAACCTGAGCCACAGCAAGGGACACAGCAAGTGCCTTTGTTGCTGAAATGGCAGCTGATTTGAGGACAGAAGTAGCCCAGTTGAGGGAGGAGGGGTTGAGGCAGAGGACAAATGGACAGGAAAAGGGATTGAAAAAAAAATGTCCTTATCACCGAGTTCTCTGTTTTCTCTTGGTGCAGAGGACAAGGTATTTACCACACAGCTATTGTTCCCCGAGATTCCTGCAGGATAGGAGCACATCCATATTCATACTTGGGGACAGTCACATACACCTTCTATGTCTGTAATGGCTCCTCATCACAATATTTAAATACCCGTTGCACTATCGCTGTTAGATCTGGGTGAATAATCCACAATGAATAATGTATCCAACGAATCCCTCCCTGCTAATTGTGGAATATTCACGAGCAGATGGCAATTGCGGGCAGGTTTTTTTCACATTTCTTTTTATTCTGCTCGGGACGGAGGTTTGCTGTAAGTAGGTGATATTTGAAATTCAAGCTGTGTTTCTCAGTCGCGATTGGCCGGTTGTGACATGATGGTGTCCCTCTTCCCCGCATTGGCCGAGCGTACAAAGTACTTTGGATACAAATACTCGCATGTGCAAATTTAAAATTCCGTCTCCATGGTTACTCATGCATGCAGCTTTGAACTTCACTTTCCTCCGACATTTGTGCTGGTAAAACTCATTCAGTCGCAGGTTTGTGGCAAGTGAATACAAAAGCTGCATGAAACTATATTTGCATGCTCTAGTACAGATGATTCCTCTCCGAAAACTCAGCCTGGATATTCACTGGGCTTTTCTGCCACCTTTTCTCCTGCTTTCACGGGTCTCAGCCTACAGGAATGTTCTTTCCCGTGATTATCAGCCTTTGTGAGTCCAGGTTTAGCATCACAAATACAGGTACAGCTGGGTGAAATTCTCTCTGCAGGTAGATGCAAACAACGAGTTCTGTACTGGGCAAAGGAAGGTGTTTATTTTTCTTGTAATTGAAATCTCAATTGATTTTGCGAAATCAGGTTTCTCTTCTTCCAGTTAATCCCGTGTCATTCAGAAATAACATGGCATTAGGACATGCTCATCTTTGTTTTGAAGCGGTGATGGAGAGGAGAGAAGGGGAAGTAGCAGGAGTTTTAAAGCCAGGGTAGCTGGAAGGAGCTGAGCTGATGGGAAAGAAGTGTTTTGGATTTGAAAAGAGCAAAGGTGTCAAAGTCAGAGTGAAAAGCCCTACTGTAGGTGAGTCACGAGGGGGTGTGTCTGTCCTTTTTGAGATCCCAATGCATACCTTTACGTGCTGATAAAAGAATACCTGTTCTGCATTATTTTCCCGAAACGCATTCCCTTACTGTGAGAAGCACTGACTTACCAAAAACTCCCCCATCCCTCCCGCTCTTGGACAGTTTAATAAAAGTTTTGTCTTGTTTCCCTGGCTATCACGTGTCTTGTGCAATATTTCTGTAGCCTCTGGAAAAACATATAAGAGAGAGCAAAGGTTAACCACGATTTATGTCCAGGGTTTGTGCTGCTCTGTGGGAGCAGCGTGGTGGGGCGCACGCCTGGCTGGCTGCGGGTGCCTGCTGTGCTTCCAGCAGCATCCCGGGACACAAAACGCGGGAGAAAGCAGCGTGCCTTTCACCGGCAACCAATAACCAGCCTTTCATTAGCATGTCGTGCTGCGTTTCGGACCCGGAGCACATTAAAGCGCTGGCTGCAGGGCCGGGCTGTGCTGAGCCCCCCGGTCCCCCCGGGCTCGTCCCGCAGCTCTGGGGTTGTGCCTGGAGGCGTCACCGCCTTCGGTCCCGCTCCACAGCAACAGGTCGGGGAATGGGAGGGTGAGGGGGGACAGGGAAAGCACAACGTGCTCCATGTCTCAGCTGGGAAAGAGATCAAAGCCCTCTCTTCCCGAGCTGGGGGGAGTGGGAAGGCAGCGGATGTTCAGACAAATATTCGCACCTGGGAGTATTCTCATCACGCTCCGCCGCTGGGAAAACACCCCACTGCCCATGCTCAGAGCCTGACCTTTTTAACTATTCACAGTGCTGCACCAAATGGCTTTAAAGTGCTATCTGCTCTGAAACGGGTGACAAAGCATAACAATGGCCACTTATTCAGCAGATGTGATCTCCAGCCACTCTGTGCCCAGCTGTGTGTATTCAGCCTCTGAGCTGTTGACTTTAGCAAGAAAAGGACTTGCCGTTGCCTTGCAGAGCTTGCCAGGCTGCCCCTTGGGCTCGGTGGTGTTCCCTCATGTGCTGCAGAACTGCTCTCCCATCTGTTCTGAGGCAGGGAGATGGAGGGTGCTCCTGTACGGGGATTTGTTCTGGAGGGTGTTGGGTGGGTGGAGGGATGGACTAGGACACCACAAAGCCAAAGGATCTGGTTTGGTACCTGTGAGTCAGGCACATCTGCTGTGGAGCAGCAAGTGAAGTGCATTTCTGCTTGGGAAGAGGTTGCTGTAACAGTGGAACCAGAGGGTTTTGGTAATAGTTGCTGACAAAAGTGTTGTCAGTTGCCTTGTGGGTTGAAAAGCTCTTTAAACTCCCAGTTGCACAATGTAGGTTTCTCAAGACTTTCCTCAAATTGCCTCGCTGTCACTAAGGGACATGTCTGAGAATTTCAGGGCGAGAGGAAATTCCCTCCGAGAGCCCAGAGATGTTCAGAGGAAAGAGAGTGCTCAGCTCTGGACTTGTACTGCTGCTGTCTCCTTGCTGGCAGAGGGTGAAGTGTCTCTGCCCTTTGTCCAGGATGGCAGGGGAAACAAGTCCCTGCCCTGGGATGTGCCAGGGGCAGAGCAGGAGGAGAAGAGTTTGGAGCATGTCCTTGTGATCTGCCCTCCTTCCTTTCTCCTCTTTCCCTGTGGTGGCATCCTCTGGTGCAGGGGGACAATAGCTTCTCCCTGTTCTGGTGCCCCATCCTCTCCTGGAGCATTCTTGTGACTTCTGCCTGCCCAAAGGCTTTGCAGCATGGGGGTCTCCCCAGGAGCCACTGGGGCTCTCACTCCCTCCTCTTCCTCTGTCCCAGGGTTGGGGCTGAAGGCACAGCCCCGCCGTGCTGCCTTTGTTTCAGAAGGCACTGGCTGCCCTGGCTCTTTCTTCCTTGGGGGCTGCGGGAGGAGGGGCTGCTGCCGGAGCAGATGGTCCCTGTTGGAGGGTTGGGGCCTCCTCGGCTGCAGGTTGAGGGGAAGATCCCCTTTCACCACTCGGCTGGGGGAGGGCTGGCTGCCTCTCACATGGGCAGTTCCCAGCTGAGCGCCTCTAAGGGATTACGCTGCTATTCATCTAATTGAAATTGTATTTGGAGCAAGGAGACAGTATCTCTTTCCTCAGAAGATCTATTATGCATAAACTCTGCACAAAGGCATCCTCCTGCCATGGAAAGGCAGCCCTGCTAGAACTCCAGCTCTGCTGGGACCCCTGACCCCTCCTGCACAGCCCAAAAAGGCCTGTTTGGTGGCTTCTTGTCCCCCCCCTCTTGCATTGTCCTGCTCTGCTCACTGACAGTACCTGGAGATGCACAGCTCACCCTGCACCTCCAGCATGGATCTTCACGTCCTTGGGATGGGGGTTCCCAGCCCTCGTCCCCCTGTCACACCACAGGGTCAGGCTCAGTGCCTGGACACGGTGAGGAAAATTGCAGAATGATCCTGGGCTGCCTGTTTGGGGTTGGACAAGTCACTGGATGCACCTTGCAGAGGACACCTCTCCTGCACATGTGGCTGGGCAGCTGCCTTTATACTCAAACGTCCTTCAGGAGATGCAAACCCATTGGGACACAGGGAATCTGTAAACCAGTGCAATTATCTAAGTGGAGAATGTGGAGGGTAAAAAAAAACAAACCACCCCACCCACGAAGGGTGTATGGCTGAAATCACCTTGCACTCATCCTCCTGAAAGAGCTGCCAGAGTTCATCTGCTACCAGCTGAAGGCTGCAGATAAGAATGAGACCCGTTCCTTTAGGCTCTATGGCAGCAGGAGAACTTATAACTGGAAAAGGAAAATCTTCAGTGAAAAAAAAAAAGAAAGAAAGATCAAATGATTGCCCTTGCCAAGAGCTATGTGAGCACCTGACATGAGGCAGGAGCAAAGCTCTTTGGTAGGGAAGAGTCCTGGTGAGGCCCCTCACATGGCTCTGGCCGGGGGAGCAGAGGCCAGGGTGGGATTTTCCTGACTGTGACAGCCCCCTTGGGACACTGCAAGTGCTGGGAGTGGAGCAGGGGATGGTCCCTTGGCTGCATTGGGGCTGTTTTGGAAGTCCCAGCTGGCTGAGTTCATTTGCAAGCATAATCCTTCTGAGAACAGCTCAAGGAGGGTGCCAGCGGCTCTGCTTGCAGCCCAGGAATGCTGTCCCGTCTGCTCTGGGCTTGTCCTGTCAGCTGTGGATTTGCAACCTGGGCTGGCTTGCTGGGCCAGCTCTGGCAGCCTGGGCTCAGTCTGGAGGTGTGGGAGCTGCTCAGGCCCTCAGTGGCTCCATGGGCAGCAGCTGCTGATGGCAGGGAGGTCCTGAGGCCACAGGCACGGTCCCTGTGGTGGCCCAGACAGGGACAGTGCTGGTCAGGCTGGCAGAGATGCCTTGGCTGTGCTACAAGAGCACTGTGCCAGGTCAGGTTCACAGGAGCACTTGGCTTAAATATCCCCTTTGCTAGCTTGGGGACACCAGCCCTGGCCACCCACCAGCTTCCTCTGGGCTTGAGAGTCCTGTGTCTCCACTCACAGGCAGAAAGGAAGATCAAAGCCCCCCAGCCCTGAGGGCACAGGGGATGGAGCATACCTTGTCTACAGCTCTCAGCTGCTCTCTGCTCTTCTGATGGGGCAACCTGAGTTGGGCCACTGTTAACTGTTGCTCTTCTGCCCTTAAAAAGCAGGGAGGGAGGACCATGATGTCTTTCCATGAGCCTCAATATCCTGGTGCATCCTGTGAGACAGCTCCTTCCTCATGGCCCCTTCCTGTCTCTCCTCCAGTGAACACCCTTCCTCTCTGATATTCCTACCCATCTTCTTCCAGGATGTTAGAGAATCACAGAATGGTTTAGGTTGGAAGGAATCTTAAAGAGCATCTTTATCCACCCCCTGCTATGGGCAGGGACACCTTCCACTAGCCCAGGTTGCTCCAGGCCCTGTCCAACCTGGCCTTGGACACTTCCAGGGATCCAGGGGCAGCCACATCTTCTCTGAGCAGCCTGTGCCAAGGCCTGCCCACCCTCACAGGGAAGGATTTCTTTCTAATATCGAGTCTAAATCTACCCTCCTTCAGCCTAAGGCCATTCCCCCTTGTTCCATCCTTCTTATCCTCTCCCTGTGACAGGAGAGCTGATACAACTTTCCTGCCTTATGGGGCACCACATTCCTTCTGATGCTGATCTGGGGTACTTGGGACAGGTTGGGGGCTCTTGTGTGTGCAGTTCCCAGCGCATCCAGAACAGCCCAGAACAGCCTTGGTTCCCTGTGGGTGCCTTGTGGGGTTCAGGCACCAAGAGGGAGGACTGAAGTGCACAGTGCTGTGTCCAAGCAGTGTCTGGTGCTGCTGAGGGATGAGATTCGAGTGATGTGGTTTTGTGCTGCTGGAGCCCCTTTCCAGCAGGGAAACTTGGGAAAGGGCTCCAGCATGGTACTTTCCTCAGACTCTTCTGTGGTGCAATGGGAATCTTTGTGGTCTCCCCTAGCCTGTTCTGTTCTCTCCTTTCTTTGCTTTCACCTTTTGTTGTTATTTTTTGAAGTGTTTCTCCATGTGGCTGGGTGGTTACCTGGAGCTTGAAATTCCTTGATCCACTCGGGTCTTCTGCTTTTGGCCTTGTAGGTAGAAACCCTTAGGAGCTTGTCTGGGACAGGCTGGAATAATCCTAAACATGGATACATTATACACCCTGAGGGAAGACCTGCATGAGCTGGGAGAGTGGGCTCACAGGAACCTCAGGAAGCTCAGCAAAGACAAATGGGAGGTCTTGCACCTGGGAAAACATAATCCAGGAGTGCAGCACAGGGTGGGATCAGCCTGGCTGGGGAGCAGCTCTGTGGAAGGGGCCCTGGGGTGCAGGTGGACACTGAGCTCAGTGTGAGTGACCAGTGTGCTACTGCAGCTGAGAGCCAGCGGGATGCTGGGCTGCATCAGCAAGGGCATCATCAACAGAGAGAAGTCATTGTCTCACTCTGTTCAGCACTTGTCAGGCCACACCTGGAATACTCTGCAGAGTTTTGGTCCCCACTTCCCAAGAGGGAACTGGACAGGCTGGAGGAGGTCCAGGGAAGTGCCACAAAGAGGATCCAAGGGCTGGGAAGCTGCTGTAATAGGAAAGGCTGCAACACCTGGGTTTGTTCAGTCTCGAGAAAAGAAGGCTTCAGAGAGACATTTTCACCATCTTCCATTATTTAAAGGGTGGCTACAAAGAAGATGGACACCCCCTTCTTGCAAGGAGTCTCATAGAAAAGATGAGGGGCGATAGGTGCAAGATACTCTTGGGGAGGTTCTGACTGGACATACAAGGAAAATTTTTGACAGTAACAAAAACTGCAGGAAAGTGGTGGATTCCCCAACTTTGGAGACTTTTAAGATTCAATGGGTGCTGGGCCATCTTGTCTAGACCTTGCCTTTGCCAAGAAAGGTTGGACCAGATGATCCTTGAGGTCCTTTTAATCTGTTTTTCTAGGATTCTGTGATATCAGTTGGGAGAGGAGATGTCACACAGAAAAAGCCCCCATCTAATCAACAGGCTGTATATGAGCTTCCAGAGCCTTTTCTGGACGTAGGTTTTGTGCCAGATCTCATCCTTTTTCAGGCAAACTCCCTTTTGTCCATGCATGTGTCCAACTGAACATGAAGGCCATTCAGTCTTAAAGCTGCAGGGCCCCACCAAAATATCACGAAGAAAATGTGGGATTATTTCAGGAACCTCCTGAAGTGGTGAGATTCCAAAGGGAATGTCCTGGCAAACAAGATGGTTGTGTGATAGACTCACTTGATGCCCCACATCCCTCTGCAGAGAGGATGAATGGCTAAATTCAGCTTTTAATGCTGATGCTGAAGCTTTCCAAGGAGTTGGCAAGAGGGGAGCATGTTGTAGTTGTGTGTGAAACAGTGCAATGAGAAACCCAAACCTGCTGTGCTTTTAGGGGGTTCTGTAACGCTGTGTCAGCAATTTGGAATTCAGCTCAGGCTCTGGAGATTTGTAACAAAAACTTAAAATTGCCCTGACTGGAGATGTCTGGGCGTGAAAGCAGCAGGATAAACAGCAAGAGGGGAAGGGTTAAAGGAATGGCATGTGCTGATCTGCCTGATCAGCAGGTCAGGAGAGCAGAGCAATTGGCATGCAGCTTCTCAGGACAACTGGAGCAGTAAAACAAAGGATGGCCTAAAACAAAGGAGAGATCACACCCCAAAGGAGCCCAACCAGCTGAGTAAATCAGCTGCTCCTCATGACTCACAGGCAGGACAGGGTGAAGAGGCAAAAGATCACAATCATTGTCTGTTCCCACAGGGTACAAGAACCATGCCTGAGATCCAGGGCACAGTCACCCACCTGAGGAGAATCCAGGAGTGATGAGGAACTGGGAGCTGCTGTCCCTCATTTCCTGTGTCACCACAATGGTTGTGTCACCACCAGGCTGCCTGGGCACACACAGCTTGGTGCTTGTAGGTGAGCACGAAAGCATGAGTGAGTGAACTTCGTCAAAAAATAAAAACAGCTTTCCCCTTTTGTGGTGATCCTGGGCTGAGTTTTCTGCTGCAATTGGAATTTTTGCATTCTCCCGTGACTTCCATGGCCATTTGTCTTTGTGGTTGTTTCCATTTGTGTTTCTTTGGAGGAGCCAGGTGACCACCCCTGTCCTGGGGATGCTGCTGGAGTCTGACTTGTGGGAGACAGAGAGGGTGTGGATAATGAGCCCACGTGCAGGTGGGGTGCATCGGGGGTTAGTACAGCTAAAACCCCAGGGCTTTGCAAACTGCTCACACCTGTGCAGATGGCAGCCCAGCCTGACTGAGCCTCCCAGTGCCAGCTCTGGAGTGCTGGGCTGGCTCTGGGCAGCCCCAAATCCCAGCCATGTCCTCCAGCACCTCAGCCAGCAGGAGGGTTCACAAAGCACTTCTGCAGTGAGGGTGTTTTCCCGTGGGTGCTCAGGTCAGAGCCGGTAACCAGGACCCTGTGGGCACAGAGATTAAATGGTTTGTGGCCAGTTTGAGCTGCCAGGCCTTCCTGTAATAAACCCCTGCATGTGCATAGGTAAGGCAGGATCCAGCTGTGCACCTGACTGTCCTGCTGGCACACGGTGGGGTTGGGTACTTGTCTGAGGGCTGGAGTGTGTGTGGGGGTGTCTCACAGAGCCAATCCACCTGCAGCATCACTCTGCTCTCACTGCTGGGGGTGTGCAGGGAACTTCCCCGATTTGCCCCTTTGATCTTGTCCCCCAAGCTCTCAGGCTGCTGGGGTGACTGGTGCATCTCCCTGCAGCCCAAGGCACCTCTGTGCCCTCTCTACTCTGAGACAACCCTTGTCCACCTGCAATCTCCCTGCACTTTTGCCACCTTGACATTAACAAGTGTTACAGTAGTTACGTGCCTATTGCTGTTTGGGTTGTTTCACCCAGACCTGCCACGAGTCCCTGGCTCTGATGTTATTATCCAGATACAATGTGATTTACTTACACATCAGTAGTCTCCACATCACAAAAAGGAGTTTCAGTTTCCTGCTGGGTTTTAAACACAGCTCAATGACAGTTTAAAGAGTGCACAAACATAGGCTCTGTTTTTCTAAATGCACCTGCCCCAGCTTGTAGTGACACACCAGGCACAAAAAAAAATATTTGGTACGAGCTGTGTCCTCACTGTCCTCTTTCTGTGACCAAAATCTTCCCTTTATTACACATTTATTTAACATTTTGTGTTCTATGCAATGCTTGAAGTAGGGGAAAGGGCAAGACAGCAAGAGTTGTAGCAGGAACAGCAGTGCTGTTGCACTGAGCCAGGCAGTCCTCTCTGCAGTGGAGATGAATCTTGAGGAGTGCTTAGAGCTGTTTGAAATCAAATTTAGATTTTTTTTTTTATTTTTGGTGAAGTGTGGTATGGACAATGGCATCAATGTCCTTCTATAACTGCTGGAATCTTTTCTATCCCATGGAAAACACCCCAAAGTGCTGATCCTTGGCTTCTCACTGAGGGGTACCTTGCATGGGTTTTCTCGGTACAGCACAAGCTGCATCTTCTCTAATCTGCTGGGTCACACAGCTAGCAGCTTAGTTCAGCTCAGCCCTCTTCCCCCAGTCTGACCTCACGACCTTCTGCTGACCCAGATGCTCTTCCAGTGCCACTGTCACCTGCCCCTGTCTCCAGATCCCCTCAGACACGAGGGGGTCTCTGCCTTCCACCCAAATGTGCCAGCCGCTCCCAGGGGTGTCTGCACCGAGGGTGCTGCTGGTGTTTTCTTTGTGTCTGGATTCTCCACTGTCAGTCACAAACTGCCACAGAGCAATGTCACCTGCTGAGGTTCCTGCAGCTGTGTCCAAGTGCAGGGCTTGATCTTGTCTGGTTTGTCTGATGCTGTGCAGCTGAGCAGTTCCACCCATGCTGCTGATGTTCCCCTCTGTCTATTGATGACTTGCAGAGACAGGAAAATAATGTGCTACTTCCTGGCTTGGTCTTCCCCTTTCCTTTTCACTGTGCAGTCCTGAGATTTACCTGCATGGGAGAGCTGAGCACTCTTGCTGAGCAAAGCAAATGTTCCCTACCAGTGAGGAAAGGAAGGGACATGTCAAACCCATCCCATCAGCCAGTGCAGTGAGGGGCACTATGAGCAGCAGGGATAGTTTATTCCAGAGAGGATGATGAAAAATGCAGTTATTTTACATTTATGGCTTTGGGGTCTCAGTGATAGAAGTTCTACATCTGCACCCAGAAATGGTTAAGAGGATCCCTGGTGCCCCCAGTCACCAGAGCAGGCGATGTGAGATGATTGTGGTGGGTAAGGCACAGCCACCTGCCTCTCCTTGTGAGACCAGAGGACTTTGTGAGCACCAACCAGGTGGGAATGATCTGGGATCACTTGGTGCTGGACACTGTGTTGGGGCCTGAAGAGCTTGTTGTCCAGGTCTGCATCTCCCAGTCTGGAGATCACTGGGTGCCAGACACCACTTTTGGGCTTCTTGGGTGTCAGCATTGCAAGGTCAGCTCTGTAGCCTCAAAGGAGACACAAGCTGTTTTTTTACCTGCTGTTATCACCCTCTGATTAAAAACATTTGGTTTATTAGTTTCATTTTTACGTGGAATGCAGTGCTCAGTGCTCTCTGCAGTTTCATACCCTCTGTAGACAGAGCTAACTGAACCAGGAGCTGCACAGAACAAACTGCTCTGGGCTCTGCATCTTTCATAGCATCACAGGATCACTTAGTTTGGAAAAGACCTCAAACACCACTGAGTCCAACCATTAGCCTGTTGCTCTCAGCCACTATCCCAGCAGCGGTCTGGCTTTCTTACCTGGAGATGCTGTTGGGTGCCTTTTAAGCTCTTGCTGTGGTTTATTTTCCTCGGAAGGCGAGGATTTGAGGGATGTGGCTCTCGGTGGGTGTCAGAGCTGTGACTGCTCAGCATCATGCACAGAACTTGTCTGCCCAGCTCCAGCTGACCAATGCCTCCTTTCCCCTGGGTCAACACCTGGGAGTGTTTAAAATCTCCCTGTGGAGCTCCAGCAAAGAGATGGGGAATGAACCCTTCTCTGCAGGAGCTGGCAGGCTGGAGTTGAAGACCCTGACACCCAGTGCATCCCTGTCTGCTTTGTTTTGAATTGAGTTAGACAAGGGCAGCAGTGCACTGCTCTGCCTGCCTGGCACAGACACTGCCCCCGGGGACAGCTCTCCTGCTGGGATATCTGCCTTGCCAAACACAGTCCCTGCAGACTTGGAGGGATCCCAGCAGTCAGGATGGAGAGTTTTCCAGCAAAGGATATCAAAACCAGGGCAACAGTCACGGTGTCTCAGATACCAGGTAACCTTGCCAGGGGAATTTCTGAAGCATGTCTGCAGGGGGGGGGTTGGCAGGGAAGTTAACTGGGTTTCTGGGATAGCTTGGAAATGTTGCTCTAAATGTGTTGCACTGGCCTGTTTTTCCTAAGAAGCAATTCACCCCTGAGTTGTGAAATGAGTGTGGAAACAACTGTAGGCTGCAAACAGAAAATGCAATAGGAAGGGGTCAACAAGGGGGATCCAAGGAGAATGATGTGGAATTGGCAGGAGGAGCAGGAGATGGGGGCAGTGGGGGATGCCAGAGACACGGCCCTTCAACGAGGGGGATTTTGGCTCCATCTGCCCCCCACACTGTGCACTGTCCAGGGAGACATGGGAGGAACACAGGATGTCAATGTTCCCTGCCTCCACTGCTTCCTCTTGGTGCTTCAGCTTGCTACACTTTGCCTGTCCCCTTCTGCCACCCCCTCCTCTGAGGGCTCCTCTGGTCTGCAGAGTGCTCGGTGTCTGAGAACAGGAGCAGGAACCGGCCCTGCTGTTTGCAGAGCCAGGACTTCCAAGGAACAAACCCTGGAGAGGGGAAAGACCCAGAAACTGTGTTTGCATGAGTCAAAAAGAGAGGAAAAGGAAATCTTATGAGTCACCAAAGCCTCTGGCCTCTGCAGACCACAGCTACCAAATCCATAGGTGTGCCTCTTGAATCCTTCCTTGTTCCTTTCCAATCCATCCCTGTGCCTTTCTCTTACCTTGCCCATCTTCATTCCCATTGGTGACTTGTTTTTTCAAAAGGCCTTGACAAGTGATTTAGATAAGCAAAAATCAGCTGATTTTCACTAGCTGTCATTTCCCACCCCATGGTTCATGAGTATCTGAAACCATTTTCTGTTTGAATTAGAGCAAATTGTTGAAAATTTAATGGAAGAGGTCCTTTAAAAATATTTGGTTTCATTGAAATGAATATAAATATTTCACTTGAATAATTTATAAATATTTTATCCTCTTCCAGTCTTTTAAAAAAATCTTTTAAAGTATCAATTGTCAAAAAGGCCTAAACAAAAAGTGATTTTTTTACTATAGAATGGTTTAGTTTTTTAAGACAATGGATAATTTTTCTTAAAAATAGCCTACCTTTTGTTCTGAATGAAGCTTGGGTTGTTGCCCCCTCCAGCAATTGCAATTTCTGTTCATGCCCATTTGCTACAACACATTTCAGCTGGGCAGCTTCTGGCCAGGTTCAGTGCAGACTCTTGGGATGACTCCTGGATTATTGTTGTTTATGATGAGATTGATTGTTAAACTACAGTGTCCCTGCTGGCCGGGAGGAGAGGGAAGCTTTGCTGTGAGAGCCTGATGGCCTGCAAACAGAGGATGCTGATGGTGTACAAACACTGCTGCTTGTCCCAGAACCCAGTGACACAGGTGGGACAGCTCTGTGTGCATCCAGCACAGCCAGGCCTGGCTGGGGGATGTCAGCAGCCACTTGTAGTTGAGTGAGACATTTCCCAGGAGACAGTCCCATCCTGGCTGCAGAGGGAAGGACCTTCCTGTGACTGTTTTCCCTCCCTGTGAGCTCTCAGCCAGCCCAGCGTCCCTGGCACACTGGGAAGAGCTCAGCCACTCTTCTCATGCTACACCATCTCAGCAGCTCCAGTTTTGCCAGAGAGAATAAATGGAGAACTGAAGGGTGCCCATGCACTTGGGAGTGACAGCAGATGGGGTGACTGTGCTCTTGTTGAGGGGGAGAGTTTAACTCTTCTCTCTGCAGCATTGTTGCAGTGAGAATGTTGCTGAGCTTCTGCAGGCAGCTCCCAACATTTCCTGCAGCCACGTGGGAGCTGTGTCTGTACCAGCTTCCAGTCTTGGCCTGCTTACATGGCCATGGTTCCAGCTGCAAGAGATGCAGTTTCCCCCTTGGGTCTGAGAACAGGCCTTGGTGTTGGCTCCTGGAGGTCAGAGCCCTGGCCTTCCTGCCTTATCCTGTGGATTGCAGCTTTTCCTTCTCTTTGGTCATTTGTTGGTTGTATCTGGCAGCAAGCAGGACACTGTTGTCCATTTCCCAGTGGGGATCCAAACATTTCCACTGGCAAAGGTAATGCCCATGGTGCCCCTGCTGCAGCTCTCTGTTGCCCTCGGGCTGAGCTCACCATGGTGAGTGAGTTTTGCCACTGCTTGTCCATCACAACAGCTTCTCCAGCTGGAGGAGTCCTGCATTTGGTCCTCACAACTATTCTTTCTTGCTAAATGCCAGCAACAGGAGAAAATGAGATCAAAGTTGTAGGAATTAGGGGAGCAGATGAAGGCCACTGTGGCAATGGAGGCAAAGGCAGGGCATGGCCACCGTGTGTCCTGGCACTGAAACCTGGTGCAGGTCACACTGGGTGTGAGGTTCATTTAGGAAAGTGAGTTTCTGGGAGCATCCCCACACAGGGAGTGCAGGATACAGTCCATGTCTCCCTCACCAGGTACCTCTGTTTGGTCTGGCCAACAATGCAGATGCCCCATATTCTCCTGTGACCATTGGAGTTCAAGAATGCCCTGACACGAGCCTTGGAGATTCCTGCACTAACCCAGTGACCTCTGTGCCCATCCTGTCTTGGTTGTTTCGTGGTTCAGGGATGACTCAGGCAGACCCTCTGGGCTTTTTTTCATCTGGGATGGGACAGACACAACTTTAATTAGCATAAAACATCTTGACACATTGGAGGGGCTGTGAAAGGGAACATATCCAGAAAGGAAGACACTGTGGACAGTTAGCCAGGACATGCAGTCCTCACCCCTCTGCCATGCTGGTTGGAAGCTGGATCCTCACCGTGGGGAGCCATAAAGACATCTGGCTCCTTTGAGACATCTGGCTCCTTTGGTTTTTTTACTGGGTGCAGTGCCCAGTGTTCACCAGAGGACAGAGTCTTTTGGCTTTGGATGAGGATAAGACCAGCAGGTTGGGATTCAATACTCAGCTCCCCACCACAGCTGCCCACAGCCAACCACAGGCTCACTGCTCTTGCTCCAAGGCTCTGCTCCTCCCCTGGATGAATTTAGACCCTCACATGACTGCCTGATGCTGCAGAGTGCCAGGACTCACTTCTGTTATCAGCCAAACTGAGAAGTAGTTTTACAGTAATACAATGACCTCACAGATCTGCTGAGGAAAGGTAAATGGGTTGTGCCCGTTTTCTGCTTCCTTAAAAAGCCTGGCTAGTGTGGCTTCCTGGTTTTTCACATTTGAAGGTCACATCTGACATTTCTTGGTTTTCCTGTAGGACTTGTTAGAGGTCCCACAGGCAGAAAATGAGCTTCATCTGAGGAGCATTGAAACTCAGAGGAACTAACCCTTTCTCCCAGCTGTTTATTTAGTCACTGAGTGAAGCAAACAATGACTGACATGTTTAACCATTTCGTCAAAACTTAAGCAATAGAACTGTGTTGTCTTGGTGCATCTGATGCTACAAAACCACCTGCTCTTTCTCATCCAAGAATTCAGCAAGTTAAATGTACAAGCTTTGACTTTCTGATGCGAAAGGAAAACAAACAAGCCTTTAGTTTACCCCTCAGGAAAACAAATGGTCTTTTGTTATTTCAGCGTGGCCCTCTGGCCAGCTCAAGATTGGAAATCCAGAGTTAGCATTAAAAAAAAAATCCCAGGCATGGATTTTGCAATCTTGTAAAAGCACTACAATCCCTACCAAGAAAGAAAAGCAATGAGTGAAAAGTCTTTTACCATCACTTATGCCAACTCCTTCCCTTCTTCCCTGGGTAGTCTTTGCTTGGCTACTTGGCATTCCCTCAGAAGAGATTCTGGAAGAGATGGGGAGCTATCTGTACCCACACCATGAGGCATCTCTGTTCTGCTTCCTTTCTCCATCTTTGCATGTTCCTGCAGCTGAAGAGGACAAAACTTCTCTCCAGGATCAGACCATGCCCATGGCAGGTGGATGAGGCCGAGTGGGGGACAGGGCAGGTGGAAGAGATGCTTCATGGTTAAGATGTAGAAGAAAAGGCAGGAGAGGTGGTCAGAGAGCACAGCACAGAAAACCCTTCCCCTGGGCCAGGAGTGCCTGCCCATCCCTGGGTTCAACAGCTCACCAGGGAGTGACTCACCAGAGCAGGGCTGGGACCTGCAGAGGTGCCAGCTCCGCTCCCTGTCCTGCCCCTCCTGCCCCCTGATCCCTCCTGTGGGGCCTGTTCTCCCTGCAAGTCCCACACTGTGGCCACGAGCACTCCAGGGACAAATTCTGAATGGACTTGGCCTGGGAGCAAGTCAGAGAGAGCCACAAGGGAGAGGAAAACTCCCTGGGAACTTCCCCATGGTGTGAGAGTGGGCTGGGACTGATGGCCTTTGGATAGCACAGGGAATCTGTTTGTCTTCTAAGAGTGTGAGGAGCAATGTGGTCCCTCCTGGGCTCTACAGCAGTTTAGAAATGCTGCAGATCCCTGAAGAAGATCATCTGAACAGCCTAGGACATTCTGGGCTCTGAACAGGGAAATGGGGAAGAGGTTTGCATTCCCTTGGCAGGTGAAAATCCATTTGGTGTGACCTGGAACCAGGCTGGGGTGCTTGGGGCAGAACGTTTGCACATCCAGCCCCCTTTGCCCCTCAGGCTGTTGGTTTAGGCTCGTGCACATCGTGTGGGGCTGGGGCAGCCACGAGCAGGGTCCCACTGAGTCCTGCTCTGGCCACCCAGTTCCCTTCCAGTGTGAGCTGTGGGACTTCCTTGCAGAAAGCTCCTGGAGGGAAGGCTAGCACTGGCATTTGGCACAACTTTGTTCCTTGCTTGTTGTCTCAGTGTGACACTGTGCCAGTGCCCAGAGTGCAGTGCTGATTGCTCTCTTCTGTGTGTGCCCTTGTGCTTGGGACCGTCCCTGGAGCCTGCTGGCTGCACCCTCCCTGCCCCCACAGTCCAAAGAGAAGCACGAGGTGATGCCACCCATTTGCTGGGTAGATGCTACCGTGCCCTCCCCTTGGGCTGCCTGGTAAATCCCAGAGGAGAGGTAATGAAGCAAGGCAGATCCTGGCAGGCTCTGGACCGTGTCTGTGCTCAGTCAATGCATTCAACAGTGTTCCTTCCACCTCTTTCTCTGGCACCTGAGTCCTGACACTGCTCAATCCCCACATCCTGTACCCTTCTGGCCAAAGATTGGGAATGTGCCCAGGCTGTGTGGATCTGTGTGGATCTGTGTGGATCTGTGTGGATCTGTGTGGATCTGTGTGTTCATGCACAGGTTATTCCATCTCTGGCAGGGCACCTTTCTCTCCCCATAGTGGCTTTGCATGACCAGTGTCTTTCCATGAGAGGTGTCATAGTGCCATTTCCAAAATGTCTTTGGGGCACATTTGCAAAGCATAAAGTACCTCTGAAAGCGAGGTGTCCCTGTCCTTTTAATGCTCCCAGTGTCACAGTGCTAGAGCTGGGTCACAGCCACCTCCCAAGGAATAGATGACCTGAAAGCTGTCCTCAATCCATCAGATCCCTCGAATTAAGTCCTGCAAAAGGAGACCAGTAACAAGGCCAAGGAAGGGACATGATGTTGTGCAAATATTACAGGCTTATCTACTTATCTGGATTATGCAACAGGCCTAAAAGTGCTTCCATCCTGTGAACTTCTTTAATGTGTCTTCTGAGCTTGTAGGAGGTGTTACAACACTTTGGCTCCCTCCACTCCAGGGCTGAGGCATGTACTGGGAAAATTCTTGACTTACCTGCTAGCTCCCAGACAGATGCCATCAGCACCTCTTGCTCAACCCTCACACAGCACTGGCTCGTGGGTCAGAGTGTGACTTTCCTGCTTCCCAGGAACCAAGGGAGAAAGCAGAGCCTGTGCTTCCAGGAGAGGGTTGGGACACACGCTTGCCCCGACCTCCTCTGCTGGTGGAGGGAGGACAGGCCACAGGGTCGTTCTGTCTCGTGTTCCCAAGGTGCATGTCTGACAGTTCTGCCATCAGTGAGCCCAGCAGGATGGCTGTCCTGGGACTGCCTGGATCAGGAGCTGGAACTCCAGAGCATTGGGGTCTGCAAAGCCATTTATGCCACATGGCACAAGCGCAGAGACCCATTTTGCTCTACCTGTTGCATCTGTGGAGGCAGTTGGTGGGGGGGGACTCCTTGAAAGGCAAGGAAAAGGGGCTGGACTCATAGAAATCACCAACCCTCCCCTTTCCTCAGGCATTCTCAATAGGGGAGGGGATAATTGTGTGGATGCCACGGGACATGGCCTGGTGCAGCATTTCGGGGGGGGGGGATTTGCTGCAGTAGCTGGAGCTGTCCTGTCCCTTGAGCTGTCCTGTCCATTGTCCTGATGGGGCAGAGCCACTTTCAGAGCACCTACACAAAATGATTTGCCTCCCTCCTGCTCTGCCCCTGTGGTTTGTCCCGTGATGTCCCCCCTGGGATGTGGCTGTGAGAAAGCCCCACTGTCCATCCCTGGGGATATGTAACCCCCAACCCACCCTGCCCCCAGTGCTGTGCAGGGCCTCACCCATGGGCAGGGATGCAGAGCTGGACCATCACATCACAGAATCATAGAATCATAGAATAGACTGGGTTGGAAAAGACCTCCAAGATCATCGAGTCCAACCCCTGATCCAACTCCAGTTACTATATCATGGCACTAAGGGCCATGTCCAATCTCTGTTTAAAAACCTCCAGGGATGGTGAATCCACCACCTCTCTGGGCAGGCTGTTCCAATGCCTGATTACCCTCTCTGTAAAGAATTTCTTCCTAAGATCTAACCTAAACCTCCCCTGGCAGAGCTTGAGCCCATGTCCCCTTGTCCTATTGTTGGTTGCCTGGGGACAGGCAGGGAATGCTGTGCACACACAGTTGGCTTCCCACAAAGCAGACCTGGCTGAGCCAGAGGCCAGGAGAGTGTTTTGAGCCCATGGGTGCACTTCATGCTCCATGTCCAGACTGGGGCAGGCTGGTTGAGCTTCCAGCACTGGGATCTCCTGCAGCACCAGCCTGGGGAGCAGAGTGCTCATGGCTGGAGATGAGGCTCCCAGTTTAGCTGAGCTGCAGAGCTTGGCTTCCTTACTTGCCCTATGGTTTCTATAGGGTGTCTGAGTTGTGGTGAGCCACCACTAACCCATATTGATCTCTACTCCATCATAGTGGTGATTAGAGGTGTCTCTCTGAAAGATCATCACTAGTTCATTAAAAATCTACTGCCATGACCAGGAATTACCAGGTCAAACATTCCACCTTGGGACGGAATAGCCCCAAAATGCCTTCATGTCTTGGACCAGGTGATGGTCCAGTCCTCTTTGACCAGGCTGTGACACTGGTCAGGAGGATTTGGAGAGGCTCAGCCCTGCCAAGCAGGTTTGGGAGCCCTCAGACTTGGGGCAGAGCCTGTACCTGTGGCTTTGCAGGGAGCAGGCTCCTCTGCCAGGCTTTCCCAAGAGCAGAGCCACCAGCAGAGCACCCCAGCACTGGGGCAGAGAGCAGCCAGCACTGCCACTGCTTTCCCTGTTACTCCCAATATTCTGGGCTCAGAGCTTGCTGTGCATTGCAAGGCTCAGCTGCTGGTGCAGAAGCCCTGGATATTCTTGTCCTTCTTGTTTTCCCCCATGCCCTGTACTGGTTTCTCTGTGGAGGAGTCTCAGCTGTCCAGACCCCTCCTGCAAGAGTTCTTGTTCCTTCGTCCTCCTTCTCCCCAGGGATGGAGTGTGGGATGTTGGGCTCCCACAGGAGCAGGGTGTGTCCTGTGCACCCACTGGCTGTGTCACAGCAGATGCACAGGGGCAGGAGTCAGGACATCCAGCTGCTTCCCTCTTTGCCTGGCCCTATTGGCATATTCCTGGTCTCTCCAATTGAACTCCTATCTGTGTCCAGCTTCACAAATCCCCCTGGAATAAGCCCTTGCCACTAGAAGCTCTGTGTCCCTGAGCATAAGCTAAACAGGATTTAGTTCCAGTTTACCTTAATACAAAGACCAGCTTCATCCAGTCAGGCTGGAGGGTCTTGGCTTCGCAGGCAGAGGAGAAAAGACTGAGGAAGGACGAAAGTAAAATATACCCAAGGGTGGAGAGGATGTGGAATCCCTCATGTGAAACGGCTCTGAATTAAATCACGGCAACAACCACAGTCTTCACTAAACACTTGTAAACCTGTGTTGTTTCCTCATGTCAAATATTTGATTTAAGACAAAAAAGTAGATTTGAGTGGACAGTAATTTTTTGCAAGAGTCTCAGTTCTGTAGCAAGTAGAAAAAGCAATGAATGATGCAAATGTGTTGGAGATGCTGCAAGATGTTTGGTTATAGCAATTTGACAGATTTTCCTTAATTTAATGGATTATTTATTTTAAATAGGACACCCTTGAATTTATTATTGTTGAAGGGGAGATGTTTGTTCAGAACAGAAAGGTAATCAAGGAAGTAATTCTTATAGAGATAGCTCCAACATTTTGATTTTCAAAGAATCTTAATGCCTATTGTTTTATGTTTGTGTTTTGTTGTTGTGTGTTTTGTTTTAGTTTTTTGTTTTGTTTTAGTTTGGTGAGATTTCTGTGTTTTGAGCAATTACACACATTGTGAGGGTAGTTCAGACCTTCTTTAAATGGGACTGTCGAAATGGATACAGCCACTCTCCCTGGTGCTACCTGGATTTTGGAAGTTCATTTAAACCAGCAGCACAAACCCTGCATGAATTCTGGTGCAAGAAGAGAGGATTTGGTGGGGCTGGCCCTGCTGCCCCCACGGGCTGCTGCAGGGCTGGAACAAGAGCTCCTGGATCCCAGTAAGTGCCTTTCCCAAGGGGCTGCAGATGGGGGGGATGCACCTCCACAGGCAGTGTGGTGTGGAGCTGCCCCTGTTCCCTCCCCTGACAAACCCAGGCAAAGGGACACCACGGGGGTTTGATTTTAAGCATATTAAGATATGAGCCCTGAGCATTCTGTCTCAGCTCTGTGGGAGGAGCAGGCTCAGACATGCCAAGGCCAAGTGGGTACAGAGCGCATTCAAAGCAGAAGGATCAATATTTAAATTGAAAACATGTCTGTGAGGATGAAAGGGAGTTTCCTAAAATTCCATTCTGACAGCTTGGAGAACTGGGATTTCTCCTCTTTTTCCTCTGACAGGAAGCACCCTGTGAGCAGGGACTTTCCTCCAGCTGTTTCTCAGCAGACTCAGCAACCCCACAGTGCCAGATCTGCAGTGTGCAGTGAAGTCTCTGGTGGGTGGCATCATGCAAAGATTTGGGCAGGTGGGAGGGATGAAAATTGGTCTGCATTGGACACTGTGCCTCCAAAGGTGAGGAAGATTCAGCTGCAGAACCCCCTTTCCTCCTCTGCACCAACCTGGAGACACTTCCCTGCCAGCATCTCCTCCATCCCATCTCAGCCATGCCCTCTGCCCAGCCTGGCCCGTGTCCCTCCATCCTGCCCAGCAGTCCCATGATGGGACAGGTTCCACCACTTCTCCCTGCTGTGGCTTCACCTCCTCTATTTCTGGCTGAGCTGTCACCCCCAACTTCTTCACAGCAAGACAAATCCCCTGTTTGTTTGGAATTGTTATCCCATGAGTGTCCCCATTCTCCTGTGCTCTGCACCTCTTGTCCCACCTCCAGCCTGGTCTGAGACTGTCCCAAATGCCAGGTCCAGAATGGTTGTATTGCAGACCACCCCACTCAGGACAGCCTGGTTGCCCAGGGAGGGGGTGGAGTCACCATCCCTGGAGGTGTTTAAGGACAGACTGGATGTGGCATCAGTGCCATGGGCTGGGAACCAGGGCAGGGTTGAAGCAAGGGTTGGACTTGATGTTCTTGAGGTCCTTTCCAACCCGGTTGATTCTATGATTCCATGATTCTACTATTCTATGATTCTATGATTCCATGATTCTACTATTCTATGATTCTATGATTCCATGATTCTATGATTCCATGATTCCAAGATTCCATGATTCCAAGATTCCATTATTCCGTGATTCCATGATTCTGTGATTCCATGATTCTATGATTCCATGATTCTGTGATTCCATGATTCTATGATTCTATGATTCCATGATTCTATGATTCCATGATTCCATGATTCCAAGATTCCATTATTCCGTGATTCCATGATTCTGTGATTCCATGATTCTATGATTCTGTGTTTCCATGATTCTATGATTCTGTGATTCCATGATTCCATGATTCTTTGATTCCATGGTTGTATGATTCCATAATTCCATGATTCTATGCCTCAGCCACTCAGTATGTCCCCAGGGTGAATCCAGGTGGGTTCTCCTTTAATCTGCAGGTGTCATTTGGTCCCTGTGAGCAGCCAGTGCTTGTGACCCCTGGGTACGAAGTCCTGCTGGTAGAGAGGACAATGGGGGATGCCCTGTCTGCTGGGGCACCTGGGGCACTAGCTGAGCATCCCTGCTCCTGTCTGGAGAGCCTGGCCAAAGGAAGGTGTCAGACTGCCAAAGGAAGGTGTCAGACTGCCAAAGGCCCCAGGGAAGGCAGCAATCAGCCTGTACCCCTGCTCTGGGTTTATGGCCTCTGGTGTGGACAGGAGCTTTGTGACAACAACATATCTTAGGGTCTGTTCAAGTCGGGCAGAAGAGGCACAGGCAGGGGAGGGGAATCTCAAACCAGTGGTTTCCAGGGGATGTCTGGATCAAATCTGATGATGAATCAATTTAATCCTGGGTGCAGCAGAGCTGGCAATTAGGTGTGATGTGACTAGCCTGGTGTGCCTTTTTTCTTCTTCACAGCATCTTCCCTAATGTTTTCACAGGGCCTTTGCTGGGCCTGTCTGGAGGATTAATAACCCCTTTCTCTGTAATCAGCAGATTGCATAATTACTCCCTTTCTTAATCAATTACAGTCATTTGCAAATTCCTTCAACA
Organism: Pyrocephalus nanus; assembly: GCA_038380795.1. NCBI lineage: Eukaryota > Metazoa > Chordata > Aves > Passeriformes > Tyrannidae > Pyrocephalus > Pyrocephalus nanus. The sequence continues at coordinate 673,021 of CM076285.1, forward strand.
AGCAACTCCACCAGTGCCAGTGCCATCCATGGGCAACACCCCCCCAGCCCTGCCCAAGCCCAGCTCCCTGCCCAGCCTTTCTCAGCCTCAGCTTTGGGCTGCAGGGGGGAGCTGTGCCCCACGTTGGCTCCTCTGTGCTGTTGGTGCTGGGCTGCCTTGAGCCCAGGAGCCCTGCCAAGCCAGTGTGTGGGGCTGGTGCTCCAAATCCACGGGAACTCCTCAGTCCTGAACCTGCTGAGGAGTGATGTGTTTGTTAGGGCAGAGCAGCCCCCAAGCTGGCAGAAGGAGGGGGGAAGTTGTTTGAAGGAAGGCTCGTGGCTGGTGTTGCTGCCCTTGCTGCAGGTGTGTGGGTGCAGATAAGAGCTGTGGAGGAAACAAGAGGTGTGTTGAGAGCAATGCAGGCTCCTGGAGAGTTATTAAACGTGGTGACCATCCTGCAAGAAGTGTTGTGAGCCCAAAGGAGTGAACTCAGCAGAGAAGTTGGGAGCTCTGCAAGGGCAGGGAGACTTGAGTGGAGAAGAAGTCCTTGCCCACTTGCATCAAATGACAACATGAGCCAAACAGAGAAAGGAAATGAATAAAAGAGATGTGATGGCAAGAGCAGGGTGATGTTCAAGGATCCTGCTCCTGCAGACAGTCTCCAGGTGTGTGGCAGCTGGAGCTGTGGCTGGGATATCCCCACAGAAGGCAGTCTGGGCAATAACCAGGAATGATCTTGGCTCTACACCTTCCTTGTATCCTTGGATTTGTATTTTCCCATGTTTTTGACTTCATTTTCAATTCTATAATCAAAGCTTGTCTTTGGACAGCTCACACACAGGTCCAGTGTATACTGGGAGATGGCAAAGTGGATGAAGCTGAAAGTATCAAGTCTCATCTTTCACAGTAGAGGATCAAAGCACAGGGAAAGGTGCAGGCAGCACTCAGGGCTGCAGTTTGGGGTGGATCTGGGAATCTGAGTTTGGACATTGCATCTCACCCAGCTGTAAAGGCCAGACATGCTGAGTGCTGGGATATGGGGAAAGATTGCTGCTGGCTGGGCCTGGGAGGGGCAGGCAGTGCTCACCTCGTCTCAGGGAGGTGGCAGCAGGGTGTCCCTGTGTGCCAAGGGTCCAGGATCCCTCCTTCTACCATCAGCCCTGACCTGTACCAGGCTTGCTCAGCATTGCCAAACGTGGTGCTTGGTGCCAGCTGAAGGAGCAGGGGAAGCACAGGGACTGTGCCCCCCACTCCAGGTCCCTGTGACAGGGGGAGATCCTCCTCTTCTCACACTGCTGGCTTCTGTTATGATCACTGCTAACCTGATAATTTGCTATCAGTTTCTAAAATCAAAAAGTATATTCAAAGCTGAAGAACTCTGGGATGCCACGAGCTGGGAACGTTTGGACCCGAGGTTTTAAAACACTTTGCAACAATCAAACTGCAACTTTATTCTGAGCAATCCAGGGCTGTGACTGTGCAGCTTTGCTCTGCTGTAACAGATAGACAGAAACAGTTGCTAAATGCTAAATGCAGTGACAAAAATAAGGTTTTAACTATTTTTGACTCTTGTTTGCCTTGCTGACTCAACACAGCCACCACTGTGGGTGCCAGATGATATTCCTGGACACACAATAGCAATGCAGTTATGACCTAAATGCTGATTGCAGAACCGTTGTCACTGACGGAGGGTGACTCAGAACCCACTGCTTGAGATTTGTTATTTGCAGCTTGCCTTTTATTCCTTAGCTTACACGGTGCACTTGTCTAATTTGGGCCTGCACTTTGACAAACAATTTTCAAAGGGACAGTGAAAAGGGGTCACCTTCACCTTTAGGTGCCCAGCTGTTTGTTTTTAAGGTGAGTGTGAAAGTCAAGGCACTGGCTTTTGAAGTTCCTGGTCCACATGACTAATTACACCTCAGCTAAAAGGAAGGCAGGATAGGTAAATCCATCTGCAGCGAAGTCACAAACAGCCCTTGCCAAGAGATTGCTCGTCCAGACCGTGTGGAAAAACCTATTGAGTCATCAACCTTCCTAGACATTGGGAATAGCTTAGTAAGGCTTTGAAAAAACAGAAGAAAAGCCAAATAGAGCATATTTTGGAGGTGGGATGTGAAGCATCCAGGACAATTCCCTTCTTGCACGGTTGATGCAAATGTCTGGGGAGTTCTGCTGTCTGGGAGTGTGGGAGGAGTTGAGCACCGAGTAGTTGGGTGCTATCAGACATCCAGGGCCTGCAGGCAGTGGGGAAGGGATCACTTGCAAGGATTCCCTGAAAATACTTGGCAAATTGTTTTTGACCTCTCATCTGGAAGCGGAGAAGCCATAGAGGCACTGGCTGCACACACAGCCTGGGACAGCTGGGAGGGCAGATGATGTCTCTGTGCACCTACAGCCCCTGTAGGGTGTCCTGTCCCCTGGATGAGAACTCTGTGACCCTGCAGAGTGGCAAATGAGCTGGGCAGGGCTCCCTCCCATCACCACTCACCCAGGAGCAACCAGCACAGAGTCCTGTCTGCCCTTTCCCTCAGCAGCTGCACTGGCTTCTGCAGTGCAAGGCATGAGGTACAGAGGTGACAAACCAGAGCTGAGTCCAGCTTCCAGACACAGCCACTGCCCACAAAGCCTTCAGGGTAGAGATCCTTGGCCCTGGACCTCAGGTCACCAGAAGTCTGTGAAGATCTTGGGTGCCACAGTTATGCCCACAGTGGGGTTGGAAAGGCTGTGTGACAGTGGAAAGCTGCATTTTGCTGTGTAAAACTTGTGTTAGCTGTAATTCCTCAGGTGTTAGAGCAGGACTGAGGCTTTCTACTGCCTGTTCCAGCCAACAGGATATGTCTGTGGTCCTGATCTGTAGCTAGGGATGATATTGGGTCACCCTGGGAGGAGGCTGAGCAGGGGATCACAGAGCTTCACTGCTCTGTTGTGACAATACCAGTGCCAGAGCAGTGTGACAGTGATGGGCTGTCTGGCTGTGCAGCTCTTGGGAGGTGGAGACATTTTGTTCTGCTTCTTTTCCATTGTGCAGGGACACGTAAACCTGGCTCAGCCTCCACTTTGTTTCCCTTAACCAACATCACTTTTTAAATGATGCAAATAATTTTAGCGCATCCAAACAGGAAGTGGCTGAGTGTCTGGGTGTCTGAATCAACATCCTGGAGGCTGAGCCTTAGCCACCAGCACAGTTACTAAATATAGGAGTCACCTATGGATGGAAGTGGAAATGGCAGAGCTGGGGAGGCTGTGCCAGGCTGTGGCCATTGCCAAACACCACTGGTGCTTGGCCAGCTCAGCCCGGCTTGTGTGGCCACAAACTGCATCACCTCAGATCCTCTGTGCTGATCCAACCCTATTTCCTCTTGGGTTGTGGCATTGGGATGGAATGAGCAGAGCTGTTTGGTGCTGGATGAGCTCTCAGAGGCTTTCCAAAGGAATCCCTTTGCAGCACTGTAGTGGGCTGGCAGGGCAGCCAGGCACAGAAGGGAATTCAGGACTAACCATTTTTCCTGGCATATGTGGGACAACTGAATCACCAGCAGATCTGGAGAAAAGCCACAAGAAGGAGCCAGGTCATCTGTCATCAGAGGGAGTCAGAGGTTACCACCTCAAATTACATTTTCTTCTGTATAAAGAATGCAGAGGTTTTTTTCAGACTTTTGCTGCAAGTTTTCTAAGAAATCTGACAATCCCAGGCAAGTTCTGATTTGTTTCTTCTGAAATGCGGGCACTGGAACTGGCAGCACAGTCCATGAATGCTGCCTACAAAACCAAAACGCCTCCCTAACCACTTGATTGCTGCAGGCACAACCATTCCTGGCTCCTGAATGATCCCACATCTCTGCTATAGGTGTTATTCCTTGCTCTCCTCTCCTCTCTCCCATGAGGCAGCTGAGGAAGGAGACAAAGGATGGTTTGAGGTGGTGAATGCCCAGAAGGATTCCCCTGGCTTTGCCTGTGCTGGATCTATTCTCATGTTTGTGTATCCAAGGTTTCTCCTGATCTCTGGTGCTGGGGATCTGCAAAGACTGAGATGGGCTGGGGTTTGACAGGCAGGCCAGGTAGGCAGAGGATACCTGAAGTGCTGCAGGCAGGAAGGTGTCCCCTGGGAATGCAAGGGAAGGAGCCAGTCCCTGAGGCACTCCTGACTATCACTGACATGGGAGAGCAACTAATCTGACCCTGAGCTCACCTTTCTGACCATTGCAGGTGGAGCCAAACCTCCCAGAGCCGCTGATGGCTGCGGTAGAGTCACACAAAGCACAGTGCAGAGGGTCTGAGCTGTGGGACACAGGACACTCCCCTTGCCAAAACACTGGAGCAGCTCTTCAGAGAGGAGTGTTTCTACAGTAATCCCAAATTCTGGATGTCCCACCTTGACCTCTCAACCACCTTGTTTAGATGGAGGAGAGTTCTCCTCATGCTGTGGTAGGAAGGTGACTTAAATCCTTTTTTTGCCTTAGATTTTTCTTCCATTTTAGGGATCATCTTCAAAAGGACATCACTGTCCCCAAGAGTGCCCAGTCCTGCCCTCAGCCAGTAGAGAAGGTGGGAGAAGCAGAAGAGCCACCCTGGTCTCTCAGTGTGAGAGAAGGACTTCTTGCCTTGATGATGCTCTTCAGCAACATCACTGATTCCTATTCCTGCAGTTGGGAAATCTGGATCAGCTCCTCCTAAAAACAAGCAGATTTTTTAGTTCTTTGAGCTTTCACACTGTGCACTGGTCAGAGCTGGGAATCACCATTTCTTCATGGGAATTTAGATCAGCAAAATAGATAAGTGGTGTCAATATTGAACCCTTTGAGTGCTACCAAGGGGGCATTTGCCATCACACAGCAACGCTCTGCTGTGGTCTGTAAGGACTGAGTTGAAAGGGTTATTTTAAGGTCTAGGAAGAATAAATTTCTGAGCAAGTGCCCAGAAACTCCTTCGAGTTAGATTTTTTTTTTTTTTTAAAGTGAACTAAAGAGCATTATACCTCATTTTAACAATAATAAAATGCACAGAGATGCAGCAGGAACCTTGCACTGTGCTGGCATTGTGTTCTCACCTTTCACAAACATGTTCTAGACAGAGATGATAATCTCACAGGAACACTTCTGCTTCCTGCATGAATCTGACACTGTAAGGCAGCCGTGGATAGAGGGGTTTTTGTGCTCTGCTGAAAGCATCAACTAGTTTTTTGTCATTTCACTAAAGAAAGTGGAAGTATTTAATGATGGGCTGGTGTGTAGGAGCAGTGACATTTCTGTGCTGTTCATCAGGAAGGTTTTGGGCACATTGTGCTTCTCTCTTTGTCCCAGTGCCCTATTTCAAATTAAATCCTCACAAATCTATTCTGGTTATTTGTAACAGCAAAAATGTTGGATTCAAGTGCAGCTGACAATTTCCTGGGGATCCAAATCCTGCCTTTTATCCACAAATTTCAGAAGCTTAACCAGGATCCCCTGGGGGTTGGCAGCTCAGAGGAAGATGACGAGAAGTTGGGAAAGGAAAAAAAAAAAAGCCATAAATTCCAAAATTTTCAGACTAAAATTAAAAGAAAATCTTGATTCAGATCGAAACAAAATACCATTTCATCTCATGAGGGAAAAATTCCCAGTGTTTTCCACCAACTCAAGTGTCATTATTAACACAGAGTGACTTTTCTCGCAGTGAGTGGCATTCGTGGAAATGCCAGTGACAGTCACAGGAAACTGGACAAGACTTCTTGGTCTGAATAAGATGTTTGGGGCTGAACTCCTACAGCTGCCGAGCTGTGCAGTGCCTTTGTTGTGCTGTGGGTGTTCAGAGCCAGGGGGTGGAAGATTGTCTCAGTCTGCTCTGCTTTGGGAAGAATAATGAAATATTTGTTGGCCATGGATTTATGGATTTGAGAACATCTTGCCATCATGGGCATACAGTCCCTCCTGTGGGGGCAGGGATGTTGCTCCTGTGTGAGGGTCAGTCTGTAGTGGCTCTCCAGGAGGGAGGTGTGAGGGGCCCAGAGAGATCTCCAAACCTGCTGGTGGGGGAGGCAGAACTCAGCCCAAGTGCCCGATGTCCCAGAGGAGCCTCAGCCCGGGGTCTCGGTTAGGAGTGCTCTGACCCTCCAAGGGCCAGGACCTGACTTTGTAACACAGGCCATAAGGAAAGCAGAAATTTTGTTTCAGCTGGAACAAAACGTTTCTGGCTAATCCCAAACACAACACTCTGATGGTGAGACAAAGGGAAAATAAAAGTGACTGGATGGGAATTGATTATGAAATGATTTTCTGGTTCAACTATTTAATCGATATTTCAGTTGCTCTTGCAGCAGGAATTGTCACCTGGGTTTCTCAGAGTCAGAAACCAGTGGGAGTGTGGGCTGGACCTTGTCCTGCCCAGAGACTGGCTGTGGGGCACTGGCACAGGTGAGCTGGATCGTGGGCACGGGTCCTGCTCCAGCCAGAGCCAGGGCCACCCCTGTGAGCAGGGTCACCACATGCTCTCCCTTCACATGGCAGATGCTCGTGGCAGCGTCAGCTCCGGGGTGAGCTCAGGACAGGCCATTTCATTCCTGGAGGGCTTGCAGAAGCTCCAGGTGGTGCTCAGCAGGACACAGCAAAGCCCACGCCAAGGTCACGGGAGCCGTGGGCGCTGCCACACAGGGGACACCTGTACCCAGCTGCAGTGAGGAGGGGCAGCACGTGTCCTTCATCACCTCCCCTGGGACACGAGCAAGGGGTGGGGGAGCTGGTGGTGGGTTTCTGAAAGGGGAATGGCCCAGCAGGGTCTCAGCTCTCCGTGCTGGGCAGGGGAGCTCTGGGCTGAGCTGGGGGAACTGTTCCTGCCTCATCCCTGGCTGCTGCTTGGCTCTGCCCTGCTGGGGTCACAGGCCAGCCCAGCAGGCAGATGGTCTCTTGGTTTAGGTAGGGCTGATCCTGACAGGGAAGGGGGAGGCTTTCTGGGGTCCTTCTCATCCCAGCTGTCTGTGAGAATTACTGGCAGCTCATCACCATCAGTTGATTTCATTTTCACTGTCCCCCTGTGCCCTGGTCACAGGGAGCCAAGGAACAGGGACCTGTTCCCCTGGGAGCTGGGAAGGTGCTCCAGCTGTGGGTCCAGCTGTGTCTCCTGCCAGGGCAGCCTCATTCTGGGGTAGCAGAGATTCCCTGAGCTTCCCAGACCAGCTCTGGTGCCACATCCAGAGTGCCAGCAGGGGTGAGACAGGGACTGAGCTGGGCTCCTGCTGTGGTCCTGCTCAGTGCTCAGCCCTTCCCTGAGGCCTCTGGCACTGCAGGGATTTTGTGGAGCATTTTGAGACCCCTTGGAGGTGTGTGAGTTGTGTCCTCCTGCTCGAGGCCAGGCTGCCTCCAGTTCTCTTCTGCTCCCCCTCCAGAGCACGATCACCCACGGCATGCCCAAAGCCAGGGTGGCTCTGGCTGGAGACTCTGATGCAAGGGATGAACAGAGGGAGTTAAAAGACTGAAGGATCCCCTTCCCATGGGATTCAGCGAGGCTGGCTGGTGGATGTGTTTTCTTCCTGGAAGAAAACTGGAATTAGAGCTGTCTGGAAAGTGGACTCTATCCCCATGAAAGTTCCAGAGGACTGGCACGCCTTTCTCCATTTCATCTGCTCTCACAGGTCTCCAAGAAAGAGCTTAGCAGGCAAATGATTGCAGGGGGCTTGTCAACCAGCATTTAAAAACTACAAAATGTTGTGCTTTTCTGGCCAAGACCTCTTCCAAACTTAGACCAAATGAGGAGTCTTCCCAGCAGCTCTGGTGGTGAGAGTGAAAGTTTGGGGTTTGTTTTTATTTGTTTGGTTTGGTAGTTGTTTGTTTGTTTTTATTGTTATTTTTGTTAGTTTGTTTTCAAAAAGCCGTTTTGTGTCAAAACAAAGTTTTAGATGAAAACTTTTCCGTCAGCTCAGGGGACAGTCAAGCACCAAGACCTGCGGGTTTCCCTTCTGCTTCTCTGAGTCATTGTGAGAGTGGAGGGTCTCTATTTTTAGCCTCTGCACACACTGACTGATACCAGCTCAAGAGCCAGGCTGCTCTTCCACAGCCAGTTACCGTTGAAAACCTCAGTGCTGGCTCTGGGTGCACAGAGTGACACCTTTGTGGAGAGAAGCAGGAGGAGGGGATGGGGATGTGACCCTCCTGTCCAGCCCAGCTGTGCCTCCCCCACGTGTCCCTCTGTGCTGGAGCACGAGGGCAGATGGTGAGGAGGGCCAGCTCTGCACAGGCATTGGTTGCCATCTTTGTCTTGCATCACCTTTCCCTGAAAATCGAGGAGTTTGATTTTATCGTGTTTTTTATGGTAACTGTTCGTAGCAGAAAGTTTCAAGTTTCATATAGTAAGTCCAGCCACCCAAACCTGACAACTTGAGAACTACTTGATTTGAGCTTGGCACAGTGATGCCCTCTGGGAAAAAAATGCCTCATGGCCCTCTCCTGCCTGAACTGGTTTCACTGGTGGGACTGCACCTGGGGTCAGAAATTTTGCTTGCTTTGTTTTTGGAGAATCACCATTGAAATATAGAAGAAAGACATTTTTTTGTCTTTATTTCAGGAGCTGATTGGAAGGAGACCATGCTTTTTAAGTAGCTCCATTGGATGCAGAAGGGCACAGGTGATGGAGAGTGTCCTGCCTGGGGCAGCCGTGGCCTTACAGACCAAAGGAGTGGCATTTTTTGAGCATATGGGTTAATTCTGGGTAGAAATAATGGCTTTCTTAGTAAAGCTGTTGGGCATGCCCACAGATGTCAAAAAAAGCAAGAGAGAGACTTCCCCAACCCACCAGGCTGGCTCATATGGGGAAGCATGATGGGTGCAGATGAATGTCCGTGGGCTGGGTGATGAGTGGGTTAGCACAGAGGGGAAGGCAGCAGGTACATGGCCAGGCCAAATGGTCAAAGATAAGATGTTGTACAAACAGCTCACTTGGGAAGACACTTGAGGTGAAGGTAACCTGCCCAGGACACCAACCTTTTGTTGTTGGATGATCTCAGTTACAGACTGCCTGAGAGATCCACATCTCAATTATTACATGACAGCCATTCACACCATGATGTGTGGAAGTGTGCTCATTAACCATGGCTGAAACCACCACAAGACCAAGTCCAGCCTTGGAAGGATTTGTGTGGGATGGGAAAAAAATAACCCAATGCAAGCCCTTCAAGCCACTTTCTGACCTGAGATGCTGTTCCTGTAGTCTTGACAAAAAGCTTTGAAGCAGAAAGAGAAAGTGGGGACTGGAGGGCTCAGTTCCTCTACAACTCATATATGTGCACTTTCTTCCCTGAGCCATTTTAAGAAGTGTAGAAACAGCAGGTTTTGTTCATCTTACATGACTCTGGCACTCCTCCATGCAAGGATTTGAATCCTGGTGTGCTTCAGCACCACTGGGATATGGAGTGTAAAATCCCAGTCAGACAGATCTCCCTGCACTGCTGGCACAGGCTGCTCAGTGTCTTGCCAAGGCAAGTTTTGCAAGTCCTAAAGGACTGACACTCTGTGGTCCCTCTGGGCCCCAGTCCCAGTGCTTGACCACTGGAACAAGCTCTTGCTGGGTCATCCACACCCCGTGAGGAGCTGCCTGGTGAGTCAGCTCTTTACAGGTAATCTGTGAACTGCACTGGTCCAGCCACACTCCGATGGTTTTTAAAACCTTCCTCTGTTTTATTTAGGCAGAGGGTTCAGGCAGCCAGAGGTGCCCAGCAGGGCTGGTCCAGCCAAGCTTTGTGTTGGGTTGAAGATGGCCTGTGTTACCTGAGGGTCACAACCCCTTTCCCAGCTCCCTGGGGCTGATCTGGTCACCCCCATTCCCCTGCTCAGGATGGCTGTGGTGGGAAACACCACCAGTCTTACCCTTTAAAGGTGGGGCCACCTGGAGACCCTCCTTGTGCATCCTCCAGGACCTCAGCACACAGGGACCTGCACAGCAGTGCCCAGAGAGGGCTCCCCCCTGGCTGGCTGTTGGTTGGTGCCACTATTTACACCAAGTGCAGAGCCCAGGCTCTACCCCAGTGACTCCAGCACTCAGTGCAGCTTTGTCTCACCTACAGCACAAGAACAACTCAGCAGTGAGGGCAGCACATTTGCTTTCCAAACCAATGCATCCCCAGCAGGTTCCTCCCAGGGTTCAGCCTCTGCCCACAGAGGGGTGCCCAGCTGAGCTCCCAGGGGGTGACCCTGCATGGCCTTCAGAGCTGCTCTCCCTGCCAGCAGGGCACAGCCCAAGCCCAGGCAGTGCACCCATGGGAACCACTTCTCACTGGACTAGGTGTCTGTTTTCAGTTTCCTGGGGAAATCTAAATATGAAAAATATTTTCCTGTGAGTGCAGAAACCTCTCTTCCTCTTGTTTCTCTGCTGTCTCCCATTCATTGCTCACTGAAAATCAGAAAAAACCCCGTGAAATTTAGAAGGGAGTTGGAATAATGAAAAAAAAATCTTTGCAAAACATCTAGAAGAAAACCTGATTTTTTTTTTATTCAAGTGCAGAAACAGTATTTTTATTCAGAAGTCTTTATTTCAAATAAAACAAAATGCCATTTTTGCAAGCAAGGGGAAATTGCCACTGGCTACCACTGCTCTAATAAACATGACAAGCTCTGTGAATGCCTAAGGGTTGGGAAACACCTGACACTCATGAGCAGCTTCCCAGCTTGGAAACCCCGAGCCACAGAGACCAGCACAGAAATGAAAGCCCACCGAGGACGCAGATAAGTCACTTTTGTGCTTCTAAGGAGGATTTCTGTTTCCAGGGACCAGAAATGTGCTTTCCTGCTCTACCACAGTCCCACTCCCACATCTGTGAATACACAAGAACACATAAGAGAAGACAAAATCAGGAAACCTAAGTTTGGGTTTCAGTTGTAGGCAATGCAAAGGGGACAGGGGTGGTCCCAAACATGTCTGGCACTCACCTTTGATGCTGTCTAGTCAAAACATGGAGCAGCTCCAAGGGGTGTGAGGCTGCCCAGTACTCAGGCTGGAATGGCAGAAGAAGTTCTCCGTCCATGGCACACCAATAATTAACAACCAGAACGTGCCACTGTATGAGGAGGCTGCACTGACACCATTTTAATCAGATATTTGGGAGCTGAAATGAATTACCTCTTGCCACATGTGTGCACAGAGCTATTTTGGGGGTATTTCATAGATCAGTGCTAATTATTTGTACTTATCTCAGCAGTTCATTTGCTCAGACCAGCTCAGGTGCTGACCTGCAGCAGGGAATATTTTCTGTGTTGTGTGCCAGGCGTGTTTCTCGAGCCATGTTCTGGATGAGCGTTCCCATGGGCTCAGGCCTCTGGCTTGCAGCAGGAAAAATATTCCTTGTTGCTCAGTGGTCTATCTGTGCTGGTTGCATTCTCACTTTGTCTACCTACTCCCATGTCAGAGCTGTTAGTGTTTCCTCTAGAGTAGCCCAACAACTCTTTTTTATTTTTAATCTTACCATGTGAAATCAACAGGGAAGAGCAGCTCTGCCATTCTGCAGCCCTCAGCCGTGGTTCCATCCCTTGGATCGTGCTCCATTTGGGAATGCATTAGCAAAACCCTTTAGCAATAATAAGCTTTAACTAACGAGTGGCAACTGGTGAATGGAGCCTCCATCTGTTCTCACCCACAATGTGCAAAGTCTACCAGAGTCAATGGACTTCTCTCTGCTGAATTCAATGGGCCTTTTGCCAAAATCTGTGTGAATAAAATGATGCCTGTGCATACATTTATGAATGGTGAGGAGGGGGATATGTGCAGATCCAGCGTCCACGAAGTGCCCATGAACTGTTCCAAACACAGTTTTAGGTGAATCCCAGCAGCTTCCTGTCTGAAAATGTCACATTTTGGTGCAGGTAGAGGATCTCCATAGCCCTGGGACAGCACCTGTGCTGCACCAGAAAAGGGCCATGTCTGGAAGCAATGACACTGCACGGGACACAGCTTCCCCTGAGCAGATGTGGATTTTGAAGCCTTCATCACTGTACCTGCCACTAATCTAATTTGTTTTGGGATTCCTTATGGCAGACAATTGCTGCTGTCACAGTGTTTGTGCAGTTATAAAGAATCCAGCTCTGTTGTGATTTCTACAAAGGAATAAGAGGTTTGGGAAAGAATTCAACACAACTGTTTGCCTTGTACATCGCTCTGAAATAATTTGGTTCTCGTGAGCTGTTGAAATGACCCACAGGGACTCAGCACATAATGAGCCAAATTAGGGATGACTTTAACACCCCTCTGGAAGGGCAGACATTCTCCATTATCCTTCCAGGTACCCACCTGGACATGCTGAGTTGCCAGCCAGTTGGAGAGAGTAAGCAAAGAGTTTATCTGGCTTAGTTCAGATTTAGTCACCCTCAAGTGGTGTTCTGGCAGTGTGGGTAAAACACAAGCCCCAGTGTGACATCTCCCACCTGAGCACAAGCAACACCCCTGTTCTTTTGTGCTCCAGGAACTGGAGTCTACAATGAGAAATCAAAATAGCAGGAGACAGAGAAGGAGGGAGGTCAAGTGTCCTGAAGGAACTGGACAGAAGTTGTGATGGCATCATGGGATCTCCTACAGTGGAGCTGAGAGCTGGGCAGGGACAAGGGCCCTTGCACCACAATGCCTGGAGGTGTCTCTTCTGCCTCCCTTTGCCGGTGTCCCTGAGGCTGAACGACAAAGATAAAATTCTCCTTTGCATCTGATGCCCATGAGGTATCTGTGATTGTCTCAGCTTCCTTTTCCAAGGTGTGAGGTGTGAATGGATGTGCCCAAAAGGAGCCCAAGGGCTCCTGTGTCTGCAGGCTGTTGCTTCCCCCGACCCTCTAGAGCTCCCAGTGGCAGCACTTTGTCCTCCTGCAATGGTCCAACCCATTCTTGGCGCAGTTGGCTGCCCAATTACTTAGCAACAGAGGGGAAAAAATTTCCCTAAAGTTGTAAAATATGGATGGAAGCTACAGCAATGGAGGTTGGGAATGAGGAGGATTTTAACTCCACCTTATAATTTCAGGTTGAGGATGTTTTCCAAAGCGGGCTCCAGTGAAGTACCTGTTGCCTCAGCCCTTCTTGGAGTGATGCAGATGTGGTCACTCTGGGATTTAATTTGTTATTTATTTCCTTGTATAGAATTGCTGAGTTGTGTGTTGTTGCTTCTCGAGATTCTGGGCAGAAAGCAATCGAGTTGGTGCCCTGGGAAAACACTTGAGCCGAGAGCTCCCGGGTGCTGGGGAGGGGCTGATGGATGCAGACATGCCTGGCAGCACCTTGCATGAGCACCACGGGCTCTTTTCTTTTGCTCTGGCCCTTGGAAGTTGTTGTCTCATCAAATACAAACATCTTAATGACTTGAGCTCTTCAGTGGATTTCCTCTCTGTTATCCCAGCTAAGCTATTTGCTCTACTCACGAGCTGCCAAGCATTCCAGGTCATTGGAAAATGCTTTGTAAACTTTTGCGGATCATTAGATCTAAGTAGGACGTTATAAAGCAATGGAGAGGAGTTAAAAGGCAATTTACCTCTCATGAGAAATGCAGGTACCCCGGTGATAAGCTCCTGTGTCCCATAGAGGATCTGTGAAGCAGTGAGCCAAGAAGTCTAACACGGGGAGGCAGAAATCACAGGCTTTTTCTGCCAGGGAAATTCAGTTATTTTCCTGCTTGTGGGTGATATCATATACCTTAATAACACCCACACCCCTCCCTGCAGTGCCATTCGAGCTGTCACTCTGCAAACTGTCACCTAAAGGTCAACTGCTCTGCGTTTCACCCTTTCAAGCAGAGCTTTGCTCTGACACTGGAGTCCCTGTTACAAGGCAGAGTGGCTCAGGTTCAGTCCCCTGGCAGATGGCATCTGTTCTCTGCTGCCCTTTTTCCCTCTCAATCAGGTTACCACGTCTTTGTGAGCAGCACTAATGTGGCAGTGACAGTGCTGAGAGTGGCCTGGGAAGGACAAGCTGTCACAGTCCTGGGACTCTGTGTACCCTCAGTGGCACATTTTTTTGTGTAAATCAGATATCCACTCCTACTGAGAGACAAAGCTTTCCGTGGTACTTTCACCAGGATTCTGTTGGCTGCAGTTCATCCATCACAGAGAGGAGCAACACAGTTCCTCTGCTGGCTCCCTGTGTTTGGACATGCTGAATCTGTGCCCTCACCACAGCAGCTCATTGTGTATTAAGCTTTGCCACAGGGCAAGTGATTTTTCTAGTGCTGACAACAGTTCTGTACCTCGCTGATGTGGTCAATGCTGTGCTAATCCCAACCAGACAAAACTAACAGCTGAAGAGGGGGAAGACACAGCCACAGCTTTATGTTCAGCCACCTTTTGCAGCACCTCCAGGAATATGGTCTGGGGATTTTCTGGCTATATTTGCAAAGGAGTAGCTTCTTTCTTGTGCCACAGGCTCAGACTGTTTGGTTTGGTTGGTTGTTTTTTATTCTCTACAGAAGGGTGTGAGATCACTAACAATATGTGGGCACTGGAGATCCCTGTGCCTCCAGCAGCCACATCACAGGGGTTCTGAAGGCAGCAGCTCCAGCATTCCTGGCCACTGCAACTGCCTTAATGTGGAGTGAGATCAGAGCGAGTGATGAGCTGCTGTTAACAGTCAGAAACCTCTTCTGCCCCATTACAGACACTGAGTGAACGATGCCAAGAGACAACACAGTCCACTGAGGGCACAGCTCTCCTGGGCCAGCTCTCCTGGGCCAACTGATGCTTTTCCAAGTGACTTCTGGGCACAGCTCAGAGCTCCCTGTAGAGCCACACCAGGCCCCTTGGACAGGCTGCACCTACCAGGTTGTTCTGGAGGCTGAGAGAGTTCAATAGCAAGGTTGTGGGAGAGTTTGGGCTGCTTGATCTCGTGCCAGTGGTTTGGGAAATGTTTAATTCACACACACAGACCTGGAAAAGGTTGTGGATGTGGGTATCTTTGGCACTGACAGATTTCCAGGATAGCATTGCTGTCAGTATGAAGCTAAAGTGAAGCTTCTTGAAAAGAACTAGCAGAGGTGAAAAACTCCACAAGCAAAGGTAAGAATGTGGCTCATTAATAAGTTGGAGCAAGACAGATAGTCCAGCTGGCAGGACAGAGTTTTCTAAAGCTTGGCTTTTGGGGCAGGTTTTCACAGGAAGGCTGGACAGCCAGGCCAGGTTCCTGCTCTCAGTGCGAGTCCTGGTTCGTTTGTTCTGTCCTTGTGGCTGAGCAGGAGAATGTGCTGGGCATAGCCCTGGCAAAGGGCCTGGGCCTTCAGTTTTGGCAGCGTGGCTGAGTTCTGAGAGCATCAATAAATGAAGCAGATGTCCAGAAGGCAGCAGTGTCCATCTGGCTGTGTTTGTTGATCCATAATTTGGACTCTGGGGCTGTTTGCAAAATCTGCTCTTTAAATTCTCATTCTGGGTCCTGCTCTGCAGGGCTCTGCAGCAATGCTGGCAGTCCAGTGGTTCCAATCACTTTCTTGGCAGATCCTGTGCATTCTCTTCCCATGGCTCACAAATTACTCCCCAGGTCTGATTCTCACCTGTCTCTCAGCCCAGATGGTGGCTGCACATCTCTCCACCACCCAGAGCCTGCTGTGTCCCTACAGGGAATGACTCTTGCCCGGGCAGGAGCTTGGCAGGCTCCTCAGGCTGCTCCTGCCTTGGCCTGGAGCACACGGGGCAAACACTCTGCACCTCAGGAGCTGCCACGAGTCCCCTGTGTGAGGGGAGGCACCACCACAGAACCACACAGTCATGGAATGACTTGGACTGGAAGGGACCTCAAAGCTCATCCTGTTCCACCCCCTGCCATGGGCAGGCACATCTGCACTAGACCAGGTTGTTCCAAGCCCCTTCCAACCTGGCTTTGAACACTTCCAGGGATGGGGCAGCCACAGCTTCTCTGAGCAGTATCACTGGCCAGTACATCCTGCTGGATTTTGGGCTTGAGAGAACCTCCTGAAAGAAGCCCTGCTGACATTACCTTGCGTTACTGGAGCTTTTCCCTTTCCCAGAGGTTCAACTCTGCCTGGCTGGAGTCCAGGATGTGCTTCCTAAGGCACTTCACTTAACCCCTATTTTTAAGCTTTTCCTGCCAGTCAGGATGGGGTTAAACCAGCTCATTAATTAACAAAATGAGGGCAGATCTCACTAGCTCAGGGCATGGCTTTGCCACTCTTGCTGAGGTTTGGCTTGAGAGCAGCTCTTGTGCTTATTGCCCACTGTGTGCACCTGCCCTGCACTCCTGGTTTAATGCTCTGCTCTGATGAAAACACCCAACCCCAGGGGCTGTTGAATAAACCCTAGACCGTGGGTGGCCAAGGAGTTGGGGCACAGAACCCAAGGAATTTTCCAGCTGGATCATGGTCTCAGCTTGGACCTGGAGATGATGTCTAATCAGGCAGATCCCTGGAGAGCTGTCCCACTGCTGCAGGAGCTGCACTTTGGTCACCTCCTGTCAAACATAGAGGAGACCAGGACATCACTGCAGCCTGCTCTCTTTTACACCCATATGACCTTAATTCTTGGTTCCAGGGTCTTCCATGGGATGAAGGAAATACTAATTGCCACTGCTCAGCAGTAGGAATTTATGACCAAGGAATGATCTGGCAGAGAGGGCAAATAAGAAGGGGTTAAACTGTCTGGAAGCTGAAATGCCAGAGAGTAAATGAGTCCTTGCAAGGCACCGGTGCTGGAGCAAGGGCATATAAGGAACCTGCTTGTGATGCATCTTTGCAGACTGTGTGTAGAACCATGGATTGCAGTAGGACTCTGCCCAATACAGTGTTCATTAAATTTCTCCTCTATATTTAAGAACAAATGTGTGTTTAACTTGCCTCAAGGGGTATCATAAAAGTTCCCCATTGGGGACATTTGCCTTCCTAAAGAGTAGTCAGCCTGGATTCACTGGCACCAGTTCCAGTGCCCAAGATCTTGGCTGGCATGTAATGAGGGCAAGCACTTGCCAGCTGAGGAGCTTCCAGAGTGCAGCCTTGCAAATGCCCCTGTCACACCTGCCTCCCTCACCAGCCCTCCTCCCCTGGGGCACGTCTGAGAACACCAGTTATCCTGGGGGGCTTGGCTGGGAGCTTTTCTTCTGCCCTCATCACAGCACAGCCAGCCAAGAACCAGTCCTGCTCAGGGCATGGCCTGGACACGGGTTGAGGACGTCTGAGAGCTTTCCACTTGACATAAGGAAACATTTCTTGACTGAGAGATTGGTCAGACACTGAACAGGCTTCCCAGAGAGCTGCTTGGTGCCCCAGGCCAGGGGTTAGGAGGTGTTTGGACAGTACCCTTAATAACACACTTTAGCTGTTGGCCAGCATTGAAGGGGTCAGGCTGTTGGATTGGCTGGTTGTTGTAGGTCCCTTCCAAGTGAAATATTCCATTCTGTCCTATACTGTGCTATTCCATTCTACCACACTTTTCTGCAGTTTCAGGACATCTGAAAACTGCAGAGACCCGGTGGTTGGACTCCACGTAAAGAGTTTACAGAGAAAAAGAGGAGCAAACATGAGGGGCAGAGTAATGTTTTCCAAGTTGCAAGATAAAAAAACCCTGATCCTTTTATTGCCCAGACTGAGGTTTTGGTGCTGGAGCTTCTCAGCTTGGCTTCACACTCCTTTCCCCCATATCCAGAGATGTGGGAGATGCTGTCACTGTCTCCTCTGAGCTGTCTAGACCAGCTTCAGGGTCAGTCCTGGGAATGAGGCACTTTTGGGGCACGACTCACCTGCCTGACAGGTAAGTCAGAACAAGATGAATCACTTGCACTTTTTTCCCTGCAGAGCTTATAAATGGAGCTGGGGATGATTTACTCACATGGGGTTCCCTGCCTTTCAGCCATTTCACACGGGAGGTGAACTGCAGCCCACTGGAGTTTCAGACTCTGGCATCCTATTTCCACTTCCTATCCCACTTCACTAGGGGAGAGCTGGTCACATTGCCTGGGGCAGGCAGACCTCCTTTTCTCCTTCCATGGCAGAACAAGAGCACTTCCCAAAATAACAAAGGAGAATGCTAGCATGTGTGTGGGGGGGTGCTCATGGAAGGTGGAGCCTTAGGGAAACCCTTTACATGCCTCCTACAAATATGATGATTTTACAATGGCAGACAGAACTTCTACAGCTGCTGAGACAGATTTCAAGAGAAAAATCTGCAGAAAGCTGAAGGCAATAAGTGTTCATGGGCAAAAAGAAGAGAAAATGTGAAAATGTGAAAATAAACTATTAATAGGAATGTTTCGGTTCAAGCCAAGTGGAAAACTTTTTACCACTGGGATGGGCAAATGCTGGGGAGATTGTCTGGGGAAAATCTTGTGACTCCTGCATGAGAGGATTTTAAATCCAGGTCAGACAGTGTCACCAGTGCCAGACGCACCACTGTGTGGGCAGGGGATTAGCTGACATCGTGCTGTGTCCCCCAGACCTGTTTATCATCCTTTCACCTTTTGATGGCACATTGTGTAAGCAGCTTGTAACCATTTTGTAACTAATATGGCCTTGTCTACTCCCTCCTCCATCGCCCACAGCCACTGAGCTCCTCTAAAACAGCTTAGTGGGAAACTCCTCTGGGAGTTACTTGGGAAGCATCTTCCAGAACAAAGATGTCACCAGTGCAGCTCAAACAGCAGGACCTGAGCTTGTCATTCTCCTGTGGCATTCATGAGGCTGGAGTTAGCAATTTAGAGAGCTTTGAAATCTTTTATCAGCTGTTTCTAGAACAACAGGAATATCCACAATCCCAGTAGGTAACAACAAGGAAAATTCTGGACACCCTATAAATTTTGTGTTCCCCTGCTCAAGAGTGCAGGTGGAGCACCTGGGCTGGGGACCACGAAGAGGCTGCTGGCAGGTGCTGAGCATCAGCATGAGAATATATCAGCAGGGAAGTGGCATGCACTGGGTACAGCACGTGAATATTTCCCATTCCTGACTGCAGTGAACTAAGCTCTGTGCCATGGGGGTGCCTTGGCCTGCAGCTCCTGGCTGGATTGCAAAGATGCTTGGATAGATAAGGTTAAGAGAATTCCTCTTGCTGCCAAGTCTTAAATTTTTACATTTCCTGCCTTTTATGCATTCACATCAGCAAATTCCCCTGGGAAAAAGTAAGGTCTAGAGGAGGGCAGGTGTGGCCAAACAGCCTGTGCCTGCTGACCTGAGGGGAGCAAGTCACAGCATTAAGAACTCTGAGAGAGGAACCAGCTGCTTCCTCCCCACCTTGTGCTGCTCACAGGCAGCAGATAGATCTGGGAGGGTTGATGGGAGCTTTATAGTCTAGATGATCTGGACTTCACATCTGCAAGACATGAGATGTCATGGGGAGGTCCAGGTAGGACTCATGGCAGGAGGGTGGATTTTAGGACACCTGGAACCCACCAGGCTCTCAGGTAACAGAGCTGTCTGGGAGTGCCTTGACCTCAGAGCCTTCCTGCCTTCCTGCTCACTGCAGGGACAAAGTACCTGACTTAGGACTTGGCCTAGTGACCCACCCACAGCACTAACTTTGGCTGTGATGAGATGCATTCCTATAGCTGCTGCTGAAATCCCCAAAAACTATGGGAATTCAGATTGTGCTACACCTGCCTCAGTCCCTGGAGTGGTTCTTTGCCATCATGATCATACCAGGCATGGCACTGGCCCAGAACAGAGCATTCCTGTAACCCACTGATAGCAACAACACTGTCTGAACATTGGTGGAAATGCCTGGAGACCCTCATGGTTCTCTCTGGGACATTTATGGAAGGAGCAAACAGGTTAAGCTCTGCTGAGCCACAGAGTTAGAGGAGCAAAGACATCCTGCTTCTCTGTAACACGTCATCAGTGTCCCAGTTCTGTAAACATCCTCTCAGCAGGGCCTAAATCAGTCTGTCACATGTCACTGCTCCAGCTCCTGTTATAGCCCTGTGGAAAATCAGAGTGGTACGGACTGCAGTCACAGCTTCAGTCACACTGCCAAGGGGAAACCTGGACAGGGCTGTGGTTGACACCCAAGTGGATGGGGAAGAAGCTCCATGGTGTGAAGGAGGATGTATCTCCTTGAGTCTGTGCCCTCCCTTGTGCCTCTGTGAAGGCAGATCAATCCCAGCTACTTACCATATGTGGAAGTGTTTAAATGACTTTGACGTAACAAAACATAAAAAAACCCACCCTTCCTGCCAGGTTTCACTTCCAAAAGGAGACACTGCATGCTCAGCCTAGGCTGGGCTCTGGGTGATGGGCAGACTGCTGTTGTTTTGCAAAGTTTTCCAACATATCCCAAATCAGTGGGAACCAGGCACATAGACAGAGAAGTTGTCCTTTCCCTGCAGGTACCACCGTGGCACAGCTGGGTGGCCAAGGCTGTGTGGGGCCCGTGGGGAAGCTGTGGCTCCAACTTTTCAGTGGGAAGGGGATGGCTGAGGGCAGGGGGCTCTATAGTGAGCAGAGAACACGGTGCAGTAAGACAGGGAAGGATCTAAAAGTGCAGGCACAGGTTTCACACCACAAATCCATTGTGGAGGCTCATCTGAGGCTCTTTATTTTCAGGTTAGTTGACAGTAGACAAAGGCTTGAAAGCTCAGGTGAGGGCAGAATGGAGCAGGCAAACTAAGATCCAACATATGTTTTTTAATTCTTAAATATCTTTATTTTAATTTGGCTTCATACTTTTGAGGCTTAACAGTGACTGGCAACACTGAAAATCTCAGTTAAGGAAGCCAGCCATGCCGAGCTCCTAGGAGAGCAGTCCTGGAGGTGCACACATGTCCCAAATCCAAGCAACAGCAATAAAATTATTAGAGCAGCAGATTTGGGCCTTACCATTGTTCTGGAAGAAAGCAACCATTTTGGGGGTTTGACAGTTATGTGACAGTGCCACAACTTTTTTCTTGACTCTACTGTTTAAAGAGCCCACAAATGTAGCAGCAATTACAGGATTGCTGTGGCTGAGAAACCCTCACCTCAGTGCACCTGATTTTTCCACCAACCTGTGGAAATTTACTGTGCAATCCCCACAACACAGGGAAAATGCTCTTCCTTCCTAATCCCTCACAGCTCCTGTACCACAGGATTACTGCTGCTAACAATAGCACTTCAACAGTCAGGAAGGAGCGTGATTTTTCCGATGCCGGGTGTTGTGATGTCCTGCCCTGAATCACAGCTGCTGGTCATGAAACCACAGAACACCATGGGTTAGAAGGGACCCACAAGGATCTCTGAAATCAAATTCCTGGTCCTGCACAAGACACCCCAAAAAATCACACCAAATGCCTGGTGAAATTCATGGAGTGGTGCTGTGTGGGACCTGCTCCTGTGCAGGACCTGCTCCTGCTGCCGGCTCTTTGCTGGCTCCTCAGGGTGGAGTGTGATGGCCATGCTGTTCCACATGATATTTGATGATAAATATTCGATGATAAATATTTCACTGAAAAACCAAACCAGAAATGTGAAGATGTTCCCAGGAAGCTCCGACTTGTGCTCCCTGCTTATGGGAAAGGAAAGCTTGGTTTGTGAAAAGGAAAACAACAACCACAGAACTTCCCCAAATATTTGATTTATGGGCAGCATGAAATCTGGAGCATGTCAGATCAGGCTTGAGAAGATGCAATTTGGCGTCTTCTGGCTGGAGACAGTCCTGTGATTTGTATCTTACCCTGGAAAGAAGCAGCTCAGGCACCTGAACAGGTGTCCTGCACCACTGCACTCCAGCCTTCTCCTGGCCCAGAGAGAATTCAATCCCACACTCCTGGTGAAAATGGTTGTTTCTGCAGCCTGTACCTGGGGCACACAGTGGGGATGAGGAGTGGAGCCAACCTTCTGACTCCCCTCAAACGAAGGCTCTGCTTGAATCCCTGCTCTCCATGCCCACCCCTGACAAGGCTCTGTCAAAGAAGCCTTGATAAAATTGTTCCTTGGGAACATGGCTGGCCAAGCTGCAGTTTGCACTTGATTTCCCGGGGTATCCAAACAATCCAGCTCCTGACAGGACTGGAAGAGTCCAGCAGTTCTGCAGAAAGCAGAAAGCACCTTGGCCTCCCAGCGTGTCGAGTGGCTCATCTGAGCACTCAGGGCCAGGAATGCAGCTCCAGTGCAGGACACTCGTGTTTGGTGCATTGGAAAACATGGATGCAAATGGTAACAGCTAGGGAGAAGGGGAGAAAGTTGCTCAGTGCTCTCCTAAGAAAAGGGGAGCCTGGAGACCTACAGGAGAAATTCAGGTTGTGGATGCTCCTGCCCAGGCAGAAAGAGAGATCTGTGTAGGTTAATCCCGCCCTGGCCTTTCAGGGAGACGTGGGGGATGAACTAAGGGTCCTGCTCTGAACTTCCCTGCTTTGCCTGTGGGGAGCTCAGCCATCATGCATGGACACAGGGCATGAGGGAAAGCTTTCCTTGGGAAGAGAGAGCTTCTCTCTGTGAAGAGTCTCCTCTCATATGCTTTGCCTTAGGAAGAGATGTCTGGAAGGGCAGAATCTCTCTGGGGCTGTTTTGGGCAGTGGTGGGAGCTGGGCGTGCAGTGCAGTCACTGGCAGGCCAAGAGCTCCTCAGGTGGGATGGGAAATAACCTTCAAATGACCTTGTTGGAGACCACAATGCCATCAGCAGTAGGAAGAACAGTGAAACTGCAGTTCCTGAAGCTTCCTACGTCCCACTGCCCAAACCCTCTGCTTGTTAGCAAGCACTGAAAACTATGGTGGGGATTTTAGGAAACAAGGCAGGAAAATCCCACTGGTGCTGAGGAGAGCTCCAAACAATAGCAAGGATTTTCAGGGACATGTACAGCCTTGCCAGTGACTTTTGGTGCCCTCACCTTATCCATTCCCCTGTGCTTTATCTGCCTCCCAAGCAGGCAGAGCCCAGGGACCCCTCTGCCTCTGCCTGTCCTGAATGAGGAGCAGTGATGGGAAGCAGTTTTCTGTCCCAGCCCTGCTTTAGGGGACAGGCCATGCTGCTGCTCTCAGTTCTGTTTTAGCACATGTCCCAGTGCAGCTTCATCTTGCTCTCCTATGGAATGTCAGGGCAAAAGCAGCATTTTCTCCTGCGTGTTTGTTCCCCATCACACTGTCAGAGTTTGTTCCCCATCACACTGTCAGAGTTTGTTCCCCATCACTGTCAGAGCCCTCTCCCTGGTGCACATGACCAGGGGGGTGACCAAAGCCAACTCCTCTGCAGCAGCTGGACTCTGTAGCTGGGGGAGGACACCAGCCCTGTGTCCCTGAGGCAGGGCTGGGCATCAGCTGCAGGCAAGGGCTGTGCAAGGAAAGCTGCACAGTGGGCTGGGAATGCACGACACCCATCAGCTCAGGACAGTGGGAGCTCCAGGACTGGGCAAACCGGCACAAACTTCAGCCTGTCCCATCCGGGTAAGGATGTGCAAGTCACTGCTTCTCGCTGGGGCTGCCTCTCCTGCACACCCTGCCCCAGCCCCAGCAGATCTGGGGATGGCAGAGGGTTGGACCCCAGGGATCTGCGCTGGAAGGTCATCAAGAACATTGCCAGGTCTCACTGGGATTGCAGGTCCCTGGCATGTGATTTTGGATCACGGCAACTAATTCAATTTTCAATTCCTGAAAGAAGTTTAAGGGCACCTTGAGATGGCTGCATCCATCTTGGTTTGGGGGATAAGAAAGTTTAACGGTGTTCAGTGTCAGTGGCCTGAGGGCCAGGAACAGTGCCAGGCACATTTACATTACCAGTACAGATGCAGCACTCAGGCTGCTGGGAAATCCCTGGGCATCTCCTGCTGGGCAGAGAAGCAACCTTCAGGTTATGAGTGGGGGTCAGGGCTCCAGTGAGGCCTTTCTGTGTCCAGCTGGGCATTTCAAAGGCTGTTTCCTGCCCAGTTTCTCATCACCTGCCAGCAGGAGCACTGCAGCATGCCAGGGTTACACAATGCTTGAGGAGCTTTCCCATCCGCTCTCTGGACAAAAGACTCAGCCAGTTCTTAGAATACCTGAATGCACAATTTCTTTCATAACCATCTCAGAAGTGTGCCCTGGGAGCAAGGAGTGAAGGTCCCGGGGCTGAGGGGAGGGAGCCAAGAGGGGCGGAGGGAACAGGCTGGAGCTGCAGCAGGAATCAGTTTTCATCTCGCTGGGCTTTTCTCCCTCCCTGTTCCTTTCATCAGATCACACAACGTCCTGCTGCGACCTTGAGGGTGCAGTGGGGGAGGAGGAAAACGGGGCAAAATTTGTGTAAAGAGGAGATACTGAATTTGCACAGTTTCAGCAAGTGACTGTCTCGGGGCAACCTGAGACCTCTCGGTCAGGGGAGTCAGGACTGGAGGAGAAAACCTGGATGTGTGGGGGTCCCTGAATACCCCCCTCCCCATGCCGCATTATTTTGCAGACTCAGCAAAATTCCCTGCTTAAAGGGTTGCCTGGGGAGTCCCGTGGGGGTTCAGAGGAGCAGCTCAGTGTTACCCCAACACAGAACCGCTGGAGCAGGGCCGGGCAGGGCAGGATTGGGTTACTGGAGGTGATGATGGACCACGGATAACGCCGGATAACTCCGAAGGAAGGGGAAGGGACCCGCCTTTGTTCTTGCTCCCCTGGGGTTTCTGTGCCAAATTTACCCTCTTCTTTAGGGAATTGCTCAGGGTCAGTCACAGCTGATGGCCACAACCTGGGCCTGCTCCTGTCATTCATTTTTATGGAGTAAATGGGGGTCAATGTGGAAGGACTTTGTGAAACCAAGTGTGGTGCCTGAGCAGGAACAAGGCTGATGCTGAGGGTGGTCCCACTGCCTCTAACCCGGGCAGTCCTGAGTCCCATCCTTCTATCAGCCCTCATCCAGCCTGTTTATGGCCCATCAGAGCTGATGGGGGCCTGTAACACACACTCCCTGCACCATCTCCTGCCTGCTTGGCCACAGATGCAGCAGCAGAACGGAGAGGCTTGACCTTAATGCAGGGGCTGTGAGTGAATTATGGGCACATTAAGGATCATGCCCGAGCCAGGAGAACGAGTTCCACCTCAGCGGTGGGAAGGGTGTGGATCAGAGGCTGGAAAACCCCCAGACACAGGAAAATGAAGAAATGAGGCACCAAAATTTACTTAGAAACACTCCATGTGACTCAGAGGCACAGGAAGACTGAGCCTGGGAGAGGAGCAGCGGGTCATGAGAACTGAGGAGCACGGTGTGCCCTGGGGAAAGGAGAGATCTGCAGGTGAGCTGATCCCCAGAGAGCCTGGCCTTGAGCATCATCCCACAGGGACACAGAGCAGCACAGACACCCCGAGCCACCAGGCTGGACCCTGCCAGCCCAGGCCTTTCTAGGGTTGCTCAACAGTTCTTGGCTTGAAACTGCAGGGTCAGAGTCAGCCTTAACCTTGTCCTGACAGTGGGCTGTGAGCCTTCACCCTCTCCTGACAGTGGTCACACAGCATTTCTGGTTCCTTGATGACTGCCTGGGAGAAGGCAACCCTTAGTGGGTTTTCTCCATTTTGCCATTCGAAACTTTTTTTTTTTCCCTGTGGTCATTGAAATTTTCCCCTGAAGCATTTTGGCTCCAAGAAATCATTATGTTCAGAAGAAAAACTTTGCATGAAATTTCCCAGGAAGGCCCAGATGTGGCAAAAGCCTTAGCAGAGCAGCCAAGCTCTGCAACCAAACAGCTATGCTCAGGCTGGCTCACCTCTTCCAGAACCAGAACACAAGGACACTGAGATTACCAAGCTTTCAGTCTTCAGCTTCCCCAGGACCTGCAGCTGCTGAGGGGCTGAGGAGTCCTGGATTGCTTTGGTCAAGCAATCAAAGTTTGTAGAGGCTTCTCAGTGGGATGGGTGGAAGAAACACAGAGAGCAGGAAGCAACTGCTGAAACTGCCAGTGATTAAAATGCAATAAAATGTTTGCCTTCTGCTGCTGAGCAAGAAGTGTGGCATGTGTTTTGCTGAGGCAGCAGAAGTGGTTGTGTTCTCTGAATGAGCAGCTAATGAAAAGCATTTCAAGCAGGAAGCAACGCTGATGAAGATTATGAGCCTGCTTATATCTCAGATAATTAAATGGCCTGGGCTGGATACTCCTGTTTTACACCTGATTTTGCATTGATCAAAGATGATTTACTCTGCTCTGCACCAGTGTGGAAAGAGTGGGAACACTCCATCGTGCCAGAAGCTGCTTGAGAACACCCCCCTACCCAGGCTACCTGTGAGCAGAGCAAATGCCCCTGGCTGGGGCAGCTCAAGCAGATCCCAGCCCGAGTGAAATCAGCGTGGCAGCAGCTGTTTGTGCTACAGCCAGGCCCACAGGAGCAGCACCGAGTTTCCAATGGTGCCAATTCCTGCCGGGATACAGCCCTGCCAGGGGGCTGGGGGTGAAGGGATGGCTGCAGCCATGTCCTCCTTAGCCATGGGCAGCACAGGACCCTGCTGGGCTCGGACTTTGTGGCCACAGGAGCAGCAGCAGGTCCTGCCCTGGAGAGCCCAGCAAAGGAGCCCAGACAGATGCAGGCTGTGGGACAGGACTGGGGGCAGGCACTGGCAGGGAAACCTGGGATAGCAACACTCTTCTGGGAGACAGGGAGGCATGGGATGTTCACCCTGCTTGTTGGGGAGGGGGGGGTTAGGTTGGGTCTCAGGGAAAGGTTGTTCCCCCAGAGGGTGGTTGGCACTGAACAGGCTCCCCAGGGCAGTGGGCACAGCCCCAAGGCTGCCAGAGCTCAAGGGGCATTTGGATATTCTCAGGGACAGGGTGGGATTGCTGGGGTGTCCTATGCAGGGCCAGGAACAATATGTTCCTTATGGGTCCCTTCCAGCTCAGGATATTCTGTGATTCTGTGATTCTATGGTCCTTGATATCAGTTTTCTTCTCCAGAGGTGAACTGAGCATGTGACAACACTCCATGGGTGCACAGTCACCATTTCTCAAATTGTGTGGTACAGAAAGTGCTGGTAAAGCTTGAAAAACCCACAAGGCCGTGTTTGGATTGGGGAGCAAAGCAGGGAAGCATATTGAAAATGCTTGTCTTTGGTACCATCATGTGGTGCTCTGAAAATGAGGGGAGAGGAAACCAAGGTGTCCCAGACTGCCAGGTGGAAATGGAAAAGGCTGTTGCTTGCTGTAGGGGAAGGGAGTGGGAAGAGAGCTTGGCAGTCACAAGACATGGAGAAAGAGATCCTGCCTTGAAGAAAAGGCAGGGAGAAGTTGTGTCTGAGGCTGTGGCTCATCATCAGCCCTGGGGTGCCCATATCACACTGACTGGGTGTGTGCAGCTCCCCAGCTCCTGTGGGATCAGGCTGGGGACTGGTCCAGTGTCCAAGGTTTTTTTGCAGATTTGTTTTCAGTCAGAGCAGGACCCAGTTCCCATTGGAGGGAGCATCATGGTCTGACTGGGCAGGCCCCACATTACCACCCTGGGCAGCTCTGGCAGAAGGTGGCATCTAGGAGGCTGGAGCTGATGTTGTGGCAGGGACCTTCCAAGCCTATGTTTTCTTCCATCACTTGTCTCTGATTACACAATCAACTCATCACCTGAATGCATCTGTGCCCCATTTTAAACATCAGGAACAGGATGGGGTTCCCAGGAGCAGTTTATGGCACGCACGAGGTTGGGAGTGCTGGGAGGTGGCAAGATTCCCATCAGCCAGCAAGTCAGCAGGAAAGACCAAAGGTCCTGAGGAAATGTGTTAGTGGAGGGTGTGGACCAGGGCCATCCTGGGGCAGAGCAGGTGATAGAGACACAACTCATGACAACAAATAAACCCATTTTCTCCAGGGGACCCCTTGGAAGCTCCCCTTGGAGCTCTGTCAGGGAGCAGAAGCAAGGCTGGCTCTGAGTGGGTTGTGTGGAGGGACACGGTGTGAGGGGGGTGCTGGTGCCCAGCAAGGATGCTTGTCCACTCTCTGGTCTGCAGGGTCATGTCCAATGTGAATTTAACTGCCCTGGAGGGTGAACATTGTCAATCAGCTTCTGTGTCTCCCTTCTCCAGGAAGATTTTTCAGTGGCAGAATTTGCCTTGGTAGCTGATAATTCCTCAGTGTATCCTTTAAAGGTGGTCTCTGCTCACACCTCTAGTTGCAGTAGCGTGGCTTGGCTTTTGTTTATTCTTGGTGCTAGTAAAAGCTGCTGTCTCTCTCTTGGCAAAAGAGCATGGTTTGCTTTTCACATATGGAACCATAAACGTCTTCACTCTGAAATCAGCCCCTGCCTTGCTGGGTGCATCCAAAACAGCCTCCATGTGCATCAGTCACAGCTGGCAGCTTTATTGGCACCTCATCAGGAATTTCCTGCTGGGCCAGGTAAACAAAGGAGACACCAACTCACCGAGTTGGAGCTGTTCTGTGTCCTCATGGCACTGCGTGGCTGTGCTGCTCCCCAGATCATCTGCAGAGGCTGGGCTGGGGTAGCCAAGTGGCAGAGGAGAGCACTGTGCATGCCTGCCCCATCCTCCCCGGAGGGCAGGGCTGTGATCCTCCCAATACTCTCCAGGCTCTTCCACACCGTAGATAGAAAGTCTCTTGCAGGCAGCCCATTACAAAACCCTGTGTGTACAAACTTGTTTGGAGAGATATTCCCTGCCACGGCTCTTCCCGCTCCCTCCAGGGCAGGAGACGTAACTCACCCTTGGCAGCTGCTTCACATTGCAAACCCCAGTGTTCTGTTCAGCTTTGCTGGAGGTGGGCAAGGTGCCTTCTCAGGCAAAAACCTGCCAGGGATCCCTCCTTGTGAGAGCTCAGCCAAAACCCCAGAAGGATTCTGGTGAAACGAGTGCAGGCACGTCTGCTCAGCCTGGCTCCAAGAGATACCAACATCAAGAGCAGGGCAGCGAAGCACATCTAATGGATGGAAAAACACATTCCTAGGGTTACTCACATTCAAATCTCGCAAGACGTGGAAACACCGTCCAAACCAACAGTTCCTCCACAGTTTTGATTTCTTCAGCAGGCAGTGCAGCATTACACTGACGGTTTTGGCTGGTTCCAGGCTGCCAATCAGACCCCATGTGTGCTTTCCCATCCATGGTTATGTGCTGAGAAGGTCTCCACTAAGCACATTGATCACCCACGAGCCCCCTCCTGCGCTGCCCAGTGTGCCCAGGCTTGGGGAGCTGCAGCACTGCCCATGCCACGTTCCACGTCCTGGCTGGGACCTGCTGCCATCTGCTTGCACCCAGCACCCCATTAGGGCATGGTGGGAATGGTTGGAATTACCAGCCTGGTGCACCTGCATGTTCCAACACCGACGTGCTGGGTGGTTTTGTCAAACGGGTTGAACCGACCTTGCTGCCGAGCGCCCGCCGGGGAAGCTCGACTGGGGAGGACCTGGGTGTACCTGTGAAAACAGCAGGCTGGGCTGGCTGTGTGCACCCCTTCACAGGCAAGGGGGCAAGACAGGAACTCCTGGGGACAGCACCTTGCTGAGTCAATTGCCACTTTATCCCAGGTAACTTTTGATGCAATCCTGGTGAGACAATTGGGCACAAAAAATCCATTGGCAGGACTGCCGGTGCTGCACAACCCACCTGAGAACCTCCTGATCAACAGCTGAAATGTGACCTTGCATCTTCCCTCCCAGATTCCATCATGTTCCCCAGACAACTGCAGTCCCTTGAAGCCTTCATCCAACCAGCAAAGAGGCCAAGCCCCTGTAGCTCCTGCTCCCAGGAAAGGGTTTCTTTTCCCTTCACTACAACTGCAGAACGTTCCTGTGAGAGTTCATGTTTCACTGAGCAGATCTGCTCTTCAGTGGTGTCTTCTCTGATGTCTTACACAGTTCTTTCTTTCTCTTCACTGGAGATATCTCTGCTGGCACACTGGGGTCACATTAGCTGTGTCATACTGGTTGGGTACAGGCTTTATGAAAGACCTCAGATCTCAGACATTTCCTGCTTGGGTGATGTTTTTGTCACCAGTTGACTTTGCCTTCGTGCAGCTGAGCATCACCAGCTTTCCCTGTGTGAGGGACAGGCACAGGGGAGGGAGATGGTACCTTGACAACTCTTGTACATCACTTTGATGTGTCTGCCTCCACGTGGGAGCTGCCAGAGCAGGGCAAGATGTTGGAGTCCCTGTCTGGCCTCAGTCTGTTGTGCTCAGGACAGCTGGCTTCCCCATTTTACTGGGAAGGGTGAGGTTCAGGCCAAGATAAAATCATTCAAGTTCTCCCTTAGGAGAATGCTCTCAATTAGCAGATTTCATAAGCCATTAATTATTTGAGTTCAGAAGGGTGTCTGGAGGTCTCTGGTCCAACCTCCTTTAAGCAGGGCTCACTTCAAGTTGTTTAGGACCCTCAGTTTCTCAGGGCATTGTCCAGCTGAGTTTTGAAAATCTCCAGGAAAGGAGACTCCAAAATTTTGGAACCCCATCATAGAAGGCAGAGAAGACTATTTGAGATGCCTTTTGTAAGGACAGGCCTCAAGAGATCCCTGTGTGGGGAAGAACTAAGACAGTCTCCTTAAATTTCAGCATTGCTGGGCAGACTGACAGCCACATAATTTATAAATTGTTGGTAATTTCTAAATGTCATGCCTGATGTTTAATGTCTGACCTGGACTATGCAAAGTGAGGACTTGTGCATGGAGAACTGCAAGCCACCAGCTGGAGAAGGTGCATGCACGGGGCGTGCTGTCAAAGTATGAGGTCTGTAAAGTTTAATGACATCTTTAAAATGGTTCAGAATGTAAGGAAACACTTCCCTGAACAACAGAGAATCCAGCAGAGTCCTTCCTAACACCCACAAGAAGCAGAACAACTCTAAGTCCTCTCTGTGCCCATTTGCAAACTCTCAACCACGTATTTGTCCTTCTACCATGAGCTCTTTGAAGCTGGCTGGGCTGAGGACCCTGTCACACTGCTCCTGAGAATTCAATCTGCATCTTCACCTTCGTCCTTCTCTGCTCCCACATTGGTGGAACCAAGAAATTTCCTTGCCACCCAAGCTGGAGAAGGACAGGGTATGAAGCAGGAAACTGGGAGGAGACAGCATCTTCTAACTACTGTGAAGGAGTCAACATAGCTCTTGTGGAGACTCTTCAGCATCTGACAGGGCTTCATCAGGTCACCATTCAGGAGATCAACTTGCAGCATGTTAGGGCAGGAGAGTAGGGATGGCTGGGGCTCCTTGCAGAAAGAGGGCTGGGCTGGCACTGGCCCTGTTGGTGTTCAAGGCTGCTCTTTGTGTGCCTGGAGCTGGTGCTGTGGGCTCTCAGAAGACAGGTTAGGAAGTGGGATGGGTAAGGGAAGGTGAAGAAATGCCCCAGGCAGCTGGTTGTGTGGGTAGCCATGGGCTGCACTGCTTTGGGCACATTTCCATCTCTCATACCATTAGTAACACTGGTACCTTCAGGATTTCATTTTTTACTTTTTTACTCCTTTTCTTCATCTCCCATTCTCCAGAGCCCCCATCACAGCAGCCAGAAGGGCAGGAGGATCTGGGGGTGATACAGGATGGAGGCCTGTCCTGCCCAGTGAGGAAGATGAAGCAAGGACCATGCCCTGGGAAGCAGCCAGGCCCTGTGTGCTTCTGAAGGCACTTGTGGTTTCAATGGGGAAGAAATCAGTGGAGATGACTGCCCATCAGCAGAGCCAGCAGTGCTCATGGGAAATAAATCTGGTAGCAAATGTCAGAGGGGGCTGTTTGAGAGGTGTTGCTGTTGGGCCTGGTGATTGCCAGGCTTGTCTGTATTTTCCAATCTGACCTGGTTTCTGTAAGTGTAGAGCAGATGTGGTCACTGGCAGGAAATTCTGGAAAACAAGGGACTAAAATACTTTTGATCTCGACTAAAAATACAATCCCAAAATCTTCCTGTTTCAAAAAGCGCAAAACTTTCAGTTCCTATCTAGAGATGAAAGAAAATACGCATTCAATTTAATTTTCAGGTCCAAACCCTTGTGTGATGGTGGGTGAGGATGGTCAGCAAAGCTACCAGCACATGCTGTAACAACCACAAAGGTGTGTCATGCCCCAGAAAGAGCAGGGCACACGTCAGTGACCTGAGTGCTCACTTAGGAAGTCCTTGCCTTGGGTCTGATTTAAAACCAAGAACAACTTCTTCAGATCCAGCTCAGAGCTCAAATTTGTTGCAGTTTCACGTGGGTTGTTGGTGATGAACCTTCCTTATGAGTGGGAGGAACCTCCAGAGCTGAACGAGGGCTGGCTTGGCAAACTTTTGGCATTTTCAGCTGTAGCCAAGAAGGTCTCTGCTCTGGGGCTGTGTCATGGAAACACAACCCTGTGCCCCCTGCTCTTTGAGATCAAACAGTATTCATTGCTGCCCAAGTGCTTGTTACTGCCAAACCTTAACCAAGCATGTTGTAAGTGGGCAGCTGGGCCTGGAGCTCGTGG
Organism: Pyrocephalus nanus; assembly: GCA_038380795.1. Lineage (NCBI taxonomy): Eukaryota > Metazoa > Chordata > Aves > Passeriformes > Tyrannidae > Pyrocephalus > Pyrocephalus nanus. Next base: position 705,193 of record CM076285.1, read on the forward strand.
ACAAAGCTGTTGGTTACATTCACTTTTTCACAGGCTCCTTGTAACCCATCTGAAGGGGCTCATTTCATGCTTGCAGTATTTTCTCATATTCATTCATCCTTCTCTTTTTATCTTCACTGCTAATTTCAAAACTCCTGGCACGATTTTCTTGGTCTCTGGAGAAACCAATTAGCTTTTTAAGCCACTGCTCTGAGCAGATCCCAGCTGCTTCTCCTCTTGAGACACTGAACTCTCTGGTTGCATCTTGATTTCAAGCTCCTTTCTCTGTTGCCCATCAGGATGTACCTAAGCCTTGTCAACAAAAAGCAGGGATCAGTTTTGATATCAGTCCAATAACTGTTTAATGTGTTGCATCTTGTGAATTTTGCTAAAAACCCACTGGAATTCAGGACAGACCAGCAATCCCAGAGTGTCAGTTATGGGGAACCCAACCTAATTCACTGTGGTTTTCTTGCAGAACTGCTTCTCTCAGACAGAATTTATCACAGGCACAACTTTTACAAAGTCTACATGACTCTGCTGTTGTCCTGGCCATTGGTTTCATCAGGCATGAAGGTCATGTTGTCTGCTCATGAAGCTTCTGCTGTTCCCCAGGATGGTGATTTTATCCTTCTGATTTCCCATATTTCTCTGACAGTTGTGGACCAGTCATTTCCATGCACCAGGACATTTTTGCTGTGCATCTGTACAGTTCTCATGGTTTCAGATTGAGGTTACACAGTTTATGGCAGGATGAGAGGTTTGTTTTCCCGGCTTGCTCCTGGAGAAAGACATTCTTGCCCCAAGAATAAGGAAACCCAGTGAGGCTGATGGTCCAGCTCGAAATGATGACCCAGAACTGCCTATGTGTCACCCAGTGCAGTGTGTCCAGCTGCAAGAGCTGCCACCCTCTGCCACCAGTGCCAGCTGCAGCTGCACGGACCAGGAGTCTCCTTGGAGCCTAAAGGTGCATCAGGCCCCGTCTCTGAACTTCTCTTGGGATTCACATTCCTTAAGAACCTCTTTTACTAATCCCATGAAATGGCAGCCTGCCCTGGAGGCGTTCAGGGTCTTCACAAACCCAGGAGAAGCCTCACCCAGCCCACTGAGCTGTGCTGGCCATGGTCTGTGACCTACAAGTGCCTGTGAAGCCATGGAGGGCTGGGATGCCATCAGGGGCTCATCTGGTGAGGTTTTCAATGGTGACAAAGTGAGTTTAAGGGTTTTTCCACCCTCTGGCTGCTCATTCCTGTTGTAAATCGATGTCCTCTCTGCTGTGCAGGGTTCCTGCTGACCACACCGCTGATACCAGCCAGGTGTACGCAAATACTTCCTCCCAGTGACTCCCTGCAGGTGACCATGTGAGCCATCCTAATTGCCACACAGCTCCCCAGCCAGCTGTATTGACACAACCCAAGGGGTGGGGGCAGGAATTTCTCAAACTGGCTTTGCCACTACAAAAATGTTGGTGGCACCACACCCCTCCAGCTGCCTGGGAAAAGAGTAGTTGGGAAGGTGGCAACTCAATCAGCCGCCTGGCAGGAGGGTGAGCCTGGTGTGAGCAATCAGCACATCACAAAGGCTTTGTGTATTCCCGCCCCGACAAGCTCCGGCAGCGCTTCATTTGCATTGCCACAAACAAGAGATCCCAAGCTGTAAATACCATAAATTTCCTAAATTGATTAGTTAGAAGGAAGGAAAGGGGTGAGGGAGGTTGAACTGCTTTGAGGATACCTACACAGTCAGGGCTGTCTGGTGGCTCTGCCTTGTGCCTGGAGCTACAGGAGCCAGGTCTGTACTGGGGGCCAGCGTTAGATGGAATGTGCTTATCTCACAGAAGGCTTGTCCCTGATAAATAAACATTATTCCTGATGTATTTATGCAGAAATCTTCTACTGAAGAGCTCTGGAGTGGGGCTTGGTTGCATAAACTCACATTGTCATATGCAAAATACACCCAAGTTTTGCCAAATGCATTTGTTTTCCCTCAGGAAAATGCAGATCAACGTGTGGGTTGCAGGGTATGTGCTGAGGATGTTGGGTGTCTCCTTATCTACTTCAGTGACTCTCTCCTAAGGGAATCCATGCATCCTATGATCCTTCCCAGCCCTGGCATTCCCAGGTTGCAGAGCATGGTGTGTTTTCTCCCCAGAGGTTGGAAGGAACTATGAGCTGAGGCTCTGTCCATCAGGTGCTTTTGGATGTCTATTTATTCTTCCTTCCAGTTAATTTACAAGGCACTGAACTAGGCAATGTCCCCTCCACCCACCCTTTAAACCAAAAGGACCAGGGTAAGCAGTGACCTGTCACCCTTGGTTCCCACCCATTCCCTTGCTCTGGTAGCCCCAGGCATACTCAGCACCTGAGGCCCCAAGCCTTGGAAAGCTGGAGGTGCCCAGAAGTTTTTCCACAGTCCCACTGCCTTTCATGAATTCTTCCTGTGGTCCCATCCAACCTCAATAGTCCTGTTCACATGTCCCCAAAGGGTTTAAGCAGTGGCCACGTTTATCTCTGTGTGCTGGGAAAGGCAAGAGATGCCTTCAGAGTTTTGCAGCCAAGGACACAGTTGGCACATTAATGAAGAAAACATGAGTGGATCACACCTAACCTTGATGCACCTTCAGAGCTCCTCTTCTAGGATGGGCACATTGCCTTCAGATGGTGCTGGTCTGGGAGAGAGCTGAGATGACAGGCCTAGAGCTGGCACCTGCTCTTAGAGCTCAGGACCAGGTGAGATGGGTGCTGGCTCTGAGATTTCAGAGTGACCAGACGTGGTGGTTGAGGTGTGTTTGTGGCATATGGCAGTGGTCATCTGTTTTGGCAGGACTGGCCTGTGCTCAGCCCTGAGCTGCAGCAGCTGGGACCATACCCTGGTTGGAGTGGGACAGCACTGCTGGGGAGGAAAGGGGCCTGGCAGGGGACCACACAACGACCTGCTGCAACCCACTCATGAGGGTCTGCACCCAAACTTCAACCCATGGCCCACAGAACCGGCATTACCCCACTCAGGACCAAAATAAGCGTGTGATCTGCCATGAAGGATGCTCCAGGTCTGCATGGGTTGAGGGGAGTGCTCTGGTGTACTTGTGAAGGGTATGTCACTGCCACATTTGTCCAGAGAAGCTGTGGCTCCTTCATCCCTGGAAGTGTCCAAGGCCAGGTTGGACAGGGCTTGGAGCAACCTGGGCTAGTGGAAGGTGTCCCTAACCACAGCAGAGGGTGGAACAAGATGTTCTTTAAATGCCCCTTCCAAACCATTCGATGATAATGATGATTCTATGATGTCCTTGAACAATTATCAGCTGTCATTAACCTGCACCAGAATAAAAGGGTGTTCCCAAGCAGCTCTGCTGATGCTCCCTTTATGCCAGAGGGAAAGGAATAGCTGTTGCTGAAGGACTGGTCCCACTGGTATGAGAGTGCTGCAGGATTTGTCCTGCCCACCATGCTCAAAATGGGCTGAATACACAAGAGGGGTCCTGCAGACCCAGGAGTACCAGGAATCAATATAATAAATATATTAGCAAAGTACAACAGTGGGAAGCTGGAATCTGGCATCCTGAGACCAAAAGTGAGGCAGGTCTTTAATAAGAGGTAATTAGATCTTGGAAGCCATTCCCAAAGACTGTGATGGACTCTGTCAACAGGGCTGTTAAAGTGAGAGCACGTGTTGGGATAATTATAAGGGAAAATGCCAGGCTGTCTGGCTCCTGCAGCAGGGCTGGATGCAGAGGGATGAGTGGGCTGGGCAGCCTGGAGCTCAGTACCACAGCCCCTGCTGTGCCCTCTGGGGCTGCCACACAGCAGCACAGCTGGTGCACCCTGTTCTGAGGGGCACTGCCCCCCTGCACTGCCCCCCAACACTGTCATCAACACTGTCACCAACACTGACACCCACACTGCCCCCAACACTGTCACCAACACTGTCACCAACACTGACACCCACACTGCCCCCAACACTGTCACCAACACTGTCACCAACACTGTCACCAACACTGACACCCACACTGCCCCCAACACTGTCACCAACACTGTCACCAACACTGACACCCACACTGCCCCCAGCACTGCCCCCCACACTGCCCCCAACACTGTCACCAACACTGTCACCAACACTGTCACTGACACTGCCCCCAACACTGCCCCCAACACTGCCCCCAACACTGTCACCAACACTGCCCCCCAACACTGTCACTGACACTGTCCCCAGCACTGCCCCCCAGCACTGTCACCAACACTGCCCCTCAACACTGTCATCAACACTGCCCCCCACACTGCCCCCAACACTGTCATCAACACTGTCACCAACACTGCCCCCAACACTGTCACTGACACTGCCCCCAACACTGTCACCAACACTGTCATCAACACTGTCATCAACACTGTCATCAGCATTGCTCCCCAACACTGCCCCCCCACCCTGCCACCAGGCACCCTGTCCCGGGCTGGCCCCTGGAGCCCTTGGGGTGCTTGTCACCTTTGCCAAGCCCTTTTCTTGCCTTCTGCTCCTGGCTCTCTCTCAGTGTCTCCTGTGCCCCTCCATGAGCTCTGTGAGGTTTTGCTTCCTGATCCTGCTGTTTTTCTGGCTCCATCTTCTCCATATTCCCAACCCCAAATACAGCCCCAACATGCACGGTCAGAGATTGGGTGAGAGCAGAAAAGTCACAGAATCACAGAATGGTTTGGGTTGGAAGGGATCTTAAAAATCAACCTGCAAGGGATCTTGTAGCTCCAACCCCTCCACCATGGGCAGGAACACCAACCCCTAGATCAGTAGGATCTAGAAATCAGCAGGATCAGAGGCAGCACCAGACATCCTTCAGCCCTGACATCTGGGAACTCCTTGTCCTTTCCCTGCTTCCTGCCTGGATGTCCCCTGCCCCAGGGAGCACATTCCCCCTTGTCCCCAGTGTGCCTGTCCCTGCTCTGCAGACAGGCAGGGCTGGCCTGGGTGCAGTGGTTGTGTGCCAGGAGGGTGAGTGGCACCTGCAGTGCCAGGGGCTCTGAGCAGACCCCTTAGATCGGGTCAAGCTGTGAGGGCTTTGCCAGGGTCTGCAGGTGATTTACTGATGGCCTGGTGGTGCCGATGCCTCTTCTCCCTCAGGACACCCCGGGTGTGCCTTGAAGCAGAGCTCCTGTCTGAGGAGTGTGCTGTCCTTGGCATGGCCAGAGGAGCTTGGCAGCATGGACCTGTTTGCCAGCTCTGCTGATTGCAGGAATGGCAATTTAATTCACATTCTGTTGGCACCTACGAAGCTGGCCAAGGACCTCTGTGCAGCAGCTCCAGCAAGGTGTTGTTTTCCTTCCTATTGATCCTCTTGTACTCAGTTGCTCACGCTTTTGGAATAGGGACAATTCAGAAATGGGGCCTTCAGGAGGTGAAGCATCATCACAATCCCTTTGTAGAGAGGCAACACAGGGACATTTCCCTGCTTCTTGGAAAGTGGAAGTTCACATTGTGCAGACAGCTGAACTGAAAGCGTTTCTGCAAACTCTGGCAGGTCTTGTTGCTCTTGCGGTTCAGGTTTTTTCCTTGAACGCAACTGTTGTATCACTGACATTACTGTGCCCCTCTGAAAATGCTAATTTGACACTCTCCTCTGACGTAGCACCCAGGAGTGTCCAGCTGCAGGGCTGGGGAAGGGACACAAGAAACAAGAGGGGAAGATTGCAGAGCCATTTGGGAACCAGCTGCAGCCCAGGCAGAGGAAAGGAACGTGCTTGCTGGCAAACATGCAAGGGCAGGAAGAACGAGGGCAGCACTGGAGCCCATTCTAGGGATCAAAACTGTGCATGTCTTCACATCTGATACAACAACTAATGAAACAGTTCAATATGAAATAAAATAACAGCTACAGAAATCATGGATTGCAGCTACTCTCTGTACCCCCAGCGAAAGTGGATTTAACCCAAGTTCTTCCCTTGTTCTATATTTCTCATGTGATCTTGAAAATAATTTTAGCCTGAAGCTTTAATAACATCAGAAGGGAGTCCATGCAGTTTCCAAATACCTCCTGGTTTTGCAGGGTTTTTTTTGCACAGGAGCAGGTACTGAGTAGAATTTCGAATCCCATTTTAAGATTATTTTTGTAAGAACATTAACAGCTCTGTCCTCATGGTGGAGAAATACAGCAAAGCTGTGAGGAGTAACAGAAACAAATATATATATATAAAAGCTCCATTTCTTCTCAGAGCCTCAGGGGTTTCTCTGTACTGCTGATCCTATCAGTGTTGTCACAAGTGCTGAGTCCTGGGCCATTTCTGCGGGCATTTTGATTGTTATGGAAATAGGGCAGTGTTTCATCATCCAGGGCAGCAATAACACAGGTGGAGGGGAAGTGGATTTTATGCAAATACTTTGTTTCTTGCTTGTGGGACCCAGGGCGTATCTCTAAATTCCACCTGCCCAGAGATCCCCGCGGTCCCACGGGGAGAATTGTGTTTGCTGACCCCACCGAGACAAACCCCGCAGCTTTAGTCATCTCCTAACAAAAGAGAATTGAAACTTGGTTGGAAAGTGTGATTTCCAAGAAAATGAGTGTTTTGGGTAGTTGAAATTTAGTCTCCCTCTGAAATGGGCCGAAAATGAAACTTTTTACATTGCCTTTGAACAGGGAACACTCCCGGTGTTTCCAGGACTGACAGCTGTCCATCTGTCCATCAGCATCGCTGCTGAGCACACACAGCCCAGGCTGTTTTCCAGTCCCTGCAGGAGTCCCAGTGTCCCCAGTCAGAGGGGACCCAGCTGCAGTGGGGCAGAGTTGGGGCTTTGCTGCAGGCTGAGCAGCTCTGGAAGCCCCATGGCCACCCAACAGCTGTCCCCAGGCTGAGGCAGTGCCCACAGGACATGCAGGGCTTTGTTTGAAATCAGGGGTTTCCAGCTCACTCTAAACCAGTTTCATCTGCTAAGAGGCCATAAAACACAACTTGGAGCCAAGCCCAACCATCCCCTCTGCCCACATGTGGCACCAGCAGCCCCCCACAGCCAGCTGGTGTCACCATGGTCACCACAACAAAACTGACTAAACATACTCCAAAAAAATTACAATTTCAACAGGATTAACTTTTATTTTCACAGTTAGTGGTTTCTGCCTGATTTAGGAAACTTCTCCAGTTTCTTGCCAGCCTAAACTATTTATTTTTCTATGAAATATTTTGTGTAATAAGCTCATTTCAGACGGTTTATTTTCTCTGTGTTCTGTAATGTTTTAAGAGAAGAAGTAATTCTTTAGGGAAGATTCAATTAGCTTTTTTTTTTTTTTAATAGACAGTGCTTTCTGAAGACATGGAGAACAAATACTTGGTTCTCAAGTGTTGCAATGAATCTGTGAAGATCTGCTGGATCTCTCAGTGGTGGACGTTTCTGGAAGGCCTCCATGGACAGCAAGACCAGAAGAGATCACTCTGGTTGTTTGTGCCATAGCCTGAATATCAGCTCATGGATTCCCCCAGTTCTTTCCCTGAGCCAAATGCATCAGAAATGCTTTTTAAAGCCCTGCAATCCTTGTGCACAGATATTACCTGCTGGGAAATGTATCCCACACCCAAACCAAGTGCTCCTGAGCTAAGGTTGCTTATTTACCTCTTAACTGCAAATTATTTCCACTTGGAGGTTTTCCAGCATTGGCTCACAGTTTCTCTGACTTCCCAGCACCCTTGATTCACCCTTCAGCCTGCTCAAGGATAAATTAAACACACTGACCATCTCACACTGCTCACCACGGGACAGATTTTCGAGGCCTTCCTGCATTCTTTTGAACCCCCCATTGACCGGGGGTTTGGAAGGGTGGGATGTGACCAACCCCCAGCCCAGCATGTGCAGCCCTCCCCTGAGCTTTCATGGTGTTTACAGCACCTCCCTGATCACCTTGTGCCTCCCTGCTCATCTCATGGGGAGGCTGCCACAGCATTTGTTTTCTCCCAGCCTTGTAAATATTTCATGGCATTCCTAGATTTATTAAAAATATCATCATCCCACGAGACCATCCCCTTCCAGACCCTTGTCTGCGGGTTACTGGGGCTGTTTAACTTTGAAGTTTCTCAGCAGTCAGTTATATTTTGCTTTCCTGATTGCAGTTTAACACCCTCCTTCTCTGGGGGTGGAGCAGACACTTCTGTGTTATCTCAGATGGCTGGGAAAGCTTCTCCCACCGTCCTTCCAGATATTACCAAAACAGTGAGTGAATTCCTTGGAGCTGTGCTAATCCCAGCAGACTCCTAGAGGCACCCTGATCCTTCCCATCCATAAAGCACCTGTGATATCTCCAGCCTGGATATTTGCTTCAGATCTACTTCAGCAATTCCAGGTCTTTGTCCTCATGGCTGCTCCATTTCCATTTATTTGTAGCCTGCTGAATGCATCCTCGGAATGGATTTTCTTTTCAGTCCACATTACCTTTCCCACACCCAGAAGGTGTAACCAGTACCCAGGCTGAAAGCCAGCAGTCAGCTGAGATTGGTTCTGATAAGGCAGGGATCCAACAACTTTTATTTCACACGGGACTTTGTGACCAGTTATTCAGGGTTTCAAGCCCTACTTAGCCACCAAAGGGACTTAAAAATTGGATTTTTAAATAAACCGTGGTCATTCCAACCTTTGACTGTTGAAATTCAGCCAAATTTAATCCTGACTGAAGCCAAATTTACTCTTGATCAACTAAAGTAACCATTTCAAACCTACCCAAAGTTTACTTTTGGTGGAGACCCCAATGTTCCCGCTTATGTGAGCTTGTCCAGCCCCAGTAATGCACAGTGACCCCAATAATCCATGTGCTGGGGTATCTTGTGAGGACACCACCAGCCCAGGCTGCACAGACCTGCACACAGCCATGCCCTGAGCTGCCTCTGCCAAGGACAGCAAGGTGCAAAGGAGTTTCTTGGCCAATATTTTACACCCCAAGGAGAAAAGCATTATGACTGGAGCAGGTACAGATGAGCACCCACCTCTCCAGCTGGCAGCTTCTCTCCTGGCACCTCAGCACAGCATGTTCTGCTGGGCCAAACTGAGTGACCTCAGGCTGTGGGGCACCACGAGCCAGGACTGCAGCCAAGCTTGATCCAGCCTCCCATCTCTGGATGGGTGTCCTGTGGCATTCTTTTCCATTTGGATCAATCTATCTCCTAACAGGATGTATCAGCTTTCTGCACTGCCCCAGCCCAGCTCCCAGAGGTTCAGCTTCTCTTTCTCTGCCCTGACAGGGAGGCAGTGAGCTCTCCTCAGTGAGGAGACATTCCCAGTGCAGCTCTGGGAACATGCTGGTGTGAACAGATAGGAGCTTGTGGGGCCAGAGGATCCCTTGCTGGGGAGCTGGCACAAGGGGACAGGCTCTGCAAGTCTTTGGCCTCTGTTACGTAGTTAATTTTGCAGAGGGAAACATTTCCCCCCCTGCTTTAACAAATGCCTTTGTGAACAAGGAAGAGAAAGGAGGGAAATACACCAATTCTATCCAGTGTTCACTGTTGGTACACACCCGGACTGGCAAGGTGACACCTCCTCACAAACACAGATAAGCTGCACTCAGTGCCCTGGACACGTTTTGCACTGTTTGCCCTGGGATTAGGGACTGACCTTTCCAGCTGGGCAGCACCAGGACAGGGCTCGGCACTGACGCTGTCCTGGGAGAAATCCTCCTTCGTGGGGCAGTGCTGGGGGTTGGGCATCCTGCAGGGGCTGTAGCAGTAAGAAAAGCCACAATTATTTCTCTGTGTCAGCCGGCAAATATGGCTTTGCTCCCATAAGACACAACACACCCTTCCCTTCCCTTCCCTTCCCTTCCCTTCCCTTCCCTTCCCTTCCCTTCCCTTCCCTTCCCTTCCCTTCCCTTCCCTTCCCTTCCCTTCCCTTCCCTTCCCTTCCCTTCCCTTCCCTTCCCTTCCCTTCCCTTCCCTTCCCTTCCCTTCCCTTCCCTTCCCTTCCCTTCCCTTCCCTTCCCTTCCCTTCCCTTCCCTTCCCTTCCCTTCCTAGGAAGCAGCCACAGCCCCAGGGGCTCAGGGCATGATGTGACAGATGAAATCATTTGAGTTTTCTGACTCAGACTGAGGGTGCCTGAGCACTGGTCAGAGTTGATGATTTTATGTTTCTCCATGATTTCATCACTTCAGACATTCTGTGTCTATTTAAAGTTCTGGTTCCTGATTTTTTGGGGTATTTTATCTTTTAAAACCAGAGTCTAACTCTGTAAGAAACTCTGAGGTAATGCCTTTCCAATGCAGAGGTCCTCCCAAGTGCAGCAATATCCTCCCAGGGTGACACTCCCACCTCGGCTGTGTCACCACACCACAGGTCTGGCCTTTCCTCCCAAGCCTTGCTGTGCTTTCCCTGCTCACAGATGGTGGCAGGGACAGGCCTGGGAAAACACAGCGGGAATTTACAATCCATGTCATGATTTTGCCACTTGATTTCTGATCCCAAACCTCTGAAGCTGCCATAAGCACTGCTGGTCCTGGGGATTCCAGCACCTACCCCGGGCATGACTCCTGAGGAGGGGCTTTGGGATCATGGCTGGCTTTGCATCTCCAGCCTGGGGGGCTCCTGCCTCTCTTTGTTTCCTCAGCAGAGACATCTCTGTTTCCCAGTGTTTGGGCTGGGCCATGGTGAACAAGGGGCATTTCACAGGAACTGTCTGGAGAGGAGCAGGTCCCTGACTCCCTGGGCATCCCTCAGCTCCAGCCCACTGCTCTGCACCAAAGACTTCTTGTGAGGTGAACATAATTGTAGCTTTATAAATTCATTGTCCTGGCTGAGGTATAAAACTTGGGAAAATAGTTTTGCTTGGACTAGATATACAGCAAAAAAGCCAAAAATAAAGTAAAATAAAAATTTAACTTAAAAAAACCCCAACAAATCTTTGTATTTTCTTGAGCCTTCACATGATTTTTCAAACAATATATACTGATAAATCTGCTGATATGTGCAGGTATGTGTTGGGTGTGTCTCAGTTTTTCCAGCCTGGCCCAGAGTTCACAAATCCTTGGAGACTTCGAGATGGGAGGGGAGAGGCTGGGAAGCCCCATCAGAGGGTTGGGCAGGGACCCAGTGTGAGTGGTGCCTCATTCAGCAGGCAGTCACAGAAGGGAGTGAAGGAGGGACCAGCCCAGAGTTTGTGCTGCTGCAGGAACTATCTGTGCTAAAAAACCACAGTGTGCTACTCCAGGAGTTGGACTCGATGATCCTGATGGGTCCCTTCCAACTGAGCATATTCTATGATTCTATGAAATATTTCTCAGTTTGGAATCACTGTCAACTGCTTGACACAAAACTGAGTCTCAGGGGTGAATGGAAATAAATGGTTTATTTGACCAAAAAAAATAATTAACTTTTTTTTTTTCTTTTTCTGTTTAGCTTTGAAGGAAAAAAAAAGCTCTCATGTTCAAATGAGAAAGTACTTCATCTGGAAGAGCTAAGTCAGCATCCTCTTAATTGTCTTCTTTTGATTTCACTCTTACAAGACTTTTTCCAGGCCTTTCTTACACAGTAAAAAAGAATGGGGCAAACTTTTATTATTTTTTTCCTATCACAAAGGACCCACAAGGCTCCTCAGTGCAGGAAATGTGAGCTTGGGAAAGGCTGGCATGTGCTGGGAAAGAGCTGAGCATCCCTGCAGCAATGGTGCCATCACTGTCTCCTCTGATAGTTGTTTACTTTCCCTGGGCCTGAAGCTGTGAAGAATTTAAGAGAGCAAACTAATCCTAAATTCTGACATACAGGACACAAAAGAAGTGCTGCTTGAACTTCCTGTGAAACTCCTGAGCTGATGTGCTGGTGGTGGAGGCTGTGGTGGACCCAGTCCCCCACCAAGGCAGGAGCTGATAGGGCTCTTCCTGCCTCCTTTCACTGCTCTGTCAAGTGCAAACATGAAGCATCTGTTTCTTCCAGTGTTTTGTTTTTTTTTTTTTATCTGGACCATTAATCTCTCTTTGATCGGGAACTTTCAAATCCCACTGCCAAATTATACAGCCATTAATTCAAAGCTCTCTTTCTAGTTCACTGCTTTTTTTTTTTTTTCTCAGAGGAAACACCCTTATCCCAGTGAATTGAGTTGTAGATGGTGTGGGTGAGCTGCTGCAGCTGATCTTTTATTCATTACAGAGCGAAGCCAAAGACTTTCAGCAGGCACATCTCCTGGGCAGGACATCTGCTTGCACCCTGCCGAGGTGGCTCAGTGCTCAGGAGCTGTGCCTTTGAACCCAGGGGGGCTTAAAATTGTCCCCAGCTCCTGCACTGCTCACACAGGGGATCCAGGGGCTGTGTTTGGAGCTGTTACTGCATCGTGATTTGGTTCAGAAGAAGACATGAAGCAGGTTTCAGGGGGATAAGGCTGTTGTGTTGAACTCTTTGGCAGTAAATTTAATTTTGATACCAGCAAAATAGGCAATATTTTGCACCAGGGGTGGTCTACATCAGATATTAGGAGTTTCTTTTTCATGGAAAGGGTTGTCCAGCCCTAGAAAAGGCTGCCAAGGGCAGGAGTGGAGTCCCCATCCCTGGAGTTGTTCAAAAAAATGTGTGGATGTGGCACTTCAGACATGGTTTAGTGGTGACCATGCTGGTGGTGCTGGTTGATGGCTGGACTTCATGATTTTAAAAGTATTTTCCAAACTTAACAATTCTGTGATTTCCCAGCAGCTTCTCGTGTTTACTCCTGGTTGTGCCTCTGGAGTTGTCTGTACAAGAGGACCTTTAGCTGTTTGTAATTCCTACCTTACAATTGCCTTTCAGCAAATCCCACCAAGACCTTGTGAACATGAGAGAATTAGGAGATCAGAGATTTTGTAGAGATTTTTGAATCTGAATTCTGAGCTGGTTCGTCTCAAAAGCAAACTCCATGCCTTTTGGGGTCTGCTGATTGCAATGATGTGCCTCTTTTGAGGTTGCAAAATACAGCCTTTTGAAGATAAAATTTGTTTTTCAGAAGTGAACAAACCCAGAAAACATAAAATTTGTCAAGTTGTGTTTTCAGAGTGAGAGGAGCCACTTGTGGAGGTAGAAAGTACAGCCAGGCTGGGAACAGAGACACAGCAACTGCCTGTCCCCCACTCAGATGTGCAACTTTCAGTACATTAGGTGAATTGTCAATAAAGGAGAAAAAAAACACCCTTGGAAATAGAATGAATCCCTCTAATGAATAAAAACCTTGTGCACGAAAAAGTGAAATGTTGTTTAATGAGCCTGAGGCCCATTAAAGGAAGAAACCTGCTATTTACCTCTCTCTGTACTGTGAAATCTCTCTTAAACAAACACCTGCTATAGGCATAAAGCTGCTAAGTATTAAACTGGCTGCACATTATACCCAGGCTATTATCAGTTATCTAAGGAAAACATTGCCTTCTTTTCAAAGTTTTTTGCTGGAGCCTAAGGTAGACAAGAACTTTATTGTTGGTTCTGTATCACCAGTTTCCCCCTGAATGACTGAGGCACTAATGTCCACCTTTCCTATCTGAAAAGCTGAGATTTCCCTAAAGGACCCCTGCTGTGATTACCTCTGATAGCGAGACCACCCATCCCCGGGGATGAAGTCTCCTGGAAAACATGTTCAGAGCTCAGAGCTGGGTGTGCCTTGGGGCAGGTTTGCAGGGCTTTTGTATCTTGTGCTCTGACACAGGAGCATTGAGCCTCTCCAGTTCAATTTAAAAAAATCAGAAACTGGTGTAAAAGGTGGAGGGATTTTCTGTTCCTGTGCCAGGAATGGCAGAGAAAAAGCTGAGTGGAGGGTGGATATGCAGAAAAAGATCAAGTGCCCCTATGGTGTGTGTTGTCCAAGGGCAGTGGGTGGCAGGTTGTTGTGGAGCATCTCACAGAGATGACCCTGCGAGCAGGAGCTCAGTGTCCCTGGCTCACAGGACCCCACCGTGCCTGAGGGTGTGACATGTCCACGTGAGTCCCAGGTGGGAGCTTGGGGTCAGCTGTGAACTTGCTGAGAGTGCACTGGACCCCACTGTCAGTGTCACTGATGAAGTTGTTAAGCAGTACCAGTCCCAGTGTGGATCCCTGAGGGACATTGCTGGTCACTGGTATCCATCTGGACATGAGCCACTGACTGTCACCCACTGAACCACAGAATCACTGTGGTAAGAAAAGACCTCTGAGACCATCGAGTCAGTCCCCCCTGTGCCCCATCCCCACCTTGTCCCCCAGCCCAGAGCACTGAGTGCCATGGCCAGGCCTGCCTTGGACACCTCCAGGGCTGAGGACTCCACCACCTTCTTGGTCTGTCCATTCCAATGTTCAACAACCCTTTTCATGAAGAAATTCCTCCTGATGTCCAACATGAATGTCCCCTGGCACAGTTTGATGCTATGTCCTCTCATCCTGTCCCTTGTTACCAGGGAGAAGAGGCCAATCCCCCCCTGGCTCCACCCTCCTGTCAGGGAGCTGTGATTTCAGGTAAATGTGATCATCCGCCCCATAGTCCACCCACTGAATCCATCTCTCTCCAGTTTAGAGAGAAGGATGTTGTGGGGGACCATGTCAGAGCCCTTGCAGGAGTCCAGATAGCTGACATCCATAGCCCTTCCCTTGTCCATTGAATTTAGTCTTCAAACTCACAAATTTCAGCAACAAGTACCACAAAAATCTCTAAACTTTGCTGCAGGCACAGAGAGGAGGCTGACTGGTTGGGAGCTCCCAGAGTTATCCTTGCTTACCCCTTTAAAAATGGGTGCAATGCTTTGCTTTTTCTCCTCACCTGGGACTTCACCTCTGCTGTGATTTTTCAAACACCATTGAGTGTCTTGGCAACTGAACCAGCCAAGTCTCTCAGGACTCAGGGATGCTCTTGGGTCCCATAGACTCATGGATGTTCAGGTTCCTCAGGGGATCTCAGACATCCAGGTTGCTGGTCCTGAGCGAGGCTGGAGTGCAGAGGCTGCCTGGGGCTGGCTGTGCCCCCTGCCCTCGGCCCTGCAAGATTTCCAAAGGCAATACTGAGAATATCATAGCCCAGTAGGACTCAAGCCCTCTGACTGGCCAATGCAGTGGAGTAAGAAGATCCAGCTTGGACAGGAGTAAGATATGAGATGCAATTTTTACATCCATGTGTACAGTGAAACCGTGAGTGTGCTGGAGACCACATCAGACTGGGCACATCCAGGGCTTTGAAGTCCTGAATGAGTCACTTGTCTGTGATGTGATGCACCAGTCTGGTGGGCAGAGAGGGGCTGCCTGGTGCTGCACCACCAAAATGGCTATGAAATCCAAATTCACATGCATATGCAGGGATTATCATATCATAGCCAGAAAGGGGCAAGTTCATTTTTACAGTGACATCAGTATGTTTGAAATGTTCAGAGAAAACCAGCAAAACCATCTGGGACTCAGAAGTGAAGATGAAAAGTGTTAATATTTTTAGCACGGCAGCTTCTGCTTCAGCAAGGTCATGACACCAGCCCATTATCATTTGAAAAGTGCACTCGTGAAAGGGGAAGAAGAACTGGTTTGGAGCAAGGAGGTGCAGTGGGATGAAAAGCACAAAGCTGTGTTTCAAGACCAGAGCAGCCACTTCCAGGCACTCGACTGGGAACTGCAAGACCTGATTTCCTACCCGCCACTGCCCGGCTTGTTCATCTGCCATTTCTGCTGTTCAGATGGGGGGAAATTACTGCAGTAAATATTGATGGGCCCGTGTGTGGGAATGGCCAGAGACTGAGGGGTCGCTGTGAACTGCATGGGAATGAGGGACTGGCAGCCCCCCCTGCTGCGGAGCCGGTGCTGGGGTGGGGTTGGGGTCCCCAGCCTGTGCAGGGCAGATGAGGTGATGAGAGAAACCCCTGTGGCTGGTACAGCACTGCTTGGAAATGGATGCACAGCTTTTGCTTTTCATGGGGAAAACAGAAATTCAGAGCAGATGTGAACTGCCCTGAGATGGGTCTGGCTCCTCCAGGGCTCATTTTTCCAGGTGCTGTGACCCCCCCGGTGCTGGAGAAGCAGCTTTGCACATTCAGAGGATACAGGGACCAGGATTCCATGTCACAGTGACCTCACACACACTGCAGGCACTGAGCCCCTCACCTGGCTCCTGGAATGGGGGGAGTCTCTGCCCGTGACCCCAGTTAACATCAGCAAAAAGCTGCTTGCAAATCCGTCTCCAAAAAGCCTTTCAAATGAAACGTCCAGAAATAAAGGCTCTTAAGCGCTTAAAAGTGTGAAGATGTTAATTAATTCTGATGATTTGTATGTTTTAATTATTCACTGACACTGTATTATTTTTCAAGCAGAAAAGGAACTTTTCAAAGTGTCACTGCCTCTGCTACTTAAAGCAAAGAAATGGTGTTTAATTAAACTGAGACCAACAAAGCTCTATTGTGTGACACTTGCAAAGCAGCCTGTGAAATAGGAAATGTCAAAGATTAAATAAACCTCTTTTAGAGCCAGCTAAGGGGAGAGGTGCCACTGTTTATAAAATCAGAGCCAGGAAAAATATAATAATTAGAAAGAAACAGGTCATATGGAAAAACAATATCCAACTTGACAATCTTTCATGCAGATATGATTTGAAGTTCATTACTCATTGTATTCCTGCACAGAAGGCTTTTTGTTATTCTTTGTGCTAAGTCATTTTTTAATTTAAATGGAGATGGAGATGTGTTCAAAGGAATTTTTTAAACAAATGAACGCAGATGCATTTCATGTCATTTTTGATATAAAGGTCGAATGAAGCTGCAGGGAAGAAAAACTGCTTTTAATTAATTTGTATTTTTTTCTCAAATAGATCTGTTTCTGACCACTTTCTTTAATATTCATGTGTGGCTGGTGAGCAGGGAGTAAGTACATGGGGTTATTTCCTCATTTGAAGCCTACTTTAATTACTTTTGAAAAAACATAACAGTTGAAATTAGGCTCTAAAATGTAAACATGTGTATTAATGTAGAAGGAGATGATGGGAGATTTTTCCCTGGCTGGATTTCATCCCACAGACCCAAATGATACTGTAATCTGAGATGCTCGTTCAGACATAAGACATATCATTAAAATGCACTTTAATTCCCTTCTTTGGTGCTTACAGCTATTTTCCACCCCAAAAGGTTGCAGTGTAAAATACACAAACAGACATTTCCCCCTCCCTCCCCCTCCCGATTCGGGGTTTGTGGGATGAGGCATCTCCCTGGATCCAGCCCTGCAAGGTGTGTGGGGTCCAGCCAGGAATGGGGGCCCCTTTGCTGCTGCCCTGACACCCTGATCTGATCCTGGGGGAAATGCTAGCACAAGCCTGGCTCCAGTGTCCTGCAGAGAGGGTCCATGGCCTGTCTTGCCCAGCACCCTCTCCAAAAGCAGACCTGAAGCTACAGGACCATCCAGACTGGACAAGGATCATGGATTCTTCCCTTGCTGGGAGCAGCTGGAGACAAAAGAGCTCTGCTTATTTCTGCCCCACAACCCTCGTGTTTCAGCAGCCTCCATCCACCATCCTCTTCAGGTCATGAAGATGATTAGAGGGCTGGGGCACCACTGCTTTGAGGAAACACTGAAAGTATTGGTTAAAAACTTGTTGTTATTAACACCAAGATCATGGGTTCAGTCCCTTGCATGGGCCATTCACTTAAAGAGTTGTACTTGATGATCCTTGTGGATCTCTACCAACTCAGAATATTCTGTGATTGTGTAATTGTTCACCCTGGAGAGCAGAAGGCACCAGGGAGACCTTACTGGGGCCTTTCAGTACGTGAAGGGGCTTGAAGAGAGCTGGAGAGCGACTTTGGACAAGGGTCTGGACTGACAGGACAGGGGACAATGGCTTCAAACTGCCAGAGCGCAAGGTTAGATGGGATACTGGGGAGAAATTGTTCCCTGTGAGGGTGGGGAGGCCCTGGCACAGGTTGCCCAGAGAAGCTGTGGCTGCCCCTGGATCCCTGGAAGCGTCCAAGGCCAGGTTGGACAGGACGTGGAGCAGCCTGAGCTGGTGGAAGGTGTCCCTGCCCATGGCAGGGGCTGGATGATTTTTAGTTTCCTCTCCAAATCAAACCATCCTGAGATTCTGTGATCCTCTTGCTGACAGATTCTGGCCCCAAGGCAGGTCAGTGCTCAGTGGCCAAGCCTTGTGCAGACCGTATTTGCCTCACAGAGGGTCTCCAGCACACCCAAGCAAGAGAATAAATGGCTGCACCTCTTCATTTAAGACCTTGCTTGGACTGAATCAGCTCACTGTAGTCTCTGATGTGCCATTGAGTTCAACTGCCCTGAAGTAAAGTCTTTGAGTAATGTAGAGTAAAATGACCCACATGTTGGGATTCCTGATTGCTGAAATCTGCCCTCCCTATTAGCAGGTGTGCTGGATCCATGACTGGGCAAAGCAGAGGTTTCTCTCCATTTGAAAGGTGTTAGAATTGACAAGGATTTAATTAGGAGCTTAGACCTGGAAAAGACTCCTGGGTGCTCAAGTCCAGCCCTGAAATAGCACCATGTAAGTCCTTTCCCAGGCTGACTGGGACAACCAGCTGGTGGTGGAGGAGTTGGGGGTAATTGCACCCCTGTGTGCCTTAGAATGGGTTGGTGAGGTGGGAAGGACTTTGTGTCCAGTGTGGGGCACAAATTCAGCTCCCTACTCTGAGACACCAAGGGAACTGTTCCGTGGGAAGAGGCCCACGGCATCACCAGGGGGAAAATGTCTCCACCAATGTCCTGGCACTGCCCTGTGTCACAGCAGCCTCTCTCCCCAGGCTCTTGTGGCAGGGACTCCTGCTGTCCTTGTCTCTGTGCCTGTCCTTGTCTCTGTGCCTGTCCTTCCCTGGTGGAAGGATGCAGAGTCTCAGGCAGCAGTGCCAAGTGTGGGACTGTGTTCCCAGGGGTGCTCTCTGAGCCTGGGACAGGTATGGTGTGTTTTCACTGAAACTGTGTTCAAAATCACTTCACCCAGTCGATAATGCTACTGAATGTGAGGCCAGCAAATTGACAAATGTGGCATAAATGATCGTGGAAATGGCAAATGAGATCCCCGCGGCATGGCAGGAAATGTGAAATTGCTACAACAGTGCATGGCACTGATCTCCACCCAGCCTTGGTCTCCTTGTATGTCAAAGCAATCAGTTGATTGGTTATTCGACCTGTCCACAGACCCCATGCAGAAAGTGTATTCTAGCCAATAAATCTCATTTTTTCCCATAGCTCTTATTTTTAGATTATTCTTACAGCATCTAATGGCAGAAAATGAGTTGTTGCTTCATCTCTGGGATGAACCACTTGCCAAACTCCCAGTCCTCACTCCTATTCTGGAGATCAAGGCAGAAACACTAAACAGAGCCAGGCAGAGCTTGCTGGGGTTTGACATCCAACTGTCTGCACCAGTGGCTGTCAGAAAGGGCCCCGGCTTTGGGCTGTGCCAGACAGCTCAGTCCAGAGCCATTCCTGGACACAGCAGCTGGAGCATTCCTGGGACTGTTTTCATAGATTCATAGAATGGTTTGGGTTGAGAGGGACCTCAAAGATCATCTATTTACAACTGTTTTGGATGGCTCCATCCTGCTGCAGGGACTGGAAAATTTCATGAGCCAGTGTGGGCTGATCGTAGTGGTTGGTCCCAGTGCCTGGGCATAGTTCAGAGCTGTTTGATTCACTGCTCAGATGAAGGCCTGAGGTGATGCTGGCACTTGAGGTGTCCTGCCTGTTGGCAGCTGCCATCCAGGGTTCCAGTTGTTTCAGCCCAGGGTTTCCCACAAAACTGCCTCGTTCTTGTTCCACTGCTCTTTCTCCTTTGGTTCCCACAGATGTGCTGCTCTGCCAGTGCTGCTCTGTGTGATGCTCTTTCACTCCTAGCAGACAATTCCCACTTCTTGGTCCCTTCTGGATCACAAGAGTGTGGTGAGACCTCCCTGGCACCTTCAGGAGGTGCCTTCCTGCAGGAGCTGTGGCAGCTCCAGCACACACATCCCCTCACCTCTTCTCAGAGCCATCCCTGTGATCCAGAATTCCACTCCCACTCCCTGTCAGTGCTGGAATTCCCTGGTGACACCCAGCTCTGGCGCTACTGCTACCCAAAAAGCTTCCTGGGACTGAATCATGACAAAACTGTCACCCCAGACCCGAGCTGGCAAAATATAGACCTGATTGCCCCTTCCTTCTCCTGGGCCATGTCTGAGTGCCCCTCAAACCTGGCCAGGTGCCAAACCTCTCATACCCTGTGTGTTATCAGCATCCTCTGCCCACCCTGCATTTCTGGAAAGTGTGTTCAGAGCCACCCAGCTGGGTTAGGATGGAAAGAGAACAACCAGAAAACAATGTGTTCCTCACCAGGACAGGCTGGTGCTTTGAGGCATTTTAGTGGGTCCCAAACATCTCCAAGGATGCAGCTGGGACTGAAAGGGCTCTTCCCTCCTTGCCAGGGGCTGTTCTCTTGCTGCATCTTAAAGCAAAGGCATTGGGTCATGCCAGTGCTTCTTCATGGCAGGGCTTTATCCTGCTGGAGAGACAGCTGAGCTTTTTCCATCAAAATCATTTTCAGCCAAATCTGATCTTCATCAACACAGAAAACTGTGTATGGCTTGGGGGAGGGGCAAAATTTCAGAATCTCATTATGAAAATAAGCCTGAAACTAAGAAGGAAAAGAAAAAAGGGGAGGGGGGGAGAAAAAAGGGAAAAAAAAAAAAAAAAGAGAAATCTCACTTTTGGTTTTGATAAAAGCCCTAGCAAATCTTGCAGAAAATCATCAGCAAAAATATTTGTTGTGAGTGTATAAATTGCTGCTGTGAACGTGCATTGCCCCAATGCACAGCCCAGGTGCTGGCAAGCCCTAATAGACATGTTTCCTTTATTTGTTTGCTTGAGGTGCCCTGGGGCTGTCCCGGGGCAGAGGATACATGGAGATAACACACAGATTCATTAGTGTCCCTGCTCATTAACCCAGGCCTGGCACTGATGTGGCTCCTCCAATTTGTGTCAGGGGTGCAGGGGGGGCCGAGCAGCCCCTCTGCCCACCCAGCCCTTGACACAAAGCTGTCACCAGGTCCTCGAGGGCAGCTCCTGCCACCACTGCCCACCCTGGCAGCCCCTCCCAGGGGCTCAGGCTCCTCTCTGATCCCAGCAGGACGTGTGCCAGGGCTGTCCTGAGCCCTGGGGAGACAGGGATGCTGCTGCTCCAGGTCAGATGCTAATGAAGGGGGTTTGCTGCTGGGAAGAGGAGGAAAAGCAAGGAGGCTGAGCAGTAAATTGGGGACAGGAGTCAGGGGCTTTCTGGGTTGAGGAAACACAGCACCAGATGTTCCTTTGCTCCTGCCAGGCAAAGCCCCCAATCCGCTCCCCTCCAGAAGAAACCAATCCTCCTAATCAGAGGTGTCTGTTTGCAGGGATTAAGTGAAGATCAGGCCGTCTGAGGACCTTACTCCCTTTCCTTAAGAGCTCCTGGTTATTTAAGGAGCTCTAATTTGCTGTCCTCATTAGCAGGGTGGTGCTGTGCTGTGCTCCTGGGCGAGGGCTGCTCTGTTGTGTCCTTCCCTTGCCCGGCCCAGCGTGACAAGTCCAGACCTGGGGTCAACACTCCCTGCTCCTGTGGCAGAGCAAGGGTTCCTGCAACCAGCACCCAGCCCTGCTGGGATGCAGGACAGGTAGCCCAGAACACCTTTTGACATTTAGTTCTCCTGTCACTGAGCTGTCACCCAAAGGACACACCAAGGGCTGGCTCTGCCTGTGCTGCACAGAAACCTTGAATCACTGCTGTGAGTCCCCACTGGCTCCAAACCTCCCTGCTGGGGTCTGAGTACCCATGGCTAAATGCTGTTCCTGGAATGCTCCTGGGAAGCCGAGGCTTTCCTGGAATGGTGCTGCTGCTGCCTTGTCCCAGTGCCTCTGCACCAGCTCTCATCAGCCCGGGGTCTCCACGAGGAGCACTTCAAGTTGTGAGCTCCCAGAGTTAAACACCCAGTTCCTGGCACTCTCCCCTGTGCAGGCACACTCTTGCAGCCAAGAATGGAAATCATGGAATCCTCTGAATCACAGAATATCCTGAGTTGGAAGGGATTCACAAGAATCATCAAAGTTCAGCTCCTGCGAGGTACAAATAACTCCCTCTTGCTGTGTCCTCTGCAGCAACCCCTCCTCACCTCCCTTCCTCGTGGCACAGTTTGTGAGCAAAGTGACTCAGTACTGACACCTTCTGCACTTGGCTGCAGGGACAGGTTCACTCTCCCCAGAACCAAGAAATTCAGAGCATGTCCTGTTTGTCAGGACTCTTTGGTTGGATTCCCTTTATCCACCTGTGCTGTCCAGGGCACAGAGTACAGAAGAAGTTCATGGGCAAGAGGGCTCCTGCCTTTCCTGCTGCTGGGAATGCTGGAGGTGCTGGGATGCTGCTCCTGGACCTTGTCCTTGCTGTGCACTCAGGAGAGAGGGGTGAGAAGTGTTTGACTCTTCCTGGGGGGCAGGGATACCCACAACCATGACAGGGCAAGGGGAGATGGCTTCAAACTGAAAGAGAGTAGGTTTAGATGGGATGTTGGGAAGAAATTGTTCCCTGTGAGGGTGGGCAGGCCCTGGCACAGGTTGCCCAGAGAAGCTGTGGCTGCCCCTGGATCCCTGGAAGTGTCCAAGGCCAGGTTGGAGCAAGCTGGGCTGGTGGAAGGTGTCCCTGCCCATGGCAGGGAAACAGAACCAGATGAGCTTTAAGGTCTCTTGCAACCCAAACCATCCTGTGATTCTGTGATTCACCTCCTGCAGCTCGATCTGTGCCACGATGTGGTTAAAGATTAACCCTTTGGACACTGGCTGCCCTTTCTCCAGCCACAGGCACTGCTGGCACGAGGGGCTCCTCTGCAGGTCTCAGCAGGCTGTTTCGGAGGGTGGCTGTCACCTCCTGGTCATGACACACGACACTTCCCCTCCTGGTCAATGACAAGTGCTCCACTGCTGTTTGGGCAGTGCAATCACCAAGGAATTCTCCCATCCCTCCAGGTTCTCCTCCCACTGAGTCCTTGGATTTTTTGGAGCAGAGAGTGCTGGGGATCTTCAGTGGACAGAAACAGAGGCAGAGTGACTGATCAGGTCCTGCTCTGAGTGGAGGTGGACTGGAGGCCTCCAGAGGTCCCTTCCCAGCAGCACAGGCATGAGGAGAACCATGAAATAGAAGAAAAGAGATGCTGGTGGGAAGGACCAGAGTGCACAGGCACAGTTTCTAGTGCTTTAGAGACAGACACTGTGGAACCAGGACAGTCTGAAATCTGTCCAGGACCAGGAATGGACACCACTTCAGCACACAGTCATCTCCTTCCAGTTAATAGATGTGACTGATGAGCATTCACCTCCTTAAATAACTCTGCAGCACCTGGGCCTGTGGACTGAGGACTGAGGGCCTTTGCTTTGTGTAGGGGTTGTAAATAGGGGGTGAAAAGTTCAGAGCTGGCCCCGCTCACCAGTGGCAGGTGAGCACAAGTAGCTCCTGTGGCATCATTCCTCCAAGACCTGAATTTTTCCCCTGGGTGTAAATGATTAATGAAGGATATCATGGAAAGCAGATGTGCTGTTGCCACAGTAACTGGGACGAGTGGTGGGCAAGGCTTGTGCCCATGGTGAGTGCTGCAGTGAGGAGCTCAGAGCATGTTGTTTGAGCCTTCCTGAGATTCTGGTTAACTATTAACACCATAGGTCCTAACCTGGGGGAATATTTATAAGTGGGGATAAGTTTATAATGAATCCCTTCCAATTTTCTCTCCCTATCCCCTTCCCTCCCTGGATACCATTTTAATTTTATCTCCTTAAAATCTGCCACTGTCTCACTTTCAACTACAGTAACCTATTACCATCTTTAATTTTTAAAAAGGATAATAGCACAGAAGAAAATGTGATGGGGATTATTCACAGCTGCTCACCTGCAATGGCATTTCCCCGTTCTGTCACTTGATGTTTCTTTCCACTTTCCAAGGTCATAGAAGCACAGAATCATAGAATCAACCGGGTTGGAAAAGACCTCTGAGATCAACAAGTCCAACCCTTGCTCCAACCCCGCTGTGGTTCCCAGCCCATGGCACTGCTTAGTCCACACCTCGAACCCTGTGTTCAGTTTTGGGCACTTTTTCTATACATTTTTCTATAATTTTTCTTAGTTTTTTTCTGTATTTTCCTCATGACAAGACAGACACTGAGGGGCTGGAGCATGTCCAGGGAAGGGAATGGAGCTGGGAAGGGGCTGGAGCAGCAGGAGCAGCTGAGGGAGCTGGGGGGGCTCAGCCTGGAGAAAAGGAGGCTCAGGGGGGACCTTCTGGCTCTGCAACTCCCTGACAGGAGGGGGGAGCTGGGGGGGGGTCGGGCTCTGCTCCCAGGGAACAGGGACAGGAGGAGAGGGAATGGCCTCGAGGTGCTCCAGGGGAGGGGCAGGTTAGATAAAACTTTTGTTCATATTGGGAAAACTTTCTTCACTGAAATAGTGGTTAAGCACTGGCAGAGGCTGTCAAGGGCAGTGCTGAATTCCCCATCCCTAGAACTGTTTAAAGAATGAGTAGATGTGACACCTGAGGACACAGTTTAGTGGTGAACGTGCTGGTGGCGATGGATTGCTGGTTGGACTTGATGATCTTAAAATTTTCTTAAATTTTCTAACTTTAAAAATTCTGTAATTCCACAATTCTCTGGGGGAACTGTCACCAGCTGAATCCCAACAAACTCTCTGGACTTTTAGAGAAACTGTGTTTCAGGAGGGGAAATCTGGATTTTGCTTTTCACTCCCTCAAGTGACTTTGCACAGTGCTGGGAGAGAAGCAGAGGGGTGGGGTTGATCTGAAAGTCCTAAGGAAAAAATAGAGGTGCCCCTGCCCCACTCTGCTGCAGGACCCTGGTGCTGCAAGAGGCAGGGCCAAGACTTAATTAGTGCTCTGCTGATCCAGCAGAAACCCCAGAGTTGGCACATCTCAGTGACAAATCCAGACCTCACCTACTTCTGAAAAGCAGGGGGGCTTCCTGTGCAGCATCACGTCCTTTATTGCCCCCAGAGCAGCTCTGTGGTGGGCCAGGATGCTGGGGAGGGGCCCTGGGTGGGGATCTCCCCAGGGATCTCCCCCTGTGTGCTGGGCTCAGGAGCTCTCAGTGCAGGTCCTGGTTTATAAGCAGGGATTAAGCAGGGCTTCCTTCCCAAGGCCACACAGGAAGGGTATCCTAAGGCTGGGAACTCCTCCTCCCCCTTGGAGTCACCAGGCTGGACACATCCACGGTGCCAATGAGAAGTCAGATGCCTGTGAAGCCAGCAGAAACCTCCCTGCCCTCCCACACCTCCACAGCCACCACTAACCCCCAAAGCTGACATATCACGGCTCCCACTGGCCTTTTCCTGCCTCATCCTTTCCACCCACTCCCTCTTTTTTCTCTGTGACTCCTTTCAGCCCAGGCTGTTTCCGTGACCTGCTCCTCACCAAGCCCTCTCAAAGCCTGGTAAGCCCAGCTGGACAGAAGGGAAGGGCTTTTGTGCCTCCTCTTCCTCCATCAGGGCCCCCCAGCCTTGCCCTGAACCCACTGATGGTTTGCTGCTCCTGCTTGGGAAGGTCAGGTCCATTCTGAGGGCACCTTCTGTTCCTCATGTACTTACAAATCCCACTGATGCCTCCAGCTGATGCTTTTATCTGGAGCAGATGCTTTTATCTGGAAATAGTGCTCAGATTGGACTCCCAAACATATTAAATGAAGGTGGAGAGGGAAAAGTGAAGGGCATGTTGGCTGGTCACAAATGGAGGTATCTGGGAGTGCTGCCAGCAGAGAGGGGCTATGGGATGGCTGTTCAGGGAGGGACAGATGGCTCAGGAGCTCCAGGCTCCTGCCTGGCTTTGTTACAAACCTCAGCACTGCCCACCTTCCTCCCCAGGACAAGGATTTTGACTGGAAGGGGAGGCAGCACAGGAAGGCAGGACTGTGTGAGACCAAGGCTGGGCTGGAGGGACCTTTGTGGGACTGAGAGGAGCAGTGGCTCACACTACACTGTGCCTGCCCTGGTTAAAACTGGGAAAGCCACACTGAGGGGATCCACTGTGGAAAAATGCCCTTTAGAAGGTGCTGCTCACCCCAGTCTTGGGTGGCACCCAGGGATGTGTGGGGGGAGTGTGTGCTCAGCACTGAGTGTGTCCCACACCCAGCTGGGCACTCACCCCCAGGTTTGCTTTGTGCTCATGGGCTCCCTGAGCACAGAACAGCAGCATGGAGAGTGTGCCAGGGGGACGAGGAGCTGCCCATGGGCATTAGATCCTCCAGGGAACCACTCTGGGGGCTCCAGCCCTGCTGGATTAGACAGTCACTTAAATCATTTTGGTCCTCCAGCCATGCTGTGCTGTTAGAACCATGGGCCTGGGCAGCAAGAACGTGTGTGTGCAGGGAATGGAGCCCTGCTGCCCCCAGCCTTTCCCTGAGGGCTGTGAGGACGCTGGAGCTCCTCACACAGAGCAGGAGCCACACACAGGGCCCCAGCTCTGCCAGGTGACAGTGGTCAGAAGGTGCCAGAGCCCTGCAGCAGCACATGCAGGACATTTCCTTCTGTGTTAAGCTCCAATCCAATCTCTGAAGATCAGCTTAAACGAGGTTGGCTTAACCCCTGAACACCCCTGCTGGATTTTCCTTTGCTGTCTATTATCACAACAAGGTGTTCCTCATCTGCACAAAAATGTTCACTTCCTCTTATGAATCTTCCTAAATTCTTGTCCTCAAAGATAAGTGAAATCAGAAGGGATTTTTAGTGGCTTCCAGAAAACTGCAGAAGATCAAGAACAAAACTTCTCAGGATGGGACCTTTGTTTGATAGGGCAGAAAATGCAGGACATGCCTCTTTTGTGAGTGACGTTAAAAAATGTGGTGGGAAAGACACACTCAGAGGAGGCATCAGAGGAGCTGTTTGAAACCCTTCACCACTTGTCCCTCAGTTCTGCATGAAGGCACTGCCAAGCTGGGCTGAGCCACCAGCACAGGATGGAGAGGTGGCTCTGGCAGGCAGGGGGGTCAGAGGACACCAGGCTGAGGGACCTGCAGCAGGAAGAGCTGGTAACCTGCAGCTGGCCTTGGCTGCCCCAGCAGAGCTGCATTACAGGCTGTGAGAAGGATGATGAGCCCTGTGGATCCCTGGCCTGTCCCAGGTCAGCAGGCTCCAACCTCGTGGCCTCCTGCACGTGTTTCTCTTGCCCCAGAGAAGCTTCACCTGGGGCAAGGAGAGGCTGCTCCCCACGGGTGCTGAGGGCTCAGGCCATCCCCATCCACTGGGATGCCCAGGGGCACCACTTTGTCCTGTCTGGTGGGATAACCCGGGAGAACCCAGCCTGCCAACCCTGCTGAGAGCTGAGGGAGGGACAGGAGCAGCCCCCCTTCCCACACTTCAGCCCTGACAACATTTACATAAATAAGAGAAAAAGGCCCATCTCCAGCCAGCAGGCAAAACCAAGAGCAGGCTGTCAAGATGTCTTTTCAAAGATATTTTTTTTGTCATGGAAAACGTGATTTCATCAGAACAGCCATTTCAGAACAAGCCTCTTTCCTAGAGGATTCAGTGCTTTAGACACAGAAAAGAAATAGGCAGTTTGATCATCTTGGCTCTCACATAGTTTTGTATTTTTCAAAAACTGTTCTGTCTTTCCCACTAGAAAAATGTGTGAATGGGGTCTATTGAAAATGAAGAACAAGGTGAAGGGATTAAAAAAAAGATTAGGAAAACTAATATTTTAAATATTCTTCCTGATGAAGTAGCATGTTCAATTTTAAATAATCATGTGCTCACTTTAAACTACCTGTGTCTTCAAGTGAGTAAAAGTAAGACAAATTACAGCTCTTACCCTGATTAAACAATTAAAATGTGCTGAGAGAGATAGTGATTGTCTTTTAAAATTCTAAGTTCAAGCTGCTCTTTCAGTGGGAAGAGAATATGATTTTAAAACAAGGAAACCGAGTTTTCATCTAAAGCCCAAAGCAAAAGAATCCACCCCAGAAGCGCAGCTAAAATGGGCTCTGAAATGCTTGGAGAAATTTGGGCTGGTTCTTGAATCCCTGTCACCTTCCTGGGTGGGGAAGGCACTGCAGGACAGCACAGCCCTTGGGAGAAGCCCCTGGGTGGTGCCATCAGTCCCTGCAGCTGAAGGTGTCCCTGC
Source organism: Pyrocephalus nanus (assembly GCA_038380795.1). Classification (NCBI taxonomy): domain Eukaryota; kingdom Metazoa; phylum Chordata; class Aves; order Passeriformes; family Tyrannidae; genus Pyrocephalus; species Pyrocephalus nanus. The sequence goes on from CM076285.1 coordinate 733,191, forward strand.
CCATCCCCGGGCACAGCCAGGGCTGATCCATCATCCCCTTGGGCACCAGCATGGCTGGGCTGGGAGCAGGTCCTGCCAACAGCAGGTGCCTCACACAGGGCTGGAAATACCTCCCTGTGCTCTTGCTGAGGTTTCAGAGTGGCCACAGCTTTCTGTTTCTGCTGTCAACATCTGGCCTCAACCAACCACTGGAATTAAATGAACAGAATTTAAGTGCAAAGTGCCAAGTTTTGTGTGTCTTGGGTCCTGTGTGTGTCAGTGCTGGCTGGGGGCTGAGGGCAGGCACGGAAGGGATGGATCTGGCTGACTCTGCACTCCAAGCAATGTTATCAAATATTTGCCAAGACAATCCTTCCACTGGCTTAAGGGCTTTCCTCCTGATTTAACCATTAGGAGGAAGGAATTAGAAAGTTCCCACTGCAGTAGGGAAATGGTATTATAGTGGCTGTGCCACACTTTGGACCTCAGAGCAATCTTTTGTACCCACTTTTTCATCAGGCTAACAGCTCAGATTCAGCTCTTCCCAGCTGCTGCTCTTAGGAAAGCAGGGCAAATCAGTGCCCTTCCCTGTCAGAATTCGGCAGCACTGAAGTGCTGAGGGATGACAGCAACTCTGGGAATTAGAAGAGAGAAAAGAAGGAAAAGGAAGAAGGAAGGAGTCAGTTATCAGTAACCCCAGCCAGGCTGGGGAAAGGGCACAAGAGGCTCTGAGAATCCCATGAATCTGCCCTTGGCCCCTTTTCCTGGTGTGTCAGGGCTGGAATTTGAGGCATGTGGTATGTTAGCACTGCAAATACTGGAATGAAAACAGGAAATGTGGAGAGGCTACAAGGCACCCAGCATGCTGGAGATAGCCCCTGCAGAGCTCTGGAGATGAGGAAAAGAGTCATTTGTACAGCAAAATGTGCTCTTCTGAGGGGTTTTCTGCCTGTTGTGTGTGTCAGTGCAGCACTCACCATCTCTGACACCCAAGGGCAGCCCCTGAGTGTGAAGGGAGATGCAGGGCTGGCTTTCCCCCAGGCTGGCCAGGTCAGGAATATCAGCCACAGCCACGGCTCCTTTAGGTCACAGGCAGGTGAAAAAGGGCCAGGAAGCTTCTGCATCTCATCCAGACTGGGAGGTAGGAGATATTGTCACACTGGGGAGTCAGGAATTGATCCTGGGGCTCATACTACATGTCCATCACCTGCAACCTTCCCCAAGGGCAGGGCCTGCATAGGGCTGGGCTCTCCCACCACCTCTGTGGATGGTGTTGCCATTACCACTGGTGCCAATTGTGGTCGTGGTCTGGTCATGAGCAGTCAAAGGTGCTCATCTGGGAAAGCAGCAGGAGAGGGAGGATGTACAGGACTTGCAGCAATAACTCATCTCTCACTGGCCCTGTAGAAAGGAGTTATAGCACCAGTCAGTTCTCCACCTGTATCTCCATCAGGAACTAAAAGTCCCTTTTCCCAGCACCAAAGACAGGGTTGTAACAAAGCCAGCAGAGCCCAGAGCGTGTCCCACCCTGCCCACACCCCGTGCTGGTGAGGGCTGCTTTGAGCCAGGGCCACGCAGCCCCCTCCTGTCTGGGGATGGGGGCAAAGCACAAATACACGTGCAGACCCCTGAAGTTCCAGGCTGGGCTCTGACACGAGGATTGCAAAATGTACCTGCTGGGAGCCATCACAAGCTGCACCCCCTCACCTGCCCATTTGCTGTGGAATTCCAGGTGTGCTGGTGTGACCCTGGGATGGCTCTGCAGGGATGGCAGGCTGGCAACAATGTGAACCACTGCAAAGCACCGACCCCCCAATTCCACCTGCGGGTGGAGTCTCTGCTTGGGGGGAGTTCTGTGCTGAGATTCCTGCAGCACCCAGAGCCACATAGAGCCTTGCTGGAGAGCTGCTCCCGTGGCGAGGCTGGGGGAGGGAGCAGCTTCACTGCCTAAACTTTCCATTTCTGCAGAGGTCGTGGTATCAGACAGTGCCACACCTGCCACCTGTGGCTGTCACTGTGCAGCACCAGAGCTCTGGGAGGGCTGGGTGAGCTGATCCTGTGCAAGGTACAGCGATGACACAGCCGTGCACGTGGTTGCCAGGGCTCAGCAGAAACCAAAAGTGAGCCTTGCAGGTAAAAGGTCTGCACCCAAGGCTCTGTGTCACGCAGAGGATGTTGTTTTGTTTGTCCCAACAATCATGTCATGGCCAGTCCCCTCCCTGCCTTTTTCCTGCTGCAGCAAGAGCTGGTGATGTGTTCGTGTGCATTCCTGTGCTTCCACCCTGTGCACTCTGCTCTACAAACACAACACTGGGCTTCTGGCAAGGAGAGGAGGATCCTGCAAACACTGAGGCCAAGTGGCAGGAACTGAGAAACTGAGACATCTACCCAGGAGAACAGGGCAGAAAGGCAAAACACGAGGCTCCAGAGCCAAAACTCAAGTGGGTGTTTCAAGCATTCCTTGGATTGCTCAACCTCTACCACGGCTTCCTCTTGCACAGGGCAGCGGGTGCTGAGGCCCTTTGTTGCTTTCTCAACAGGGAAATTGGAGGAAGATAAACTGAGCAGCATGCCGAGATCTCCAGGAATGCCAAGCACTTATTGACATCTGATTCAGGGTTCATTCATCTGGGTGAAAAGAGATAATAAAGGGCTGCATGTTTGCGCTGCCTGGTGGCACTGCAGCTTTGTGAGTCATGTGCTGCGGGTGGGTCAGAGGGACGTGTGGCTGTGCCAGCCCTGTGCCATCCACTGCCCTGCACAAACAGGGCAGGGAGCCCTTCATGAAAACAAGGCAGTCCACAATCAGGTCTGTGGAGGTGCAGTCAGAATCTGCCAGACTAAAACCTATCTCTTGTCCTTCTCTTAAAGAGCAATCCTGTCCAGGTGAGGGCTGTGATTACACACGAGTTTACAAGCCAGGAGAGCTGATTGCCAAGGCTGGTGCACTGCCTGGCTGATGCTAACAACATCAGATCATGCCACTCCACCTCCAAGTGAGGGGTTTGTAGAATAACTTCTCCATAACTGGCCTATTTTCAGTGACCAGCTTGTGAAAACTACTGCCCCAGTCCCAGTCTGGGCTGTGCTTCAACTGCTTCAAAGCTGTGATGCTGAGCCCTGGACAAACTGCCTGCATGGTTCAAGCCATTTTGACTCACAAATGTGAGTGCTCTACCCACAAATGTGCTTTAAAAGGAAGCCCTGTTATTAGTCCTGATGAAAGTTTCTTGGTTCTTACTGATGACACATCCAGGGACTGTGTATGTGAAGTCATTCCTGATGGCCCAAAACAAACCTCACCACAGGAAGATGTGAAGCAATTCAACAGCTGCCTGGGCTGTGCCCAGTGTTTTCATGGGAAGTATTGGAGAAGCCACATCCACAATCCATAATCTTATTGCTGAGTCCTTCATGGACTCCCACCTGTGGCAAATGTGAAATGGCCCATGGTGACCTGGCCTTATTGCCAACAAGTATGGCAAAAATCCTGTTCTTCATCAGCTCTTTGGGACCCCTGGCTGCTGTGTTGCTGGCAAGTGATCAAGCAGTCCTCACTCTGAGGAGTACCTGGACACAGCTAAAATCTGCTTCATTTGGTCTGGCTCCAGTTTGTTCAGCTGTGTTCTCCTCAAGGAAATCATCAGGCTGAGGGAATGAAGTTGGAGACCCCCGTGGAGAGTAACCACGAGGTGCCCCTTGGGAGGGTGGCCAGGTCCTTCAGCACATCAACTCACTGCCCCTCCTGAACTCTGGGGTCAGTTTAGCTGAACTGCTCTCGGACTGACATCTGAGAACCCCCCACTGACACTCTCCTGGATGCTGTCTCTGATCCCAGATACTCTCAGATCAGCAAGGGGAACAGCACTTCTGTCTCCCTGGAAGTCTCCTCAGAAAACCTCCAGTGATACCTGTGCTGCATGAAATAGGGGACTGTGAGAAGGCCTGGGGTGCTCACCCCACGGTGGGGATAAAGGGTGTATCACATGCAGAAGGTGCCAGGATGGGTGGCTGGATTTCTCCGAGCACAGTCCCTTTTCTGCATGGGAAGATTCTGTGTCATACCCAGTTCTTCCTTCCCCAGCCCTGCAGCAGGGAGGGAGATGCTGTTGTCCCTGTTGCTGTCAATGAAGTCATGGAGCTCATCTGCCTCTTCTGCCTCAGTTCTGTCTGTTTTGCCCCACAAACGCAGCTGAGGGCACTCAGTTTGTAGGATAAGCATGTTTGGACTTTCAGGTGGAAGAGGTGGGACAGAATACAGAGAAGAAAATTTTAATTTGAATGTCTTCAATCATTCCTGGCAACCTGATCTAGAGGAGCTCTTAAAAGACACCGTGGATACTCAGCATTTGTATCTGAACCAGACAATCAACAAGCAGCCAGCCAGCACCACCCAGGTCCCAGTGGCGGAGGAGGAGGAGGAGGAGGAGGAGGAGGAGGAGGAGGAGGAGGAGGAGGAGGAGGAGGAGGAGGAGGAGGAGGAGGAGGAGGGTGTCTGTCTGTCTACATCTCTGTCCCTGGTGCTGGATAGAGGAACCTTTTCCCATTCAGTACAGGAATTCAGCACCCACACTGCATCATTCCCCTTCCTTCTCTCTTGGCTTTTCCCATGCATGGGTTTCATCTTTTCATTGATGAAAAGACAGGCAATTCCACAGCAGGCAATTCCTTCTCCAGTTCTGCATGTCCTTTCCACTCCTTCATCTGACCCCCAGGACTATGGAGCAATTAAATCACAACCTTTCCAGCCATCAGCCCAGCTTGGCTGGCATCAGGTCAGCTTCCAACAGCTCCTGTCATGCTGAAGCATCAGATATGATTCCCACAGCATTGTGTTTACCTCTCACAGCCCACTCTTGACCTTATTCCTCACAGCAGGGCAGGCAGCACAAACCCACACTGTTCTGCCCTGCTGTGCCCTGCTCAGGAGTGCCATTCCTACCCACCCTCCTTCCTCAGACTGGTGCTGAGCAGCAGAGATCTCCCATCTCCTGCCTCCTGCCTAGGCTGAGCTCTGGGCAGTGTGTCCTCTGCTCCCTGGTGTTCTTTACAGACAGCTTTATGTCATGGCACCCTGCCCAAGATCAGGGCTACCAGACTCTAGGCTCGTAATCAATTAATTAATCTTCATACAGCAATGCCTGAATTCATAATTATCCTCCCTGTACAGAGCAATCCCAAGGACTTGGCTGATGACTGGTATCACTGTGCTATTGCTCTCTATGACTTTTCCATTTTTTTCCAACTCACTCTTCTTGAAGAGATCTCAGGTGCTGTTTTTGAAGCACAAGTGAATAGAACACTCTGGGGGCCTGGTACTCTGGTACTTTGATAAGAGAAGATTGTCTGGACATCTGAAGCACTGAGCTGCTGTTCTGCAGCCTGCCCAGCCTTAGTGATCCAGAGCCGGCATCTTTTGGTGCCTGTACAAGGTTGCTCTTGAGGGCCACAACCCTTCTGCAGTGCCACCACTGCAGGTACCCAGCCACCCCAGAACAGCCCTGGAACAGTGCTGTCCCCTCTGCATTTTAGTTCCTGCAAAGCCTGATCTCTTCAGTGCAAAGGGTGGAGCCCAGCCAGCTGCCTCATTGACCAAACAAATATCTGAGAGTTGGTTGGCCTCAAACCTTCTCAATCCCCAAAGTGACCCTGCATCCCAGTGGGCCCACCCCTGGTGAACACACATTTTGCAAACTATACCCCTGTCGCTGGGAACTTCTCTGCTTTCCCTATGACTTGGTATTCCAGAGTTTTGTTTTGCTCTCTGACTCACATTCTCCCTCTCCTGGGTTGCCTGGCTCTGCCCACACATCTCCTGAGCACCCTGACTGAGTTTGATTTGAGTTTGTGTGTGTTGCCATTTAATTCCTCCACTATTTTCTTTCCTTTGTTTAGGATATTGGTTACAGTGAACATTTCACCTGCTGTCTGCATTGTCACCGTCTGTGATTACATAGCCTTGATAACTTTGCATATATTTGCATAATGTGTGGCAGTTGTTCAGAATTCCCTGTTTGCAGGACACGTTTCAGGGACATTCAGCTCCACAGTTAATAAAGTGCAGGTCTGGCTTGAATGTTTTTTCAAACTGTTGCCAGTTTTGCTTGCCTTGTTCTGTGATCTCCTCTGAGGCCACCCTTGAGCATCTCTGCTCTCAGTGCAACACTTGTTGGCATTGCCCTTGTGGAGGATCTGCCTTTGCCTTGTTATTTAACTGCTCCTGCATTTCTACAAGCATCTGCAGATGAAGGGGATGTTCAGACTCAGTCTCCTTTGACTTCTGGAAGACTCTCTGTGTTGGTGAAGCCTCATCCCGAGTCCTGGGGTGGTTTTGGGCATCACAATAGTAAAAGGGATCTAAAGCTATTAGAGAGCATCCAAATAATGGCCATGGACACAAGGAAGGGTCTGGAGGGGCCATGAGGAGCAGCTGAGGGCACTTGGTGTGTGCAGCTGGAGCAGAGCAGACTGAGGGCAGAGCTCAGCGGGGGCTGCAGCTCCTCCCGAGGGGCAGCTCCGATCTCTGCTCTGGGGGAGCAGGGACAGCCCCCAGGGAATGGCTGGAGCTGTGTCAGGGCAGGCTCAGGGTGGATCTCAGGGAAAGGTTCTTCCCCCACAGGCTGGTTGGGCACTGAACAGGCTCCCCAGGGCAGTGGGCACAGCCCCAAGGCTGCCAGAGCTGCAGGAGGGTTTGGACAACGCTCTGAGGGACAGGGTGGGATTGCTGGGGTGTCTGTGCAGGGCCAGGGATTGGACTGGATGGTCTTTGTGGGTTCTTTCCAACTCAGGATATTCTGTGATCATCACCCCAGAGGTTGCACATTTAATCTCTTATCTAATTTTTTTTCTCTGATCTATTTTTAAGCTCCTCTCACCTGCTTGTTCCACCAGGGGCTGAGTCCTCTGGATGCATCTCCTCCCAGAGCTCCCAGGGGCCATCCCTGCCATCAGCAGAGCAGGGATCACTGAAGCACTTATGCTTCTCACTAGCAGCAGCTCCTGGGATTCCCACCCATCCAGGCCCGCCGTTCTGCTCCTCCAGTGCTCTGTGGAAGGCCAAGCATCAGAAATCCCTCGGTGTTTGAGGGCCGTGTGGCCTCGGGAGCAGCGCAGCCACCACAAGAGGGAGGCAATTTCTGAAGCGCTGCTGCGGACCCGTCCCTGCAGGAACCAGCGAGCTCTGCGGGGCCCTCGGGCACACGGACATCACAGCCGTGTCCTGGTGCTCCACCTGCCACTGGCCACGGAACATCCATCAGCAACAGCGGCCACAGCAAAGTGCTCGGAGAGGGGGAAAGGAGGTTCATCCCACTGAACACTCCCTCGGTGCTGGTGGAGAGGAACAGCAAGAGAATGAGCTTTTCCCTTGCCTTGAGGCAAGGCGGGCAGCACTGCCAGGACAATGGCCACGTTCCATCAGGAATCTCCTGTCACAGCTGCTGCGAGGCTGGAACTTGATTTGTTCAGTAACAGAGCAGTCTCCTGCTCACCACAGGCAGTCAAACACAACCACTTCCAGAGGTGCTGAAAGGTGTCTGTGTGGCTGTGCCAGGCTCTAAAAATTAAAGGACACTTATTCAAAGTGGTTTTTATTTCTGCCCTGAGGACAGGACGTGTGTGCCAAACTATCCACCTCACCTCCCCCAGTCTCTGGGTGCTGCTGTGTGCAGTGAGCACAGCTCAGCACGGGGCTGCACTGCTGGCACCTCCCGGGGTGAGCAGAGCCCCTCAAACTCTGTGCCCTGGGCTTGGTGAGCCCCGAGGGGTGGGCTGGGAATGCTGCAGCCGTGTTGGAAGGTTTGGACCTGAGACAGCTGGATGTTCCAGCCCCAGCTCCTCTGGACAACGAGGCTGGATAGATCTTGGATAACAGGTCAGCTTTTCTTTCTCTCAGTCTGATGTACTCTCTGATGTACTGTTTTCCTGGAGCTCTTCATTTCATTTTGCTTTCTTGTTTGTCCCAAGCCATATGAGGAGCAGCTGAGGGCACTTGGTGTGTGCAGCTGGAGCAGAGCAGACTGAGGGCAGAGCTCAGCGGGGGCTGCAGCTCCTCCCGAGGGGCAGCTCCGATCTCTGCTCTGGGGGAGCAGGGACAGCCCCCAGGGAATGGCTGGAGCTGTGTCAGGGCAGGCTCAGGGTGGATCTCAGGGAAAGGTTCTTCCCCCACAGGCTGCTTGGGCACTGAACAGGCTCCCCAGGGCAGTGGGCACAGCCCCAAGGCTGCCAGAGCTGCAGGAGGCTTTGGGTGATACACTCAGGGACAGGGTGGGATTGTTGGGGTGTCTGTGCAGGGCCAGGGGTTGGACTGGATGATCCTTGTGCGTCTCTTCCAACTCAAGACATTCTATCATTTTGTGATTGTCTGTTCTCATTCTGAAATCTTGCCTAGAATTAGACCCAGACTGGTCTCACTGACTGAGTGATGGGGTTTTTGAGAAGAATTTATGAGAAATTGGTTAAGTGTGTGCCACTCAGTTCCTCTGATGAAGCAGACTGGCCTCCAGCTCTGGATCAGAGCTGCTCTGGCTCTCAGGGGGGATGGATGAGGTCTCTGCTCCGCTGAACTCCCAGCACGTCAATGGTCGGGCTGGTGATGAGTCACTGCATCATCCATTATATGTGTTGTACAGTTACATTTTAAGGCAAAATGAAACAAACTGATATATGTGTGGCAGATGAGAGGACACTCAGGGAGCAGTAACTTTGTCATCCATCCTGGTGTCAGCTGGCCTGGCTGACTCATGACTCTGGTCACGCCTCTGGTCCAGGGGTTCGAGATCCTACGACAAAATGGTGTCTCTAAACAGGAGGAGGGTGTTGGGACAAATCACTTTACAGAACACATCATCTGTCCAAAGCTGAAAATCTCTGCTCGTGGCATGAGGAGACACAGCTGGAATCATCCACCTTAACCCATAAGAACAAAACCCCCACACAACCATTAATGCAGCAGATCAAGACACCATCAACAGGTGGAGGCAAGCAGTGTGTGGAAGCTGTAAATGGGGCCATCAACTTCACCTGTGAAGGACAACTTGCAGCATCAGTGTCCTGCAGCAACCACCACAAGCTGCCTAGCCAGTTTGCTGGGGATCACTCTGGGATGAGTTTTTTCCAGGGGAAAGAACAGAAATGCCTCTAATTCCATCAAAGTGTTCTAATGAAGCAAATGACTGAGACTGAGACACTGCAGAAGTGTGCAGGAGTTTGGGGAACTTGTGCTTCTTCATTAATGAGAGACATAACCCATGTACAGGACAAGGAGAAATGGCCTCAAGCTGTGCCAGGGGAGGGTCAGGTGGAACATCAGGAGGAATTTCTTCATGGAAAGGGTGGTCAGGCATTGGAAGAGGCTGTCCAGGGAGGTTTGGAGTCCCCACCCCTGGGGGTGCCCGAGGAAGGACTGGATGTGGCACTCAGTGCTCTGGGCTGGGGACAAGGGGGGTTGGTCACAGGTTGGACTCAGTGGTGTTGGATTCTGTGATTCTATTCTATGATTCTATTGCAACAAGAGAAAGGAAATACGTTTCAAAATGTTAAATCTGGCACCAAGATATTCCATCTGTAAATCAAACCATTTTCCAATGATTGATAAGTTTCTTGTTCAATCAGCGCTCAGAAGTCCCACCGTCTCCAGGTGAATATCCCAGGCCTTTGAACTGGAAGCCATCCCAGCTGGGCCCAGGTTGTCAGCATCACCACTGGGCAGCACAAACCCTTGTGGTTGTGCCCCAGGGGCAGCAGGGAAGGAACCAGCATGGGAAGGTGTCTCAGGGTCTCACTAGAACTCAGATGGGTTTTCACTTTACACTCAGTAACATTTTGCGGTTTTGGAAGGCACTCAAGTGCAGTAACCTTGGCAAAGATGAGTCTCACCTTGGCCAGTGCTTTCACTGTGACAGAGGCTGATGCCCAGGTTTGCTCCCCATTCCAAAATGCTCTGGCACAGCTGCTGCAGAACATCCTCTGTTCTAATGAAAACATACACCCTCCCAATTAGCTGTGCTGCCTTCCAATTAAAAGGCTGTTGCTCCATCTGCCTCGTTTTCTGCCCATCCCCCTGCTCAGACCCACAGCAGAGTCAGATCCAGCAGGCAGCACTGTCCTGCCTGCACAGGCATCAGTGGAGAGGAAGGAAAAGGGTGCCTGGTTATTTACTTTGCTGATGGCTCTGCTTATTGTCATTTTGTCTGACTTTAGGTCATGCAGTGAGCAGAAGTGGTGACTGCAGAGTGTGGGAGAGGATCCAGGCAACTCAGGGCCAGTTTAACTGGAGTTTTATCCTTGAACTAGGAGGAAGAAGAGGAGAAGGAGGAGGAGGAAGAGAAGGAGGAGGATGTCCTTCTTCTCCATAACTCAGGGAAAATCTTCCAGGGCATCTCACTCACCATAGGTGCAGAGAGCATGATGGAGAGGTAATGTGAGGCAGAGCCACCAAGAACATACATCCCCACTTCAAGAAATCTGTTTCCCAGATCTGTTCCTAAGCTCAGTCTCCCAGGCTGGGTGCAAGTCCTTCTCAGTTCCTTGTAAGGACCTCTTTGGGATCCTTCACTTTGCATCAGCAACATCAAATACACCCCAGACTGGAAAGGTGAGCTGCAGGACAACTTCACACCTCATGGAGATGGTACTCCACGAGCCAGGGGACCCCTGCAGCTCCAATCCTTCTCCCTCCCAAACAATCCTCGTAAGAGGTGCAGGAGATGCTCCCTCTTCCCTTGCCCCCCAGGCCCTGGGCTGGCCCCAGGCACTGCTGTGGGCATTGCCAGGGTAAGAGCAGCTGCTGCTCCCTTTGTGCACTCAGAGGGGGTGAAGTGTTCCCAGCTGGGTCCTGTGGAGGCAGGTGAGGTGACATTGGTGGCAGATGACACCGGCACAGCAGGCTGGGCTTTGCTGTTGAGGGTCTGCACTCGTGCTGCTGTTGCTGCATCTCTGGGTCCAGCAGCTGAGGGGGTTTTCAGGGTCCAACATGCATTCAGCCACTAGCAAGGCCAGGTGGACACACGTGGACAAGTCCTTTCTGTCTGGCTCCTGCAGCTGCACTGATCAGGGGTTACTGCTCTGTGTGCAGGACCAGCCTTTTACTCAGCACTTTAATGAGCTGGTTTTATAAAGCCATGAGTCAACAGCCATCAGTTTGTCTTTCTTTTCTCCATGTCTTCATGCAGAGGTGCTGAAATGTCCCTTGGTCTGTGCTGTCCTTGCTGGGAGCCACAGGGAATGTGAACAGGGATCATTGCCTACACATTAACTGGCCAAAATTGGCTTTTTATTTAAATAATTCCCTCAGATATTTTTTAAGCATCACAGTAGAAGAGGTGGTCCCACAAAGCATCTGAGAAGCATTTGGCTCAACAATTCAACAGCTGGAGTTTCAGTGCCCCCAGTTCAGCACCCAACATCCCTGCTCCAGGAGCTGTCCATGCAGCCTCCCAGCACAGGTGCAGCCCAGGGAACATGGAATAAACCAGGAACAAACCACAGTTTCATCAGGTCTTCTTTATTTTCTAACAATTATACTCCCTGCAACCTTCCAGATGGGAGAGATGGCTTCTTGCTGTTCCCTTCCCACAGCTGAGGGGTGTTGGACCTTGTCAGTGCTCGCTGCCAAGCCCAGGGCTCTGCAGGGGTGCTCAGGTCGCTGAGCTTGATAATGCTGGTGGAGCACCTGGCCAAGGCCTCCCCCAGCTAATCACATCCCCCGATTAAGGGGAGAGAGACAATTACCCTTATTTGTCTTGTCAGGGCAGGGATGTGATGTGTGGCTGATGGTAACCGGCAGCCGCTTTGCCTCGGGGCTGCCCCGGGTAATAATTTACATAGTGCAGCTAAATCTGAAAATTCCACTAACATCCTCTTCTAATGAAGCTCCAGGTATCTTCCTCAAAGCCCCGGCAAGGCAGTATCCAGGCAACAAAGGTGGCTGTCCCTCCACGAGGAGGTGCTTAAATGAGCAGCTCCAAAGGCAAAGGCTGCTGCTAATTAACCCTTGGGGCAGCGCCGAGCTCTCTGCTCATAACCAGGTCTGAGCATCCCTCGCAGTCCCCTGCAAGGCTCCTCGGGTTCAGACTCGAATCTGCCCCCTGGATCCCCCCCAGCCCTGCAGCTTTGCTCTTTGAATGGTTATTTGGTGACACGAGCAAGGAGCTCACCCGGCTGCTCCTCATGCCTCCAGGGCCTGAGCAGCCCCAGAACCCAGGAAATTCCCTGTGAAGTTGTTCATACAAGAGGCAGCAGGAGCAGAACTGCAGGGTAAGGCAGGACAGTCCCTCCAGGCAGGCAGCAGGAGCAGCCCTGACCCTCTGTCCCATCAGAGAGTCCTTCAGAGCACAGCTGAGACACCAGCTCAGAGCAGATGAGGGTCTGACACAGGGTCTGACATGTACAGTGGCTGTGCAGGGCCTGGGATTCCTGCTCCTGGACTGACACCTGCACAGGATCCCACAGGTATCCAAGTGCAATAACCAGTCAGGGAAGAGCAAAAACAGGCAAAAAAAGGCATGAGGAGGGAAGGAGAGGCTCCAGCCAGCTCCTGTCTGGGCAGACAAATCCATTTCCTCGGCCATCTGGAAGCTAATCCAGAGATCCTGGCTGCACCTGAGGTAGGAAATGAGTAGTGTCATGAGCCAGGTCCTTAAGGAGCCAAGTTTGAATGCAGAGAGATTTCATTGATCAAACACTGCCAGCAGTGAGCACCTTCTGCCTCGCTTGTGCAGTGTTTGTCAGGCCAGGCACATGTAAATCACAGGGCTGATGCACCTTGCCAGGTCAGATGGGCATGGCAGTGCCAAAGCAAGGCTTTGCAACGAGATGGCACAAAATTCTTCTGCCTTCCAGAACTCCTGGTTGTGGGGAAGTGGGTCAGGCACAATAAACCCAGGAGAACTGGTGAGAACCTGATGCTTCCCTGTATCAGGATGAACCTGAACACCCACCTGTGGCTACTGGTCAGAGCATTTGGACAGAGCCATCTTGGGGCTCATGAGCCTGGGAGGGAGGGAAACAGGTTTTGTTTAAAGATCTCCTCCTGCTGCCATTGAGCTCTGCCCAATTCCTGTGGCTTCTGCAGAGATCTAGAGCACCCAGGCACCCAGAGTCGAAGCTTTAGGCACCCAAAAAATGTGCCTTGAGGCTGAGCCATTCCTACTGCAAGTGTATAGCATTCACCAAGTTGTTAATTTTAACAAAAATCCCCCAAATGGGCAATATTTTGTGTCACTATTCCTAAAACAAAATGCTTCAATACTCCAGTTTGATAGAAATCCCTTCGCTGTCAAATGAAATATTTTCTTCAACATGTATTTAATTTCCTATACACTGGAAACCAATGAAATACCATATAATATTTGCTAATCCAAGTGGAAAAAAAAAAGAATCAGTTCCTCACCCATCTCTGTGAAAACACAGAATAGCAACTAGCAGTGCTGTAAAGTCCCCCTTTTGTTAAGCCAGGCTTGAGGAACAGTTGTGGTGAATGTGGCCATTGATCAATCTGTGGTAGCACAAACCCTGCTTGGGCAGGGTGGTGGGACTGGATGACCCACTGTGGTCCCTTCCAACCTGAACCAGTGATCCCTGCAGTCTGTTATCAGGTGCTGGTTCCTGGCCATGAGGACTGAGGAGTTCAGGCCCCATTTTTGGAAATATTGTGATTTTTAGAGCAGGCAGTGGAAGGTGTGAGTGGCCATGTGCACAGGGAGCCTTCAGGTTTGACATCCATGTTGGCCATCTCCAGGTGAAAGCCAAGCCCTGATCTTTGTGGATTGTTTCTTCTTTCAGTACTGGGGGAGAGAAGAAGGCCAGGAATTACATCTGCAGTCCTGCCAAGTCCCCTGAGCTGCATTTCAGTTACAGGCACATCTTTAGACCTAAGACATTAAAAGTTTTTCCCTGGAATCAGAGAGTGCCCAGGTGGAGGAGGAGATGCTGTGATGTGCAGTGATGCTGTGATTGGGCTGTGCAAGCCAAAGGGGCAAATAAAGCCTGAACAACTTTTCAGTCAGTGCCTCTGCACTCTACCTGCTTGCCTTTGCAGCCTTGCTGTTCTCATCACAAACTTGATTTCTTAATTTGGACTCCACAGTGGAGACAGAAGGTACGTAGGTCTCAAGGAAAGATTCAGAGTGTGAAGGTGAGAATTTGTAAAGGTGCTTACAGACCACAGGAACAATCCTGCCATGGGAGATGTGCCAGTTACTGTGCCCCCAGATTTCTCTTGGTGAGTGCTCCTTGGAAGTCCTACCATTGAAGTTACTCCTAACTTGCAAGGTGACTTATTAAAGGCATCAGCAAACTCCTCAGAGAGCCTGGGGGGAAGCACAAGCAGCACTTCACTTCCTCACACCTGGAAATCCCTCCAGTGCTCAGCAGACCTGCAGTTCAGCAGGTCTTGTATTTGATGTGGATTTTGGGAGGGGTAGCCTGGGGGCATCTCTGCATGATGGAAGCTTGTAGCTCTCCCTTTAATCGGAGGTGAATTTAATTTCAGTAATGAGCCTGGCACATTCCAGTTCCTGATTAGATTTGCACAGTGATTAACCCAGCAGATACTCACTTGGCAAACTGCCCGCTCCATTCCAGTTGCAGTGGACTGAAACCACTTCTGCTGCCACTCTCACACTGGGAAGCAAGGTCACCTCAAGGTCACTGTGGCAGGAGAAACATAGCAGGGCTCAAACCTCTGGCTTTCTGGCACTGTCCTTGGGAAGGGCCTGTCCAGCTCCTCCTGCCGGATCCCACCTGCACTGTGGGCACTGTGGGCAATTTCTGGTGCTCCGTGAGAGGGAAGCAGCTCCTTGCAGAAGTTTCCCAAAGAGGTAACAGGGCTTGCCTGAGCCCCTGGGGATGCTGAGCATCTCTCAGAAAGTGCTGCCAGGCTCTTCCATCTCCGTGTCCTTCAGGTGTGCAAGAAGATTCCTGTTGTGTTCTTTGGTCGAGTAACTCTGTCCTTGTGTGAATATCAGTGAGCTGTGGGTACCTCTGAGGACATTCCCACCTCTGGACTGACCTCAGCTCCTGTCTCAGAGCAGAGCTGGAGGGAGAAAAGGGCTGAGTTACAGCAGCATATCTTGCATGCAAAGGATCCCACCCCCAGGGCTGTCAGGAGAATGTTCTTTACCCTCACTAAAGTCACTCAAAAAAGAAGAATAAAGCAGAAGCTACTTTTAAGATGTAAAAGTCAACTGTTGGTTGGTTCAAAGTACCAAATGATCTCCACATGTCTCCTGAGGAGCTCCCACTGCTGCTGCAGAGCAGAGCAAGGTGATGATCACTGTCCTCTCTGTGATCACTGCCCGGTCCCTCTTGGACAGCAGGTCCAGCTCTGGGGAGGTGGGACCACGTCATAGAGCAAACTGAGAAGCACACAAAATGTCAGAGGATTTCCTCTGTTGTAATTCCATTAACTAGTTGCTGGATGTCTCCACTGTGATTATTACCTGGCCATAAACACGCTCTCAAATCTATTGCAAAATCCACAGCTGGCTCAGGGGAGACACAGGGTGGTGTCTGCTCACTCCACCCTCCCTCACACGTGGCTTATAATTTTCTTATGCTCACAAAAGACATTTGTTTTCCTTGTTCCCTCGACTGTCTGAAAGGGAAATAAGACAGGATCAAGAGATTAGCATGTGTGGTTCATGTTTATAATTTGGCACTGATGGGATATTATAATATAGTCCAGATGCCTGGGAAGATGTTTAATATAAGCCAGAATGATTGGCATGTCTCCATACAGGATCTGAAGGCTGTCAGATCTCAGGTTATTGAGTGTCCCACTTACTGACAAATATACACAGCAGCTAAGTAGGGCACAGATCTCCAGTTCCCTCTGCCCGAGCCCAGACTGTCCCCTGGAGCTGCTTCCCAGTGAGCTGTGAGGTGCTGCTGGCATTAGCAGGGCATACTGGCAGTTCCTAAAGCCACTAATGGCCCCAAACCTACAACTTCCTGGTGTGCAAAGGAGGTTTACTTTGGAAAGGGCCTGAGTCAAGTGAACTTCAGTAATTCCTGTTAATCCATGACCTTGGGCTGCAGGAACAGCACGAGGACCTTGCCTCTTCGGAGGAGCTCTTGGTGCCCCAGCCAAGCACCTCGGGAAGAGGCAGCAGGGGTGCCAGCAGGCACAGGTTACGCCAGGCTGCCCCCATCTCCCCTGGCCATCAGCCCTGCTGGTTTGCTCTCATCTGAGGAGGCCACTGGGGTGGATCTGCCTGTGATCTACCACGGGGAGCTGCTCCAGGTGGCTCAGGAGAGCAGTGCAGGTGGCACAGCAGGAGAGGAGCTGTAGCACCCACTGACCCTTGAATGTCAGGGGCATGGGGGACCAGGAGGGAACAGTGAGCCCTCAGCAGCTTCTCGGGGGCTCCAACGCTGTGATGCCTGGGGAGTATTTCTGCACCAGCAAAATGTACTGCAAAACACACTGCACCTGGGCCTAGAACAACTCTGTTAGCATTAACTTGCTTTTCTGTTCATTGTAAAGGCCAAACTGTCATATTTCCACAGGGATGATTTTACCTGCATGAGCAAAGCTTTTCTGGACCCACCTGAGCACCTGCATAGCAGGAGCAATGAATCCAAACAGCCAGGTTAGATTCTTCTGCCTTTGAATCCAACCAGATATTTGGGCATCAGAGGCATCAGAACGGATTTGAGAGCTGTATCCTGAGGCTGAGCTCAGACATGATGAATTGAGCAGGGGTTGGATGCTTTAACCATTATTTCTGGGTTGACTTTGCCTTGCTGCAGCTCCCACTTGGTGGATCCTGTTGTGTGTTCTTCCACGAGTTTAACAACCCAGAGGAAATAATTTGCCAGTTATCCACCTCTGTTTGTGATGAGCTGTATCCATCTCATTTCTTTATTAAAACCATTTGGTTGAGCAGTCATAACACCCCTGTAAGTGAACTTTCCTGGGCCTTGAATCACTGCCTTATCTGGACACTTTCCATTTGGAGCTAGTGCCTGATAAAACTTCTGTGAGTACCATCAGAGTCAAAAATAGCTGATATTCCCCTTCTTGGAATGCCAACATTGTGATGGTCTCTCCCATTTGTGTTCTTCCACTACTGCTGCCAGCAAACTGTAATCCCACAGACTCCAGCTCCAATCTCTCCTTCAGAGCCTCTTCCTCATCACTCATCCAAACCACTTTGCTTGGTGAAGGACAGTGCTGAAATAGCTGTGGACCAGATTAGTCCTCAGTTCATCCTCAGGTCGGGCTCTCTCATTCCTTTTTCCCATCTTCCAGTTGCAGGACCCATGAACTGAACCTTCTGTGCATCCTCCAGGTCCTCACACCCCTGCTAAGAGCTCTTTGTAATTGTTGGACTAACCTGCTGTGGTTGTGCTGAATGCTGGGTTCCCTCTCTGTGCTCAGGAGCTCCTGCACCAGTTGGGAAGGCAGCAATGGGAGGTGGAGTGTGGCTCCTGAGGGAGAAGCTCAGGAGGAAGTCGATGATGATGTCACACTCTTCCAAGGGGTCAAACCCACTGCACCAGTATTTGGTAATTCTGGCTTTACTTTGGGTTTTTAAAGATCCCAGAGGGCTGAGGAACAGTCCCACAAACACCTGGCCAGTGTCTGCTTTGACCTGCTTTGCAAATCCAACCTCCACGACTCAGAAACCCTCAGTGGTAGAGGGCTCATGAGATTGTTAAATCCTGACCTTTCACACTTCTCCCGATCCCCTTGAAGGGAGAACTAAAATCATCCCGGGAGGACCTCTTTCATCTGGGAGAGGGTGGAATCAGCACCCTGACACTTGAAACTGCACTTGAGACCCTGAAACTGCACTTGAGACCCCAGAAGTGAGGGTGGGAGTGTTCAGTGCCAGGGCCACCCTGGAAGCAGCCCCGTGGCCCTGCACACTCAGCTCCACCAGCACCGAGATGTGCCAGGGGTCGAGCTGTGCTCCTGCATGGAGAGGGAGAAGCACATCCAGAAGCTCTGGAATCGAGGCAATCCCTGACATGGAACAAAAGACTTCAGCAGCATCTCTGCTGCCAGTCCCTGGGTTTGTGAGACACACAACAGTGCCCTGTCCTTTGGATCCAACTTAATGGGCTCAGGCAGCATTAACTGGGAGCGGCATCTTGGGGATAACGAACAGGTGCCAGCCCAGACTCGGGGTCTCGTGTTGAGCAAGGATTATTTTACTATAATTAATATTCTTATTTCTTATATTGGTAATTACTGGCAGAAGCTCAGTGCTTTAGGGAACCTGCAGTAATGCCTCCATCCGTGCTCCAGATGATCCTGCAGACTTGGAAAGGCCTTGTCAGAGCTCATCAGGTTTTGCAGATGACTGGCTACACAGCAACCAGAGGTGAGTGGAAATATTACAGACACACAGGGAAATCTTCTTGCAGACTAATCCCCATGAATCATTTTGTTTGCATTCGTGACCTCTTTTATTCATGAAAATTTGGTAGAAAAACACTTCCTTCCAAATAAACACTTGTGAAAAACAAACATGTCCTAATTACTCGTGCAAATATTCTCATTTGAGTATTTATGCAAATATATTTGCCCATGTGAACTCATATATCAAATTACTATGAATATGTATTTCCTTGAGAAAACACATAAGTTTGAAAAAAAATTCTGAGTATTTTTTTTGGCTTAGTGAGGGAGCAGGGAATGCTGTTTGTTGCCTCTGACTGTAGCTGAAGTTGCATTCACAAGCACCAGGTTGAAATCCCTCAATCAAATGACAATACTTGCATCCTACAAATACTAAATTCACCCCTCCCAGAATCTCAGGGAAAGAAAAATGATTTTGCATATCTGGAACAAATCACCGGGTAGTTTTACTTAGGGAAATGGGATAACACCAGATACTCACAGTGAAAAGCATCCCAAATCCAAATGATCCAGTTCTGGGCTCCTCAGGACAGGAGGGTCATGGAGCTCCTGGAGCAGGTCCAGAGGAGGCTGCAGGGATGCTGAAGGGCTGGAGCATCTCTGGGAGCAGGAAAGGCTGAGGGAGCTGGGGCTGTTCAGCCTCCAGAGAGGGACCCTCCCCAGGGTGTGTCAGGGGCTGCAGGGAGGGGGCAGAGGATGGAACAGGCTCTGCCTGGGGGGGCCCAGCAATGGCACAGGAGGAACGGGCAGGAACTGATGCCCAGGAAGCTCCACCTGCACAGGAGAAAGAACTTCCCTATGCAGTGACCCAGCACTGACAGGTGACAGGAGCCATCCAACAGGGGCAGGAGGTCTCCAGTCTTGGAGGGTTTTTATGCTCAGCTCAGCAGAGCCAAAGCCAGCCTGACTCAGTGCTGGGGCTGTCCTGCTCCGAGCTGGAGCTTGGACTGTCCCAACCGATGGGATGGGACACAGAGCCCTGGTGGCTTGCATGGGAATCCTGCTCCTCCACCTGCACTGCTGAGCTCAGGGCAGGGGTGGGTGGAGAACAGCTCTCCTTCCAGACCCACAGAGAAGGTTCACAGATCTCCATCCTTCAGTCCAGAGCCATGGGGTCTGTACACGTTCTGAATGATCTCAAGTGACATTATGTGGAAGAATTGAGCAAACTATTAAACACAAGGCCAGGGAGACCTGCTCAGCCAGTGACACTGTTTGATTCCCACTGCAGTCAATGACTAAGTGGCATCAACCATGAGTTTGTTTTCCACTGTTTTAACAACCCAAAGCTATGACACGTTTTATTTTTGACTGCCAGAGCTCAAGGAGTGTTTGGACAATGCTCTCAGGCACATGGTGGGACTGTTGGGGTGTCCTGTGCAGGGACTTCGATGATCCCTGTGGATCCCTTCCAACCCAGGATATTCTATGATTTCATGATCAGTGGCATAAGCAGGACACTGATCTGTCCTCAGACCCCCACTCAGGTCCAGGTGCTGCTCAGTCTGTCTCTGTGGTTATGGGCAGGCCCTTGGACAAATGGCCATTTCTCTGCTGTTTCACTAAGAAGTCTCCAGGCAGGAGTTCCTCACTCACACATCTGGGCTCTGTTCTGGGGCTTTTCAATCATTTTCTGCAACAGCACAAAGTCTCTATTTTCTTGTGTAAATACAGCTGCTTGTCCAAATTCCATAAAAGTCACTTCTTCAATATCACAACACTTTTGTTGGTAGCATTCAACAATGACTGGATTTATTACTGATAAACCCCTCAGTAAATTATGATTCTATGTGTATGTGTCTGTTTAAATGATAGCAACAGCAAAGGCCCAACAGGGACATGCCAGGAAACGATCACGGTACCTTTCAGCCAGAATTTGGTCCAGCCTATCCAGGTAGAAACCTGCTCTGAAGAAAGAATTCTCTTTCTTGTACAGGCCTGTTGGCATAGCTGAAGTGCACTGTGCCACGCTGATCCACCCAAATGGTCTGCCCTGCAAAGCAGATTGTGCCCTGGCTTGGCCTCATCAGCTTTCTGACCCACTTCACATGAATCCTCTCCAGACCCTGTGGACTTCAGTGAATCATTTAGGTTGGAAAAGACCTTTAAGATCACCGAGTCCAACTGTAATCCCAAGACTGCCAAATCCCACTCAACCATGTCCCCAAATTACACATCTACACAACTTCTTAGTCCCCACAGGGATGGGGACTCTGCCACTGCCCTGGGCAGCTGTGCCAGGGATTGGCCATCCTTTCCATGAAGGTATTTTCCTTAAGATCCAATCTAAACCTCCCCTGGTGCAACTTGAGGCTGTTTCCTCTTGTTCTGTTACTTTTTACATGGGAGAAGAGACCAACCCCCCAATCTGGCTACAAGCTCCTTTCAGTGAGTTGTAGGGAGAGAGAAGATTCCTCCAGATCCTCCTTCCATCTCTTCCTGTAGATGGGGATCACATTTGCAAAGCTGAAGTCAAGTGGGACATCCAGGATGAGTCAGGACTGCTGATGAATGATGGAAAGTGGCTCAGGGAGCCTCTGGACATTCCCTCTGTGCCTTGGCTGGGTCTCATCCTGCCCCAGACACCTGTGTGTGTCTAACTGGTGTAGCAGCTCACTGACAATTTCCCTCTGGACTATGGGGGATTCATTCTGCTCCCTAGCCCCATTCCTGCTCAGGGGGCTGGGTACCCTAAGAACTTGTTTCTTACATGAAACCAGATTGTCCAGGACAGTGGACTTCCATGGAAGACATCCTTTTCTATTCTGTTTCTGGTTTGGATGGAAGATCAGTGATACGATATTTCCTAACTTTAGAAGAATCTGCTGTCAAATTTTGACCATCTCCTAGCTCTTTTTTATCTATTCTTAGTACTTAGAGATATCCACTGCACAACAGTTCCTCACAAAATGAACAGGCTCTTGGCTCTTCTGCCACAGACACACTTTTCTCCACACTCAGGTCAGTGATGGGGCAGCTGGGCTCTTCCAGTTACAAGAAAGAAGGCAGGCAGAAAAGTTTCAGAAGTTGGCAGATTTCAGAAAAACTTGTGGCTGTTTAGAGCTTTTCTGATTGACAGTAAGGAAGGCAGAGAAAGGAGGTTCATGCACTCAGCTCCCAGCCCTGCAAGCCCTCCAGTCAGCCCAAGCTCTAGCTCAGGTCCCAAGTCCAGTCCTGCCATTCTGCCAGATGTGGCAGGCCAGGACTTTGCATCAAGTTTTGTCCCAGTCTCCCAGGTGAGACAGAATTTCAGCTCTACTTTTAATGTGCTGAAGATTTTTTCCTCTGCATGCCAGGTGAGCTAATGTATATTAGCTGTGTGTGAACATAACCACTCTGAATGAACAGGAAAAAAAACACATTAAAGAGAAGTCCAAACCAAGATCCTGGCCTGCTTCCCTCTGCTTGTTTTCAATTTTGCTCAAGTCACCTTTGAAAACCTATTTGAGTTTCTTTCATTTTTCCTCTTGAGATTATGGGTGTGTGTAGACAGGATCAGACCAGCATCAGACTAGTCCAGACACAGAGAAGATAATCTTTTCTAGCCAAACCATAGCAACAACATTAATGTATAAGTGCAGAGATGCTCCTGTTCATTTACCCCCTGGCTGTGCTGCCCCCAAAGCAGGCAGTTGCACTGCCAGTATTGGCCTTGTCTCTGCTGAACCAGCCCTGCAGCACTGGCTGCAGAAAGTTTATGGTCCCCTGTGAGGGAATGGTTAAAACCACTTAATTCCTGTGTCACTGAGGACACATGAGAGTTTGGCACATCCAGATCCACCTGCAGCTGCTGTTTGGGTCACAGTGACACGTGAGGTCCTGGGTGTCCCTTCTAACCAGGATAAAACCGAGCAGAGCTGAGCTCAGCCACTGCAGTTTTCTCATGCTCTAGGGGGGCTTTGTGCAAGGTCCATAAAGCCTGGGCTTCTGTCTCTCACCTGGCCTCAACAGAGACCAGGACTTTCCCATGTCAATAGATGCTGGTGAATGATGAAGATTTGCTAATGACAATTATTAAAATGTTGCAGGCCTGGGCTGATCCCTCAGCTAGTGCTGCAGTGCCCTGGGTGCTGCCCAGGCAGTGCAATACCTGCCTGCCCCCAGGCTGGGGGTGGTTTGGGTGGTGGAATCCATCACCATTCCTCACTCCAACTGTCCGTGGTGCCACTGGGACACACAGTCCCTGGGACACGGGATCAGCCAGACCCTCCCTGTGGAAGGTGGCTGCTGTCTCAGAGCACCCTGAGCACCAGTGTCAGAAGGTCTCAGGGGATGGGTCCCACACTTCATCCTCTGCCAACTGCACCAGTCTGTGGAGCCCAATGAGATGGATTTGTGGCCAAATTCACCACTGAGAGAACCTTGGCTTGAATGTAAAACCAACCATAAAACCATAAGGCTGGTAGGACCTTCAGCACTTACCTAGTCCCATCTTCTGCTCCTGGCAGAGCTGGCTTCAAAGTTAGAGCAGGTTCCTCAAGGTCTTGTCTAGTCAAGTTTTGAAATCCTCAAGGATGGAAAGTTTTTTTGAAATCCTTAAGGATCCATCCTCTCTGGCTCAGCACCTCTTGTGGAGAGGAATTTTTCCTTTATGTCCCCATGGGATTTCCTCAGTTACAATCTGTGCCTGTTGTCTCCTTTTATTTTGGTGGCTCCCACACTGTGGACTCCCTCCCATTCATCAATACCTTTCTTGCATGGGAGGACCCTGACATGGTCACACAGTGCAGATACGGTCTCACAAGGTCTAGAGAGGAAGATAATCTTCTCCTGCCTTGCTGGCTCCCCTCTGGCTCATGCAGCCCAGTCTGTGGCTGGCCAGAAGCCCCAGATCCTTCTGGGCAGAGCTGCTCCCCAGCCCTCTGAGTTCCACCCTGCCCCTGTGCCAGGGACACTCTGCCCCAGGGATGTGATTCCTGCTGAACTCCACGTGGCTGATCCTTCAACCTCTTCAGCCCCTCTAGCCTATGTCACTCCTGACAGCAGCCCAGGATATCAGGATATCCTCCATGGCTTGGTGCCCCCCAGGCACTGATGTTACACAGAACTCACCTCCTTCTTCACCCAGAGGTGTTTCCATAAGCTCCTGGCAGGTCCTAACTCTTTTGTCCTACAGTGCAGTGGCTGATGGTTAAATTAGTGTTTCCCATAAGTAATGGCCATTTTGCAAATTCTGGATGCTTTTTCCTGCTGGAAAACAGTAGGAAATGAACAATTAACTGTTTTTTCAGTAATTCAAAGTCTTAATGAAAGAATATTTGGTCTCTAACCTTTACTGGAGGAGCACTGGTGGGTACTTGCCTCTTCCAGAAACTCATTTTCATGAAACATGTAGGAATTTGATAAATTTTGAACTTTAATTTCACTGTGTAACATGATCAGTGTTAGCCAAACCCTTCAAATGTTATTGTATGAAGAAAGAGCAAACATACACCACCCCTGCATGAAATCATCTCCTTCCCACATTGGGCTTATAATTTTTTAAATATGAAAGTGGCAAAAATAAGACAAACCCACAAATAATCAGTGTTGCCAAGTCTGTGCTCTCTTTCTAAAAGTTCCAACCCAACATTTTTCCCAGCTCAAGAACCAGGAGGAGGTGGCATCTCAGGTCTGACCACATATTTTACATCACCAAAAGAACTGCCTCTGAGCTCCTGGGGGTCCTTGAGGTGCCATCCCCACACTGCAGCTCCCTGAGACCTTCCTGCTTACTTGAGGTTGCTGGGTTTGTCTTTAAAAGGAGGAAACAGGCTATAGTGCTTTGGTTTTCTCCTCTAGACCACAAATCACATGATACATGAAGCCATTTGTACAATACATCAGACTAGGGGTATTTTCCAAACCCTATGGCGAAAACGGCTGTAAAAAGCACACAAACGACGTCCCCAAAGATGGACTGAGGATAAAGCACACACAAGAAGTCATTCACCACCCCTCAGTGATAACACACTGGCGATCAGAGCTCCCAGTGGTGACTCTTCAGTGATGAGTATAAATTTAATTTGATTGCTGGGAATAATTGAGCGCTCCAGCCCTGCGCTCACTGCAGTGGATCTGAGCAAACATAATGGGAAGGGACATGTGTTTTTCCCTGACTATTCCCTCTGCAGTTGCTGATTAACCTCCCAGCTGCAGCATTTGAACCCAGTGCCAGCTCTGGGGGAGGACAGACACGCTGACCCAGCGGAGTGGCCGGGAGAGCCCGGCGGGCACCGAGCCCAGGGCAGGAGGGAGGGGGCACAGCCACGGCCTGGCTGCTTCACAGGGACAAAGGCTGTGAGTTCCTGCTGAGCCTCACCTGCCCAGGAGAGAAGGTGAGGATCATTCCTGTCAGCCCGGTGTGTTATTTCATTTTGAGGGTTTTTATCAGAGGTGTCACTGGCTGCTCCAGCTCCGTGTCCTCCCGGGACGGGTTGTTGCTGATTAACCACTCAGTGCTTCTCACCAGCAGCAATGGCAGCACCACCTCCATGGTGAGATGTCCCCATGTAACCCAGACATCCCCAAGGGAATGTGCATCCTGTACTAGCTTCTGTAGAATCATGGAATCACAGACCTCTGAGATCGTGGAGTCCAACCATCAACCCAGCACCACCACCATGTCCACCACTAAGCCATGTCCTTAAGTGTCATTTTCACACATTTTTTGAACTCTTCCAGGGATGGTGACTCCACTATTGCCCTGGGCAGCCTATTCCAGTGCCTGCCTTTCCATGAAGAAATTTTCCCAAAAATCCAACCTGAACGTCCCCTGGAGCACCTTGAGGCCATTTTCCCTTGTCCTGTCCTTTGTTCCCTGGAAGCAGAGCCTGACCCCCCGCAGGTTCCCACTCCTGCCAGAAGGTCCCCCCTGAGCCTCCTTTTCTCCAGGCTGAGCCCCCCCAGCTCCCTCAGCTGCTCCTGCTGCTCCATTCCCTTCCCAGCTCCATTCCCTTCCCTGCACACGCTCCAGCCCCTCAGTGTCTGTCTTGTTGTGAGGAAAAAACTATAGGAAAACTACCCATAAGAAAAAAATCACAAATCCATAGCTATAGAAAACCTATTAAAAAAAAAGGCTATAGAAAAAGGTTTTAGAAAACTCTGGGCTGCTACATGGGGGCCATGGGGACTGGAGTTGGGGTGGGTGTTGAGGATGGTAGGCTTGAACCCCACTGGTTTCTGTGCTGCTTTCTCTGATCCTCTGGCCTATTCAGACACTTTTTCCTCCTCCTGGTGTTCATATCCCACAGCTTTGTCTGTTCAGCTCATGAGTGGAATCCAAGCTGCTTCAGCAGGACAGTGCTTGTTGCAATCTGCACAAACTTTGGGAGAAGCACTTCCTCAAACGAGCCCACTGAGGTGCTGGCTTCCTGCAACGGGACCTGCTGGGTAACACAGGGCACCTCCATGTGGATCTTTATGTGGCAGAGCGTGCCAGTGCCCCCCTGCAGGGATCTGCCACCCGGTTTTGATGCTCCCTCAGTCAGATGGCTGTTCACCAACCTCCTGCCCTCACTCTGACGTGTGGACGTGCTTCAGAAGTGTTTGGGAGCATCATGTCCTGCAGAGGCCTCGAGGGTTTATCCTCAGCTTGTCAATGCAGAGTTTGATCACAATCTAGATGTGTCCTTTGCAAGCAGACTGGGGAGGAAGAGCTGAGTCACCTCCCATTCATGTGCATCCAGATACCAAAATGTCTATGAAACAGCTCCAGAGCTGCCTGCTAGATAAACATTTTGGTGGGAGCAAAGCTAAGGTGTTGGTGGCATTTGTCCCACCTAAGGAGTGATCATGTTTGGAGTTTGGGTCGTTTCCAGAGCCTGTGAGGAGGGAGACAGGCACCATCCCTGCTGTGGGATGGACTGCTGATGAGGGACAGTGGTGCCACCCCCTCTGTGCCGCTGTCCTGGAGTGGAAGGCACAAAAACCACGTTGGGCAGCTCTCACACTCCCCTTCCTCTGCCAGGGCAGGTCTAAGCCCCACAAAGGAACAGCACAGGGTGGACTTCGGAGATGAGTCATTAGGAGCAGGGAGGAAAGAAGATGAAGTCTTTTTCATGCCAAAAATATCAGTGTTGCAGCAGCACCTCCTCCTCAAGCACCACGAGAAACTGAGACATCTTTACACCTTCCACCTGAGTGTGTTTTGCACTCAGTGCCCCCTCCAGAAGCTGTTTTTACCTGGCCATGTTTTTGGGGATGAGTCAGGCTGCAGGGACATCTTGGAGCTGGGCCTGGTGCTCCCTGGTCAGCTCTGCTCAGCACCAGCACCACTGGCTGGGGGTCCTCATGGACCTTCCCACAGCTCTGGGAGGCAGAGCCAGCACAGAGAGGAGCAGCCACAGCCCCACAGGGTCTCAGATCACCATGGAAAGCAGACCCACTGCTCTGGGTCTGACACTTCCAGCCTGAAAGGGTTAATGGGTTTCTTCAACCACCAAAGGAAGCAGCAGATCTAAGAGCCAGTGCTGCTGAGACAGTTCCGAGTCAGCAGCAATCCCAGCAGTCCTGATGTGGCCTGGGCTCACCTGTGGAGCAGCTGAACAGTGGGGCTGGTTCAGGCTCACAGCCCTGCCTCTGTGTCCTTCTCAGCACCTCCAGCCTCTGGAGCAAGGACCAGAGGCTGCCAGAGGCACTGACTGCCTGCTCAGACTGCTCGAGTAAGGAGCAAAGCCATCTCCTGCTGCAGTGGCAGGAGGGTCCCTGTGAGAGGGAGGAGAGAGGATGCCCGAGGTGAGGAGGACACAGCTCAGAGGTAAAGATGCCATCTGGCAAGGACATGGAGATGTCCTCCAAGGTCTGAATAACTGGGCAGCATTTCCAGTGCTGCACCTGCAGATCTGCTCCCAGCTCACTTTCCCCACGCCCTGCTCTGCAGACGCAGCTGCTTCGAGGCTTTATGAACAACAGCTTGAACCTGTGTCCAGGAAAAGTGTCCACTGAGCAGGGATGTCCTTGAAGCATCTGGGACACTGCTCCTGGAAGTGTCTGCAGGTTTACAGAGGAAAACACTGCTACACTGAGTGCAGCAGCCCTGCCAGGACACCTCTGCCAGGGGCACACTCAGGAGCAATCCCGGGGATCCAAAGGCAGCACTGGGCCAGGGCTCAGTCTGGAAGCAGCTTGCACAGTACAGAGGGCAGCACGTCCCACCTGGGGGATCCACAGCCCCACTGATGATCCCCCCACCCTGCAAGCACAGGAGGGCATTGTTACTGACTCAGGAAGACTTTTCCTTTTGATGATCTGTCACCAGAGAGATCTGATGTGTGGTTTGGCCCCTGCACTGCTCCAGTGCTACAACCTGAAGCATTTCCTTGTTGTGTCTGTGTGCTGAGATAGGTAAGAACAGGCACCAAATACCTGAGGAAGAGGCTCAGTGTCCTCAGTGACCTCTGAGCAGGTCGCTGGGGGAAGATGCAGCTGAATGGCTCTTGGGAGGAGCAAAAAGGGTCCAGGGTACAACAGTCCTTTAAGCCCTTTTAAGCCTCCACTGTGAGTTGCTGCCTGTAGTCGGAGGCTCAGATGCCAGGCAAGCACCTTGACACGAATCATATTTTGTAGAAGAGAAAAGATGCAAGAAGAGCAAGGCCAGAGAGCCAGTGCACAGTGCCAGGCTTCCAGCAACTGTGGGTCAGGCTTGGTTCTCCCACCGCTGGATGTGGCCCACAGTTCTGGAGCTACAGAAGAGAAAAAAAGATCCAAAATAAATGAGGTGAGAAGGGAATGTGAGTACATGCAGGCAGGCAGAGCAACCTTTGCTTTTCACATAGCATGTGATATGCAAAAAGTGGGGGGTTCATTAACAAAGTGATTAAAGTAGAAGCAAAAAGAGAAGAAGAGAACAATGGAAAGTTTTGAAAGACAAGGTAGAGAATGGCAGCAGAGAGCAAGGGCACTTCCTTCAAACAGTACCAAAAGGTGGGTCAGCCCTGAAGGGCAGACACAGCCCCCCAGCAAAATGCACCCTCAGATGGATTCAGAGAGGAACTGGGACTGGATTAATCCAGGAGCTTCTGCAGTCAAAACATGACACAAATATTGAATCCAAGCAAAAAATGAGACCCCAGCTGAGCCCTGTGGTCGCTGAAATCAGAAAATAGAGAGAAGCATCAGCTGGGATCACACAAGTCATGGAACTGTGCAGGTCTGCTCAGACCCCAAGGGCACCATCCCAAAGGCAGCAAGGCCTTGCACTTGGGTGAGCTGGCACCTTATGTGCTCCCACAGACTTCACCATGAGGATGTGATTCCTGAGAATTACCTCCTGTCCCTCTCCCTCAATCACCCCTCAGACACAGTCAGAGGGACTGGCTTTTCTCTTTCTTTGTCTTGCTTTTAGTTTAGTGAAGCTGACATTAATTTCTCTCACACTGGCTCAATATAAATACAATCCCACCAGCCATAACAGATTTAGACTTGTGTCAAGGCAAAGGGCATCAGGATCTGATTGTTTTCTTAATTGTTGTTTTTCCTCTCTCCATTTTGAACTCTTTCTCATTGATTAGGAAAGAATCTTGTCATTCCATCTGGACAAAATTAACCCAAACTCCAACCCCCTACAATTTCCTCATTTTCAACCAGGAGGAATGAACCTCTGATGGAACCTCTGCCCGTGCTCTGAGAACACGCCAGCTCTGCCTGTGGAAGACTGGAAGCCCATAAACTGCCTTTGTGGGGTGCAGTCCTGCAGTGAACACCTCTCCTTTCCCTCACAGCCTGTTCTGGGAGCAGCAGAGCTCAGGCCATGGCTCCACAGCTCTCCTGCAGAGCCAGCTCGTGCCTGCCCTGCCCAGAGCAGGCTGAGGGACCTGGCACCAGGCCTGCCCATGGACAGATGAGTAGCCCTGCCTTGTCTCCTTGCAGGAGCTGGTCCAAGGGGAATTTGGAGCTGAGTGAGGGTGGATAATCAGTGAAGGTCAGCCTTGGAGGCTCATCCTGCACAGCACATCAATGCTCTTGGATGGAGCTCGTGGGGATGTGTGACCCCAGAGCTGGCCCTGTGGTCAGGCAGCACAGCCCGCTCTGCAGACCCCCTGTGTGGGAGCACCTTGTCCCTCCCACACCCAGGAGTCACACTTGGCACTGCCTGTGCAGGGGAAGAGCCTGGGGTGAGCTCCAACATCAGCGTTGCTGAACTGAGCTCTCTGCTCACCCAGTTGCTCCATCCCCCACGGCTCTCTGAGAGCATCTCTCCCTCCTCTCCCTCCCCTCACCCCTCTCCAGGAGCATTCCTGCAGATTGCTTTGTGGTAATTAGCACATCGGCGGGGCTGGGAGTGCGGAGCGGGGAAGTGGAACAGGAGGAGAAGCTAACGAGGTCAGAAGACAGCATGTGGCATCCCCGCCAGGAGAGGGAGAGGATTCAAAACCTGCTGCAATCAGAGATGCACCTGCCTGGGATGAATCCCCGGGGCCAGGAGAGAGAAAGGAGAGGGAGAGCGTTTCGTGCTGCAACAGACGGCGGCAAGTCCTTCTCCACCCTTTGTTTCAGACACTAATTAGGTCAATGTTGCCCTTGTAGATCCAGCCTGGAAAGCCGAGTCCTGCCTGTGCTGCAGATTGCAGGTCCTGGCAGGCAGGCAGGGACAGGGCTGGCCCTCTGCACAGGGACGGCTCTGGGCTGGTACAGGGTGCTCGGTGCTCTCTGCCCTTTGCTACTTGCTTGATTTAAGAGGCTTTTCACCTCCAGATTCGTGGCAGAACAACATTGGCCACTTCCTCAGTCCCACAGTGGCAGATTGACTGAGAGGCAAAGCAGAGCTGAGTTTAAGCCCCCCACTGCAGTGGTCACAAGGGTGACCAATGCTGTGTGTACCTGGGGCTGCTGTTCCCACCTCATCCCAGCTGTGCTGGAGCTCACAGGCTGTGTCAGTCACAGCCTCTTTCACTGCAGCCTTCCCTTTGATCCCTGCTTCCTTCATATCACAGGTATTCTGGGAAAGTTCTTTGGGATCATGTCCAGAAACCTGAACTTAAGGAGCATTTTGCTTTTGTTTGCTCTCGGGGGTGAAACACTGAGCTGCAGAGTTCAACAGCAGTCAAGGAATGCAGCAAAACCTGGACAGGACAGAGAGGATCAGCGTGGAAGAGAGAGCAAAAAGATCCATCAGCATCCACCACACCAGTCACAGGACTTCTCCCGAAGGATGAAGGTCAAATCAAGATGTTACATACCCTGACTGTTTCATAATTCCGTTTGACAGCAATATATAAACATAAGCCCTAAATCCCTGGGTATGAAGGTTTGAAGCAGTTTGCAGAGGGAAGGAGAGAGGAAATTCTTTCTTACAGGGGTTATTATTGCCCAGAGAAGCTGTGGCTGCCCCATCCCTGGAAGTGTTCAGGGCCAGGTTGGGTGGGGCTTGGAGCACCATGGTCCAGTGGAAGGTGTCCCTGCCCACGACAGACAGTGAAAAAAAATGAACTTTAAGGTCTCTTCCAACCCAAACCATGCTGGGATTCTATGACTTCATAACCCACCACCATGAAATCCTTCCTGGTTCTTCTGGAGCACAATGTAGAGCAGAACTCTCAGTTCTCAGTGTTCTCAGAGTGCTCAGTCACTGGACACAGCTTTGACCAAATCTGTCGGTTCCTATGTCAATTATTACCCTTTAGGATAGCAGTGGCTCCCAGATCTGTGCTGGTGAGGGTTGAGTTCATGACAGACAGGCAGGTTCCAACAGTCCCATTCAGAAGGGCATTTAACCAGGAGGTGACAACCCCTAGGAAGTGCAGCACAGTGCTGCTTTATGGGGGAATGCTGATAGCACCCAGATAAATCAGGTGGCCTGTCCCCTCTCTGTGCCCCTGTTGTCCACACATGTGCACACACCCCGTCCTCTCCTCCCACTTTAGCAGGGGCTGGTAAAGGGGGTCCCCCTGTGTCCCCAGACAGGTCCTGTGTGACACCTGTTCCTGTGGAGACACATCAGCCCTTCAGCACCCCCCCTGTGGGCTCCCAGCCGGGCAAGGAGGGTGTTGGTTCCTGCAGAGGTTCACTCCGGGCTGGCAGTCACAGCATCTCCATGCAAATGACTTCCTGGGAAGCTGGCAGAGTCCCTTTGACTGTTCCAGATCAAAGGTGCTTGCTCTGGAAGTCAGAGGCATGCTTTCTTCCCAGCCAGCTTGGCTGGGTGGCTGTTGGTGAGAGACACAGCCCAGGTGCTGGCAGAACGTGCAGGGTCCAGGCAGGAGCCCTTCACCAGACACCTTTCTTCACTGGTTCTTCATTTTCACTCCCTTTCTCTCTGGACTTTTGAATCCTGAATTCCTTTCTCTCTGGCTCACACTGGGGACTTGGTGATGGGAAGGGCAGATTCCTCCTTGCCCTGCCCCAGCTTGTGGGACAGCCCCAAGGACTGAGCTCCTGGGTGAGGAGGGTGTCCCTGGTTGGAGCAGGCTGCCCCTGGGAAAGGCTGGCACCTTGGGCCTTGCACTGATGCTCTTCCCCCTCCTTGCTCCAGGCAGGACCACAGATCTCTCTTCCAGCTCTACCCAGCAATTCATGCTCAGTGACAGTCGCTGTTCTC
This sequence comes from Pyrocephalus nanus, assembly GCA_038380795.1. NCBI lineage: Eukaryota > Metazoa > Chordata > Aves > Passeriformes > Tyrannidae > Pyrocephalus > Pyrocephalus nanus. The sequence continues at coordinate 765,056 of CM076285.1, forward strand.
TGCTACCTCCCCCTGCAAGAAATCCTCTCCCCACCTTCTCTCCCTTCTCCTCTCTTTGCTCCTGCCCTGGGGTGGCAGGAGAGGGAGCAGGGACAAGATAGAAACCCTGTAAGAACCTGATTGATCCCTCCAGCACTGACCTATCTAGCATTGACGTTATCAGCCAGCAGCCCCACAGCTCCCCCAGCCCCACAGCACCCTCAAAGTCAAACAGCACCCCCACAGTCAAACAGCACCCCTCTAATCCTGAGGGGCAGTGGAGGGGCAGCTCCAATCTGCTCTCTTTGACCAAGAACAGCCCCCAGGGAATGGCTGGAGCTGTGTCAGGGCAGGCTCAGGGTGGATCTCAGGGAAAGGTTCTTCCCCCACAGGCTGGTTGGGCACTGAACAGGCTCCCCAGGGCAGTGGGCACAGCCCCAAGGCTGCCAGAGCTGCAGGAGGCTTTGGACAACGCTCTGAGGGACAGGGTGGGATTGTTGGGGTGTCTGTGCAGGGACAGGAGTTGGACTGGATGGTCCTGATGGGTCCCTTCCAACTCAGGAGATTCTGTGGTTCTGTCGTTTGCTGATTTGTGAGAACAGTTTAAAACTTTGATTTTGTAAAATTCTTGCTCACGTGGTTTGGGACAACACAGACTCTGCTGGTTTCTCACCTCTCCAGGTGCTTTAATAAGAAATCTTACACACTCCTGGCCCAGGCTGTGCCCTCAGTCTTGTGTCAGTAAGTCAGGCCACCCCGTCCCAGCAGCTGTCCCAGTCTCTGCAGAGCTCAGTGACTCTGTGCCAGACTCAGCACTGTATTTAACTGTGCCGTGGCTGAGGCTGGAAGGGAGTGATACCTCAAGAACCACAAACACCACCCTCTGCAGCTGCCAGCAGGGAGCTCAGGTCCCCTGGGTGCTGCTGTGCGCGGTTCACTCCTCTGCCAGGGCAGCTGATTTCCAGGGACAGTTCATATCTGCAGGTAAACAGACAAAGGAGATGGGGGCAAACCAGAGCAGCTGCTGAAATGAAGGTGTCACCAACCTCCCTGGAGCACTGCCTGACACTGAGCCTGAGGGGCTCTCCCCATCCCTGGTGAGTTCAAGCTCAGGTGCTCACCTGGGGTCCACCCTGTGTGCTCCCTCCTGCCCTGGGTAGGACCCAGGCTGAGATCCCAGCTAACTACCTCTCCATTTCACAAGCCCTGAAACCCCTCCAGATGCAGACTCGGGACTCCAGTGCAGTTGTTGCCAATCCCATCCACTCAGCCATGCTGCTTTTCATCTGGTTTGTTTAGCCTGTCCCCAGCCAGTGACCCATGAGGAGCCTGGCAGTGTTTGTGCTACCGCTGATTAGCAAATAACCGTGTGACCCGCTGGGAAAATCCAAGGCAAGTCCTTGTCTAGCTACTGACCCATGTAAACACCAAGAATTACTCCTGGGGCTGCACTGACACAGGGCTGAGGTCAGAAGATTAAGCTCCAGGGAGCGAGCGCTGCTTTGCTGCTCAGTGACAGCATCTGCAGAGGGGTTTGGTGCCTTACACTGACAGGCACCACCTTCCCTCCTCTGCCTAACTCAGCTTTCCCAACCCTCAGCAGACAAGCCCAGAGTACCCAGCTGTTTGATCTGCTCCCCTCATGGGTCTGGGAAACCAGCAAGAGGTGCAAAGAAAACAAAAAGAGGTCAGAGAAGAAGCAGAGAGAGAGAAAACAAACACAGAGGAATGAGGGTCTCCAGATGCCAGGCGTGGGACATCACTGCTTTGGAAGCAATCCAAAGGGAAGAGGGCATCTCTCACCCCCAGAGCCTGCCCTGCAGCAGCTCCAGTCTCTGAACCAGGGCATGGTGGGATCACTGGGGCAGAGAGACAGTGAAAGAGCAGCACGAGCTGATGTGATGGACGTGGTGTGACAATCCTGCTGTCCCTGCATGTCTCAGGCCACAAATCATAGAATCATAGAATCACAGAATCATAGAATCAGCTGGGTTGGAAAGGACCTCTGAGGTCATCAAGTCCAACCCTTGATCTACTACCACCGTGGTTCCCAGACCATGGCACTGATGCCACATCCAGTCTCATCTTAAAAACCTCCAACCCTGGGCAGCCCATTGCAGTGCCTGATTACCCTCCCTGTAAAGAATTTCTTCCTAATATCCAATCTAAACCTCCCCTGGCAGAGCTTGAGAAAGAGCCGTCTTGTCTACTGTCTACTGGGAGAAGAGACCAATCCACCTGGCTCCAACCTCCTGTCAGGGAGTTGCAGAGTGCTGAGGTCTCCCCTGAGCCTCCTCCTCTCCAGGCTCCCTCAGCCTCTCCTCACAGCACTTGTGCTCCAGTCCCTTCCCCAGCTTCTTTGCTCTTCTCTGCCCCTGCTCCAGCCCCTCCATGTCCTTCCTGAGCTGAGGGCCCAGAGCTGGACACAGCACTCCAGGAATCCCTGCCCTGCTCTTGCTGCCACCCTCACTGAGCCAGGCCAGGATCCCTTGGCCCTCTTGGCCCCCTGGGCACACTCTGGCTCCTGTTCAGCTCCTGTCCCTCCACACTCCCAGCTCCCTTCCTGCCTGGCTGCTCTCCAGCCACTCTGTCCCCAGCCCTGGGGCTGCCGGGCTTGTTGTGGCCAAAGGGCAGGACGTGGCACTTGGCCTGGTTGAGCCTCATCCCCTTGGAATCAGCCCATGGGTCCAGCTTGTCCAGGTCCCTCTGCAGAGCCCTCCTGCCTTCCAGCAGATCAACAAACCCCCAGCTTGGTGTCAGCTGCAAATTTACTGATGATGGACTCAATTCCCTCATCTAAATCATAGATAAAGATGTTAAACAGGACTGGGCCCAGCACTGATCCCTGAGGACACCACTGGTGACTGGATCCCCACTGGATGCAGCCCCGTTCCCACCACTCTCTGGGCCCTCCAGCCAGTTCCTAACCCAGCACAGAGTGCCCTGTCCAAGCCCTGGGCTGCAGCTTTTCCAGGAGTGTGCTGTGGGAGAAGTGTCCAAGGCCTTGCTGGAGTCCAGGGAGACACATCCACAGCCTGCCCCTCATCCACCAGGCGGGTCCCCTGATCATAAAAGGAGATCAGGTTGGTCAGACAGGACCTGCCCCTCCTGACCCCGTGCTGGCTGGCTCTGATCCCTTGTCCATCCTGTAGGTGCTGTGTGATTGCACTCAGGATGATCTGCTCCAGAACCTTGCCAGGCACTGAGGTCAGGCTCGTGGTTCTGCTCAGGCCTCTTGAGCACTTACATCCACCAAGTTTCCAGCTGTGCCTCTGGCTGTGCCTTCCATCCTTTACAAGCTCAGAAGCAATTATTCCAGCCAGCTGGCATTCCCAGTGCTGGTTATTCCCAGCACCCAGGCAAATACCAGAGCTGCACATGTGAACTGGTGGCTCTCAGAGGGGATGTTGCACCAGGGACACCGAATTAAACAATCTCTGCTCCTCCTGCTCCTTCTGTATCTGCTCCAGTGATTCCACATGAGGGGCACAGGGGGAAGGAGAGCAGCCCCTCTCTGATGTTTGCCAGCAATAGGGGGAGTGGGTCATGTGAAGGGCAGAGTGACCCAAACTTCATGGGTACAGACTGGGAGGAAAGGGACAGCAGGTAAAGTCCTGGTATGGAGGAGTGTACTCTTCAGGATCCACGGGATTTCACCGGATCCATTGAGGCTGTGGGGTCCCAGCTGGTCTCCATCCCTTTGTCCAGAGGGGGATGGTGTTTGGTCCCTCCTTGCAATGACTGTTTGGTAACACTGGACTTCAACCCAGGGTCTCTGCCCAGAAGAGGTGTCAGCTTGGTTTGTGCTAACCTGTATCTCTGGGGTTACAGGAAATGGGAGAAAGGAACACAAAACATGGGCTTATCAGCTGAAATTCATGGTTTCTTGAGACATTTCCTCACTTCCCCATGACTGCACCTGGCTGGGGAGGCTGCTGGGACACCACTGCTGCTGGCATGGTGCCTCAGACAAAGAGGATGGATTTACTGGGACTTAGTGACATTAATAATAGATAGTTGTCCTGAAACAGTAGTTTTGTCTCCTTCTTCAAGCTCCTTACAAAGAGAACACGCTTCCTGGGCAGCATGTAACCAGCTGTGTCCATACCAGAGCTGGGAACAGCACAGACCCACCAGCACCTGGATCCTGCTCATGTTGGCTCTGCCACACACACACTGTGCTGCCCTGGGTCTCTTGCCCTGTCACCTGAACCTCCAACCCCTCCCCATATCAAGAGGATAATTAATAAGACATGTTTTCCTTCACTTTCACTGTAAATTGATAACCCACCAGTGTCTCTTACATAGTGGAAACTGATACCTGCTGCTCACCTTGGCTCAGCATAGGAGCTACCAGTGGGACTCTTCAAAGAGGTGGTTTCCTGGTTTTTGCTGATCTGGGTCACTCATAAATTTAAAGCTGAGTAAAAAGCTGTTTTGCCTGATAAATACGTGCACACGGGATTTGTTTCAGTTCAAGAGTAAGCAGCAATTTCTTTGACTAAAAGTTGCTTGGAAAAACTGTGGCTTACAGAAATTAGTGTTGCAACACCCCCAGCTTGGAGACCTGCTTTCTGCCTTGGTATGGCACTACTTAGTTATTCACCTCAGCACTCCCAGTTAATTGCAGAGCTCACACTTTCTCTTGGCTCGCTCGCTTCCTGCTGTTTCATGATTCATTACTTGTAAATGAGTCCCTGTGGTTCCTGCAAAGCTGATTCCCAGCCTCACAAAATCCTCAGATCTGTCCTTTGGCTGAGCTTTCGCTGTTCACGCCTGTGCCTGTGCCTGCTACTGGGGACACTGTGGCTGAGTTACAGGTAGTAGCTGCGCTTAGAAGAATTGTTTCATCTTCTTGGAAAAAAAAAAGATCTTTTCTTTGGAGGTTCCAGAGTTTCCATTGACTTTGGGACTGTGAAGTGAGATCCCTGCTGGGCAACAGCTCCAGGGCAAAGCCACCCATCAGCTCTAGACAGGGAGATTCGAAGAAGGTCTAGAGAGAGTGCAGCTGCACTTCCCCATGATCCCCACATCAGTCCACTCGTGCCCAGCGTGGATCTTGGCCCAGAACGGTTCTCCTGAACCAAAACACCACCAGTGCATCCTGACTGTGTTTCTCAGAGGAGTAATTTAAGCATCATCTCAGAACTGGAGCAATGACTGATGTCATCCGAGATGGACAGAGAATAACCATCCCAGACTGGAAAAAGGAGTGTTGCTGCAGTTTGCAATGAAACTCCCAGTTTCAGGGGTTTCTCCTGGAACAGATGAAGTACCTGCCCCAGGACTGAGCACGTGGTGAGCTCCTGCCACCCAGGAGAGGAAAGCAGGCTGGGATGGGCAGGACACCAAGAACTGGCTCCTTCTCACTGGTCACCACATTCTGAGTGGGAAAAGCCTCACCAGGATCTGTGTGACTTATCCATGGCAGGACAGGCACAGACTCCTGTCCTGGGGACCACAGTGGCTGTGGGTGGGTCCATGACCACTGCAGCTCCTGGTCTCCAGGGCTCAACCCCAGCATCCATCACCTGACACCCAGAGCCCGACACCTCTTTTGCTGTTCCCTGGGGAGGATTTTGCCACAGCAAGAGCTGCAGTGTCTCAGTTTAAATGAGACACAAGTGTTTTGCTGAGGATGAGTTAGGAGGAAAACCCAAACACCTCCCTCTAAACAATTGTAAATCCAAAATTAAGTGGATCCAATTGAGAAAAAATGTGGGAAAAGGAAGAGTAACAGTCCGTTATTGAAAGATATATGTGTATTGGCAGAAAAAATGAAAGAACACAAATAAAACAAGCAAACAACAATCCTATACCCAAAAATAACCCCCTTGAAAACAAACAAATAAACAAAAATCCCAAAAAAGTAAACAGTTCAGTTTGTGCCCTTTGGTGCAATTCTAACCACGGCCAGCAAGAGGAGCTGTTGGATCACGGGTGGGTTCCACGTGGGGACCCCGGGTGTGCTGGAGAAGCTGAAAATGGAAATCTTCCCTCCCCCTCACTGGGAAAAAAAAAGAGAAAAGAGGGAAAGGGAAAAAAAAAAAAAAAAGGTCCTTCCCAACGGGAACTCACTCTGTCCTGCTGGCTGAATCGTGTGGTGTGGCTTCCCTTTCCTTTGATGTGCACAAGAACTGCTGCCAAAAAAAAAAAAAAAAATGGAGGAGGAGAGGCCTCCCAAACAGTTCCTCAGGGATGAAAATCCAAGCAAAATGCCCAGCTGGCAGCCAGGCTGAGAACAAAGCCACCTCCGAGCTCCTGCCACCCAGACCTCATCCCAGCTCAGGCCACAAGGAACTCTCTCCCCTTTCCCAGGAGAGAAGGAAAAAAATGTAAAAAAGAACTCCCCACCCCTCTCCACAGACAAGATCTTGAGGGCCATCAACTTGGAATGTGGTTCTATCAGCCACTTCTTTTGTGTTACTCAATTGCCTAAGCCACAGTCAACCTGCCCATTCAACATCCCCTTCACACAGTGGGCAGGGGAAGGGAAAATTCCTGCTTGGTTTCCAAGAACAAGCAAAACCACGACATGCAGTCAGGGTGAACCCTTCCATCTGTCACAGTGGCTGGTGCCCTCTTCCCCTCAAAATACCAGAATTTCAATTTCTGGAGAATCATAAAATCTCAAAAGCTCATCTCATTCCAACTCCCCTGCCATGGGCAGGGACACCTTCCACTAGCCCAGGTTGCTGCAAGCCTGGCCTTGGACACTTCCAGGGATGGGGCTTCTCTGGGCAACCTGTGCCAGGGCCTGACCACCCTCACAGAGAAGAACTTCTTCCCAATATCCCATCTGTCCCTGCCCTCTGGCAGTGGGAAGCCATTCCCTGTGTCCTGTCCCTCCATCCCTTGTCCCCAGTCCCTCTCCAGCTCTCCTGGAGCCCCTTTAGGCCCTGCAAGGGGCTCTCAGGTGTCCCTGGAGCCTTCTCTTCTCCAGGGGAACCCCCCCAGCTCTCTATGACAATTCTTAACACTGCAGAGATGATACACAAGACACAAACCAGCCCAAAGGACTCCTTGGATCATCTTCCCTGGGCCCATCTCAGTCTTCCCAGAGGTGAAGCTTGAGGCAGAGAAGGGTTAGGACTGCTTCCAACTAACCCACCACCTCCCAGCAAGGAGTGAAGATTAGGGATCAGTCAGGAGTTTGTGACACAACCAGGGAGTCCTTGGGGGCATCTTCCCTCTTCCTGGGGGAACATTTTCAAGCACTCTGCCTAACAAATGGGTGTATGCACAGCTCTGCTGGTGAGTTCCATGGGAATGAACCATCTGAGGGTGGGTGACACAGCCCCCTGTGCTCACAGCCGTGCCCTGTTCCTACATAGATGTGCACAAACTGCTTCCCCCTCTGGAGCAGGTCCCATCAGACAGGCATGGTGGGAATCTTCATCTCTGGACCAGCATCCTTCTCCTTTGTAGTCAGACAATGACAATGATTTCAATTTTGTTTCACTTTCTTCCTTGTCAACAACATTTCTTTTGTCCCTTTCTCCCTTTACAAATGTTAATTCCTGTCTTTGTCTCAGCTGTAGCTGTTTCAGTGCATTGTCTTTTGCCAACTGAAATGAAATCCTCCTCGATAGACAGATCTGAGAAAATTAACATCATTCTGTAATCTGAAACAAGCACAGCTGCAGCAGCTGCTCAGCTGAAGAGAAAGAGACCCCAGAACAACAAGACTGTTGGTTTGAAAAGCACCTCCAGCCCAGAAAAGCTCTGGGACTATTCTCATCCTGTGTTCATCAGAGTGGTGCTCCTTTATCATCTGAAGGCTGAAGAAATGCCTAGAGCCAGCGCTGGGCAGGGTTTTACATTCCTGCTGAATCTGCATCAGCTGGGGCAACAAAAAGTCTGGGAACTATGGGCCAGTCTCCTGTCAGTGCCTACACAGGTCATGGAGCACGTCCTCTTGGAGTCCTTATCCAAATGTGTGAAGGATGGAGAGGAAACCACAGAGAGCCAGAACGGATTTACCAAGGGCAAGTCATTGTCAGGCACCCCCACCTTCCACTGCAGGCTGGGCAAACCTGCACGTGGGGGGGCTGAAAACTGGCCAGGCCACTGCATTTAACAGCACAGACTGACAGCTGGTGGGCAGTGAGGAGGGTGTGACCCCAGGGGGACAGCAGGGTTCACATCTTCACCATCTGAATGGTGGCAGAGGGCTCACCCTCAGCAAATGCATGATGCAGAATTAGGGGCAGGAGGGTGGAAACAGATGAGCTTTCAGGTTCCTTCCAACCCAAACCATTCCATGGTTCCATGATATTACAGGGGGCAACAGCAAAAACACCAGGTGGTATCCAGCTAATATTGCTGAGGATCCACAGCTGCATCTTGGACCCTGAAGAACTCACACTGTTGCAGGAGCACCTGATTTCTGAAATGGTTTTGCTCATTGTGAATTCTCTGATGTCTCAGTAGGATTGTGAAACTTTTGCCATGGGTGGAGCATTCAGAGTGCAAGCCTGGATTTCCTGGCATGCCTTTCAGGGGAAATAATCCACTTAGTTTAACTTTTCAACTGAAGCAATGTCATAGCTACCAGAGAAAGGCAATAGTGCAACATTCTATTTAGACCTGGACCTTCCTGAACTCCAGACTGTGGGAGGTTGGGGCATTCTGGGGTTTCATGTCCCTGCACACTCTTCTGGGAATCTTCTGTTCTTCGCTGTGGAAGAGAGGATCATAGGGGGAACTTTCAGTTGGACCCAGAACAGCTCCATGGGTGTAATGGAGCATCTGCTCAGTCAGACACCTTAAATCCAGCCTGGCTCCCTGCTGGTTCCACACATGACTGGGGTCACTGGCTGTTCACTCTCTGCCATACATGGGCACCTGTGGGCATTTTATTCACCCTGTAGCTGACTATGCTCTGAGCAGGAGGTTGAACTAAAGACCTTCAGGCAACATCTGCCAGGGTCATTGTTTCTGCTGACACACCCCCCTGACTTCCCCCTCTGCTCCTCCTGGAGGTGCTGCTGCCCTGGATGGGTCAGGCAGGGACCATGTGCAATGTCCCTGCCAGTAACAGCCTGTGTTAATGGGGGCACACTTGGCACAGCCTTTCTTTTATCAGTGGACAATGCCCTCAGGAACAGGGTGGGATTGTTGGGGTGTCTGTGCAGGGCCAGGAGCTGGACTTGATGATCCTTGTAGGTCCCTCCCAACTCAGGATGTTCTGTGATCTCAAGACCTTTTGCAAAAGTGTTGCTTAAAAAAAACCCCTCTTTGCCACTGGGAAAGATGGAGATGGGAAATGACACAGAGTCATCTATCAAAAGGTCTAGGTGCTTTGATTTTTGGGCCAGCTGGTCCCCTGTGTCCAGCTCTGCAAAGTGAACAGCAACCTGGATCCCCCCCTTTTCTTGGAGCTGACCAAATTTATTGGGAGTTGGCATGTGCTGGAGAGCAGAAAACTGTGAACTGTGTATGGAAAGTTGGCTCTGAGGAATTTTATCCCATTCACTGTCTCTTGACTCTCTTGACAACAAATAACAGACACATGGCTTGAGAGAGAGCTTCAACAGATCGGTCTGACAACCAGACTCTCCAGTTTAAGTACCACTTAAATGCCACTTCTGCTGGATCTGAACCTGCCATAATTTAGTTGGATCTTCCTTACTTTGTGTATCACAAGGAACAATGGATGGCCATTCTCTGCTCATCATCTACATCATCTTCATCATCAATTTGGAGGTCTCTCTTACCCTCTTCAAGGCTTCTTTTCAAGGAGGATGGGAGCTCTGCTCCAGGCTCCTCAGATGGGACACACTCCAGACCTTTCCTAATTTTTCTTGCACTTGCCTCTCTGGATGAGGAGTGAAGTGATGGAGTGGCTTTGGTGGGCACTTGGCATCCAGCTGGGGTCAACCCACCTCACACATACCTCCTGGGTGTATGGTTTTCCCAGCCAAGAGCTGTAGAGAATTAGGCCACTGTGCCAGTGTTGAGAGAAGTGATGTGGCAGCACACAGAGTAGGACGGAAGAATCTCCCTCAGGATGACATATTTCACCTTCAGGAAGGTGAAAACAACAAATTATGTGAATTTGGGCTAGCCAATGGGGGAGAGCTGGGTTGAGATCCTTCAGAACCACACTGTTGGCTGACCATCCAACATGAGGAAGCAGCGCCTAGATCAGAGCTGATCAAGGCTTTCTTCTCATCAAGTACAGGTGGGACTGGCATGTATCTCTTGGAGCATTACATTTCCCATCCTGAGGTTGCCTTTCTGCTTATGGTCCCCCTTCCTGGACCCCCCACTGCAGAGAACATGAGCCAGCCCAGCCATCCCTCACCATCAGGGCGGGTGTGTGGTACTGTACCTCATGGACCACTGCAAGAGCAGGCAAACATCCTCCCTGATCCCTGTCTCCCTTTGCAGACCCCCTTTGGAAAGGCAGAAACAGAGCCATTATTGTGCTCAGATGGGTGTGGAAGCATGGGAACACCCCAGTGAGGTCTGTTCTGGGGGGTGGCTCCGGGTTCCGATTCATCTGCCGAGAAATTTCTGCACATTTTGTCGGAGATCCAGAGATCTCAGAGCCCCCAGTTTTGTGCAAATATGAACAGCAGCTGCTGGCTGAAACACAAGCATCTCATCTTGAAGACTGTGCCTTCTGCTGGGCAACAGTCAGAGGTCACCCAACAGTCAGACTCAACCAACCTACACGTTCTGGCCTGTCCCTTATCACAGGTGTGGCCTTGGGACAGCCACTGCTGAGCCCAGGGGCTGCTCAGAGGGTGAGTTATGGCAGGACAGCAGTCACAGCACAGCGTGGGGGCTCTTGGATGGCACTTGGGGGTACAGGAGACAGGAGAAGGAGCTGAGTGAGTTGTGTGAGGGCACCCAGGGGAAAAGGGACATGGGCTAGGGTCAAGAGAAGGGTGTGTAATATGCGGTTCCACCACCACACAGTCATGCAGGAAAGGGAGTGTGAGGTCAGTAAAATGGAGTCAGGGCCATAGCACAGAGACTTGGAAAATCAGGCTTTTCAGTTCCTATCATCCTGATAGGAAATCCTGATTCATCTTGAGGGAGGGAGTCAGAAAAGCAGCACTGAGAGGGAGCTGCAGTGGCAGTGAGATGAGGCTCAGGGACCACGTGCAGTTCCCATCACCCACTGTGCCAGTGCACAATGGGGCACTTGTGTCCACAGTCATTGAGGCAGAGATGCAAAACTTCAGACTGGGGACCTGGAGAGAGGTTTGGTCTCACCCTCAGCTGCTCCAAGCCAAGTCCTGTGTCACTCCCTTGGGAATCATCAAGGCTGAGGCTGATGAGATGATTTCATCACCCGAGCTGAGTCTCAAGTGTGTCAAGGTTTTCATTTCCCACTTTCTGAAGAGAAAACGGTTTTGGATCATTCAGATTCATTCAGCTGGGGATGGTGTCTGGATCTGTGGCAAGAGCAGCGAGACCTTTATGTTGCTGGAAGGACAACACAGCTTTAGGTATGAAATGCCTCTTGTCACTTTGAATAATGTACTCTCTACAAGGACATGGGATTTAATGCTGACAAAACACCTCTGGGCTCAGCTTCACCTCAAACAGGTGAGTTACCATGGCAGAGATCTGGTAACTTCCAAGTGTCTGCTCCTTGTGTCCAGCTCCTTAATAATTTAGGGATGAAGGGGGAAAACAAAGATTAGAAAATTGTTTCAAACAAAATTCTGTAGTTGGCTACAAAAGTCTAAGAAAGGGAAAAAAAGGGGCTTACAAGAAGGATGGAGAGAGACTTTGGATAAGGGCCTGGAGTGACAGGACAAGGGGGAGTGGCTACAGACTCACAGAGGGCAGGATTAAGTGGGATATTGGGAAGAAATTCTTCCCTGGGAGGGTGGGCAGGCCCTGGCACAGGTTGCCCAGAGAAGCTGTGGCTGCCCCCATCCCTGGAAGTGTCCAAGGCCAGGTTGGATGGGACTTGGAACAACCTGGGCTGGTGGAAGGTGTCACTGGCCATGGTCTCATCAAGACAAGATGGTCTTTGAGGTCCCTTCCAACCCAGACCATTCTGTGGTTCCAGGATTCTATAAAAATGCAGACCTGCCTCTGCTCCCTTGTCTCACGACTTTCCTGCTACCATATTGCTGTTCTCACCAACTTGAATAAGACCAGAATGAACCAGAAAAGGTTAGAGATAATCCTGGCAAGCTTTTGGTTCTACATGTTATAGTTCAACAACTCAAATTTAACCAAAGTGCAGTTATTACCTTCCAGCTGCATTACACCCTGCAGCTCCAGCGAGCACAAATGCACTGAGCAAAGACTGAAATCTCTCTGGGTATTGTATGATTTTGAGAACAGAAACTGAATATCTTCCTAGGCCACTAAGAAAAATGGCAGAATCAGAGCCCAACCAGCTGCAGCTGCAGAACCAGGACACGAAGGAAAAAAGACTCTTCAGCACTTTTGCTTCCAAAGTAAACTTTCTCCCTCAAGCTGAGCAGAACAGCACTCAGAGGCCTGCAAAAAGGATACTGATCCCTCAAGTTTCCAGCAGCCACCACTCCAGGGATTTCAGAGGAGGTATTTAGTTGTTTACAGGACTGAGTCCAAATGGACTGGAAAGCTCCGACTCTGGGAAGCTGAGTGATTATGTTGTGGTAACCAGCAGAATGCCTCAATTAATTCCTCAATTAAATCCTCAATTAACTTATCAGATGTAGGACAGGCTGAGCTGGACAAGGCAGTTGATGCCTCAGCAGAATCCTCTGCCAGGCTGGAAGGAATGTGGAAATGATTCAGGATTAAAATTCCTCTGGCCCATCCAGCTTGCCCCAGTGCAAGCACAGCAGGACCACAGCCCCGGGCGGTGGCAGGGACAAAAGCTGCTCTCTGATCTGCCCCCTCGGCACAGCCCCTGCTCACTGCTGGACTCTTAAGGCCATGCTCAGCCTTATGCTAGAGAGATCAAGAGAGAGAGATCAAATAAAGATGTCAGCGGTTCCCCCTGCAGTGAATATTGCTGAGTTTACATTCCCGATGTTCCCATGGGCCACTCGCTGCTCCCTCTCTCCTCAAAGGCAGGCGATGGGATACCTGCAAACCAGCCAGGTGTGCTTGCACAGAGCTCCCCTCTCCTCCTGACCCAGCTCCTTGGACTCCTCCTGGCTGAAACCGCTCAGTCCTGTACCCCTCACACCCCGGGCTGTTCCGGGGTTGTGTCCGGCATGGGGAGCTCCGTCCGCAGGTACCGCCCCTCTTCTCACACCTTCAGCCCCTTTGAGCTCTTTAGGCTTTCATGCCTTTGGGTTTGCAATCCGCTCACACCTCTGATTCTGTCCCTGTGGGCAGGAATGCTCAACAGAACCAGCTGGAAGCCAGAGCTTGGCTGCAGCTCAGCAGGAGAGAGCACCCAAACCTTCTGACTCCACTCGAGGGTTTCTTCTGTAATGACTCACTTTGAGCAGTGTAAGAAATTGAGGGAGAAATTTGTAGCAGAAGTGTGTGAATTTTTCTTTATTGCTCGTTAAGCAAAACCAGTATAAAAATTAGCTGTGAAGTGGCCTCTAAATGAAAAACCCATTTCATCTCCATCAGCCCAGCAGAAAGAGAGTGCAAATGGTTTTATTACAGGAGTTTTGATTGAATTAGCTAGAAGCTCAAATTATCCTACAACTGAGTTAACTGAAAGTCACTGTCTTTCTCACACATTTCATAAAGATTTTAACAAGCACTTACAGAAAGGTTTGGTGTCCTTAGGGCTCTGTGATCTATGAGTGATTTGTCCTTTTCCATGAAGTACCTTCTGAGCAGCCCCACACTGCGTGACACTCTCATTACCAACCAACAAAGCATGTATGCACCCACAAAGGGATTGAAATCCCTCAACTTTTTTGCCCCTTCAAAATTAGAAAGTAAATAGCAGAGCAGGAGGAAGAGGCCACCTGCACAGTCAGGTTCAAAGTGTAGGAGTCCAAAGAAATCAGAGTAAGAGAGTAAAAGACATTTCAGCCTCGCGGGTACCCCTTAGGTGGCTGTCCTGTGGGGCTGTTATCACCCTTTGGGGTGGGTAAGGGGTGTCACTGCTGGGGACAAGCTGTTCACAGGCACTGTGCTGCTCAGTCATAACGTGTGTTGTCCTGCACCTGCAGTGACACAGCCACAGGATGTTTTGTGTTTGATCTGATGGCTCAAAGCCCACCCAGCTCCTGAAAGAACCACCTCGGTCCTGCTGATCCCCTGTTCCTGTTGCAGATGGAGGGTGGTTGTAAGAGGCAAAGCTTTTGTCGGATTTCTTTGACTTTGGGGCCTCCCAAAAACACCTCACCCAATGGTGGCCCCGTGGGTGTGCCTGTGGAGCTGCCATCCCTCTGTGTGGGACAGCAGACCCATGCATGGATTGGGCAGAGCAGGAGCTCAGAGCTCACCTGCCCTGGGAGGTTTCCTTGCCAATTCAGCTTCACCTCTGTAGAAACCAATCCAAGAACCCCCCAGGGCATTCTTCCCTCAGTGTTCAGTGTCAAGCTGCATTTCCTTCATTCTCTGTCTGGAGCCTTTGTTCCTCTCTTCCTCTGCCCCAGCTTGCCAGAAAGAGACTCACAGGAGTGATGGAACCTCATCTTTCTCAGCCAGAAACACTGGCTTGGAAACAACTCTGCCTGCACATTTGCTCCCATGTTCTCCAGCCCTCTGCTCATGCTGGTGTCCTCTCACACCAGCTCCTCTGTTTGCTTTGCCCTCTGTCAGTGGAGCTCCTTCTGCGTGTGCTGAGCTGTTCTGAGCTGCTCTCTGGCCAAGGCCAGGTCCCAGGGCTCACACACATCGCTGTGCTGGCAGCACACACCCTCCTGCTGGTGATCACATATGCTCTGCTCTGGAAATGGGAGGAGGATTCCACTGGTTTACAGGCAAGAAAAACCTGAGGGAAAGGGGCACCTGAGAGAGAGTCTGTGTCATCTGTTCTCTGAATGACAGTGATCTTGTCAGATTTGTGTTGTGGAGTGGAACATGGAGATCTGATCTCACCCCTTAACTCTGCCTGAAATCCTGTGGGGCCTTCAGCAAAACACCGAGTGCCTTCGTGCCTGGATCACAGGATCACAGAACCACAGAATGGTTTGGGTTGGAAGGGACCTTAAAGACCATCTCATCTTGATGAGACCGTGGACAGGGACACCTGAGCTGTAACATGTAGAACCAAAAGCTTGCCAGGATTATCTCTAACCTTTTCTGGTTCATTCTGGTCTTATTCAAGTTGGTGAGAACAGCAATATGGTAGCAGGAAAGTCGTGAGACAAGGGAGGAGAGGCAGGTCTGCATTTTTATAGAATCCTGGAACCACAGAATGGTCTGGGTTGGAAGGGACCTCAAAGACCATCTTGTCTTGATGAGACCATGGCCAGTGACACCTTCCACCAGCCCAGGTTGTTCCAAGTCCCATCCAACCTGGCCTTGGACACTTCCAGGGGTGGGGCAGCCACAGCTTCTCTGGGCAACCTGTGCCAGGGCCTGCCCACCCTCCCAGGGAAGAATTTCTTCCCAATATCCCACCTAACCCTGCCCTCTGTCAGTCTGTAGCCATTCTGTAGCCATTCCCCCTTGTCCCGTCACCAGGAGTCCTTCTCCTTCCTTTTTCAGACTTGTGGAGAACCTGTCATTCTCCCAGAGTGGTCTGGTTGATGCTGGTCCCTAAAAGGTATTTCCTGCACCTCGGTTACCATTTGCAGCTCCAAAAATTCCCCTGTATTTTTGGGACAAAGCAGCTCCCTATGCCTTGAGAGCTGAATCCCACGCTGAGGTGAGACTATTCCCAGAGGAATGGAAAGGCTAAAATATTCTCTGGTTATGCAGAAATCACCTTTGCCAGCAGGCAAGTGTTGAGTTCAATCATTACAATGCAAATATTGTCAGTACAGGTGTAGAGACAGGAACAGAAAAATGAAGCATGTGGACAGAGCTTTAGGTGAGCTCCAGCTGGGCTGTTTTCTGTGATCAGTGAGCTCGTGGGACACTTGCAGTCATGTGGCAGAGCAACAGTATTTAAAAACAATTCCAGTGTTTGGCACATCCACAAAAGCGTCCTGAATTAAGGACAGGTGTAACTTCACATCCCCAAAGCTCCTCTGGGATTCTGGTGATCCCTCACAGGGTTTCCTGGGACACACAAGTCTCCTGTGGATGGTCTCACCTGATTTACCAGCAGTGGTGGCCTCTGTGTGGGACAACCCAGATGTGACCAGATGGCTCCCAGTCTCCATGGGGGGAGGGGGCTCAGCTTGGAGTCCTGGCCTGGAATTTGTCATTCACTACTGAATATCCTGTACATGGTCACACACAGACCTTTTCTGCAGCACATACCTCAAAATGTTCCTCTTGGATCAAGCCTGAGATGTGATGGGAGCCAAAAAGGTGCTGGGGGAGTGATAAGCCTGGTGTATGTTTTAATTCAAGGAAAAATGTTACAGAGAAATACATTTATTCTTTTCTCTGATTTTTTCATTGAGGATATGAAATTGTCTGGGAGAGATGTGACCCCTCCACCTGTGTTTGGGCAGTCTCAGCACCTCCTCTGGGCCTGGCACTCCTGGCTGGCACAAACAGCAAGCACTAAAGTAAACCTTGCCCACACTCTGTTTATGTATTGTACACTATAAATAACGAGGCCAAAACCTATTTAGCCTCTTGGCACCTCGGTGCTTTGCTGAATGTTCCTGCCCTGCAGAGCTCTTGCTTCAGGTTTGCTAAATCTGACCCTTCCTGAGTGACTGCATTGCCTTGCACTGCACTGCCCCCTGTTCTGTGCCTGGCAGTGACCTTCTGGTCCCCCAGCAGGTCCCCCCACAGCAATTCTGCCCATTTACCACAGTCCCAGACAGACAAGCTGTCCTGCACTTCATCACAACAGTGAGACATGCAGGACTGACAAGGGCACAAGTAGCAGAGATGGCTTGGGTTTGCCTGTGGAACCTGCAGGCACACCCTGCCATCCCAGGGTGAAGTCACCTCCACAAACATTCCTGCAGGTCTCTCCCCTCATCCTTCCAGCTCTCAGTACCAAGCCTCTTCTTGAAAACTCGGTTCATTACCATGACCATGACTGAAGAGCAGTTCTGTGAGATAATTAAGCATGTTCTCTGTGGGTAGCATGGCCTCTTTTCCCTACACCATTCTTTTTCTTGAACAACTCACTACGGAGTCCTTGTCCCAGCTTTCCATGGTCACTCCCAGAGGTACCTTACCAGTCTACAGGACTCACAGGCCCATCACAGCCCTGCAGATTGTTAGAAACCTAAATCTCATGGTTAATGTTGCGGGGCCAGGCAGCCCTCCTGGGAGCAGAGGTAATTAAATTTTGCTCAGTCATGCAGGTAGAGAAACAGCTCTTGACAATCCTGCCTCTTGTCCTTGCACGCCTCCGTAACACCCTGTGCGTGGCAGCTGGCCTTGCCTCTCCAGAACCCATGAGCTGGAAACCCAGAGTGCTGGAGGAGCTGAGGACACCCCTTAGGCTTCAGATGGTCTGTCTGGTCTCTCTCCTCAGAAAGAAGGTGTCAGAGAATCACAAAATCACAGGATAGTTTGGATTGGAAAGCACCGTAAAGCTCATCTCATTCCATCCTTCATGGGTAGGGATAACTTCCACTAGATGAAGCTTTCCTGGCAAAGCCCCCTCCAGCATGGCCCCCATCAGGGAAGGAAACTCCATTTTTTAAAGGAAAACATCTCATTCTGTGTCATTCATCAAACCTGCATAAGTCTTTCTGTGAACATGAGGGGCTGCAGCTGCACCCTCACCAGCCCAGCCACACAATGACCAGCAGCTTGACCAGCATCTGTCCCCCCTTCAGCAGCAGCTGGCTCTGGCACAACTCTGTTTGTGTGGAGGAGATGCAACCCTCACCCAAATGAGGGACCCAGGGCAGTGCAGGGTCAGCCCCTCCACTGCTGGACAGTGGCCACGAGTAATCAGCAGAGTCAGTAACAAAACCAGAGAGCTCTGACGGCCGTGGTATTGTAGAGAACAAAAGACTGTCCCAAAGGAGTCAGAGTCCTTGACTCCACCTTACACGTGAGAAACTGAGGCACAGAGCAGTGACATGACCTCCCAGGGCTGAGGACTGAGAGCTGGTGTCACTCCAACACTCCATCACACTTCTGCACCTGTAGAACTTTTTCTTCCCTCCCACTGCTCCTCTGGTGATGCACTGTCCTGTTCTCAGCCAGCTCTGCTCACTGCTGTCTCCACATCAGGTCACAGCTCTCTGGCCAAAACATTCCCTTCCAGGCATGGGTGAGCTCTGCAGCACCTCTGAGTTCAGCTCCTTGTCTCCCAGGAAAAAGGCAGCTCTTCGCCATGGAGAGAAAGAAGTAGATAGGAAGAGGCCTGAAGGTGAAAAACCTCTGCCTGAAAGAATCCAGGGTGCGTGCGGTGCTCCAGTCCCCGGTCCTGAGCGCGGCTCTGAGGTCCCCACGGTGTCACCACCGCCTGGCTGCCTCCTTTGTTACTGCAGAAACTCTTTTACTGGTGCATTCCACCATCTAGTGGAGATCTCTGGAGAGGACACACGCCAAGGCAACAGGGCGAGAGCTACCACAGAACATAGAACCAGAAGGTTAGGGCCAGAAAAGACCTCCAAGATCATCAGGTCCAACCTTTGCCCGAATCCCACCATGTTCACAAACCATATGATGAATTGCCATGGCTACTCGTTGTTTGAACACTTGCAGGGACAGTGACTCCACCACTGCCCTGGACAACCTGTATCAATGCTTCACCACTCTTATAGTGAAGAAATTTCCCCTAATATCCAATCAAAACCTCCTCGGTACAACTTGAGACCATTTGCCCTCGTCCTGTCCCTGTTCCCTGGGAGCAGAGCCCGACCTTCCTCTGGCTCCATCCTCCTGTCAGGGAGTTGCAGAGCCAGAAGGTCCCCCCTTGAGCCTCCTTTTCTCCAGGCTGGGCTCCCCCATCCCCATCCACTCCTCATCTTGTGCATGTACAGTGTGCACCTCCTTCACACACCCCTTGTTCCTCCCTCCTTCCTACATTATTTTGTATCTTATTTAAGATCTGCCAAGACCCTTTGGTTACTCAGGGTAACCTGGGGTGTTTACTTTGCACTTAGACGAAAACTTGATCAAGTTCAGAGCACAATTGTAGACTTGTAAAGGATTTGAGCACTTTACATGAAATCTGATTAATCCTGCACGTGGAAACCTCGAGGAGCCACACACAGAACATTCACAGGGAGTGTCCTGCAATGTGGAAGTGGGAATGGACAGTATTTGCCATTTGCCAGTGACTCCACATTGCCCCTGTGAAGTTTAAATCGATCATGAGGTGAAATCCAGTGGTCAGCACACAGTGGAAGAGCTTCACCAGTGTGTTCCAAGGCCTGGCTGGCACTGCAGTGGCTTTGCTCCAAGTGCTGAAGGGAATTGGTTAGGAAAAACTAAAAAATGGAGATTATTACAGTCATCTCTACAGAAGACAGACCAGCATCATACCTCAGGTAGTACCCACCTGAATTGCTGAGAATGAGCTTCCACTCCAAACCACCGAAGAAGCCTTTTAGAAGACATTTGGATCACAGCAGGAACTATTTCATCACCGCTTCAGCAGCCACAGAGTAAGAACTGAGGCTGAATCTGGAGTAGGGCAGATGCCAATCACCCTCATGTTTTGATTTTTAGATGCCTGAAATATTCTGTACTTAAAAATCTGCCAAGATGCTTTTCACAGGTACTCAGAGGCAGAGATGCCCACAGCACTTCAGCAGCACATCAAATGCTCCACCTGGAGGTGCCCAAAGCCAGGTAGGACAGGGCTTGGAGCAACCTGGTCTAGTGGAAGGTGTCCCTGCCCATGGCAGGGAGTGCAACTTTTCCTGGTCTTTAAAGATGGTCTTTAAGGTCTATTCCAACTCAAACTATTCTGGGATTCTGCGATTCCAAGTGTCCAGTCTGTTCTTGGTGATTCCAAAGCCCTCTGCTGCTGCCAAGGGATAGGTCAGGGTGGATGGTGATGGTGACAGGGATGTCCTCACCCACACCGCTGCCATTTGGAGGGCATTTGGAGCAGGCACCACTCAGAGGAGCATGAGCTGAAACCCACCCAAGCCCCTAGGACTGAGACAGGTGCTAAATGTAATGTCAGACACATGTGGTGCTGAGCAGCACCAGTAACAATAAAGACAAAGTGTTTTCTCCACAGTGCTGCCCAGTGTGGGGTGGCAGCCAGCCCACAGAGCTGCCAGACTTCACCAGTAAGGAAGTTACTCCAGTCAGGACACTTGCAGCCTCCTCTCAGCATGGTCCCTCCTGAAGATGACAGCAAGATTTTGAGACTGGGATATCAGTTCAGGCAGTGAACGTCTGCCAAGGTACCTGTTTGTGGGACACCCCATCTCACTCCACACTGAGCCAACTGGAGCAGCATTTTGTACCATATGGCATCACCTGCTTCAAAAGCTTTGTGCACCTTTGTCTTCTCCATCTGATAATTCTCCCATATGCTCTTCAGCTGGAGGATAAGGGCCCACAGAAGCAGGTTTGGCCAACCTTTTGCTTGCAGAGCAGGGCTTGCATCTTGCAGACATTAATAATAACCAATATATTAACATAACAACATAGTAATGTATTATGTAATTTATTATCACTGTTTTTAACACTATACACATGTAACCTCACAATAAACCTCTTCCTGTACCAATAGGCCCCTGAACAACAAGGAAGTTCAAGTGAGTATTTGAGAATTCCACTCTATTCATTCCTTGCATAATCCCAGTAACACATTAACATTCCCCAGAGCTATGCCAGTCCTCCCAGCAATGCTTTCCAGTTAATTTGTTTTGTTGTTAATCAAATCCAGTTAAATAAACAGAGCGGATCCATTTCATTTCATTTCACATTTCTGAAAGGAAAATATGCAGTCTGTATTTTACTGGGAGCTGAGAACAGAGAACTGCAAGAGCAAAACTTACTGAGGCAAAATTAAGGGTGCAACACACACAGACACACACACACATACCTTCCCTTGCTTCTCCTCCAAAAGGTTGATGCAATTTTGCATAAGTTGAGATATTTGTGATCTGACTTTTCTGGGTCACTGTTATTCCACACCATTTAATGTTCACAATAGCTCCCATTGAGTGCAGTTCTTTTCTGAGCACCACGGGATGTCCAGCCCCTGAGGCCTCAATGAGGCATTGAGAAAGGGATTTGTGTGTCCAAAAGGAGATGCTCACATCCAGGTTACACAAATCCCCCCAGGTAAGGACTTGCCTTCAGCCACAAGGCATGAATCTTATGGCCTACTCATGAAATGGGAAAAGCTGGGATATCCAGACCCAGCCCTGGGAGAGCTCAGCCTCTCTGTGCCTTGTTGGGATGTGCCCTTAGATAGGGACAGCCTGAGCACCAGGCAGAGCACAGACACACCCTTCCCTGCTGGGCACTGTCACCCTATCTCACTGGCCCCACACCCAGCACCAGCATTCCTCAGAAAAGCTGCTGGAAATGTATTTCTCACTTAGGAGCTACTTGCAGAACAGAAGAAAGCAAGAGGGGCCTTTCACGGAGGAAGAGATCAGCACAGCCAGGCAATTCTGCCAGCAAATGCTTCCTGCAGGGTGGCACCAGGCCCTGAACTCCTGTGCACACTGTGCAGGTCACTGTGCCAGTGGGGGAGAGCCCCTGTCCCTGGGAAAGCAGGAGACAGCTCTGCCCACAGAGCTGATCAACACAGGGCACCGTGTCCATGGAGAAATGTGCTGGCAGAGGCAATCAACAATGACAGAATCCACCTCAAGCTGATGGAGCTGGGGGGGCTCAGCCTGGAGAAAAGGAGGCTCAGAGGAGGGGACCTTCTGGCTCTGCAACTCCCTGACAGGAGTGGAACCAGTGGGGATCAGGCTCTGCTCCCTGGGAACAAGGGACAGGATGAGAAGAAACCACCCCAAGCTCTGCCAGAGGAGGCTTAGATTGGATATTAGGGAAAAAATTCTTCACTGTGTTAAGTAAACTTCCCAATCTGACCATTCCTGATACTCTTTGGCAGTCACACTCCCCATGCCAGGCACTTCACCTGCTGGGACTGAAGCTCCTCCAGTGACCCAGCAGAGTCACTGACTCCCCACATACCCCACACTCACACAGTGAGCTTTTTCACCAGTTCCATCCCGGGTTTCCCACAGCAGAGCCTCAGATGTCTCATTCCATACAGCAATTTATTCATGGTGCAGTAACACAGAAACAGCTCCAAGCTGGTGCCTCAGAGGAGGGACCCTGAGCAAAGGATCCCTGGGCTTTTATACCCTCCCAGTCCACGATTGAGCAAGTCCTGCTGTTCCTCCCAAGCCCCCTGCTCCTGTGCCCCTCTCCATGTCCATCCACCTTGCTGGCATCACCCCCTTCGTGCCCTTTGTTACCCCAAAGCTTCAGGGCCTGTCTCGGGCTCAGTCTGCACCTCAACCTGCAGCCTGCAGACTGCTGTGCCTGCCCCAGGCGTCCTCAGCAAAGAACGGCGGTCAGGCACGGCACAGGATGCCCAGGGCAGTGGCGAAATCACCGTCCCACCGTCCCATCACATGCGCTCAAAAAACATGTGGACGTGGCACCTGCGGGCGTGATTTAGTGGTGGGCTTGGCCTGAAAGTGACAAGAGGACGCAGTTTCAAGTTGTGCTCGGGGAGGTTCAGGTTGGACACTGCGGAAATTTCTTCACTGAAAGGATCGTTCAGCCCTGGCACGGTGAAGCTGCCATCCCTGGATGCGTTCAGAGAAGGTGTGGGTGTGACACTTGGGGATATGCGGTGGTCCCGGCAGCGCTGGGGGCCCCACAGATGTTAAAGGTTTATTCCAACCTGAACAGCTCCGAGGGCTCTGAGGGGGCCGGGGCGGGGCCGAGGGGCGGGGCCATCGCAGGGCCGGCCCCGCCCCCACCATACTGCGCAGGCGCCGAGGGAGAGCCGCGCGTGCGCCGCGCCGCGCGCCGGCCTCATGCGCTGCCCCGCCGAGCTGCAGGGGAGCGGCCCCGCGCGCGCCCCGCACCGTCCGCACCCCCCCCGCCCCCGCAGTGAGCGCGCCCGGCCCGCACGGGTGAGAGCGGCGGGCGGGACCACCGGGGCCGTGCGGGGGGGGGGGCGCGGACCCCGCGGGGCTGCTGGGGGGACACGGGCGGCTCGGGGGGGACAGCGGGGCGGCTCGGCGGGGCTGCGGCTGTGGCGGGAATTTGTGGCGGGAGGAGCCGGGAGGAGGGGACAGCGGGGACCGGCCCTGAGGGAGCGGGGGACAGCGGGGACCGGCCCGGAGGGAGCGGGGGACAGCGGGGACCGGCCCGGAGGGAGCGGGGGACAGCGGGGACCGGCCCTGAGGGGCGGGCGGGGGAGCAGCCCGGGGGTCGCTGCCCGCAGTGTGGAGCCCCGCGCTGAGGCGGTGCCCGGTGTGCCGGCCCAGGCGCGGGGCAGATGAAGTACATCCTGGTCACGGGCGGGGTGATCTCGGGCATCGGCAAGGGGATCATCGCCAGCAGCATCGGCACCATCCTCAAGTCCTGCGGGCTGCATGTCACCTCCATCAAGATCGACCCCTACATCAACATCGATGCCGGCACCTTCTCGCCGTACGAGCACGGTGAGTGCCCCGCAGGCGGGGGGCCCCGGCTGGGTGCGGGCTCTGCCGGCTGGTCCCGGGGCTTGGCCTGGAAGGCACCATCCATCCCTCCCTCCCTCCATCCATCCGGCCATCCCTCCATCCATCCCTCCCTCCATCCATCCATCCGCTCTGCACAAACCTCTCCTGGTGTGGCACCCCGGGCCGAGCCTGCCAGCAGTGCCGGGCTGGCCGGTGGGGCTGCAGTGCCCCAGCCCGCAGCAGAGATGTGCCTTGGGGGGCTCAGTCCTCTGTTGTATAAGGCTTGTAGTTTTATTTGCCACTCCCAAGCTTGCTGTGGCAGTCAGAGAAGGTGTTTCTTTGCACTGGATTCTCCCATTTTTGCTGTGGACTGTTTGACATGTGTGCTGTGCCCATCTGTGTGTGTGCAGGGGAGGTGTTTGTTCTGGATGATGGAGGGGAGGTGGACCTGGACCTTGGGAACTACGAGCGATTCCTGGATATCCGACTCACCAAAGACAACAACCTGACCACGGGGAAGATCTACCAGTATGTCATCAACAAGGAGAGGAAAGGAGACTACCTTGGCAAAACGGTCCAGGGTAATGCAGAGCTTGTTTTCTGGTCCTTAGAAATACAGCCTGTAGATCAGTCCTGCCTGGATGTTTTTGTCTTTCTTCTTTCCTCTGCACAATCCTGCTTGTTGGGGCTGTGCTGGATTTGGGTCCAGCTGTCTAATGTAGCCAGTGATAAATGTGAGCAGATGTAGACTAATACACCTGGGGAGTGGTTGTGAGCTGGATAAAATGGCTATTGCTTTTGGTAACTGGTCTTTAGAGAATCCAGAGGATCTTTGAGGATCGGATCAGTCCTTTTGCTTTTTAACCAGTCTCCACAGCTGGTTTGCATCAGGACTTTTACAAACAGTTAAAACCAGAGTAACTCTCTCTGCTTAGAGCAAAGAACAGTTTGTACTTAAATCTTTCAGATTAAAGGGAACGTTCCTTACATGTGTTTAAATTCAGGCAGGATTCCATTTCCTGCCAAGGCACTTGAAAGTCGAAGCCAAGAATAATCACTTCAAAAATGCGTAGTTCTTTAAAGACACAACTCCCTGCTCAAGCCATATGGGAAGCCCTGGCTGGTGATTGTCAGTAATTTGCTCTGTAATGAGTTAAGAGGGAGAAATGTGTGTGTGTGTGGGCTTTAATCCTTGCCTGGCTTTGTTTTCCAGTCGTTCCTCACATCACAGATGCCATACAGGAATGGGTAATGAGGCAGGCACGGATTCCTGTGGATGAAGATGGCATCGAACCCCAAGTTTGTGTGATTGAGGTTTGTAACTAGTAAAAAACTGATAGTTTTGTTTCTTGTATGGAGCAAACAGAACCATGTGCATATTCTGCATAGTAAATTTTCTGTACAGAAAGGTTCCACTTTGCATGTTATTGAATGGGTTAAAAATCCCCCTTGTTAACTTGACTTAGTGGGGTTAATCGTTTGAATTGCAGCACTCTCTGTGAGCAGTGACAGGACCCTAGAGAAGGACATGAAGCTGTTTCAGGGGAGGTTTATGTTGGACCTCAGGGAAAGGTTCTTCCCCCACAGGCTGGTTGGGCACTGAACAGGCTCCCCAGGGCAGTGGGCACAGCCCCAAGGCTGCCAAAGCTGCAGGAGGGTTTGGACAATGCTCTGAGGGACAGGGGGGATTGTTGGGGTGTCTGTGCAGGGCCAGGAGTTGGACTGGATGGTCTTTGGGGTCCCTTCCAGCTCAGGAGATTCTATGAATCAACCTGTAGAATGAATTTTACCTCTTGTAACTCAGTATGCCAAAGTCTGAGTTAATCGTGCTGTGCCCTCTCCTTCCCTGGTAGATGGAGGGAGAGTAGGGACATCTCCCTCCAGAAAGAGTTGTCTTTTCCTCTCAGCAATAAAAGGAGCCTTGGAGTGACCAGTTCAAGCATAGACCTGGGACAGGGAATGGCACAAGTCAGTGGTGACAAACCATGCAGTTTCCAGTGTGTTTATGGAATGTTTCTGCTGCCAGAGGAGATGGAGAAGGGCAAAGGCTGAGACTGCTGGGATATGCTAACACAGGAAAGGGAGCTTGTCACAGTGCCCAGGTCATGGTGACTTAGGGCTGTGCCTGCAGCTTGAGTGCCAGTTTGTGTGCCAGGATCACAAGCCCAGGTCTGAAGTGCTGAGGAGACACTGTCTGACAAGGGATGGGAGGCTTCAAGTCTTGTCTTTGTTCCTGCCTTTGTATAAACACACTATATAGTTCTTGAAATTTAGCAGAAATTTTGCTTCTCAGTGCCACTCATGTTCATAAATCATAATTTTAACATCTAAATCTTTTCCCTAAAGAGAAAATAGAGGTAAAACTGATGTCTCTGAAGAGGTGCTGCCCATATCAGAAGCTGTTTTTCTTGTGGCTTTTTGATTTTTAGGGAAATGATGAAGGAAAAATAATAGTTGGAGTAGATTGGAGGCTGTGGAAGTAGTGCATAGACGTAACAAGTCCTGGTGCTTTGCATGGAATAGGATCACAGAATATCCTGAGTTGGAGGGGACTCACAAGGACCATCCAGTCCAATCCCTGGCCCTGCACACCCCAACAATCCCACCCTGTCCCTCAGAGCATTGTCCAAACCCTCCTGGAGCTCTGGCAGCCTTGGGGCTGTGCCCACTGCCCTGGGGAGCCTGTTCAGTGCCCAACCAGCCTGTGGGGGAAGAACCTTTCCCTGAGATCCACCCTGAGCCTGCCCTGACACAGCTCCAGCCATTCCCTGGGGTCTGTCCCTGCTCCCCCAGAGCAGAGATCGGAGCTGCCCCTCAGGAGGAGCTGTGTTGGTGTTGATGCTCCTTTGGGGAATCAGAGAGAGGTGCTGGGGAGATGTTTATGTGTTTCATGTATATTTTCATGTGCTGTAGCAGAGGCCTTGCAGGTGCTGTTTTGGTGCTGAATTCTCCCTGTGTGTGTGTTCCAGCTCGGGGGCACGGTGGGTGACATCGAGAGCATGCCCTTCATCGAGGCCTTCCGCCAGTTCCAGTTCAAAGCCAAGAGAGAGAACTTCTGTAACATCCACGTCAGCCTCGTTCCCCAGGTGAAACTCTTTGGTGCTCAGAGGCTTCCTCAGACCAAAACTTGCTTCCTAAAATAGGTGTTTCTGAATTGCTGTACCCTGGGTACTGTTACTTCTGTATTTCTGTGCAGCAATGCAGAGATTACATGGTTACCTATTCAGTCTGGCAGGAAGAGAACAGAAACTTTTAAAAAGTGTGCAAATGTCTAATAAAGGCTTGGGAGTTACAGCAAGGGCAGTTTTGCATCTTTAACTGCTGGTTTTTTCTCTGTGGAATTGTCTCCTGGCTTTTGCAGGTAAACTTGAGTTTCAGGGCTGAAAGCTTTCACTTTCCTTTCCTTTGTATGGCCTGTAAAGCCACTTCCTGGCCGTTTAGACATTAATCAGGTCATATTCCAAGCTCTTCCTGGAGTTCCCTAATAGTTTCGTTTCTGTTTGCTTTCCCCTTCCCCCTGCAAGATTTACATTAGCTGTTGCTCATGAAATATGCTGGGTTACTTTTGAAATTTGAAAATATAATATTTTGAAAGATAATCTGGTTGGGTTTTTTTGCCCCAGACCATGTTTTTAATGTAATTCTTTTCATAGACCCTCAAATCTAAATGCTGTGTGAGCCATAACAATCTGAGGGGCTCTTGGGTCAAAGATAAACCTAAGAAAAGCTATTATGAAGTGGTGCTTTGATGAGAATCAGTTAATTAGGAATCACAAAGAAAAACAAAATATCTTTGTGTGCCAAGCAGGTGAGGTGAACTCCAGTTAATACCAAAAGTGTATGAACTTGCTTTATGCCATATAATGCCTGATACAACCTCAGCTGTATTATCTGCTCTGGTTTTGGAGACAATTTGCAGTCCTAGCTAAACAAAAAATCTCTAGTGCAGGAGTCATTGCTGAAAAAAAATTTTCTGTGGTTATGCTAAATTTGGGAGAGCATGAGCATTCCTTGTGTTGGAACTGCATTTGCCAGAGCAGATTGATAGTTCTGGAGTACAGATCAATCTTTGTTCTTTTCTTCTCCCTCTTTCCCCCTCTGTGCAGGCCAGGTGATTTACAGAGAAAAATCAGAAATATAAAACATTTGGTATTTGTTGGAAGCAGTGGATAAACCTCTGTCCCTCTCCTTCCCATGCTCCAGTGCAGACCTGCTTACTGGGCAGAACTGGGACTGGAGTTTGTGCTCGTTGCTTTCAGTCCTGGAGATTGAAATGGCAGCATACAGGGGTGCATAAGGTTCATGTGATTTGTGCAAGAACTGAGTCAAAGCTTTTGCAAGATTAATAGAGTGGACAGTCCTGATTAGCCTGATGATTCATTGCTGCATATCATCATAATCTGATGTACTCACTCCTGCTCTTCTCTGCCCAGCCAAGCTCGACAGGAGAGCAGAAGACCAAACCCACGCAGAACAGTGTTCGTGAACTCAGAGGTCTTGGCCTCTCCCCAGATCTGGTAAGGTTTGGTGCATGGCTTGGAACTAAAAAAGGCACTTCTGGCATATTGTAACAACATTCTTGTCTAAATAATGCTTAAGTTGGGAGCTCTTGTGTACTGGTGATAAAAAAGGAAAAGTGACTGAGTTGGTCTGTTTTCCCTCAAATCACAGAGACTGCACAAAGTCAGCTCTTTTTATAGGTTTATGGCATGAATGCTTGAGTACTTCTGTTCTGCCTCACAGCCCTGATGTTGCTGCTCTGTTAGATTGTTTGCAGGTGCTCCACTCCACTGGATACCTCAGTAAAAGAAAAGATTTCCATGTTCTGTCATGTTGAACCAGAACAGGTAAGGATTGTTTTCTGCACTTCCTTGCAGTGAATATTCCAGCTGTTTGTCAGACACTGAGGGGAGTTTTACCTGAGTGTAGTGGTTTTCTGTTCAAACTCTGTGTTTTGGTAGCTGCATGATTAACTTGCTGCTTTGTCTTACCTACCTTCCTTCCACATGGACCTGGTGCTAAACCAATCCTTTCTGTGCCAGCACCCAGGTTTTCTTATAAAATAGTGTAAGCTTAGAGAATTCAGTGGAATCCAAGGTCATTTCTGAACAGCTGTTTTGACTTTATTTATCCTTCCACATTCCTTCTATTCCTTCACACTCCCTATTCTAGTATTTAGAGGCCAAAGAGTTGCCTAAAATTAAGTTTAAAGGATACATGACTGTATTTCATACACTGCTCTTCTGCCCAAGATTTCATGAGGAGAGACTGCACTGAGAAATTGAGGTGGGATTTGGGAGAAGCATTGCTTTACTTGAATGGATGTGCAGAAATTCCATGTTAGCATGATCCTTCTTGTACTGAGACTCAGAGCACAGTCTGGGGTGGACCTTGGAAAATAATCAAAAAGTCTGTAGGCTGAATATTAGCACTTTCCAATCCAGCTGAAGCTTGAAAGATTTTGTCTTTTGGTGAAAGACTTGAATGTCTCTTCACAGTCCCAGGTTCTGTCAAGTCATTTTAATTAGTGTGCTCTACAACAAGACCAAACTTGACTCCTGCACATTCAGGCACTGCTTGAATTCACTGCTAATTCAGAATTAGCTGACAATGATGCTGATGTGTCACCAGTACAATATCTACCTCATATTGGCCAGGAATTCAAAATTAGCTGGCCCTTGTCACTGCCTGGGAAGTTTAATGCAGTTCTCTGTAGTTGTTGCTCTGACTGCAGTTGTGCTTTGATTGAGATGTAAACAGTCCTGGCTGTAGAGGAGGAAAATGTGCAGCCAAGGGGCTTTGACTGGTGCAGTGCTGGACTCTGCTTTCATTTGAGTCAGGAGAAATTAGCATTTAAAAATAGTTGTGCCACTGTATTTTGGCTCCCTAAAGGACAGCCTCATTCCTGATGGACAGGTGACAGTTGTCCAGAGCCATGTTTTCCAAGGAGGCCAATTTCAGTGAAGTGGAACTGTTGATGCAGGTTTTCCTCATTGACCTCAGAATTCTTTGCTCTTAATTGTTTAATCCTAAACTGGCTAAAGGACACCCTGTAAACTGTATTGCTGTGTTGGGATCACAGATTTCCCTGGGTTGAGATCAAACTGGGAGCCCTGGCTAGGAAGGAGAATGAAGGGAAGCAGAAAACTGGGCTTGTGGCAGTTTGGCTGTGGTTTCAGTTGGGATTCTGTATCACAGGAGTCTCTTTGAAGTGTTCTTTGAACTTTGCTGTGTGCTCACATAACTTGCCAAGCAGCTGTGCCTTTCCTGCTGCTGGGTTACTGTTTTATAGCCCTTCTCAAGGAGCTCCAGGGAGCACTAATACCTTCCAAGCATATGGAATATTAAGCTATTCCTGTGTTGCTCTGTTCTTAACCACATGTTACTGCCTGGAAGTTTGGGTGGTTTTCTGCTATAGACAGGAACACTCTGTGTTCTAATGGCACTTGTGTTCTGTGCACAGGTCATCTGTGTTCATGATGTCTCCTCTGTCTACCGGGTTCCTCTGTTGTTAGAGGAGCAGGGGGTTGTTGATTACTTCAGGCACAGGCTGGACCTTCCCATCGAGAGGCAGCCCAGGAGGATGCTCCTCAAGTGGAAGGAGATGGCTGACAGGTGAGCTGGGCACTTGGAGTTCAGGCTGTAGATCAGGGTTGGTGGTGAGGGGATGAGTGTTACTTCCTGTTCCTCAGCTGTTCTCACGTGCTCACATTGTTCTTTTCTCCTTGCTCAGAGCCCCATCCAAACCTTGAATGTTTCCAGGGATGGGGAATCCACAGCTTCTCTGGACAACCTGTGCCAGTGCTTCATCACTCTCACTGTAAAAACGTTCACCCTTATCTCTAGCCTCAATCTCCTCTCTTTTAGTTTAAAACATCACCCCTTGTCATAGCACAATGGGCCTACTGAAAAGTCTGTCTCCATCTTTTTCATAAACCCTCTCACTCAAAGGTCTCCCTGGAGCTTTTTCTCCTCCAGGCTGAACCACCCCAGCTCTCTCAGCCTTTTTCCATAAAATCCTGTGAGACAAATTTCCTGAGATCCTTATCTTGTGTTGGTAGTGTGAACTGTCTGTGTCAAACCCCATCTGAAGTAATTAAAAGCTGGACAGCTCTGCCCTCCCTTTTTATACAAAAAAAATCTCTTAACGCTACAAAATGTTACAAAATCTTTTGTGGAGACATGAGGAATGTCAATAAAAAGTACCTCTGAGTGTGCTTTCAGGCAGGTCAGACAAGTGTTTGGTACCTGTTCTGTTTGACAGTCCTTGGACAGTGGATTTTTTTTTTTTTTTGGTGATGAACAGACTTCCTGTTTGGGGGAAATAGTGAACAGAGTCTTTTCAGTTGACATTCAGGCCCTTACCTCCTTATAAGAAATTAGTTTCCAAGATCTAGATGTTTCCCTTTATTTCTGTGCCTGACACAAACCAGGCCTGTCTGACATTCCCTTTTGATGGGGAAAGCCCTTGGTATTAAATGTGTTGAAGGTACCTGGCAGTTCTGAGATAAACACTGAACAAACCCTTGGCTGTGGCCAGCAGTGCTGTGTAAATCCCGTGCTGGGGTTGCAGGTGTGGGCAGCACAGCCCTAGGACTGCAGAAGTCCCTTCTGTGTTTGCAGCTGCTGCAGTGAACTCAGTCAGCAGCACCGTGGGAAGATCCTGGGCAGTACAAACACACAGCGAGCTGCGCTTTGATCCCCGACACTGCAGCCTTTGAATGTAATACAGCTCCCTGAAAACACACTTCGGGTTGCATCTGCTCAAAATGGCTTTTCAGCAGAAGGAGAGATGAGTTAATTTATATGTGGCTTTCTGCAACTGTTTTCCTCTGTCATTGCTTTGATTTTGATCTTGCTTTGATGTGTTTGAATCATAATTATTATAAAAGGTCACTCTTCCAGAGTCGTCAGCTCTGCTGGACACACTTTGAAGAGCCCAACTGTTTGTTCTTTGAAAAGCTGAACAGAGTGTGAGTGAATCTCCTCCATCTGCTGTTACTGATGGAATACCCCTTGTGTTCTGGTTTTCTGCAGGTATGACCGTCTGCTTGAAACGTGTTCCATTGCCCTCGTGGGCAAATACACCAAGTTCTCCGATTCCTACGCCTCTGTCATCAAAGCCCTGGAGCATTCTGCACTGGCCATCAACCACAAACTTGACATTAAGGTGGGGCTGGCTCTGTGTGTGCAGAAAAGATTCCCCCCCCTCACCCATCTTCCTTCCACCTGCAGTGCTGCCCATCCTCACTCCCAGACCCGGAGATGGTAAGGGAGAAGTGATTCAGCCAGGGAGGTGCCCTGGATTTACAGCATCAAAACAGCTGCTGTCAGGCCCAAAATGGCTTCAGAGCAAAGCAGCCTCTCCTGCTGTGAGCTGTACGAGGTGTCTGTAGTGGATGGAAACTCCTCAGTGCTCGGGATTGGAGGAAGGCACTGTCTGCTTTAATTTCTGACAGTTGTTGCAAGTGAGCCTTTTTTAGGGTTTTTGCCATTAACCCTGTGGTACTCACAGCTTTTATATGCTCCTGCCTCAGGTTTTATTAAGGTTTTCATGCTGGTTTGGCTGTGTAGGTGTTTTTAGGGGTCTTGGTCATAGCTGGGTGCTCTGAAGAGGTGGAACATGTATCTGTTGCCAGAAATTTTACTTTCATTAAATATACTATTTTTAATGTTCAGCAGTTTTATGTTGCCAGTGAGTCACTGAAATAGGTGGTTGCTTTATAACAGCACTGGTCTAGGTTTGGGATGCCTTTCAACTTCCAAAATCAGTCAGTAGAGGTGAGAAGAAGAAAAACAAGACTGGTGAAGTGCAAACCCTGCATGAGCAACTGTGGGTAGTCCCTGACACAGCTGTACCTGAGTGGTTCAGAAGGGGAGTGAGTTCTGCAAGCCCTGGATGTGGAGATCTTGTGTTAAAGAACTGAGTAGCAGCACTGCAACCTCCCCCTCCCAAAAAAAAACCCTAAAAACAACCCAAGAAAATAAATGGTTGTTTTAAAGGGTTAGCAGCCTGCCAGAACACCCAGGAGTTGAGGTACTGGAAAAATTGCAGGGTTTTTTTCCATGTCCATGATACCCTTTAATTACAGAGGCCTGTGTTTTATCATATCCTATTTCCTCTGCAGTGCATCTTGAAGAGGATGCATTTTAGAGAGAGTGATCCAGTTTTTCCTTGCTGTGTGGTGGTTTGTGTCTGCTTGGCCCCATGTTCACCTCACTGTGCTCTAGTCACACCTCCCATTTAACATTAGAGTCTGGGGCTCACAGGCTTCTTGTCACAGCAGAGCTGCAGAGAGGGGAGGAAGGAGAAATCCTGGCTTCTGTTTGTGAATTGGTGTTAGGATGGTGGGGAAAGCAGTTCTGTTGACTGACTGATGGGAAATCAGCCCAGAAAAAACACAAGTATCCATTAGGAAACAAATGCAGAGCTCTCCAGGAAAAATGATGCTGTCTTAATTTAATTGGCTTTCAGGAGGTGCTGTGCACTCCTGTGGCAGCATCTCATCATTCTTGTTTTGGATTTCCTCCCAGTACATTGACTCTGCTGACCTGGAGCCCGACACGCTGCAGGAGGAGCCTGTCCGCTACCACGAGGCCTGGCAGAAGCTGTGTGGGGCTGAGTAAGACTCTTCTTCCCTGGCCATTTCCTTGGAGCATGGCTGATAAACCTGGTGCTGATGACAGCTTTGGAATCAAGGGCCTCCCTGGAGACTCTTCTTAGGCACTGCACCAGCACTGATGTGGCCCCACACGCCCCTCAGGGACACTGAGGATAGGATGTTGAATGGAGAATTGTTAAATAAGTGAGGGAGGGGGTGAAAGGCAGCAGGGGGGAAATGATCCTGCAGGTGAGGATGTGCCCAGACTCGCCTGCATGATCAGGGGGAGACAAGGTGAGAGGAAATAAGGAGAAAGGAAAGGTCCTGATAAAGGCTGTTAAAGCCAGAGTGGGAATGGAAGGTGTAAATGGTGTATAAAGTTCTTTAAAGTGTGAGAAGGTAACATGCAGAGGAGAGCCAGAAGAGTTAGCACAAGGGGGCCTGTTACCCCTCAGGGTTTAGGTGGGATCAGGAACCTTCTGCAGTTTGGTGTTGGGAAAGCCTGACACTGCAGCCAGTGGCTTCCTCAGCGTAGGCCTGGCTGGATGAGGTGTCTGCAAACATGTCTGGTGCAGAGCATGGGTCCCACAGCATGAACCATTCCAGTATGGTAACCTGTGTTGCATTTGGGATCCCTCTTGGGAGGGTAAAATTGGCATTTATAACATATTTCCCTGACAGTTCAGTGACATTTTATGTGACTGTTCACATGGAAATGGTGCTGCAGCCAGGCCTTGCCATGAAGGCTGCTTCAGAGCCCTTTTCAGGAGGGAGGTCTTGCAAGTCCAGGATTTTATGGGAGGGAGGTGGTACATGGGTTTGGGGGAACCACACTGGTGGTTTTATGTGAATGGAATCTCTTCATCCTCATGCAGTGGAGTTCTGGTTCCTGGTGGATTTGGTGTTCGAGGAACAGAAGGCAAAATTCAAGCTATTTCCTGGGCAAGAAAGCAGAAAAAACCCTTCTTAGGTGAGAAACATGCTTCATCCTTAAAAAGAAATAAAGCAAGGAAGGAGGCTGAATAACAGCAAGAGCTCCCCCAGTTTTCTTTGGTGTGCAGTTGTGAAGCTGGGGAGGGCAGTGATTGTGCTCAGCTGAACTGGGGTTGCAGCCTCAGCCCAGTGAGCTCTGAAGTGGTGGGAGCTGGTGGGGATGGGATGACAAGGAGTCTGTAATGAGGGGATGGGGGTCTCAGAGGAAGTTTCAGAGGAGGCTGTAGGGATCCTGGCACAGAGAAATTCATGCCTGCATTTCAGTGAAGTGGCTGTGGTGAGAGACTGGAATTGATGTGTGAGCAGTGTGTGGGGAAGGGGAGGGCAGGGAAGCTGCTCAAGGTACAGCCCCTAAATCCCAGTCAAAGGTCTGCCTCCTGCAGGTTTTCCTGTGGCTCAGGATGTGAAGGTGTGTGCTTTGCACTCTGGGCTCAGAGGGACTTGTCCTGATTTGATCCATGTCCTGCCTTTCCTTCTGCAGGAGTCTGCCTGGGAATGCAGTTGGCTGTGGTGGAGTTTGCTCGCAGTGTTCTTGGCTGGCAAGGTAATGGCTCAAAACCCTTCCTGCCTTCTGCTCATTTCTTGGAGTGCCTGAGTAATAGCTGTGTTTTTTTTTTTTTTTAAATACTTGTAACTTTTAGTGTTTCCCATCTCCTTTGCTAATTCAAAGGAAAAAGAACAATTGCTCTGAGTCTCATCAGGAGTGAGGGTGGGGAAAAGGTGTTTCTTGGAGCATTCTGCTCCCTCCTTCCCTGCCTTTATTTCTGTATCTGAAGCTGTTGAATGTGTGTTTTTCCTGAGTGACCCTTGTTGTTCATCAGTGACTGCATGAGGTGGGTTCCCCCAAGATTGCAGCCTCTGAAATGGATACCAGGCAGTGCTGACAGCCCCGTTCCTGCTCCCTGGGATGAGCTCTGTGCCTGTGAGGGGCTCAGCACGGCTGGGGATGAGAAGCAGCTGAACCTGGGGAGGTCCTGGAGGTGCCTGTCAAGGTGTGAGGGAATTTGGTTGTAATTGCTGATTGTTTCGTTGCAGATGCAAACTCAACAGAATTTGACCCCAAAACTGCTCATCCAGTGGTGAGTTTATGGTGATCTGCTTGTAATATCCTTATGTTCTGTGCCAGACTGCTCTGCACACCACTGGGCATGTTTGTCCAGAGAAGCTGTGGCTGCCTCATCCCTGGAAGTGTCCAAGGCCAGGTTGGACAGGGCTTGGAGCAACCTGGGCTGGTGGAAGGTGTCCCTGCCCATGGCAGGGGGTGGGATTGCATGAGCTTTAAGGTCCCTTTTAACCCAAACTGTTCTATAATAGTCATAATGAATTCCTTGGAACACTTCTGGACAGATTTTGAATCTGCATTTCGTAGCCTGCAGGCTCTGTGTGCCTCATACAGTGTCCACTATAGTGATTGTCTTCTGCTGTAATTCAAAATGCCACTCAAAAAAGTCCTCAAAAACCAGCCTGTGAAGTTATTTATCAAAGTATAAGTGATTGGGGATTTTGTTCTGTACATGTAGTTCAGTAAAGAGCACAGTATTGGTGTGTGGGATCTGTGTAGACTCTGACTTAGGGGAAAGCTTCCTGAATATCCACAGACCTTCCATGTGTTCTGTGCAGCCTTTT
The DNA here is from genome assembly GCA_038380795.1 of Pyrocephalus nanus. Taxonomy (NCBI): domain Eukaryota; kingdom Metazoa; phylum Chordata; class Aves; order Passeriformes; family Tyrannidae; genus Pyrocephalus; species Pyrocephalus nanus. Next base: position 800,847 of record CM076285.1, read on the forward strand.
CTAGAGCAACTCGGCCAGCTAACCTGATTCTGTTGTTCTGCCTTGTCAAGACAGTGTTTCTTGGGGTGGTTTGCTTGTTTTTGGCATGAATGTTGATGGGGCTTTTTCCCCCTTTAATGTTTCAGAGTCTGCCTGGGACTGTTATTCCTCCCCCATTCCCACCTTCCTCTCCCAATGTTCTTCACAGGTCATAGACATGCCAGAGCATAACCCTGGGCAAATGGGTGGGACCATGAGGCTTGGCAAGAGGAGGACACTCTTCCAAACCAAGAATTCAATCATGAGTAAGGCACTTCTTCCCTCTCCTGGAAATGTTTCCTGGGAATGGGTATGGGGAAGTTAGACCTGGGAATGCTAAAGCATCCTTAAATGGCAGGTGTTCTGACTGCTCCAGTAGGGAAATGGAAATGGGGGAGTTTAGTCCCCTCCAGAAGGGTCAGGTGCTGATGGATGCTGTTGTATGGATGTGTTCACATTTGCTATCACTGCTCTAAGGAACATCTTCCTCTTGGTGCAGGGAAGCTGTATGGAGACCATGATTTCTTGGAAGAGAGACACAGACACAGATTTGAGGTAAAAATGCTCTGGTAGGTACTGAGCTTTTCTGTGTGATCCAGGCACAAGAGAACATGACTTTTCTTGCTTCTGCTCTTCCAGGTCAATCCAGAATTGAAAAAGTGCTTTGAAGAACAAGGTCTGAAGTTCGTAGGGCAGGACGAGGAGGGAGAGCGGATGGAAGTGGTTGAGCTGGAAGGTGAGTCCTTAAGCAGTTGGTTTGTGGGCGTAGGATGAACAAGGGAATGTGGTTGGAGGGTAACTGAGCAGGTTTTTTTTTTTGTGGGACCAGACCAGAGTCTCTCAGAGTGATTCCATCCATGAACTGACAGTAAAAAAAGAATCCCATGTGCCTGTCCATTTAGGGACAAAAGGCAGGTTAGAAGTGACACTTGCCCATCATCAGGGCTTCAGCACGACCAGCATTTCAGCTGCAGCTCAGCCAGAGGCTGGAGAGATGTGACCTGAATGTTTTCATTCCTGCAGAGCACCCTTTCTTCGTTGGTGTTCAGTACCACCCCGAGTTCCTCTCCAGGCCCATCAAGCCATCGCCCCCGTACTTTGGGCTCCTCTTGGCATCTGCAGGGAGACTCACCCATTACCTACAGAAGGGCTGCAGGCTCTCACCCAGGTGGGTTAAGAAGGACCCCCCTCAGCCCTGTCACAGGACAGTGCTGCTTCCTGCCCAGCAGATGGAAGATCCTCTTGGCACAGTTTTCCTGGGGATAAGTGGTGGTGTTGCAGCTCCTCTTCTTTCCACTCTTCCTGTGAGGGCTCTTGTCTGGTGTGTTGAGGCTGACTGGGGGCACAGAGTTGTCCCTGGCTTTGGGGAGAGGGGACCTGCAGCCTCGTGCTGCAGGTCAGGGGTGTTATTATTGGGAAAAGTAGAGCCTTGTCTTTTAGATGAGTGGAGACCTCGTGGGCTTTTCCCCACGTTCCTCATAGAAGTCCCAGGTACAGGTTGGTCTGTAAGAAACTTGTTGCTGCTGCTGGTTTAAAGAACAGGTCCTGGTGGTTGCATCCTCATGTTTTTTTCTGCTGGCTTCAGCTTTCTCCGTTTCAGTTTGCAAAGCAGCAGCTGATGTTTTGGGTAGGTTTAATGGTGCAGTTCCTTGTGCTGCTGCTCCCCAGTGCCTGCAGTTCTGCTCAGCACTTGGGCACTGTGCAGCAAGCACCCACCACCTGCTGGTGACCCTTCTCCCCCTCCCAGAGAACACTGAGGAGCTGCTGAGTGCTGACAGGCACTAAACAAAAAACCAGACTAAGTGCAAAGGAGAATCAGCACTGTCTGTATCAATCCCAGGCAAATGCAATGCCCAGAGGGAAGTGTTGCCTCCGTGTGTTGAGCTGCAGTGCAGCTGCACCAGGGGATTCCTGTGCTGCTGTTGGCAGCAGGGCAGTCAGGTGAGTGTGTCAGGTGTACTCCAGGGGAGCTCCTTGTGTGATGGTCACTCATTTCAGTGAGGGTTGAGGGATATTTTCATTTCCTGCTTTTGCACACTTGAGTTTGAAGTGGCTCCTCACAGCAGAGGAGCTGAAGTGTTCTCTGTGCTGCAGCATCCCAGGGGTGTGTTGCCTGCTCTGGGAGTCTGTTCTGTTGGGGTCACAAATGGTTTAATGGCTGGCATGTAACCTAAAAGTATTGGTGGCAGTTGTAGGCCTGTGCTCCCTGTTCTTCGTGTCATCTCCTTTTTGGTGGGTGTCATTGCCATGTGATGAGGCTCCATGTGACAGCCAGGGGACACTGTACCCCTGAGGAGGGGCCTGGGCTGGAGCAGGAACCTCACGAGGCTCAGCAAGGGCAAATGCAGAGTCCTGCATCCAGGAATCCCCCAGTGACATGGGCAGGGACAGCTCTGCTGACCAGGGACTGGGGAACAGCAAGGGAATGGGAAGCAGCAGTGGGCAAGGCAGTGACAGAGGGACAATGGACAGCATCCTGTGCTGTTTGGGGAGGGTGGATGCATGGACAGCATCCTGGGCTGTTTGGGGAGGGTGGATGCATGGACAGCATCCTGGGCTGTCAGAGCGAGCACAGCCAGAGGAGATGGAGAGAAGTGATTGTGTCTCTTTACTTGGCATTTGTTAAGAGACCCCATCAAGAGCATTCTGTGCAGTTTGGGATCACCCAGCACAAGTCAGGCATGAATCAGTTCCTAGCAGAGAGCTGCTAGGAACAGGGAGCTCAGGAGGATGGAGAACTGGCCCAGTGGGCAGAGGCTGAAGGAGCTGGGCTTGGTTAGCCTGGAGAAGGGAAGATTATGGGGGACCCAAGAGCAGCCTGACAACACTGGCCAAAATGTTATCAAAGGACAAACTGGATCTTTACAGAAGTGCATGAAACTGAAATAAGAGAGGTCCTGACAGGATATAAGGAGAAGCATCTTCTTGATCTGACTTGGATCAGTCACGTGTTATTGGTGTCCTTTGCCCAGAGAGGCTGAGCAGTGCCCATCCTTGGGAAACTCCAGGATGTGACTGGATAAATCCCAGAGCAGCTGTGTCAGTCTGATTCCTGTCCCTGAGTGTATCTTTTCTGAGCTCCCTTCCCAGCTGGATTATTTTGTGGTTCTCAAAAAGCTGTTTAATGGATTAAAAGCAATCAGCTGGTACTGGGGAGCTGACAGGGCTCTTCTCCAGGTAACCAGTGACAGAACAAGAGGAAATGGCTTCAGGTTGTGCCAGGGGAGACTCAGGTTGGATATTAGGGAAAATTTCTTCACTGAAAGGGTGGTCAGGTGTTGGCACAGGCTGCCCAGGCAGTGGTAGAATCACTGTCCCTTAAAGTGTTCAAAAAAACATCTGCATGTGGCACTTGAGGACATGGGTTAGTGGTGGCCTTGGCAGTGCTGGGGGAACAACTGGACTGATGCTCTAAAAGGTTCTTTCCAACCTTAACGATTCTGTGATTTCATGAAATAGGGACTGATGGCTGGTTAACTGGGCTCCTGTTTAATTAATTTCATTTAGAGTAACTTTGCCTTACAAAGTGCCTGTTACACCTGTAATCATTTCAATTCACAAACCCTAAAACAGGTGCTGCCCCAGCCCTGTTTCCTCAGGAGTGGCTGCACTGGGCACTGTGTGTGCTCTGCTGTTCCCCCTGAGCTGGCAGCACCTACACCAACCCCCCTGCCTGCTGGTGCAGGTGGGGGTGCTCCCTAACCCCACTGTGCCCCTGCAGGGACACCTACAGCGACCGCAGCGGCAGCAGCTCCCCCGACCTGGAGATCACCGAGCTCAAGTTCCCCTCAGTGAATCATGACTGACCCCTGGTAATGTTTAATGATCTCAGCCTCTTCCTCGGGGAGAAAATTACTTGCCCAGTCTTTTCTCCTGGCATCTGACTGATGTTGTTTGGAAAGCTGGCACGCCAGGGGTGTGCTGGTGCTCACACTCGTGTTCCAGCTGTGTTCCAGCTGTGCTGAGGGCTGTGCTGTGCCCCTGTGCAACACATGGCGGTGGTGTTCCCTTAGCAAACTGACACATCATGAAGTATAAATACACAGGCAGGGGTTTGGGATGAAATTCAGGTTAAGAACCAGAGCACCGCTGGAGCACAATCTCCTAAAATGGGGGCAGAGCTGAGCAAGGGGTTCCTGGATTTGGGAAGCTCAGTATTTTGGGAGCAGTCTCTCACTGATGTCAGAGAACATCTTGGAAGTAGCCATCCTGCCCATCTTCTGGGACAGCAGTCCCTGTCAGACCAGGGGCTCGAGCTCTGGTCTGTAATGGCTGCAGATGTGAAAAATGGATTTACAAGGAGGGGACATTAAAATCTGGCACTCAGACTGCACCAGCAGAACAGGCAGACTCAGATGTTAAGGGAGTTCTCCCTCTGTGCAGTAGATGATCAGGGATGTGACCTGCTCTGGCTGGTTTGTGTGCTGGATTTGGAGGAGTTGAGCAGCATCTGTGGGGTGAGAGCAGAGCCCCATTGCTGAGTGCCAGGGGACCCTCCTCCCCCTTGCCTTGGTCTAACAGGCACTGCAGAGTTCACTGCAGAGGGAAAACGGTCAGCCCCTGTGTGGCACAGGAGTGCTCCCCACCCTGGGATCACTGGGCGCTGGGATCACTGGGCGCTGGGATCACTGGGCGCTGGGATCACTGGGCGCTGGGATCACTGGGCGCTGGGCTGTTCCATAGCCTGGCACAACACTTCAGAGCTGAAGAATTCTCCCTGTAAATTTTTATCCTAAAGATACTCTGAACCTTTGGCTCCCTGACAGCATCCCATGCGCTCTGGAGGCTTTGGGGCTGTGCCCAGGTGAAGCTGTAGGAGAGGGGCAGTGGCAGTGTGGGGTATCCCCAGGGACGTCTCAGCCTGGCTCCAGTGCTGGGCAGCTCCAGCCTGTGGCTCTGGGCCATCAGTAACTCCTGCTCCTTTTCTCTCTCCTCTCCAGGTGTGTCCCTGCTGCAGAGAGGAGTCTCTGGTTCTCCAGGCATTCTTACAGCAATAGCTTCAACACCCTCAGCTTTGGGCTTTCCTGACTTCTTACGGGTTTATAATTTTCATTCTGAGATCCTGTCCCTTATTTCCTCAGCTCTTCTGTCCTTCCTTTATCTTCCATGTAGATCCTGGTTATTTGTGGAGGAGAGTTCAGACAGACTCCTCCAGACTCCTCCAGACTTCCTTCAGTTCCTTCAGTTTGCACCAGCTTGGAGATCAAAGCAAACTGTGGGTTCTGATGTGTGTGGGGGAATCCCATGGCACACATCCTTCCCAGCACAGGGAATGCTGGCATCAGGGTGCCTTGGACACTGACAGTGGAGTTGCTTTCTCCAGCCTTTCTGCTTCCTCCTGCTCTTTACTTACTGGTGAAATTATGTGGATGGCACAAGTTTTGGGGTTTGGCTCAGTGCCTGGGCCAGGCTGCACTGCAGGGGAGGGCTCTGAGCAGCTGCATGCAGCCTTTCTGTGGGTTTATTTAGGGAAAGAAAGATGATTTTTTCTTTTTTTTTTTTTTCTTTTTTTTTCCGTGGTATTTCCAAACCTTTGGCTCTCGGTGCATTCGTTGCCACAATGAATTTGTAACCAGGAAAATTCTCCTGGAATAGTGTTACTCTGGAACACGGTCAGCTCTGCCTGACGTGTCACTGCAGGGATGTGATTAACTGGGATCAGGTTGGGGGGGGTGGAAAGCAAAGCTGCCAGGAAAAGCCCTGACCCAAGGGGTCTGAGCTCCTGGGGCTGCTCCTTGGGCTGGGACACTCCAACCCCTTGCATCAAGGGGGAGGTGAACAGTGAACCACTGAACCACTTCCACTGCTGCCTTGAGCTGCTCCTGCTGTCCCTGGCCTTGGACACAACAGTTCCTGGTGCTTTTTCATAGATTGGAAGCAGAGCCTTCCACTGCCTTTCTGTACAGTCGGAGCTGTGTGTCCTGTGCTCCCGCCTTCCCAAGGGCTGTTCCCAAGGGAGGGCGTTCCCCACCCCCGGGTCTGCCCGGCTGGGGCCCTGGGGGTTGCTGTGCAGTGCTGGGGGATGCCCTCCCTGGTTCCCTGCTCGTGCTGCCGTGGAACGCCGTGTGTGGCCGCTGGGGATCGAGAGGAGAGGAAGGGATGAAGGGTCTCCACTGTCTGAGATGTCACACGCTCAGAACTTGGCAGGGCCTGGGAGTTTGGGGGGAGCTGCACAGTCAGACCTGGCTGAGCCACGTAACTAAACCCTGTCCTGTCCCTCCTCGCTGATCTCCTCCCCGACCTCCCTCGCTTTAGTCCTCAGTTGTTTTCAATATTCCCTGTAAAGCTGCTGTGAGCCCGGAGAGCTTTGGGCATTCCTCGTGTGCCAATTCCAGCTCTTCTGGAGGAATGATTGAGTTTGATGCTCTGGTACTGCCCAGCCTCTGCCCTTGGCGTGGGGCAGGGTGAGATTGTTCCTCAGCTGCAGCACAACTGTGTTTTCTTTCTCCTGAGATGTTTTTGTTTTGGCCAAAACTGTGCCACTGACTCGGTCATTAAACGCTCATTTGTAACAAACTGCACCAGGAGACCCGAGCTCGTTCTGTTCCTGCCCTGCTCGGAGGGAGGGAGAGAAGGGATTGAGGTACAACTCAATTTTAAATGAGTCCTCTCTAAGTCAGGGAAAATCTGTGAGCTGCACTCACAGTGGTTTTAGATGTGGATTTCCAAAGTCTGGCTGAAATCACGCAACTTCTGTCCGTCAGCATAGAAACCTGGGCTGAGCCTGCAGGTGCTGCAGGGCCCAGGAGTCAGTTCCCAATGGAAGAGCGAGGCTGCAATCCCTTGGCAGGGTTTGTCCCTTCTTCCCCCCCAGCTGGGATTGTTGGCCAGACCCCCCCTCAGGGCTCCTGTTGTGGGGGTGTGGGGAGAGGGTCGGCCCCAAGGCAGCCCTGAGCCCCCCGGGCAGGGGCAGCGCACCCAGGGGGTGGGGGCTCTGCTGTGCTTGTGCAGGACCAGCCCTGGTGTGGGGTCTGCCTGGGCCCCCTCCGGCCTCTCCCGCGGGATGGAGCAGCCCCTGAGGGCCCACAGGGACTCCGGGCCGTGCCCAGGTGAGAGGGCCAGGCCGTGGCACTGCTGTGCTGGGGAGCAGGGCGGGGGCTCAGAGCTCATTGTCCCCCCTTCTCCTCCCTGCCCCGGGGGCTCATAGCTCATTGTCCCCCCTTCTCCCTGCCCCGGGGGCTCATAGCTCATTGTCCCCCCTTCTCCCTGCCCCGGGGGCTCATAGCTCATTGTCCCCCCTTCTCCCTGCCCCGGGGGCTCAGAGCTCATTGTCCCCCCTTCTCCCTGCCCCGGGGGCTCAGAGCTCATTGTCCCCCCTTCTCCCTGCCCCGGGGGCTCAGAGCTCATTGTCCCCCCTTCTCCCTGCCCCGTGTAGCTCCAGGTTCTGCCGGCCCCCCTCGCTGCCTCAGGGCCCTGCGGGTCAGGGCTGAGCTGTGCTGGCAGCGATGGCTTCAGCGGCCCGGCCGGGGCTGCTCCTGCCCCGACACCCCCCTCAAGCTCCAGGCAGGAACAAGGAACTGCAGAAGCCTCTGCCAGCACCGCGGGGAGCGAGAGGGGGGCCAGCCTGGGGGGACGAGAGGGGCTGGGCGGAGATCGGGAGGACACGATGCCATCCCTTTGCCACCCTGCGAGTGTCACTCCGCTCCCCTCAGCCCCGGAGGGAGGGCAGGCAGGGAGGGCAGGGCAGGAGAGGCAGCCGCGGGTCTGTCCTGCAGCACCCGCTGCCTGTCCCTGCGCTCCCCCCATGGCAGGTGCCTGTGGGAGCCACTGCAGGGCCCAGCCCAGAGCACAAACAACGGGGAGGAACTTGGTATCCTTTTATTTATAAACAAATCAAGGTAAAATAAGTGCAGAGGAAAGCACTGGCTGACCCTGCCGGGCCGCGGGTGCAGCGGGACCCGCGCGGGTCACACCGAGGGGTGTCCCAGCACGGGCTGTGCTCTGTCACAAAGAGCCTTTTGCCTTCTCAGTACTTTGGGGGTTGGGGTATTTTTTTTTTTTTTTTTGCAACTTTGCCCCTTAGGGGTAAACCTGACCCAGTGCAAGAGCCTGGAGGGTTGGGCACCGCGGGGCCCCTCGAGGCTGGCAGGGGGGCTGAGCCGCGGCTCTGGATGCAGGGGGTGAGCTGAGGGCAGGAGGAGCAAGTGCTTGGAGTGGAGATCCCGTCCCAGCCCTTCAGTCACTGCAGGGACAGCCTGTGCACGTGTGGGTGGGTGCTGGGGGTGTGTGGGGACACAGCAGGGCCAGCCCCCTCCTGCCCCTCCGCTCGGGGGTCCGGGCAGCCCCTGCCCCACAGGCAGCCCCGAGCTGGCAGCTGCTGCCCAGGACACGGCGGTGGCACAGCCCGAGGCCTCCACACTCACTCCTTGTGCAGCTGCAGGAACGTGTCTGGGACTGCAGGAACTGCTCAAGTGCCATCAAAAATAAATACATTAAACTGCCTGAGACCAACAGGGGCCCCGGGCAGGACAAAGCCCTCACAGGAAGAGCAACATCGGGGTGGGTCCCCGGGATCCTCTGGGCAGACCCAACACCCTCTCACAGGCTGAGCTGGGACGGACCAAAACTCTAGAGGAGCAGGAGTGCCCCTGGGAAGACAAACCTTGGCAGCTCTGGCTAAAAATCACCAAGAGTTGCGAGTTCAACATAGGTAGAAAAATCATCTCGTCGCTTTCAACGCACAACTCCTTAGTAAAAAAAAAATTCCCAAAAGAGAAAATTAAAAAAAAAAAAGCCGAGAAGGATCAGCCGAGTCCTGCAGCATCCAGGCAGCTCCAACTCTTGCCAGGGGCACCCCAGCCCCGCTCCCCGGCTCTCCCAGCTCACTCCACGCTCCCAGCCAGGGCCGTGTGGCCTTTCCAGTCTGGAATAAATACGGAGGCCTCCACCCCTGGCCTGGTGTGCCCAGCTGGAGCCAGGGGCAGGCAGAGCTCAGGGGGTGAGTGGCCTGCGGGCTCCCATGGGTGTGGAAGGCAGGGATGGGGTGGTCGATGCTCCGAGCTCGCTGTGGTGCCGCAGGGCTGAGCCCAGTCTGGGGCACGGCCCCACTGCAGCCCCGTCCAGCCCCCCATGCCCCGAGCAGGTGACAGGGAGGAGAGGTGGTGCAAGTGCCCCGTCCCCACAGACACTGCCCAGAGCTGCTGCTCCATCCCAGGCAGGCAGGACAGGGAGCCCACGGAGGAGTGCTGGGAGGGACCCTCTGCTTCCAACAGGACACCCACGGAGGGACCCTCTGCTTCCAACAGGACACCCACGGCTCCAGGCTGGTGTGAAGCCCAACTGTGCTGGGCTCCCTCCTGGGGAGGGTCGGGCTGTCGATGAGGTGTCCGTCTGTTCATCTGTCTGTCCGTCTGTCTGTCTGTCTGCGGTGTAAATGGGGTGTGTGCATGCGAACCTGGCGGCAGGTGAGCGCGGGTGGGGGTGGCCAGGAGCGGAGCTTCCAGGATCTGTCCTGCCAAGTGTCCTCTCAGAACTTGCCTTGCTTTAGCTTGTCGATGTGGTAAGTGAGCTTCAGGGCTGGCCCCAGCTTCAGCCCCATGTACTTCATCATCATGTCACTCCGCAGCAAGAGCAGGGCCTTCCCGTCGATCTCCTGCAGGGAGGGGAAACAACAGCGCTTGTGACGGCCCCTGGAAGGCCCATCCCTGCCCACTGAGCCAGGCCAACAGGCAGCAGCAGGGCTAGGGGTGAGCCTTGCTCAGCAGCATCCCAGCAGGGACATCTCAGCGTGGACAGCACTGCCATCCACCCTGCTCCAGCACAGGGCTCAGCCCCACAGCCCCACGTGCAGAGGGAAATCTGCTGGGGGATCAACACCCAGGAGCCTTGGCCAGAGGGGCAGCAAATCCTGAAGGGAGGTAGGGAGGGAGGAAAAGGGAGGTTTTGCTGACAGGGGAATGATGGAGGCAGGGGAGCACTCCCTCACTCCAGGGCACTGTCACCCCAGCACAGGAGCGATGGTGACAACAGCCCTGCCACGACACAGCCCTGAGGCACGGATGAAGATGGAGGTGAGGGAACAGTCCCCAAAACTCAAAGAGCCTGCACTGTGTGATTGGGTATTAGGAAAAATTTCTTCCCTGAAAGGGTGGTCAGGTACTGGCACAGCTGCTCAGGGCAGGGGTGAAATCACCATCCCTGGAAGTGTTCACAACACATGTGGATGTAGCATGTCCCACCTGAGGCTCAGGAGGGGATGGATCATGAGCTTAGAATAACCAGGGAACAGCCCTGTCCTTGGCATCTGCAAGTGGAAGTCTCCCAGTCCCTTTCAGTGCTCCCTTCCATGACCAAGTCCAGGCTGGGGCCAGAGCTTTGCACTGGGCAGTTTTCCATGAAAAAATGTTACTGGACTTATAAAAGAAAAATAAAAATCACCACCTCAAGCAACAGAACATCCTGTCCTACGTCAATGCCCAGTGAGGTTTTGGCCTGATGAGATCTCCAGGGATCTCCAGTACCAGGTTTGATCTGGTTTTCCCTTCTGCAGATAAAAGCAAGGTTCTCCCCAGAACTGCCAATCCAGGGCACTTCCAACCCTTGGCAACTTTTGCATAATTAAAACAAACATTTTTCAATTACTCGTTGTTCTAAAATAGAACTAATAAAAAAAAAGGAGTCTTGTGTCAGCACAGCCCAGAGCAGGATACAGCACTGGATGTTTGCTCCCAGCGCTCTTCCGACTTCCCAAGCAGCACCAGATAGAACAGGGACTCAATCAAAACAGTTCTGGCAGGAATCAGGACATGGAGCTGCCAAACCTCTTGTAGCTTTAATGGTACAAACTCCACGTTGTGTCTGCAGCTGTTTTACACTTACAGATGTGCACAAGGAGCAGAGCCTTAGGGGACTCCCTGTTATAGGAAACGGAGTTGAGCAGCGAAGCACTCCATGAATCCCATTTGGAATGTGTTTCTTGACAAGGGAATTTGCCATGAGGTGAGTTATCAGGCTCCAGGGCAAGCAGGGTCTGTGTTTTCAGCACTGGGATTCAAACACACCCAGGTTGCCAGGTCTGCCCCTGGAGGGGTCTCAGTGAGGATCCCAGTCCTGGACAGGGGATGAGCAGGATTTATGAGGATATTTTTATTAAGCACAGAACTCCAGCTGGTCCAAAGTGCTGCCATTTTCTGACTCTCCTGCGCTTTCCTTGTGCGCTGCTTTGCCCCCTCCCACAGGTGACACACGTGTTCACACAGACACTCACGTGTTTCCGGAACAGGTCAGCGTGGGGGCCCAGCTGAGGGTCGGACTCTCGGATGAACTGCATCACCTCCTCCACCGTCCAGCACGAGGGGTCGCGGCTGCTCAGCCGGGGCCCGTCCCGAGAGCCGAGGTACCTGTCAGACCCTGGGGGTGCAGACAGGGCTGTTACTGCAGCTGTCCCACAGTCACTGCCCCTCAACCCACCACTCAGCCTCCTCTCCCACAGCAAGGGCAGAGACACGGCAAGGATCACATCCCAGTCAGGCCCCACATTCCTGCAGCACAGGTCTGGCACAGGAGCCTTATTCCCTCTCCTTTTCAGGGCAGCCTTCTACACTGAGCCCTTTTCCTCTCTCTAACCTCAATTTCTCCTTGTTTGCCCCTTCATTCCCACTCCTCACCTGTCAGCTGACAGCTCCCACCTCTGCAGAACACCCTTCCCACTCCCACGCCTCTCCCCACACGTGGTTCCTCCCCCACTCCCAACACCTTCAGCACATTTAACACAGCAAAGCTGGTTTATGTTTTCATTTTCTGACAGGTTGAGCCCACAGGTGACGTCCCGTTGTCCCAAAGCACAGCCCGAGCTGACACAAGTCCTGTTCCCAATGTCCGGCATCGGCACAGCCCCTTGTCCCACCTCTGCCCTCACACGCAGGTGAGGGGGAGCCACCAACAGCCTGAGCTTTGGAGAGGATTTTATTGACACCTTGCACCTAAAATCACACTTTTTGCAACCTGATGTGCTGCACTGCCCAGCTCAGCCCTCCTGCCCCTGTCCCTCCACACAGACACGTGCTGTTCACACACCCCACCCTCCTGCCCCCCCTTAGCTCCAGACTCTCCAAGCAGCTCTCAACTCTCCAGCCATTCCCCATCCGTCCTCACGGACCCAGATGCCCATTTGGACACAGTTCAGCTCCTGCCTGCTCCTTCCTCTCCACAGACCTTCGGGTCCCCCCCGTCACCAGCCACAGGAGCAGCGTCACTGTCCACACTGCCACCCGCCCAGGTGCCATCACACCTCACGGAGCTGGTGGGCTGTGCAGAGCCCAGTCTGGTACTTGCTGGAGTCAGAAAGGTGTAACTGGAGTTAGGAAGGCCCTCTCTTGCCATTGTGCAGCTGCAGGGCTGTTCTGAGCTCTTACCCCCAGAGCTAAGCCTGCGCAGGGCAGAGCTGCTGCCCTGGCTGAGGCTCGAGGGCTGGTGCAGGTGCCTGTATCCTGGCAGGCGATAGTCTCTGGAGCTCCTGCTGTGGCTGGAGGAATTGACAGAGTTCAAGGCAGAGTCCATAGGGTCCAGGCGAGGCTCCAAGGGCCCTGGGAGGCCATCCCCCAGGACAAAGGTTTCACCTGGAACGCACCAAGCTGCAGTCAGTGCACCCGAACGCCACGGCCCGACGCTCCCGCTCGGGGGCAGAACTGCAGCACTCCCTAGGTCTGACCCCTCTCACTGGGCTCCTCCACAGCACAGGGATCAAACCAGGCACTGCCTGCTGTTCACCTGGCAATGCCAACTAGTGGGCAGTGACAATGGTCGGTGCCCAGCCTGGAGCAGCAGCTCCTCTGCTCGTGCCACGACCAGCTCTGGCCCAGCCCTGTGCCCTGACGGCCCCGGGCCCCTCCGTGGCAGGGCAGGCCTGATCCATCTGGATGCCAACAGACACAGCACATCCTTCAAATACACAGCCCTGAGCAGGGAGGGGAGGGGAGGTTCCCTGAGGGATCCCACACTGCACATCCTCGGCAGCAGCGGGCAAGGGACTGGCCCCAGCAGTTGGGACTGGGGTGTGGCACACGCGGGATCCCGGAGGGCAGCACCACATGCAGGGCAGGAGGGGCTGCACTCTCATGGCCAGGCAATGCTCCCAACCCGTGCTGGTCCTCCAGCCCCAGAAGCAACATGCTGGTGACCAGCTGCTCAATCCCTCCTGCCCTTTTCCAGCCTAACCACTTTGGAGACCAACTCTGAGGGTTCTCAGGCAGGGTCCCAGGGCAACAGCAGCTTCCTCACCTTCTCTAGAAGTGCATTGAATTTCCAGCTGTCTGTGGTACTATTGGGAAGAAAAGGCTGAGGAGACTATCCAGGGTTCTATCTGAGCCAGCAAGACCTGCCCCTGCTGTTACACCGTGACAGCTTCACCTCAAGGCCTCTGGTCTGTAGGTTTTATTGTGGCACAACCAGCTCTCAGCCCACATGGCCCTTGAGCCTCCTGAGTCATCCTTCAAATACCTGCATTCTTTACTTGAATTACCTGGCAAGTTCCTGCACCAAGCAGGAAAGCAGCTCCCACCCACACTGAGGGGCAGTGCCTGTGCACCCCAGGGCCAGCACACCGGGCTGGGGCTGCAGCTCCTCTAGCAGGGTCTGCAGAGACCCCGAGGGCAGCTCACAGCCCTGAGCTGCTGCCACTCAACAACAGCAGGTGACAAGGGGCAAGAAACCAGAGCCACTGCTCTGGCCAGGCCCTGGGTTTGCTCCCTGGGTCTTCTCAGAGCACAGGAGCAGCAGGTGAGAAGCCAGCACAGCACAGCTGTCCTGAAGTGGTGGTGGTGAGGGTGCAGAGCTGATACTGCAGAGTTGATACTGCAGTCTGTGAAAGCCAAAAGCTGTTGAATTTTCCCAAATTCCTTGCTGACATGATGGTGCCAGGCTCCAGCAAAGGGAGGTGCAGAGCCTGAGCCTAACCCTGAGTGCTGCTGACACAGGTCCCACTCGACTGCAGCAGCCTCTCCTGAAGGCATCTTATTTGCTGTGGGACTGTTGTGTGAGCTGTGATCCTCTGGTCTCAGTGTTCTGGTCTGTGTTTGAGCAGAGATCCCAGAGCCAGTTCAGCTGGAAATACCCAGCCCTGACCTTCCAGAGCTTCAGCTCCTAAGGGAACCCCCCTTGTCTGGCTGTTGGCCAGTTTGGTGAGGCCAGTGGGAGGTTATCACCTGGGTAACTGATGTTCTTCCACCTCGGGGGCTTTGTCACTCTGCACTTGAGGCACTCCTGTTTTTGCTTTAGGTTTCTGGGACATGTCCCAAAACAGCAGCACAGCCCCAAAGTCTCACCTAGAAACTGCTGGTGTTAAGACTACCCCTCTAGTGACCCATCCTGTGTCACTCACTTCCCACGTGGGCAGATGTGTTCTCACCTGCTCTCAGTGCATAAAAGGTGTTTTTATGACTCATGGCTTTTCCTGAATAACTGTGAACCCCTCCTGCACTCCCATCATCCCATTTCAGCTCCTGGCTGGACACAAACCCAGCACAGAGCTGGCTGCTCTGGCCCAGGGGTGGGTGCAGATCCCCGGCCAGACCCACCACTGGCTGTCCTTTACACCAGGGGGTCTCCACTGGAGCTGCTTCTGAGGAGACAGCTGGTCTCCTCTTCAACAGGACAGTTCTGCTTAAACCCCACACTACTTCCCATTAAACATCTGGGAGAAGGTGCTGTCTGACTGCCAGGGAAGGGCAGAGGCAAGAGAGGGGTCGGTGGGCACAGTCCTGAGCACTGCCAGAGTGGCTGGGGTATGGGAACAGCTCTCAGCTGCACATCTCCACATCTCCACCCCCCAGGGAAACCCAGCCCCCCGGAGGTGCCACACAGCTTCAGCTGGGCAGGAAGCCCCAGGGCACTCACCCAGATGTGCTGGGTCAGGCACACACATCTCTAAGTGCTCCCAGAAGTCAAGAGAAGGCCCAGCTTGGGAGGCTGGGAGAGCACATGCACAGGTTCATGCTGGTCCATGCTGAGGATCCAAAACTCAACCCCAGAAAATACTTCACTCGACAATCAACACACTGATGTTATCCTGATGGGAATGTGATGCACTCTGCAGCTATGTGATCCTGTTCTCACAGGAACTGTGATCACACCCCCAGAGGCCACGGGTGAGGCCAGGCCTGGGGGCAGCACGGTGCTTTGCCCAGGAGGCAGAACTGAAGGTGCTCACTGACCCCAGGTTCCCTATCCCTGCACAGGGCAGTGATTGCTGGGCTGTAAACTCTGCAGCAGAGCTGGAGGCTTCCTGGCAGGGTCAATGCAAGAGAGATTGAGGGTGTTCTTAAAAACACAAGTACACAGAGAACTGCTTGGGTGAACTGACATCTCTAGGAAGGGGAGAGGGAGATGAGGCAACAGGGCAATGATTACTGTCCCTGTGAGTCATCTGCAGCAGAAAACAATGTGCCCAGGGTATGGGCAGGGCAAGACTGTGCTCAGGCACCATCTAGGATCCTTCACCCTCCTCAACCAGCGTTGCAGGAGGGAGGAGGTGGTTGATTCTCAGGCAGATTTCCCTACACAAACTGCTAGAGTTAACTAAAGGCTGGCAGTTGGCACGTTGTAGGGAAACACACCACAATTAGTGGCGGAGAGGCAGGGAGCAGATAATTAAAGTTTAATTAAACAAATAGTGCTACAGACTCAACAGTGCCATTTTACTGCTGAAACACAGGAGTTTGGCCACAAGCACAAATCTGATTTGCACAACTACTGAACACCCACTGCTTCCAGCAAATGCTGGGCTGTGAAGGCAGGTCCCCACTGAGCTGGGACTGCAGCGTTTCAGCAAAAAGCAACACAAGTGCCACTGGATGCAAGAGGAAAAACAATGTAAGATATGAGATCCCCTCCTCATCTCTCTGCTTTGCCAAAGGCATGGTGAATGGGATATCCCACTGCTGCTCACAGCCTTCCAGTTGGCAAACTGGGAAGTGTTCAGGGCCTGCTGTCTGTCACTCTGCTGAAACCAGAGAGTTCAGCCCCATGAGATGTACCTCCTTGCTCAAGAAATATTCAATATCCAAGCATTTCAGATGCATATTCTTAAAATATATCCTCTGAAATGCAAGTATTCCTGCCTGCACTTTGATTGCATGGTGGAGGAGGACATATTCATTCCAGCTTTTAGCTATGGGATAAGAATGACTTTCTAGGGGAATTTGGAACTGCAGCTCGTTCCTCCCTGCTTGGACCAAGCACAGCACCAGACCAAGCTGCTGCAGGAAGGTCACACACTGACAGGATCACCCCCCTCACACACAGACACACTTTCTGCCCACTTGTCTGTGTTTTTTGGAAGAGGCTGGAGTACATTGCATCCAGATGGCACAACCCAAAGGCCAAGGAATAACTGAACAGACTTTGAAGCAGACCAAGAATCAATCTTGGTCCTCCAAAGGTTCCTCTTTGGAATTACCCATTTTGGAAGGCTTCTCTATTCACTGACAGTACAGAGTGTGCAATATTCACCTCCCAGCTAAGGCACCTGAACCTTTGGAGCAGACCAGCACTTCCAGAACAGGCTGAACTGCGTGTCCCACCTGCTGGGGGAGGAGGAGGGGCTGGGCCATGCTAATGGTACCTCAGTGCAGTGCCTGATGGATCAGAGGGGAACGTCAAAGAGACCAGCACGGATGTGTATTTGGAGATGAGAAACAAGAGGGGGCCTCAGGGAACAGCTTCTGACTTGTCAATATGCTGGAATAGATCAGACAGTCCCCAAATATCACCTTGGTCTTTGTTTCAGCTCTGTGACAAACCCACAGTTTTACTTTAGATACTGAGGCCACTAAAAACTGCCCATCATAGAATCACAGAATGGTTTAGGTTGGAAGGGACTTTAAAGCTCACCTCATTCCCACCTCCTGCCATGGGCAGGGACACCTTCCACCAGCCCAGGCTGCTCCAAGCCCCATCCAACCTGGCCTTGGACACTTCCAGGGATGGGGCAGCCACAGCTTCTCTGGGCAATAGGGTGCAAGTTCAGACCAGCTGTGCTTTAGTGACAGGGGCAGTGATCCTGCAGAGCACAGGACACTGTGATGGATGGAGACCAAAATCACCCACAGTGATGGCAGGCTGGGCACTCACACCTGGCATCAGCAACCCCAGCAAAGCCAGGGAAATGGGGATTCTAAAGGGACAGCAACAGAGCACGAAGCCATTGAACTGTGAGCCCACCCAGGAGTCTCCAGCACTTTTTCAGGGATGTATTACAAAGAACTGTAATTAACACCTTGGCAGATTTCACCATCCATTAATTAAAAGGCCTCAGTGAGGTTAAATCTCCAGTCTGCATTATGGAGGGTCTGCAGTTCAGAACAAAAGTGTTCCTACTGAAGGTTGCTCAGCTCAGGGAGTCCTCCAGCTACCTGGAAATCTCCCAGCTGCACATGCAAGGGACACCTGTGGATCAGACACCAAAGAGGACATTCCAGCAGCTGCTGTTGGAATGTGGCCCAGCACACCAGTGGCATCCCAAGGGACGCTGTGGGAAGCAGCAGCAGGATGTGAATGATCTGGCTGAGCCGGTGGAGCACATGCCAGTGAGACCCCCCAGCTATTTCAGGGAGGACTGTGAGGAACAAGATGAGATCCTGGGAAAGGGCAGCAGGTTCCTGGATGTCCAGCTGCACATCAGCATCTGTACAACACACCCCAGCAAACCCTCAGGGAACAACCCAGGGCAGACTGATTGGAGCAGCTGGGCAGTTTAAGGATGTTAATGCCATGCATGGCCATGGAAGCCAAACCACGGGTGATTAAACCCCAAATTACACGGTATGAGAGGATGACTATCAGGGTTAGAAGGAATTCCCACTGCATTCCACATGCCTTACACATCCGTGTGGGGAACCTGCCTCACCACAGAGCAGTTCCCTTCCCTCTGGAACACCAAGCACGACCCATGCCAGGGACAAGCAAAGCAGCTCCCTGAAGCCATGGCTCAGTCTGGCACGGCAGATGTGACCCTGCTGAGCCAGGACTGGGCACTGCCAACAGCCAGCTTTGGGAAGAGACGCTGTGCTCACCTTCCAAAGGGTGACGGTCATTCTTTGGTAACTTGGGGGAGAGAGGAGCAGTGTATGGAGGGGAATCTTGGGAATAGCGCTTTGTACCCCGGCCTGGTCCCTGCAGAGAGCCGTCTAACGAACTGCTTCTGTCTAGGAAGAGAGAACAAGCCCTATTTAGGAGTGGAGATGTCCTGGGAAATTCAGTCTTGCCAGAGTCCCTTGAGCTCTGCGTGCATCGCCAGCCCAGCACATCTGAGAGGGCTCAACAAGTGTTACCAGAGAAAAAGGGTGGCGAGAAACCTAACAAAGAATCTTAGCCATATTTGGCCATATTTTACCCCAAATATCACCCCTAGTTGGCTTAGTTCCATTTCTCCTCGTTCTACCCCTTGGCTCATCCCACACAATTCCTGCTCGTCCCACTCTTCCCCTTTCAGACGCGCATAACCCTTGGACAACTGGCAAACAACCCTGGGGTGATTCACACACCCTCTGTGCCATACTCAGTGCTGGATTAAACCCCACTCCAATTTTCAGTCTTCTCCCCAGTGCATCCCCAGCTGTGGCTGCTGCTCCTCTCCAAGCACAGCCCAGGGATGGGGCTCTCTGTGCCACAGGGGGATGTCAGGATGGGCTGGGACATCTCCTTGCACACACAGTGTCAGTGGGTGGATGGACACAGAATGGAAGTGCCAGCACTGATGGGGACAGAGCCAGGTGAGCGACACAGGGGGTGGCAGACCATGTCCCAGCTGAGGTGACCCTCCAGCTGCTCCCTGCCCACATGGGCCACACGTGTGATCCCACAGCACCCTGTGCTGGGCACAGTGGTGGAACGTCACAGGCAAGAGCCAGGAGCCAACACCAGCCCAGAGCAGCCCCGAGAGCTGGCACAGGGTGCAGGAGGGGGGACAGGCACGGCGGGGACCGACACTCAGGGAGATGCATCACACCCAACACACAGAGGGACAGGCGGGTGGGAGGCACCAGACGCACAAAGGTAGAGAAAAGGACCTGTTGTATCAATATCCTTCAGGGGAATGAAAGACAAGCTGCTTGCCCTGGGACTCCACGTGAGTATGACCAAAAATCGCTGTGACATTGTTAAAAAGGCAAATTCCATCCTCAGGACAAGTCCCTGTAAGAAACACTCACTGCCCAGCAGAGATGGGAACAAATGCTCTTGGTAATGCCTCTGGATATCCCTATGTCACCCAACCTTCTTCACCCAGCAGCCACAGAACCACAACACAAGGTGATGCTTTGCAAAAGGTTTCATCAGGTTTTGGTTTGGGTTATTTATTTAAAGTGGTTGATGTTCAAAGTCATGCCAACACAGAAGGTCGGGCTGTAGAAGACAATCCAGCAATCAGAAGTGAGGTTGGTGTAAATTAATGAAACGATAACCCAAAAATATAATTTTGCTTTCAAAAGGACAAATTTTAATAAAATAAAGAAATGGAGTAAGATCCAGAGCTGCACTCAGCAAATCATCGGGAAAAAGACCCCACCTTCAGTTCAGAGGTGCCATAAATGTCATGGATGTGAATCATCAGAGGGGGAATAATCTGAGAGGGAAGGACCCCAAATCTCAGTGGCCAAAGGCTCACTTTGAGAAGGATGCTGAGAACAAGCAGATCATTTACTGGGATAAAAAGGCCCTGCTCAGCATGGAGCTGTGCACCTCAGAGCATGGGGAGTGCAGGAGAAAGGCAGGCTTTGAACTCAGCTGTGTTCTGAGACAGAGCACAGGCAAAGCCAGGCCTGTGCTTCAGCTACAGAAGGAACAAGCACAGGGGAGCAGAGCAAGGGGATGTGCAGAAAGGTAAGGGTTAAGAGAAAAGGAAGGGAGGTTGCCCTTGCCTGCAATTGATGGGACAGCTGTGAGGGGTATTTCATATCCCCTGACTTGGGAGCCAGGTGGGAGGAAGAGAAGCCCACCTGCCCATGCTGGGATGGTGCTGTGGGCCATCCCAAGGCCCTGGGATGGACACCTTTCCAGGCAGTCAGAGGCACTCACCTCATACTGCCAGGCCAAAGTCACTCCAGGCTCTCACTGTGGGACACTGTGCCTTGCACTGATGGCACTGGCACCTCCTCCCTGGCTGCAGAGAACACCTACACACCTGGCTCAGGTGTTGATCCATCTGTGACACCCACCTGCACTCAGTGCACTTTAAGCTGAAAGAGGGTTGATTTAGACTGGACATCAGGAAGAAATTGTTCCCTGTGAGGGTGGGCAGGCCCTGGCACAGGGTGCTCAGAGAAGCTGTAGCTGCCCCAGCCCTGGAAGTGTCCAAGGCCAGGTTGGACAGGGCTTGGAGCAACCTGGGCTGGTGGAAGGTGTCCCTGCCATGGCAGGGGGTGGAATGGGATGAGCCTTAATGTCCCTTCCAACCCAAACCATTCTGGGATTCACTTCCATCTGCAGCCAGGCTGAACACCGGGGCAGGGCTCAAAGGGCAAAAGAAACAGGACAGGAATGAAAATATCCACCACTGACTAAGTCAAACAACTGAATGTTCTCAAATGGGGGATGTGAGGGCGCAGAGGAAGCCAACAGCGATGGTGCACCTGAAAGTCTGGGTCTGCTGCAGCAAACTGTAACAGAACTCAGCAACACACTACTCAGACAGACTGGAAATGTGGTGCCAACACTGGAAACAGAAGGTGAAAAAATGATTTTGGTAACAAAATGCCCGTGTCTGACCTCAGCAGCACCACAAGGCTTGTGGCAGGCTTGGAAGGAAAGGGCAGGGAAAATACACGTGGTACATACCATGGCAGGGGTCCCCCAGGAGACTGACCCAGCAGCTTCCCTACTCTGGGGAAATCCTGATCTCTCACATGAGGGAAGAGAGGTCAGTCTCACGTACCTGGAATTCAGCAGATGTCAGACACACAGAGCCACCGGCTGAGACTGAGAGCATGAATTACCAGAAGCCCTGTTCTGTGCACAGAAATCTGATTTGAGGGGAAAGGCAGCACTGAGTGACACATGAGGCTGGGGAGCAACTGCCAGTGAACCTGCTTGAAGATCATTCTTGAACCCAGTGTCATTTAGTACTTTTATTTAAACCTTTGGCAGAAATTTTAGAGATTTACTGATGAAATCTGCTGATGTCTTCCTACAGCAGGCCAGAAAAAGTGGTGTTTGAAATTAGGCAGGAAAGATCCATACAGAAGGAAGAACCAGTCAGGAGGTAAATCCAGCAGCCAAACGCAGATGTGCACTTGAAACACTGTCCCATGAGCTGGGAACCAGCAGGTGACAGCAGTGGATGAGAAGAACAAGGTATGTGACCAGGACAGGCTGATCATCATCTGTTACAAGGACACACTGACTGGAAGTGGCTGTAGAGGTATTTCTTGTGACCATGGTGGTGCCAGTGCTGTGGCACCAGGTCCCAAGGGCTCCTCCTCAGAGGGCTGGGTCACCCCATGGAGTTTAGGTCAAACCAACACCGGCTGAGGAGAGCAGAGAGCATCCAAAAGGTGAGTTCCCCAGAGGGATACAACTGCTTTCCAACTAATTCCAGAAGAAAGAGAACCAAGTTGAGCTAAAAGACAATGTTAAGACCAGGAGACACAGATACCAAGTTGCCCAAGAATAAATTTGGGCTGGAAACTACAATATAGTTTCTAAATACTCAGCAAAAAACCTTGGAGCAGCCTCCAGTGGAGAGCAAAATCTGTAACTCTGGCGTCAGTCAAAGCAACACCATGTGCTGTGGTGCAGCAGGGCCCAGGGCTCAGGGGGCCAGAAGGTCCTTCCAGTCCTGTGTTTTCAGGTGGCTCCAGGGCAGATCTACCCATTCAGAACCTTTCACAGCCCAGGCACAGCAAACAGCTTCCCAAATCCTTGCAAACTACAGTTCCTGATGTACAGCTCCACCTGTTTTCCCTTGTTTCCATGACCATGCCTTAGTTGGTAGGACAGGATGGCAGGACACAGCTGACCCAAGGGCTGCTGCAGACCTTCCTTCTGCCCCAAGCACACACACCAGTTCTCCACAGCAGCCCCAGGGGTGCTCCTGGAAAGCCAGTTTGTTCTGGGAACTGAAAGCAGTTCCCAGCCCTAACCAGTGGCCGCTTACTGGAAGAACCAGCCCCATACAATCCATTCCCATCCTGTAGAGGAAACAAGCAGGACATGCAGAGCTGAAGCAGCTCTGTGAGACCACAGCAGATTGACACTTGGCATGATTTAAGGATGAACAACTGCACTCTCATTCCTCCATGAGCAGCCCAAACCTCCCAAAATCGCCGGTACTGTTTCTTTGCCCTCACCAGAAGCCACTGTAATGTGTAGATAATAATGTTTATCATCTTTTCTCAGGTGCCTGAGAAAGGTGTTAGATGACCAGATGACCAGCAAGCTGTGAGACATCAGTCTGAACTGCAGGACTAGGTGCTGTCACTTCCCTAGACTGTGGGTAATTTTTCTGTAACCCCTGCAACCATTCAAGAGTTCAGGATGGGCAGGTCTCAGCATTGTGTCAGAACTGGTGCTCTGCCTGAGCTTCCCTGAATTCTGATTTACACTTCTCCACCCTGCCTGGCAGCCCAGCTCTGGGCAGAGCCACCACTGACCTCTCTTGGAGGCTGGAAACCCCGTGTGTGAGCTACAGGAGCCTCTCATCCATGCCCACACCTCTCCTCTCCCTCCCACTCTGGTTTTGTTCTATCCCTCAACAACAGGGTATCTCCACACTGAAACATGGAGATTTCTTCTTTTTGGAGGGTTCCCCAAGGGGCAACCTCCAGCCCCAATAACTGATCATGCTGCTCCTGTCCTTGCATTTCCTACAGCTCCTCTTCTCACAGCACAGCACAGCTCCCTGCTCCTGGCCCTGCTGGCTCCAGCACGGCTCTGCTCAGCCATGGAGGAAGCAGAGGATCATCCTCACTCTCTTCTTGCTCATCCCCTCCCCGAGGGTGCTCTGTGAGGTGCAATGAACAAAGCACTGTAACATTTGGCAGCTGCCCCTGCACCTCATGCTTAGCAACTTGTTAAACAGTTCTAAGTGCTTCATCCTTTTACATTCCAAACTTTTGCTTTTCTTGTCAGAGCCATAATTATCCAAAGGATTAACTTTGGAAAGATCTCAAACAACACAACAGCTATTTGCTGACTAGGGAGGCAGAAAGCAAGACAGGAGAGGAGAGCAGCACTTGTCAACCACCTAAGAGGGTGCAGATAGCTTTGATCCTCTCCACAACCAGCATTCCTAGAGCAGGAGCTCACCCAGAACCCCCAGAAAACCTGGAGGGGCAGCCAAGCCCCAGGACTGCTGCCACAACCCAGCACTGTGGGGGGAACTGCTGGACTTTTTTCTGAATAAGAGCAATTTTGCAGCCTGATGACCTGCACTGTGGCATAAACTGCCCAGCTGGGTGTGCTGGTCAATGCAGCAGAGCATCAGCCATGGCAAGGACAACAAAACCACCTCTGCCTTGGATTGCTGCATGAGCATCACCCACGAAGGGCCACGCTGTCACCGAGGGCTGGACGTGCTGGCAGCGGGTCCATGGCCACTGTGGCTCTAATTCATCCCTAATTACAGTTCACCTGCTGCACATTATCACTCTCAGGCACTCCTTCACCCTATTCCTCACTGTGCGAAGTCACCACAAACAGATTACAGGGAGCAGGGGGACGAGGAGAGGAGGGAAGACAAGGAGACAGTACGGATGAGCGGAAACCTAGAGCGGAGATGGAAATCAAACTGACAGGCAGAAAATGCAGCTGGAATCCCGCACAACAAGAGCCCTGCGGGCATGTGCACGACACTGGGTGTGATGTAATGAACCCTGTGAGAGGGCCCTGGAACACAGCCCTGCCTCCAGAGATCGAGATAAAATCTGGGTTAAGACACGGAGCACTTGGGGTCCCTACAGCGCCGCCCCCGCCCCAGCTCCTACCTGGTAGATACCTGTCGTGGTCGTACTCGTGTGAGCGCTGCATGTGGCTGTTCTGAGAGAAAGGCTGGTTCCCAAAGAGGTTGTCACTGCGCAGATTGTGGCACAGCTTCTCCAGGAAGCGGAGGACGTAGGTGATACTGTTTACTGCTGGCAGGTTCAGAGTGTGCTGTTCCCGATCAAACACAGCTGGAGACAGAAACAAACAGAGCCCAACACGTGAACCCCTCGCCGAGGCGGAGGCTACGCCCAGGGCTCCTGGATCTCAGCATCGCTGGGCTAGGCTGGAGCCAACAGCAGCCACTGCCTGGGGCTGGCACAGCGCCGGGACAGGCCGGGACCAGCCTGCTGCTCCCAGCGCCGGGCGGGCGGCAGCGCCGGGGCAGCCACGGGCGAGGGAACCCAAAGGATTCCAGGAGGGGCCTGCACTCCCAGACCTGCTTAAAGGACAATTAAGAACCTCAAAAACTGGGGTAGTTCTTGTCTTTCCGTGAGGAGCTGCGAGAATCCCCCCAGTTGTGCCTCCTCCCGGGGCCGAGGCAGCGCGGGGGACGGTCGGAGGGGCAGGATGGTGCCCAGGCTGATGCCAGGGCTGCTCGCTGCCTGCTCACTGCCTGCTCACTGCCTGCTCACTGCCTGCTCGCTGCCTGCTCGCTGCCTGCTCACTGCCTGCTCGCTGCCTGCTCGCTGCCTGCTCACTGCCTGCTCACTGCCTGCTCGCTGCCTGCTCGCTGCCTGCTCCCGCAGCTGTGCCCACAGGCCATGGGAACTGCTCTGCTCTGAGTCAGCCACCAGCTGCTGCTTCACTGACACAGACGTGTGGCAAGAAAGAGAAGACAGAACTCTTCTGTCTGCCCCTGGCCTGTGGCTGCACCAGGCTCCAGGACAGACATCTTCCAACGAGAGACCACTTGCAACGACCTCTCTGAAGGCAAAGTGCTGTGGGCCCATTCTCACCTGAGATGACCTCTCCCCCGTGGCCTTGTTTTAAGAAGGAGAAGACTGTTTTCTGATGATAAGCGCAGTCAATGCAGGCCTGTACTGCTTGCTGCAGGACAACAGAAGCTCGAGCTGGTCCAAAATGGTCTGGCAGCTGCTGAACCTTCTTCTTGTCTAGGTGGGGCCCAGTGCTGCCGTTCTTGTTCAAGTAAATGCAAACTGCCAAGATGAGAAATGTGTTTGCCATTAACCCACTAAAGAAAGCAAGAAGCAGATGCCTAAAATCCAACCTGAGAGATGCTGAGATTTTAAGACTGTCCAATGGCTCACAGGAGGTAAATCCACCACGACTGCCCATCTGCATCCTCACAGCGGAGCTGCTTCTAGAGGGGAACTGCCTCCAAAACCTTCCTGCCTCATGCTCACCTTCCAAGCTGCTGCTGCTTCTCCCTGGTCAGGCTGTAAAGTCGTTCCCACACCAGCCAGGTCAGGTGGCCGTGGTGTTCAGAGGGGATGAAGGAATTCAACCCCCACTCTTCAGGGGTTCCTACAGTGTTTCCTTTTTAGGGAAACTGGGTTCTTTAGGTTCCTCTGAAAACTGGCCAGTTATATTCTGGGGAAACAGAGGGCTCAGCCCACATCCAGAGCTTGACTCAACATGTCAAAAGCAGCTTTGCATTAGACTTTCCTGGCCAGATTCATCCCCAGCTGCACTCACATCTGTAGCAGTGCACACCTCTTCACTGCTGCTCCTCCTCCCCTACTCCCTCCTCTCCCTGAGTGCCTTGACATCCTGGCTGGAGCTGGACAGATCACAGTCCTTTGGTAACTGCTCTGCCCCTTGTGCAGCTCCAGCAGCCGTGCCTGGCATGGTCTGGGAGAGCTCAGGGGCTCACAAGGGTCTCTGCACACCCGAGTGTCCCCAGGCATGAAGGGCCATGAACAGTGTCCCTGGAGAGCTGTGGAGTCACCACCACGCACGTGGGAACTCAGGGAAAGGTGGCTGCAATCTTCCTACAACTTCATTGTTTCCAAATGGACAGAGAGATAAACAAACAGCTGATCTGCACTCAGTGCCTCTCCCGGGCCAGCCCCCCTGGAATTGTAAGGATTACTGGTTTACAGGCTAGGAAGAAATGGGACTCTCCTGTGGTGTCACTGTCTGCCTGCTGCAGTTCCTAACTGTGCAATCCTGTCAAGAACGTGGTCTGAGACCCTTCCTTACCTGTGGGAGCCTGCATGGCAGAGCTGGGGATTGTAGCAGCGTCCTGGGGCACAGTGCTTGTGTCTGGCTCTGGGGTACTGGTGGTTGGAGAGGTGGGTGCTGGGTTCAGCAATGTCCTAGGTTTCCTCTGCAGAAAAAGAGGAGATATTTCTCCTTTTATCCCTGCTCTCCTTTACCACCCGTGATCACTACACTCTCTCCTCTGCATCCAACAGACAAGGCACTGTGGAACATGACACATTTCTGATGGTGATGACGGGGTGTCCTAAGAATGTAGTAATCAATAGGTGTGTATTTTATAAACCACAAGCCTGACAAATAACAAGCCCGAGATCTGCCACCTCAGTTTGACTCAGACCAGCCACACATGAGGACACAGGAGAGCTTATTCCATCGTTTGGCCACCCTGCCGTGCTCCCAGCATCTGCCATGCTACTCCACAGCCAGTGCACTTCCAAAGACACAGCTTCTTGATGGAAATGATCTTTAGGACACAGACATTCTCTACCGCTCTGGGGTTGGACTCTGAGGATGCTCCCAGCCCACATACCCCTCGGGTCTCCTACGTGCTGCAGTCACACAGCCAGAGGCTGAGACAAACGTGCACAAACACACGCATGCACCATCCCGTGGCAGGACCTGCAGCACCTGCTGTTCACCCGCCTGCATCGGCATCAGCTTTTACCTTACTGCCAGGCTTGGGGCCTCTCTTTCTGGGGAATTTCAAAGGCTCCACTGACTTGGAGGGTGCAGGCATGGGGTGGTGGATTAGCGCTTTGGTCGTTCGACCACGCTTCTTCCCTGTTTTGCGACGCCTTTGCCCTTGTTGATGCCCCAAAACAGTCTTTGTGCTACTGTGCATGCTAGGTTTCTCCGAGTTTACTTCGGAGGCAGGTAAAGGGCTCTTTGGAATCACAACTGAAATAAAAAGAGAAAAAGCAAATATAATTAAATCAGGCGAGAATCAAAACAAGAGCAGCCTCCATCTTCATACAGTCACATGGAAAAACCTGGAGCACTCACAGCCCCCTGAGCAGGGGCACTGCCCTCCATGCCAGAATAAAAACCAACACACACAGATCCCTGGCTCAGCACTCGAGCTGTGGGACACTGGGGCTTGGCCTGCATGGGCTGAACTCCAGAAGGATCACGTTTTCAGCCATACCTTCCTTCCTGAAAATAACTGGCACCTACAGCTCTTCCTTCTGCGAGTGGTGACCTGCCAGCGACCACGTAAAAGGCTCTGAGAGCATTCCTAGGGAAGGATCAGCCAAGACCTGCCTGAGAGTCAGGGCTGTGCTGGAAATCCCCTCTCTCAAGGCTGAAGTCAAATTTGTTCTGTTCCTAAATTTCCAGTGAACTGCAGTGGAAGGGACCAGCTCCACCCTTGATGGATCACTGCTCCTGTAATAGCTCATCTCAGCTGGACCAGCTGCCCTCTCCTCTCAGGTACTGCCAGAGGCAAGTCTGTTCCTTCTTATCTTCTCACACTTTCCATGATAACATCAGGTTTCTGGTGAATTTGCCCATAAATCCTCTGAATTTGGTCATTCATCTTTCCCAAGTCCTGCTAAAGGCTAGAGACGAGCTGGCCCAGCTCAGCAGACCAGTATTTCGTTTAGTTTTAAAATTCTACCAAAAAGAAAGAAACAAATATCCTCCTGGATATTGAAAAATGCAGAGAGACCTTCAGGATGTCTTGTTTCTCACACCTGGAAACCTCCATGTGTATTCAGCACAGGGGCAAGGAGTTAGAAAGACACAAACACTTTTGAAATAAGGGGCTTTGTAGTTATGGAAAAAAATATTGGCCAAGGAAACAGAGTGAAATAACAGATTGATACCAGGATGGCACAACTGTGGGCACATCATACAGAGATTTTTAAGGTTTCTTTAATGAGGATTTTATGAGCACTTACTGTAAGCAAGGACTCATTCCCTTGGCACAATGAAGTGCCCCATCCCTGGAAGTGTCCAAGGCCAGGTTGGATGGGCTTGGAGCACCCTGGGCTAGTGGAAGGTGTTCCTGCCCATGGCAGGAAGGTGATGAGCTTTAAGGTCCCTTCCAACCCCAATAACATGGTGCATACAGGATCCAGCCCCATTCTGCTTGTCATGTGGGCAGGGTAAGATTTAGTTTGAATTTAATTTCCTTGCTTTTGTGCATTAGCATTCTGTATCAGAAGCCAGGAAGAAGCACAAAGTCATTCAGAATCTGTCTGACTTCCCAAGTAATGACCTTTTTGTGTCAGGCTGATACAAGGAACTGTGGGACAAACAGGGTTTTACTACTCCTTGTCTGAAATGTTAATATTAACAGCAAGGCTTCTTGGCTGGTAAGAAAATGAATAAGATAGCTCGAGTGCTTCTTACAGCTGATGGTTTTCCAGGAGAGTCAGTGTTACCTGCTACAGGTGACATCTGGCACTGAGCAGGGAGGAATGGCACAGGTGGGACAGCTCCTGATCACGGGAATTATGGGGGCTCTGGCCTCATGGCTGAAATGTTTGTATTACAGGATTTATCAGAATCCCCCAAGTTGACAGAACAAGGATAAACACAAGGAAAATGGAACAAGTTGCCCAGAGAAGCTGTGGTTGCCCCATCCCTGCAAATGTCCCAGGCCAGGTTGGACAGGGTTTGGAGCAGCCTGGGCTGGTGGAAGGTGTCCCTGCCCGTGGCAGGGATGGAATGGGATGAGCCTTAAGGTCCCTTCCAACCCAAACCAGTCTGTGACTGCACGATTCTAAAACATTCCACACTTCAAAAAATGGCAAACATCAAAGGGATGTGGAAGCCAAGGTGGGAGGCATTTCATCTGAGATCTGCACAATGCTCAGAGTCTAAACCAAGTGCCACAACGAATTTTCTCTAACCTGGAGGAGAAACTGAGGATTCTACAGACAAGCAGTGAAGCAAACCCACGCTGATCTCAGTTTCTCCAGTGACAAACCCACAGAATGGTGCATTTGGGAAGCTGGGATGCAGCAGGCAGAGCAGCTGGACTGCACCCTTGGCTCCCAGGCTGGGCCATGTTGCTGGGAATCCAGAGCCAGGGAAAAAGGAACTGCTGCCAGGTGAACTCCTGGAGTGCAAGCTCTCACTGCATAATCTTGTAATAAAAACTGACTTCATCTTTTGGTGAAATAAATGCAAGAAACATCTGTTGTCCACTTCAGCTGTAAAGACAACACAGGTAATGGTAATTTGCCAGGCTTAAAGAATTGGTTTGGGGTTTTGGGCAATAAAAGCCCGTAACAGGGTGCAGGCAGATCCCATGATGGGACACCTCATGTCATTCAGCCACCCAGAGGAGTTCCCACTGTGCCTGTGCTCCTGGCAGCACACCCCCAGTCCCTGTCACAGCCACAGCTCCTGCAGGGATGGGGGAGCTGCCCCAGCTCGGGAGGTTGTTCAACAGAACAGGTGAAATGACAGGTAAATGTGCAGCAGAAACACAGCCTGTGCCCCAGATGGGTGCTGTGTGCCCAGCAGTGGTGCTGAGCACAGCCCTGAGCACAGCCCTGAGCACCCTGCACAGCAGGCACTGCTGCTCCCCCTGGGGCTGCTGCCACCAGACTGATGCAATGCACATTTTTCTGACCCAGAGTGCTTTAATGAAATGAAGTCTTATACTCCCACGATCCAACACCACTCAGCAGATTGCCCGGATTTTTTGTTGGATTTTAACCAGAATGTGAGAAAACAACAGCCGGTGCTAATCCCTTTCTCTTGCCCTCCCCGATGCAGAGCTGCACTCGCTCATCCTGAGGAGACACCACCAGCTCCAGAGCAGAGTCATCCCACCAGCTGCACCCACACAGCCACGGTGCAGCCCCCAAAACACAGGGGTACTGCTGCTCGTGCTCTATCTCATCCCCCAGGCACTGGGGTGACTGGATGCTTCCTCAAGAAGCCTGATGTTTCCTGTCAGCAGCCTGTTATTTTCCTGCAGGATTTCAAGCCCTGCTGTCACATGGACCTGGTCCAAAAGGACAAGATTGCTGTGGAAGGAGCAGTGCTGAGCACTCAGCCTTGTCTGCACCCAACTCAGCACCCACAGAGCTCCAGAGCTGGGAACAGCTGTGCCCAGCAAGCAGGATTATCTCACAGCTCCAACCACTGCTCACATCTCCTCTAACTGCCAACAGCTTCCATTTACTGCAACTTATTCGTATTATTACTGCTTCTTAATTAGTAAGAATCTAAAGCTACTAAAGAGTGTCCAAAGAAGGACCACGAAGATGCTGAAGGGTCTGGAGGGGCCATGAGGAGCAGCTGAGGGCACTTGGTGTGTGCAGCTGGAGCAGAGCAGGCTGAGGGCAGAGCTCAGCGGGGGCTGCAGCTCCTCCCGAGGGGCAGCTCCGATCTCTGCTCTGGGGGAGCAGGGACAGCCCCCAGGGAATGGCTGGAGCTGTGTCAGGGCAGGCTCAGGGTGGATCTCAGGGAAAGGTTCTTCCCCCACAGGGTGGTTGGCACTGAACAGGCTCCCCAGGGCAGTGGGCACAGCCCCAAGGCTGCCAGAGCTGCAGGAGGCTTTGGACAACGCTCTGAGGGACAGGGGGGGATTGTTGGGGTGTCTGTGCAGGGACAGGGATTGGACTCAATGATCCTTGTGGATCCCTTCCAGCTCAGGATATTCTGTGATTCTGTGATTCAGCTGGAGACAGCGCCAGCCCAACAGTGAGCAGCTGCCAGAGACATCCCCACTTCCTTCTTCCTTGTTGAAGCCACTGAGAGGAGCCACATTTTCAGAAAATCAAGCAGGGCCCCTATTACTTAAAAAATCCACAGTTTGCTGTTGCTGAGAAAAGCAGCATCTCTCTGCCCCACAGCTTTGGTGCTCTCCTGAGCTCTGAGGAATCTTAACCAACTCCAAAGCTTGCCTTTTGCTTTAGGTGAGGAGTTAAGCCAGCAGCCTCCAGAGATCCCTTCTGACCTGCATTATTCAGTGATCTGAACTCATGGGTAACCATTTCAGCTCATTAAGGGAACAGAAAACTAATCAACAGAAGTTTTCTGCTGGCTGAACTGTCTTGTTTTGGGTCATACAGGCATCCAGCACCAGGGCAGGCAGAGGAGTGGGCTGGCTCCTTGCTGGGCCGGCTGGCATCGGATCCATTTGGCACAGTGAGAAACATTCCCCTGAACGTGCAGGACCAAAACCAGCTGAACTCAGAGCCAAAGAACAGTCAGACACCACTCATGGTGTCATTGATCACTGAAGGATTAGTTTAAACAACAGTTCTGAGCGTCCTGCAGAAAGGAAGTGAATTCAGGGTTTCAGGCCCTGCTTCCCAATGCCAGTGCACCCCCTGCCAGCTGACACACGGCACCCACACTGTGACTCCAACTGTGACCTACAGGAGGCTCCCACAGTTGCCATCCACACACATGAGGGTAGTCAGAGGAAGCAGCATTTGTCACCCATCAGCTTATCTCAGGCTTGGCACAGCTTGAAGAAGACAAAATTATGTCCTTGGGACATGAATTACAAAGCCAAAACATGTAGAAACAGAAATACTGAAGTTGCAGAAGGGTTTCCTGCCTTTCTCTATTTACCAGCCTCATTTACCAACAGCTGCTGGAGCCCAAACCCCAAATCTCCATTTTCTGTGCCAAGAACTCTGTACTCAGATGCTCCCTGGAGATCTTAGCAGTGACCACTGCAGTGTCCTGAGGGGCAGGCGGTGGTTTCTGAGCAGCCTGAGCACATCATTTGTGCCCATCCCAAAGCCCCTCTGCAGGCTGTCCTGCAGGCCACCTCTCCAGTGGTTCTTTGGTGCTCAGCTGCCCCTTGTCCCATCTCAGCACTGCACAGGAATCAGAGGTGGGTTACAGAGACACCTTTAAGAAAAGTAAATTTGCCAGAGAGCAGAAATCGTGAGATCTGGCTGAATCCTTCCCTGGATGAGGCATTTCAACCCTACACATACTGAAGGCTGGAGCTGGACAGGACCCAGAGTTCAGTGCCTGTCCAGAATAATCTGTGAAAGCTTCAAACCCCTGTGATTCTTCCCCAAGCAGAGACCATCCTCAGTGGCCACCATGAGCACAGCTGGGACAGAAATACAGGCTCTGGGAAGGCTCCAGACTGGACAGTCCTGAGCTCTCAGCAGGCATGGCAGACACAACACAGGAGAAAGGGTCAGAGTGTGGGGGGGAGACATGGGCTCCTTGCAAGGGCAGGGATTCAGAACAGGGCTCCAAATCCTGGAATTTAAAAGCCAGAAGGCAACTATTCTGGTAATTGAGTCATTCCTGCAAGGATTCCTGCTCTCCAGCCTGGAACACCTGCTTGGGCTAAGGCTGAGGGCAGAGGAGATATCCCAGACAGTAACACAGTGAGAGGATCCAAGCACTGCTGGATTCTACCTGTTCCTATGATCAGCAAACTGAACTCCCAAAGATAGTTTCCTTTTACACAAGATTTGTTTATTTCAGCTTTCCACTACTGGACCAAGGTTCTTTATCCACTGATCCTCTGCCAGACCTCACTGGACAGGGGTTACACAGCAGCACACAAAGAAATCCAAATCCATGGTCCCCAAAACAGTCTCCATCCTGCTCATCCTGACCAGCAGGTTGCATTTTAATGTCTTTTTTGGGCAGGACATTCACAGGGACATGAAGAGTTGTTGCTTCAAACAAAAGTAATGCCTTGCATGTTTACTGAAGCTGAGACAGGCTCTGAACATTCATCATGAGTATCCCACTTCTTAAAGGCTCAGAGATCTGCACGGTCCAGGGCAGCAATTTTCTCATCTTAATTGCTGGCATGTGCTCAGATGAGCTCTGTCACTGCAGATGCCACTGTACACCCTACTGGCACCAACTCTGGCGTTTTTATGGTTG
Source organism: Pyrocephalus nanus (assembly GCA_038380795.1). Taxonomy (NCBI): domain Eukaryota; kingdom Metazoa; phylum Chordata; class Aves; order Passeriformes; family Tyrannidae; genus Pyrocephalus; species Pyrocephalus nanus. The sequence goes on from CM076285.1 coordinate 833,796, forward strand.
TTTTATTTGTTTTTTCCAGTTGCTATATTTACAAAAATTTATAAAAATAAAACAATTGTGAAAAAAACACAAATGTCCCAGGAGTCACAGTGATACCATCAACTGCAGTTTGCTATTTGCACAAGTCTCACACTCTCAGCTCTCACAGCAGCATTCCCATGGGCCCCAAACCACCCCGGCAATCACACCCAGCTCTCTCCAAAGCAGCACAGAGGGATCTTGAAAGCCTTGCCAGGTGTTGCTGCACCTTGTGCCATGTCTTAGTGGTGCTGGGCTGCATCCTGACAGCCTTGGGGACTTGCCTCAAGTGCCAGACTAATGAAAGCACTGCAAAACAGCCCAGGTGTCCCACCTCTGGTTACAGCCACCCATGGATACGTGGAAAAGAACAGCTGGAGACTGCAGTCAGTGCTACTGGAGCTGATGACCACAAACCCCTATTCTGGACCTGCAGGGTCTGCTTACACCAATAAACACCAGAACTCAGGGCCCAGGAGACCTCTCCATGCCCAGTCTGCCCTTGGTACATCAACAACCCCCATTTACCCAGACACTTGCTAAACCCAAGGAGCTGACTCTACCCACGGTGCCTCTGGCTAAAACATTTTCCAAAACAAAACAGAGGCTTTATCCAATAACATGGCCCCCAAGAGGAATCTGACCTGCTTGGGCGGTGTCAATCCAGCTGCTGTAACAAACCTGGAAGGGTCTGGACTGGACAGTGCCCATGTGGATGGATGTGACACAGCCCATCTGCCTTTCCACAAAGTCTCCAAGATCCTCACCAAAAGCTTTTAGAAAAGCTCCAGAGCCATGGGATAAGAGGAGAGGTTTCTACAGGGGCAAATCAGGGACTAGAAGAGGTAAGGGTAAAGAATCACTCTCGTGTGGGGAACACAGGGATGCACACCAGGATCTGCACTGCTCATCCACGAGCGACCTGGAGAGGGGATGAGGGAGGTGAGAAAGCTTTCCAGAGATTCCAAGAGCAGACAGGACTATGGCAGCCTGTGAGCACAGACTGAGTTTCAGGGCAGGAACACAGCAGGTGACCATCCCAGTGACAAATGGAAAGCAGTGAGTGTGGAGAAACCCACTGCTCCCTTCAGCTGCACAACGCTGGGCTTGGAGCTGCCTCGTGCCCCCTCAGCACAGAGAACTTGGGCTGCAACTTTCACTGCACAAAGAACATCAGCTCAAAGCACAGCAGTGGCCAGGGAGAGCCAGGCAGAAGGAGTCCCCTTTGGAAAAATGAGAGATCAGGACATTGGATGTCACCAGTAGAAACCAAATGAATAAAAATCCTCATTTTACTGGTTACAAATCAAGCAAAAAGCCCCCAAACCTGCAGCTGATCCCTGGAGTCCTGTTTCCACAGAAACCCAGCCCTTCTGGGGACATTTCAGCCAGGGCTCAGCTCTGCCTTGCCGAGATCCCCCCCAGTCTGCCCTTCACTGGTCCTGTTAAAACTCTTTGGTCACATTAAACATTTCTGAGAGTTCCTTCACGCTGCTTTGGCTCTTCTGCTTAGCACACAAATTGCAACATCTTTTAATGGTGTTAACCAGTTTCCAGCATAATTTCAGAGGCAGTACTTAGCAGTTAAACATCAGTTTACTTAGCAGTAACTGATGCTTTTCAGAGTATAAATATCCGTGTGTAGATACTCCTCGGGGAGGGGGAGAGTGCTTTGAAACTCGGCATAAGAAGGGTGGCAGGATGTGCCACACAATAGACTTATCCCCCAAATGCCCCCGGGGTCAGCACCAGCCTGTTCTGCTGAAGGCAAAACAGAGAGATCATAGACACACAGGGACAGTCTGTGAAGGGCAAGGGTGCCCAAACTGTTGTCCTCAGCAAAAGCCATTTTCAGTTTTGTGCTGAGCACACAGATTTCCTCAGCCCCAAACCCAGGTCTTCGTTTCTCCCCATACAGGAAAGAAATGAACTGCTTTGCACTCCCTGGGCAGCATTAGGAAATGAATGGGGAAACTGAGGCACACACCTTTTCTGTAAAACCCTGCAAAGGCTGGTGCTTGGACAGGGAAAACAGTCTCATGTCCTGCCACTGGAGCAGCCAAGCACGTTCTCCCCCAACAGCAGCTCAAAGCCCCTCATCTCTCACCACATTTCCTGTGCAACACCTGCACAACCAGCCACAAACGTCTCACTCTGCCAGTGACACATCTGGAGCTTGGAGGAGCAGCACATTCCTGCTCCTTCAGCCCCTCTTTTCCCTGACATCCCCTCTTTCAGCTCCCAGAAGGCAAAGGAGCAGGAAGGTCATCCTGGGAATGAACCTGGCACAGGGGAAGGGTGGCAGTTCTGGCCAGCAGGGCTGGCTCGAGGGACTCAGTGTGCACATCTGGACTGCACAGGAAGCCCTCAGCAGAATTACAGCCCAGACTGCAGCAGGGCTGTTATTTATTCTGTGCAGAGCATCCTCATCCCCCACAGAGAAATACTCACCTGTGTGAGCCAGTGTTCAGCAATCCCTGCAGCCACAAGCTGGTGGCCTTGGCTCACACCCTTTGTGCCAGCACTCAGACTACTGAACTCTCAGTCCAGTTCTCCAGGGCCTGTCAGATGTTCCTGTTCAGGTGCAGACAAGAGCACAGGGGCCACCAGTTCCCCCAGCCTGTCTGAGCCCAGCTCCTCCTGCCAGCCCAGCTCCCAGGAGCTGCAGAGACCCTACTGCAGCACATGGTTCAAGTGCAGAGGGAGGGAAATGTCAGAGTTGTCTACAGTCATCCTCTTCACATCCAAAATCAGCAGTTTTCCTCCTGTGCCCACCCTATCACCTCTTATTCCAAATAAACTGGCTGCAACACAACCTGGGTGCCTGCTTGCTGTTATCTCCCTCTATCAGTCTCATCTCCTCCACTGCAAAAATAAAGCTGTTATAACAGTGTGTTGTTTTAATCAGCTGTGAAAGCAGCTTTGGAATTAAAACAGAAATTCTGAACTAAAGAAAGCAGATGAGAACTGAGCTGGGCAGCTCCAGCCTGAGAAATCCATCAGCAGAGTTGAAACTCAAGCCCCTGAGTGAGGGGATGCACCAGTGAGTGAAAGATAAGATAGAGGGGAAAAATCAGGGAGCTCCAAGAAATATGACAATGATGATATTTATTGGCAAAATCAGAGCACAACCAATTAAAAATCTGAAGCTCAGTACCTAAGCTTAATTTGATTACCCCAAAACCAGGCTGAGACCATCTCCTGCATGGCAGTGCCCATGGGCACATGGTGGGTACCAGCAGCAATGACAAGAGCCCTCCTGTGACCCCTGGAGCTGTTCAGCAGATGGAGCATGAGCAGAACTGGCATGTTTGGTCCCCCCACAGACAACACAAATCAATTCACTTCCACACCTTGGGAAAACCATCACTGCAGCTCTTCCAGGCTTGGTGCTTTGAGAGGCCAGAGAGCCTGTCCCCACAGAGGGCTCCAAAAGCACCAGGGACAATGGACAGGTCTGGTCCTGAAGGAAATCCCAGAGCCAACTCCTATGGAGCAGCCAAGCTGCAGGCTGGGCGAGCCCTCACCTGGGCAGCACATCCAAGCCCACCTGAGCCACTCCTGAACCAGGACAGAGCAAACAGATTTACACCCCGTGGAAGTTTGCATGGTGTTACTGCTGCTTGAATCCAGTCAGCTCAAGGACACACCTCAGTGACAGATGTGCCATGAGACCACCACAGCCACACTGACTGACACGTCCTCTGCCCCTGGGAGGTAACTGCCAGTGGATCTCCAAACCCCCCTGCTGGGAATGGTTCTGTACTCCCACCATATTCAGGCTATTCAGGGCTGTTCCTGGGGTTTCTGCTTGTTCTGATCTCCTCAGAAGCTCTTTTTTTAGCCTTGGCTTCCGGGTTAAATATTAGCAGAACACCTTCACCTCAGCAGTGCACAAAGAATGAGGAGACTGCCAGGTGGGTGCAGTTTGTTCACCTCCTGTTCTTTTTAAAGCTGCTCAGAAGTTATAAAAATACCAAAGATCAAGAGAAGAGCACGACAAGCAGCAAAAGGTCTGGTATTTGTAACAAGTGGGGCTGTGTGTTCAGGATGAAGTTCCCAGATTCCATAAAAACGCACACCGTGGCAACACGGACCATTCACCAAAGCTAGGGGCAGAGCTGGGCTCAGCAGCATTTACTTCCCCTCTCCAAAAAACAAGGAAAAAACCCCAAAAAATGAAGAAACCCTCCAGCAGGCCAAGAAAAGATGATGTAATGTTCCTGTTCCCATAGAGTCACTGTCAAAAGTCCCACCACAATGGGGCTATTTCTCCTATATACACATGACCAAACTATACTTCAGAATAAAAAACATGAGGAAAAGTCAAACTAGGAGGGAAGCCTGGACACTGATACCAAGGACAGGTAGAGAGAAGGAGGAAACTCTGCCTTTTCCAGGTCAGTTCATCTTCTCAGGAGGCTCTTGCCAGCCCCAAGACATCCCACAGTATAATCTCAGGTATCTGACACACCACACTCATGGTTCCCACTGAGCCACAGGCACTGTCAACATCTCAAGAGGGTGGCAGGAACACCCCATCCTCCTGCAGTGCTGGGCTCTCAAGCCCCCAGACCTCCAAGCCCAATGGGTATTCCAGGACACACATCCAAACCAAGCCAGGATTACTGCTAAGAGCCTCTTCTCTGTGCTCCAAACAGCTCAAGATATTTCTTCCAGCAGCCCTCTCAAAGGCAGCCCTGCCCGGGTACCATGGCTGCTCATGCCTTAGACTCACAGATAAAACACCATCAACTCCTGTGTGTACCCTCCTCCTGCTGTCAGCTCTACCTGTGTGGTCCCAAAACCAGCCACCCAACGCAAAGAACGTCACCCAGCTTGATGTGTGAGCTCCAAATCCCAGCTCAGTCCTGAAGTGACAGTAATGAGTATTTTTCCATCTCCAAGCAGGATGAGCTCACCTGAGTGCTACCCTGCCAGCTACTCCTGACAAGGCTCCTCCACCCACCACTACGTTCTTACCCCAAAGAAGGAAGAGAAACCAAGCAACGTCCAAAATAAAGTCACAAAATACACATTACCTTCACCCCTGGGCAGGAAATCTAGCAACTGATCATCCTCTTCTTTTGAGGACAACAAGCAGTCAAGCAACAAATCACACAGTGAGAGGTGAAGAACTTCACAGGTCTTCTGTCCAGGGCCAGCATCTCGTAGTCCCTGGAGTCCCTGCTCCTGGCACGCTCCAGCCCCCCAGCAGCACAGCACGGCTGAGTAATGCACAGCTGGTGAGGCCAGGGAGAATGGGAGCTCCACTTCAGCCCATCCCCATGGTAACTATCTAAACCCATTAACTTCTGCTTGCTCTGCAAGCAGAGGGAAATGCTCAGGAGCAGCCGAGCCCAGGGACAGGGAGCAGGGTGCTGACAGCCCACAGGACACCCACGCAGGCAGTGCCTGCTGCTGACCAGTGTCCCCAGTGCCCTCAGCACAGCTCCCAGCAGCCCTGGCACAGCAGCAGAGGACCTGCTCTGTATTAGTTCTGCTCTGCCCTGCTGGGCTCGGGGTGTCTCTGCCAGCTGGGCTGGTGCCAAGGCAGCAACTCCACTCCTCCAAATTCCAGTGCTGGAGCTGCCTCCAGCTCTGCCCTCTCAGCCTTAACGCTTTCACTGCTGCCCCTCTCCCACAGCCAGCACGGAGTCACCCCTCTCTCTGTCACAGAGCATCCACAAGGCTGGAATGGGGAGTAGCAACATGGGAGCACACATAAGGGACACTGTTACAGTGGAAGAGGGGGATGTGTGTGGGCAAGGTCCTTTCACAGGTATGGACTGAATCTGGATTTCTCAGGACCCAGAAAATGAGCTGCTTCTCAAGAGTCCAGGGAAGACTGTCCCAGCCACAGCATGTCCAGCAGCAGCACTGCTGGGATCGTGCACACAGCCACTGGTACTCGGCCGTAAGAGCATCCTGCAAATCCTCACACTTTCTGAAACAAACCCCATCTAAACTTCCTGATACTGTGGCAGAACCCCCAGAAAAACGCACGTGTTTCTTCAAAACTTAAAGCTGGTGTTTAAATAAGAGCCCCACCTGCTTTCCTGTGCAAAGACCCAGATCTTGCAGAAATTCTCGGGTGCCTGTGCCCACAGTCACAGGTCACGGTGAGCCCCAACCCCGCCTGCCCAGGCCCTTCTGCCAGCCCTGTGCCTGTACCTGGCAGAGACAGACCCTCCAGAGCACCAACTCCCCAGGGGAAGGGCTCAGAGCTGGAAGCTGCCTCACAGAGGCACCTGAGAAGACCCTGCTTTGGTTTCTCTTCCCCCAGGTGCTCGCAACTCTCCATCCCACAAACCACTTCAGAAAGGAGAAAAACTTCTCACGGATCCTCTTCCAGTGTGTGCTTCCCTGACTACAAAGAACTGAACTTTCCTCTGGTCTGTGATGGGTTGTGAACCCCCCACTTCCCAGGAGTTACAGAGGCAGGCACATTTCTCTACAAGACCATGCCTTGGCTGAGGGGGATTTCCATCATCCCACCTCCCAGCTGAGGACAGGTGGCCCTGGAAACTACAATCATTAACCAGCCTCTTATCTCTTTCTTCTTTCTTCTCACTGATTTTTATCACAGTTATTTCCCTCTTTGTTTCCCTGAAGCTCAGCAGCAGCACCTCCATTTCTGTGTGCCTCTCTCTCTCCTTCTCCCCAGCTATGATTTAAAGTAACTAAACAACAACCCTTATTCTTTAGGTCAATCCTAACTATTGATTTTCTGTAGTGCTCATGATGGAGAGGACTCTCTAAAGCAGCTTCCCCAGTCCATGCTCCACTTATGGCAGTGATCTGAGAGCAGGATGGTTTCTGTCCTGTTTAAGAGCCCACAGGCTCCTCAAGGACCAGGAAGGTTAAAAAAATGAAAATGCATGCAAAAGTTTTTCAAAAGCACTGGGTCTGGCTGGGCTGAGTTAATGCTCTGCACCAACAGCTCAGGGGCTGCTGTGTCAGGGGTCCAACACACCAGGGCTCAGCTTTGCTGGGCCAGACCTGCACAGAGCCAAGCTCTGCTCTGGCCTCCTGGGCAGTGCTGGGCTGGGGGGGCACAGGGGCACTCTTCATGTGCACCACAGCATCTAAACCTTGAAACTCTGAGCTTGAGGAGCATCAGCCACCTCCTGCCTGTACCTGCTGTGATGGCAGCTGGGTCACTGTGTGAAAGCACACAGACCTGGCAGGGGTGGGTAACTCCTTCCCCACCCAGTACACCTTCAGGGCCTTCTGCTGACAAAAATCCATGTTGTTAGTGATGTGCACACAGTGAATTTTGGCTTTGCTTTTGTGTGGTCCAATATCTAAAGATGGGGAAATATGATTCTCTGCTTTGCCCTAATTCTAAAACTCTGCAACAGAAACCTTTGCAGGAAGTTTGAAGGCGTTCAATGCCCCATGCAACCTTAATTCAGCTGCTTTATGTCCTTGTGCTGTGATAAATACTTCTCAGCCAGTATTTCTCTAGGATGAGTGCCTGACTCAGTAAGAATGACCACGCAAACAGCTCTTTCAGAAACAGTAAAAACAAGTGCTGAGCAGCTCCTGAGCAAGGCAAGTGCAGCAGCTGACACTGCCCAGCCTGCCCTCTGAGCAGAGCTCCCAGTCCCCAGATGCAGCTTAGGAACACCTCACCTTGTGTTCCTAAAAGCCCAGATAAGTGTGTAAGGGTAAAAAAGCACGTGTGTGAGAGGCATGAAAAGCCAGGTAAGGTGCTGTACACCACGTGTGAGGAGTGGAGCGGGGATTCCTGGACAGGGGACAAGCCCAGGGCACCCTGCTGGTGTGGGTGGGATGCTGGAGGGAGTTTGCTGCACTCCCACAGAACTGCCTCTCCTTTTGGGATGGCCACTGGGACCTGCCTGTCCCCGTGGAGAAGCTGAGGATGCACAGGATGAGCTCTCTCACATTCCACCTGGCTCTGCAGCCCAGCAGAGCTGACCTCCAACCCCGGCCCGAGGCTGACACGGGGACGTGCCCAGGACCCACAGCGTGAGGAGACACCCCCAGAGCTGCATCTCCCCTGGGTCACGGCTGGTCTGGACCCCCCAGCTCCAAGGGGTGCTGCATCCAGACAGGACAGGCTCTCCCAGCAGGCTGCTGCACAGCCAGCAGCCAGCAGTGGAATGACCAAGCTGGCATTCAGACTGCTCTTCCTCACCAGCTGACCTCCCTTTCCTCCCCTCACACACACTGGAGTGCCCTCAGCAGAGCTCCCCTCAGCATGGCTGCCCAGCCCCAGCTCCAGCAGCATCCTGCCCAGCCACCCCAGCTAAGCAGACACTGGTGGGAGTGGGAGGCCCTGGAGTTGGAGAGAGGCTGTGCCTGGGAGAAGCCCTGCACTCCTCCACCTCCACTGGCAACCAGCAGCAGAGACAGATTAGAGCTGAATGAAGTTACCAGCAGTAAATAAACAAGCCTGCCCTCTTTGAAGTTCTGCTTCCCTTGAACATGAGCTCATTCCACGAGGCCTCTTTTTGCTCAGCCCCAGGAAGTCATCAGTCTCCATGGAGTTAACTCTTCCCAGGATTCCTCAGCTTCCATGAGACCTCACACAGTCAGTTCAGTAACTGAGCAGGGACTGGCATAACCATGACTGATACCCTGCATGTCTCTCCAGGTCTCCCTGATTTCAGAGGAATTCCCACCAGGAAAGGGGAACTGCCTGACTCCACTGCAGGGTCCTCCAGGCTGGCACAGGAAGGTTTATTGGAGCAGCACTCTCAGGTCTGGGAGGAGCATGATCAACCCTCCTCCACAGCAGGGCTGAGGAGTGAGGAAACAAGGGAGGAATTTCATTAAAGGAGAGAAAGTTCCCAGAAATCCTTTCTTTTGGTTTAATCCCACAGAGTGGAAGTCAGAAAGTCTTGGGCAGGAAAGGGAGGCGACAGCCACAGAGGGGGAAGTAAAATACCACAAAGACAAGGCTGATCTCAACTCCATGGCATTTCTGCATGGCTCATGTAACCTCTGCCAATGCCTGCTCTTGTCTCAGGAGTTCGAAAAAAGGGGAAAGAGAGCAGAAATGTGCCTGAGAGTGAGGGCTGCCTCTTCCTGAGAGTGGGGAGCTGTGACTTTTCGGGGGCCACTGTTCATGAACATACAGAGTCGCTGCCAATGGAGCTGATGTGAAAGGGGAACCTGTCCCTGCCACTGCCAAGGGGGAAGCACGTGCTTCCCAGGATGGCTCCAAGTTACCCCACCATGGGATGCTGGTTCTGGATAATTAACTGGGCTCTGCTCACTCACAGCTTCAGCCCTGGCACAGGGAGGCTGGGCAGGAACAGAGCTCCCTGTGCCAGTGGCCACAGGACAGATGGATGTTCCCACTTCTCCCAGGAAGGTGTGCTCCTGAAACCCTTCACCCCCAGTCTAGTGCCAGGAAAGCTCCCACCAGCACAAATGTCTTTAGCCACTCTACCTGAGAAGCACCTTGCAGATGCCAGGTGAGGCCCCTGACTCCAGGGCACTGTTGGAGGGGTGGGGAACTGGCTGGGAGGGCTCCAGTGCTCTGCAGAGCCCTCAGGGCAGCAGCAGGCAGGACACAGACAACAGCAGGAAGACAGGGAGAGGCTGGGAACAACAAGGCAAAATGCAGAAATAGGAGATAAACAGGAATCATCCCACCCAAGGGGAGCCCCTGCTTGGCCTGCACACAGTCCATGCACACAGTCCATGCCAGATGAGCCCAGTCAATCCACTGACACCAGCCTGGCAGCACAGAGCACAGCCCTGGGACACCCAGGGGACACAGAACAGCACCAGCTGACCCTGGGTTTACAGAGGAACAGTCTCATCAGAGAAATGCCTTTCCTCAGCAATCCTTCAGCTCTGGCAGCGAGGCTGCTCCCCTGCCCCTCATTTCAGTGACAGGCACACGCAGGGCTCACCAGCCACCAAACACCAGAGGGATGTGCTCTGTGACAGCTGCCCCTGGGCCTGACACAACTGCAATGTGAGCAAGCCAGAGACACGTCCAGAGGCCACACAGTCACTGCTCAGGCCTTGGCAAGCCAGCAAGGCCCCCAGTCCCGCTCCTACCCCACAGTCACGGTCCTGTGAGCAAGGCAGGTACATCTGCTCCACACCTGCTCTTCCCACGTTCACAGCACAAGGCAGAGCGAGGAAACCGCCCCAACTACAAACAGGCACATTCCTGTAACCCCACAGTTCTCATTATTCCAGTGCCCTGAGAAGATCTCCACAGGAATATGTGATTCAAAGGCGCGGGAAAGACTCCAAGGAAATTCCTGGAGCGGAGCAGACCTCAGCAGTGTTGTACAGCACCATCCCTCCCCAGAGCCATCATCCTGCCCATCTTTATGGATAGCTGCTCCTCAGCACCTCCAGTCAGGCTGTTCCAGTGCTGTGGGTGTGATCACACGTGGCTTTACCATGCATGAAGCAGCACAAGAAAGCCAGACCGGGCACCCAGGTGTCCTTGCTGCCAGTCTCTGCCTGCTGTGCTGCGTTTAGAGAGCTGAGTGGAGGAGGAAGACAGCTAAGCAACAACGTGGGCCTTACCTTTTGTACCAGGGGGCTGCAGATTATCTCCAGTCAGCGAGCACCAGCCTACGGGAAAGATGTCCCGGGAATCATATCGGCACCAGTAATCGAAGGCACCTCTCCAGCCATCAAATGTTATGAGGACCTCAGAACCTCTCACCTCCCCAATGGTGGCCGGGCAGATGAAGTGAGGGTTCTTCCTGTCCACTGCCTCCAGCTTCATACCTGTCTTGAAGAAGTTTTGGGATGGAGATGGTGGTTCCTACAAGAAGAAGTAGAATATATGCTCAAAGGGGTCATGCCAGTGCCTCACCAGATCAGGGCTGTGCCCTCATCAGCAAACTCACCTCCACTGAACAGAGTTAGTGGGCTGGATTTGAACCCAAACAGGTGTGGGATTCACTCCACAACACTCTGGCTGAGCTACACAGCCCCATGTCCTTAACCAAGAGGCAACAAATCCACTGTGGATTGCTCTGCCCTCAGCTGGCTGCTGGGCCAGACCCAGGATGTGCCAGGATGTGAACAATGTGCCCTGCAACAGCTCTGTCTGGCACCACAGGCAGAAAACAGAGCTCCAAAGAAAGAGCCTCCAGAGGATACCCTCACCTTATTATCTCAGAGCTGGAGAACCTGAGATATGACAGTGTCTCTCCATCATTCTACCCCCACCTTCAGCTTTGCAAGACACGTGAGAGATCCACCATCCACCCTTATCTGGGGCTTGCACCTGAGATCCACTGAAGCCTCACCATCCCATCCCATCCCATCCCATCCCATCCCATCCCACATGCCTCTAGCTGGCTTCTCTCTCTGACTGCACTAAGGGTGTGAGAACACAAACTATGAACTCATACAGTTGCCTCACAGCAGTACCTGCCCTACTGGCAAGCTCTGGCACATTATAAAGTTCCAGAGAGGTGCTGACTTCCCCACTCTGCATGCCCCACTTCGAGCAGCACCTGCAGCCCTGGTGAAAAGCAATCTCACGTCTCAAGCCCGGACACTGAAGCCCAGGCTGGACATTTAGCACAGCTCTGGCTGCATCCTGACACTGCTGCAACACAGCTGGAGAGGGCACAAGGCACCAAGGCAGAGCTGAGCAATGCCACCTGCCCTGGGATCAGCACATCTCTCATGAGACACCAGCTCGAAGCTGAGTGCTCTGTGGCGAGGGGGCCATGCCAGAAGGATCTGCACAAACAGTAAAATACCTTGTGAAATATCCGGACAGGAGCCATCTCTGCTCCATTCAGAGTCTTCAGGAGGAACATGGGCCAGGAGGAGGCATTGAGCCGGAAGCCTGAGGAGAAGGAAGCAGAGAGGGAGACTTTGAGGCTGTGGGGGCCACTGGCTCTGGCAGCACATGCCTGCTCTGCTGGGAGCTCACACAACTGTGATTCCACACCACCTTCCTCCTCATGCTGCAGTCAGGTTTGACCTTTTCCAGACACTCTGAATGCAAAGCACTGTGTTGTTGAAAAGAAACATCTGGAAACAGCTGTCTGACTGCAGTGTTCACTTATCATAACAAAAGCCTGCCCATGGACCATCCAGGCAGAGCACTTTGTGCCAGTGCTGGCAGCTCCAGGGATCCTGCCAAGGGGAGACATGAATCAGCAAGTGCACACTCAGCCTATGGAATTTCTTCCCCAGTAGGGAATCACACCTTCTGGGTGGCCTCCTCCACCTTTACTGTGAGCTGCAGGCAAGCTAAGGTGAAGAAATAGAGGCTGTGACTTGGCTGGGAAACAGATTTAACCCTTACAGGGAAGGATGGAAGGTTTTGGCTCAACACCTTCTGTGAATTAAGTAGAGAAATAACAAGAAGGGGCTTATGGGAAGAAAAAAACCCCACAGCTTCACAAGCTCTGAGTCTGTGGCACTGAGTACAACTCCACAGCAGACAGGAGGCTCGGGATATCACAAAGCTGCTTCTTTGCTAAATGTGCATCTTCCTGCACAGGCAATTTCTGCTGCTCAGCTGTGTTTGGTGTGTGTTTGTGGGGTTCTGAAGGTAACCCTGGGACTGGACCTGGACAGAGAATAGCCCATGACAAGCAACATGTCAAAACTTTGCCAGGGTTGCAAGGCTCAGCACAGCCCCTCTGCAGATGGAGCTCCCAGACCTGTCCCAGAGCTCATCCCTCACCTCCAGCACAGTCTGGAGTGAGTTTTATCTGCAGCTCCTTAAACTTGATGCCATCTGCTGGCAAATTCCAGGCAAGGTACAGGAGGAACCCACACAGCCAGCTGGGAGAGGTACCCACAGGCTCTGGGCAGGGCACCAGAGCTGGAACCTGCACCAGGGACCGAGATTTCTAAGAGATGGGCAGCAGCAGGCATGAAAGTAACAGAGAAAATGGCAGCTTTAGTGTTAATAAAATCACAAAATGGTTTGGGTTGGAAGGGACCTTAAAGTTCATCTCATTCCACCCCCTGCCACAGGCAGGGACACCTTCCATTAGACCAGGTCGCTCCAAGCCCTGTCCAACCTGGCCTTGAAAATATTATTTAGGCATGTGCTAATTGAGAGAGATTTATGAAGACACTAAAACTAACGTGCAGCAGAATGCAAAAGCAGGTTAATCTTACTGATTATCAGGAAAGAATCAGCAAATCAGCTCAGAATATGGCTGGTGTCAAAAAAGAAGGAAAGAGTTGTGTGTTTATCTGAAGACAAGACTGGAAGAACTGTTGGACTGTCCAGTCTATTTACAGAGTTGTAGCCAAGAAAAATTAAATAAATAAGCGGGAACTACTGCTAGTGTCCCTTCACATGAGACAGGATGTAAATCACTGGGAACCTTTTCACACATTATGTCTCCTGTCCAGGCAACCTGCTATTGAGTCACTGGACAGTTTGGGTTGGAAGGGACTTCAAAAGATCATCAAGTTCCACCCCCCTGCCATGGATAGAGACACCTTCCACTAGCCCAGGTTGTTCCAAGCCCTGTCCAACCTGGCCTTGAACACTTGCAGGGATGGGACAGCCACAGCTTCTCTGGGCAACAATCCTGAGCTTGAGCTGCAACAAGGGCAAGCAGCTCACCTTGGTGCAGAGACCTCTTTAACCTACACTCTAAAGCATCTCCCCATCCACATCAGAGTGTCCACATGGAAATACAGCCCTGGTCTGGGAAACATCTGGTTCTGTATCTTGTCTATATCCCAGTGCAGGCAGGGCAAGCCACGGGCCCCTGTCCCAAGCACAGACCTATAGAAACCCCTGAGTTTTGCCCGTAATCAGCAAAGCCCTTGCTGGACAGCTGAACTGCAGCTCACCCAGGGGAGGCTGCAGCATGCCTCCATTCTTCTCACAGTTCCCAATGGGCTGGATCTCAGCAGAATCCACCAGGCGCCAGAAGTCGTTCTTGTTGTCGCTGCCGTCGAGGCGCAGGCGCAGCCGCGCGCCCGTCAGCCCCACCACGGTGGCGATGCACGTGGACGTGGTGTTCCGGGGGTCCTGGGCCTCCAGCTTCATGCTGATCTTGAACTCGTTGGCAGGGGGAGTGTATGACTGCAAGGAGAGGAAGAGGGTCAGAGCCAGGACTGCCACCACGTGCACCAGCTCAGGCACAAAGCTCACACACGGGGCCCACCCGGGACTGACGGCGTCCTCTGGGCACAGCGCAGGGACAGGCACCGTGGAAAGGCCAGGGAGCCCTGGCAACTCTGTGACACACAGCACTGTCCTTCCATACTGCACCTACAGCAACCACACTGAGCCTGTTCTCCTGGAATCACAGAGTCACTGAGGTTGGAAAAGACCCCTAAGGCCATCGAGTCCAACCCTTCCCACAGCACTGCCAAGTCCACCACTAACCCACGTACCCAGGCACCACATCTACACGTCTTCTGAACTGCTCTGGGGATGGCAACTCCACCCCTGCCCTGGGCAGCCTGTTCCATGGCCTGATCACCCTTTCAGTGAAGAAATTTCCCTGATACCCAACCTAAACCTCCACTGGCACAACTTGAGGCCATCTCCTCTTGTCCTGTCCCTTGTTCCCTGGAAGCAGAGCCTGACCCCAACGAAGCCCCACCCTCCTGTTATAGGGAGTGAGAAGGGCATCCCCCTGAGGCTCTTTTTTCCAGGCAGAGCCTCCCAACTCCCTCAGCTGTTCCTTGTGCTCCAGACCCTTCCCCAGCTCTGTTCCCTTCCTTGGACATGGATCAGCCCCTCAGTGTCTTTCTTGTAGTGAGGGGCCCAAAACTGAACCCAGAATTTGAGGTGCAGCCCTACCAGTGCTCAGCAGTTCATCCTGCAAACCCTGTACTCAGCATGACCACCTCTGTGCTCAATGCCTGCTGCCCAGGGGACTGCTGTTCCATTCACAAAGATGGGTGAATTCTGCAGAAAATCTCCTTACTGGGCAGGATCCACCAAAAGCTGGATCCCAGACTACTCAAGACCCTTCCCCAAGGGCCTCTGCTCGGCAGAGTAAAGGCACACTCATGTTCCCCTAGTGCACATCTGAGAGTAAAATCTTCTCTGCTGCTCTAAATGTATCTTTTTAATCTTTGCATCAGCACACTTGGATCTCTGTTAAGTCTCCCATATCCTTAAGTATTTTCCTTGCCAAACCAGGGGCCTATCCCAGGCACGGAATTCGGGGGTCTCCAGTGGACCTTTCTCGTTTCCCCCCTCTTACCTGCTTGAAGCAGTGGGCAGGAGCTGGGATGGCACATGTCTCTTTCAGGTATTTCTCCCAGGTGAAGTGACCTGAGAAGTGAAAACAAAAGGAATCAAACAGGAACTGATGAGCAGATTTCTCAGAAGAAGAGCTGGCTGGACTCCTGACGCCAGCAGTTCTGCTCTTCTCACAGAGGAGGTGCTCACAGGCAACATGTTTTCATCAGGAACCTCTGATGTTTGTGAGCACAGAAGATTTACAACTGCAACTGACAGGCAGAACAAAGCCTGGCGCTGCCTTCGGCATCTTCCTGCCTCTGTGCTGCTGGGAAGGGGCTGCACAGAGCCAGGGGAACAACCTACAGCCTAATGGAAAACACCCAGCACAGATGGAAATCTGCAGGGTCTTCCAGACAACTGTCCCTTAAAAACCATTCATTAAACACATCACTCAGTCTGGGGCTTATGAACAGTCAGCATGGGCTACAAGCAGCCCAACCTGGGGGCTGGAACAAGATGATCTGTAAGGCACCTTCCAACCCGAGCCATTCTGTGATTCCATGATTCTAAATCAACAGGGACCTGCTCTGTGGTGACCACATGGTCCCTCTGGTCCAGCACACACCGCCCACTGAGCAGCTCAGAGCAGAGATCAGCCCAGCAGTCGGTGCACAGGTCAGCAAACAACTCCCTGAAGCGGCCAGGGAGTCCACAGCACGGGCAGGATGGGAGCAGGGATCCTCCAAACGGGGATTTACTGAGCTCAGCACCTCACACCCAACACAAGCACGTTTCCTCCTGCCTGCCCCTTCCACACGCACAGCAGGAAGGGTGATAGCAACATGCCACCCAGGGAAACCTGTTATTAAATGAGGAATTAAAAGCTCCTGTCATCTGAGCAAATCATGACTTCTGCCATTTAAACTGAGCAGCTGGGAGAGGATCCTTCCAGGATGTCATTCGCTTGTATTCATCCCAAGGGCTCCCAGGAGACCTTGCTGTTTTCAAGGCAATTCAAGAGCACTGGTGGCAGCACAATTACAGTCAGCTACCACTTCCCTGAGTCACGGCAAGTTTTTAATCAGCCTATTTTCAAAACAAAAGCTACATTAAGAGCCACTTCAGCTACTGCAGCACACACCACACCTCTGAAAATCCAGGCAGTAAGGTCAGCACACATTGCTTCAGAGCTGCCTCGTGTGCACAGAGGAGCCT
Source organism: Pyrocephalus nanus (assembly GCA_038380795.1). Taxonomy (NCBI): domain Eukaryota; kingdom Metazoa; phylum Chordata; class Aves; order Passeriformes; family Tyrannidae; genus Pyrocephalus; species Pyrocephalus nanus. Next base: position 850,174 of record CM076285.1, read on the forward strand.
TCATCATCTGTGAGCTCCAAATAAATACAAGGAACGCTGCTTTCTTGCCACCTCCCATGCAGATGACTAGCACACTGTTAAATATAGGGAAAATAAACAGAAAAAATACAGTTTCATTGCCACACTGGCTGAATATTGCTGTTTACAGACTGACAGCAGCTCTCCATGCCCCAGAGTACTCTGTTCCATCCACTGGCACATATTTTCCTTTCAGCCACAGCCTCACATTGGGTGAATGAAGAAATTCAGTGAGTTACTGCAATGATGTTCTCATAAAACCAAAAATCTTTTGGTTTAATTGAAGATACAATTTTACATTCAATTATGTCAATGAAACTCTTTGCATGAATAATGTGGAGTAAACACCCAAGCAAAGCAAAGCCAGGCACTCCCGGCCTGGAAATGCCTCATTCATCCCACCCCTTAACTCTGGTTGCTGATCTGGGCTCATCTCAGGCCAGGGCAGTCCTTCAGAGGCCCTGGAGCACAGGGGATGCCCAGGTGACTGCACCAGGCCCTGATCCAGCAGCTTGAGCAGGATCAGCTGTTCTTGACAATTTTATTTTTAAAAAAAACCCACCAAACTTCCCCTCTCCTCAGTTGGTTTCAACCCATTTTAATCTTTCCACTTTTCACTCCCTCCACACCAAGCAAGGCCCTCCTGTTTCCACACAGCAGATCACCCCACAGGTGATCCACCCTGCACCATCCCAGTGGGAGCAATGAACTCCTGAGACAGCTGTGGGCCCCCAAAAATAGTGTTTGGATATGGAACTTATTTGAGATTAATTCTAGAGCCCACTGGGACTCAACCACCATATGAAGACACAACACTAGAACTGCAAGTTCTTTAGGACCTGAGGGAATGGCTGGAGCTGTGTCAGGGCAGGCTCAGGGTGGATCTCAGGGAAAGGTTCTTCCCCCACAGGCTGGTTGGGCACTGAACAGGCTCCCCAGGGCAGTGGGCACAGCCCCAAGGCTGCCAGAGCTGCAGGAGGGTTTAAACAACACTCTGAGGGACAGGGTGGGATTGTTGGGGTGTCTGTGCAGGGTCAGGAGTGGGACTGGATGATCCTTGTGTGTCCCTTCCAGCTCAGGATATTCTGTGGTTCTCTGAGTCTTACAACTCATGGTTCTGGTGATTTATTTTGCACAGAAAAACAGGAGCAGCAGAAAGACTTCTAAGAAAAGACAGAGCTGATACAGAAGCATTCAGCCTTCCCTCCCCCTCTCTGCTCACTACTGGCCATTCCCCTGCACAGATGGCACAATTAGCACAGGTAGAGCCTGCACTTCTTTTTCAGGATTACTCTCAAACCAGGATAAAACTGCAACTGGAGGCTGACATCACTCCCTTAGCATGAGAGGAGATCCTGCACAGAATGTAGGGAATGGGTTTAAATGAATTCAGTAATAGCATCCAGCTCACAATGCAATATTTTCAAGCAGGAATTTCAAAGTACACTTAAACTTAATCAAATACAATCAGCAGGAAGAATCCGACAAAAATGGCATAACACTGAAGTTGGGGGTTTTTTACAACAAAGGGTTGACTGCCAATAAAACAGAAAAAGCAGGATGCACTCAGGGTTTGTTAATGGGGAAGCAGAACACAAGCCCTGAGCTCTGTCCTTGAGGAAGGGCATGTGGTTGAAAAGGGGCACATCACACCCGACCCTCTCAACCTCAGCTCCCCTGGGCTGTACCCAAATCGTGCTCACCACACTGATCCCCACTCACTCTCCACACCCAGCTCCAGACAGGTCTCCCTTGGAGCCTGCACAGCAGCCAGAACACCTCAGCTGCCTGTGCTGCTGATGCCACTCTGCAGGCTCGCTGGGGATGGAGGTTTGAAGGCCAGAGGCAAAAATATCTTGCCCAGCTTTCTCCTTAGCACTGACCAACTGTCTTGCATTTTATATTCTCTCAATGTTCTTATCCATATTAATAAATTGGATGCCTTACTGCAGAGGAACAGGACATTTTAGTCTGTAAGATGCTTGTTTCTGATCTGGCCTGGGCATGTAACCCCAGTTCCTGAGTGCTGGTCAAAAAACACTGCTGGCTTTTCCCCACTTCCCAGTGAATCACTTTGCTTCCTGAAAAAACATCAGCCAGTCCTTTTTACTGGTGATGGAGCTGGAGTGTCCAAGGGCAGAGCTGACTGCAGGGAACGAAATCCTCTCTAGCCCCAAAAAGCAAAGGGGGATGCTTGTTCCACTGCTGCTGCTTCCAGTACCATATGCAAACTGTCCTACCAGCCCTAAAATCACCCTCTATTTCACCTGGTCTCTGCCTGCTCTTTCATGTTCCCTCCCCTGCCTTGCAGAGCACACCACTGGAAGGATCCCCATTGGGAAGGACTGTTCCTCCAGGGAACACACACAGAATCATACCATAAAATGGTTTGGGTTGAAAGGAACCTTAAAGCTCATTTCATTCCACCCCCTGCCATGGACAGGGACACTTTCCACTAGCCCAGGTTGCTCCAAGACCCATCCAACCTGGCCTTGGACACTTCCAGGGATCCAGGGGCAGCCACAGCTTCTCTGGGCAACCTGTGCCAAGGCCTCACCACCCTCACAGGGAAGACTTTCACCCTAATATCATCTAACCCTAATATCATCTAACCCTGTCCCCTGGCAGTGGGAAGCCATTCTCCTTTGTCCTGGCACGCCAGGCTCTTGCCCGCAGTCCCTCTCCAGCTCTCTCCAGCACATGAGATCTTTTTCACAGGAAGAAATGGGAGAAAAACACTTAATCAGAAACACCCCATTTTTGCAGTAACATCTGTGAGCCAAACAAAAGCCAAGGACTGTGAACCTGTGTGACTCCCTGGGACTCGGCCCTGGAAATGCCACCGGGCTGACTGTCTGTCACTTGTGCTTGCCTTGGGACAGCTCCCTGCCGTGTGCTCATGCCGAAGGGAGGTATTACTTGCAGGCAGAGAGTCAGATTTGGGCTCTGATGTCTTAACCTTCAAAAATATTTACTCCAAACAAAACACTCTGCACACCCAAGGGGTCAAACTCCAGTAGTTGTGAACAATGCAGCTCTGCACCCTCATGTTTGGATTCTCTTCATGTTGCATTTAACGTTGAACCTTTGCCCAGAATTTAAATGAAGATGGAGTTTCTGTTTATATCTTTAACTGAAGTCTGGTTTGGGCTCCATTAGCATTTTGGCTCCCGAGGGGTCATCAATCCAACTGAAACAATACATGTGCGTTTCAGGTCACAGCTGTGAAGGAGAACGTGCCCTACCCAGATCAAGGCATCCCATTAAAGCCTGCAGCCCATATGTGTGGCTGCTAAGGAGCAGCAAGGCAGCACATGAAAGCAGCACAGTATGAAAATGAGCAGAGCATCGTCTGGGCTCGCAGACCCAGCAGTGGTGGCTGTCCCTGACGTCTGAACGCGGCTCCCGGGGGTCAGCTCTGCCACTGGCTCTGCACAGTTCCTGCCTGTCCCACCGTTCCCATTCCCAGGCACTCTGCCCAGCCATCAGTCTGGCTGCACATGCTCCACTGGGAACAGCCACAGCCCAGAACAGGAGCCCCATCACTCCCTGTCCTGCTCATAAAAACGTGCGAGTCAAAACTAAGAGGTTTCAACCACCAGGACTGTCTGCTCTGCTCTGCTCCTCCTCAGAGGTGTCCCACTTCAGTGTTAGCTTTGAACAGAAATCCTTCCAGCCATGCCAGAAAGATGCTGCAGGTTCACCCTCTCTATAGAATCACAGAATCATAGACTGGTTTGGGTTGAAAGGGCCTCATCTTGTTCCACCAACCAGCACATGATTAGTTGAACTTTTCACGCTTTGTTTCCGGCTAAAAGCTCTAAAAGGAGGGCAGTTGATGCTCACAGGAAGAGCAGACACAGAATTATGGAACTGGACCTTAAAGCTCATCCTGCCAAGGGCAGGGACACCTCCCACTAGCCCAGGTTGCTCCAACCTGGCCTTGGACACTCCCAGGGATGGGGCAGCCACAGCTGCTCTGGGCAGAGGAGAGGATGGGGAGGCTTATGGGGCTGGAGGTTCCTTTTCCCTAAAGAAAGAGGGATAAATCCCCCTGCAGGGATCCCCCACCTAGGGCCTGTTCCTGGTGTTGGGTCTGTGATGAGGGTTCTGGTCACCAAGGCTGAGCTGGGGACCTCTCCTGCTCCCAGGGCCCAACACCATTCCTGCTCACCAAAGCCTCAACTGCAGCCTCCCTTGGTCATCCCTGGGCAGAGATCTGCTGGATATCCCACAGGGAATGGTTGTCCAGAGAAGCTGTGGCTGCCCCTGGATCCCTGGAAGTGTCCAAGGCCAGGCTGGACGGAGCTTGGAGCACCCTGGGCTGGTGGGAGGTGGAATGAGATGATCTTTAAGGTCCCTTCCAGTCCAAACCATTTCATAACTCCATAAAATCCGTTCTCTTTACCCCTCTTGGAGCTGCAGCATCCACACCACGGGCAGGGGCTCCATGGCAGGTCCACCCCCTGTGCTGAGAAGGTCTAAGGGGCCTAAACCTGGTCCTGAATGAATGACCTGATGGGGATGTCCCAGAGGTGAGTCCCTGGAGGAGCTCAGGGCAGATCTGGGGGGTGCAGGGGGCTCAGAGGGGGTACAGGGGGCTCTGAGGTGGTATGGGGGGCTCAGAGGTGGCACAGGGGGCTCAGAGGTGGCTCAGGGGGCTCAAAGCAGAGCCAGAAGCTCCCCCGTGCATCCTCCAGCCCTGACAGAAGATGGTGCCTGGCAGATTGACTCATTTACCACAGCTGGTAATTACACTTGGGCAGGTGGTACGTGGGGCCTGGATCCGTTCCACGCGCACCAGGCTCGGGGAGGCTCCAGTCCCACGTTTGATAAATCTCAGAATAGAATAAATAAATAAAATCAACAGTCCCCCAGCTGCGAGTGCGGAGGAGGAGGCACATCCTCTCCCCGAGCAGAGCTTTGCCCTCCCCCGCGCCGGGCTGAGGCTGAGACTGCCCCCTCCTCCCGGGAGGGGATTCTCCTGCTCTGACGGACACACCGGCATAGGAACAACCAAGGGGGGCAGAGAGAGCCGGTGCCAGAGTTTAAGGAGAGAAAGATGAGCCAGGAATCGGTGTTGAGAAGGGGGATGGCCCACGGAGCAGTGTGTGGGAAGAGCAGGGCAGAGGATGCTGCGGGGGGTGGGTGGATGCGTGTCCAAGGGAGGGGAGTCACCTGCACGTGTCACTCAGTGCCACGGTGTGGGCATGTTGAGTCAAAGGTTGGACCTGGTGGTCTCAGAGGTCTTTTCCACAACCCAGCTGATTGTGGGATTCTGGGATCTAGGAATGTTCAAAAAACGAGCAGACGTGGCACTTGAGATTGGTGGGCATGGTGGGAGGGGGTTGAATGTTGGACTTGGTGATCCCAAAGGTCTTTTGCAGCTGTAAAGAGTTCATGATTTCCTGGGGATAGTGCTGGGAGGCAGGGAGGGCACTCTCTAGGAGCCTGGCTGAGGGACACCCCAGCTGGCACACGGGGCACCATGTGGGCGCGTCCCGGGGTCCATCTGGTGTCCCTGTGGTCACAGGGGGTGCTGCAGGGCAGGACATGGGGGCTCAGGATCCTGGGAGGAGCATCTCTGGAAGGAGCAGGGCTGTGGAATAGGCAGGCTGGGCCAAAGGATCTCAGACTTTCCAGGGCTGTCCTGGCAGGAGCGGTGGTGGTGCCAGGGCGTGGGCACTTCCCCCATGTCTGCATGACGGAGGGTGTGTCAGCACAGCTGGGTGCTCACACCCAGCCCAGGGCACCGAGCTGGCCTAGCCTGCTGTGCAGGGGCTCTGCAGGGCCCAGCCTGTGCTCTCAGCCTGTGCTGGGGGTCTCTGGGGGGTGCTGGGGGTCTCCTGTGGGCAGACAGCCAAGGCAGGAGCCCGTGGAGGGCACCACGTCCCCCAGCACCCGCCACAAAGACTGCGGCTGGGTTTTATTTTTATACTTCACCTCCCTGCCCCCTTTGTAGAAATGACATAATTATGGGGATTTAATGTTCCACTGCAAAATTTCTTCATTTTTCAGGATAATTTCCACTATTTCATCAAGGAATAATTAATTGCATTGTCTTTAATCAGTTGTTTTACAAATCCAGCAGCGCAAGAAATTTTCATAGCCAGACAATGCAGGCAGCTGCTCTTCCCTTCTGGGTGTATTAATGAAGGGAAAGAGCTCGAGCTGGAGAAAAAAATCGGCTGGCAGAAAAAGAAATCTATTGCCAGAGAGACTGGAGAGATGACAGTGAGATCCTTAATGTCTGTGGTGAGGAGGGAGAGTGGAGACCCGGAGCCCAGGGCTGAGGGCACGAAGATGGGGGCTGCAAATCCCTCCTCTGCCAGGTCCTTGGCACCAGATTTTAGTGTGGGGCTGTGAACATGTAAGTGCACAGTAAATCAGAGAATCCCAGAATGGGTTGGGTTGGAAGGGACCTTAAAGCCCATCCTGTTTCATCCCTGCCATGGGGAGAGACACCTTTCACTAGCCCAGGTTGCTCCAAGCCCTGTCCAGCCTGGCCTTGGACACCTCCAGGGAAGTGTCTAGAAATGTCTCTAAGCGTGAAGATGTATGTGTACAAATGCACAGATGTTTATTAAAGGGCCAACATTTGATTTTTGAAAGCCATCTGAAAGCAGAACCGAAGCCCTCCTGACCCTGGGGCAGGGGATGTGATGGATTTGGTGTTGATGGAGTCAGCACCCCAGCTTGACTTTGCTCTTCTCTCAGTCCCTTCCCTCCCTGTGTTTCCCAGTCAGAGTCACCCCTCCAGGGCACAGACTGGGCCACATGGAGATCCCAGGGATGCTGTGGAATCAAGTCCAAAGCTGCCCCAAAGTTCCCTGCTCTGGCATCTCTGGGGATGTCATCTCTGCTCCACTGCCCGAGGGTTCCCAGCACCAGCTCTGGCATCTCCTGCCTGCCCTCACATGGCACCAGACACCCCATGCCCTGCTCTGAGCTGAAAGGCACCAAAAAAAGGAGCCAGTAAGTGATGAGACATCCCAGACTCCCTGATCTTCCCTCCCTCCAGCTCCATGCAAGGCTCAGATACTCCATGTGCATGTGGGAGGGAGGCCATCAAATCACAGAGTGCTTTGAGCTGGAAGGGACCTTAAAGCCCATCTCATTCCAATGCCCCTGTCACGGGCAGGGACACCTTCCACCAGCCCAGGTTGCTCCAAGCCCTGTCCAACCTGGCCTTGGACATTTCCAGGGATCCAGGGGCAGCACCAGCTTCTCTGGGCAACCTGTGCCAGGGCCTCCCCACCCTCACAGCCAAGAGTTTCTCCCCAGTATGCCATCTGACAATGGGAAGCCATCCTGTCACTCCAGGCTCTTGTCCAAAGTCTCTCTCCAGCTCTCTTGGAGCCCCTTTAGGCACTGGAAAGGGCTCCAAGTTCTCCCTGGAGCCTTCCCTTCTCCAGGCCCCAACTCTAACAGGATGCACCCCCAAATTTGGGGCAGTGATGAGTTTCTTGCAGGGAGGTGATCCCTGACCCTCATTGCTGCACCTGTGGAGCAGCCGTGGGCACCCCAGCCCACCTGCAGCCTTCCCTCCCAGCCCTGGCATGCTGTGGGTGCAGGGCTGGGTGTGCTGGGTCACCATGGGAGCTGCATTGCACAGAAAGCTCCAGAAAGGTCAGTGTGGCCACTGAGAAACAGCCCATCCTCTGCATCTGCAGATGGTGCAGGATGTGGAGCAGAGGGAAACTGCAGTGGAGCCCCCAACACCCCAAAAACTGAGTATACCCAGCCCATGTGAGCTGGGGGAGAGAGAGCAGGAGGAAGGAAGAAGCAGGGAGGGAGAAGGGGAGGAGGAAGAGCGAGAAGGGAGCTCTCTTACCTTGGTACTGGGAGGGAGACTCTGACGGGCGGCTGTACTTGTGCTTTTTACCATCTTTCCAGTCTATGGCTGAGACAAGAAACAGAGCATTTGTGTGAGGGAAAGGAGCCAGCTAATGCACCCTTCAACACTGCCTGCTTTGCAGGCACTTGAGAGGAGCAGAGCTCCCTGCCCTGCCCCCAGGTGACGTGGATGATTTGCCCCTGTCTCTGGGGGGTGCTCCCTGCCTCCCCACAGCTCAGGCAGATACCTGACATGAGGTACCTGCATTTGCACCCCAGTCCCTGCCCAGTCCCCACCAGCCACTGTTCTCCCCCAGTGATCAGCAATAACACAAAGAGCAGCAAACTGCTACAGCTCATCTTAGAGAAGAAGAAGAGCTTGAGAGGAACAAACACAACAGCCACTAGAAATGGCTCATGTGGATCTTGGGCACCGAGAAGTGGAGCCTGAATCTCTCCTTGGGTATCAGCTCCTGGTGATTTCACACACACAGCCTTGGCCCTCTCTGCAGATGGGGAGAGGACCTCCCTGAAAATCTGCACAACTGCCCTTTCCATGCACAACACGGGGTTTCCATGTGTCCTGTGCAGCTCAGAGGAGAGCACAGAAAAGCAGCACCAGCTCTGGAGAGCAGCTCATCCGAGCTGCCTTTGCTCATGACAGCTTTGGGCCTCAGAGTTCCAAAAAAATTTAAGTTCCCAAAACAGCTCTGGAAAGGGATAGAGCAAGGAGCAGGGAATGCTCATCCCTGCCTCCAACAGCCTCCATCCCAACGGAGGGATTCCAGATCAGCATCCCTTAAATGAACATGAGGGGCATATGGAGTGTGGCCACAGCGACACGGATCAGACAAAGAACCTCCTTGGAGAGACATAAATGAATGAAAAGGGTTGAAGGACACCCTTCCTAAAAATGCATTACCATGAAGGACAGTCTTCTGCCATCTCCCTAAGAAAGCAAGAATAAAGGACATAAAGTATTTAAGTCAGAAGCAAAGAGCCCCCTGAGTGGGTAGGGCTCCCCTCCGTGCTGCAGGACAGCTCTAACAGCATCTGTGCACTCAAAGGAGCCTCTCACCACACTCTGCAGGCAAAGGTACATTTTGTTCTTAACCTTTAACATGCAAAAATCCTCATTAAGCATGATACAAAAGCAGCAGAGAGGGAGAGAAACACAAGAATTTCTGCAGACAAATAAAGAAACAGTGAAAGTTCAATGCATTATTAAAAAAGCAGGTAAGTGGGACAGAAACCCATGTGTGCATGATGCAGGTGTTGCCTCTGCAATCTATGTCACAGCACTGGCAGCACAGGTCACACAGCCAGGCTGGCTGGAGGCACCAGGCTCCATGAGCACAGAGAACAAGCTGTGTATGAGGCTAAATCCAGCCAGCCCAGTCCACAGCCACACTGCTGACTAATCAACCTGCCTCCTTTATTGCCAAGCCCTGCAGCTGCCTCGCAGCAGGGTCTCCCCATTCCCTGCTTTCCTTCATTTATTTTCACTTCATTAAAGGACAAGCAGTGTTAGGAAGAGGCTAATGCTGCCATAAGATGAACCACCACAGAAGCAAAGGAGACACTTGAAAAAAATAAAGGGAGGAGAGAAATCGAGCACAGAAACCTCCCGCAATAAAGCTTGGGAGTGTGGAGCAGATGTGAACAAAGGGCTGCTGAGGATGCTCCGTCCTCCCGCTCTCCCTCCCCCCAGCCTCGGGAGCATGTGATGAGATCACTGCAGCCCAGCACATGGCACAGCACTAATGGAAATCAATAGTTTAGTTAAGCACAAGAAGCCAGAGCAGCTCAGCTGCAGGCAGCAGGCTGTGGGTTGTTGGGGGATGCACAGCCCAGGTAGCACTGTGAGGGACCGAGGGACACGATGAGCCTGGGACAGATTTCCTCTCCACGAGGTAGGCTGGTCTCTGGTTTCATGCCTTATTAGAAGGGGGAGGCCTGTCCCAGCAGAGGCAGTTTGCCTCACACTGGGAGCACTGGCAGATGGTATGTGCTGTGGGTTTGGTAGAACACCCTCGCTGTGCCCCACGAGCCGCAGGGTGCCCCAAAAAGGGACTGTGCTCAGCCCATGCTGGGGGTGGATTGATGGACTGTTCTCTGCACACTGATGGAGAAACACGCAGGTTTTGGGCTTCCAACCACATCTCCCAGCCCGTTCCTGCCCCCTGAGGCCCTGGGTCCTCTAGGCTGCACCAGCTCCCGATCAGCCCTTGGCTGTGCCAAACATCACTGCTCACCTTTCTGAGGGCCTGGTTTCCGCATTCTACCACCTGCTGCTGTCCTGATCCTGGGACTGGCTTGCTCTTAGAGAACTGAAGGTGTCTAGGACAAAAGAAATAAAGATGAGAAAATTCCCCATTCTGGAGCACACAGTCATCTGCACCATGAACTCATCACACCCAGGGGGAAACACACGCCCTGCCACCCGGGGTTGCACAGAGCATTCACAGTTCATTTCACCCCCTCAAACTACAAGACTTTCTCCAATTTGTGGACAACCTCAAATTCATGGCAGCAGGAGCAGCATAAATCAGCACAAGGAGCACATGCCCACCTCTGTGCTCACCCCACAGTGGGTCTGGAGCAGGTGTGCGGAAGGAGGGGATGCTCCCACTCACAAACAAAGGGAGGCAGAGCTGAAATTTATGAAAGAAAACACATGGAAACATAACATTAACTCTGGCAAAGCAGCACAGCAATCCCCAGCTCCCCACTTGCAATTCAGATTGCTCAGAGATGTTCTGGGGAATAAAGATGAGAAATTGGACAGTGACCCAGGAAATACTTTTGCTGTTAGCACTGCTCCGAGCGTCCAAGTTGTGCTGCAAATTCTTTCTTCCTGGTTGGAGAAAAACTGGCTGGACTGTCCCCAGCAAGTAGAAACGTTTGCATTCTTGTTCTAAGCAAATATCCCTGAAAATCAGGGCTCTTGGGAGGTGTGTGCTGGGCACATGGAGGGAGCCCAGTGGCCGGCACAGCCGCTCTCCCAGGGCAGTGCCCGCTGCACACGCCGAGCCTCGCCAGGGCCTGCCAGGAAACACCCCAATGAATGGCTGAGCCACAAACAAGCCCTCGGGAAAGCAGGAAAAGCATGTTTTGACACTCCACTAACTAATGAAAGATTAATTGTGCCAATATAACTCCATTTTGTTCGCAGTGGGGCAGTTGGGAGGAGGATGGAAGAGGAAGCTGTCTCAGGACACAGTGCCGAGTCGCTGCTTAAAGGGTTATTTACAGCTCCAACTTGGCAAGAACTTGGGATTTTGAAAACCAGGCTTTTTCCAAACCTAAGAGAAATAAAGACTTTAATTTTCTATAACAGCACTATAAACTACAGCCTTTAGATGCAACACTGAGCAATACTCTGAAAAGAAAAATACAGAAGGAATTAAATACTAAAGGATAAATATTCCTGGTTGTTTTTTTAATCCAAATTAAAAGGTGCACAGTAGTCACTTATTGCCTCCCCTCTAAATAGTGTGTGTGTCTGTACACACTTGTGAAAGGAGTAAAGTTTCTTTCCCTTTCAATAGTGGAAGGTAACTTGCATGTGAAAGGTTATTTACAATTTTTAAAGCTTCTTTTCATAATTTTCTTCATTCAGTTTTATTAAAGCCTAGCAGTCTGGCAGGAAAAGCCCCCCAGACAAAAAACCCAGGCTGAAAGGTGTTATACAAAGGCACCAGACAAGCATCTGCAATCTCTGGCTCTGCCCCTCTGCTGTCTGGGGGACTTTGTGAAGTACCTACACACACAGGACTGTGGAAGCTGGTGGCTGGAGAGGAGGGTGCACTCCTACACCCTCCACCCTCCCACAGTGGGAATAACCCTCATGAGGCTCAGGAAGACCTTCTCGCTCTCTACAGCTCCCTGACAGGAGAGTGGAGCCAGGTGGGGTCAATCTCCTGGGTAGTAAGTGACAGGAAAGGGGAAACGGCCTCCAGTTGTGCCAGGGGAGGTTCAGGTTGGACGTCAGGAAGAATTTCTTCACAGGAAAGGCTGTCAGGTATTGGAATGGGCTGCCCAGGGAGGTGGTGGAGCAAAGTCACGGTTAGGAAGGATCCAAAAGGATCCAGTCCAACTTCTGGCTCTGCACAGACACCTCAACAAACACATCTTGTCCCTCAGAGCATTGTCCAAACCCTCCTGGAACTCCAGCAGCCTTGGGGCTGTGCCCACTGCCCTGGGTAGCCTGTTCAGTGCCCAACCAGCCTGTGGGGGAAGAACCTTTCCCTGAGATCCACCCTGAGCCTGCCCTGACACAGCTCCAGCCACTCCCCTGGGTCCTGTCACTGCTCACAGAGAGCAGAGATCGGAGCTGCCCCTCTGCTGCCTCTGTGTTTTACTAACACGGGGCTTGGGAATTGGTAATTCCCACTGATGGTAATTTATAGTTGCCCAGAGGAGCTGTAAAATCTCCACCCTTGGAGATATTCCAAACATCACCAGCTGCCTCCCCAAGCAGCCTGATCTAACCTTGTAACTGAGTCTGGCTTCAAAGTCAGGCCAGCTCTGCGTGTGCCGCTGGACCCGACAACCTCCAATAGCTCCTTCCAACCTGAAACACCCAAGGATTTTATCTCACTGACAACAGATTGGAAAGCAAGAGGAATCACTCCAAAGGTTTCCACGAGGCTGAAATGCCCCCGTGAGGACAGACTTCAGTGCAGAGGGAAGGAAGTGAAGGGCAGAACAGGCTGTCACGGGCACTGCAGGACAGGAGCACCGCGGCACCGACGGGCGCGGCCTTTGCTCCACTCAGGGACTGCAGACCAAAAAAATGTGAAAGTAACAACTAGCAGAAGATACAGCTTGGTATCCAAGGGGGGAAAGTGATGCATCCACAGAGACAGATCTGGAATGACCTCAGACACAAACATGCCACTGCTGGGGAGCTGTTGGCTCGGTCCATGGCACAAAGGACACAGTCTTATTGCTGCATCAAATACAGCCTTTGAGATTCCCACAGCCCAGCACGTGCTGCAATGCTCCACCTCCAGAACCTGACAATTATACAGAACTGCACACCAGAGTTAAAACTCCCCTTGTTTTCAAAAGCTGTGTTTCTCCCGCTTGTGGAGATCAAGATAACCTCCCAAGCATGGACCACAGTGTTAGAGTGTTGGTTTCCAGAATTTATAGCCTGAAAGGACAGATCAATGTGCAAATTCATTTCAGCAGGATGCCACCTTAAAAATGTAAAAAGGCCAACTGATTTGCTGCCTTTAGTAGCAGATAAAGTGCCTTTCCCACAGTTTCAAACAACTTTCACTCACCGAGATATCAAAAGTGCCAAGGGCTCCACTGAACTGTCATGGGCTCTAGTTCCCCATCGCTCCTCCAAGACAGCAGAGTCAGTACAAACACTGCGGCATAGCAGAACCTGAAAGCAGAGAGACAAAATGAAAAAGTTTGCATTTAATTGCAGAAAGGCTACGTTACCAGCTGCATTATTCATGTTCATATTTAATTCATTTAAAACATCCAAATTTAAATTTAAAGACAGCTGTAACAAACATTCCCACTTGCCACGGCAAAGCAGCGCAGAACTTGACACAATTTAAGTTCAGCTTGCAGTGAGTACACGGGACTGCGGCTGTTAAACACCTTTGATATGAGTAAGATCACATCAACTGAGCTGATAGAAACTAGTTCAGCTTTTGTAAAATGAAACTATCACACAAAGGATTGAAAAGACTAGACCTGATTAGTAATGAAAAGGAGAGAGACCACATGAGAGGCACATAAAATAATGAGTAGCATGAAGGGAGTGAACTGGGAACTCCAAATTATCCCTTCCCAGTGCAGCAGAGCAAACCTACAAAACTAAAAACTCCCAAGTATATACCATGGAGAAGGAAATGTTTACTGGAAAGTAATAAATGTACAACTTTCTCATGGAGGAAGTTAAGAGAAGCAAACCTTTAAATAACCTTAAAAATGACAAAGACACCGAAAAGCAAATGAGCACTTATAATGGTATCAAAATATAAAGATGCACAGGCCAAAGGCACCCAGACCCCAGGAAAGAGCTGAGTGATGGTGGGGTGCCCAGCTGGACCCTCCCCACCACATCCCTGCCCCAGCTGGACCCTCCCCACCACATCCCTGCCCCAGCTGGACCCTCTCCACCACATCCCTGCCCCACCACATCCCTGCCCCAGCTGGACCCTCCCCACCACATCCCTGCCCCAGCTGGACCCTCCCCACCACATCCCTGCCCCAGCTGGACCCTCTCCACCACATCCCTGCCCCACCACATCCCTGCCCCAGCTGGACCCTCCCCACCACATCCCTGCCCCAGCTGGACCCTCTCCACCACATCCCTGCCCCACCACATCCCTGCCCCAGCTGGACCCTCCCCACCACATCCCTGCCCCAGCTGCTGGGCTTGGCAGGGAGAAGCCAAGCCCTTGCCTGGCTGTGGGTGCTGGCTCACGGCCAGAGGCAGGACAGCAGCTCGAGACATGGTTTGTTCACGCCCTGGTGACCCCTGTGCTGGGTTACAGTGAGATCCACACCTCCAAGGCATGGGCTTTTTCCTTGAGCAGCACAGAGGCAGCCAGGGCTGGAAGAGTATCCTAGGGCATGCCCAGCTCTGAGTGTGGCTCCCTCCGGCAGCCACAGAACACAGCCCACAGCACAAACACCGCTGAAATGCATCTTAATCCAATTAAATTCTCACCCCCACTGCTCTCACCGACAGGCTCTTCCAAAAGCTCATCCCTAAGGGGAGACGGATTCAATTTACCTGTGCCAGATTGGAAGGGACCTGCAGGGTTAGAGGGGAGCCTGCTCTGCAACATTCTTCCCTCAAATGTGGCAACTGAAATGGCAGTTAAAAAAAAAATGAGAAAATGGGGGTGGAAGACGCTGTCCCGTCTCTGCAGACCTCATGAGATGCATGTAATCCCTTTATCTCCAAAGCCTCCGCTCCTTCGGAGCGCATAATCATGAAAAGAGTTAAAGCTGAGGCTCTTAATGTCTCTTCTAGGCACTTCTTTATTCCACTCAAGGCACCAGTCACATCTGAATTATTTCCTGGGGTTGTTTGGACTTCCTATTATACAGGGATGATTATGGTGAACCTTGGGATGGAATCCAAGTTGGATCTCAGCACTCCCGTGTTTGATTGAAAGGGGAGCTGAAGGTTTGTTGACAGCGTGCCAAGCTTCAAACCTCGCTGGACAATGCTGCTGCCAGCAGGCCAGAGGCTTCCACAGAGCAGAGGGAGAAAACTACCAACGGTGAAGCTGAAAAATGGTTTTATGAGGTCGGATACATACCCCACAGATTAGGACAGGGGGCAAAAAAGGGGACTCTGCACATTGCCAGAGAACTGTGAGAATGACGCTTCTTGGAAATCCCATGGGACAGCCAGGAGTGAATCCTGATGGTTTCTCAGGATGCAAAGAGCCTGCAGTCATTGATTTTTTTCCCCACAAAAGCACAGGTCGGGAGCACCATGACCACTGCAGCCAGTAAAAATGCCTTCCATGTAACCTCTGCTTCAGCTGAGGTTTCCTTCCCAGCCGTCTTTCCATCAAGCACTATTAGTGTTTCCAGCAATAAAGAGCTGTCCTTTACGATTCCCTCAGGAAATGCAAGGGCAGCACTACAGGCTCCTGCCCATCGTGGGTGATGGTGGTGCTGCCATTGCAACCTCCCAGTTGGAGGCTCAGGCTGTGCCAGGTCCTATTTCAGCTCCATTCTGGAAGCCCATCTGTGCACCATGGGTTACGGTGGGAGCATCCAGTGGCATCCCAGCCTCATCAGAAAACCAGCACAGACACATCATGAGCAGATCATCCAGTCACAGAACATCCTGAGTTGGAAAGGACCCACAAAGATCACACAGTTCAACTCCTGCCCTGCACAGATCCCCAACAATCCCACCCTGTCCCTCAGAGCGTTGTCCAAAGCCTCCTGCAGCTCTGGCAGCCTTGGGGCTGTGCCCACTGCCCTGGGGAGCCTGTTCAGTGCCCAACCAGCCTGTGGGGGAAGAACCTTTTCCAACCTCAGCCTGCTCATTTAACATCATCTTTTGCCATTTTTAATCTCTGTGGTGGAGAAAGAAAGGCACTTTGAGCCCACCTGAGAAATGAGAGGACTGTCAGTGCATGATCTGACACTTCTGACCACTTTTGCTTTTCACAGCAGATTTGACTCCTCAGATTTCTGCCTGACCTCTGGACACCAGAACTTTTGCTGGTCTAAACTTGCTGTTTTTTCCTATTTTTTTTTTCAGGGAAAACCCCTGTTTTCCTCTCAAACTGTGCTCTGATGAGCTGACTGATCCCTTTCCTGGGCAGAAGCCAAAGACCAGCAGGCAGCTCCCAGGACTGAGCACCAGCCTGCTCAGAGCCAGACACACAGGCAAGGAGTCCTAAACCTAAATGTCAAACAAATGCTTGTGTGGGACCTGAGGGAAACTCTCAGCAGTGGAGCAGCTGCAAAATCTGAGGAGGGGAGTCAGAAGTTTTCTTGACCAACAAGTTAATTCCCTGCCATCTCCCTGTTATCATCCTCCTGGACAAGAGTGGAGTTTTAGTTCTCCTTGTCTTCGCAAAGCCACTTTTTTGGCAGCTCCAAACACAGGCTGATGAAGCTACAGCACCTCATCAGGGGGAGGTGAACTGCACAATGAATGTTGGTATTTCCATCTGCAGCACTGATCCCCTTGTGTGATCTGAAATACCTGATGGCTGCAAACCATTACTCCTCTTTCTACCAGAGGGATTTTGTGTCATTTCCAACATCTCTCTTTCCCTGGAACTAATTTTATCTTTCTACCACGTAAGAAGTGGACTGATAAACTCCAGACTTCGCGACAAGCTCCTCACAAACACATTCTTGTGTTAACACACTGAGGTGTCTCAAAGATGTGATCACAAGTAACACACTTCCTCAGCCCCTGAGCCGAGTCTCAGGGGAGCACATATTTTAAAAGACAAAAACACGTGAAGAACTTGGATAGATCATGTCTGTACAATGAAAATATCAACTCTATTACTTCCTTTTAAACACCTTCAGGTCGGAAGGGAGAGGAGATGGGTCAACCTCCTAGAAAGTGGCAGCTGGACATCAGACAATGCTGAGTTGAGCTCAAGGGATCATCTTCAGCCTGAGTGTGAAAACCAGGGACCAGTGAGAGGAATCATCACCATGAGGGAACCTACAGCAGTTACCACTGCTCATGACTGCAAAGGAAATTAAATAAAACCTTGCAGGATTCCAGTAAAGGTCTCCTTCCCTTTCAAAAAAAAAAAAAAAAAACCAAAAAAAACCCAACAAAAAACCCCAAACAACAACAACAACAAAAAAAACCCAACAAAAACAAACAAACAAACAAACAACAACAACAACAACAAAACAAACCAAAAAAACCAACAACCAGCATGGGCCTTGGCTCAAACCAGAAACATCCTGATTTGTATCACTGTGAGCAGACCTGGCTCTCCATGAAGACTCAAGAGGCTGCAATAAAGACAAGAAGTTTGGCCCTCTGCAGGAACAGGATACCCAGGCTGAGAAACTGAGAGAGGAAAGGGCTTAAAACAAAAGCCAGGTGAGGTAATCTGGCTCGAGTCTGCTAAAGGCAGCCCCTTAACAGGACGAATCTTCTCATTGCAGCTGTGTTTCCTGAGGAGCTGGGAGTTATGGCCATCCTGCTCCACAGCTGCCAGTTCTGTAGTGAGGGGAGTGGGCACTCCAGCCTTCAAATCCCCCTTGGAAAGATCAGGCTTGACTACTGTAAGAAATCCACACACTGGGGAAAAATCAGAACTGCTTTTGTTCTAAGACTGGTGTTGGTTTGTTTCTTAGAGCCCAAACCCATTTCCCTCCCTCAAACAGAAAGAAAACAGTGCAAAACCTAAAGCCTTCCCATTCAGGAATCTTAGAATGGTTTGGCTCAGAAGAGACCTCAAAAGATCCTCTTGCTCCAATCCCCCTGCCACGGGCAGGGATATACAGCACTCAGAGGATCCTGTGCTGCTCCTGCCCAGCCAGTGCCACGTTCAAGGCTTGGAGCCAAGGCCTGGGCTGCCTCTTATTGCCAGGGACAGGGAATGGCCCACCACAACCACAGACTTAAGCTAATCATATTAAATCCCCTGAGACTACAGCTGGGGTTGAGGGAGCTTCCCTGGGCTCCACAATTATTTCAGTGACCCCGTCATGGCTGGTCCTGCTGCTGAAGGCGCTCTGAGGTTCTGTGCTGCTGTTGTTTCCCCTGAGGTGAGCAACGCCTGTATCCCATGTCCCCCCCATGAACGAGGCTACCAGCACCATGGCTGGCCACAACTGTTCTGGAGAAGCTTAGGGAAAAGCAGCAGGTCTCTGTTTCTGGGTGTTAAGCAGAGACATTTCTGACCTGTCCCACCACTGTGCCTCAGTGGAGCTCTCCCAGATGCACTGCAACAACACCTAACACAGAGGACTGGCTTTTTGGGCAGCTGAGGCTCCAGTGACATGGAGAACAGGACTTCAGTGCCATATGGCAAGAACATGCCAAAGCAAGGAAGTCAATCTGTGTGCCTTAGGATGCTGTTTCTGCCACTGAACCATCTATGTTTCAGCTATTTGGTGTCAGCACAGCTCACACAGCTAAAAGTTAGTCTCCTGCTTTTAGAGCAATGGCCTGGGGTACAGAGTGGCATGGCAGTGCACCCAGCACCCAACCCACTGAGGACACCTGGAAGCAGAGGAGATTTATCATGCATGGGCCACTCTGGAGCCTGATTCCAGCATATTCTGACCATATCCTGATGACCAGGGGCCAGGCCACAGGCCAGTTTTGCACATACCCGGGCTTCCTTTCGTGGCAATCCCAGGAACATGGAGAGGTGTGGAATATGGTGCACCCCACACACCTCTGGGCTGGGTCATGCCTCCCCCACTGCCCAGGGAAGGGCTGGAGGGTGCCCACCGAGGGCAGGGTGTGATGCAGAGCACCCCGAGGGGAGGCCAAACTGCTGCAGGCAGCAAAGGAAGTTTCACAGCAATGTGGCAGGGTCAGTGTGCACCGAGCCACATGCCAAAGCCAAGAGCTATTACTGAAAGCAGATGGCTTATAGGGGACCTTGAAATGGGATTCTGCCCATGGCACTTACAAAGTCACTCCACACAAAAGCACACAATAGGATGCTTCAAAGTCTTTAAATAAGAATTTAAACAGGAGTACATTAAAAATCAGTGCATGGTTTCCATACCATCACCAGACAGGCCAGTACAGCCCCCCTCCCACAGACAACCATGGCTGCTTTCCCAGACAGCAGTTACACATGTGATGGATGTGCCCCAGAATGGGCTCCAGTGCAGAAACACTGCACAGGTCAACATCCAGTCTATTTATCTATATAAAAAAGGTTTAATTAACCTTATACTTATTCTCTACTGGACTGTATCTTATTAAAAAATAAGCTCTTTACAGGATGAAAGATATGGGAGGGGAGGATCAGGTGAATAAATATATATATGGTTTATAATACTAACTAATGAAACAAATACATCTAATGCTAGGACAGTGTAGTCCCTAGTAAGGGGAAACAGGAAGCAATCCAGAAAGAAAGGGCTCTGACTTCCAGTTGTGTCTCTATTGGAAATGTCAGGACAGAGTGAACATCAAGCAGGGTGTGAGAACTCCTCAAAGAAGATTTTGCATTAACTATTTCTAGTAATGTCAGTTTGATAAGGTTTCAGCAGAACATCCTCAGGAGACCATAAGCAAGGAAAGGCAGCTTGAGGGGGAATAAAAAACCAAAGGGATGGTAATTAGGGGACAAAACAGAAATGTAAATTAGGAAAACCTTGGAAAGAGACGGGAAGGAGATGACCCAGTCCCTTATAATACCCTGTACCTCACAAGCACAAGGGAGGAGGAGGATCCTCAGGGACAGACACACAGGGGCAAGGGTTTCCACTGAAACGGCAGGAAGGGAGATGAGAGCTCCAGGAGCAGAGGAGAGCAAAGCAGCCCTGAGGAAAAGGTGAGGGACAAAATCACCACTCTCTAATGAGCTAAATACTGAGATGTGGGGGGATGACGATCATTACATACACCTACAATTACATTTTCCTTCTGCTTTCCTTCTATAACTGATCCTGACAATTAAATGGAATGCTTAGCAACATCCCTTGGGAAAATATGCTGGATGAAAACTTTCATCCTGAAGCTTCTGATGGCATCAAAGCAATCACTGAGTGTGTTACTGGAGTGTGCAAGGTGCTCTCTTCCCTTGTCTAGCACAAAGGAATGACCTTCCCTGGAGTTAAGTATTTCTTAACTTCCTGGGGTCCAGCACCAACACAAGCACGTCCCTGCTGACAAGGGGTGGGGGGCCCATGACTTCAGTCACACTCAGGGCTGAATTCTTCACAGATCTTTATACAAACCCCTGTCCATGACTGAACATCCACACAGCAAACCTTCCCAAACCTTCCAAATACAACTCTCTGCCCTTCTGAACCTGCTCTCTCAGAGAAGGCAAGGTAAAATGATCCCTTTAGTATATACATATATACATAAATCTATCTTTAGTGACAAAACCCAGGGTCTCCCTGCTAAGCAGCAGAGCCAGACTCACCGTCAAACTCTCCCCTCCAGCACTCCCAGCAACTGATTCTCCTTGTGCAAACGGAGGACAGATGAGAAACAGTTCCTACTGATCTGCCCCATCTGCTAAAGAAATGAAAAAGATAAAATATCCAAACCCTCAGGGTATGGAGCAGAGCCACAAAACCTTTATTTACCTCTGCTAGGACTGAAGAGGAGTCAGTCTCTGCTACTTGGAGCAGAGACAGAGGTAATCCAGCCCTGACAGGGGGAAAGAGGGACGTCTGGGAGGGTGAAGGGAGAGGCTGTGCCGTTCCTCCTGGTGCCTGGCCCACTCCAGCCCAGCAGCAGCCTGCCAAGGCAAGAGGCTGTCCATGAGAACAGCTCCCAGAAACTCACTGTACCCTGAGGGAACGGCGTGTCAGGGCAGGAAACAAGCACCTTGGTTTTATTTTCTCACTCATGTAGAGATATTAATTTGTCTATTTCTTAGGAAAAGGAAAGGAAATTGCAGCAGTGCAACATGTCAAGAGAAACCAGACTCACTGAGGATGGGTATTAATTACTGCTTGCTATTTTTATCCTGTGTATAACTCTGGTCTCGTCTATGACTTAAGGAGCTAAAATCCCAGGAGCCAAAACTCTGTATCTACTGAAATAGGTGAAAGATCCTTTACAGGGTGCAAAGTCTGGATACAGAGAAATTCTAACAAGTGCCCATCAAAACGTCAGTCAATTTTAATAAGAAAAGAAAGAACAATAGAGCAGCACACAGAAATATTATCTCAGGAGAATTACTCCCAGAGAGGAAAAATCACTAGCCAGTTCCTGCAGGAAACCCTGAACAGATGGCTGTTAATTATGGAAAGAAAAAGTTGTTAGGCTGCTTTACATTCCTGAAGGGCCAAGAGTTTGGACAACTAAAATATATACTGTGAGGCCCTTCACTGTTTTCAGTACAACAGAGGAGATGCCAATAAAAAAAAAAGCAAACTATGACCACAAGCAACCAAAAGTCCATCCTGCAGCTCTGCAAGTATGTTCAGTGTCTGCCAACGAGCTAATGAAAACAAGGCCCTCTTACAGACTGTATCTGCTCAACATTCAAGTACCTGCTGGACATTTTGTACAGCTTATAAAGCCATAAAATATCACAGGGCATTTACAGATTTTCCAGCTGACAACGATATGAAATAACTGAGCAGTCATGGAACACCCCGAGTCCTCTGGCCAGGCAGAGGATAACACTGAACAGACACAGCCACACACACAACTGGAGACTCAGTCAGCACTGCACAGGACGAGACCAAAGCTCATGGTGATGGAAAAGGAGCCAAGATTCCAAAGCCATCCCTTAGCCTCACTGTAATGCTGGAACACCAGCCCAGATCTACAGTGCAGGGCTTGGACAATGCCCAAGTGGAAGCAGTTCCTCCTGCCCTCTCCAGGCACAGCACTCCACTGCCAAGTGAGCCACCACCTCCTGCCCTGCTGGGGACACGTGGCATTATCCAGTCACCCACAGCCCTCCAGTGTGGGGCTGTGGGAATGACAAGGTGGGCTTCACCTCTGGAGGCGTAGGGGCAGCCAGGAGATCAGCCAGCTGCCATGGGTTATTCCCCCTGAGGGAGGAGTCAAGGGCTCCAGGTAAGCAGCAAGGTGGTGGCCTTGCTGCATAGAGCTGATACCTGCTGCCAATCAGTGATCAATATCCTCTGGATGATGTCAATTGTACATAACATCATGCACAGCAGGTACACTGCTACGGAAAAAAAATCAACGTTTTGTTGCACACAAGGACTGCTAAGCATCAAAACTTGAAAGATTTAAACTTCCATCACTTAAGGAACAACATGGGAACCATGTATTATACAGTTACTGACCTAGGAACCATGTCCAACACAGATGTAAACTAACAACAATCACAACATTTCATGGCTGATGGCCCTTCACTACATCAGCAGGTCTCAGTTCTCCACCTGAACCTCTGAGACTTCACCTGGAAATATTTTTCACTGATGCCGTAATACCTCAAGAGTTATTTTCTTTAAGAGTGTGACTAATAACTTAGGACACCACCTGATGAGGAGGATGTCCCTATGGCCTTTCTGAAGGCAGGCACAAGCTCCCCAGACACCAGAAAATTTGATCTGGAAACATGCAGTCACAATCAGCGCTGCATCACAGCTCCTGGGTCAGGGCTGCCTCACACTGGGCTGCAGCCAGCAAAAAGCAGCGAGTTTGACACTGCCAGGTACCCCTCAGCAGTGCCACAGGTCTGGAGAGCTGCAGTGTGCACACAGAATCACTGAACAGCCTGCCTTGTAGGGGACCTTAAAGCCCACCTCATTCCACCCCCTGCCATGGGCAGGGACACCCTCCACTAGCCCAGGTTGCTCCAACCTGGCCTTGGACACTTCCAGGGATGGGGCAGCCACAGCTTCTCTGGGCAACAACATTTTAAACTAATGTTTTTTAATGACTTTTAATGACTAATGACTTTTAATGCCATCTTCATAAAATGTACCACTATGTAAAAACTCTTTAAATGTTCAAGACATGCATTTTGCTACAGAAGTATAAGACAACCGGGGAATTTGTGATATACAATTTTAATAAAACCCAGGTCACCTCACACACCGCGTTTTCAGTGACATCAGCCCAGATCAAGGACTGTTAAGTCATGGCCAACACAACTCAGGGATGTGGGACTGGGGCTGCCCAGCTGCCACACACGTGTCATTAAATCCACAGCAGTGCCCAAGAGCCAGCAGATGCTCTCTGAGCACAGAAGGGAAAGGCAGAAAGGAAGATCAAACCCTACACAATGACTGCTTTTACATTTACAGAATTTTTCTTCTCTTTGTTAGCCTGACAAAGAGAAGGTGAAATGTCAAAACGATGGGGTTAAAGTGCAGCAATACTGGCCTGAAATCAAGCAAAGCTGCTTAAATCTCAGAATAGTCAGGCACTGGAGTGCAGTGCTGAGGGAAAGTCAGAATTATCAGCACTGAAAATATTTAGGAAGAGCTTAGGCAAACCTCTAGGAAACACGACATGTAGGTGATCCTTCAAGGTCACTTCTAGAAACACTGAAACCACAAGCCTTTCTCCAGAAGCACCTCTCTGCTCACACAGCCACTGCACTATTCTGATGGACTGCAGCATCTTTTTTAGGATTTGCTGGAACAAGACAAAGAAAAATAAAAGCAACCACAGGCAGCGTGCAGGGAGCAGCAGTCTCGGGCTGCGGGAACAGTCACTGGGCTTATTTTTAGAAAGTGGAATTGGTACAACTTCCTCTCCGGTCCTGACTCCATCAGCTCTTCTGCCTGCTCTCTGTGCCTCCGCTTAACTAACGTGGAGAGAGAGAACTTCCTTCTACCTTCTGGGTGCCACCTGGGCAGCAAAGACAAAGGCAGGGACACCGCAAGGGAGGCTCCTGTAGCCGGGGGGAGCGGGGGACAGGGCTCGATGTGAGGGGAGGAGGCAGAGGCTGCTCCAAACGGGAAGGGAGAGAGGCCCAGGAGCAGGGATGAGGTGCTGCCATGGCACAGGGAGGTGTTCCAGCACTGCCTTGTCCAGGTGGGTGACATGGGGGTGACTGCAAGCAGCAGCCAAAGGGACCGTGGCTCACTCGGTGGAGAAACACCGGGCTTTGTCCTGTGCAGCCTCTGCCAACACTGAACTAACACAAGCATCCTCCAGGTCCCCTCTGGCACAAATCCCACTTTTCCCAGCGGGACACTTCGCTGGAGTCACGCATCAACAGCACTCTGGGGAGAGCAGAAGGTGCAACTATTCCCCCCAACCCCAAGCAAACTGCAGCATGGGTCACTCCAGCAAGGGGTGAACCAAACTTGTTCCCTTGTCACAATACCCTGAAGAAAAGACCTGGCACAGTGTTCAGTGAAACCCTGGAAGGGCCAGGAGAGAAGAAGAACAGCATGAAACTCAATGGGCAAAGACTGAGCTTCACAAATTTCCACTGGCATCTACTCCTACAGCTTCTGCTGCTGAAAACAAACCCGAGCCACGGGGAGGTTTCTGGACTGTTCACACTGTCAGTCTGGAAAACAAGCTCACCAAAGCTGGGTAACTGAGAGCTCATCAGCTGGCAGGAGGCACCTCCAGGAGTTCTGTGCTGACTGTGCTAACATCATTCAATTTACAGCACATACAAAAAACTTCTGACCAAGAAATGGAGAGGGGAGGAGGTATTTCAGAGGCACAAGCCTGTCCCAGGGAAAAACAGTCCTGGCCTGAACTCCTATATCAGCTGCCTCGTGTTGGTAATGGCCACATCGACTCTTTCCTTATCTCCAGTGATCAGCTCCCAAGCAGACACTGGAGCTGCAGGGGTGACTTCCCAGCCCTGAGGAAGCCAAGTGCTGTCGGCTCCTGTGCCGCAGCTCAGACATCACCCGTCCATCTGGCCTGCTGGACAAGGCTGCCACGCAAACAGCCGAGGCAGCAAAACCGACGTTCATCTTTTCCTTCAGTTCTCAGCCAAATTCTTCATTTTTTGCTCAGGATGAGTCTGCATTAAAGTGTCAGACTCTGCCCAGTGAGAGCAGAGGCACAGACACAAACTCTGCTTAAAACCCTGCTACAGAGGCAGAGATTTTTGGTAGGTGTCTGAGTGAACCCTGCAGACTGCAAACCGTGTATCACAGCATCTAAATCTGCCAGAGGTGCTGCATCAGAAACCTCAGTAAAAGAGCTAAGTACTATTCTGGGGGTTTTTAAAGGAAATTTAATGTAGATAGAGATCTCTAGGAATTAAAGTTTTCAGCACCAGCTGCACTAAATTCTGCTCACAACTGAAACCACCTCTGCAATGTCCTGCTAAGGGACATGGACACACAGGACAGAGCACAGCTTCACAAAAAGGACGAGGTGCTGATCTCCAGTGCTCAGGTGCTCCCACCAGACCAGGTCACTAGACTTGTCTGCTCCCAGCCCAGTGAGACCTGGTGATACAGAAGGAAGTTTTCTTGTGCTTCCTGCTACTCTCAGACTTGCACTATCAGCTTAAACACTGAGCGAGTGTTTTACAACAGCCTCCACCGTTAGGTATTGAAGCGGAGTAAGAAAGGAGTTCTTCACAAAGAAACAAAAAAACCCATTCCTTTAGAACTAGTCCCTGTTATCCCGCAAATAAAGTGGGATGAAAAATTCATGTTGCAGCTTAGAGTGCAGGTGCTACACCAGGACGTAGAGCTGGGTGAGGGAGGGGTCAGAATTACAGTTCTGCTACACCGAGAGTTTAATTGTGGGGATGATTTCTACCTTGGCATGTCTCTGAATTACATATGTGCAGGAGATTAACTACCCTGCAAGACAAACTGGCAGCCAGAGCTGCTGCTCTGCCTCATTTCTCAGGGACCCCTCCTCGTTAGGAAACTTTTCAAACATAAACGGAGGCATAAACTGCTCCAAATCTGTTTGTGTCACCACAAACTGAATTTCAGTTGCAGGCAAGAAAAGGAAAAAAGACTGGGGATAGACACAAACATTACAATTCATGAGCCCAAATTAACTCAGCCCAGCTCGGAGCCCCAGTCACCAGCACACTGCTCCAGGAGCAGACAGGAGCTCAGGAGGATGCAAAGCCCTCTGTCTTGAGCACACAGTTCAATCTGCAAATCTGCAAACAGGTCTGATTGTTGGCACACATCACCTGCATAGGATGTGGAACTGCCAGCAGGAAGAGCCTTAAAAAAAAAGCCATTACTTAGGAAGGGTTTAGGCGTGTGTACCTGACGGTACTCAGTGCTGGGAAAAATGAGAACATCTCTGGAGGTCCTCTGTGTCTGAGGCCAAGAAAGAAAGTTTCAGAGAGTCCTTTAAATTGGACATAGGGCAGGGACACAGCTCCCAGAGCACTCACGTCCTAGACTGAAGCACAGCTACTTGATGAATAACATCATCATTTCATACCCCAGCAGCATCTTTCACTTGAAGACACCAAACTGTCCTGCAAAATTCATTAAGTTTCCATAGTCATGCATCATGAGTTAAACTTTATTAACATTTTAGGCACAGGAAAAGCAGGGGCTCAGGCTCAGCACTTGCACGGGGTGCCACTGGGCCTCCTGTTCTAAACTCTGCATTTCCTTTTCTTTTATTTAGCTAATCACCTGATTTATTTAATACGAAATATTTGACTGAAAAGCAGACTATCAGGATGCAGAACTATCACTTGCTGAGATGCAAATACCGAACCAGGAAGACCAAGGTGCAGCATATTTCTCTCCAACAAAACAGACTCAAACTAAATTTAATTAAATAAATAAATCCTTTAAATAGCATAGAAATACATGCATTTCCCTCGTGCCCTTTTGTAAGGGACTCCCCGATTTCCATCTGCATTTTCATACCATCTACTGGGGAGATTCTGAACTACCCCCTGGCACATGGAAGCCCTGCAGGGCTTCAACCCACGGCAGCTTGACCCAAGCTGAGCCCCCCATGAGCCCAGTTTTCTTCCCCACATTAACACCAAGCACAAGACAGTGCCTGGGATGAAGCACCATCTCATACTCCAAATACTCCTAGCAAGTGCATGGGGACAGCACAGCCTGGCCAGCAGAGGTGTGAGGGTAAGGAGAGGCAGGCAAGAGGAGGAGGAGGCCCAGCCCAGCCCACGATGTTGCTCAGGCATTGAACCGAGGTGGGAGAACATCTTCCCCCAATATGACTGGCTGCGAAGAGCAGCGACCACATGGCTGTTCCCAGCCACTCAGTGCACGCTGTTTACTATAAACAACAACAGTAAACAGAAACTCAGCCAAAAAACCAAAGCCGGGGACCCCGGACCTGGGTCTCCACATCCCGACTTTCCCCGTGGAAATAAATTAGTTTCACATTCAGCCGCTGAACCCAAACCATCCGAGGCCCGAGGGAGCCAAGCAGCTTCAGTGCATCCCAAACTCGGGCCGCCTGTTTGGATACGCCAGCTCTGCCTTCAGTCATCCAAACTGCTGCCACAGTTTTCACACGGGAGCTTCAAAGAGCCTGCGGATTAAACCTGCGCGGCAGGAGCCAGCCGACACCGGGGTTATTTTTAAACATCTCAACTGTGCACGAAACGCTCGAATGTTGTCTCACTCCCAGCTCTACCCCAGCACCCGACTCGGGGGGGGCTGTGAAGGAGGCGCAGATTTTCCCCAGGGATGGGGGTTATGGGGTTTCTCCGGTGGGTCCCGGGGGTCACCCCGACACCTCCAGCTGCAGGACCCCGCGGGGGTCCCGCTCGGAGCACCGGGCTCCATCCCCACACCCCCGGGGGCTACAGGACGGTGTCACTGAGCCCCGCAGGGCTCGACGGGGAGGAAGGGCACAACCCCCCCGGGCACAGCCCACAGGCGGGGGCCACCCCCTGCAAACCTCCAGCAGCTCGTCCCGCTTCCCCTTCGCTGCCGGGAGCGGCCGGCCCACACCGAACGGCGCCGGGGCCGGGGCAGGCTCCGGCCGGGCCAGGCACCGCTCCGAGGCCTCGGGGCGAGGCGGCACCGCGGCTGCCCCAGGCCCTGCCCGGGGACACCCGGCAGAGTAACAAAGCCCTGAAAGCGGCTTCCCCGGGAGCCACAGCCCGGCCGGGCAGCGGCGGGGCCGGGGAGCCCGCGGGGCGCTGCCGCGGGCCGGGGGAGCCGGTGCCGGGCGGTCCCCGGCAGGTGCGGGCGGTGACAGCCGCCCCCGGCCCGGGCACCGCGCGGAGGCGGCCGGGCCGCCCTGACAGGCGGCAGGAGATCCGGGCCGGGCTGCGGGCCCGACCCCCGCCCGCCCCCGCCGCGCTTTCCCGGGCCGGGCCGAGCCGAGCCGAGCCGGGCCGGGCCAGGCCGGGCCGAGCCGCCCCCTCACCTGCGCGGCCGCCGAGCGCTGGCGCTGCTCAGTCCGTCAGTCCCCCAGCCCGTCAGTCCCTCAGTCCCTCGCCGCCGCCGCCATGTTCGCGCTGCGCAGGGAGGCGGGGAGGGAGCGGGGGGAGCGGGAGGAGGGACCGGACAGCCCGGCCCGGCCCCGCCGCCGGAGCGGAGCGGGGAGAGCGGGGCTGAGGGGCCGAGCGGCCGCGGCGCGGCTGGGGCTCGGCTCGGCCCTCACAAACTCCCCCCGACCGTCGCTGCCGACTCCGGACTGTCCTCCCTCAGGGACAGAGCCCCGTGCTCACTGCGCACTCCGGGCACGGGGCATTCCCTCAGTGTCTTCCCTGTGCGTGGGGAGGGACCCCCATGTGCCCACAAGGGCCCCTCTAGGATGGGGCAGACCCCCACCGTGATATTCAGCTTGGGAACAGCTCCCCCCCGCCAACTCAGGACCCCACTGTGAGCCCCAGCCTGGGGACAGACTCCCCTGTGCCACCCCAGGACCATTGGCACAGGACAGACCCCCGCCTCCGTGAGCCGCAGCCTCAGGATGGACCCCCTGTTCCCACCCAGGACACAGGGACACGGGGCAGACCCCCACCGTGATCTACACACCCAGAGTGGTGCCCCTGTGACTGCCCAGGATGCTCTGGGCATAGGGACGAGCCCCACTGTGACCCTCAGTGTGGGGATGGACCCCCTGTGCCCACCAGAGACCCCCTGGGTACCGCACAGCGATCCATCCATGTCTGGGGCCCCACTGGACACGGCCAGGCCTGAGGGGGCCCACACAGCACAGCCAGGTCCTGGGGACAGACAACCCCAGATACTCCCTTTTCTGGCCCACTGGGCAGGGCATCTCCCTGCAGCACCGTTCCAGCTAGAGACACCTCAGGTGTACACATGTATTTGGGGACTCAGTGTCCCTGAATTCCCCCCAGGCAAAGTAAGACCCCTGCGACTCCCAGCTAAGAGGGTACCTTGTGCCACTGTTGTACCTCATTACCTTCACACACCATCTCCAGCTTCCATCCAGACAGACCCCTGTGCAAGCTGACCCCGTGAACACCCACAGATCTCGGTGGTGTCTCCTGACCAGAGACCTTTCCTGTGTTGTAGAGCAACCAGAGCCTGCAAATGGTACCTGAAAACCATTCCCCGTCACCCCTTATCTTGGTAACTCCCGGCTAACAAGTGAAAGAACAAGAGGAAGTGGCCTCAAGTTGTTCCAGGGGAGGTTTAGATTGGATATTGAGAAAAATTTCTTCATGGAAAGGGTTGTCAATCTCTGGCACAGGATGTGCAGAGCAGTGTGGAGTCTGACATGTACATGTGGCACTTGGGGACATGGGTTAGTGGTGGCCTTGGCAGCGCTGGGTAAATGTTTGGACTCAATCTTAGAGGGCTTTTCCAACCAAAATGGTCGGGGGTTCCATGTGACACATGGCTACTGCAAGGGCTGTCATTGCCCTCACATCCTCTCTCTGCTCCTTGGATTGCCCAGAGAAAATAAATCCAACAAAATTCATGTGTTCTCGAGATTCAGTTCGCTGCTCATGTGGTCAGTGGATCTAAAGGACCTCTGGCAGTAGCAGTGACTTCTCATGACCTGGGTGTTTCACTGGGACATTGGAGGCATCATAGAATCACAAAATGGATTGGGTTGGAAGGGACCTCAAAGACCAGCCAGCTCCACCCGCTGCCGTGGACAGGGACACCTTCTACCAGCCCAGGTTGCTCCAAGCCCTGTCCATCCTGGCCTTGGACACTTCCAGGGATTCAGGGGCAGCCACAGCTTCTCTGGGCAACCTGTGCCAGGGCCTCCCCACCCTCACAGGGGAGAATTTTTTCCTAGTATATTTTCCTGCATATTTTCCTACATACCCTTGGAGTGACACATGCATATGACAAGTTTTCTCAGGGAGAAAGCATCTGAACAGTTTCCTAAGTACTTATAGTGATATGGCTAACACTGGAGTCTCTCCCTGAGTGATTTCTTGTGCTGGGAGATTACATGGAAACTTGAGTTGTTTAGAATGGAAGGAAAAGAGGGAAGGAAGGAAGGAAGGAATAAGAAGGAAACATTGCTAGTGTGGACAAGGCTTAGTGGAGTTTGGAAAGGTTTTTCCTGGAAAGCCCTGCTGTGTTTGGGGGCTTCCTGCAGTGAGTGGCTTTGCTACCTGTGATGGAGGGAAGGCAAAGCCAGGATTCAGCTGTTCCCTGCCTGCTGCCAAATCTGCAGAACCTCCCGGCCCTGGCCGGGAACCCGCACTGGGGCTGGGCAGGGAGCACAGGCTGAGCGAGGGCTCTGGGCTTCAGTGACATGGGGGACCTTCCCACCACTGCCCAGGCCATCAGGAAGGGCTGGAACCACCTCAGCCCATTCCTGTGCTCCTGTGCTTCCTGCTGTGCTTCCCTGCAGAGAATGCCATGGTTGTGTTGGGCTGAAGGCTGCGGGATTCCCAAGGGACTGGAACTGATGTCTGCACTCTGTCTGCTGAAGGCAAGAGACACCACACAGGTGCTCACACTGCCCTGGCTCAGCCTCTGCAAGGCTGAAGGTCCTGCCCAAGGCCAAAGAAGCTTCTGTCTGACCAGCAGCTGACTTCTGGGGTACAACAACTACTCCACAGGTCTTCGACCCCCTTCTCAGGGGAATAAAAAGGAATCAATACTCTCAGAGCAAAATAAACCTATATTTGCCTCTTTCTTCCCACAAAAAAAAAACCCAAAAAAACAAAACCAAGCTAAAACAAAAAAAAACCCTCACCAAACAAAACAAGCAAACAAACAAACAAACAAACAAAAAAGAGATATAGTTCATCAAACAGAGTAATAACTGATAATTAGGAAGAAAACTCTTTAAAACAGAGCTGTTCCAGAGCTGCTGTTTGGAGTCTTCTCATGTCTTCTGAATGATGGCACTGACCACTGCCATGGACCAGCACTGGCCTGAAAAATCTCGTTCCTAAAATATTCACATTGAGGAAGGGACAGTTGGAAATTCTGGTGAGGACTGTGCACTCCATTTTAAGATGTGGAGCACACAGTTATGGTAGGACATGGAGGTATGTTTGCTTCCTTCACGGTGCTGCCTCTCAACCTGAGCACCTCCTGTATAAATTCCCAAGTATTACCAATGCTCTTCATGAGTTTCATCAACTCTGGTATTTCCTCATTTCCACAATAATCAGGGTTTCATGAATGGAATAAATGCACAAGAACTCAGAGCTGCAAGATGGAGGCAGGAGCAAAATTTCTCCATTGATTCTAATTTGGAAAGAGCAGCAGCCGAGTTCAGAGGGATTTACATATGACATCCATATGAGCACCACAGGAATGCAGTTTGATTAATACTACAATGGAAACGAGCTGCAGAAATGGTTTGCCATTTATTCTGAAGTGTTGCCAGAAGAGCTCAGCACATTTGCAGCCTGGTTTGGGCCAGCTCTCAGAGAGTGCCGGGGTGATGGATGGCTGGGAGGGAACAGCCTCAAAGGGGCACCAGTACCCAGTGCCTGCAGAAGGAGAGGGTGCAGTGATTGGGAAGAAAACCTCCTGGGCTGTCCTTCTGCCCTCCCTCTCCCTCCCCCATTATTGCCTGCCAACAGCCGCCACTGAACACCCTCCTAGGCTGCTTCCCACTATTTGCAATGTTCCCACTGATGAACTTTGTTTTCTGCCACAAACTGATCCTCAGTCTGGTATGGATGACGTAAATATAAACCATATTCTGCTTGAAAGAAAAGACCCTAACATCCCCTGCTCCGTGACTTTCTTATCCTGAATCTGATACTTAATAAAAAGGTGAATTATAGGGCATCAGGAAGATCTAGAGGAACATGTGCACCCAGTATTCCTGCCTCGCTCATCAGTATGTTCTACAATCTGACATCTCTCTTGGAGACGGGACATGGGAGTCTTTTCCCCATGCCTTGGAAAGGCAGGAAAAAAGGTTATTTACAGAGATTAAAGCCCCGACAAGCAGCAGATCACCTTGCAGGACCTCCCATACGTTTCCTTTCCCAAAGCAGTCTCATATTGAGACCAGCTGTTGAATTTACCAGGGTCTGTCTGCCCCAGAGAGTCTATTTTTGTAGTGAAGACTTCATGGCCTGAAAAATCACCTTTGTGAGTACCAGTGCACTCTTTTGGTAGCGGGAAATTGCTGGCCTCATGTCCCAAACAAGCAATCAGTTCAGATCTGCTTTGCTCACTCTTCCCAGAGTTGCTGCTTTCTTGATCCCACCCCTCCTGTGCCATTAGCACCCCGCCAAGCTTGGGTACGTATTTATCATATTTCTGTCATTCTAACATGAAATGATTACATAATTATTACTTAATATCAACATGCAACCCATAATTATCTGATTTCAGGCTGACTCAGCAGTTGACTGGTATTTCCAAAGCCTGCTATATTCTTCTGTCAACAGTCTGAGGATGCTTCTGTTTGGGTTATCCAGGTCTAGCTGTAAAAAATCAGTTTGTTTTGAGTGTGTATCGTTTAAAGTTCTTGGCTAGTAGCAGTCCTGCAAGTCCTTCATCAGCCTTATGAAAAAAGATCTGTGTTGTCTCCAAAAGCAGAATTCAGGAAGTTATTGAACACTTGATTTGTTGCCGCTGTTAATAAATTTTGTGTGTCTATTAATAGACCCATATGGGTTTGAATTCCCTTTGTTCCCAGCTCTTCTAAACATTTCCTACTGATGCTCTTTGATCCTGCCAGCCACGAATCCTTCCCCTAATGGCTCGTTCCTTCTGTTCGTACCCTTCACAAATTACCGCACGTCTTAATCCGCGCCGACCCCTCATCCTCCCGGAGGGATTCACGACTCAAGAGCCCTCTTTGATCCACGTGCTGGCAAGAAACGCTGTTCCCCGGGATACGAGGAGCTGCTGCGCTGGGTCATTAGTGCCGTGGCTGCCGGTGGGCTCGCAGCCAGCGGCGAGGGGCGAGCCAGGGCTGGGGCTGCGGGAAGGGGCAGGGGCTGAGCTGCTGCTCGGCGGGGGCCGCAGCAGGGACATAACGAGCTGCTCGCTGCTCCGGGCCGGTGCCTGCGCCTTGTCCGTGCCAAGAGAGCGCAGGGATCCTTCCCAAGGGTGTGGGAGACCGTCAGTCACACCTCCAGGTCCTGTCCCACAACGCCTGGCACGCAGGGGCAGCACCACGCGGGGCAGAGCTGGAGGAATGTTTTCAGGTTTTCGACCTTTCCACCCCCACCCAAACTTTGAAATCAACTGTTTGAGGCATTTAATGTAATTTAATAGGGACATTCTCATGTTCAGTCCCCCCACTGCACTTTCTCCCTTCTTTCTTTTTTGCCATTTTCCCCTGACACAGCACCTGCTCAGCTTCTCAAATTATTGTATAAAATTTTAAGCAAGAGATTTTTCAGAATCATAATAAACTATTGGACAGAGGAAACAGCTCAAGTTATTGATTCAGTTTGAGTCATCTTTTGTCAAATCACCCATTGAATTTCTGGCATTGCTTAGATTCAGGGTCATCTTGAACTCACTGATCAATATAAAATGTTATTATTTATATGTCTTGCTGTTTGTTTGCCCTTACTGCTCTTCAACACATACATGCCAATTTGGGATTATCAATTTACTAGTTTTCCCCCTCCTTTTCCAGTGAAATAGGATGGATTCCAGCTGTCTCTCTCCTTACAATGTCGTGACCATTCCAAATAATTGAAAAAAAGTTTCTCCAGGAACTCCCAATCTCCATTCAATTTTTCTGACTAAATTCTGCTCTCCAAAAAATACAGCCAATAGTTTGCAGCTCCTTCAGAACAACAGAGTCATTGTCTGCTGACTGGACTCCCCCTCCAGCGAATGTGACACCTTTTTAGTCCCCTCAGAACGGAACATCACTTTAGAATGCAAAATAATATTAATTATTTTATGCTAATTGATAGAATGCATAATCAGCAAACAAGAATGTAGACTCCACACGTGACTGAGGGTCCTATTCATCTTTTCTTTCTGACAGGGCAAGGGGGAATGGCTTCAAGCTGAAAGAGAGTATGTTTAGATTGGATATCAAGAAGAAATTCTCCGCTGTGAGGGTGGGCAGGCCCTGGCACAGGTTGCCCAGAGAAGCTGTGGCTGCCCCACCCCTGGAAGTGTCCAAGGCCAGGTTGGATGGGGCTTGGAGCAACCTGGGCTAGTGGCAGGGGAGTGGAACAAGGCAGTCTTTAAGGTCCCTTCCAACCCAAACCGTTCTATGGCTCTGTGAGTCTGTGAAATCCTGCTCCAGCTTAGCTGGTTTTCCCTGGAAAATCAGTCATTTTGCACTGAGGAAGGTGCAAGCTCAATGACAGTCAATATTTTGGAGCCTACAGCCAGGATGCACAAGGGAGGCAGCTGGGAAGCTGTCTGAGTTGTGAACCAAGAGACTTAGCAAGTCTTGGAAACATGGAAAATCCCAAGGGATTGAGGGTTTACAAAAATGTGACGGCTGGAGAAAGGAAGCCACAAACCCAGATCAGATGGTGGGAAGGATAATTGGGTTCCTACAGTTCTGCACTGGCTAAACAGCACAATTAATGGCTTTTGGCATGGAAAATAGGTCAGGCTGGACAGACTCCTGGTCTTTGCTGTGAGGGATTGGGGATGGTGAAAACAGCCTCGCTGGTCCAGGCCATGCCCAAGCAGTTCTAAGCAGGCACCTTGGCAGCACTGTGAGGTGGGGAGGCTGAATACAGATCAGTGAGGAAACAGCACCAGCAAGGAAATCATGAAATGCTCCAAGCTGGGAATGCTGAACATCAGCTGTGCCTGGCTCTGTGACAGAGCTCCTGACCAACACCAGTGTGTGGAGAGGGGCTGCTCCTACTGGGACCACAAATTAGAAAGACAGAGCTGTGGACTCATGTTAGTGAAGACGTAGATGACAATCATAAAATCTACAGTAAGGTTTGCAGGTGACAAAAAGCTTGAGCAGGACAGGTTAGTGCTGCCAGACCCTCATTAAATAGCCCCAGTTCAATCACTGCATTTGAGGTGGCATCCACAAATCCGCACCTGAGAGCCTGGAAAATGCATTCCCCAGGATGAGAGGCTCTGCCTCACAAAGCATCACTCAGAGCAGCTTCAGAGTCATTCTGTGCATCCACCTGACACGGTGCTCATGAAAGGGGAGTAGCAAGGAGTGAGGAATGACCTAGATCCTTCACACGGCATCGGGAAAGCTATTCCAGGAACAGCTCTGCTGTCAGCCCTGACAGGACCTGCAGGAGCACAAAGAGGGCTGCAAGAAACGCTACAAACGTCTTCTGGGGGCTAAAAAACACCCTTGACTCGAGGTCAAGGAGCTCTTCATGCTTGGCACAGAAGGCTGAAGGATCTTTGCCATGGCATGTGCCTGCTTGCACAGAAGCAGATGGAAGTTGCAATGAAGTGGAGGAGCTGGGGATGAAAATGGGGGTGATGGAGAACAGGAAGAGGTGTCAGTGCCAGGAGTGGCCTGACCAGGGCCAGAGAGGATGAGCATCTCCCTTCCACCCTGATCCTAGTGGAAGAGGGGAATTCCTGCCCTGGAGCAGTGATTGCATTTAACAGAGCTTCTGTTTATATGTGCAGAAAGACTTGTCCTGCCTTTCTGCGTTTTCCTCTCTACAAATTATTGCAGGCCTGTCCCACTTGGAGATGGAGCATGATGGACTCTGCTTCCACCTAGGACAGAGAGGCTCCACTGGCCCTGAGTGATCTTTTACTGGAGCACGAACCCTGGGAGGGATCTGCTCCTTGTGCTGGCAGGGACCTGAGGGGTTTCCATCTCACTCAAAGCATGTGGTTTGCTATGCTCACCAGCAGCCAGAGGCCCTGCTGGTCAATTTTTGGTGGCAGCTGGGTCTGACAGGATGGAAATATCCAGCCTCACTACAGTCTTTGGGCTCAGCAGAGAGCATTTCTGTGAGACGACAGATAAAAGTTGCAATAAGGGGTCTCTAACAGTCACTTTTGGCTTTAGATTTTGCAGCCCCTCTGTGGGTAGGAATGGCTGCACAGCCCATTCATCTCTTCCAAATTAAATAGAATTATTTCCTTTTTGCATGTGATGAGCCTCTCCCAGGCTGAGAGACCTCAGCTGCTTTCCTTTGCCCCGGGTGGGGGGGATAAACCCTGTAACCAGTGATGGTAGGAAGGCAGGACCAGCCCTTGGTCATTCCTGCAGGGCTGGCAGAGCTTGAACTCCAAAGCTCCTCACTCTCTGATGCAGCAGCATCACCACAGGGATACTCCTGCCAAGATTGCCCCCTCCTTCGTCCAGAGCTGGCAACCGTTTCCACCCAGCATTTGCCTTTTCCACGTCACCTCTTGCAGCAGATCCTTGACTCAGCTGGAAGCTGGTCGGGAAATCACTTTGGTGAATTAATTTGTGAGTTGTTCCCTCAGATTATGAACGGGTGGCCGGGCTCTGCGGGACACGGCTCCTGCACAGGCGGGTGCCGGGGCCAGGGGCAGCTCCTGGGGCTGGCAGCGTTTTCCAGGGCATCGCTGTGCTTTCCTGCAGATGTGTCACTTGGTTATTTATTGCCCGTCGATACCGATAAGAACACAGCGAGTGTGCGAGACAAAGGGGGCGGTTCCCCTGCGATCCTGCTGGTAAATGGCTCCCGGGGCTATTTCAGGACACGAACTTGGAAGTCGGGCTGTTCGCTATGGAAATGGAGCTGTCTGCTTTCAAAAGTGCTTTTCCTGCCTAATGTCTTCGCTCTCCTCGGGACGCTGCCAGCATGCTGAGGAGACTTGCAGGAGGAGGTTTTTTCTTTCCGAGGGCTTTGCCTCTGCCCAAACCGTGGAGCCGAGGGTCCCACGCTGGCCGGAGGGGCTGTGCTGGGGGGGATATGGAGGAGAACTGGGGGTTTCCTATTGCCTGCACTTCAGCCTCAAGTTTTCAGGCTCCTGAGCTTGGGGAGCACTGGGGGCCTGGGGTAAAGTGTGGCCACTGCAAGGGCTTCAGATGAGGTTGATTTGGGGGGATGAGAGCAGTGGAGGGGCCGAAGCAAGGACACAGGAGGGGAGAGATGAGGCCTCCAGGGCTGCCTGTGACACTGGGCACTGCCTGCACTTGCCCAGCCCAAATGCCACTTCCCCCATGCCCTGCCTGCCCTGTGCACTGCTGGCAGTGCCCTGCACTGCTCTGCACCCCCGTGCCCTGTGCTGCCTAAAGTGCCTGCCCTGCTGCTGTTGCTGCCTGTGGCACCATTCCCTGCCTGCAGCGACACACAGTGCCAGCCCTGAGTGCTGCCTGCTGCCAGTGCTGCACCCGGGGGCACCCTCACAGCCCTGCTTGCACCAGGCACTGCCTGCACCAGGCACTGCCTGCACCAGGCACTGCCTGCAGCCGTGGTCTCTGCTTGGCACTGTCTGCCCTTGCAGTGCCACAGAGCAGTTGGGGTTGGAAGGGACTTTAAACCTCATCCAGTGCCACCCCCTGCCATGGGCAGGGACACCTTCCACCAGCCCAGGTTGCTCCAAGCCCTGTCCAACCTGGCCTTGGACACTTCCAGGGATCCATGGGCAGCCACAGCTTCTCTGGGCAACCTGTGCCAGGGCCTGCCCACCCTCACAGGCAATTAAGCAGCTTGTTTTTATACTGGTGCATAAAATGATTTGTGCAGTTCCTGGGAGAGCCTTTGGATGGGCTTTGAGGAGCTGACCTGGTGCTGCTGGAGGAGCAGAGAAGGATGTCCCAGCAGTGCAGGTAATTTTCTGGAAGTCCTTCTCCATGTGGCTGGGTTGGTGAGGGCAGGACAGGCAGAGCAGGCAGCACAGGCACTGTGGTGACAGAACCACACCGGTCACCCTGCCAGGCCCAAACGACCTCAAACCTGGGTGTGTTTGGGCTACCAGGGAGAAGAAAATGCTGCTCCCTCCACCTTCCCTCTTCCTCTAGGCCTGACCTCATGGAGCATGAAATCACGGTTGTTTCTGGCACTTATCTGAATTTGGGGACAGCCAGCTCATCTCACCCAGCCTGGCAGGTGGTGCCAGATGCGGCTGTACCTGGGAATCCCGACAGCTGCAGATGGGGGAGAACGGGGACACCTAGGGGGAAATGGTCCATAGGATCGGTATGAGGATCCTTCCTTTCTCCTGGCACTAATTACCAGGCTGGTTGTTTCCAAAACACTGAGAGACACAAGTTCCCTGGTAGAATCACATTACTGTTTGAAGATACCTCTAAATTCATTGTGTCCAGCCATTAATCTGGCAAGGCCAAGCCCACACCTAAAACCTGTCCCCTTTTGCACATACATGAGATGGTCACTCCACCCCTGCCCTGGGCAGCCTGTTCCAATGTCTGACCACCCTTTCAGTGAAGAAATTTTTCCTGTTATCCAATTTAAATCTTCCCTGGCACAACTTGAGGCCGTGCCTTCTTTGCCACAGGGCCCTGATTTTCTTTTAAGACCAGCTCCCTTGTTCCACTTCAATTAAAATTGCAGCATCCTGCTGCTCCTGTGAGCATAAAATCCAGCAGTTACCTGCACAACTGAGTGACATCACCTGATTTGATTGGGATTTACAATCTGTAGAGCTCAAACAAAATGCACTTAATAGCAGGCAGATTGCCAGGTGACATGCCACGCACCGCATCACCAGTGTCAGGAGAGGTTGATGCTGCTCTGTGATACAAACAGTGTTTCAGGGCACGTCTGAAAGTTCCACCTGGTTTTTCAGGGGATCTCTGTGTGTTTGGGGTCTTGCACTGCTCCATTCTGGGACACTGAGAGAGGCCATGCCAGACTTTCCCTCTTTATGGGAACTTGCTTTGCTGAGAACGGAGGGACCCGGGAATGCTAATTTGCCTCTCCCAGAACATTAATTGAATTGCAGATATAAATTGACATCAGGGTATTCTGGAAATAAGATATAAAAAGATTTCCTGGCGTGGTGCTGCAGATTTTTCTCTATTAACATTTTGCAGAGAACAGAACATGGCTCACAAATACCTGCTATTAGTGGCAGTGTTCATTACAGTGTCACCAGCTGTGCCAGAGACAGGAGATCTCCAGGATGCTGAACGTGGAGTCTTGGAGCCTGTGGTGGCCTAAGGGAGGCAGGAGAATGGCCATTGCCAGTGCCTTGAGTTCCTGCTCCTGCTTTCCAAAAATTAGGGAAAATAAGCCAGATGAGTAGGAGGTGAAGAGTGTGAGTGCTCCTGATATGAAGGAAGTAAAAACTCCACTGGTCCTTGTAAGGTCAGGGAAAGGCAAGTTTTTTCTTTCTGACACAAATCTTGGGGTGGAGAAGACACTGGAGTAGTGTTCATGCAATGGTTGAAAATCAAAAAATTACTATTTTTCAAGAGCTCTGCCTCCCCCTTAGGAAGCAGCTCTTATTTTAGGGGCAGAATAGTGCTGAGCTGAGCTTGTGGCTGCTCGTGGCATCCTGGAGCGTGTCTGGCAGTGATTTCCCATTGAGAATCCAGAAGAACATGATGTGTCTGCATGGGAAGGATGGAACGAGATGAGCTCCAGGAGGCGCTCAGGGATCAGACACTTCTCAACGACTGTGTCAGTGAGAGGCTGTGGCAGTTTAAGCACAGGAAGAGATGTGTGTCCCTGAGCAGTGTGGAGGTAAAAACCTGGGGGAATTTTAGTAAGGCCATAAAAAAAATCCTAGACAGAGTGATCTGCTGATGTGTGAGCCCCTGGAACAGTGTGAGCTCAAGCCAAGCTCTTCCCACCCTGTTAGGCTCCAGCAAGGGATGGCAGCAGCAGCCTGCTGGAAGGGGTAAAAGCTGCAGGTTGCTGCAGGAGAGAAATACAGCCCATAGTAATAACAAACATGTACCTCCTGCCCCTTTATAGAGGCTGTAAATCCTGCCAGACCTTCTCCAGCTGACTCCTGCTTGGCACAAGGGGAGAGCTGAGCCCTGGGAGCCGTGGGATCCCCCACTCCCCGTGGCAGTGCACTCACCAGGGGAAATATCTCCAAATTACACAGTTGATCATGGCACAAATTCCCAGCAAGTGCTGTTGGAAAGCGTGGCTGGGGGAGAGGAGCGGGTGGTGGTTCCTCCCCTCGTTCCAGGCTCCTGTTGAGCAGCTGAAAGCAGCAGACGCGCGGGCAGGGATTCAGGCGCTTGGAGGTGGAAAGAGACACAGTTCCCAGGAGCTGATAGAAAAATAAATGGCTTACAGTGAGTGTCGTTTCAAAACCCATTGGAAGCAATGAAGGATTAAGCACCAGACCAGCACTGCCCTTCCCTGCTCAGTGTGGCCTTCCTTACGTGCCTCTGGGGCAGCTGAAATTGGGTCACCTCACCAGGGCCTGAGGAGGCTTCACCTCCTGGAGCTGCTGAGCATCATCTCTGAGCAGGAGGACGGGGCTGGAGGAAGGCTGACACCCCTGCCAGGTGCTGTAGGGGTATTCAAAGGAGTGGGACTGAGCCCTGCTCAGTGCTCACAGGTCTCCTGCCTCATGCCTTGGGACCGACACTCTGCTCACTGGAGGGTGGGTTTATGAGCAGACTGGGGACATGGACTGCCCAGGGCAGCTGGGTTGTGGCAACTGGAGCACTTGAGCCAGAGGTAGGGAGAGCTTGAGGCAGAAGTTACTGGCCCCAGTCCTGCCAACCTGCTGTGATGCCACTGAAAGGCCTCTGTGAATGAGAGCAGCAGAACAGGAGCTGGTTTGAGCCCAGGACAGGAGGTGACCTGCTGGCCAGAGAGGAGATCAGGGATGAAACCTCTGGCTCAGGCTCCATCTTCATCTGCAAGGATTGCCTTGCACCTCTGCACTCTGCCAGTGCCCCTGATCCCACAGGGGCACACTCCAACCTCAGGTTAGTCATGTGTGGAACTGTTGCAGGATGTGGGCTGTAACTGGGACTGTCCTGATGATTATTCCTGAGCCATCAGAAGTTTAGGACATGGCTGCATCTAACACAGAGACCACTTACAGATATTTTTGTAGATGTTCATAATTGTCTGAAACATCCAGCTGAGCTCCCTATGTGCTGTCTGTGCTAGAGGATGAGCTGTTTTGGAAAAAACAAA
Source organism: Pyrocephalus nanus (assembly GCA_038380795.1). Classification (NCBI taxonomy): domain Eukaryota; kingdom Metazoa; phylum Chordata; class Aves; order Passeriformes; family Tyrannidae; genus Pyrocephalus; species Pyrocephalus nanus. The sequence goes on from CM076285.1 coordinate 891,489, forward strand.
GCAAAATGACCATGATACTCCTGAGGATGTGAAGAGACAGATATTATTTCCCCATTGTTTATAAACAACTTCTTGTCTTTTCAGAAAGTTCAGCTCTACAGCTGGAAGAGCCCATGGGAGATGCTGGAATCCCCTCCACACGCTGGTGGGGGGCTCAGTGCACCCAGCACCTCCAGCACCGAGCCCAGACACTTGAAATCACAGTTTGGATGTGTCACCAAGCTTGGAAATGGGAAGCTGTGGGGAGTATTGTCTTGGACATGGGACATTATGGGGAGAGGTGGTCTTGAGCCCTGGGGCCAGGCAGTGGCAGGGCTGGTCTGTGCCCAGGGGGGTGCAGGAATGTGTGGGCAGTGCCAGCAGCTCCTGGGGCCTCAGGACATGGTGCACAGCTGTGATCCCACATGATGCATCAGCCATACAGAGCTGTGACAGCCTGGCTGGAAACGTGGTTCAAGGACAACCTTGGAACTGCAGCCTGGAGAGCTGTGATTTCCTGGTGGGCAAGGGAGGTTCCTCCCCAGCTCGATTTCCTGAAATATGAGAGTGGCTCAGAGCGTTTGGGGCTCTCCAGCCCCTTGCTGGGACTCCTGGCACGACCTGCAGGATGTTCTCCTACCTCCCAGCTCCACCCTGCTGGCACAGGGAGCCGGGGCTCCTCCGCTGCCCGGTGCTTGCCAGACCGGCAGATGGGCACCCGTGGTTCCAGGCTGGCCGAGTCCTCAGCAGCTTGCCACGCAGGTTGCTGCACAGGGGGGATTGCCAAACCACTCCACAGCTCGCCAGACAGACCCCCAGGCTGGCAGGGATCCTCTGCTCCGTGCTGGCTGTCGGCATCCCCGTGATGGGTGTGCATGAGGGAGCTGTGCAGCACTGATCCTGGTTCCTGCAGAGCTCACCCAACCCCTGGAGCCACGCTGAGGGGTCATCCCTGCCCGTGCTCACCCTCTGCTCTCCTCTGCCCATCCTTCTCCTGGGCTCTGATGGTGCAGCCAACGTGGGCTGGGGGATGCTTTGGGAGATTAACAGGAATTTTTCCACTCTCCCCCTCACCCTGAGCACGCAGGGGCCGACAGTCTGCCAGGCAATTCCATCCAGGAACATAAGTGAGTTATTGAAAGCTTTGCTGGCAGAAACATCAGGATCTAATTTCAGAGTGTGAGTGAAAATATTATTCTCCAGTGTGAGGGGAGAAGTGATGAAAGAACAAGAGGCTTTTTGAGATGAGTCGGGAACACCAAGTTACACCAGGACAAAAGCTGAGCAGTGACTTCCCAAACCCCAAACTTCCTGCAGAAAGGTTTTGGTTGTGATTAAACCATTGTCAAGAGCTTCCCTATGCTCCAGAGCGTGATTTCTGGTCTTGGGAGACTGCAGAGGGGGTTGGCCAAGGCTGGAGCACGAGCTGGAGGGTTCGTTGTGACTTTGGGGGGCTGGGTCGTGCAGGGTGTTGTGCAGTCAGTGTGAGTGTGGCCATGCCTGTGGTAGGTCCAGGCAGGAGACCTGTGCTCAGGCACGGTGTGGGGGGCAGGAGAAGGAGGCTGCCCCTTGCCATGGAGCTCCTGGAGTGCAGGCAGTGCAGCCAAGGCAGGTCTGTAAAGCAGAGTGTTAGTGGTGCATCAGGGGTGGGACTTGCACAGCCCCTGCCAGGGATGGTCCTTGTCTGCTTCGGTGCCAGCCTGGCCTGGCAGAGGGGGTCCTGCTTTTGTCTGGGAGAGGGTTAATTTTCTTCCCAGCAGCTGGCACAGAGTTGGGTTTTGGAACGACAATGATGGTGATAAAGTGATGTTTTAGCTGCTGGCTGAGTCCTCTAAATCAAGGACTGTTCAGTGTCCCAAGCTCTGCCAGTGAGGAGCTGCAAGAGAAGGTGGGCCAGGAGAGCTGACTCCAACTGGCCAGAGGATAATCCACACCATAGGGCATCATGCCCAGTATAGAAACAGGGGAGAGTTGCCCTGGGGCTGCTGATTGCAGCTGGGGGCTGGGCTGGGCCGTGGGTGCTGAGCAATTGTATTGGGCATCACTTACTTCTCTTGGGTATTATTCCTCTCTCTCCTCTTATTATCTTCCTTTTCATTATTACTATTTTTACCATTATATTTTACTTTATTTCCATTATTAACCTGCTCTTATCTCAACCCATGGATTGATACTTAATTTCAGGCTGAGGTTGAACCCTGACAGAGGGGCAGCACAGCAGGTCCTGCCCAGGCAGGGAGTGCAGGAGGGACTGGGGTTTCCAGGAACTGGTCCCTGTGAGAGGCCAGGACAGTGGCAGAGGTGTTGGGACAGTGCTTGGGGGGCTGAGATGCTGCTTCTCTTGCTCCCACATCCCCACAACACGAGGCCCTGGGGGCAAGTGCTGTCATGTCTCCAGCAGCCCCAAACCCAAGCCAGGCCCTTCCTAGGGTGCTGATCCTCCCAAGTGCTTGCAGCCCCCAATCCAACATCAGCCTTCCAAACCCCAGGAGAGAGGGAAGGTCACACGTGAGGCAGGAAAAGGCTGAGGGTGCACAGAAAGACATTTGTGCCCTTGAGCTGGGCTTTGGTTGCTCGTGAACTGCCACCTTTTGTGTGCTTTGAAAGGTAGTGCTGATGTTTGGAGAAGCAGCTCCTTCAAACCCCAGCCCTGCTCTGCTGTGCTGAGCTGTAACCCCAGGTAGAGCTGCAGGGGCAGAGAGAGGCTCACAGGGACACCCCCTGCCATGGGCTGACACGTGTGAACAGGCGTGTGCTTGCTCACACACACACACACATGGATGCTGTGAGCAGGGCTGGGAGCAGAACATCTCCAGAGGTTTCTTTCAGCCTCAGTGCTCTCTCACTCTGGGAATGGTTTGGTCTTTGCAAGGGGTGCAGGGAGAGATGGAAAAACTGGCAACTGCACACACAGCCTGGCCTGGGCTCCTGCTGCAGTGCTGGGCTGTGGGAGATGTGCTGGGGTGAGCTGAGCCTCTGGGCAGGTTGTATCTCCATGGACATCCTGGGCAGGACCTGTGATCCCAGAGCAGATCCTGTGGTCCTGGAGCAGAGCTGTGCAGGCAGGACCAGCCCAGCTGTCCCTCCAGCTGCCCGGAGCAGGGCAGCACACAGCTCTCCCAGAGCTCAGGACACCCTCACTGAGACCCCTGCCCCCTTCTGTGGGCAGTGCCCATCTCTGGGTGTGAGCCCTGGTGCAGGAGCAGTGCTGGGCAGGGGCAGGGCTGTGCTGGGCTGGCTGCAGCTCTCAGGGTTGTTTCCTCCTGCTCCTGCCAGGGGCTGGCACTGCCCTGCTGCTGCCTCAGCCCCACACCCCAGGGCTGGCTCAGCCTGCACAGAGGTGTCCAAGTGAACACCCAGACTGTGGAACAGCTGCCTTGGATGAGGAGATCTTCCTAAGAAAACGTGAAGAAGGTCATGGAAGGAGGATTCCTCCTGCTCCAAGGCCCCAGCATGACTCCAGGGCCTTCCCAGGTGCATGTTCCAAGCACCAGGAGACCTCAGTGGCTTCAGCTTACCCTGGCCCCCAAGCCCCTGACTGCTCTCAGGGGCTGGAGAGGAGACTGGGGCTGATTTAATCTGTCTCATTCCTTCTGAAGTGAGACCTGCACGGTCTGAGAGAGGCCCTGTGGGGTTGGAGAAGCTGGAGAAGCAGCTGTGGATGGGCATGGAGAGGTCATTGGCTTGTACCTTGGTGAGGGAGGCACCTGCCCAGCCTGGGAAATCACAGGGAATATCCAGGGAATGTCTAAAGAGTGGGAGGAACAAGACTTTACTCCCCTGTTGGAAGAAGGAAATTTTTGGCAGTGGGAAGACCACTTTGCATTGCCTTGGCAGAGGCCAGGGCAGGAGCAACTGGAGAAACCCTGGTGCTGGACTGAGGCTGCCACCAGGCCCCTGTGGTCCCATCCAAAGGCTGTATATGTGTGGGTGTTCCCAAAATGAGCAGGAGCAGCCTAAAAGGAATGATGTCCTGAAGATCAGGGCCTTTTCCCCACACTAAAGAGGCAAGTGTGTGATGCCTCTGCACAGTGCCAGAGCAGGGGCAGCTGGAGAGGAACCAGGGCACCCAGAGCCTTTGTGGGAAAAGGCCCATTTGGGGTTTAAAGAAAAGAGGAGTGATTTTTACATGGGCAGACAGTGACAGGAAAAGGAGGGAATAGTTTTGAGCTAAAAGAACAGAGATTTAGATCAGATATTAGAAATATCTCCCCACCCTGTGAGGGTGGGCAGGCCCTGGCACAGGTTGCCCAGAGAAGAAGCTGTGGCTGCCCCTGGATCCCTGGAAGTGTCCAAGGCCATGTTGGACGGGGCTTGGAGCAATCTGGGCTGGTGGAAAGTGTTCCTGCCTGTGGCAGGGGGTGGGATGAGATGGTCTTTAGGGTCCCTCCCAACCCAGACCATTCCCTGGTTCTGCGGGTCTGTGGCAATGGGGGGTTCCTGGTGGGATGGGGCACGGGCAGCCGTGCCCTCGCCCAGCCGTGGAGAAACACCCTGGCAGCGGCCCCTGCGAGTCCACCCGTGCCGTGAGGACCCGGCTGTGCCCCCCCAGCCCCCGCCGTCCCCCGATGCCCCCCGGGCTCGGTGCTGATGGGAGCGGAACATCCCGTTTCCGTGGCAACCGCGTGTCCCGGCGGCCGGTCCCCACCAGAGGGCAGTGGCCGCGCGTGGATGCGCCGGGCCCGGGAGGGGCCGGGCGGGGGGCGGCGGAGCGGGGGGACCCCGGCCCTGGGTACACCGGGACCGAGGGGGTCCCCGCCCTGTCCAGCCCGGGGTGGGGAAGGGGCTCCAGGCCGGCGCCCCGCGGGGTGGGGATCACCCCCGCTCATCCCCGGGGCACCCAAAACCATCCCCTCGGGGATCCTGGGGGTCCTGGGGTCAGCGGGGACACGGACCTGCCGGGGGGTGACCGCCCTCTCCTCCCCCAGCCGGCGGCACCTCCGCGGTTGAGCGGCCCCTTCTCCCATCCCTGCGCCATCGGCTCCTTTGATCGCCCTTTGATTCCTTCTGGAGTGAGACCCGCGCTGGTCTGAGCCTCCCCCGGCCTTCCCTGGAGCCTCCCGATATCCCAGGCCACCGCTGCTATTTCAGGTGAAAGCAGAGAAGGACTGAGCTTGGACAGAGCCACAGGAGCATTAACACTGGGACAGACCTTTAAGATCACCAAGATCTGCTGTTCTCCAGCACTGCCATGTCCATCATTAAGCCATGTCCCCAACCGCCACATCATGTCTTATATCCCTCCAGGCATGGTGATTTCTCCCCCACTGCCCTGGGCAGCCTGTGCCAGGGCTTGGCTACCCTTTCAGTGAAGAAATTTTCCCCAATATCCAATCTAATCCTCCCCTGGTGCAACTTGAGGCCATTCCCTCCTCTGTCCCTGTTCCCTGGGAGCAGAGCCCGGCCCCCCCCAGCTCCCCCCTCCTGTCAGGGATTGCAGAGCCAGAAGGTCCCCCCTGAGCCTCCTTTTCTCCAGGCTGAGCCCCCCCAGCTCCCTCAGCTGCTCCTGCTGCTCCAGCCCCTTCCCAGCTCCGTTCCCTTCCCAGGACATGCTCCAGCCCCTCAGTGTCTCTTGTCTGAGTGCCCCAGAGCTGCCCCCAGGGCTGGAGGTGCCCCAGCAGTGCCAGCACAGGGACAGTCCCTGGGCCTGGGACACCCCATGGCTGGCACAGCCCAGGGGCCATTGGCCTCCTTGTCCACCTGGGCACACCTGGGCTCGTGTCCAGCCACTGTCACCATCACCCCCAGGGCCTTTTGCTGTCAGGCAGCTTTCCAGCCCCTCTGCCCCAAGCCTGGAGCTCTGCCTGGGGCTGGTGTGACCCAGTGGTCACAAACAGGATGGTCCCTCCAAGGGCTGCCAAGGGAAGAGCTCAGGCCATGCTGTAGGGGGCTGATTCCTCCCCAGGTGGGACAAGACCCCTTCTCAGCTCCCTTAACACTTCTCCAGTTCCATCCTGCCTTGGCACCGGAGCCAGCTGAACCAGTGCCAGAAGCACATCACCACCATCAGTAACATCGCTAAGACAAGCCTCTATTTGCATATTTTATAGCATTAAACATGCACTGCAGCCCACAGAACACACCACAGGGGCTCTGTGCCCCCTCAACAGCCACTCCTCAGCCTGGTGAGGGACACCAGCTGGCTCTCCCCACGGTGACCCCTCCTTTCTGAAGGAAAACACCAGCCCAATCCCCCATCCTGGCAGGATGGTGACTGGTAAGTCCTTCTGCTCTCACAGAAAATCCAGTTTTGCTCTGGCAGCAGGGTGACCAGGAGCTTTCCCTGCTTTCAGTTCTGTGCCTTTATACAATGCTGTGCTCAAAATTTCACCCCTCTTCCTGCTGTGCCTGGCCTGGCTGCTCTGCCTCCAGCCCCATCACCTCCCAGTGCCTGGGCCTTGCTGGGAGGTGTGGAGGGGAGCTGGGGGATCTCTGCAGCACCAGAGGGGGCCTGTATGGACATCACCTGCCTGCACGGGGGGAAATGAGGAGACTGGGATTGAACCAGAGCCTGTGTGGATTTGCAGGAGTCAGAGGGAAAGTGTGTGTGGGTTTCAGCCTCATTTGAATGCAGCTCAGTGCCACAGCATTCCCAGGCTGAGAAGGAGTTTTCCCTGGTCCCTTGCATGGCTCCGTAGCCTCAGGCACACAAGCACAACAAGAAACATCTGTCCTTCTTTCATGCAATCAGTTTCAATCACTAATAATTATCTCTTCCCTTTTCCTCCTCTGCTGGCTGCTGTCCTAGTGCAATGTGGCACTACTGGAGACCAGGTACCCACCTGCACAGTGCCAGGGCTCGTGTGGCACAGGCAGATCAACCCCTGCTGCTTTTTCTGGCCAGACTTGGCCAGGGTTTAACCTTGTTTGATAGACCATGCATCCCCGGGGATTCTGTTGAAAACCCCAGCTCTTGGAAGCAGGTGATGAGAGGATCTCAGCTCTCCTTGTGGGATAAAAACAGTTTTCTTCTTCTGTGACGAGGGAGAAAGCTGTGAGTACAGACTGCCAAGGCAAAGGCACTGGGATTCATTACTGTTTTACAAAGAGATCTCCTGGTTTTTGGGTGTCTGCATCCCTTGGAGCCATTATTCAGATTCTGCCTCTGGAGGAGGCAGGAAAGTGAGGATGGTTTCTTGACACTGCAAGAAAATGCAACCCTCTAAACACATCATTCCTGTGTCAGGAGGCTTTGGGGTGAGCACTCAGCTGGAGGTATCACCCTCATGCTTGTGGGCAGACTTGGGTGTCAGCTGTGTGGGAAGGTCTGCAGCCTCAGCCTGGGATGTGGGAGTCAGGTTAGAGCTGGATTTACAGTCAGCTCATCGAGTCAGCTCTGGGCTTGTTTTAAACATTGGCAAGTGGTGAGCTACTGGCTCCGAGTACCTGTGAAGATGAGACATATATATATTTACACATCTGTTATTAACCTAAAAATATAACCAAGTGGCAGATTACCTGTCTTGGTTTTTCATAGAAATGTAGGGTTTGGAGTCCTTGCAGAGAATAGAAGAGGACTGATCCACCCTGCAGGTCTCCAGAGCTGTTCTGTGCCCAGCTTGGTGGTGCTAACGCACCCCGGGATGCCCTGTGGGATGGGCATGGAGGAGAGAAACCCTAAGGGTGCCCAGTCTGTGTGTGGACACACAGCATTGATCACAGCTGAGCTGTGATCAGCCCCAGAGCAGCACATACAGGGCTCCCACATCAGCTGCCAGAGCAGGTTCCCCTGCTGAGGACAGGAATGTTCCCCAGTATCCAACTCAAACTTTCTCTGGTGCAAATTGAGGCTGTTTCCTCTTGTTCCCTGGGAGCACAGCCTGACCCCTAGCTGGCTCCACCCTCCTGTCAGGGAGCTGGAGAAAGCAAGAGAGTCCCCCCTGAGCCTCCTTTTCTCCAGGCTGAGCCCCCCCAGCTCCCTCAGCCTCTCGCCCTGCTGGACACACCGTGGCTGGCACAGGACAGGGGCCACTGTCCTCCCCTCTTTAGGGAGGAGTTTCATAGAGAACTGAGACCTAAAGAGGAGGAAGTGTTTGGCTTAAGGAAACTGCCTTGCATTTGGTCATCAAACCAACCTATCTTGTCCCTGACAGCCCTGGCCTGGTGGGGAGAAGCTCCACAGGGGCTGTGAGCTCTGTGGGGGCAGGGGGTACCTGGGCACTGAGCTCAGGGACCACTGCTCTTCCAGCACCGTGGCTGCCTCTGTGGTCTCTGGGCATCCCTCTGTTCCCATCAGCTTGAGCAGATCACAGGGATTGCTGCAGCTGTGGCACCAACTGGGGAGCTTGCTCTGTCAGCTGGAAACTTTCAGCACATCAGGAACTGCAGAGGTGGCTGAGGATGAAAGTTGAGCAGGGATCGACCTCGGGGCTGTTCATTTGCCGTAGGTTTTTGTATTTGGGGTTTTGCACTCACATCCTGAGGGAAGCCCCTGACTCACACAGCATCCCTGCCCACCCCACCAGCATGATCTGCTGGCCCTGCTGCTGCTGTGGTGGCTGGTGAGCTTTGCTGCAATGGATGTCCCTCACCCAGGGCCACTGTGGTAAACCTTCAGGAGAAGTAACCTTCAGGGCACAGTGTTCTTCAGGAGAAGAATGGAGAGAAACTACTGAACCCAGAAGAGCAAGACTTCTGCCAAAGCTACTTGTCCTTGCCCCTCTTAAGGGTCCTCACACCATGCAGCCTCCCCTGCCCAGAGCTGAGGTGTGCAGAGCTGGGATTATTCCAACCATCAGCAACCCAACATGGTGTGTGCAGTAGGAGCCAATCACACCTTGCAGGTAGCAAAGGCCATCCCTGAAGCCCTGGTGGCCTGGTTTACCTCAACACGTTCCTGGCCCTCTCAGACACCCTGCCTTGCCCTGGAGATGGTGGTGTTCCTCCACTGGGCTGAAATACCTCTGATTTCAGGGGCCACAACGAGATGAATCCCATCCCAACACGCACGCCGAGGATGTCCAGATGGAGAATTAGCGTAGAATATCAGATGCTCCTCACGTCTTTCCAGAGAAACCTTTGAGTCATTTGCTCCGAGGCTGCGTGGGTGTGTGGGTATTTGTGCTCGTGCACGTGGGTTTGCACCTGGCTACTTGTGCAGACGGATTCTGCCCGTGCCCGTGCGAGCTCCCCCTTGGCATACCCGGCCCTGTGCTGTGCCCCTGCCCGCTGGGGCAGCCGGTAGGGGCTGCAGGGAGGTGTTTTGGGGAGCAGGGGCAGCCCCCCAGCAGTGGGATGTCCTGGCTGGCAGCAGCAGGCGAGGGGAGGCTCCCGGCGTGGCCACCACGGCTCGGTGCACGGCGGCTCTCCAGGCAGGGCTGGCTGAGCAGAACAGGCTGGCAGAGACAAGATAACATGCCATGGGGAGCAAAGCCGCCTGGATCACCTCTAAAATGCCTTATGCCATCAGACACTTATCACCTCCAATCCCCGGCTCGTCCCGGGTCACGTTCCACAGCCGCTCTATTACTAATATCATTAAGATCCCTTTGCTGGCTTCTAAATAATAAGCATAGGCGGGGATGCTGTGATTAATGGAGGGCTGATGGATGAAACCCCCTGTCACCATTTAATACCTGTAACAATAGATTCATTAACTAGGATTAGTTTCAGACATAAGCTTTCTATACCCATGGCTATTACTCACTCAGTTCATTAACAGGACAGCATTAGTTCTGGTACCTTTGAGCTACAACACATCCTGCATACAAATGACGCCCGGTGCAGTAACTTTCAGGAAATCCAAAGGCTGTTTATAAAAAGCTGGAATCTCTTAATTCCAACCTGTCAGCAAAGGCGTTTTGGTCTCGTTTTCTGCACGCTTTGTTCCTGAAGGTGAAGGATGGAGGTGATGTGGCAAAACACAGCTCCCCACTGTCCTGGGTGGAGACTGGGGGCTGCCCATGGGGTGAGCTCTGTGCCACCTGGCTCACCACAGCATGGCACTCTTGTTTCCCAGGAATTTACTCCGGAGAGTTTGACAGGATGATTATTTCCCATTGCCTCTGAATGTGCTTAAAGGGATGGGCTGGCCAGCTGGCTGTGGGCTGCTGCATCCTCAGGATTTATCCCCACACAGCATCCTCCCAGGTTTGGCCAATCTGAGTGAAAACACTTTTATTCCCTATGTGGTGTGTTTTTAAGCTCATTTCTGTCCGTGGTCCCTGGAGACAGCTGGCTGGACACTGCTGGGTGGGGATGTGATGGATGCAGACGCTGGAGAATCTCTGGTGTCTGGAGAAATGTGCAACCAGGTGTGTGCCAAAGGTGAGGGGGCAGTCGAGGTGGCACTGGGCAGGTGCAGTCAGGGGGGTGCAGAGGCTTTGGGATGCAGATGGCCAGTGTACAAGGAGGGGTGTGTGCTGTCCTCAGGGATGGTCACCCAGGGAACTGCTTTGGCTGTAAATGCCACATGTTTGCTTAGCTCAGGACTTTGCAGCGATGCCTGACCTGTAGTGGGGCATCAGGTGAATGAGACTTCTCTCACTTTTCTTAGCAAGTGGGCAAAGCTACAGGGATGTATGCCTGGCTTCATTTTCTAGAGGCTCTCCCGTGCCTCCTGCTGTCCTGGAACCTGGGGGAGGGTACTCAGGAGGGAGATTTCTGCACTGCAGCTCAGGGGGCGGTTGCACAGGCTGGGTGGGATGTTCTAAAAGCGCCTGTGCCTTGGGTGGTCACAGGGTAGGGATGGACTTACCCTGGAGTGGCAAAACAAGCATTTTCCAGTATGTCCAGATGAGTCCTGGGCAGGGAAACTGATGCCCTGGCACTGCCCAGGCAGCAAGGAGGTGGCATCAGCTGTGCCCTCCCAGTGCACGGAGGAGCAGAGGGAGATCTCACTGCTCAGCACTCAGCTGTGCTCACACAGGGACTGGCTGCAGGCAGGATACTCCCCTTGTCAGGAAACCCATGGAAAAATGTACGTGTATCCAGAAATATTTGAGAGCTGAAGTCAATCTGCAGGATTTTCATCTACTGTGGGATGTGCCTTCTCAGCTCCTCATAATAAGTGTGATAAGTTCATTGTTACAGAAAATGCACAATATATTTGGCCTGAAAAGCAAAGTAAGGCTTCAGAGGATGCAAAAGCAAAGCTGAGTTCTCGCATTTTGAGGCATTTCAATCTCAGCCTCCTCCCCATTACTGTGTGGTGCCGAGCCAGGGGGTAGGAGCTGTGAGTTTGCACATATGGAAAGGTAGGAAAGATAACCCATTTCCTTCAGGAACAGTAACATGGGCTGGAAGAAACCACGTTGGGATTGAGAGAGAGGAACCAAGGCAGGAGAGGGAAGGAGAAGAGGTTAATTACATTTCATAGATAATGATGCAAACAGCATGAACCAAGGACATGAACCCTGGCAGGGGGCTGGAGGGGTGCATGGATGTCCCCTGGAGCAGCTCCTGGTGCACCTGTGAGTGATGGGGAATATGCAGGTCCTGGAAGATGCCTTGCCTTTAATGCCACGTGTGAGTTTGCAGCACACAGCAGGAATGGGGTGTTAGACATGAGGTCAGTGTGAGGGGCAGCTTTGGGACCAGCAGGGGAAGAAAGCAGGAGCTGCAGGCTCTGGTGCTCCCCAGCTGCTGGTGGGAGGCTCTGCAAACTGAGCTGCTCAGTTCCTCTCGAGGGCAAGGAGGAGTCCAGCAGGGCACCTGCTCCACACTGGACATGGCTGGTGAGCAGCAGGTCATGGAGCACCTGGAGGTTACTGTGGAGTCTCTGCAGCACTGGCCAACAGCCCACACTCCCTGCATGTGAGAGAAATCACTGAACCATTTGGTTTGGGTGGGAAGAGACCTTAGAGTTCAGTGATTTCTCTCACATGCAGTAACCTCTAGGTGCTCCATGACCTTGTCCTCGACCAGGTTGCTCCAAGCCCCGTCCAACCTGGCCTTGGGCCCTTTCAGGGATGGGGCAGCCACAGCTTCTCTGGGCAATCTGTGCCAGGGCCTCGCACCCTCACAGCCAACAATTCCTTCCCAATATCCCATCTAAATCTGGTCTCTGTCAGTTAAAAGCCATTCTCCCTCGTCCCTGCTCTGCTGGGACAGCCACAGCAGCAGACTGGGGGCAGTTATCCCCTCCATGCAGCACGGGGGAGGAGGCTACCTCTGGAGAACCCTGTCCAGTGCCAGGCCCCCAGTTCAAAAGGAATGTGGGGAAACTGGAGCCAAGGTGTGGGGGAATGAAGGGCCTGGGGCACACGACCTGCAAGGAGAGCAGGGGGGAGCTGGGCTGGGTTAGTCTGGGCACACGTGGGCTGTTCCCAGCCTGCAGGTACCTGAAGGGTAAACACAAAGCCAAGGGAGCCAAACTCCTCGTGGCTGTGGCACACACAGTGACAAGGGGCAGCATCCCCAGACTGCAGCTTTGGGTGGGATACCAGGGAAAGCTTTCCCCCAGGAGGGTCACAGGCATCCCCATCCTTGGTGAGACTTGGCTGCCCTGATTTGTGCTGGTGACAGTCATGCTCCAAGAGGGAGGATGGACTGGGACCTCTGGATGTCCCCACCACCAGTGCTGTTGGGGCCTTGCAAAGACTGGAGTGGTTGTGTGGACAGAGCAGTCAGGCCCAGTCCTGGGGGAACCCACCAGTTTCCAGCATCCCTATTCCTGCTGTCCTGCTCCTGCCAATGTCCCAGCTTGGCCACAGCAGCCAAGGATGGCAGCAGGCACCACGTCCCTGGTCCAAACTTGCTGTGAGGTTTCAGCAGTGCTTGGGCCAACGAGGAGCTGGCTCAGCTCACTGATGCTCCTGATCTCTCTGCCTGGGAGAGAGGAGCCCCTGCTCCATCCCATGTGAGGCACCTCCTCCTATCAGCAAAGGAGTTTTCTGTATGGAAGATTTCAGTAAAAATGAGGAAAAGGGATGAGGAAGGATGGAGAGAAAAATATTTTTTTTCCACTGCAGATTTCAGCTTTTAATCAAAAACCAGACACAGCCTTCGACAATTTTGGCTCATTCTGATGAAAGACTTTTAATGAAAACTGAAACTGTCCATAGGGAATAGGAGCTTAAAACATAAACAATGAAGTCAATCAACCATCCAACCAAATCTTTGTTATTCTTTAATAAGCAAGTGAGAAGAAGTGGTGTAAGAGTGATGGGAAGGATGCCTGGCCAAGACAGAGAAAGGCATGGACAAGTGATGGTCAGAAGGTTTGGGACACATGGAACTTCACAGTGTGATGTGGACATTCCCCTGGGGCTGAAGGGTTTGCTCAGATCCCATCAGCAGCTGCTGCCCTGTCCGGCTGTGGGAGGCACATGGGGACACTGGATGGTCCCAGCTCCAGGGGCAGGGGCTGCAGTGGGGGATTCCTGCCCATCTGCCAGGCACTGCCCCCTGCATCCCTGCCAGAATGCACAGGGATGGATAACACAGCCAGTGACAGGGAGGGGAGCATTCCCTCGGAGAACATGGATGGAATCATGGAATCACAGAACTGTTGAGGTTGGAAAAAACCTCCAAGATCTTTAAGTCCTACTGTTGCCCCAGCACTGCCAAAGCCATCATTTACCCAGGTCGCCAGGTCCCACATCCACAGGCCTTTTGAATGCTTCCAGGGATGGTGATCCCACCACATCCATGGGCAGCCTGCTCCAAGGCCTGACCACCCTTTCCATGAAGAAATTTTCCCAAATATCCAACCTGAGCCTCCCCTGGCACATCATGAAGCCTCTCCCTCTCCTCCTGTCCCTGTTCCCTGGGAGCAGAGCCCGACCCCCCCCAGCTCCCCCCTCCTGTCAGGGATTGCAGAGCCAGAAGGTCCCCCCTGAGCCTCCTTTTCTCCAGGCTGAGCCCCCCCAGCTCCCTCAGCTGCTCCTGCTGCTCCAGCCCCTTCCCAGCTCCATTCCCTTCCCAGGACATGCTCCAGCCCCTCAGTGTCTCTCGTCTGAGTGCCCCAGAACTGTCCCCAGGGCTGGAGGTGCCCCAGCAGTGCCAGCACAGGGACAGTCCCTGGGCCTGGGACACCCCATGGCTGGCACAGCCCAGGGACCATTTGCCTCCTTGTCCACCTGGGCACACCTGAGCTCATGTCCAGCCACTGTCACCAGCACCCCCAGGGCCTTTTGCTGTCAGGCAGCTTTCCAGCCCCTCTGCCCCAAGCCTGGAGCTCTGCCTGGGGCTGGTGTGACCCAGGTGCAGGATCTGGAACATCAACTTGTTGAGCCTCTTACAGTTGGCCTCGCTCATGGAGGTGGCAGAGGAACCTCTCCCATCCTCCCCCAGAGCTGCTGCAACACTCTCACTTCCATGGATGAGCTCAGCCCGCCCTTTGGAGTCTTTGCATGAAAGAGGCTCAGCCCCCAGCTCTGCCTGGCTCAATCACGGCTTCACTTGGAAACTATGGAGGAAGCAAAGCTTGCACCTGGTCCTAGTCCAAGAAGAGCTGAGGCAAGTCAGAAAGCAGGTCCCACCCTGTAAGTGGCAGGTACCCTGTGTTTATGGTAATAACAATAATTTACCCTTCACTATCACCTTCCAGTTGAAGAGCATAAAGCCCTTTGCAGGCATTAATTATCATTAGCCTAATGACATGGTTGATGAAACGGAGGCTGTGAAAGCTGGAGTGATCCACCCAAGGTCCCCAGGCCCCTGTGGTGGCTGAGGCAGGAGTTACGGGCAGGCTTTGGGCTCAAGGGGGGCACTCAAAGGTTACCCCCATGGTTCCATGTGTGCCCCATTCCCACCTCCTCCTGGGACATCCCTGCTGGCTGGTGATTGCTCCATGGCAGAGGGGAGCAGGCAGTGCTGCTGTGCATGAGCCTGACAGTGGCTGGAGGAGCCCCAGTGTTGGGGTCCCGGTGCTGGGACCCTCCTGGGGTGCCCAGGGCTGGCCACGATGGCAGCACCAACAGCCCAGGAGCTGGGGAGCTTTTCCTGGGCACTGCAGAGGCGTGGGCAGAGCTGCTGGAGCACCCCGGCTGCAGAGGGCAGCAGGGTTGGGGCAGAGCACCCGCTGTGGGTGTGGTGGGTGCAGAGCAGCCGCTCTGGGATGCAGAGCATCTGCCGTGGGATGCAGAGCCCAGCTGGGCGCAGGGCTGGCAGCCAGGGCTGGGGCACAGGAGGCTGTTAACACCACACAGAAATTTCCTTTGAAGGCGTGGGATGATTTATGGGTTATTACCGGCTGTGACAGGGTCGGCTGCCAGGCCTGGGTGATTTGGGGTTGGGGGGTGCGGGAGGATAATGGGGACAAATTGGGGCCCGAAGGAATGTGCGCTGGTGGAGCAGCGGGGGTGGGGTGGGGAGGGCAGGGAGGGGCCGCCTTCTCCTCCATTCCCAGACACAACCTGCTCTCATTATCCGGAGCCACCACAGGCGCTAACGCACACAAATATATTCTAATTTATTAGAGCTGGCAAAGATCTCTTTGCAGAGAGCGAACGTTTTATTTTTGAGGCTCAGTGGTTCAAGTGTTTGAAAGGGCAGCATTCTCTGTGCCTCCAATGTGGGGCTAATGATAATCTAAATTAGTTATTGGAAATAATTACCAAGGCTTTATTGTGCCAAACATAGCAGAGCCCTGGAGAGCAGTCGCGCTCAGACACGGCCATGCAGCTAAAAGCTTTGATGCTTCATTAATATTCAAGGGGAGTCTTTGGCTGTTTTCCCTCCTCCCCTCGCGCTGCCGCAGCTCTCTGAATGAACCCGAGGCCTCCGGTGACACCAGCGAGGGGCCTGCCGATTGAAATTAGCACTGGTACCATATCAAAGTTCACTGCTCTCCTAATCTCCAATGGAAAAGGTGGGTTCGGGAAGACGCTATCGCTCGGCGCGGCGGCGAGCGCTCAGTGCCGAGACGGCTTCTCCTGGCTCCAGGCGCCTGGTTCGGGGCTGAGATAATGCTGGAGAGGAGCATCTCCAAGGTTGTCCTACACAGCTGGGTTTTATGATATAATGGACCAAACCGGCTGCATAATTAATCAGCCTATATTTTTTTCCCCTAGTAAATCTTCCTGTGATGGGCAAACAGAAGCCCTGGAGCTGTGCTTGCCTGCCAGATCCGTGGTGGTGCATGTGTGTCTTTTTCTTCCCCTTCTCCCCATCTCTCGTTTGGAATAAACGCTGTGGTTTGAAAGTGACTCCAGCCCTGTTTGTGAGGAGCGTGGGGCTCTCAGGGCTGCTGTCATTTTTTGCATGCGAAGCAGCTGCAGCCTCCCTTCCAAAAACCTTTGGGCCCTGAGCAGGACGGCAGGATGTATTTTTGGATGCGGGCTTGGCCTGGCGGGGCTCCAGGGAGAATTTCCTCTCCTTGCTCGGGATTCTGCGCTAATCAAGCATTCAGTTCCGGCGCCCGCGGGCAGGGCTGGGAGCAGAGGCCCCGTCCATCCCGGAGATGATAACCGTGCTCAGCACATCCCCGCACAGCCCCGCGGGCTCGACCTGCCCCCGCCAGGAGCAGCGGCGGGATTCCTCCGCTCCAGCCAGGGCTGGGTGGAGAGAGCAAACCCTTCTAGCTGGCAAGATAGGGGACAGCTGCTGCTGCGCCTGTTTTCCAGGCAAGCAGCGCAGTAAATCGGGACAATCCAGGAATTTCACCCCCCTTTTATAACACAGGTCATGCAACGGCTAAAAACACCACGAGCCCCACACGTTTCTGAGCAAACCCTGCCCTTCTCCGAGACTTTCATGCCACCCCGAGGTGCGGGGTGGGGACAGATCCCGTGCCTGCCCCGCAGCCCGCGGGGTGCGCAGGGAGCCCCGGGGGTGCGCAGGGAGCCCCAGGGGTGCGCAGGGAGCCCCGGGGGTGCGCAGGGAGCCCCGGGGGTGCGCAGGGAGCCCCAGGGGTGCGCAGGGAGCCCCGGGGGTGCGCAGGGAGCCCCGGGGGTGCGCAGGGAGCCCCGGGGCCGCGGCAGGATGCGGCGGGCGGTGAGTCATTCCCGCTCCCATCCCACGCCGTCTCGGAGGGTGAGTTATGGGACTTCTCCTCTGCTGAGCAGGCACAAATCATCGGGGCCTGTCAGGAGTCAGGATGAAGTGGGCTGGCTGGAGAGTCCACACTAGTCCTTTAACAAGATTGATGCTTTGCCGCTTCCCAGGTCTGAGTTCAAGAATCTATATTTTATTCCTTCCCTCCTCTCCCTTCTCCCTGCCCCGTTCGCCACTGCAGAAACGCGTTCTTATAATTCCTGGTCAGGTCTGTGTGTGCGAGGTGGTAATGTGTCTCCCTGGGAAGAAAAAAATTGTTTCTAGGAAAGATTTATGTGGAATGAATTATTTAACCTCACAGCCCCGACTATCCCCCTTGCCTGCCCACCTGCACAGACTCCAGGACCAGAGAACTTTGTCTGGGAAAGGCCAGGTGAGGATGGGCCAGTGTGTGACTGGGGGTGCTCAGGGATCAGAGAGGACCCAGGGGGGCAGAGGCCAAAGCCCATGCAGGGTCTCTGAGCTGTAAGTGCCCCTGCTCCTCCCAGCTGCCCCTGCCTGGCGTGGCCATTGCTGCCTGCTTGCCCTCCAGAGCTCTGAGAGCGGGGAGAAAACCAGAGGTGAACAGCTGGTAAAACATCTGGAGTGCCCTTCTGCCAAGGCCAGACATTTCTGCCCCCCCTAGACAGGACACACTGGTGGATCTCAACCAGCATAACCCCTCTGTCAGCTGAAATCATTTCCACCTCCTAATCTTGGAGCTTCCCTCCTTGTCTGTGACAAACCCCCAGGAGCGATGGGGTGGCCTGGGGAGATGCTGTGCTGGGGTGGCAGAGGGGAAGGGACAGGCAGGGCTGCTGTGGGAGTGCAGTGCTGGGGGTTACTGATGGCTGGTGCCCGGCAGAGTCAGCAACACAAAGCCCAGCCCAGGATTCTGCAGACCTGGGGCAAACTGAGAGGCACAAAACATGTTTGTAAGATATTTTTCCCTTGCAAATCATGATTTCTGCAGGAAGTGCCTGTCTGCAGCGAATTTCCAGAAAGAGAAAAAACACACACACAGAATGGGCTTGTGCGAGTTGAAAACAAAAAGCTGCCAGACGTTCCCTGCTCCTCGCTGCCCGCCCCCTCGGAGAAATATTGGCAGAGGATGGGAAGGGAAGGGAAGCCAGAAAACTTTTGAAGAAAAATATTAATGAGAACCAAACCCTTTCTGCTTCTTCTTTAATTTCCAAAGGGAAGATCAAGGACTCCCTGCCCTGCCCTCTGGACTCGTTGCTGACCCCGGAGTGAGGACAGGAGTGGTGCTGCTCCAGGCCTGCTGCTGTTTGTGCAAGAGCCAGCCCAGAACGCCTGAGCGTGCCTTGCTCCACTGACCCCTCTTCCTCAGGCCTGGAGCATCTTCTGATTCCTGGAATGGGTCCTTTCTGGGGAATGGGATGATGTTCCAGGCAGGAGAGCAGCCCCAGCACACAAGCCAGTGTGGGCATGGCCTGCTTGAGGGAAGCCCAGAAGGAGTCCCAAGTGCCAGCCTGTCTGGGCACAAAGTGCCCAGCCTGGGGACAGAGCCACTGTCAGGGTGTCCCTTGGCTCCAGCCCCACTGCACAGCAGAAGCAGGAGGGGTGGGAAGGGTTTTCTTTCCAGCCACAAGCTGAGAGGGCAGGGATCAGCTCAGACTCAAACACGGCAGGAGGAATTGTTGGGGGCAGTGGAGTTTGCAATGTTTTGCCTGCAGAATCTGCTGAAGGATTCAACACCTGCTTTCTGAGGGTTGTTCCTCTGAATCCCAGGGCCACAACCCTTGTGACAGAGGGGGGACCTCCTGAGCTGCCAGAGTCCTCACCATCAGCTCCCAAATACCTGACTTTGGACATGATGTCACCAGCACAGCCAGCTGGGTGGGAGGGCTGGGGAGAGGAGGGACTGGCAGCAGGAAGAAGCAGAGTCTGCAGGCACTGTTGTGGTACACTGGGATCCCATGGAGCAGTGGGATCTTGCACTGAGACGGTGCTGGGGCATCCTGGCATCCCACCATGGCCTTGCTGGGGCACACTGGGATGCTGGAACGGATAGGGGGCTCTATTCTGCTGAATTTCTCTTGGAGTCTGCTGGGAGGGTGAGATGTGTGGGAGTCCCTGCTCAGGGTGGACTTCAGCAGGACTGTGCAGGTGAACCAGGGTCACTGGGATGTGGTGGTTTTCCAAGAGACAGCAGGATGCACAGGCAGAGCTGTGCAGCAGCTCTCTGGTGACAGCAGGACTGTCACAAAATACCATCTCCTCTGGAGGAAAGGGCAAGGCAGGCAGCTGGAGCCTGACCCTCCTCAGTTCACGAGGGTTTGGTCAGGGAGATGGTGCCCCCCTGCCTTGCTGTGCAAGGGCAGAGTCCATCCCCCTTGCCTGGTTTTGCAGGATCCTCGTTCCCCCAGACACCTCCTGGCTCGAGGTTTCCCAGTTCACTGTCATAGCAATACAGAAGCAAGTCCTAGCAGGGGAATCCAGGGCCAAGGGGGCCTGAGAGGGGGCTGTGGAGTACTGGAATGGGGGGTGAACTGCAGAGGCAGATGTTACTGGGGAGGTTGGAACAGCCAGGATGGAGGAGGAGGCCTCCCTGTTCCTCTCTTTCACATGTGGGGTGTGGGATGTGCACCCCAGGCCTGCACTTGTCTCTGCTCAGCACTCACTGACTCCCTCCCCTTCTCCTAGTGCAGAACACAACCTCCTTCCTCTGCAGCTGCCCTGACCCTCTCCTGCATCTCCCAGGCTCCTTGGGAAAAAGGCTCCTCTGGGGGTGTGGGAGAAGAAGCTGAGGAGCTGGTCAGGATGGGCTCTGCTCCCAGTGCTGCTGGAGCTGAGGTGGGCACAGCGGCCACAGCACCCCTGAGGGGGTGGGCAGGGCAGGCACTGAGATGGGCAGGATGCTGCCCTGGCCCACCCAGAGCCTCTCTGAAGGGATGGGACTGCACCATGCAGCTCTGCCTGAGAGCACCACTCCCCATCCTCTCACAGGAATCCTGCAGAGAATCCCAAATGCTCAGAGGAGATTGGACTGAGCAGGTGAAGTGCCTGGGAGTGCCAGGATCAGGAGGGGCAGCTACAGTGGCTGGGGTGGGAGGGGTACAGAGCACCCCAGAGCTGGGTGGGTGTGCTGGGAGGGCAGCTCTGCCACGGGGACACAGCACAGGCTGGTGCTGCCTCGGTCAGGGCGAGCAGAACCCACCTGCCTTTCTGAGCCAGGGGACAGGAGGGGAGGAAATGCCCGCGGTTTCTGCCACGGGAGGTTTAGCTTGGATATTAGGAGCTATTTTTTTCATGGAAAGGGTTATAAAGCATTGGCACAGGCTGCCCAGGGCAGTGGTGGAGTCGCCATCCCTGGAAGCTTTCAAAAAAAGGTGTGGATGTGGCACTTGGGGACGTGGTTAGTGGTGAACACAGGGGTGGTGCTGGGCTGATGGCTGGACTTGACGATCTTAAAGGTCTTTTCCAACCTAAACAATTCTGTGGTCCTATGATCCTGTGAGTCCTTTGGGTCTCTCTCTTCCTTGCGGTCTTGGCTGGGCTTATCCTGGGAGCCCACCCGAGGCATCAGTGAGTCCTCTGAGCCCCGCTGACCACACACTGACCACCCCAGCGCCAGAGAAAACGCCAGAAAACCTCTGCAAGTGCTGGTCTGTGGTACCAGCCCCAAGGCTCCAGCCCACAGAGCTCTGTGAGCCACCCAAGCAGCATTCCAGGGCACACCGGGGGGATTACACTGCACAACACGCACAGCCTCGTGCCTCGTGCATCCCCAACAATGCTCAAAGACACCACAACAGTGCCTCCAGCTTTCAGTTAAAACTAATTTTAACCAGCAAACACCTGCCAAATTGATTTTACGGCTTTGACACCGGTAAATCACTCGAAATTTCAAGCCTCCACAGAATTTGCATTCTGCTATTTTCACGTCTCTTGGAAATTCTCGACTTTGGCTGGTTTCACCGTGGAACGTCTTCACAAAGCAGCCCAGGGGCCAGGAGGTAAGAGGCAGAAAAATGGCAGCATGAGTGACTGCTGGAACACACTGAATGGTTTGTGCTGCATTTTTTGGGTCTGATGTCTGGGTCTGGCTGATCCTGAGTTTGAGATGTCACTTTGTCTATAGGTGAGCAAATCCTTCATCTGTTGGAATCGGGCTTGTGAATGGGTTTCCTTGGGATTATCTCCCCAAATGACTCTGTTGTATGACTGGGTGGCTCAGGAGGGCAACTCTGCTGAACCCTGTCTGTGATGAGCTTGGAGCCTGCATTTCATGTGTTTCTGTTTGCTCCAGAGACAAATGAAATCAGATGAAATCCATAAATGAGTGCGATTGTCTGGATGGACAAAATCATCTCACCATGGTGGCTTCCATGGAGAGAGAATCAGAGTCACAGAATGATTTGGGTTGAAAGGGACCTTAAACACCATCCAGTTCTGCCCCCTGCCATGGGCTGGGACACCTTCCACCAGCCCAGGTTGCTCCAAGCCCCGTCCAACCTGGCCTTGGACACTTCCAGGGATCCAGGGGCAGCCACAGCTTCTCTGGGCAACCTGTGCCAGGGCCTGCCCACCCTGCATGTCTTCCAAATGTCCCATCTAATCTTGCCCTCTGTCAGTGAGAAGCTGTTCCCCCTTGTCCCACCATTACAATCCCTTGCAAAAAGTCTTTCCCAGTGTTTCTTGTAGGCTCCCTGCAGGTACTGGAAGGTCACAACTGGGTCACCCCAAAGCCTGGGTTACAGGGGTGGGATATCACTTGGATTTTGGTGTATCCCTGCATAGCTGGATGAGCTGGGCCCAAAGAACAGCCAAAGCCCCAGGTTTTATTCCTTCCACCCACAGTGTGTTAAGGAGCTGATGGTGCTCTTGAGGAGAGTTGCTCTCACTGCTTTTGTATGGCAAGGACATAAGGAAAGGAAAATCAAAGGATCTTTAAGGTGTTCCTGGAAACAACAATGCTGCTAGAGGAGGATTTTATCTCTGAGCTTTTTAATGGAGTGGATATCTTATCCTCCAGCATCCCAGCTGTTGTGTCCTGCAGTTCCTTTGTTTTCCAAGTGGGCTGCTCATGGCAAAGGGTCAGAGTGGTGCAGCCTTTACCATGTTCCCCTCTCACTCACAGCCCTGCAGAACAGGAAGAACAGAGGTGATGTACACAGGATGGGGCTGAGAGAAGCTAGAAAACATTCCCATAATCTGACCCCAGATCTCCCAACCCCTCATCCTGCCTGTGCTGCAGGTGAAGCTGAGCTGTGCCCAGAGAGCACCGTGGAAAAGAGGCCCAAAAGCAGAGAAAGAGCTGGATAATGTAGTGGAGTGAAATGGGAAATTTAGAACAGTATAGGGAAGGAGAAAGGAAGAACCACAAAGAAGCTGGAGAACTGCAGATACCTGTTCTGTGAAAAGATCTGAACAAGGACTGACACCCTCAGAAACCGTGTTAGAAACCCAAGAGAAAAGGAGAAGGAAGGTGGAAGGACAGAAAATGGAGCAGAGACCACAGTTTGGAGTCCCTGAGCTCAGGGAGAAGAAACAGAGAACCATAAAAGAGAAAAGAGCAGCTTGTCCTGAAGGAAGAAAGACAGAGGCAACAGTGTTAACCAGGAAACAGAGGAGGAGGTGTAGGAGACATGCAGAGAAGATGGAGAGGATGGAGCAGGAAAAGAGGGACAGGAACAAGTGGTGGGCAGGTCCTGCTTTCACATGCCACGTGTGTCTAGGCCAAGGCAGGGGAGAGGAGCAAAGAGAGGAAAGACTTGAGTGCCCTTCAGAGGAGTTCTGTCCTTGTTTTTGGTGAAGGGAAGGAGAGAGCACAGCGGAGGTGGGCAGATGATCTGAGCTTACCAGGAAGCCTTTGCCACTGGAAAGGGTTTGTATACAAAGGATTGTTCTTAAATATGTGATCTTCCTCAGGAACTTGGAAACTAGTCTTCTGGGGCTGAAGGTGGCACAACTGGTAAGTGGCTTTCTGACAGGACTCTGGGATGAGTACAGGAGTGGGGGGAAGGTGCTGCTGCCTGAGCCCTCGGCACTGCCATTGGTGAGGATTCTCTTACTGGACAGGGTGGAAATGGAAGTGACCATTGCCTGTGTGGAAGAAAGCTCCAAGAGTTCAGGGCACTGAGATTGTAAGGAACCAGCTCATCTCTGCCTCAGAGTCTTGGAAGAATCAGTTCATGAGTCACAGAATCTCAGAATGGTTTGGGTTGGAAGGGACCTCAAAGATCATTTGATTCCAAACCCTGCCATGGGCAGGGACACCTCCCACTATCCCAGGTTGCTCCAAGCCCTGTCCAACTTGGCCTTGGACACTTCCAGGGATCCAGGGGCAGCCACAGCTTCTCTGGGTAACCTGTGCCAGGGCCTGCCCACCCTCACAGCCAACAATTCCTTCCCAATATCCCATCTCTCCCTGCCCTCTGGCAGTGGGAAGCCATTCCCTGTGTCCTGTCCCTCCATCCCTTGTCCCCAGTCCCTCTCCAGCTCTCCTGGAGCCCCTTTAGGCCCTGCAAGGGGCTCTCAGGTGTCCCTGGAGCCTTCTCTTCTCCAGGGGAACCCCCCCAGCTCTCCCAGCCTGCTCCAGCCTTGGGATCAATGTAAGTGGCCTCCTCTGGGCTTGCAGAAGCAGAACCACCAGGAGGTTGTAGGCAGCTCTCATGAAGGAGCAGAACTGGAGAAAAGAGTGAGTCCAAGGCACTGCCACCACATTGCAGACTGTGAAGTAGGCACTGTAAGCTATAACTGCAGGGTAAATAATCTGGCCTGTGTCATACACAAGATTTTTGAGCTTCTGTTATATGGGACAGCAGATAAAGTCAGTGACATGTATGGAAAAATGGAATAAAATCCAGCATGTGTTCTCCAAAGGCAGCTTGTCAGGGACTGAGCAATCCATGGCTTTTCTGCACTGTGTTGTGTCTGTCTGGATTTAAACAACTATCGGATAAAGCACCCATGGGAAATTATTAGCTAACCTAGAGAAGATGGGATCACAGAATTACAGTGGATAAAGAACTTGTGAAGGGTGAGTCTGCAGTGGATAATATTAAAAGGAGGTTATCAGGAGGAAGGCAGATAAGTGCTGATGTTCCCTGTGGACGGGTCTCAGGGCTGTCTCTGAGCGTTTCCTTTCTTGGCCTTGCTTGCACCCTGCCTGGAATCCAGACCCAGCAGGAGGATGACCATGTCAGCAGGAGCACAGCAACCAAGAAAGGAAGAGCAGAGAGCAGCAAGGAATGGGAGAGCACTTACCTTGCCAAGAGCCGACGTCAGGCAGCCCTTCCAGCCAGCAAACGGACGGCACCTCCTGGGCTGAGAGAGCAGATAAGACCAGGCTGAAACAGTTCAAGTATTTCTGTACTGATGCCAGGAACATGAGCAATTAAATGGAAGAATTAGAAGGCCTCATCCAGGAGGAATGAGTAATCCTGGGAACTGTGGATATGGGAGGACTTATCTTCCAAAGCATAGATGGGAGAACAAGTGTTACAGATATCCTTGATCACAGCCAGATTGTTCTACCAGACAGAAACAGGGGAGACGAGTTCAGGGTTTGTCTCACTGAAGAGCTGGAAAAGAGAATTTGGTCCTGATAAAAACCTGAGCCTGAGTGGCCCTGACTTGGTTTGGTTTCTGTGGGATGGGCTGGGGGGGGACATGAATTGGTCTCTGCCCAAGGGCTGGGTGTTGGCCTGCAGGCTTTGAGAGCAGAAACAAACCAGATAGTGATGCTGCCTGGCCAGGGGAGCTCACAGGGGGAGGATGGACACATGGCTGGTCCTGCCTGGAGCCACATCCCCAAGGGAGGGAAGGGATGCAGGGAAGGGATGCAGGTCCTCACCATGGACGTGCCCCAGGCCAGGCACAGCCAGAGAGCTGCAGGAAAGGGCAAGGCTGAGAGAGGAGGAAAGGTGGGACTGCAGCAGGATGGGATGACGTAAGGGAAGCCTTGCTGCAGGAGATCTATGGCTTCTGTGGGCCAGAGACAAACTCAGGCAGAGGCTGCTGTGTGGCACCAGGAATATTTCCTCCTGCTGGACAGTGAGATTGCCAAGACTGGAAGTGGCCACTGCCTGCTCAGTGCTGGTGCACTGGGGGTGCTTGGCTGGTCAGAGTTACTTGCAGGTTCAAGGTTAAGATGGGACAGTCACTTGGGCTTTGCTTTCCTCCTGGCTGGGTGTTCCACCCCGGTCCCTCTGCTCTGGAGCACAGTGTGCTCCCAGCCTTTCTGTATGTGCTGGAGATGAGCTTGAGGGGGTGAGGGAAGGAAGGAAAGGGCTATCCTGCCCCTATCTCTGTTCTCCCATTGCTTGCCAAGGCTGTGAACTGCTCAGGATGAGAAGAAATGGTCTCAAATTGCATCAGGGGAGGTTTAATTAGATATCAGGAAAAATATCTTCACTGAAAGAGTGGTCAGGTATTGGAACAGGCTGCCCAGGCAAGTGGTGGAATCATCATTCCTGGAAGTGTTCCAAAGGCACGTGGATGTGGCACTTGGGGACATAGGTTAGTGGTGAACATGGGGTTGCTGGGTTAATAGTTGGACTCGGTGATCTCAGAGGGCTTTTCCAACCTTAATGATTCCATGAGGGTGTGATTCTCTGACTCTGGGGCTCACTGCTGTTCCTTTCAGAGGTGCAGCAAGGCCAGGCCCTCTGTAGCACCAGGACTACCCTGCTCTGTGGAGGGGATGGCTGCAGGAGCCCTTGCTGGCTGGCACGTTCCTTGGCACGTTTCCTGGCACATTTCCTGGCCTGGTTCCCGTGCCCAGGGCCAGGCCAGCTCAGCAGCACCTGTGGCAGCTCCCAGAAGGGCTGGAGAGCAGAGCATCACACAGGCTGCATGTCCAAAGCCATCAGTGCTTGGCTCCCTGCTCCCAGGCAAATGAGCCAGTTAACCTGATCAGCTGAACATGTGGGCACCAACACGGGCAGCCAGCAGAGCGTTCCTTGCCTTGTCCTGCACGTGAGGTTCCTGCTAATCCAGCCCTCTCCTGACAGATCTCAGGGCTGGCTTGAGCAGCGTGTGCCACCGGGCCAGCCCTGGCTGGGCAGGGCTGCTCTGGCCTTGCCTTCCCCTCCCAGTAATTTGGGGTTACTTCAGTCCCTTCTCCTTCTTCACAGCTTTGTGCTGTGCCTGCAGGAGCATTTCATCATTTGCATCCTCCTCTCCACCTCTGCCGGGCAGCACCTCTGCATGTAGGTCAGGAGGAATGTTTTGCTTCACCTCCCGACTTCCACCACACCTTCAGTGTGTGGGCAATTAGCCGGTAACTCCGCACACGCCCTGTCGGCTCTAATTACCCGGCAGAGGCAGCGCCAGGGCAGAGCAGCAAACTGTGTCATCCTCCCTCCAGGGGCTCTTCCCGAGGTGTGGGTGGTGCAGTGGGTGCTGCTGGCTCAGCCTCCTGCCCCTGCTGGGGAGAGCTGATGGACTCACACAGACCAAGAGTTCATCAGCAACGAAAGGTCTGTGGTGCCAAATGTTCTCTCCAGCAGTGGCAGTGCGGCCCCAGGGCCTCTGTGTCCCTTCTTCCCGTGGTAACCGTGGGTGCTGTGCAGGACACAGGCTCCCTGTCCCTCCCTGCCACTCCCAGAGCAGAGCTGAGGCCAGCAGTGATGACATTGTTCGTGTCCCTCCATCCAGGGGAGGCCATGAAAATGGTCTGGGGTCTGGAGCCCCTCTGCTCTGGAGCCAGGCTGGGAGAGCTGGGGGGGTTCACCTGGGGGAGAGAAGGCTCCAGGGTCTGAAGGGGCTCCAAGAAAGCTGGAGAGGGACTTTGGACAAGGGTCTGGAGAGACGGGACACAGGGAATGGCTTCCCACTGCCAGAGGGCAGAGATGGGGTTTGATTGGGAAGGAATTCCTGGCTATGAGGGTGGGGAGGCCCTGGCACAGGTTGGCCAGAGAAGCTGTGGCTGCCCCTGGATCCCTGGAAGTGTCCAAGGCCAGGTTGGACGGGGTTTGGAAAAACCTGGGCTGGTGGAAGATGTCCCTGCACATGGCAGGGGTTTGGATCTGGATGATCTTTGAGGTCCCTTCCGACCCAAACCATTCTGTGATTCTTTAAGGCAAAGCTGCACCATGAACAAATACATTCCCCCCAAAACCCACACAAATCTTCTCTCCAAACCAGTCCTCTCTGCAGCCACTCCCAGAACATCAGGAACCTCAAGGTTTGCCCCCCACAGACATTCTGGGGGCTGGGATGGAGCTGGCATGTCACCAGAGTGGGTCTTGTCCAAAACCAGACC
This sequence comes from Pyrocephalus nanus, assembly GCA_038380795.1. Taxonomy (NCBI): domain Eukaryota; kingdom Metazoa; phylum Chordata; class Aves; order Passeriformes; family Tyrannidae; genus Pyrocephalus; species Pyrocephalus nanus. The sequence continues at coordinate 918,619 of CM076285.1, forward strand.
CTCATGTCAGTGCCTGGGTTCTTGTGGATATCAGGAAAGGTTTGGAGGCAAGATTGTAATCTGAGAGAATCCCAGCCAGGTAGTGCTGTTGTTTTATTGCTGGTGGCTGGTGATTGAGCCCCCAGTGCTTTTTAAGCTGGTTGTGAGGGCTGTGTAACACTGCAGGGGAAAAGGACAGATAAAGCATTCTCTTTGTGCATTTTATAAATAAATTTTTTTTTAATCATAAATCCCCCAAAAAGAGGGGAACAAGGGAAAAAGAAGGGGAGAAAAGGAAAGGCTTGTAAAACATTTCATTTCCTGTAGAACGAATGCTTTGGCATGACCCAAATTCACTCCTCTCATTTCCAATTCTTGCAAGTTAAAATGCTTCTCTTTTGATTTGCCTCAGCCTCTTTCCCTGCCCTTCAGGTTCTCTAATGGCAACTGGACCGAGAAATCCCCCATCTCCCTACCCCAATATCGTCCCTTTGCTTCACCCCCTGAGCTCTCAGTGCCCAATTTCCCCCACAGCTGCCCAGAGCTGGGTGTAGGGGGGGCTGCCCCTGCCCAGAAAATCCTTCTCTGGAGGGGTCCCAGGAAAGCTGATGGGGAATGTCTGTGCCCAGGGATGAGAAATGAAAGAAAGCAGTTTCCAGCATTGCATCCACTGAGCCCCATCAGAGGGGTTTCCTTCACAGGAGGGGCAAGCTGGTGGTGGATGGTGGGTGATGGGTCCAGCGGGCTCTGCTTCCTGCAATTTGGGCAGGACTGAGCCCAGATCCCTGGCTGGGAGCATTTCTATAAATGCAAATAAATAAAGGAAGTAAATGACAGTCATTTTGGACGTTTTCCTGTATGTAAATGCGTTTCCTTGGTAATCACATCTCTAGTATTTCTGTTTATTTTTATACATCTGTTTTCGGTTAGCCCACAGCGCTCCGTGCAAAGCTCCTCAGATGTCCCTCACCTTGGGCGGGAGAGGGGCCCTGCAGTGTCACACGTGTGTCCCCTCGCACACACGTGTGCACCAGCACCCCCGTGGGGGACTCCTGCCCCCACCAGCGATCCCACTGCGCTGGGCAGGGAGATGCAGCACCACGGGGGTCACTGCTCTGGGTTTCTGTGAGCCTGCCCAGCAGTTTGTGGTGCTGAGCTGCTCTCAGGGACACATTTTTAACTGTGCCTGTTCAGTTGCCCGGAGGGTTTTTAAAGCCTGGGCTGGGATCAGTCCGTGGGGATCTGAGAGTGCTGGACCAGGACACGGGTGAGTGTCTGCCCTGCTGGTCCCCTGGCGTGTTTGGGCTCAGCAGGGTCAGGGCAGGACACAGTGCCCTGGCTCCAAGCCCAGCTGTGTCAGGGGTTTTGGGCTCTCCCTGCCCCACAGCCAGCACACTGCCCTACTTCTGGTGCTCCACTTCTCTGGTCCCTTTGGCACCGCCCTGGAGAGCTGCACAGGGAGGATGAGGAGTGGGATGGAGGGTTGGTGGGCCCATCCCCTCATTCCCAACAAGCTTTTGACCTGTGCAAAGGGCTCTCCATCCGTGGCCCAGCACCCTGGAAACCACCTTGACTGCTGACCACCTTGCCTGGACCTGCACTTGGCTTTGTGGAGACACCAGGCTGGGCCATGAGGGCTGTCCCCACAGCCCCAGGCTGGTCCTGGAGCACAGAGACCAGCATGTCCCTTCTGAGACACCACCTGTGAGACTGGGACAGTGGGACCAACGTGTCTGTGCACTGGGGCTGTCACAACAGGGTCCAGTGAGCTGTGACAGCACCCCACACCATGATCCCCAAACCTCCAGAAACTGCCCACCTCGGGTCCCCACACACCAGCTGACGATGAACACTCCATGGTCCCCATGGTTGCTCCTTGTTGCCCACCCACCCTCCTCCCAGGGCTGCCTCTTGGGGGGATGAAGGAAAGTGCCAAGTGGGCAGGGACCACATGGGGTCGGTGCCCAGAGCCCAAGCCCCTCTCTCTGACACTCACCCAGGGACACCCCAGTTGTTGTTCAGACATTTGTGATGCCTCAAGATTAGCTGAGAGCTGAAATGCAGCTCAGAGGCTGGCTGGCACCTCACAGAACGAGTGGAGAATAAACCCTTCTGGCTTTGCAAAGGATTTTGTTCAGAATTCTGCCCTAATTTAAGCTAAAAAAGAGCATCCTTAAAATCATCAGCAGCTCACGTGCTGTGTGACAGTCACAGCATCACAGAAACTCAGCGCTCGCTTTGTGCACACCCCCCTTTCCGCCCCGTGACCTCGCACAGGATCTGCATCCAGCCAAATTGGGTGCCACCTCTGCGTGATAAATAACCCAGGGAACACGTGCCAAGGTGCCCCTACCACGCAGCACCTGAGAGAAGTCACTGCTGTGAGCATCATCTCACCCAGCACATGGCTCGAACCCAAAGAAAAAACAGCGTTTTCTCATTCACCTCAAATTATCCACCCACTGGAACAGGTACTATATCCTGGTGATAAACAGGAGCTGCTGGTTTAAGCACATGTTCTCCTACAACGCAGCACAAACCCAGGCTGCTGCTCAGCATCACCTGCACGGCTCTGATGCCTCCTGCATCCCCATGGAACCAACAAGCTGGAAATCACCGGGGCTGGGCTTTCACTGGGATGGGAGCTCCCTGACACTGCCCACACCCCACACACACACACACTGTGCTTCCCTCACCACTCTGCTTTCTCATGAACCCTCCAGCCCGGGGTTTATTGCCTGTGCCTTTTGCTGTATCCCAGCTAGAGCCCCCAGCCCTGGCGTGTCAGACACGGCACAAGCCCTCACACAGCACGCCAGTGCTGCCTCTGAGAGCTGGCAGGCTCATAACCATTTTTGGATAGAAAAATATAACACTGCAAGTAAAAAAAAAAATAAAATAAAACCTTGGATTGCATGTAAAGAAATAAAGCAAAATGCTATTCCCCCACTCCTGCTGTCTGTGCTCAAGCCTTCCAAGAAGTTCCTGTCCTCATCTGTTCGGGTATCATTTTACAGCTCGATGACAAACACAGAACTTGCCAGTTTAAACATATAGGGCTCGGTTTTGCTCTCTGGTGCTCACACACACTTTCCCTTGCAGAGGTGTGGGGGTCACAGCACTGTTAGTCCCTGTCCCCTCACAGTCCCTGGGCAGAGGCCCAGAGCCGTGTTGGGGTGTCAGGAGTGCTGCCCCCACGTCCTTCCCGTGTGCCCCCCAACCCCCTGGAGCTCTCCCCTGCCCTTCACCAGTGCTGGGGGAGCCACACATGCTCCCACTCGTGTCCACCTGTTCGTGTCCACCCTGGTCATGGTCACTGGGATCCCAATCTCCTGTGGGGGTGGATTTACCAGAGCCCAGAAGGTGCTGCTGTCCCTCCGCATCAACTCCTCGGGGAGACAGGACCCCAAGGCAAAGCTCAGTCAAACACAGCCTCACACAGAGAGGAACCAAAGCAAAGCATTCCAGCGAACAAATCACATTAAATGACACATTGCCTGTGAGATGGCAGGGAATGCACACGCAGCCAGCCTGGCTGATGCCAACCTCGCTGCTCTGGGCAGCACCCAGCACTGCCCCGCTGCTCTGGCCAGTGGATGGGGGGGCTGCAGCACCCACTGTGCCCTGCTCAGCCCCTGCCCACAGCTGCTTTCTGCTGTTCCTCAGCCCTGCAGCCCTGGGGGAGGATGCAGGGGCAGGACCCACATCCCGAGCCACCCCCCCAGAGCACTGCCCTGCCCAGCCCCCAGTGCCACCCCACGGCTCCGTGGCAGGGTGGGCTTGGGGTCTGGGGAGATGCAGGAGCAGCCAGCACGCAGCAAAGTCCATCTCGTGGCAGGGATCCCTGCGGCAGGATCAGTGTCTGCGGGTGGATCAGCCCTCACGGACCGCAGGGCGTCACTCCCAGATAAGGGGCCGTGTGCTGAGCCTGATTTACGCCTCCCTCCCTTTCCTGCCTCCTTTTCCAGGCGCTTGAACGCCGAACTGCCTAAACTCTCCCCCAGTGTGTGTCAGATGGGACGTGCAGGGAGCTGAGCAGGACAGGGGCCAGACAGTGTTTGCTGCAGGTCACTCCATGTGCAGAGCCCTGCCCTGGTCCTGACGTCCCTGTGTGACCCAGCAGGGCCTCGGGTGGGGCACAACTGGGGGTCTCTGCTGCAGGAGAACCCCAGGGACCTCCAGGGCTGGACAGCATGAACAGCCCAAATCTCCTGCCAAAACCCCAGCAAACTCCTTTTTTTTTTTTTTTTTCCACATTAATTTAATTTTCAGGTGGCCAGTGCAAGCCTGCTGTGTCATATTCACGTTGCCACAGCCACAGCACTGACAAGTGGGTGATTTCAGTGCGTCTGTACTTCAAAAATAAAAAAAATAAATTAATTTTTCCAAGTCTAATGAGGAGGCAGGGAGAGCTGTGCAGGGGGGGCAGTGAGGTGAGGTCCTGGCTATTTTAAAGGAGACACAGGGTTGTGCCTTTTTCTCTGCTGTGGCTGCAGATCCTGTGTAGCTCTGTGTGATCCACTGGATGCTGGATCCCGTGGGCACGATCCCACGGGCTGTATGAGGATGCTCCTGGAGAGCAAGGGCAGCAGTGGTTCGAGGAGGGAGTGCGTTCTCAGCCATCTCGCTGCTCAGTGCCAGAAGAAAGTCAGACTTTCTCTGATCCTTCTGTGAGTCACTTCATAGCAAAGGACTGAGCCAGCCCCCACGGGGCTCCGAGTGAGGGCTTTGCTGACAGTGGGGACTCAGAGAGCCAGTTGGTGGCCACGGGTTGTGTTAGGGAGGCATTTCATCGGGGCATTTAAAGTGGAGCAACACGAGGGCACTTGTATTTCCCTGCTGGGCGAAAGCTGGCTGGATATTCTGCGTATTCCCAGCTTTCTGCAGCAGGAAATGGCCGGGGTTATGGAGTGACCACAGCACTGTCTCCTCACAGCTCAACTGCTGCAGGGACATCACCAGTGCCAAGCCCTGCTGGGCAGCGCAGGCAGGGCCAGGCCATGGCACTGTGTGTGCCCACCAGGGGAGCCATCCCTCTGGCACAGCCAGCCGTGGCACTGTGCCCCACAGGGTGCCCACCGTGCCCCCAGCAGGGCCAGCACTGCCGTCAGGAACCACGAGCACCGTGGGCAGGTTTAGCTGGAGAGCTGGAGGGATCCAGCCCTGCCCAGGCAGTACTCCAGGTTCTCAGCCTGCTGCAGCAGCCAAGCACTTGGATCGCTGGCACCACTCTCTCTCCTTGAATTACTCATCTTTTCCATTACGAGGCCTCCCATACTCCAGCAATCCATCTGTTTGGTGGTGCAATTTCAGGATCATGCCTTTTGTCAGTGATGTTAATTTTGGCAGGCAGCAGCAGATGCGGTGCTGAAGCTCCCTGCTGAGGCCTCGCCGCCTTTTCCTGGGCATCTGGCAGCGTGCTCCGAGGTGCCAGGGGAGATGGCAGCCTCCTCCCTGGTGTGGCCAGGGGTCTGTGCTGGTGGTGACTCCTGAGGCCAGCAAGCAGTGCCAGTGCTTGTTGCTGGTGGCACACACGTGGGACAGGGGGACACGGGGAGGTTTGCCTGCACCCACCGTGTAACAGGCTGGCAAACTGCTCGTGCTTTGCTCTCCAGCTGCAGCCCTTTGATGACCTGCCAGATCTTTGCTCATCTCCCCAGGATTTACCTGCCTTGTGTCCACCTTGGGCGTGGCTGATGCCGGGATGCTCCTGGAGCAGATGCAGACATGGAGCTGCCAGGTGACTAGGGGTGCACTGTCACTGCAGCTGCTCAGGGGGATCACACGTGACCAGACCCCACAGATGTATTGTTGCACCTGAAGGTGCATCTTTAGGAGCTCCATCTTTAGGAGTTCACTGATGTGAGCTCCACATCAGCTGCTTCCTGCCCCTGGTTCTCCTCAGTGAGCTGCCTCATCCTCCCTGGGGTTCTCCCTTCTTCTCTTGTCCCTTCAGCTCTTGGCTGGTCACAGACTGCAGTTCCCCCCAGTGTCCCCCCATTTCCCCCCCACAGTGCCCAGGGAAAGGGCCTGGGGCACACTGAGAGTGAGGTCTGGGGGAGCAGCACGGAGAGGGTGAGAATCCAGGCTGTGCTGGCCTCCTGAGCAGGGCTCCCTGGAGAGCCATGTCACCCCCCTGCACCATGGCATGAGGAGGATCCTTCAGCAGGGACCACAGGGACAGCAGAGTGCAGCAAGCACAGCTCTGGTGTAGGGGTTGGTAGCTGCAATTGGGGTGGAGGACACCAACTGCTCCATTCGTGTCACCTTGGTGTCCCTCACTGCATTTTTCCCTGGCAAGACCCTCAGCTTTAAACTTGACTCTTGCTCAGGAGCTTTGGCAGGTTTGTACCCCAAATTATTACAGGCTTGCACCCAAAATTATGCTCCTGTGAGACTCGTTCAACTTGCAAAACTGAGCTCAGCAGGGAAACTGCTCGTGGGACAGCCCCTTGTGGAGCTGAGCCAGAGGCCTCAGGGTGTCCCCAAGATGCTGCTCTGTAGCACCAGTGTCAGCAATGGTGTCTGGGGAGTCTGTCCCCCACGGGGCCTGCACTCACATCCCCCTGCCCAGGTGCCTGCCCAGGAATGGTCTTTGTGCTCCTGTGCCACCACAGGAACACTTGTCCTGGGCACTGAAAAGGTGACAAATGGGGAAAATCTTCTTTCATGCCACTGAAACCACTCTGGCAGAGCAAGGAGAAACTGGCTTTCCTGCCTCAGTGGTGCCCCACAGAGGGGTCAGCTCGAGCCCTTCCCATCTCCCCACCTCCCTCCCTGACATCCACCTGCCAGGATCAGCCTGGCTCTGCTCCTGCCCACGGAGCCTCCCAGGGCTGGGTGCTCCCCTGCTGTCTGTGCTGTGAGGCTGATGGGCAGCCCAACAGTGAGCCCCTGCCTGCCCTGCCTGCACTGCCTGCACTGCCTGCACTGCCTGCCCTGCCTGCACTGCCTGCACTGCCTGCCCCACTGGCCCTGAGCGGGCAGAGCCACTGCAGAGAGAGAATGAGAGTCACAGAACCACAGAACCAGTCACAGAACCACTGAGCTTGGAAAAGTCCTCCAAAAGAACATCAAGTGCAGCCTTTGCCCGAATCCCCCCAGGCCCACTAAACCATACAGTGAAATGCCAACTCCACTCGTGTTTTGAACGCTCCCCCACGGCCCTGGGAAGGTGACAGTGCCGTGCAGAACCCGGGCTGTGTGCTGTGCCTGTCCCCATTGTAGGGCTCGTGCCCTCTGAGATGATGCCACCACGACACGACTTGCCTGGCCCTTGCTTGCCCCGTGCCCAAAGCTCTAGTTGTGCTGCTTTTGTTTCTCACCTGGCTCTGACATTCCTCTGGGGCTTGTCATGAGAGCAGCTCTTCTCAGTGGCTTCTCCTCCCCTGCTTGTTGCATTGTTCTGGTAGAGCCCAGCAGCAGCTGCCTGGGCACGGGGGGCAGCAGGGGAGCAGTGGGGTGGTGGGCCTGGAGATGGTGCTGCTCCCACCAACTCTGTCAGTCCTTTGCTGCCCCCAGGCCCTCTCCCCCTTGCCAGGGGGCTTTTGCCTACCCAGGACTATTCCCTGCTGCAGCCAGAGGCATTTTTGTCACCACCAGTGCCCATCTGCTCTTCCTGGCTGTTGCTTCCAAAACCTGAGCAGAGTTGCTGAGCAGGGGAAGGAGATGTTGCTGAGCAGGGGAAGGAGAGGCCCAGAAGAGCCAAGGCCAGCAGTGCATCCCTGTGGGATGGACCAGGCTGCAACACCAGCCCTTTCCAGGTGTAAGAAGGTGGGGAAGGTGTAAGAAGCCCACGGTGGGCAGGGCAGAATGATTTACACTCGTGTGTGTGTTTGGCAAACAGAAATGAGCCAAAGCTGCTCACAGGTATAATATCCCTGCTGGTTATGGCTGTTAGATACTATTGGGCTGCTTTTTCCTGGTATTTGTGCCATCTCCTGCTCTTGCTACAGCCTGGTCCAAGGTCTAAGCCAAGGGGTTGCTGTAATTAATAATGTGCATCTGGAGATGTTGATCCATGTTGTGCTGTGCCCTGGGGGAGCAGAGAAATGGGGGGCAGGTGTCATGAGTGAGGGATATCCCAGGAAGACCTTCAGCATCACCAGCTCCCAGTCCCCCACCTTCTATGCCATGGATGGGGAGAACCACACAACTCACTGTGCCCAGCAGGGCCTGCCAGCAGCCCCCCAGCATGGCCACAGCCTTGTCTGGCAAGAGACAGACCCCTGGCTCAGACCTCTGGCCCTGCCTGTCCATTGTCCTGCTCTGGATCCTGTGGGATTCATGGCAAAGGCTGTGCTGGCGTTTCCAGAGTGGAGCACCAGCACCTCATCGTCCCCACGGCATGGGTTTGTTCCCTTCCCACAGGTGACCCCAGCACAGAGCCTGGCACTTGGCTGGTGTCTTGGAGTGATACTCTCACGTGGTGTCTCAAGTTTTAGCGGCATCACTGCTGGTGAAAACACAGCCAGGGGTCCAGTCCAGGCCTTTGGAGAGCCCTTGCAGGCATTGCTGCAGGGCATCTCCCTCCTCTGTGCATTCACCACCTCCAGGATGGTCCCTCCACGGGTCTGCTCATCCCCTCCTGTAGCTGCCAACACCTCCAACACCTCCATCCACGGCTGGTGTCTGATCTGGTAAGGTTATCCTGCATCCCAGATGCCTGACCCTCATCTCCTTCTGCACCCCCCCAGCCTGCCTGGCTTCCCCTCCTCCCTGCACATCAGGACACGAGGCTGGGGGTGAGGATCTCACAGCCCAGCCCCCCATGGTGGCTCCAGGCAGCCCTGGAGGGGCTGGGGTGGGAATCCAGGCCCCGTGGTGGCGATGGGAGCTGGGGACGAAGGTGTGTGGGGCCGTGTGTGCCCTGCGTGTGCGGGGCCGTGTGTGCCCCCGGGTGTGTGGGGCCGTGTGTGCCCTGCGTGTGTGGGGCCGTGTGTGCCCTGCGTGTGTGGGGCCGTGTGTGCCCTGTGTGTGTGGGGCCGTGTGTGCCCTGCGTGTGCGGGGCCGTGTGTGCCCTGCGTGTGCGGGGCCGTGTGTGCCCCCGGGTGTGCGGGGCCGTGTGTGCCCCCGGGTGTGTGGGGCCGTGTGTGCCCTGCGTGTGTGGGGCCGTGTGTGCCCTGTGTGTGTGGGGCCGTGTGTGCCCTGCGTGTGTGGGGCCGTGTGTGCCCTGCGTGTGCGGGGCCGTGTGTGCCCTGCGTGTGTGGGGCCGTGTGTGCCCCCGGGTGTGCGGGGCCGTGTGTGCCCTGCGTGTGTGGGGCCGTGTGTGCCCTGCGTGTGCGGGGCCGTGTGTGCCCTGCGTGTGTGGGGCCGTGTGTGCCCCCGGGTGTGTGGGGCCGTGTGTGCCCTGCGTGTGTGGGGCCGTGTGTGCCCCCGGGTGTGTGGGGCCGTGTGTGCCCTGCGTGTGTGGGGCCGTGTGTGCCCTGCGTGTGCGGGGCCGTGTGTGCCCTGTGTGTGTGGGGCCGTGTGTGCCCTGTGTGTGCGGGGCCGTGTGTGCCCTGTGTGTGCGGGGCCGTGTGTGCCCTGTGTGTGCGGGGCCGTGTGTGCCCTGCGTGTGCGGGGCCGTGTGTGCCCTGCGTGTGTGGGGCCGTGTGTGCCCTGTGTGTGTGGGGCCGTGTGTGCCCCCGGGTGTGTGGGGCCGTGTGTGCCCCCGGGTGTGCGGGGCCGTGTGTGCCCTGCGTGTGTGGGGCCGTGTGTGCCCTGCGTGTGTGGGGCCGTGTGTGCCCTGTGTGTGTGGGGCCGTGTGTGCCCTGTGTGTGCGGGGCCGTGTGTGCCCTGCGTGTGCGGGGCCGTGTGTGCCCTGCGTGTGTGGGGCCGTGTGTGCCCTGCGTGTGTGGGGCCGTGTGTGCCCCCGGGTGTGTGGGGCCGTGTGTGCCCTGCGTGTGTGGGGCCGTGTGTGCCCCCGGGTGTGTGGGGCCGTGTGTGCCCTGCGTGTGTGGGGCCGTGTGTGCCCCCGGGTGTGTGGGGCCGTGTGTGCCCTGCGTGTGCGGGGCCGTGTGTGCCCTGCGTGTGTGGGGCCGTGTGTGCCCTGCGTGTGTGGGGCCGTGTGTGCCCTGTGTGTGTGGGGCCGTGTGTGCCCTGCGTGTGTGGGGCCGTGTGTGCCCTGCGTGTGTGGGGCCGTGTGTGCCCTGTGTGTGTGGGGCCGTGTGTGCCCTGCGTGTGCGGGGCCGTGTGTGCCCCCGGGTGTGCGGGGCCGTGTGTGCCCCCGGGTGTGTGGGGCCGTGTGTGCCCTGTGTGTGTGGGGCCGTGTGTGCCCTGCGTGTGTGGGGCCGTGTGTGCCCTGCGTGTGTGGGGCCGTGTGTGCCCTGCGTGTGTGGGGCCGTGTGTGCCCTGCGTGTGTGGGGCCGTGTGTGCCCTGCGTGTGTGGGGCCGTGTGTGCCCTGCGTGTGTGGGGCCGTGTGTGCCCTGCGTGTGTGGGGCCGTGTGTGCCCTGTGTGTGTGGGGCCGTGTGTGCCCTGCGTGTGTGGGGCCGTGTGTGCCCCCGGGTGTGCGGGGCCGTGTGTGCCCTGCGTGTGTGGGGCCGTGTGTGCCCTGCGTGTGTGGGGCCGTGTGTGCCCTGCGTGTGTGGGGCCGTGTGTGCCCTGCGTGTGTGGGGCCGTGTGTGCCCTGCGTGTGTGGGGCCGTGTGTGCCCTGCGTGTGTGGGGCCGTGTGTGCCCTGCGTGTGTGGGGCCGTGTGTGCCCTGCGTGTGCGGGGCCGTGTGTGCCCTGTGTGTGTGGGGCCGTGTGTGCCCTGTGTGTGCGGGGCCGTGTGTGCCCTGTGTGTGTGGGGCCGTGTGTGCCCTGCGTGTGTGGGGCCGTGTGTGCCCTGTGTGTGCGGGGCCGTGTGTGCCCTGCGTGTGCGGGGCCGTGTGTGCCCCCGGGTGTGCGGGGCCGTGTGTGCCCTGCGTGTGTGGGGCCGTGTGTGCCCTGTGTGTGCGGGGCCGTGTGTGCCCTGTGTGTGTGGGGCCGTGTGTGCCCTGTGTGTGTGGGGCCGTGTGTGCCCTGTGTGTGCGGGGCCGTGTGTGCCCTGCGTGTGCGGGGCCGTGTGTGCCCCCGGGTGTGCGGGGGCTGCTCGGGGAGGGGCTGCTCTGTTCCCCCGGGCAGCAGCAAGGCTGGAGGAGCCCACTGGTTCCAGGAGCTGCTGAACACGAGGCCCTGCAGCCCCGCACTCCCCGTGTCACCGCCCGTGTCACCGCCCGTGTCACCGCGTGCCCGAACGTGCCCGCGGCACTCGTGTCCCTGTCCCCCCGCGCGTGTCCTGCCCTCGGCGTGCCCGGGGTGCCCCCACCAGACAGCCCTGCTGTGCGCACCTCGTGGGTGTCTGGGAGGCACTGGATAAAAGGGGAAATGGCTGGAAAAGCTCTCCTCACTCCCATTTTAATCAGAGAAATGAAGCAGCTGCTGGAGTGAATAGACCCTGCACTAAAGCAGACGTCTTAATATCTTTTGCAGAGGAGGTGCATTGTGATTCATTCTGTGCATCTCTATTACTCAGCTTTTGATAGGGGCTTACTTGTCTCAAGTGCTTTTCATTATTGCCCTAATGCTATCTATTAACATACTGGATGGAGGCTCTTTTCTCATCTGGAGCATGCATCACTGTGCTTTTAAAGATTATGGGGCTTGCAAATACATAACACTTTACTGCCTCCCTGCCATAATTCACTGGGAGAAGAAATACATGTAAATAGATAGGTAAATAGATAACTGAGTCGGAGGGCTGGGGGAGACAGGGAGGCAGACAGACAGACAGAGCCCAGCACAGAGCTCAGCACACGGCTCCTTCTTTCCTAATAAACCAGAAAAGAGCTGCTCTTGGGGTTTATTTAAAAATTCTTGGCCACCATCTGATCTCACTTGGAAAATCCTTGTTTCCTGGTTCCCAGCCTCAGGCCCTCGGGCTGTAGGGTGGGTCCCCCATCAGGGATGAGGGGCTGTGCCCAGGAATAGGGGCATCCTGGGAGAGGGGGAAAGAGAGAGGACGGTGCTGGAGGGATAAGTAACAGCATATTGTGGAAAGGTGACCTGTGGGTGGAGACCCCCAAAGCCCACGGGATGTGCCACTGCAGGTGGACCAGAGCCACGGCCCTGCTCTGGCTGAGACCTCCCCAGCGACCTCAGCAAGGCCATTTCATCTCAGCTGGGTCAATTAACCACTTTAAAGACCAGTGAGGCATTTAAACACTCGGATGAGACTGATGTGGGCAGCCCTCATCAGGGGAAGATTACAGGTGTGGTTTTCTGGGTCAGGGTTATTACACAGTTATCAATCACGGCTCTATTGCGTGGCAGGTGATGCTGCATTTCCTGACACACACGATACCAGGACACACTGGGAGAGATGCACAGCTCAGACCAGGGAGTGGGATTTTTCCCTCCTCTTTTTTTTTAATTCAGCAAATGGCTATTCCTCCAAAGAAAGACTTTTTGCAAGAAAGGATTAAATTGGAATTATATTTTAATAACAGTGCTTCATTCTTCAGCTCAGGATGGCTTTTTCTTTCTGTTGAACTGTGGTAAGCAATGCAATGGCACAAAAGCAAAATTAGGCAGCCTGAGCTTGGTGGGACTGCAGGGTTCAGCTCAGACTGTGCATTTGCTTTCTTTTGTAATTTCTAATATTTTGGAAACCCGTTTCCCTGCCCTGTGCCTGTGTTGAAGACACCTCCAGGCCTGCAGAAAGCACAGCCCCCACAGTCTAGACTGTTCCCCAAAACCTGTGGGGGTTGACTGGCAGATGATGGTTGCATTGACCTTCCCCATCAAATCAGTCAGGGCAGGGCACATTCCTCTGCATCCCAGCAGTGCTGGCATATTTAGGGCAGGGCACTCTGGGTCACAGTTTTCCTGTGCAATGGACAGGAAGGATATCCTGGGGACAGCCCAGCCCTCTCCCCCTCTCCCAGCAGCATCAGGACTACCAGTTTAGACACCAGCTCAGCCACTGGGGTGCTGAGCAGCAAGAGACCAAAGACAGCTTCAGCTCCCAGAGGGATCCACAGGAGCCTCTGGCTTGGGGTCTGTGGTGGCCCCACAGAGCCAGGGGGTGCACAGGGTGATGTGAGAGGTGCCAGGAGCACATGGAACACGGTCCCCCACCAGAGCAGGGCTGAGGATGTTCTGTGGGAAGTGCCTATCCCTGCTCAGGGTTGGGGTTTGGGCTGTCACACCAAACCAAGGTGGGGGAGGCGTAGAATGACAGGATGGTTTGGGTTGGAAGGGACCTTAAAGCCCATCTCATTCCACCCCCTGCCATGGGCAGGGACACCTTCCATTGGCCCAGGTTGCTCCAAGCCCCGTCCAACCTGGCCTTGGACACTTCCAGGGATCCAGGGGCAGCCACAGCTTCTCTGGGCAACCTGCGCCAGGGCCTGCCCACCCTCACAGGGAAGAGTTGCTTCTCAGTATCCCATCTAAATCTGCTCTCTTTCTGTTCCCTGGGTTTATCATCCTCTGGTCTAAACAAAATGAGGGGACTCAGCCTCTCCTGCTGGGCAGGAAGCCCCCGTTGGTGCTCAGCTAAGGGTCACCCCTGGCACCAAGGCACAAGCTGGGGATGAGGGGTGGGTGTCCTGAGCTCACACAGGTCCCCATTTTGGGCAGCAGGTTCCCAGTTCCTGTGCTGGGTCAGGCAGGGGTTAGAGAGAGGCAACCTGTGCCACCACCACCCCCTGCTCTGCAGCACCACGGCTTTTACCTCCTCCCATCCTCAGGGCTGCCAGAACCCTCTCAGGAACCTGTGACAGCAGCACCCCAAGGTGTGCTTCCCTGGGTTCTCCCAACCTGTGAACACAGCTTTCCTCTGTTCGATAAATAACCCACAGGATGTATTACAACCTCTTATAAACTGAGACCAGCGCTGGCTCCCAGCTATGGTTAATCATATAAACTTGCCTAATTTTATTCTATCAGCCATCTTGTTGCTACATGCCAGATGCTTGCCCTAAATGAATAGTGTTGGAACAGCCAAGCATCAAGTTAACAGAATACCAGCAAACATTCCCGACAGCATGAGCAGTCTATAAAACCTGGCACTAAACTGTATTAGAGGAAGAGATAAGCTCTCAGAGAGGAGCTGGGAAGACTGTGGGCTTGTTTTTTTTCCAAATGGCTCCATACAGCATGTGGTGCAGGTGTCGTAGGAGAAATCCATCGAGCTCTGGAAGCATCTCTCTATCTGGGGCTGGCTATGCTATGAATCTTCTAATGGGATTAAGGCTTAATGCCCTAAATAGAATATGAAATAGTGCTTCCTCTCACAGAGCTGCCAGCTGTCTTGCAAACAGGGCACAGAAACTTCCACTTTTTGCAGATCGAATCAGTCACTCTCTGAATTGATGGCAAGAGCCTCATCAACAAGATATAATGTTTTAATGATGTTGTGACATGACCTGACACGCAGTGTCATTTGATGGATTCTCTCGTGTCACAGCGTATTTCTGACACGGAAAAATGTAACCTCTCTCCCCTTTTTGGAAAAAAAAAAAGAAAAAGGAAAAAAATAAAGGAGATGAAAAAAAATATGTTCATTTCTGCAGTGCCTGAGATGCTCAGATCTCTGCTGGCTCGTGGTGCTCAGCAGTGCCCCACCAGAGCCCCACAGCTGCCTCGTGCTGGAGGAGATGGATTTCCAGCACACAGTTCTGGATCTGCCCCTCCCCTCTGTGCAGCACGTTATGGCCTGCTAATAACACAGGACAAATAGCACGGTGTTAATAACCAGAGCCACCATTTCACCCCTGTTTTCTGATGTGAATCTCCTTCAAGTGGCTTCGGACACTGGGAATTGCGATTCCCTGCCAGCCTCCCGGAACGTTCCCAGCTCTGCAGCTGCTGCTGCCCCCTCAGTGCAAGGACATTCAGGGGCTTGGGCAGGGCCTGCTGGGCTGGTTGCACGGGGACCACTTGCCTGGCAGATCACAGAATCCCAGAGTGGCTTGGTTAAAGCTCATCCAGTCCCAATGCCCTGTCGTGGGCAGGGCCACAAGACTCAGCTCTCCTTACCCAGCATGGCCTTCAGGGCCAGCTGCTTCTGTGTCCCCCAAAAGGAAGTGGAAAAGCCATTCAGCCCCCAGGGGAATACAGAGAGTGGGGATCTTGTGTCTGAGAGGGTGCTGAGTTGACAGATTCCTGCACGCCCTCGGTGTTAGGGCTGGTGCTCTGCTCGCTGGCAGAGGCAGAGGTGCTGATGTCTCCTGTGGGTGTCACCTGGGAATGCCAACATCCATGCAGGGAGGAGCCATCAGCTTGGAGGAGCTGGGCAGGCCCCAGGAAAAACCACAGTGCACAGAGAAGAGGGACCCCTGGGTCCCCTTTGCTGACCCCAGCCTGGCAGCAGCTCCATGCAGGCTGTTTGGTGCCTCGGAGCCTCTGAGGTTGGGCCTGGCACCTTGGGCACCTTGTGCCCCCCGTGCCTGGAGGAGAGGCACAGCCGTGCCCCCACCCAGCCACGCTCATTGCCGAGCACTGGTGGGGATTTTGGGGCTGGCCAGTGACCCCAGACACACCCACAACAACCTTGCTGGCTTGTGCATCCTCTGGGTGTGGGGGTGTGTGAGGGGTGTTTGGGGTACCCTGACCTGTCAGCCAAGACTCTGCTGCATATTTGGGAATCCCTGACACCTCAGGGTTCTGTGGGACCCTGGTGTTGTGGGACAGTGGGGACAGAGGGGGCTGCATGGACACCCCTGTCACAGCCAGGAGCTGGGGGAATGATTTTGGGGAAAGGGAGCTGCATATTCCCACAGACCCCAGCTGTCCCCATGCCAGGATTCAGACCCCAGGGCTCTCCAGTGCATCCAGCTGCATCCCCAGGACCTTGGGGAGGGATTCCAGCACTTACACCCAGCCTCTGCTGCCTGGGGAAGCAGAGTGGATTTGCAAGAGAGGTGGTGGGGGGACATCTGTCCCCCAGGGACATGTGGGTGGGTGTCCTCCACCCATTCACGCTTCCCCAACAGCCTCTGGCTTGGCCTCTGCTCTCCCTCCCCGTTCCCCAGGACTGGTGATTGCAGTTTGGGCAGTAAATCTGAACCATCCAATCCTGTTAAATTATTTTCCAAATGACATGATTTCCCCGGTGCACATAAATGATCAATTTCATGTTTTATTCCTAGCGCTATTTTAGTAAGGGGAAAAAAAAAATCTCATTAAACTATCTTGATTAGAGAAAAGGGGCTGTCATCACGGGGTGGACAAATGGTGTGAGGGCACTCAGCTATTTCCCTGAACGCTCAGACACCTGCAGAAGAGGCCTTCAAAGACCTGAAGGTTATTTGCCCGTATTACAAATGAGGTGAAGGTTAAAAAAGGTGATTAAAAGCATCTGGAAACCCAAATGTGACAGAGTCTTGCAGTAACCTCCGAGCAGGTTGATTTATGACAGGCCGGTCCCACCCGTAACAAGATTATAGCTTCTCCCCATCAGCCATTGTGATAAATACCAATTACCTACTTGAGTATTGCCATTCAAATTTGCCTAAGTAAGGAGCAGAATCATACATCTATGTTGATTACATATCAATGATGCCGTGGAAGCCTTTGCAACTTTTAGATCTGCTTAAGATATGCCGCCCTGATTTAGATGGCGATTTGCATACAATTTACCCATAAAGCTTTACTTTGAAAAGTATAATTACTTTTTTAATATTCTTCCTTCTGATTTGAATGTTAGAGAGGCCATATAATGAATTACTGCACTAATGAAGACAAACATGCTCTCGGGGTGTACAATGGGAGCATTGTTAAATAAACTTCCTGCATGCAACACATTTGTTGTGGTTAATCCTTAAATGGAGGCTCCGATTAATACCGGCACTTTTCTTCCCATAATTATTTTGTGAGGGATGTAAATCCCTGCCAGGGCTGCTCCAACGGTTTCACCCAGCAGCAGGTGCTGCAGGGAGGCAGGAGGGACCGTGGGGTCCCCCATGAAGGGGTCTGGGCACACCAAAACCAGCAGGTTCTGAGTGAAGCAGCCCCTGCTCCCTACACGGGGTCCTGGGCAGGAGCAGCCACTGCCCAGATCCTTCCAGGCTTTCCCTGGGAGGTGGGGGTGGCTGCCATCACAGGGTTTGGGGACAGCACAAGTGACACCTGCACGGGACCTCAGCATGGGCACAGCTCTGCTGCCCTGTCACAGAATCACAGAACGTGCTGATTTGGAAGGCACTCACAAGGATCACTGAGTCCAACTCCTGGCCCTGCACAGGACTACCCCTGAAAAGTCACACTGTGTACCTGGGAACCTTGTCCAAATGTTCCCTGAGCTCTGGCAGCCTTGGGGCTGTGCCCACTGCCCTGGGGAGCCTGTTCAGTGCCCAACCACCCTCTGGGGGAAGAACCTTTTCCCAAAATCCACCCTGAGCCTGCCCTGACACAGCTCCAGCCATTCCCTGGGGGCTGTCCCTGGTCCCCACACAGAAGGGATGCAGAGCAGCAGGTCTTTAAGCTCATCCTCCTTTGCTTTTCTTCTTTTTCCCCCTTCCCTCTAATCTAAGGATCCTCCCCAAAAATTTCTGTTCACAAAGAGCATCTTCAGGATTTCAGGTGGCTAAAACCTTCTGGGATGGGCAGAGGGAAACCTGGTAGGCAAAGTAGCCAGATTTGGACAGAAGGCTGTTCATCTCCTGGGCTGCATCAAATTCAGCTTGACCTCAGGTTGAGGGAAGTGATTCTGTACTTCTCTTCCTCTCAGGTGAGTCCCCACCTGCAGAGCTGCCTCCAGCTCTGGGGTCCAAGCACAGGAAGGACGTGGAGCTGCTGGAGAGAGTCCAGAGGAGGCTCCAGGGCTGGAGCCCCTCTGCTCTGGAGCCAGGCTGGGAGAGCTGGGGGGGTTCCCCTGGAGAAGAGAAGGCTCCAGGGACACCTGAGAGCCCCTTGCAGGGCCTAAAGGGGCTCCAGGAGAGCTGGAGAGGGACTGGGGACAAGGGATGGAGGGACAGGACACAGGGAATGGCTTCCCACTGCCAGAGGGCAGGGTTAGATGGGATATTGGGAAGGAATTGTTGGCTGTGAGGGTGGGGAGGCCCTGGAATGGATTTCCCAGAGAAGCTGTGGCTGCCCCTGGATCCCTGGAAGTGTCCAAGGCCAGGTAGGAAGGGGCTTGGAGCAACCTGGGCTAGTGAAAGGTGTCCCTGCCCATGGCAGGGGGTGGAATGAGATGAGCTTTAATGGTCCCTTTAAATCCAAACCATTTTAGGGTTCTCTAATTCTGTGACAAAAGAGCTTGGAAATTTCTGTTGCCCTCGGGAAACACCAACTGTGAGCTCTGGGAAAGGGCTTGCTGGGAGCAGTGGGAGGATCTGGTGATTGGAAGGGAGACCCAAGAAAGGATTTCTTGGCACTGGGATCAGTGCCTGGTTCAGGGAAGTGCTCTGTGGTTTCTTTTCTAGAAGCAAACCCCCATTTCCTTTGCCATGCACAGGCCTGTGGTGATGCTGAGCCAACTGGCCAGGCTGGCTCCAGGCTGGGGGATGGGGGAACAAGGGACCCTCAGGACAGCAGGGCAGGGGGGCTTGGACAGGGACCTGTCTTGAGCCTGACCTGGTATCCTTTGAGAGCTTGACCAGTTGTTTTACCCCTCCATGCTGGTGCCCTCATTGCCTTCTTGCCAAAGGGTAGAAGGGAGAAGGATTTGGGATTCCCTCTCAGGACTGCTGGATGCAGCCAGACACTCCCAGGCTCAGTGGTGCCAGGCCTGACTCGCTGTGCCTCAGCTGGTGGGTTCATCTGTCCCAGCAGTGCTCCATGAGGGTTGTTGCCCTGCCCTTGCTCATCCCAGGAGCTGATGCCCATCTTTCCAGCCTCCAGACCCTCCCATGGGTGCCAGGCTGCCAGGCCCGGCCCCTGCCCCAGCTCAGCCCTGCTCTGGGGTGCCCTGCTCTGCATCTGAGGCTGTCAAACCCTGTTCTGCTGGACTGGGCCCAGCGAGGGAAGCGATCCAGCTCGCCGGGACTGCCTCATTATCCACCGCTCTGCCAATCTTTGTGCCATCGACACATTTTATCCGCAGAGATTCGGGATTGACTGCCAGCTGATTGATGGGGTGGGGAACAGCATCTGGCCAAGGGCTGACCCCCCTGGGCACTCAGATGCTGTGGACAGCCTGGGATCAGCTCCTGCCTCGCAATCCCACTGATCTCCTCCCTGACCCTCAGCACGTCACTTGGCTCAGTATCTGCAAAGGTTTTGAAGCACATGAGGCTCCACATCAGTAAGTGCTGAGCTTTAATGCACCTGACTTCCTGGTGTCACCTGTGTCCCAGGCGCTGCTGAAGGTCCACTGGGAAGCACTGGGACCTTCACAGGAGCAGCTTAAGAGCCATCACATCTTGTTTTTCTTCCCCCCGATGAGACACAAACCTCTCCAAACACAGGCTTCTGTCCCTGAGAGGGAGAAAGGGGCTGGTTCCCACCTCAAAGGGAGCTTCCAGGAGAGTCCTTGGAAGGGGGGACAAGGTGCTGGCCATGGGGACCAGCAGCATCACACAGCAGGGGGGAGAGATGCCAGGGGAAGTTCCCACCGTGGGAGTACCAGCAATGGCTCACAGCCAGCTCTGCACTGTGGAAAAGCATTCCCTGAACCCAGGGCCCCTGAGAGACCACCTTTCCTCAGCCCCTCAGTCTGCCCACCATGTGGGGTCTTTCTAAGAGCTCTGCAGAGGTAGCAGGAGGCTCCCTTTGGAGCTCACTGCCCACTGCAGAGCTGTGCTGATGGTCACCCTCATCACCACCTGCATTGTCACATGCTCCAGGAAAACTATTTCCTCGTCATTGGAAATGTGCCCAGATCCCCCCCAGCAACTGCCAGTGCCCTCTGCTCTGCCCTGAGCAGCGTCCTGGGCAGGGTCAGGGGGACAGGCTGGTGCCAGGGGGTCCCTGGCATGGCAGAGTGAGCCTGCACGGGCTGGTTAATGAGGGATGTGAAGCTCTGGGATTGCACAGCCCTTCCCAGGCCTGTCAGAGCAGAGGAGGGGCAGGGGAGGAGCTGGTCAGATAATGACCTTGCCCAGCTCATTAACCTCCAGCTCTCCCTGTAACGCACTTGACTGCTTGACTCCCTTCTGTAATTAAAGTGCAGGGCTGTTTAACAATTAACAGGTCTGAAGGAACTGCTTTCCAGCGTGGACTTACCGGGAGCTGCAGGAACTGTCCAAGGCTCGTTGAGGCGAGAGCTGCCCTTGAGAAGGAGAGGCAGGTCATGCCACCCACCCTGCACGCCCTGCCAGCTCCTCCTGTGCCACCAGTGGCTGTGGGCACTTGGTTGGAGGGGGTGGATCCTGGAGGGCAGCAGGAAACCCTCCAGCCTCCACAAATATCCCTGCTGCTCATGTCTCTGCTGGGCTGTCGAGATCTGGTGGGAACTGCACAGCTCTGGAATGCCAGGGAGGGACACAGCGAGATGGAGGAGGCTGAAACCTCATCTGGGAGAGGCTGAAACCAGGCAGGGGAAAGGCCCAAAAATTTCATGGCATGGGGACTGAGCAGCCCGTCCCCATCAGGACCTGAGGGATGCCTGGGGATCACATCAGTCAGAAGAGGTGCCTGGCTCACAGCTGAGGGATCAGACCTGGTGCTCCTGTGATTGCTCCTGGCCCTGTGCTCAGTACAAAGATGTCTGGAGGTCTGTGCCTGCATCCCTGGGCCTGCCCCACTTGCCTGGTGGAGATGAGACACCTCCAGCAGTTTGTGAGGGACTGTCACCCTCCTGAGCTACCCCTGACAGGAGAGCACTGCCCATGGGTTTTGCCTGACCAAGCACGAGGGCACCTCCAGTTTGAACTACCCTGGGGGTTTGTCCTGCACCCTCAGAGCCCAGAACTCCTGAGCCTGTTTGGATCTGCTCTGGGGGTGATGAATTGCTGATGGCATCTGCATCACTGGGGGTGAGGGGCTCTGCTGAAGGGAACTGGGACCCTGATGGAGATGCCAATGGGCAGATACCCACCTTGAGCCAGGCAGATCCCTCCTGCAGACCCTGTGGGCTGTTCCCAGCTGAGAACTCCTGGGTGGGGTGGTGTCCCAGGTCCTGGGGGCACGTGTCAGGCCCAGCCTTTGCTGGCACCTCTGAAGAAGGGGAGCCAGGGAGGCTGGTTCTGCTGAGAGGGCACTGGCTCCTGAAGGGAGCCCCCCCAGCTCCCTCAGCTGCTCCTGCTGCTCCAGCCCCTTCCCAGCTCTGTTCCCTTCCCTGGACGTGCTCCAGCCCCTCAATGTCTTGTTATGAGGGGCCCAAAACTGACCCCAGGATCTGAGGATTGACATGCCTGTAAGAAGAAAACCAGGAGAAGAGAGGAGTGATGCAGGGAGAGCATTGGCTGGGCAGGGGATGGGAGCAGCAGCATTTTGGGGGGCAGGGGCTGCAGGATCACATTGCAAAATCAGCTGAGGGTGATGCTGCTGCACCAAAGTCAGTCATCAAGGAAAACTGGGCAAGTGTATCTGTGCAGGCAGCAGGGAAGGAGCTCTGAATGTCCCATCTGCACAGGGCTGGGGGCTCTGCCAGGTCTTGGGGATGGCCAGCTCAGGTTCAGGGTAATCTGTGCCCCTCTCAGGAGGTGCAGCCTGGGAAGAGGTGCAGACTTCACCACAGTGATGATGGTAATACCTGGAGAAGCTGAGCTGGGAAAGGCACTCACATTATGGGTCTGTGCTGCTGCCAGAGGTGTGTGGAGCTCCCCCAGGATTGTCCTGTCTGGGATAATTTGGCATCAGCGATGCAGACATCTGCCTTCAGCCAGCTGGTTGTCCTGCAGTCGTGTTGACAGGCACAGGCTGAGCTCCCTGCTGCTTGTTGCTCCAGACTAAGGCAAAGAGAGAGGTCCTTGGGTGCTGCAGTGTGTCCCCTCCACAGGGCATGATCAGACATGCCTGGGATGGGGCAGGATGGGCTGATGTTGCCAGCATCATTATGGAGTTTGGGATTGGCACATCCCCTCCACAACATCACTCTGGCAGTGCTGTCACCTCTCCCACACTGCTGGGCACCTTCTCCTGGGCCAGCACTGTGTCCTTGGAATGACTTGAGTCAGCATCAGCAGCACCAAAATGCTCAGTACCCAGAATGCTGAGATCTGACATTGCAACCTGTGCAGTGCTGGCCATGGGCTGGGAACTGTCAGCCTTCCACGGCCTGGCAGCCTCCAGGGCTTGCCCCTGCCCTTTATCTCATCACATCCCCCCTGCACTGCTGTGTGACAGATCCCAAAACCAAGGGGAGCACTGCAGGCAATGGTGGGTCTGCTCCTTCCCTTTGTCTGAGTTACAGACTGTTGAATCCTCTCCGTTTGGGCTGAAAAGGGGTTTTCCTGGAAAGCAGAGATACAGATGTGCTTCTGCTCCCAAGTTCCAGCTGTGGATTCCAGTGCCGTCTGCTCGATCTCATCCTCACCGACTGGCAGCTGGAGCATCCTGGGGAGGGCTTTGCCCAAAGCCACATCCTCCTGTGTGATGGAGACCCAGGGCTCGCTGTCCAGGGCAGTGCAGAGTCCAGCAGGCTCTGGGGAGCTGCCCCTGCAGGCCAGTGAACTGAGGATCCTGCTGTGAGCACAGGCAGCATGAGGGGGAGGCTCCCCCCATCCCTGGAAAGCCTCCTCACACCCCCAGCCGCAGCCCCTGGCTCCTCCTGCCTGGTGTCAGATGCAATCAGGGAGATGAGCTCCCTCAGCACGGCCAGCACACACTGTGTGGTCTCCCTCTGGCTTTAGGCTCCCAGAATTTCTTCTTCTCTCTGAGAGATGTCAGGCTGAATAAAGCTAAATAGATCCTGATGGAGGAAAACTGCAGTTAAGTGGGTTGGCTGACTGCTTGCCTTCTTTTTATTTTGTTTTCTAACTTGCCACGGATAGAAAACCACCAGGGAAATGAACTGGCAGGCCCTCGGTCACGGTCCCTCGCTCTTCCAGGCTGTGTCCCCTGAGCCTGGTTAGCTCTGCCTCCCTGCCAGAACGGGAGACCACTCCAGTCCCAGCAGGAGGGTCAGCACCTGACAAGTGTGAAATGAAACCTGTGTCCCCTTGTGCCTGGAAGATTAGTAAGGGATCACCCATCCCTGGTGACTCTGAGTCAGAGGGGTTCTGCCCATGGCCATCCCCCTCCACTGTGCCAGTCCCTGCAGAAGATGGAAGCTCAAGGCAGGGACCTGGTGGGAGGCAGAGACCACCCCGTGGGGATGCCCTGCTGAAGGCTGGGGAGGACAAAGAAAAGCCCAAAGTCCCTGCAGAGTGACCTGATCTCGTGATCTCAGTGTGCTCCACGTGCTGCCTGACCCTGCCCTCACACAGCCTCTGTCCCAGCCTCGGCTCCCCTTCAGGGGTGCCCATTTCCAGGGCACGGGATGTTGGACACTGCTTGGGAACAGGATGGTGGTGAATCAGAGACTCAGAGAATGGCTTGGGTTGGAAGGGGCCTGAAAACCCATCTTGTTCCACCTTCCACTGGCCCAGGTTGCTCCAAACCCCACCCAGCCTGGCCTTGGACACTTCCAAGGATGGGGCAGCCACAGCGATGGATGAAAGCAGCCTGAGAAGGCAGGATGGGCTCCAGCAATTCTGTTGAAATCTGATTTTTGAGCCAGACTTACAATTCTGGGGAGAGGCCAATTTGTGTTTTTCCTTGTTTGGAAGCCATCAACCAAACCACTGTCCAGAGCACCTGTGGGGCAGCATCCAACAGCCATGGCAGGGAAAAAACACTGGTTGAATGTGAAGTAATGCCCAGTGGGCAGCTGCTTCAGCACTGGCTTTCAAGAGTCCTGAAGAGGCTGATGAAGAGGAACAGCAGACAGAGGCTTTTGGGGCGTGTCATGACAACATGGCCAAACCAAAACCTGATCATTCTGAAGAAAATGCTCTCTTTGAAACATGTCCCAAGTTCAGCAAAGGCCAAGCACAGAAGATGGTGCAAATGCAATAGGTGCAAGGAACTGAAAGACTTTGTGTTTCAAAACACACAGTTTATTGGTGACTGTGGTGGTGGTGGCTGCTTTGACTGTTGCAATTGTTGATCTTAAAGGTCTTTTCCAACCTTAACAAATCCATGAAAATTTATCTCATGGCACTGGAACTGCTCCACGCTATGCCCAGACATGTGCACTACCTGGGATCAACTGTGCTGTCCCACATTGGCCAGACAAGACTATTGACAGCAAAGATACAGCCCCCAAGGTGTGACCCAATCATAGAATCATGGAATCAACTGGGCTGGAAAAGACCTCCGAGATCATCAAGTCCAACCCTTATCAAGTCCAACCCTTAAGTGAGGAAGAGAAAATCCCAGGGAAACCCACACAGTCTCAGAGCATCCTTAGTCCAGGGTCATCACAGGCCTGCTAGATTTCACAGAGGAAATTGCTTCTTTTTAAGGAACATGACTCAGATTCCATGGAATGGTGGTAATTGGCACATCAAACAGAAATGCAGCTTTTCCTGGAGTTTCCTCACTGGATTTCTAGAGCTGCTGAGAACAGCAGGGCACTGTCCCTGATTTCAGAGGCTCAGCTCAGTAATTCCTGCTTGGTGCATCAGCTTGGGCTCACACACAGGTGGTGAACAGTGGAGTGGGTTGGAAGGGAAGCACCAAAGGCAGAGCCCAGTGAACCCCTGACCATCAGCTGCCACAAGGGCAGGTGCTGCCCACAGGGCCCCTCTGCAGCCCCTGCCCTCTATCTCCTCACATCCCCCTGCACTGGTGTGTGACAAATACCCACTGCAGTGACATTACAAGGACCAGCATATTTCCTCTGAAATATTTTTTTCCTAGTTCATTCCAGGTGTCCTGGTGCTCCTCCCAAAACTCAGGACTTTTCAGACCTGGGGTTTTGTCTCTCCCTTCCTTTTATATTTTATGCTGTTCTTTCCTGTCTTATCCCTTTTTCCTCTGTGGTGAAGGAGATAAAACCAATGGAAATTTTTAGGTCATTAAAAGCGAGATCGTTCCAAAGCACTACCTTTTTTTTTTTTTAAGGACAGGGATTTAGTATCATTTTCACTTATCCAGTGTGTGATTTTTCACTCATCTCTGATCACAGAGAGCCCCACAGAGAGCCACCTCCTCAGATGTTTGAAGGCATTTGGACCAGATCCCAGAGCCTGTGAGATTTTTGGGTCACACCAACTGATCCCAACTTGTTCCAGGAGCCCCGTGAGCAAAAGCAGGAACAGAGATTC
This sequence comes from Pyrocephalus nanus, assembly GCA_038380795.1. Classification (NCBI taxonomy): domain Eukaryota; kingdom Metazoa; phylum Chordata; class Aves; order Passeriformes; family Tyrannidae; genus Pyrocephalus; species Pyrocephalus nanus. The sequence goes on from CM076285.1 coordinate 943,744, forward strand.
CAGATGTAGACACACAGCAAGACACAGCCCAGCCTTGAGCAGGGCACCAGGAACCCAGCTGTGCCAACGTCACTAAGCTCAAGGTCCCAACACAGGTGTGTTTGAAGCTCTGACATTTCCTGGGAGCTGTTTTCAGGTGCCTTTCTGCAGCAGTGATGTGTGTCATGGGAACAGCACCAGCAAATAAATACAGACCTCTCCCCAGCCCTGCCCACACATCAGCCCATGAGGCCAGAAATGTGTCCACAACGGGATGGCAGATGATTGTCTGCCTTTCCTGTAGCACTGAAGGTTCACCAGTGTGCTCTGACAAGCCCAGTTTGTGTTCTGCTGTCACAGGGACATTAGAAAAGTCTGGAGGGGGGGGTAACTTTGTGGCAACACAAACCACCACCCTTGTAAACATGGTCCCACCGAGGGGGCTCTGCCACTGTGGCCTGGGGGTGATTTCTGCATGAGAAGGGGATCGTGGTGCTGTGTGGGAGCACAGACACCTCTGAGCTCGAGAATCAGAGTGAGTACTGGAAATGAAGCCCTGGCTGTGGGGCAGGTTAATCAGTGCTGATTAAACCAAGGCTGGGTTTTCCTAGAGAGGTTTTAAAAACCTAAATTCCCATCTGCACTTCCCCCATGCCCCCTCTCCACCCTCAGTCCACAAGGCTGAACCTTCACAGGCTCACTGACTCTCTAGGACTGAGCCCATGATCCCTCCAAGCTGGAGTTTGTCATTGCCCTCCAGAAATCTCCAAAGGATTTTGTCCCAGTGATGGGGGTCTGGACATCCCAGTTTTCACAAGATTCCTGTGAGAGGAGTGTGGGAGAGGGAAGCTCAGGCCCTGTGCTGGTGAGAGGAGGGATCCCCCATGGATGCTGGGGCTCTGCTGGCACACCAGAGCAATGTGCTGGTGCTCGCCTCTGATTTATTGGCAGGGCTGGTAGGTGTTGCATTGGGTTAAGTATTAACAGATCTCATGAGCCTCATTAGCTGTCCTCTTTTCACTCTCCAGCTGAAGAGTTACTGCTCCAAAATCTATAGTGCCTTGGCAGCTGCCTGGCTGATTCCCAGGTTAACCCTCCCCGAGCTGCTCCCACACGGATCACTGCACACATCGTGTGTCACCAACCACAGAGCATCCCCACCCTGCTGCTGTCCTGCTGCTGGGCATCTTATACACATGGCAACACCCAGGACACCACCTCCTCCCCTGTCCTGATCCAGGGCCTTGGTCCAGGATGGTGCAGGCCCAGGGAGGGCTCGGGGAAGAGCAGTAGGAATGGGTGGAGGTGGTCAAGGCCTGCCTGACTGGGAGAGATGGAGTGGCTCTGCCTATTTACTTTATCAAGGGAAGGTTAAAAGGCAACTTGATCATAGTCTATAAATACTTACAGAGGGAGGAGATTTCTGATAATGGAGGGGTTTTTAATCTAGCGGATAGAAAACGTAATGAGATTCATTGGCTGGAAGCTGAAGCTAGAAAAACCTAAATTGGAAATAAGATGCATCTTTTAAACAGGGAGTGTAATTAACCATTGGAGCAATTTGCTAAGAGACGTGGCGGATTCTCCATCATTTGTGATCTTTAAATCAGGACTTTCTGAAAGAGATGCTCTCCCTCAGCCAGGACTCTCTGGGTTCCACAGTGCTGGGGGAGGACAGTGCACTGTGGTGACCCCCAAAATCCCTGCTGCTCTCTCAGGCTGGATTCTCCAACCACCTCATATCCCATGTGCACAGGGGCAGTAAATTCCATGAGAAATGAGAGTGTTCCCTCTGGGGACGGGGGGGACAGACACAGTGAGGACCCAGACCTTGTGCATCCACTGCACATCTGTTTGCCCAGTTTATGGGGATGTGGTGTGGGTGGGAGTGGGAGAACTCAAGGCACACACGGAGAGGAGATCCAGGGCCAGGTGGCTCTCCCAGCCCATCTCACCCACCTTGGCAGAGGATGTCCCAGGGAGGAGGGCAAGAGGGCAGGATCCTCACTCAGCCTTGACTCCCAAGCACAAGGCTGGGATCCTTGGGATCCCTTGGGACTTATGGGTGGGATCCACCCACCTTGTCACCTGCCCCCTTCCTGACCCACAGGCATCTCCAGGCTGCAGCCCCAGCAGTCCTGCCCTCGATCCTGGAGCTTGGGGTGGCTGCTCCCCCAGGCCTGGCAGCCTCCCACCCTCCCTCACCGGTGCTGTTACTTTCCTGCCTCTTTTTTTCCCCGCCTCAGTTTCTTGATATTTTCTCCTCGCTGCCCTAATTTTTTTTTTTCCCCTATAATTTTCTCCATTGACTTTAATTAAGCTCTCCCCGGGCTCGCTCTGTAGGCAGGCTTCCCCGGGTCTAATTAGACTCTCATCATAAGTAATCTACATGGAAAGCAAACATGTGTGTGTGTGAGAGAGCCAGTGAGATTTATAGAGAGCATGCAGGGAGCAGATGGGTGCATAAAACACTACAAATAATTCTGGTACAGATGCAGAAAAGGCAGGCACTGTGGTGGGGACTGGAGCCTTCCCCACATGCTCACATAAGTCAAATCCCTGTCTCACTCTCTCTCTAGGTATCACCACATTTCCCACAATAAAATCAATAGTGCAGATCAGAGTAAATCATCTTTGACTGGGAAAGCAGGGCTTGGTGATAGCAGCGATTCCCAGATGAGACTTAAGGAGATGTCTCACACTGATCTGTTTCTAACCATGTACTTAAGACCCAAGGTGTGTGCTGAGGTGATTGTGGGGCTCCCTGCCCGTGGGGGGAGCTCTGTGCTGTTTGCTCAGGGATGGAGAGTGGGGCCAAGGCACCCAGCACAGCCCGGGACCTGCTGCCCTCACACCTCACTGGCACAGCTCTGTGAGGACAGGGAATTGCCCTGAGGGGAAGAGAGCTTGGAAACAGGCTGGAGACTGGGAAGGGAGATAAAGATCCCCCCCAGCTGGGGGCTGGGAGCTGTTCCCTGTTGTGATGCTGCCTCGTTGTGATGCTTTGGTGCCCCAGAGCCAGGGAGAGCCTGTCCTGCCCTGGGAGGGGGCTGTGCTGGGGGGCAGGAGGGGGCTGGGGATCCCACTGGGAGAGGGAAGCCAAGGTCCAGCTCCATCCCTGACCCTTCAGCTCTCCCTGCACTGCTGAGGGCACCTGCCCTGTCCAAGGTGGGGAGGGGGACCCAACACCCACCGTGGGGTTCTGAATCCCTCTCCTTGGAGTTCCTTGGCAAGGAGGAGAGGTCTGTTCTCTGCCCATTCCACATCCTGGAGGGGTTTTATGCCTGCATCACACCCACCCCCTCACCCCGAGCAGCATGGGCAACCTGTGGTGCAGAGGGGAAGCTGCCAGAGGTGCCTGAGATGCTTCTCTGGTGGCTGAGTCTGCCAGGGCCCTGGCACCACCCCGGGACGTGGTTTGTGCCCCGTGGGCTGGGGACATGAGGCTCTTTGATGTTCTCCCTGGGCTGGACTCACCCTTTGCCCCCTCTCAGTATTTCTGAGACCCTCGTGTATCTCTCAGCATCCTCATCCTCTCCATCCCTGCTAAGGGATAGGACTGGCAGCTGATCATTCCCAGGAGAGTCCCACCACTTCATGCCCTTGCCAGAGGCTGCCTGGGATTTCTCCAGTCCATCTGTCCTTCACAGGGGCAGAAATGTGGCTTTACAGACTGTGCCCAGCACAGGGTGAGACCCAGAGTGTCACCCACCAGGGCACAGCCACCTGACGAGCTCTGCCTGCTGTGGGGTCATCGCTGCCCTTGGGGGAGGGAGGCAAAAATCCCTCTGGTGTGCTGGGCAAACACTGGCCAGAAAGACATGGACCACCCTGCCAGGTCCATGGTGGGGCTGCTGGGGTTGTCCTGAGCTGGGAGTTGGACTCAGTGATCCTTGTGGGTCCCTTCCAGCTCAGGATGTTCTGTGAGATTCTCTGATTCCATGGCCTCGGTGTTTCCCAGTGGGAGATAAAGAGATGGGTGAGCAGAGGGAGTCACAAGTGGCACATCAGGGGTCTCACAGGGGTTGGATGTGTCCTTTGTCCCGTGTTCCCAGGACATTTCTGGCAGGAGTCACGGCCCTCCTGTGGGTACAGCAGGTTCATGGTGTGGGTATGTGGCCCCTGCAATGCCCCCTGTCCCTCCCTGGCACCCTGCAGAGAAGGATGGTGTGTAAGTGGGTTGGCACGATGGAGGGACAGAGTCTGTTCTGCTGCACCACAGACACCACAGAGACTCCCCTCTTGGGTGGTTTCTGCTCCTCACTGACAAGAAACACTACACAGGGTACAGGGTCACCCAAGACCAGCCTGTGGGTGGGTGGGTGCCCAGCATCACATCACATCACATCACATCACATCCCATCACCAGCATGTCCTACCTACCACTGGAGCAGAGGTTTGGGCTGAGCCTGTCACTGTGAACATGGACTGGGTCACTGTGTGCACAGTAATGGCCTGAACTGCTGGGGACAAGGACAGCCTGGGCCTGAGGTGGCTCTTGGCAGGTTGTGCTGAGTGGGACAGCTCTGAGAGGGGAGGGAAATGCTGCTGGGCAGGGCTTGTGACTCACTGGGGCTGAAGACAGAAGGAAATGTGGGTCTGGTGGTTTCAGCTGTGAAACCTGCCTGGTGTGAGCTGTCACTGGGCATTCCTTGGGCAGGTAGTTTAAGCTGATTTGCAGTTTGAACCCAAGGCTTGTAGCTGAAACATCTTTGCAGAAGCATCAAGGGATGGACTCTCCCCCTTCTGTAGCTGAACTCCCTTGCACTGAGAACAAGTGTCTTGTTTCCAGCAAAAATGGTTCTAGCTGGATGTCCAGGTTGGTTCTGGGTTCTGCCCCTGTGAACTGAAGAGCTCTGCCAGACCTGGGATTTAATCCCTTTCCAATTTATCCTTCCTGTTGGGTTGTGCTCCCTGAATGTCCCCCTGCAAGGTGTTTTTTTCCAGCTCTTGTATCATTTCTGCGGCTTTTTGCTCAGCACCTGCAAACTTTCCACATCCTCTAGAAAATCCAGACACCAGAGCCACATCCAGCATTCCAGCACAGGCCTCAGCAACACTTTTCCACTCAGTGTTTAATTAGAACTTGTTGCCACACTACGTCAGGAAGGCCAAAAACGTCGATGTCTGGAAAGGCAGGTTGGACAAATTCCTGGATGACAGGACCAGTGGTGGCTGCCACAGGCCCTGCTGCACTGACCCAAATGCTGCATGCAGCTCTGGCAGTCCCTGAATCGTTCCTGGAGCCAGGAAAAACACCGTGGGGAAGGCTCAGTGCTGGCCTCGCATCTCTGAGCATCTGCTGCTGACCTGGTTGGAGACAGCCCAGGAGCTGGAGGGAGCCTGGGTCTGGCCCAGTCCAACCACTCTGATGGCCCTGTGGAGTTTGACTCGATGTTCTTAGAGGTCTTTTCCAACCTAAATAATTCTCTGATTCTCTGTGTGTGGAAAGAAAGAGGCTTCAAATGGTCAAATTCTCCCATGCAGGTGGAACTCTTGAGCTGCTCCCCTGCAGACACTGGAGACTAAAGGGCATTTCCAGGACACGAATTAGCTCATCCTGAGCTGCTCATGTGCAGTGGGGCTGACAGCTCATCCCCTTGCTGCTGAATTGAGGTGTGGGGAACACAAGCCCTGAGGGAACACCATCCTGAAGCACCTTGGTGCTGCACTGCCTCCCAAAAAGGACAGTGGTGACTGTGCCTCCCCCCCTCTGCAGGGGCCAGGCTCAGCCCTGCAAGCTCCTGTTGCAGATGGAAAGTATGGGGAGGGCACAGCTCCCATCACCTGCTCCCCTCTTGGATCATCAGCACCACAGTCCTGTGTGAGATGAACCCAGTGACCTCCAGACAGCTGGGAAAAACAGCCATGAGCCAAACTGGTGCCCTGCTGCAGACCCCTCTGCACCCCCACGGGGTGGACATTCCCCAGAGGGCTTGTCCAGCTGTCTTTGGGGTCTGAAGGCACCAAATCCAGCATCAAGCCCCTGCTTGCAGCTAGCTGGTGGAGGAATGATGGGTAACCAGAGGAGACAGACTCACTAAGGCAGTTCAGCCTCACAGACACCAGTTCCTGCAGCCCATGAAGCTGTTTCTGTGTTCTTGTCATGCATTTGGGGCCAGGTAGAGTCTGAGCTCTGGACCTGCCCAGTCTGATGCACCTCATCTCTCTGGTCACAAAATCATTTAGCACTAACAGTGGAGGGCTGCAGAAACCCTCCATCAGCTCCTTTCAGACTCTTGACACGTGAAATTAGACTGATTATTGAGATTACTATTATTTTTAGGGTGATTTGAAAAATGTTTGTCCCATGTAGATGTTGTTTGACATTCTCCTCAGACAAGAAGAGGCTGGAGAGCCCTTCATTGTCCTTGTGTACTGCAAGTGCTTCCTCCCAAACACACAGAGCAGAAATTCTCCCTGGTCACGTCTGCCTCTCCTCCCTTCTGATGAGCAATTTCACCATCTCTGAGCAGCAGCACCCTTTGCCATCGCTGGGATTTGTGTTATTCCTAATACACTTCTAATACCTCTTCACCTGGCCAGCCCAGGAGTTTGTCCCAGCACTTCTGCCACTTGTGACTCGAGGGCTGTCACTCTCTGGGCAGCCCTGGGGAGGGGTGAGAGGATGGAGAGCCTGGGGAGAGGGCTGGGAGGATGGGATGAGTGCCAGCAGGCTTTGGGAAGGATCAGAGCTGTGACCACAGGGCTGAGCTCCTGCTGAGGGCACGCTGGAGCCAGCTGGGCTCAGGGTGTCCCAAACCCCACAGCTGGCTCTGAACACAGAGAAGGGTGAGGCTGGGACTGACAATTTTGGGGGGATGTGGGGTGGTCACCTGTGGCAGTGACAGTGACAATCACCCACCCTGTTTCTGCTGAGGATGTCTCAGAGCAGCAAAGTGCTGCTGCTCTGGGACACAGCTGGAGCATCCCCACCTTACAGCCCCTGTCACCCTTCTCCCTTGGTGGCACCTGCAGATTCCCAACTGACTGCCAGGTTAGAGGGCAGGAAAACATCATTCCTCTTCAGCACATACTCTGTCTCCTCTTTGGGATAAATAAAATCTCTACAAAAGGCCTCCATTCTGGAGTATCAATAGAATTGGGGTTGAGAGAACTGGGATTGTTCAGCCTGGAGAAGAGAAAGCTCCAGGAAGAGCCTATTGTGGCTTTTCCATGGATTCTTAGAACCATATGAGAATGGTTTGGGTTGGAAGGGACCTTTAAAGCTCATCCAGTCCCACCCACTGCCATGGGCAGGGACACCTCCCACTAGCCCAGGTTGCTCCAATCCCCATCTAACCTGGCCTTGGACACTTCCAGGGATGAGGCAACCACAGCTTCTCTGGGCAACCTGTGCCAGGGCCTCCCCACCTCCCAGTAAAAAACTTCTTCCTGATATCTAATCCAAACTGACCCTCTTTCAGTTTAAAACCATCCCCCCTTGTCTTGTTACAACAAGCCCTGATAAAGAGTAAATGAAGTTCCTAATTCAGTTTAGGTTTGACCATTTGGCTTCAGTTTTGCCTTTTAACCCCCAAAAGAAAAGTCAGGGGGCTCTGCCTGACCCTGTGATGACTTTCTTCAGGAGCCTGAGATATCCCAGATTGCTAACATTGCCCTGAGACACCTGCATGAGGAGGAACATTCCCACTTGCATAATCTCTTGTCTCTCAGCCTTTGGTGCCTCCTTTCCCCGTGTGGGACAGCCCCTGCCTGCTGCCCACTCAGATGGGGCAGGGCAGAGGACACGAACCAACCCACTGCTGGTTTCCTCATCTGGCTGCAGGGTCCCTCCATCCATCCCAACTGCACCACCTCCATCTACCACGGCAGGCTGATAAACCACACACTGAATATTTGCCTCAGATATTTAAATACATCTTAGGGTTCAGATCGCAGCTTCTCAACAGCAGTTAAATAAGTAACACATTCATATTTGTAAACTGTTTCTCACAGCTTGTTTATTTAGGGTTATAACTCGATTTGGGCTCCTTATGGAAGTGTGACTCATTGTTTAATGTGTCAGCTCATTAGCAATACTTGTTTTTGCCTTATATTTCTGTGCTACCACTAATTGCTGAGCCCACTGTGAGCTTCAGCTTCCAATGACACTGTGGAAAATGCAAGAAAATAGATCAGTTACTTGATAAAAGGCAACAGAAATAAACAAACTCATGAACCTGCAGAGGAAGCTTTTTAGCTGCTGTGATTTCACTTCACGGAGAGACCTCCCTTGTTTGGGAAATTGATGCCACCACTTTCTGGGATTTTTCTGTCAGGAGGATTTGAGCAGGACCAAGCTGAGGAAGATCACATGGCATGAGAGCCACTGGTTCACACCAGCACAGGTGGATTGAACACCTGCAGCTCGAAAGCAAACCCAGCCTGCCCTCTCTGAGGAGCTGGTGCCCTGGGAGAGGAGAAATCCAGGGGCTGGAGATGGAGCATCTTCCCAGTGCACAGCCCCTGAGCTGGGGACAGGGGAGTTCAAAGCCTCCCTTTGGCGGGAGAAGGCACGAGAAATGTCTATCACAGACTTAATAACAAGCAAAGCACCCTCTCCAGAGAGGCTGCAGGTGAGGCTTGGAGCAGCTTCACCTCCTGCCACCCACCTGCTGCAAAAGGCACCATGGCAGGAGGTGGCTGCCCCAGGGCTGCAGGTACAGGCTCAGCATCCCCCCCTCCTCCATCCTGACCCCTCTGCACTGAAGCAGTTTGTAGGAGAAGTGTCCTGGCCGTGGGAGAGGTGGTTCCCACCTTGCATTCTTCCACTGGGAGCACGCCACGTCTTTAGGAACTGACAGCTGGAGATGGAAGAGCCCATTTTTGTCATTTAGATTTCACGGGCTCTCAGGAACCAGCCTTGAAAATGCTGATGTTCGTGGCCACAGTCTCTGGCAAAGCAATTGTTCTGGACACGTGAAAATCAACCTTCCTTGCTTGAGTCCCTGCTCACTTCCTGGCTCCCTTTATTCCTTCCTTTTCCCTGCATCAGTCAAGCAAGGGTTTTTTTTTTTCTGCTTTGCTGGCACAGGCTCCTTTCTAAGAAGAAAACTGCTGCTCGTTTCCTCCCAGTTTTATGGGTTTTCATAAGTGTTTAAAGGACCAACAGCCACCGAATGAAAAGCGCTTTATGGGAGAGAGATTGAGGGAAAAACCCACAAAACTGGAGGGGCTGGTGATGATGACAAAGAAAGGGGAAAGGAGCCAGACTTGCCTGATTGATGTGTTTAACTTTTTCCTCTTTGCAGAGCCTCCAGGGAGCATTACTGGGAAGGGGTTGCTGGAAGGGGCTGTCTGGGTCCATGGAGTCAGGCTGGAAGTGATGCTTTCTGGTCCATCCTCCCACTCCATCCTCTGGCCCCAGCACCTCTCCTCCCTGCCAGGAGGATGGAGCACTTGCAGGCAGCTCCTTCCCAGCACAGCACAAGTGCTCGCCCTTGCTGACCTGGGTGGCACCAGGACCTGTCAGCTCCAGGTTTTCCCTGGATCCCTGTAATGTGGGAGCAGAGGAGGCACCAGCACAACGTGACTGGCCTCAGAAGCAGCACTTCAATTAAGGCCAGGAAGGCCAGGGAAGGCTAAGCAAACTCAGGCTTTCCAAAGAAGCTGCTGGAGCCAAAACTCCAGGGCTGCGTTTCTGGCCAGAAGTGCTGCAGGTTTGGAAAACATTTCCATTGGAGCTGGGGAACATCCAGCTTGGGTATGAAACTGTGAGAGAGTGTCCACAGGAGGGATATGGAGATGGTGAAGGGTCTGGAGGGGCCATGAGGAGCAGCTGAGGGCACTTGGTGTGCCCAGCTGGAGCAGAGCAGACTGAGGGCAGAGCTCAGCGGGGGCTGCAGCTCCTCCCGAGGGGCAGCTCCGATCTCTGCTCTGGGGGAGCAGGGACAGCCCCCAGGGAATGGCTGGAGCTGTGTCAGGGCAGGCTCAGGGTGGATCTCAGGGAAAGGTTCTTCCCCCACAGGCTGGTTGGGCACTGAACAGGCTCCCCAGGGCAGTGGGCACAGCCCCAAGGCTGCCAGAGCTGCAGGAGGCTTTGGACAACGCTCTGAGGGACAGGGTGGGATTGTTGGGGTGTCTGTGCAGGGCATGAGTTGGACTGGATGGTCCTTGAGGGTTTCTTCCATCTCAGGATATTCTGTGATTGATAAGAGGTGCTCCTGGTGGAATCAAACAGACCCTCTCCCCTCCAGTGCTGAGCCCAAATATGGGGAACACCCCCAGTTCTTATCTGCTCTGTTTTCCAAGGCAGCCTTTGGGATGTGCCAGGGCTTCTTGGGGCTTTTCAACACCACTGAAAAAATGGGCTTTTAAATACAATGGGAAAGCTCTCTGTGACCTTCCCACAGCAAAATCCAGCATGGAGAAATCCATCCCACTGAGTGTCTGTTCTAAAATCCGAGTGTCCATCTGTGGGGAGCCCCTGCAGCATGGCCAGTGCTCCTCGAGCTCTGCAGGAGGGACACCCAACCCATCTATCCCAGCCCAGCTGCAACGCAAGACAGCCTCCCTCCATCTCTGCTCATCAGGCCAGGGAGAAAGCAAAATTCATTGTCTGGGAGATGTAACAGGGCAGAATTGCGTTTCCCAGCACTGAGGAGGCCTTTGCAAACAATGGAGATTAAAAAATAAATAAAAGCTATAAAAACTGCTCGGCAATGTCCTTTTAAATTATATTTTTTTCTGAAAAATATGCAATAAATCCTATGTAAGAGTCATAAAAGTACCTGAAATGCTCCTGGAAAGATTTATGGGCATCTTACCACTATTCTCAATAAAGTGAATATGCTGGTTCCAAAATAATTTCTCATCACCCATACTTCAAATTCCTGAACTCCTTTCAGTCAGCCCATCCCAAGAAATACTGTAACGTCAGGCTGTCTGAATTACATCTCCTCAGGAATAACTGTCCTGCTTGATTTATATGTGCTGGGATCTTCCTCCTTTGTCCACGTTGCTGAATCCCAGGGCTTTTCAGCTTTGACCACGTGCCAGTGAACTGTCCCTGCAGCTTTTCCAGGGAGGCTTGTCATCCCAAAATAATCCCGTCATTACCTCCAAGCAGTTTGGAAACTTGGCTTTTGAGATGAGTATTCGTGATATGGAGAAGCAGAGGGCTCCTGACACCTGCAAACAAGTTGGTGTTGGTCAAGGGAGGTGCCCAGGAGGAGGGGGCACAACCTCCCTTTCAGAGTGGAAATGAAGACAGATGTGTTTAGCAGGTGGGTCCAACCCCGTGCACAAAAAGGGATCCTGTTCCCAGGGTCCCCCCATGAGATCCCTTGGGGCTGAGCAGCCCCTGCAGAGGACAGGGCAGAGCCTGCATGGTTGGATTTCGTGTTGGCCATGGCTGGTCTGCACTTCTGCAGGTGAGTGTGTGCTTGGCTCTGCTGGTGGACCCAGACTTGCACCCTTCAGGTTCTCTGTGGCTTTACATCAGTTGTGGGGCCTGTTCCCAAGGGGTGCTGTGAGGTTGATGGCTGCAGGTCGTGGCTTTGCTCCTCAAACACCTCCCACCCTGCTGTCAGCACAGGGACAGGCTGTGGGAGGGCCTTGTGCCCTCCTTACCCCTCTGTGTCATCACAGAACCACAGAACAGTCTGGGTTGGAAGGGCCCTTCGAGCTCCAGCCCTCAGTCCTCTCCATGGAGTGCAGAATTCCTCCCAAATCCCCATCCTAGGCGAAGCAGAGCAGCCTTAGGGACGTTCAGGAACATCTGCCAGAACCTGGCAGCACCAAGCTCACTCAGGGGAGGAATTTATTGAGGGGAAAGCAACAGCATTGGGGAAGAAATGCCCCCAAGGTCTGTGGTTTATGTTCTTTCCCCAGCAGGAAGAATGTCTTTTAATTATTTGATTAAACCAGCCATGACACGGAAGAGATTTGGGCTGTTCATCCTCCTTCCCACCTTCCCCATTTCTTTAGTTTTGCCACTGGTAACCCCAAAAATGTGATGCCCAGGTTTACTAAGGACTCTGGGTTTATTTTAGTTTTTCATCTTCATTCTTCTCTTTACCACTTTTCTCACGTGGAGAAGTTTGCAAAATTGGACATTAGCAAAGGGAAAATTACAAAAAAACCCCAAGGACTAAGGCTGATGGCCTTCATCCTGTGGTAACCAGGGTCTGACAAAAGCATGTGGAAATGAGCAATCTGCTAAAACCCCCTGAAAATGGGGGGTGGGGAGTGGGGGGGAAGAAAAAGGAAAATCATCATTTCAGCAACAACAACAAATGAGAAATTAAAGAAAATCACATCCATGGGGGTTTTGGTGAAATGATGGATTTTTGATAAGGGGAAATTGTTGTAAATTTCCTGGGATAAAAGCCTTGTTCCCAGAGGCACTGGGGGAAAGCGATGCCACGGTCTCTGTGCTGGGAAGGCAGAGAAGCCTTTTTGGGAAGCTCTTACCTTTGACTCTTGGGGTCTGTGCCCACCACACAGATTCTGTGTGAATCTCAGAACTGTCTTTGTTGTGCAGTTTGCTGGAGGCAGGCAATGGTGGCACAACACAAGGCTGATAACACAGAAGAGGAAGGCACCACGTCCATCACTCAGCGTTCCACAGGTTCAACCCTGGACAGTGAATCATCTTCTCGCTTTGTAAGGTGCTGCTCCCTCACTTCAGGTCCTGGGGGCAATTTTAGATGCCAAAATATAAGAAGCTAAAGCTATTTGAGTGTCCAAAGGAGGGACATGGAGATGGTGAAGGGTCTGGAGGGGCCATGAGGAGCAGCTGGAGCAGAGCAGACTGAGGGCAGAGCTCAGCGGGGGCTGCAGCTCCTCCCGAGGGGCAGCTCCGATCTCTGCTCTGGGGGAGCAGGGACAGCCCCCAGGGAATGGCTGGAGCTGTGTCAGGGCAGGCTCAGGGTGGATCTCAGGGAAAGGTTCTTCCCCCACAGGCTGGTTGGGCACTGAACAGGCTCCCCAGGGCAGTGGGCACAGCCCCAAGGCTGCCAGAGCTGCAGGAGAGTTTGGACAACGCTCTGAGGGACAGGGTGGGATTGCTGGGGTGTCTGTGCAGGGACAGGAGTTTGGATAGATGATCCTTGAGGGTCCCTTCCAGCTCAGGATATTCTGTGATTTTTGACCTCTGTTGATGAAAGCAGCACAGACACACAGGTACAGGCACATGTGCTGCAGATTTGTCCCTTGAGGTCCCATCAGCAAATTTCCATTACAGCAGGATTGCACTGAAGTGCAGGGGGGTGAATTCCTTGCAGGTGCTTTTGAGCTGCCCAGAGCAGAGCTGGGAAGGCAGAAGGTTGTGAAGAGCACAGGAGGGAGCAGCAGGGGATGAGAGTGTCTGTCCTGGTCAGATCAAGCCCAGAGCTCCTCATCCTTTGAGCAATACCTGCCCAGCCCCACCATCTCTCCCTGAGCCTGGCACAATCCTGCTGGGGGCTGGCAGGGGAGGAGCAGGAGCTGGGGACACCAAAGCCCCTCCTGCCCTCATCCCGTGACTCACCTTGATTCAGCTCTAGGAAGCCTGGAGGTTTCTCTGCTTTATTCTGCTGTGCCTGGAAAATCAGCACCCACTCAGAGGATGAATTTGCAGGAAATTAAAAAAAACAAAACCATAAAACAAAACAGCCCCAACCCCTCTTATTGAACTTTCAGATGTGTCAGTGCTATTTTTTAATGGCAAAGTTGGAAACATTGATGTAGAGCCAGGGAAGGATCTCAGTGCCATGAAGGGCTAAGGGACAAAATCTGAGCCTGTGTCCCACCAGTGCCTGAGCAGGGGGTGAGGGGCATTTAGGATGTAGGGTTGAGGGGCATTTAGGATGTAGGGTTCAGGGGCACAGATTCATTACCCAGCTGCCAAAGGCACAAACATCCTCCTTGCCCAAAAAGCCGATGACAACCTCAGAAATCAGCTTTTTCAGCCCTCTGTGTTGTGAGCACTGGGAAATGCAGCATCCAACCTGGAGACATTCTCGGGTGTCCAGTCATGCATTTCAGTGGTGGGATTTGGGCATTTGCTTTTTGCATGGGCAAACAAATCCCTCCCCATAACCATGCTCCTTCATCTCTGTTGGTGCCTCTGGGAGAGCCCCAAATCTGTCCCTCAGACACTCCAGGAACCCCATGAGTGCCCTGAACTGTCCAGTCCAGCCCAGCGGGGTCTGCTCTGGCCCAGCATCGGAACTGGTTGGTTCTGTGAGCCCCAGACACATGTCCTGAGGTGATGCAGCCACCCCAGAGCCAGAGCCTGGTACGGACAGGGCTGCCTTGACCTTGAAACAGCGGTGCCTGATCCGGGGAGCGATTTTCCAGCTGGCTGCCCTTGGCTGCTCCAGTCAGGGCTGGAGCTGCCTGACCTGCAGCAGGAGGTGCCAGGCTCATGCCTGGCTGGTGCCTGGAGAGCATAAACACAGGAATAATCAGGGAGGGAAAATCCAGCGTGGAGATGAGGGGAAGGACCGTAGCACACGGCCTCTGTTCCGGCGAGAGAGGATTGAAATACTTCAGCAATTAACTGGTGGTGTGACGGGGAACATGCACTGACTGCAAAACCTTCCTGTGCTGGGAGGTGTGTCTGGCAGCACACACAGGGAGGGGGTGCTCAGCACTGGGCAGGGGATCCTTCCACGATTCCTTGACACTGGGGTTGTTTTTCTGCAATGCTGACCCGCCCTAAGGAAGTTCAGCTGTCCCACCTGGCCCTCCCCACCTGCCCTCCCAGCACCACTGCAGCAAGAGCGTCCTGTGGGCTCTGCCCAGAGCTGCCAGGGACTGCCACCTGCTGCCCTCACACCCCACCCCTCCTCAGGGCAATTTCTGTCCTTCTAGGCAGAGCTTTATGGCACGAAAGGAGGTGGTAAAGTTAACTGGGATGTTTGAGGCTGAGCACGGTGCTGGGGGTTGGGGTTGGCTGCCCCCTTTCCCTGCATCCCTGCCTGTGACTCCTGCAGGCCCGGGAGGATGTGAGAGCTGCAGAGGCTCCAGTGCCCGCCCTGGTCCCCCAGGGATCCCTGTCTCTAAGAATAAGTGTCTGTGTCTCCATGGCCTCCGGAAAGCCAATCAACAACCCTCGTTAGCTGCCATTTGGGCTCCCAGTGTCTCCAGCCTATAATTCAATGGCTTGCCTGCATTAATTATCAAGCTTGGAGTGCTCCAGAGAAGCCCAGCCTGGCTTTCTTGTGGTTTGCTCTGGCGCCTGGCAGCACAGGCTCCCCATCCTCAGCTGAGGGACCTGGCACCGCAGCCTGGGCACAGGGCTTTGCTCTCGGAGCTGCACCCACGGTCCTGACCCCCGGTCCCAGACAGCTGGGCTGCCCCTGGGCAGCTCTTCTCACCCTTCTCACCTCTTCCTCACCCTTCTCACCCCTTCCTCACCCTTCCAAGCAGATCTGCAGAGTCTCAGCCATGACCAGTCCCTTCTGAGAGCCCCAACAGCCCTTTCCAGTGTCCCACAGGGCTGGGCACTGCCCTGGGGCCATGGAGCTGCCCCCAGCCAGGTGCCATCTCTGGGCATTTTACTGCAGGAATTTTCCTATAGAAGCACGGGATCATGGAATTGTTGAGGCTGGAAAAGGGGTAGGATCACTGAATCCAAATGTTTGCCTAACACTACCAATTTCACCGCTAAACCACATCCCCAGGTGCCACATCTCCACATCTTTTAAATCCCTTCAGGGATGGTGACTCCATCACTGGCCTGGACAGCCCCTTCCAATGCCTGACCACCCTTTCCATGAAGTAATTCCTCCTGATATCCAACCTGAACCTCCCCTGGCATAACCTGAGACCATTTCCTCTTGTCCTGTCACTGGTTCCCTGGGGACAGAGCCTGATCCCCACCTGGCCACAACCTCCTCTTAGTTGTAGAGAACAAGAAGGTCCCCCTGATCCTCCAGCTATCCAGGCTTTTCTCTTCTTGTGGCCGTAGATGTTGGAGTCGGATGATTCTGAGAAGGGAAGGGGTTGGACTCCCAGACTTGCAGGGGTAAGTACAAGCAGAGCCCCAGTGCTGGCTCCAAACCCACCAGTGTGTTTGCAGAGCTCAGGACACGCCTGTGGGACAGAAACCCCCTAAGGAACTGCACTGCTGCTCCTGGGATACCATGAACATCCAGGGGTGGGTGCCTGGGGGAAGAACTGGGCTGTGCAGACAGGGACCTTTGCTGCTGTGCTCTTCTAGCAGCAGCTTCTGGACTTTCTGAGGCTGTGGTTGCACCTGAGCCACCCTGTGGTGGGAACCTGTTGTCCCCAGTGTGTCCAGCAGTGATGGAGGCTGAGGCTGTGCTGGGCTGCATCAGCCAGAGCAAAGCCAGCACGTTGGGATAAGCTGCTGTTCCAGGTCTGGGCCTGGTGCTGACGTTTCTGGAGTCCTGTTTTGGAACAGAACTTTGGGAATGGACTGTCTTCCACTGCTGGAAAGGGACAGTTTGGAGAAGATGGAGTGAGGTCACACATGAAAAGGCCAGAGGCAAGAGACACACATTGCAAAAAGGGAAATTCCATGTGGGTGTGAGGAACATCATCACCAAGGGCAGCACAGACTTGCTGGTGCCCCAGGGAGATGGCATCTACATTTTGGCAGATTTTTAAAAACTGGGTGGACCAGGTCCTAAGAAACCTGCTGGAGCTTTGAAGCAGCTTGAAGCTGTCCTGCCTGGAGCATGAGGCTGGACCAGAGACCTCCAGACATCACTTCCAGCTGAAATCTGTTTGTGATCCTGTGTTTCTAGGATTCCTCATGCCAGTTTGAGCCCAAAGACCATTCTCAATCCCATGAATGGTGGTCATGAATCCCAGAGGATGATTATAGGTGGTTTGGTTTAACCCCATCTCTCCATGGGGCAATCCCAGCTTCTGCAGGGTGAGAAACACCAATGCTCCCCTCCTGGGCTGCTGATGGGTTTACAGTCTGCTGTCAAACTTCTCCCATTCACACCTTCCCCACACTGCAGGGGAATTGCTTTCTTCCCCCCTGAGTGGAGGTGGTGCACACCCCAATCCCCAGCTCTGCCTTTTGGTGCCCTCACCATCTGCATTTCCCTTTCTGATGGCAGGGCTGCACTGGGTGTATCAGTTGCAGGAAGGTGTGTTGTGTTTTGTTCTCTGATCCTCTCCTTCACCTTGCCTTTTGGAGCATCGATGAGTTTTGCACTGAGGGGTTTGTTGCACTCCCTGCTGTTCATCTCTGCCTGCTTCCCTCAGCAACAGGAGTCAGTTTAGAGTCATCATTGAATCAGGAATGGTTTGGGTTGAAAGAGACCTTAAAGATCATCCAGTTCCACCCTCTGCCATGGCTAGGGACACCCTCCACTAGCCCAGGTTGCTCCAAGCCCCGTCCAACCTGGCCTTGGACACTTCCAGGGATGGGGCAGCCACAGCTTCTCCATCCTTTCACACACATCCTTACACATCTCTCCTCACACAGTCTTGTTCCTTCCCACGTCCATTCCTTGTGTTCATTGGTGCTGAATTTAATCTGCAGGTTTATTTCCCAGCTGTTCATTGCTGTAATCACCTGCCCAAACCCCAGCTGCTCTGTGACCCCTGGCCATGGAGGTTTCCCTACGAGGAGCTCACCTCGTCCAGAGGGAAGCACCGTGGGCAGGGCAGGTCCCTGTGCCTCCCCAGGGGCTGAAGGGTAATGACCAGCTTGGGTAGAGGTTGTTCTGGCTGAGGAACAGGAAAGGTGTCCAGCAGCACATTCTCCTCCTCAGTGAGCAAGGAATGAGGTTCAGGGTGGGTGTGAAAAGCAGTCGGTGTGATTGGAGCCCAAGTCCTGAAGTGCTGACAGCAGATCTCCAGTTTTGTGAGCTGAAAACTCAGTCTAATCAACGGATACTGCATCTCTCCCCAAACCTTGCACTCCCCACCCAGCACAGGCCAAGCTCTGCCCTTCCTGGCTGGGTCACCACCCCTGCCCTCCCCGCTCCTGTGGCACCAAGGGTAACTCTCACAGTTCAGCAGTTCAGCCTTTTCACCACTGGGTTCTGCAGATCTCTTGAGTTAAACCCACCTGGTTCTGGTGGTTTGCTCCTGTTTCTGATTGATGTTTCAGTTTGAAATGCTTCCCAGACCTCCATCCCCAAAGAACTGCTCTGGCACTGGGACCTCCCTGGGAACGATGATGCAGATAATTCATCTGTGTGACCTTTTCCTCGCAGAGTGTTTCTCTTGCATCTTCACCATCTCTTGGCCCTGCAGAGTTTTTGGCAGGCTCTTTGCTTCTGATGTATTTGAAAAAGCTTTTATTACCAGCTTTTACACCATTAGCAAGCTGCTCCTCCAAGTCGTTCCTGGTGTGATGTGCCAGGTTTTAATTTTTAGCTCACTTGCCTCTGTGCCATCAACATTCCATGCACATGGGGGGGAGGCTGGTCCCAGCTCACCTGCCTCCTGGGCCTGCAATCCCCCCCACAGCCCCAGAGTGAAAACATGGAAAAAACCCTTTCTGTTCTCTTGCAACGTTTGATGCTTTTCTTGCAGCTTCTGTTTCTAGAATCAGGTAACTCCCTGGAAAATTTGGCTTTCATGGTCACTTTTTCCAGCCCAGAAAGAGGGATACAAGGAGAGCCCAAAGGGGAGTGTAACAGGAGCTGCCTGGAGGATGGTGTGGGGGCCTGAGAGCAGCAGTGCCCCAAGGTGAGGCAGGGGAACCAGGGATGCTGCTGTGTCCTGGGCCAGGGATTGGAGATGGACAGGATTGGGCAGTGGAGGTCCCTGACCAGGGAGCTGGGACGTGGTAGGAGGTGTGGTGGGAGCAACTGCAGCTTCACAGGAGTGGGCAAAATCCAACTGCTGTGGGATCCCTGCTCTGCAGGCAAGGCATCCCTGCTGTGTGTGGCTGAGTGATTTTCCTAATAAATACGCTATTTTGTGCAGCTTTCCTTGATACAGATCTGTTCACAGGTCCAGGGTGGAGCCCTGGTCATCTGGCCCTGCACACCCGGGGAGCAGCTGGTGGGGGTGGTTTCCAGAGGACACTTCCCTGCCCCATGGTGGCACATCACCAGCCTCAAGCCCCTCAGCTTCACCTCAGAGGAGACCACCAGCCCCAGGCAGCCCCCCTGGATGAAGCCCTGCAGCATTTGAGGCCTGGCTGCTGAGAGGGTGGCACTGGCCCCACAGCCCACGGCGAGGGAGCACTTCATGTCCCCGGCAGTGCTGGGAACCGGCCCTGGGTTGGTTCCCAGCCAAGTCAGCACCTCCTGCACGCTCTGCATCCTCAGCCACGATCCCTGTGCAGGGAGGGGAGAGGAGGGGCTGAGAGGGCCGGGCACAGGGATGTGTCTGGATGGGATGGGATGCAGATGGCTGATGACAAGATGCTCGAGGCAGGTGCTGGCAGGAGCTGCCGCTGGCGTTCGGCAGCGCTTGTGTGACACTGCACAGAGCCACTGATTACCTGGATCCTGGGGGGGAAGGGGGGGCACATTACAGGCAATAAGCCCCTCTGGATATTATTTAAGAAGTCAACAGAAGCAGCTTCAGGACTCTCTGATCAGATAACTGGGTTTGCTGGGGGAAATGCAGATAACAGCACAGGGAGGTTGCTGGGATGAGCTGGTGAGAAGTGCAGTTCACAAAACCATAGAATCATAGAACCATGAAATATGCTGAGTTGAAGGGACCCATCAGGACCATCGAGTCCAACCCCTGGCCTTGCACAGGACACCCCAGTGATCCCACCCTGTGCCTGAGAGCACTGCCCAAATGCTTCTTGAACTCACACAGGTTTGGAGCTGTGACCACTGCCCTGGGGAACTTCACAGTTTCCTCCCAGCAGCACAGCCCCTGTGTTATCTGCTGAGCTGCTATGGGGTACCACTGAAGATTTTAATGACACAGCTTGAGAATGAAAATAACACCTTTAAGGTAAAACCTGGTGCCCTTCCCAGTCTTAGAATCTAACTTTTTGGTATCAGGGAGGAACTAACCAATTATTTAGACAAATGTGAAAATCTGGATTGGCTGGTGCTGGGATGTGACTGAAGGTTCAGGTCTGCCAGGGTCTTTGTGTGACCCTCAGCTTTGGGCTGGCAGCAAGGGTCTGTCTTGGAGTCAGCTGGCATTGGCTCCATCAGGCATGGTGAAAGCTTCTAGAAGCTTCTCCCAGAATCCTCCTGCTCCCAAGGCCTTGGCACACAGCAGGGGAGAGCTGGGGGTGCTGTGCACTCAGCTGGGATGTGCTGAGCAGCTGCTGTGGGGTTGGTTTTTCTGAACAGTGTCCAGAGCTGGGGCAGCCCTGCTCTACTCATGGACACAGGGCAAGTGCTGGGAGAGCAGGTGGGGGCCTCGAAGTAGCTCTCAAACCCATCTCCTCCACCCAGATCTCAGCTTTACTCTGTCCTCCTTTGTCCCCTTGCTCTCTTTTGCATCCTTGTCTGTCCCTCTGCCTTTCCCATCTCCCTCTCCTCACCAAAACCTCTTCTCTCCATTGACTGAGGCATCCCAGACTCGTTCCTGGACTGCCCTACACCATGCACTGGTTCCCTGTTGGTTGAGGACATCCCCCCGAGCTGCTCCCCAGCCACCCAGCACCCACGGCAGGAGGAGCACAGAGACAGTGGTGACAGGGTGATCTGGTCCTTCAGATCATTCACAGCCAACCTGGGAGCTCCCCCCTCACCTGGGACAGACCTGGGCTGGGCTCCACTGCCAAAGGTCCACTTTCCACAGTGCCCCCACCCCCAGCTCTGATTTACCTCCTGTTCCCTCTTGCCTTGCCTGCCTTTTTCCTGAGCCCAGACCCCTCTTCAAGCCACAACCCACAGCCACGTTCCAGTCAAGTGGCAGCTTCTCCTCTCCATCCTGATCCTGGCCTTGGCCTTGCCAGTCAGGTCCTTGGCAGGGAAGGCTTTTGCCTGCAGCAGACTGGACCCTGCAGAGTTCAGTGCCCAGGGTTGAGGTGATTACAGCAGCATCCTCTGAAACAGCTTGTGCAGAGCCCTCCTCCTCTGATGTGCTCAGCTCTTCCCTCCCATGGTGTGTGCAAACCTCACCCTTCTCCCTGAGTCCTGCACAGAGGGGCTTTTTACAGGGGAATTTTGGGATGGAAATGTGCCATGTGCTTGGAGCTGCTTGCTCCTGCCTAATTGTGCCATCTCCAGTGACACCCTTCTTGAGCTGGGCTGGTGCTTGTGCTCCCTGGGACTGGAAAGCCAGCACTGCTGGATTCAGCACTGCTTCTCACAGTGCCAGTGGTGAGTTTAGTGCTTGTAAATCCCTGGGGTTGGGATTAATCCTCCATGGGGGTATTTAAGTGCATGTCAGGGTTTCACATGGAAGATGAAGATTTTACCTCAGTGCACTCCAATGGGAGCTGCTGGTTTTGGGCAGTGCTGTGAGCAACCCCTTCTCCATCTGGACAGCTGGAATAAGGGATGTCAAATTCCACAACCTGTGATCCATGTGAGGTCATGTGAGCACTCACACACAGAGGATTGTTCCTTCTTGGGCCTTTTAGGCCAGTTTCCTCTAGAAAACACAAGATTTTGGCCCCAGACTGATGCAGACTCTGAAGCCACCTTGTTTTCAATCTCTAGTGAACTTTTAACTGTCTCCCTCGTCCTAAAGAAGGTGCTGAGTCCCCACAAACCCACTTTGTCTATCCCAATCACCCCTCCAAGCTGTTCCCTCCTCTGCAGTGCAGATCTCTGTTTCTCCCAGGGTTGTGGTGACCAGTCTTGGAGCTGCTCTCTGGGGTCTGGTGGTCTGTGACCTTTGATACCCAACATAATCTCCAGCCTCAGCAATCAGGGAGCAGGAAATGACTGGATGAATGGGAATTCCTCGGAGGAGAAGGATATGACCACAGCCTCCAGCATCACTTGGCTCTTCCCAGCTTGCTTCCTGCTGCTTTGAGTGAGATCCCAAACAGAGCCTGAGTCCCTTCCTACCAGCTGTCCCCTTCCTGGCTCCTGGGGAACCACCACATGCAGGGCTGGGAGAGGCAGGACTGGACTGGGGGAGGTTTGGGACAGGACAGCACAGCCTGCCTGTGGGAACCACAACAGGGCACCAGGTTTGCTGCAGGGTGAGCCCTGCTGGGCTGGGGCAGCAGGAGGACCCACGGAGGGCAGGGCTGGAGCTCCCCAGGCGTGCCCAGCTCCGTGAGCCCCCCGAGGGAGGCACAGGGGGAGCTGTGCAGCCCCCCCTGCTCTGCAGCAGCAGCAGCAAAGGTCGGGGTTCAGACCTGTCGCTGAAAAGCGGCGTTTTAGATCTCCCTGCAGAAGGACACGTGACCTTGAAGATTTGGATTTCATCTGGGGACAGAGGAAGGTAAGAAGCAGCATCTGAGCCAGCAGCAGGGTGAGCCTCCCCTGGGAAGGCAGGTGTGGAATTAACTCTCACCTTGCTGCCCTTCCCCTGCCAGGTGTTGCTGGTGCCGGCTCAGGGTCTGAGGTGACAGAGCTCTCAGTTCAGAAAGGAGAACAATTAACAGGAAATAAAATACCAGCGAGCCTTGAAAATCACCTGCAAGATAGTAAAGGGAAAACAAATCTACCCCTTTTGTTTGAGAGCTCTTCTCAGCTCAGCAGATTTATTGTTGCCTTTTTAAATTTTAACAACTTGCAAGGCCACTGCACCAGCTTCTATTACGTGAAAACTTTTGCTTTTTATTCCCTAATTCGGAGCAGAAGGGGAGTTAAATCACCAGGCAGTCGACAGGCGCTGCTGTGCAAGGAAATAGGTTTCTCTTGCAAGGTGTCCTGAGTGTCAGGCAGCATGTGATGTGAGGGGGGTTGCCTTCCTCTGGTCCTGGGGGGGAGTGGGGGGACCAGATTCCTGCAGCCTTTTGGGGTCCCTGGAGCGAGAACTGCTCTGAGGACCAGCTCCAGCTTTCCCAGGTCAGACAATGTGCATTTCCCAGGACATGGGCTGGTTTTGGGGAGGCACCTGCTGAGCCCCTTTGTCTTGGGACACCCGTGTGTGTGTGATGAGGTGGTTCTGCATGAGGTGGGAGTGTTGATCCTACAAGTGGGGCTGATCCTACCCAGTGATGATGAGGCCTTGGTCCAGCAAAGACAAGGCACTGAAAGTTATGCTGCAAGACACTTCTGTCAAGCTCCATCTACAAAAGGGACCAGAAAAAAATCTTTTCCTTTGAGTGTCTTGCAAGCTTTCCTCACATGACACTGTCTGGGAAGGACCTGGGTGGCCTCAGAGGGGATGCTGGTGGTAGTCCCCACAGCCTGTCTTCACTCACTGCCTTGAGCACAGGGGTCTCATCCCTCCCTGTGTGACACTGCACAGTGACTCTGCTTGTCCCTTACACATTCAGTACTGACCCCATGGGCATGGACAGTATTTTCCATGGCCTTTTGAGGACCAAGACTCAGACTGGGGCTGGTAGATGTCCCTGCACGTGGATAGGGGGGCTGGGAGTGCTGTGCCCATCAGCCCATCCTTGGAGCTACCTCTCCCCACTGCCCATCTGACCAGGACATCTTAGTCCTGCCAGGTCTTTGCCTTGCAGGACAGTCAGAGGTGGCCAGAGCAAGCACAGATGTTCTCACCTCTGGCACGGATGTGGCTAATTCCTGTGGGGTTATATTTGGCCAGGATTCAGGGGAAACTCCCAGTGAGGCAGGTTCTCCATCCTCCTACATCCCCCCCCACTTTTTCCATGTGCCAGATGCCAATGTACATCCCAATACTCTCTCATCCTCCTCCAGGGTCTCCTACTCTTGCAGCCCCTTCCCCATAACCAACCTGCAGCCAAACAGCTCTAGGGCTCATCTGTGGACTCTGGTGAGGAGTTACCTGGGAACAGAGTCAAAGCAAGGTCTACCAGTTCTGATTCTACCTGGGGTCCAAAATGTATTTATTGTCAGGTCCTCTTCCTTTTCAAACTAAATATATTTCATCTGGAAAACAGGTTTTCCAGGCCTGGGAAACCTGATGGCCCCAGTCCTGCAGGTGTCTTGAGGATGGCACTACCCTCGTGCCAAGGGGACCTGCCAGCACCAGCCGAGGGTGATGCCGAGGGCTCCGGGTTTCGTCAGGATGGAAAGGGGAGCGAGATGGCACAAGCAGGCATTGTGCAACCAGGTGGAGTTACTCATGGTCAGATGCAGCATCCAGAACCTGCTTTTCACGAGGAACTTGACTTGCTAATGAGCCCCGAATCTGGGTCAGGCATTTCCCACACTGGGGCGGGTGGACGCGGGCACTGGGAGCGCACCCGGGCACCCTCATCAGCTCTGCTGCCACAGCCAGGGCAGGATGTTTGCAAAGCCTTCTGCCTGCTGCCAGTTTCAGCAGGCTGGGGTGTGTGTCTGCTCCTCTGTGAATCTGGCCCTGGGATCAGCACAGAAACTTGGCTCTCAGCTGGAGGTGCCTGACGGGGACAAGTCCCTTCAGGCCCTGGCTCCTGCTGATGGCCACGGCTGCCCTTCCTGGGAGCAGAGCAAAGCTGCTCTGGGGATGATGCCTTGTTGTCTTTAACACACTTCAGCAAGTCTGGGTGCTGCCTTCCCAAAGTCATCCTGGGGTGGGGAACAGCTTGACCAAGGCTGTGTCACCAGCCAGACTCTGTCCCACACCCCACAGGTCCTGCCCCAGCTGAGTGGAGCAGACACCTCTGAGGTGGCAGCCTGGGTCCCCACAGCGCCCATCCAGCGCTGCCAGGGTGAGAAAAGCTTTCCCTGTCACCCACAGACAGCTTCTTTCCTCACACTCCAGAAGATCCTGCCATCCCTTGGGATACTCCATCACCCAGCAGGTTTGCTGAGCCCCCAGTGCTGCCACACAGGGAAAACAACACGATGGGAAGTCCTATGTAGGGTGAATGGTTTGGGTGTTTTATTCCAGTAAATTATTTGTTCTTCAACCAAAATGTCAAGATTTGGGCCCAGCAGCCTGTTCCATTTGAATGCATGTCTGGGCTCGGGGTGTGAACATGAAAACTGTGCAGTAAACAGGGGTTAAGGTCCAGGCAAGTGGCTGATCATCCCATGTGCCAACTGGGATGCCCTTGCCTGATTTGCAGGTTACTCTTGCCTTGTAGTCCTTTAATTCCTTGATCCCAGAAGCATATTCTGTGAAAATCAGTGCAAATAAGGCTCCTGTGGTTCTGCCTCTCACCATCAGAGCCCAGCACTTGAGTCGGATGGACCAAAAACCGCTCTCAGCCACTTATTTATTTTTTTAAATGAATCCAGCCTAGAGCAGGATTATGTGGATTAGCAGCTGAGCATTCCCCTGCCTATGGAACATGCCCAGCCAGACGGATACGTGCTGATGGGAGCCCTGTCCTCCAAACATGACATGTATTTCCGTGGCCTCTTGGCTGCTGCCATCCCAGCCCATCTGCTCGGCTGATCCGGGGGCTGCCCATCCTCTCGGGGGGCCTGGCCCACAGCCACGGGCAGGGGTGCCAGCCAGGGGATGCTCTGAGCTTCTGGCTGCAGGACAGCTGTCCTTGGAGACGGTGTGGATGCTGCTGGGGGTCCTGGAGCACAGGGTGTGGCAGGGGGTGCAGGCAGACGAGGGCTCAGCGGAGCAGCCGCTGCCTTTACCAGCCAAGCTGGTGGCATTTTTTCAGCAGGGAGCCCCCTCCCTGGTGAAACCCCTGCAGATTTGGGGTGGAGGACGAAGCAAAAAGCAACCAGAACAACGCCCAGGGCAGTTGGGTTGTACTGGACTCAATATTGCAAAATTGGGCTGCAAAAGCTACACTGGTGCATTTCCAGACTTGGTGTGGGAGCATCCTCAGGACATGGTGTCCAGCATGAGAGACTGTGGGAATGGGTAGGAGACACCTCCCCACATGCAAAGAAAATTCCCAGTGGGTCCTGCATGGAAGCAGATACCCCAGGTGCTGTCAGCAGCAACCCAGTGACAGTCAGAGTTTCAATCCTGAGCAGCCTGAAGGGCTGGGAGGGCTCTGAACCCCACGGGGAGGGAGCTGGAGCCCTGCTCTTGTCTACCCCATGCAGAGTCAGCCTGGGTTCAGAGCCCTGTCCCCAGGAAGGGACCTGTCCTCCAGCCAGGTGTGGGGGTGTGTATGAGCTCGGGGGCCCAGCAGTGAGTGCTGTGGTTCCTGGAGGTGCTGGGAGCCCCTCACCAAGTCGGGCAGGGGGCAGGACAGGGTGGGCAGGGGCACACAGGGCACGGCAGGCAGGACAGGCAGCGTGTGGGCAGATGGGGAGTAGCTCTTTGGAAGGGCCTGTCTGCTCCAGGATGATACTGAGCAGTAGGAAACACTTGCACCTGTGGCAGAGCAGGCTGTCCTGTGGGTCCCTGTCCCGCTCTAGGGAGCTGCTTGGCCTGGAGCGTGGATCCCACAGCTCTGCTGGCTGCCAGCTCCCCCTGCTCCCTGACTGTGCCTGCCTGCCTGGCACGGGGCAAGCACCACGGCAGAGTGGGGATCTGCCCAGCCCCAGCCTCGTGCCAGGGAAGCCCGTTTGGCTAAACAAGTTTTCACTGACACCTTTTTTTTTTTTTTTTTTCTCCCCTCCAATGGAAGCCTTCCAGCAATTTTTCAATTGCTCTGCGCCGAGTGGAGCGTGGCCAGCTCCCTGCCCGCTCCCTGCTCGAGCAGACAGCTGGCTCCTGCCCCGAGCTGGCCTTCCAGGCGCGGTGCCAGGCGGGCAGGACGCGGGTCCCACGCTCCCACGCACGGCCAGCGGGTGCCAGGCAGCTGCAGAGAGCCCTGGCACAGCCAAGGGCTCCAGCCCGGGCTCCCAGCCCCAGACAGGCACTGCTGTGCCCCAGAGGAAGGAGCAGGGGCTGGGCCAGACCCCCTCTTGCAAGCCCAGTGCCCAAAGAAATATTGGTGCCAGGGTGTGCAGGTGCTGGTGACCCCCCTCCTCTGGCACAGGCTGCCTGGGGGCCTGCACCCCTCTGCCCACCCAGCCAGCCCCTTGGCTGGCATTGCTCTGCAGCCCTGTCCCTCTCCACACGTGCTCACAAAGGAGCTTCCCAGCACCTATCCCTGGCATTAAAGACCAATTTTCTAGAGGGAGGTGGGAGGGTGGAGAAGAGGTGGGATAACCAGAGATGGCCACATGGAGAAAGGCAGAAATAAATGACAGGTCTGATGGTTTGCCTTGTCAATACATTGCTGGTGGTTCCTGCCTTGCACCAGCAGTGACACAGGATCCTTCTGCCTGGCTCAGCACCAGAATGGAACAGAATAGAATAGAAGGAATGGAATATTCTGAGCTGGAAGGGACCCACAAGGATCATCCACCCTGGCTCTGCACAACTGTCCAACACCCCAACAATCCCACCCTGTCCCTCAGAGCATCATCCAAAGCCTCCTGCAGCTCTGGCAGCCTTGGGGCTGTGCCCACTGCCCTGGGGAGCCTGTTCAGTGCCCAACCAGCCTGTGGGGGAAGAACCTTTCCCTGAGATCCAACCTAACCCCCCCTCACACAGCTCCAGCCACTCCCTCTGGTCCTGGCAAGGTTTGGACATGCAGGAGCCATGAATCACTGAACAAGCAGCAAGGAAAAGAAAGTGTTGAACAGCTTTGTCATTCAGGACACATCATTCCTCCTTCACCGAACAAGGCAGGAGCGCGTGCTGATAATCTGGGATCTCGTAATTAAATACCCTGCAGCCTGAATATGGATAAGAAGGCACAGTTATGGTTTTGTGGACTATCTCACTCGTGGCATTTCTGTGGGTTGGAGCTGCTTTGCTTTGCAACTGAAGTGCTGGTGTAGGGCTGCTGCATGTGGCACACCATCAATCACGGGTGTGAAAAATCCCCCAAGCCACCAGAAAATGGAAACAATCTTGAATGCTCCTGAAGTGAAAGCACAAAGCCATTCCCAAGACATTCCTTCAACAGTGAAATGGCTTTTTAAGGAATCCAGACAGAAGATGTAATAAGCAAAAAGCTGTATAGAGAAAGAAAACCCCACCACCTGCAGCAGCACAGTATGACAGGAAAATTCAGAGTGGAAGGACTCTGACGGTCTGTTGTTCAACCTTTTGCTCCAAGCAGGGTCAGACCAGGTTGCTCAGGGATTTTTTTCAAGATCAGTCAAATCCTGAAGGCCTGCACAGACAGAGGCTGCACAGCCTCTCTGCTGCCACGTTTGACCTTTCCCATGGGGAAACTTCTCCCCCTATATCCAGTCCAAACTTGTTTTGGTAGATATCTCTTGTCTTCATCCTCCTACTGTGAACAATTGCAAAGAGCCTGAATCTGCCTTCTTGGTGGCCTCCTTGCAGATCACAGAATCACAGAATCAACTGCAATCAAAAGACCTCCAAGATCATCCAGTCCAACCCTTGATCCAACCCCGCCGTGGTTCCCAGCCCATGGCCCTGATGCCACATCCAGTCTCACCTGAAACACCTCCAGGGATGGTGAATCCACCTGGGCAGCCCATTCCAATGTCTGTAAAAAAATTTCTCAGTAATTCCTCTCTGTAGAAAATTTCTTCCTAATATCCAACCTAAACCTCCCCTGGCAGAGCTTAATCTGTAAAGGTGGCTGTGAAGATCCCCCTGTGAAGGCTTCTTATCCCCATTCTGAACAAACCTCATTCCCCCATCCTCTCCTCACAGTGGGACATTCTCCAGTCCATGGACCATCTCAGTGACCTCCTCTGAATTCACTCTGCTCTGCTGATGCCCACTGGTAGACCCAGAACTATGAGCTATCCAACTGCAGCCAGTGAGTGTTGAACAGAATTAGGTTCAAACACCTCAGCTCCTTCAAAAGCACCCCCAGCCCCATGGTTCCATCTCCAGGCAAGTGCTCTCCCACCAAACACACAGGTGTGCAGTGAGGAGGTCACCACAGGGCTCCACCTGGGAGATCCTGGGGACAACTGATGAAAAAATGGATAGGAGAGTGCTAAAAGCACCATCCTGGAGGCCGGATGGGCAGACCAGCAGCCAAAGATATCAATGCCACTTCTAAAAGAGGTGAAAATTTTCTTACAGCTGCCTCATGAGGGGTAGCACTGAACTCTGCTCTCTGTGACCAGGGACAGACCCCAGGGAATGGCTGGAGCTGTGTCAGGGCAGGCTCAGGGTGGATCTCAGGGAAAGGTTCTTCCCCCACAGGCTGGTTGGGCACTGAACAGGCTCCCCAGGGCAGTGGGCACAGCCCCAAGGCTGCCAGAGCTGCAGGAGGGTTTGGATGATGCTCTGAGGGACAGGGTGGGATTGCTGGGGTGTGTGTGCAGGGCCAGGGATTGGACTGGATGATCTTTGTGTGTCCCTTCCAGCTCAGGATATTCTGTGATTCTCTGACAGTCCAGGGAGATGATTTGTCCCCTCTGGGACAGCACCAAAACCACAGTACCTGCCACCCCCACCCCTCCAACAAATCCTCCCTGTGGAAGTGGGAGGAGACGACACCATGCAGGGTGGAGATGCTCAGTGTGGGGAAATCAGCTTGGCTGCAGCTGCTCCATGGCAGGGAAAGTGCAGCACCACCCTCCCCGGGCGTGGGGCCAGCGTGGCCCTGCACGAACAGGCCGCGTGTCCTGAGCATGGGGAGGGGGGGTTGTGCTGGGGGGACACTGAGGAAAGCTCCTGAAGAGCTCCTCAACCCTCTCGTGCCTCCTTGGAGCGTGGATGTGCCCTGGACTGAGCCCCCCGGGATGGCCCTGAATTCCAGCTCCAGTAAGAATGGGCAGTGTCTGCTGCCTAATCTGGGTACTCACAGGGCTCTGCCTGCACCAGCCACAACAGCGTGGTCCAGGGGGGCAACAAATGGCCTGTGGTGTGAATTTAGAGCTAATCCAGAGATTTCAGCAGCATCTGTGGGGGTGGAAATGCTTCCTCCCACCCCCCTGTGCCATAGCCATCACTCTTATGGGAGCCACAGTGACAACGTGCCCCTGAACCAGCACCAGCTGGGGTTCCTGGACCTACAGTGACAATGTGCCCCTGAACCAGCATCAACTGGGGTTCCTGGACCTACAGTGACAATGTGCCCCTGAACCAGCACCAGCTGGGGTTCCTGTGGCTCTGCTTAGTGTGTGAAAAAACATCCTGGAGTCTGATTCAACTGTGCTGCAGATGAGGGTTTGGGTGGTCTGTGCCTGCAGGATGGAATACAGTGCACTACTGTTACGATCCCTGTCTGGGGGTCTGGGTGTCTCCTTCAGCAGATACAACCCACTGGTCACCCTCCACACCTGCTAAAGGCCTGTAACAACCTGCTGAGCTTCCCCTTGCTCTCCTTCAGACCCCTCTGTCTCTGTGATGCCCATAAAGCCTCACAGGATGAAGCAGCTGATCTGCAGGACCACTTGTTCACAGTGTTCCCCGTTTCTGTTTGACCCATCAGCTGCCATGTGCTGGGATCTCTGGGGAGTGGGGCAGGTCCTGCCGTGTTTGGACATCCCATTGGTGTGATGTGGCTTGCAGGGGGAAGGGGACAGTAGTTGGGGTGTGGAATTCCTCTCAGCTGCACCAGCTAACCCCGAGTAAGGTTGCACTGGCACTGTCAGATATGTTCTACTACACGAAATAGGGAAGTGGATAGTTTTTTGCTCTGCCTTTTGTGAGAGAAACATTTCAGTTCTCAAGTTGCACCAGAGGAGGTTTAGGTTGGATATCAGGAGAAAGTTTGTCACTGAAAGAGTGGTTAGACATCAGCACAGGCTGCCCAGTCACTGTCCCTGGAAGTGCTGAAAAAACAAGTAAATGTAGCACTGGGTGATATGATTCAAGGGGCATGGTGGGATTTGGTTGGAGGTTGGATTTGATGGTCTTGGAGGCCTTTTCCAACCTTTATGATCCTGTGATTCCCCACTGACAGACTGACGTGCCACCAGCTGGGAGCTGCCCATGCCTGAGCTTGTGGCTGTTCCCCCTGAGTGAGGACACAGTTCATGTCCACCCTGTTCACAGAGAGGCATTTTCCTATGGATTCCTACCCTGAAGGCTTCTGACACAAATGAGGGAGCACGTAGGTGTTGTGGTGGAGGCTCAGGAGGTGGAGGAGTGGTTCAGCCCATCTGCTGTTGAGAGGAGGAGTGGGAATGTTGTCCTGCTTGGTCCAGGGTAAGATCATTTCCTGAGCAGGGGCTGAGTGCTGCTGGACCACGGCCCTCAGGAGGTGCTGGAGATGGAAAGGCTGAGGTGCTGGAGCTCAGTGTTGGGGCAGGTATTTTGGCATGTGCCTTCTCTGCCAGCTTCCCATCTCACACGTGTTGCTTAACCAGTTTGTCCACAGCAGCCCAGTTCCTCCCTCTTCATCCCAGGGCAGTGGTGCTGCAGTATTTCAGTGGATTTACCTGGAACAGGAGCAGTTCATCCCACACTCACTGGTGCTTAAAGAGTTCATAGAATCACAGGATCTCAGACTGGTTTGGGTTGGAAGGGACCTTAAAGATCACCCCATTCCACCCCCTGCCATGGGCATGGACACCTTCCACCAGCCCAGGTGTCTCCAAGCCCTGTCCAACCTGGCCTTGGACACTTCTAGGGATCCAGAGGCAGCCACAGCTTCTCTGCCCAACCTGTGCCAGGGCCTGCCCACCCTCACAGCCAACAATTCCTTCCCAATATCCCATCTAAACCCACACTGTGTCAGTTTGAAGCCACTCCCCCTTGTCTGTCACCCCAGGATGATCATGACCACCTCACCAGGGCAGCAACTCCACCACCAGGAAGGATTTCCCCATGGCTGCACCCCCAGAAAAGAGCCCTAGACCCTGCAGGACATGATGCCCATGGCACCCACTTTTCCTGGCCCTTGGCTGTAGCCCATAACCCCAGAAATGCCCCCAGCCCTCTGTGTGGGAGAAGGGCGGGTGGAGATCAGAATGTGGCCTCAGATCCAATGCACAGGGCTCCATCTCCACTGGCTGGAGGTCGTGCTTCCCAAAGTTTGGGCTGGGAAGCCTGGGCCCTCCTGACCCTTCCCTGGGCTGTGAGATGCTCGACCTGGCCCCGGTGTTGTGGTGCATTCCACGTGCCTGGGTGCCAAGGACATGCCAGGGCCTGTGAGGGGTTTGCAGGGGCCACAGCGTGCACGTGTGGAGTGAGGAGGAAGCCTCAGGGGTCCTGGACAAGGAGCTCCCCCACCACTCCTCTGTGCTGCAGCAGAGCCCACCTTACACATCGCCCCCTGCACAGCACATCTTCTGTGAGCTACACCGGGGCCAGGGGAGACTGAGGCAGCAGGAAAGGAGGGGCTGGGAACAGCAGAAGGCCTGCACTGCTGCAGGCTGGAAGCAAAAAAAGCAAGTGGCAGGAACTGATCCAGCTGTTCCCTCCCCAAGGCCGTCAGGGAGCAGGTGACCACATCCCTGCGGTCCCCCGGGGCAGGGCGGGACCTGCCGGCCCGGAGCCGAGGGCTGAGGCCGGGCTGTTTGTTTGCAGGGCCGTTCAGAGCAGCCCTGGTGAGGGCCGGGGCGGGTTGGCCTTTCGGGGTGTCCTGGGACCGGTGCCTGGTGCGCGGCCGGGGCAGCCGGAGCAGAGGATGCTGCCGGGGCGTCCGGGGAGCCGAGCTCTCCTCCGGCACTCTCGGACAGCCCGGAATTTCCTCCTCCCCGTGGGCAGGGGCCGGGAACGGCACGTCCTCCCTGGCCGACCCCTCCGGCCGGGTCAGCAGGTCCCCGCTGGCCCAAGCCGCAGGAATGCTGGAGCACAGGCCGTTCGGATCCCAGCGCTGGTTGACTTCAGCTCATTTAAAAATATCCTCTGACAAATACCTGCACAAACAAGGGAAAAAAAAAAAAAAAAAAAAGCCACACAAACCCACCTCGCCCTTAAACGAAAGAAAAAAAAAAAAAAAAAAAAAAAGAGGATCTGTAATTTTCCACAGAAGGGACGTGCAGCCCTTGGCCCCCTCGTGCCTTGCCTGGCCCGGGGGTCCGCAGCCCCCCGTGCCGGTGCCTTTGCCGGGGGCTCGTGTCCTGCCCGGCAGGGTGAGGCTCCGCAGATGGAGCACCCGCCTAAGGCTTCCCGGCAGGCTCTGGCAGGGAGCGGGGCTGAGCTGAGCTCGGCCGCACCCTCACCCCGCCTCGCACCGCCGGGTCCCGCTCGGGGCTGCTCCCCGTGCCCCGGCCGGGCTGGCAGTGCCGGTGCTGACACTTCACCACCCTCCCACGCGGGGCGGGTTCCGCCCGGCTCCCCTGGGAAAGGGCTCCCGGCAGGAGGGGAGTCCCTGACCCCGGCTGGGGCTTCGGCGGGTGAGGGCGTTGGAGGCAAGAAATGCCTCCCAGCACCGATTGCTGCCTGGCTGGGTTTGGCAGCACCGGGAGATGCGGGGGAGAAACTCCCAAAGCATCAACAGGCTGCCCACCCAACCAGGAAAAGGGGGGGAAGCAGCAGCTCAGCACAAGGGGATGGTGCAGCCCCAGGTGGGGACCAGGCATGGGATTCAGGTGGGCTGGGTGAGGTTGGGGTGTCCAGGCTGTGGACAGAGGACTCAGCCTGTTCTGTGAGCTGAGGCAGCCCTGAGGACAATCCCCACTCCGTGGACACCCACCCCACCAGCTCCATGGGAAAACCCCCAGGGCTGCTCGGGAAGGGGGTTGTGTGTCCCTGCCATGGAGCTCAGCCCTGCACCTCACTGAGGGGTCCTGAGGCAGTGGGAGATACTCAGCCCTCCATCCTCGGGCCTCTGTGCCCCCCAGCTCAGCCCTGCCCCCCCTGCAGGCTTTCCTGGGGCTGTGACATCACAGGCTGCATCTTGGCCTCTGGAAGGGCTCTCCCATCCATGCCCTGTCCTACCAGGATCTCCTGCTCTCCCTGCTCCCACTGGGACTGCCCAGGGAGAGTGGAATCCTCAGCACTGACTGGGGATGGTGGGAGTGGGCATGGACATAAACCCATTGCAGGCTCCCAGTGCAGAGGCCCTGGCAAACCTGCCCTCTGGTTTTCCAGGATTCATGCAGGGCTGGTACAGGGATATTTAATTCCTGACTGGTGACCCAGCCTCCTGCCTGGAGCATTTGCTCTCCAAGGGACAAAGGGAAGTGGATGGGCTGTGGATGGCACGGTGTGGGCACCTGGCCAGCACCAAGGAGCAGTGGGAAAACCCAGGGCTGTCCTCCAGGGCTCTCCAGGGAAATAACAGAGAGCCTTGGTCCCAGTAAATGGCATGGGGCTGGTGCTCAGTGTGGCTGGGAGGAGGTCCTGAGCACTGCAGCTGGGTGCTGGGTGCTGGATCACAGTCTGTGCAGAGTAGGAGGAGGCTGTGGAAAGGTGTGGGAGGACCTGGAACAAAGGGTTTTTGAGGGTCTTGCAGGATTTGGGACATTCCTGTCCTGCTCCAGGCTGCTGTGGAGACACAAGCAGAGCCCATGAACATAAGGGCTCTGCTTCCAGAGGGGGCCTGGTTCTGCTTCCAAAGGGAACCCAGCTCTGCTGCCAGATCAGGGGGCTCTGGGGGCTGCCAGCACATCCTGGCTGGGGGATGGAGCCTGTCCTAGCTGGAAGAACTCGGTCCTTGGCACAGGTGTGTGTGTATGTGTGTGCTTGCATGGAGCACCTACATATGTGTGTGTGTGCATGGACACACACCTGAGTGTGGGCACACGTGTGGGTGTGTACTTGTGGCACCTGTGTGTGCACAGGACACAGCACACACGGGGGTGTCACATGCATATCTGTGTGTGTGCCTGTGCTCTGGTGTCCTGCCCTCCCCCACTTTTGGTAGGGAGGGTGGGAGAAGCCCCCAGATCCTTCCCCTCCTCTGCAGTCTCTCTCTTGGAAATGCTGTTATTTATATAAGAAAATATGGAAGTGCCTTCAGTCCCTGCTCGGTGACCTTCAAAACCATCCAGCAAATTGGGCTTGGACGGCGAGCCCGGCCAGATGGCCCTTCTCAAACACGCTGGCCGTGCAACCGGGGCTTTACTCCTGGCTCCTGCTCCTGCTCCAAGGCAGCCTCGTGGAGCAGCACAGGCAGAATGTGCTCTGGGAAGGCAGCCACGCTCCGAGGAGGAGGCGCTGGGGCGGCCGCCAAGCCGGGCTGGGGAGGGACGGAGCCGGTGGCCAAGAGCCTCTGGGTTGGTAATGAATTGTGAAGCCCTGTGTGAAGTGGGGGGGGGGATCCAAAACTGGAGGGGAGAGGGCTGGATGTGGGCACCCGGGGTTGCCTCCAGCTGGAGTGGCTGTGGGATGTGTGAGCAAGCTGGAGGGTGCTGGGAGACATCTCCGGTGCTGGTGGAGATGAGCCCGCAGGGGTGACGGGACGGTGAGGAGCTGGGCCAGGCCAGCAGTGGCTCCTGAAGCCCAGGGGAGTAAAGAACAAACCAAAATGCCATCACTTAAGGGAAGACAAGGCAAGGCAAGGCAGGGAAAGGCAAGGGAAGGCAAGGCAAGCAAAGGGAAGCGAAGGGTTAAAAGACCTGTCAGAGCTGAGCCTCTCTGGAAACCTGGGAGACAGCTGGAAAAGATTGAAATAACTCTTTGCTGTGTGTCTGGGAGCTGTGGGTGCCAGCAAAAGGTAGTCTTATTTCTGATAATATCTGGTCTGACACACTCAATGTGTTTAACAGTTTTCAGCTCACTCAGGCAGATGAGACTAACTAGGAAGCGCTCACGCAGGGATTCCGGGATGCTGCATTAGCATGCAATCTGGAGAGGAATGTTCTGCCTCTACATGCAAATAGAGGCTGAAGCTATTGAAGGAGCTGGGACTGATCAGCCTGAGGGATCAGTCTCACAAATTCAGGGGTGACCAAGCCCTTGGCACAGGTGCCATCGTTCAGGGGTGCCAGGGACCCCCGGGGCAGTGCCTGAAGGGGTGCTGGGGCTGGCACCCTTTGGCTCACCTCCACGTGGGTCACCAACTGCACCAACCTCCCCCTGTCACTCGTTGTCTCTCACCAGTGGCCTCTCCTGTGTCTCCTTGGTCACATTGGGGTAGGTGGGTGGTGCTGGTGGTTCCACCCAGGTCAGCAGCACCCACAGTGCAGGGACATGGGGCACAGTCCTATACAGACCTGGAAAGTGGAGAGGGGTCCTGAAGGAGCTCAGCTGCCAGTAAATGCTTCCCAAGGCGGTTGGCACAGCCCTGCTGGTGACCCGAGTCTCTGGCAAGGGTTTCATGCCCTCACCTGTGGGACACCAGTGCGAGGAATCGACCACATCTGCTAAGGTCTCTTGCCCAAGGGGTCCTCATTTAGCTGATGGGGGGCTCTGTCTGGGGCTGTGACAAGTGTCTGTGAGCCATCAGGGTGATGCTGGGCCCAGAGGAGCTGCTGCAGCCCACTGGACACAGGGAATTGTGTGCTGGGCTGCAGATTTCCCTGCCCTCATGCTTGGCCATGGTGGCTGTGCCAGAAGGGGATATTAGAGGGTGCATGAATTTGTTGCATGACATACATCATTTTCTATCAAGCAAAGGTATATTTAATCACAGGGAATTGCTGCCAAGAATTAGCATTGAAAACTATTATTAGGCATTACTATTATTAAAGAACAGATTTTCCCTAAATGCTGTTCTGAAGCAAAATTCAGTACCTGGAGTGGGCACCAAAGATTGGCTGGAAATTTTCCACCAAAGGTTGGTCAGAAATTTTCCACCCAACTGGTATGAAAACATGAAAAATGGAGCCATCAGGTACAGCAGACTATTGCTAAAGTATCTGTTTGTTTTTTCAGCAAAACTCCAACCCTTCAGAATGCAATGATTTGGGTTTTCAACTAATAAAAGGCATGAAGGAGGGGACAAACCTTGCTGCTGTTGGACTGCCTGTGCCTCTGAGACAGACTGAGGGTTCAGCACCAGCCCTTACAAGGTGGGGGAGGATCTAGACCCGAGGTGCACAGGGTGAGTCCATCCCGTCTGTGTCTCCCTTTCCCAGTGGGATGAAGGCAGATTTCCCTCCCTTCTGAGTTCAGGGAAGCGAGTCAGGAGCTGGTCTCACCTGTTCTCCGTGCAGGGTTGAAGGAAAACACTGCCTGGAATGGTTTTCCACCGGAAAACAGGGGTTTGTTGGAATCAAATCTTTCCCTGGGAACCTGTCGATCTCGCTGCCATTTTCCCCGGGAAGAAGCCTCCCGGAATCACTTTGACTTTCTCGTTTCAGCGGTGTCAAAATGTTTATTCCGAGCATGTCAAAACACCAAGTTCATTTCGGGAAAGTAAAAATATTTCATTCTGACTTTATCATTTCCCTCACTTAACTTCCACTTTATGTTCCGTGAAAGTACTTTTTAATCGGCGCCGCTCGAGCTCCTCTCGCGCCGCGACTTCCCGGGGAGGAGGCGACGAGGGATCGTCACACGTGTCACTGCCAGGGCCCGAATTAGCATTTGGGAGAATTGTCATTTCACAGGATGTGCTGCACGTGTGGCTTTGCCTCCCAAGGCAGAGCAGGCGCCTCGCATGCTGCCGGGGCTGTCTTGGTGCTTCCCCCCATCCATCTCCTGCAGACACCCAACAACTGGTTGGGATCAGGGGCCTGGGGTGAGGCTGGTGGATGTGGTGGGCACACTGGGGTGCTCCCCTCTCCCCTTGATGCGACTCTGCCTCCTCTGTCACCCGGTGCCCTTGCAGCTGGGAATGCTGAGCTGTGATGGTGGAAGTTGAATTTTTCCTTGGCAGTTGGACAAATTGGTCCCAAACACACTCCTGGGAGCCTGCTGGTGGTTTTTGGCATGGGCAGATATCCCTCCTGCCTTCCAGCACAGCCCTGCCCAGCGTGGTTCCTCCTCGGTTCCCACAGCTCCATCACAACCCATGGGGTTGTGCCCTGGACCCTGGAGCTGCTGGAATGGTGAAGGGGATGGGGGCTCCAAAACAGCTCTCAGGTGTCAATCTGGGTAGAGGTGGAAAGGGTAGAGGGGTTGTAGTGGGATGTTGAACATGGGATGTTGAACATGTTGAACATGGGATGCTGAGGGAACCATTCAGATAGAGGAAAGATGAAGGTCCTGCTGGCCCGGTGGGGTGAGATGGCAGGTGACACCAGCACTAGGTGAGGAAACCAAGCTTTGGCTCTGCCCAGAGCTGCCAGGGAGATGGGAGAGCAGGGGCTCCAGCTGCACTGTCCTCCTGGGATCTGGTCCTTGAGGAGATGCCTGGAGCAGCAGCTCTCCATGTCCTCCTCCACCTCCTCCTCCTCCTCTTGCTCCTCCTCCTCATCCCACAACCGGCCTCTCTCCCTTCACGTGGCGGGCTGTGATCCCCCAGCTCTGCCCAGACCCTGCTCTCCCAGCTCCCCCTGCCCAGCCAGGGTTTGCCCTGGGGGGAGGTGCTGAGGTACACACTGGAGATCCCCATGTTCTCACCACTCTGAGACCATTCAGAGCAGTTTGGCAGGTGACTGGCAGCATCCAAAGCGCTGTAACATCCACCAGCCCATCCACCCACTGCTGGTGGGCACAGTTCCAGTGCTTTCTGGGGGCAGAGCTGCGACAGGGCAGGGACAGCCCCCCTCACTGCCACCCTCGCTTGCAAGGAGCAGCTCACACGTGCATGGCAGGATGTGTCAGAGCTGGTCCTGCCCACTCCACCCCCACTGAGCTCCTGTTGGCCCTTTCAGCCTCACTCTTCCCACCCTGGAGGTGGTGGGCACCTTACCAAGGCTGGGCACATCCGTGCCACCCCTCCCCTCCCTCTCCTGAAGTGTGAGCTTCACACAACAAACCAAGCTGTTGAGTGGCTTCACCATCATCAAGAGCAAACTGGCTTGTGCCCCAGAGCTGGAGGGCAGAGGAGCCCCCTTTCCTGGCAGGATGGGCAGGGAGGGAAAGCAGGGCACTCCATGGGACACCTTTGTCCAGGTGCTGCTGGAAGCCATCAGGGAAAAGACACACTGGAGAGTTCCATCGGGCAAGGGCTGCACTAGCATGGAAAGATCACAGAATCCCAGAATATCCTGAGCTGGAAGGCACTCACAGGGATCAATGAGTCCAACTCCTGGCCCTGCACAGGACACCCCAACAATCCCACCACGTGTTGTCCAAACGCTCCTTGGGCTCTGGCAGGTTTGGGGCCGCGACCATTTCCCCAGGATGCTGGAGATTTGTGTACCCAGATCCTGCAGCTCCACCTGCCCATCACCCCCTTCCCTGTTGCTGCTGCCACGCTGATGGCTCTGCCCTGCTCTGCTCTGCCCTTTCCCCCT
The DNA here is from genome assembly GCA_038380795.1 of Pyrocephalus nanus. Classification (NCBI taxonomy): domain Eukaryota; kingdom Metazoa; phylum Chordata; class Aves; order Passeriformes; family Tyrannidae; genus Pyrocephalus; species Pyrocephalus nanus. The sequence continues at coordinate 982,710 of CM076285.1, forward strand.
GGACCTGCTGTGCCCGTGCTCATCCCAGGCTCTGGAGCAGCAGGTGTGAAGGGATCCCAGGGATGGCAGCACCACGGGATGGGAGTGCCATGGGATAGGAGTACCAGGGGATAGGAGCAGCTTGGGTTGCTTTTAGGTGTGAGGAGTCACAAAGTTGTCTAAAACAGCCCTGCCACCTCCCCCCCCCGGGCCATTCCCGTGTGCCCGGGGCAGTTCTGCTGTTCAGGTGGGGAAACTGAGGCAGCAGGAGAGTGAGCCCAGTGTGTTCCTGCAGAATTGGGCACTGATGAAGCTCCAGGGTGACCCGGCTGCAGGGGCAGGGAGCTCTGAGCGCTGTCCCCGAGGGATGAGGTCACTCAGGGAGATGCACCTGCTGCAGAGCAGGAGGAGAAGTGCTGCAAGAGAAAGGGAGCAGCGCCAGGCAGGGACAGGCACCCTCGGAGCAGCACGGGAAGGGCTGTGCAGGCTGGGACCCTCCACGCAGCTCGGCACTGGGGGACTGGGCTGGGAAAACAAGGCTGGAAGAGCGGGTGAGAAATGTGGGAGTGTTTTGACTAAGAAAGGCAAGACTGAGGGAAGAAACACCCCTGGCTCCAGATGGGCAAAAGGCTGTGGAGAGGGAACGGTTCTGCCTGCGGGTCCTCAGGAAGGGGAAGAAAACAAACCACAGCAAGGGAAATTTGGGATAGTCGCTGGAGAAATGCTCTGGGGAGGAGGGAGGCACAGGGAGATGAGCACCCTGGGGTCTGTGGGGGCGTTTGGGGTCAGGTCTGTCCCGAGGGTGCTCTGGTACCCCCATAGCCAGGCTGGCCAGGGCATGTCTGGTGCCAGCCTGGCTCAGCCCTCCGGGACTTGTGGAACCAAGGAGATGTGGGGCTTGGCCAGCAGATCCCCAGTTGCCTGGCAGGGAATGAGGGAACACACCCCCAAGCCCCCGTGCTGTGCTGTGCTGTGCTGTGCCTCCAGAGACAGCTGGAGCCTCTGCAGCCACCACTGTCGCTGTGGGTTGTGAAACAGAGCACTTGTCAAGTCCCGCCTGTGTATTGTATTATATTTATTATATTATATTATATCTATTAGATTATATTATACTTTATTATATTATTAAAGCTGTCAGGCCGAGCACTCCCAGGCTGGAACCATCAGCTCCTCAGTTGCTTGGGTAACCTCAGCCCGTCCCCTCGGACCAGGAACGGGGCTGCAGGAGCAGGACCGCACGTGACTGTGGCAGGAAAGACACTGTTACAGGCACAGCTGGTGGCACTTAGGGTGACAAAGGCCGGGGGGATGCAGGGAGCTCAGTGACAGCGTTCCCAGGGTCAGCCACGCGCGGCGGGTGCGGAGGGGCGGGTCTGCAGTGGGGACGGGCAGGGTGGCTGCCCCCTCCCTGGGGTGTGGGCGAAGGTGGGTGCTAGGAGGGGTGTGTTGAGGCGCGGGCAGTGGGGTGGGCATGGGCAGGGCTCAGGCGTGTGTCCCCCGTGGGTGCTGGGTGAGAGACGCGTGCGGATGCAGGAGGAGGAGTTTGCACCTTCGTGGATGCCGGGGGTGCGCGGGCTGAGGAAACGCCCCTGCCCTCCTGCCCTGCCAGGCCCCGGGTGGGCTTCGTGTGTCTGACTAAACATCCCCGCGTGCCCTGCGGTGACACCACCGGGCAGTCACCGGGCTGCTGGGCCCGGCGGGCTGCGGGCAGGGCCGAGGTGGTGGCCAGGTCGGGACTGGGATCGGGGTCGGGACTGGGATCGGGGTCGGGACTGGGATCGGGGTCGCCGCAAGGTGTGCGGGGGGCGTGGCCTCCTCTGAAGGGCGTGACCTCCTCCGAGGGGGCGTGTCTGCCTGCGGTGGGCGGGGCCTCTCGCGGGGTGTCCCCCGGCGGGGGCGTGGTCGAGGCGCTCGGGGGGGGGCGTGGCCAGTAGTAAAGGAGGCGTGTCCCGCGTTGCCCGGGGTGACGCGCGGATGCGGCCTGGGCCCGTGACGTCACCGATGGTGGGCGGGGCCTCTCCCCCCTCCTCATTCATCCCCCCCGCGCGCGCGGAGCGTCCCGCCCGCTCTGCTCCAATCAGCGCTCGGGGGGGCGTGGCCGCCGGGCGCCTCCAGCCAATGGGGCGGCGGCGGCGGCCCCGGGGCTACAATGGGGGGCGCCCGGGGCGCACGTGGGGCCGCGGCGGGGCCGGGCGGGGGTCGCGGCCCGGGCCGGGCGGGGGGGGCGCGGGGCCGGGGTTGGGGCCGGGGGGCTCCGCTCCTCTCCATCCCGTCCCGCCCCGCCGCTGCCCCGCGCGGCGCGGGGGCACTCCCCTCCCCCGCCCTCCCCCCGCCCCTCCGGGCCCTCCCCCTGTGTCACGGCGGCGCCCGCATTCGGGAACGGGCACGGCGAAGGGAGGGAAGGAGGGAGCGAGCGAGCGAAGGAGCGCACGAACGAGCGAGCAGCCGCTCCAGCATGTGGCCCGCCCGCGCCGTGGCGGCAGCGCGGCGGCGGCGGCGGCGGCGGGCAGGTGCGCGGCCGCTGAAGCGGAGCGGGGGGGCGTAGGGGCGGGAGCCCGCCCGCCGCCGCCCTCGCCGGCGCTGTCAGGTGCGTGCCGCCCGCCAGCATGGCTCCGCCGCAACGCCGGACCTAGCGCCGGGCCGCCCGCGGGAGGCTGCGCCCGCCGCGCCGAGGGCTCCCCCCGCCAGCTCCGTCCCGCTTCTCCCCCGCCCAGGTGCCCCGGAGCGCGCCGGTGCCCGGCCGAGGATGCCGCCCGCCGCCGCTCGCCCCGGTTCATCTGTTGCTGCCTGAGCCAGCCCGATGGATGCGGCCGCCCCCGCGCCCTGCCCGCCCGCAGCCGCCCCGCTGGCCGCCGAGCCGGGAACCGCTCCGGAGCTCCGCGGCTGGTAAAAACCGAACCAAAACCAAATCCGAACCAAAAAACACCCCTCCGCTTCGGCCGGGGCTGGAGAGGCGGCCGAGGACCATGCAGCGCGTCCCCCGGCTCGGCGCTCTCGGCACAGCCGCCTCCTAGAGCCGCCGGACCCGGGGCTCCCCCCGCCAGGACCGAGCGGCTCCTCCTTCCCCTCTCCCCTCCAGCCGGGCAAGGAGCCCGCCTTCGCACTCCTCTCCCTCTCGAGATTTTGGGTTTTTTGTTGTGTGTTTTTTTTTTTTTTTTTTGGGTGGAAACCGCCCGTAACTCCGGGGGGGGGCTGTGGGGGGACGGCGGGGAGGGGACCATGGAAGAAAAGCTCCAGGCGCATCAGGTGGAGATCGACCCGGATTTCGAGCCGCAGAGCCGGCCCCGCTCCTGCACTTGGCCTCTCCCCCACCCCGACTTGGCGGCGGAGGAGGAGGATGGGGGCGCGGGGGGACCCCCGGCGCTGGCGGCCGGCGGGGACGGAGCCGAGAACGCGGTGGCCCCGGTGGAGCGCAGAGTCGCCGCCGCGCCCCCGCCGCCCCCCGGCGCGGATGTGGGGCAGCTCCGCAAGGCCAAGACCTCCCGGCGCAACGCCTGGGGCAACCTCTCCTACGCCGACCTCATCACCAAAGCCATCGAGAGCTCGCCGGAGAAGCGCCTCACCCTCTCGCAGATCTACGACTGGATGGTGCGATACGTCCCCTACTTTAAGGATAAAGGAGACAGCAACAGCTCCGCCGGCTGGAAGGTACCTCACCCCCTGACCCCAACCCCAGTGCAACTTTGCCCCCTCTCCCGAAGGTGTGCCGGAGCTTGGAGGCTCCTCCTGGGGCAGCCGGAGCTTGGTTCTGGTTGGGCGGTTTGGGGGATCCCCGCTGTCCTCACGGTTGGGGAGATAAGGGCTCGGACAAGTTTTGGGGAGAGCTGGTGCCTCGTGGTGTTGCGTGTTGGAAGCGGGGTGAGCTTGTCCCCGTGTCACCCGCCGGGCTCGGGCTGAGCGCCGGAGCGGAGCCACCGCTCTCCCGGGGGTCGGGGATGGCGACAGGCGGCGGGGTCGTGGCCACCGTCCTCCCGGGGGATCAGGGATGGCGACGGGCAGCGGGGTCGTGGCCGGCTCTCCCAGGTATCCAAGCACCGGGGTGCGGTGAATGACAACCCCACGTCACAGCTCTGCTGTCCCTGCCGTGCCAGGTCCCCGCGTGCCGGTGGCGTGCCCGGGAGCACAGCCGGAGGGAGGGCTGTCCCCAAACAGGTGTCTCCAGGCTGGCTTGTCCCCAGTGCGTCCCCCCTGTCTCAGCCCCCGCCTTCCCCGGGGCCGCGTCCCCCTCCCGGGGGGGGGGGCCGTGCAGGCAGCACACGGTCCCCGCAGCTCCAAGCTGGCATTCCCCGGCTCCGATCCCGGCTGGCACTGTGGGCTCGTTAGGATTCCCTGGCAGGGACAGTATTCCCGTTTTGCTCGGTGGGAGCTGGGGATCCCTGGCATGGGGAGCGCTGGGTCTGGGGGTCACCCTTGGCCCCTGCCCCTCTGGCTGGCGCTGCGCTGGGAAGGGGGAAGAGATCGGCTGTGTCCAGATGGTGTCAGTAAAAAGGAGTCGGTTTCTCTTAAGTCCTCCCCTAAGCCCTGTCACCTCCAGTGTGATTAGTGTGTGACGAGGCTCCGGGGGCTCTCACACCAGCCTGCAGCCCTGGCACGCGAGTCCTGGCTCTGGATCTGGCCCACTTCAAGGAGTCCTTCTTAGGTGCAAATAGGGCTCTTTTGGGACAGGAAGGCTGGAATCTGTGACACCTGTATCCAGGCTGTGGGGGCTGGTGTTATGTGGAGCTGGGCACCCGCTCGTGATGGGTGGGCAGAGGGCAGCCGGTGTCCCCCGGTGTGGAGACTGGCCAGGGAATGGTGTCGGGGCTGTGGAGGTGGCAGGAGGTGGTGGTTGTGTGGTGCCTCTCAAACCTCCACCCAGGGAGAGACCTGCACAGCCCTGGGCACGTGCTGGCAGAGAAGGGACTCCCGAAGGCTCACACCTGGTGGGGACAGCAGGGGACATGCACTGGTGAGGTCTGGAGATGTGTTGGGGAGGTGTGTCAAGGCTCCGGACTGGGGGCTGGGATGAGGAGCAAATGTGTCAGTGGGGGCTTTGTGGTGCATGATGTGCAAGGGGAGGGCAGGCTCAGGGTCCAGCTGAAAATCCAGGGGCATTTGGAGGGGCTGCTTGCTCAGGTGGGCTCACCTGTGTGCACCCTGTGATGGGATGCTCTTCCCTTTCCTGGCCCATCTCTGGGTCAGAGCATCTGCCAGGGCTCTGCCTGGGCTGTGGGCAGGTGGCTCTGCTGCCAGGACTGCAGTGGTGTGGGCTGGTTCCCTCATGGAAGCCTCCCTTGCCCCCACAATGGCACTGGGATATGAACTCCCCAGCTGGGCTGAGGACCGCCCAGAGAAGAGTCCTTCCTGCACTCTGGGCTGGCCAGAGCGGGGTGCCCAGGGCAGAGCAGAGTGCCCTGGAGCTTCTCCTGGTGCTGCAGGTGCTCAGTCCTCAGCTGGGGATGGTGGTGTGAGGGCTGACAATAGCCCGGAGCGAGAAGCAGAGGCCCCCTTTGTGCAGTTGTTTCATCAGACACCAGCACGTCAGGGGTTAAACACCTTCTGACAGTCCCATATCATTCCTGGCTGTCCCCTGCCCCAAACCCCCTCGGTGTCTCTTCCTGTGTGTGCCCAGGGAGCACCCAGAGCGCTGGGTGGTTGGTTCTGTGGTAGTGGCCCTGGTGGCTGTTTAAAGAAGCCCTGGAGATGCCGTGTCCCTGCGGCCCCAGCGGTTCATCTCCCAGCACGGCAGAGTCACAGCGAGGTCTCAGCTGCTTCTGCAATGAGCTGCTTCCAGCCCCCTGGTGCTGGGGAGAGCAGGATGGTGGAGGTTTGGGGGCCTGGCACAGGCCCAGCGTCCCCCCAGGCACCGGCTGTGCTGCTGCTCTGGCAGGACTGAATCATGGAACGGTTTGGGTTGGAAGGGACCTCACAGTTCATCCATTTCCACCCCCCTGCCATGGGCAGGGACACCTTCCACTAGACCAGGCTGCCCAGAGCCCCATCCAACCTGGCCTTGGACACTGCGAAACTCTCTGCCCTGCTCTGGCACTGGGAGGACCTTCACGGCCAGACCCCTTCCTGCATCCAGCTGGTGGTGGGGCTGCTGAACCCACACCTGGCCATGGTGTCCCATGTGTCCCTCAGGAGTGTGTGCCCCAGGCTGGCTGTTGTCTCTCAGATGAGCCAGATGCTGGCTCGGGGTGTGTTTTGGGGTCAGGCCTCTCCTCCACCAGGCTGTGCTTTGCATGACATGGTTTCATAGAATCATAGACTCATGGAATGGTGTGGGTTAGAAGGGACCTTAAAGACCATCTGGTTCCACCCTCTGCCACAGGCAGGGACACCTTCCACTATCTCAAGCTGCTCCAAGCCCCGTCTAACACTTCCAGGGAAGGGGCAGCCACATCGCTCATGGTGAGCTCATGAAACAGGCTCAGCACCCAAACACCCCAGCTGTGCCCAGTGTCGGGACCAGGACCCAGCTGGGTCTAATGGGGAGCATGGGGGGTGCTCTGGCTGCTGCCCCCCCGGGATGTGGGTCCCCCTGTGCCCCCCATGCTGCAGGGGCTGAGCCGGCGTGTCAGGCTCGTGCACCAGGAGCTGCCGCTGCTGCTTCCCCATGCAGGGCAGCGGGTGCCTGCTGACTGACAGTTCTGCTTAATTAGGGAGTTGTTATTTTATCAATTCCAAAGCGCTTGAAGTTTTCTGCTCCAGCTCACGCTTCCCTCTTGTTAATGGGAAACCAACACCCTCCGTCAGAAAGGCAGCGGCACTGATGCATTTTAAAGGGTTCTGCTTGCTCCGGTTTGACATCCAAAATATAACAATCAAGCCATCAGCTGGTGGATGCCTGTTTGATGCGGCTCTGACAGTGCTGAAAACCTTAATTTCCCAGCCCTCCCTCCTCCTCCTCCTCCTTTCTCTTGCCGGGTCGGCTGAGCGGTGGCTGTGCCTGGCACGGGGGGCCGGGGCTGCCAGGGCTGCCAGGGAGTGCTGTGTGCTCGGGGCTGGGGGCTGCCAGGCTGAGACACCCCCCACCAAGTGCCACTGTCCTCTTGCAGGGCATGATGGAAATGAATTAGGGAGAAAAAGGTGTGGAAAGGGTGTTTGAGTGAGAGCGTGGCCCGAGTGCCCGTTGCTGCTCAAGGGTTTGGGAACCAGGGTGCTTCCCCTCCCTGCTGCACATGGGGACCCCTGAGCTGTGGCCATGGGGGCAGAGCCTGGCTGGGCAACCCCAGGGCATCCTCCAGGAGAGCAGCTCCTGGCTCTGTGGCTCTGTCACTGGTGCCACCCCCTGCCCCAGCCCCAGCCCTTGCCCTCTTGGATGGGGACAGTGCCTCTGGAGCCTTGCCCAGTGCAGCTGGAGAGGTTCCAACCCAGCACCTGGACCGATGGGGACGCCTTTCCCCTCGTGGAGGGCAGTCAGGGTGCCAGCGAGGGCGTGGGTGCTGCCGTGGGGGTGGCACAGGGGTGAAGGGGGGACTCACAGGGGGATGGGGTGACCCGTCTGAGGGGTGACCCGTCTGAGGGGTGACCCATCTCTGGGGTGACCCATTTCAGGGGTGACCTGTCTGAGGGGTGACCCGTCTCTGGGGTGACCCATCTGAGGGTTGACCCGTCTCAGGGGTGACCCATTTCAGGGGTGACCCGTCTCAGGGGTGACCCATCTGAGGGTTGACCCGTCTCAGGGGTGACCCGTCTCAGGGGTGACCCGTCTCAGGGGTGACCCGTCTCAGGGGTGACCCATCTGAGGGTTGACCCGTCTCAGGGGTGACCCATCTGAGGGTTGACCCGTCTCAGGGGTGACCCATTTCAGGGGTGACCCGTCTCAGGGGTGACCCATCTGAGGGTTGACCCGTCTCAGGGGTGACCCGTCTCAGGGGTGACCCGTCTGAAGGGTGACGTGTCTGAAGGTTGACCCATCTCAGGGGTGACCCATCTCTGGGGTGACCCGTCTCTGGGGTGACCCATCTCTGGGGGTGCACAGCTCCTGTCTGTGCTGGGATAGCCCTGTGGGTGCCCCCTGGCTCAGCGGGCTCTGTGGGGGCACGGCCCTGGCTGAGCGGGGGCTGCCCCGTCGGGGCTCCCGTTGGGGTGGTTTGGCTCAGCTCAGCTCAGTCACGTATCCCATCCTCTCCATATATGGAGATTTTTCCAGCGGCACGGAGAGCCTGATGCTCCCTGGAGAGCTGCCCAGGGCTGGGAGCAGAGGGGCCGGGAGAGCCCGGTCATCCCAGGGACCACCCAGGGCTGGGGAGAGCTGCGGCTCCTTCACCTCGGGGACCCCCTTCATCCCCAGCAGCTCCTGGATCAGCTGCCCTGGCTCTCTGGTCCCTACAGGTGCAACACCCCTGGGATCCCCTCATGTGAGGGGACCCCCTGACCCTTTCCTACAGCACAGGCTGGGTCCCCCTGGGTGCTGGGCTGAGGTCCCCGACCCTTCAGCACCCCAGGGCTCGAGCAGGGCTCTCCTGCTGTCCCTGGCTTCTCACAGGGATGGGAGAGCCCACGGGCATCCCCCTGAGCTGCCCTGATGTGCTGCAGTGCTGCCGGCGGCGTGGCCGGGAGGAATCCCCTTTCCTCCTTCCCACCTCATTTTTCTCTTTCCTTTCAGGGGTTTTCATCTTCTAATTTCCATCCCCCCCCTCCCTTCTTCTGGAATCGCTTCTCATGCAGCGCTAACTGCTGAAGTAACACAAACCTGCTAAATGGTCCAGCTTTATGATAGCATAAAAATGATACTACAGCAGCGAGTGGGGCTTTATTAAACCCCAGGGAAAGGCTCCAAATGAACAGCTTGCTCTGCTCTTAGCTTCCCTCCCTGCTCTCCCCCTTTATTTTTAATAACCGCTGGAATATAAACTACAGTTAAGATCCTGTGGACTAGAAGAGCGCTCGCAGCCCGGCATTCTCTCCATCCATCCCCCCCTGGATCCCTGTGTGCATCCCTCCCTCTGCTCCCTGGTGCTGGGGTGAGAGGACCAGCATCCTGTCCTAGAAAATGAATTTTGTAATTAAAAAGCACTGTAAATTTTTTTCTAGGGAGGCTGTTCTCCCAGTGGGTCAGGCCAGACGTTGTGGGAGTGAGCTGGAGCTCCTTGGCCAGGCTTCCCATCCCAGTGGGACCCTCACTGGGATGCTGCTGGCAGTGGGAGGTCCCCTGGGTTTAGGGAATGTGGTTGGACACTGGTCAGCCCTGTGTCCTCACACGGGGACTCCACAGGAAGGGGATGAATCTCCCCTTCCCAGCACACCAGCGGGTTCTGGGCACGGTTGGACCCCCATCCCCAGGCTGTGTGTGGTCCGTTCCAAACCCCACATCCGTGCCCTTGGATGTTCCATGGGGATGCTCTGGAGCTGAGTCTGGGTCTCCCCTTGCCCTGCCACCCCACTGCACCCCGGCCCTGCCCGCGGGGAGGCAGCTGCCTGCCCCTGACCCCTCGCTGGGGTCCCTGCTCCCCGCTCCCATTACTTTTAATTAGCCTGACACTTCCTGTCGGCTCCCACCGAAGGTGCCTGATTAGAGCCGAGGTGAAAGGCACTTTGGGTTATGGAAGGACACGGGAGGCTCGCCTGTCTGCCGCTCAGGCTCGTTTTGGACAGCATCTGTTCATTATTATGTGGTGCCTTGGCCGGGCGCCAGCCCAGGAGAACTGAAAGCCCCGGCACAAAGCTCTCTTTCAGCGCCGCGGGGACGGGGAGGGGGCATCCGACGCTGGGGGGCACACGGGGACCCCCAAAGCAGGCTGGTCCCTTCCCTCCCAGCAGGGATGCTCCAGCATCCTGGGGCAATCCTGAGCTGCTGCCTGCTACGGGTCTGTCTGGCTGTGGGGCGTCAGAGAATCACAGAGTCACAGACTGGCTAGGGTCGGAGGGGACCTTGAAGATTGTTTTGTTCCAACCCCCTGCCACGGGCAGGGACACCTTCCACTAGCAAGTGTCCATTCCCCAGGACTGGACACTCCCTGTGGGCTGAGGGGGGGACAGCAGTTGGGGGGCTGCCCCAGGGGTCAGCAGCAGGATGGGGTGATAGTGGGTTCTGTGCCCTGGTGCCTACTTTGCCAGCAAGGGACTCATCCTTCCCCTCCCCACCACTCCTGTGCCACCCCGTGCATCCCTCTGTGCCAGTCAGGGCTTGGCAGCAGGGAGGCTCTTGGGCTTTGCTGCTGCGTTGGTGGCACTTTGTATGCACCCAGCCAGGGATGCAGCAGTGATGCAGCCCAGCTTGCTGCTCCCCTGGGGCCAGGGGGCCAAGGAGGTTGCCCAGACAGCCCTGGGTGCTGGCAGTGGGGTGGCTCCCCCCCAATACCTGTGCCCACGCATCTCCATTGGCATGTGTTCCCTCGCCCTGCTGTGTGTGTGTCCGGGCTGTGCCAGGCTCCCTACACAAGCTCAGCCCACGTCCTGTGCTCAGATCTGCATCGGGGGTGCAAGGGCAGCGCGGGAAGGACCCTCGGACACACCTCGGGCCAGCTCACACTGACCACTGCACCCCCCTCCCAGGAGTGTGGGCTGGCGGCAGTGCCCCCCTGTCCTCGGGGACACCACATGACCTTGGGGACAGAAGGTGACCACGCTGCGGGCGGTGGGTGCTTTTGAAGACGTGCCCGTGGCTGGGTGGGTGGATGGGGTGGGGAGCCCAAGCCGAGGGCGCTGAGCAGCCAACCTTGGATTGACTTGGGAAGGGGGAAAAACCCCTGCAAAAAAACCAAAAAAGACCAAAAAAACCAAAAAAACCAGCAAAGGGATAAAAAAAAAGGCAACACCACCACCGAGGAGAAGAAAGGCGAGGGTTGTTCGCAGCCGCCGCCGCCTGGCGCGGTGCCAGCCCGGGGACGCTCCGGAGCAGACATGCCAAGCTGTAATTGCAGACAGGCTCATTTCGGGAGACGAGACGGTTATTTTTAACTCGCGTTAAGGTAATGCACTGATCTCCTGCCTGTGGGTTCAAAAGTTCAGCACCCCCACCCCGCCCCAAAGCCCCCTTTGCTCGCCCCCCCTGCCCAGGTCCCCCGGCCGGGCTGTGGGTGTTCCCCCGGGAAATGCATCCTCGTGCCCACGGCCCCGTGGCTGGGCAGCCTGGCCCTGCCAACACCCTTACCCTCCTCATGGCAGCCGTGGTGTCTCCTGGGGAGTCTGGCTCATCTCCTGTGGGACTGGGAGGAGGCTGCAGCCAGGCCAGCCCTGGGGGGTGGAGGAGACGGGTGTCTGGGGGGCTGTGCCAGCCGAGGTCCCCGAGGAATGTGCTGGGGATGGTGCTGTGTGAGGGTGCTGCTCAGAGCCCACTGGGAAAGCCTTGCACTGCTCTCAGTGGTGGCACTGCCCACTCGCCAGGTCCCTGAGCACTTTCCAGTCACGGCCCCATGTGCTGGTGACTGCTGCCCCGGGCATCGCTGGTATCTCCTGCAGCAGCCAGGCTGGCAGGGCAGGAGGGGGTGGCAGGACATGGGTTCCTTGGCCTTGCTGGGTGTCCTTGCAGGAGGGCTGAGCCTCTGGGCCACCTGTCTGTCTGGAGCAGCCCCCAAGCCTGATGCTTCCAGTGCTGTTCCATTGCTGTTCCATTGCTCCATGCTGAGGTTATATGGCCAGCTCAGCACTGGGTTTTGATTGAAATGATATTGCACAGTGCTAGGAGGGCCTGTGCACCCTCGGCTCCTCCGGGAGCAGCTTTAGGTGTCATGTGGTGCCAAGCTGGAGAGGCTGGGGATGAGCCTGGCACCTGCTCCCCACCCCTCTGCCCAAACCATCCGAAAGTAAAGTGGAGCAGAAACGCCCCAAAACGTGTCAGGTTTGGACCTGCAATAGCTGTGATTAATCCTTTCCCTCCCCACCAGCCTCCCCCGGGATCCAGCAGTTGGGAGCCGGCGGGCAGGAGGCCCCGGGGTGCTCCCGAGCAGGAGCAGCGTGTCCAGCCCCCTGTCCCCAAACGCCCTCTCGCCCCGGTTCTGGCGTCAGCGCTTTGCCAGGCGGCCGGGAACTCCCCGCGTGGCTGAGATGGCTTTTGTGCCCGGGACCGGCGGCTGCAGGTGCTGCGCTGCCTCCGGGAGCGGCGTTTCCCTCCCGGTGCACGGAGCTGCTCTCGGCAGCGGCGCTCGGCTTCGGGTCTGAGGGAGCCGCGGGGAGCTGAGACCTTCTAACCACGTTTTGTGCCTTTCGCTGCTCGCCGGGGCTCGTCGCTGACCCCGGGGGCAGCACAGCGACCGCCGAGCCGATAACTCGGGGAGAGGAGCCCGGCTGAGCCGGGGAACTGTGGGGCTGTTGTCCATGAGGAGTTCAGTGGGAATGGCACGGCAGGAGCTGTGGGGAGCCTGGCACGGCCTGAGCCACGGGGAGCATAGCCAGGTTATTGCCAGACAGACCCTGGCCAAGCCGGGGGCGTTTCCCGGCCCAGCAGGGCAGCCCTGCGGAGGGGACGTGGCTCTTTGCTTCGCTGTGCGGATCCAGAGGGTGGGAAGGGCTGCCTGGCATCCCCCGCACAGGGATAGGGAACGGAGGCGGGGGGTGCCACCGGCTCCGTACTGGTATCTGTCGATGCTGGGGGGAGTGGGCACCGTGTCACGGCGTGACGAGGTTTGGAGCATCCCCGGAGCCTGCCCGGGCTCTTGGGTGTGTTTGGTAGTGCGGGACTGGAAACACCCACCGTGATCTCTAAGGCTGGGAGAGACGGACAGACCGGGATTGGGGCTGTGTTAGCACCACAGGACCGTGCTTTGAGCTCCTTTAGCAGCGGGTCCATCGGCTCCTTCCTGCTGTGGTTGCGGGGCACCGGGAGCCATCCCATCCTGCGGCACAGCCGGCTGGAGCCCTGACGGCTGCTGGGGGTGGTTATCAGCGGGATGGAGGTGGGCAAATCCCCGGCTCTGCCCGGCCACACCCCCAGGTTCAGGTAGCCGGGGACAGGTTTGTCCCCTCCTGCCTGCATCCTGCCTGCATCCTGCCTGCATCCTGCCCGGCCAGCAGCCGCCCTCACCTCCTGTCCCAGGTGGAACGTGTGTGGGGGATGCAGGGAAGGAATTCACAAGCTCGTCGAGCGACAGGCTCATAAATTTCAGCTTTTTTTTCCGAGACTGTCAAACCTATGCCTGTCCCAGGGATGTAAGACAGCATTTTATTGCTGCCTGCTTGATGGTTGTTCCCTTCTCCTCCGTGGCTGTGATTTATCTCTGCACTTTGCGCTGATTGGATTAGAAGTTTAAATGCTAAGGGTGCATAACAATATATTTTTCTTATTAATATTAAAAAATCATTATTGGATTTTTTATAGTTCTGTTTTGAATTGAATCCCCTTGCTTGATTTATTCTCTCTCCCAGAGTAGAATTTAATGCTAATAGGAACAATCATTGCTTTGTTTTGAATCTTTGACTGTTTGGAAAACTTTCCCTGCAAAGGGAAATTACAGCATTATTAAGAGTCCATTAAAAAAGGGTTTGCCCATTCCTGACTATTACCTGCGAGCTGGAGGGAAAACAAAAAAGCTGAGGCAAGGAGTCTCTTTCCCAGGGTTTGTGCTCCTTCCCTTCCCGATGTGTAACTCAATTACGGCGCTGGTTGTTACAATCAGCTCTGTTCTGTCGCAGGGATTAATGGAGGGTCCCCTCGGGTCGGTGCCGGGTGCTGAGGGTGTGTGTGCAGTGGAGTTCACAGGTGGAAGACAGGAGCTGGTGGGGGGCTGGGGTCGGCTCCTCCTCCCTCTGGATTTCGTAATTTTCAGGCAAATCCGGGAAGCAGGACGGCAGCCTGAAAAACCTGATGTCTTTGGCAGTGTGTCCCCGGGGCTGTGGGCACCAGACAGAGGGATGGAGGGTGCTGATTTCCTCCCTGTGACACCCTCCATCCTGCTGTGGATTTGAAACCCTCTGCCCCCATGTGGGGACCATCCGGTGCCCACCCAGCCCCGGGACCCACCGTGTCCTTGTGGTTGTGTCCCTGTGTCCCTGTGTCCCCTGTGTCCCTGTGTCCCTTGTGTCCCAGCTGCTGGGTGGAACACGGGGCACAGCGCTGGGCAGAGCCCCGTGGGCAGCCCTTGGGAGCAGGGCCAGGCAGGTGGGACGGGGCAGGGGCCGGGGACACGATGCCAGGCAGCTGGAGACGTGCCTGGGCTGCAGCAGGGAGCTGTGCCAGGCTTGGCAGGGCTGGCAGGACAGCACAGCCTGCCTGGGCACGGCAGGGCAGGCCTGGGCACCACGGCCCCGGAGTGCCGGGGGAGCCAAGGGTGGGGTGTGGGGTGTGGGGGGCACGGGTGGGAGCGGCAGGAATGTCGGCCCCGGGCACGCAGGAACCTCCCTGCGGTGCTGTGCTGTGCCAGGCCACCACCCTGCCCCCCAGAACCCGCACCTGGCACCCCTTGCTCTGCTCCCCAAAGCCTGCACCCCAAATCCTGCATCTCAAAACCTGCACCTGGCACCCCGTGCCTTGGGCCCCACACTCTGCTTCCCAAAATCTGCACTCTGCACCCTGGAACTTGCATCCTGCACCTCTCATTGTGCTCCCCAAAGCCTGAACCCTGCAGCCTGTGCCTTGCACCCCTCACTCTGCTCCCCAAACCCTGCACTGTGCTCCCCAGAACCTGCACTCTCCACCCTTTACCCTGCAATTGTGCCCCTAAATCTGTGCTCCCTGCACCCCACATCTCACACTCTGCACCCCAAAACTTGCACACTGTGCTCTGCATCCTGCACCCCAAAACCTGCCCCCCAAAGCCTGCAGACTGCATCCCATCTGCCCAGACCCCCACCATCCTGCACCCCCTCCCCCTGTGCACCCCATACCCTGAACCCACTAAGAAACCCCTCTGTGCTTGGCAGAGCCCCCAGACCTGTGCCCAGCACCCTCTGCCCTGAGCAGTGTCCAGAGTGAGCTTGGAGTCTCTGCCCCTTGGAGTCAGGATGGGGCACTGCCACCTGCCCTTAGAGGGGATTCCCAGTTGGCCCAGTGCACTCTGAGCACTGGGATACCTGCTCTTGCTGGGACTCTGTGCCAATGCCCACGAGCCCCAGTGTGCTCAGCTCTGCCTCCCCAACCCCTCCACGCTCTGTGGGTTATGGGGTGTCACTGGGGGGAATCCCTGCCCCCC
The DNA here is from genome assembly GCA_038380795.1 of Pyrocephalus nanus. Lineage (NCBI taxonomy): Eukaryota > Metazoa > Chordata > Aves > Passeriformes > Tyrannidae > Pyrocephalus > Pyrocephalus nanus. The sequence continues at coordinate 997,742 of CM076285.1, forward strand.
CAGCCCTATGGCACAGCAGCATCAGCAGTTGGGCTGGCACCCCAGGTGGGTCTGGGGGTGCAGTGCCATTTCTTCCTTGATGGGGTGGGGATCCTCAGTTTCCCAGCAACGTGTCCTCAGGTGTCCTCCCACCTGCCAGGACCTCCTGGCTGAGGTTTCCCACTGCCCATTCCAGGCCAGGCAGTGCTGGGATCCCGGCAGGATCCGCTCACCCCCTGTGCAGATTTTTTGGCTGAGCCTCTCTTGTTTTCCCTCCATCCTGGAGCCTGAGCCAGCCAAGGAATGGGAGGCTCCTGCCAGTCCCTGTGTCAGTGGTGAGGCCAGAGGGCTTTGAGGTGGGGACCTGGTGGGGGGGAACACAGGGTTACCCCAGGGATGCACGGTGGGGTCAGGGCAGGTACCTCTGTGCCCATCCCTGAGGGGCAGGGACACCTCTCCGTGCCCATGTGGGGCTCAGAGGGGCCACCCCACAGCTGGGGATTGGGCAATGAGGTGGGAGATGTTGGGTCCAGTGCTGTGGGAAGGCTGGGGTGCAGTGCTGGGAGATTTTGGGTGTGGACTGTGCAGTGTGGGGTGCAGGGCTGGGAAGTGGGGGGGTCCTGCAGCTGCCACAAAGCAGCAAGAGGAGACACAGGGTGGGCAGTGCTTGCAGAGGGGCCAGCCTGGCTCCCCAAAGCTCCCAGTTTAACCAGCAAGATGCCCAGCTGCAAGGGTCTGAGGCAGGGACCCCAGCCAAGACACTCAGCTGGCTCCTCAGCCGGGGACAGGATGCCTGGGGTCCCCTCCTGCCTCACTGGGGCACCCCCATGGTGGCACAGCCCCAGGGAGACAGGACCAGCCATGGTCCTTGAGATCCCCCCTCCGTGCCCCCAGCCCTTCCCACAGCCCCAGTCCTGCTCCTGCCTGCGGAGGGGGAGAATAACGGGGGGCTCCTGCAATTATCCTGAATAATTCATGGCACAGACTCCAGCAGAGCCTCTCCCTGCCCTGCCCCTGCCAGCCACCCCCCAGCACCGCTTGGCTTTGGGGGGGCCAGGAAAGGGGGGGCCGGGCGGGCCGGGACAGTGGGGTGGAGCAGGGTAGGGGTCTGTCAGCTGTGATCTGCTGCCAGGATTGGGGTGATGTAGGCAGGGGATGGGGGAGCGGGACCGTCACTGCCTCCCCCCCGTGCCTCAGTTTCCGCCTTGTCCCGGTGCTGGGGATGCTGGAGGGAGCTGGATCGGCACGTGGGTGGTTTTGCTGCCTGGCTCGGGACTCCCCACCTTTTAGTGGAGGGTCTCTGATCAAACTCACAGCCCCCCAGCCCCTCCAGCCGTTCCTGCAGAGCTGGATTTCCCCCAGGAGGGGTCAAGCCCCCATCCAGCTGGGATGTGGCTGCGGGGCCGGGAGCAGCGAGGGGTTAAACGCGCTAAAGCCGGTGTGAAACTTTTGGCGGAGGAGCTGCAGGCAGAAAGTGCATTTGTAGCCGCAAGTGGCTGCCTTGAAGACGATCCAGATTTGTCTGGGAGCCGTCTGCTGCTAAAACCCTTTGATCCACTTACTTCTCCCCGGGGAGCTCCCTGCAGCTCTGGTGCTAATGCCCCCGTGGCGACAGGGGCTGAGCTGCCAGACGGATGCAGGGGAGACCCCCCTCCCGCTGCCAGGGAAGGGAGCAGCCGCAGGAAAACGAGGGGCGGCAAAAATAGGGGGGATACAGGAGCGATGCCACCGGGCTTCATCCGTGGGGGGCAGGGGGCAGGAGTGGGTTTGGCTGTTCTTGGGCTGCGGGGAGGGATGGAAGGAGCATTGCCAGGTGATTGCCGAGATGCCAGGGCAGGAAGGGATGGTGGTGTCGTGGGGAGGGTCCTTGCCCTGTGGCCGACTGCCCCAGTGCTCAGTGGGGGGATATACCCTCGGCAGCCAAACCCACCCGTGATTTTGGGGTGGTGAGGGCTCGGATCGTGCCCCTCCTGCCTCCCCAGAGCAGGATGCAGCCTGCTGTGATGTGGAGGTAGTGGTGACACGTGTGGTCAGGGGGATGCTCCTGGGGACACGGTTCCCATTCATCCCCACCCCATCCAGCCCCACAGCCCGGGTTTTGGGGCAGGACTGAGCACAGGCAGTTGGGGGTTGTCCCTTTGTCTGTTTAAACCTGGTCCAGTGTGCGGGTCCTGTGCCCACCTCTTGTGCCCAGCTGGGGACTGTGGGATGGCTCTTGGGGATAGGGAAAGTTTGGGGTGTGGGGAGCTGGTTTCAAGTCAGTTGGGCAATGTGTGCTGGTAGGGAGGTTTTTTCCACAAAGGAAGAGCAAATTTGGGTCAAGCAACTCAGATAATGAAATGGCTGAAAGGGGAAAGCAGGAGGCAACTCCAGTGGGATAAATGAGATATTGGCTGTTTGGGATTATAGGGATTCCTTTGCTTTTGCCATAGGAAATGTTTAAAGACAGGGAAGCTGAAATCAGTTGCTGTACTGGATCTCAAATCACAGAATCACAGGCTGGTTTGGGTTGGAAGGGACTTTAAGGATCCTCTCATTCCACCTGGCCAGGGACACCTTCCACTAGCCCAGGTTGTTCCTAGCTCTGTCCAACCTGGCCCTGGACACTTCCAGGGATCCAGGGGCAGCTACAGCTTCTCTGGGCAACCTGTGCCAGGGCCTCCCCACCCTCACAGGGAAGGATTTCTTCCTAACATGCAATTTAAACCTGCCCTCTGCCAGTTAAATGGAAAATTCCCATTTTGCAGTGGAGTGAAGGATGTGTTCAGCTCTCCTGCGTGGGCAGCTCCGTGTCCTGCCCTGCCCAGATCCCATCGTGGATGGGTGTCACCCCTGGGGGGATGGGGGTCCCTGGGGGTCCTGGGAGGGCAGCAGTGCCTTGCAGGTGGGACAGCATCAGCCATGGGACTGGCACGGGGCTGAGCCTGGCAAGGGGGGACATCCATGTGGGCTGTGCCTCCTGAACTCCCACAGGCGAGCTGTGGGTGGACCTGTCAACCACAGGCTGCCAGTCTGTGCCCGGAGCAGGATGGGGCTGTGGGCAGGAGGAGGGGGTCAGTGACCTCCTCCCTCCTGGGGGATGGCACAGGGAGCCGGTGCTCGGGAGGGTACACAGTGTTTTGGGATGGCGATGCCTCTTCTCCTGCCAGCAGCCTGTGCCACGGCCAGCACCCTGACCGCCCTCGCGGGGAGGGGAAAAGCTCTCGGGGCGCTGGTGGAGCCGCGGGAGAGGCCATGGGACGGTCACCCCGGGGACAGCCGGGCTGGGGACGGTCACGGCGGGGTCCGCAGTGCTCCCGGAGGGGCGCAGGGGTGGGATGGAGGTGTGAAGGGAGGCGAGCGGGGAGCGAACAAAAGCCGCATTGAGTGACAGAGCGCGGCCGCCAGCGGAGCAGGAGCCCGGCCAGGAAAAACAGGGCCTGGAGCGGGGAGCACATCGTGTCCCTGGCTGGGGCCGCCGGGGCTCGGTACATTCTGTAGCGGAGGAAGCTGGCGCGGGACGGGCTGGCTCGGCTGCCGCGGCACAGCTGACCCGGGGGACAGGCACGGGGGGCTCCCCCAGCCCCGACCCCGCACTCGGGGGTAACCGGGGTTCCGAGCCCCCGGACCCCGCTCCCAGCCCCCGGGAGGGTCGGGGGCTCCCCGGTTGTGGGTGGGCGCTGGGGGGAGGCGGGGGGCGGGCGGGGGCCGGGATGCAGACAGCGAGCGGGCGCCGTGCCCAGGAATTCGAGGATGGTTTGCAGGCTGCGCTGCCCGGGCAGCAGCGGCTAATTCAATTAGGGCTCCGTGTCACGAAGCCGGGAGGCCGGCGGCGTGTGGGGGCGGGCGGGGGCCCCACCGGGAGCGGGGGGTGACCGTCGGAAGGGCTGCCAGAACCCCTGGGGAATCAGCGGGGTGGGGGTGTCCCGTCCCCCCCACCTCTGCTGGGAGACCCCCGGGCAGGGGGCTGTACCCAGGCTGGTGCCCCCAGCCCGGGCACCCCATGGAGCTGCCGGAGGTGTCACCCCCGGGCACTCGGACCCCTCAGGATGGCTTTCCAGGGGTCAGGAGTCGGGAGCAGCTGCTTTCCTGTGGTGAAGTGTGACTTCCCATCGCTTCCACACCTCCTCCCTGTGCCTTGTCATCCTCTGTCCCTCCCCCCTGATGCCAATCCCCGTTCCCTCACCCCCCAGGAACACCCTATAGGCAGTGTCCGAGGGGGGGGTGTGGATGGGTTCAAACGCCCAGGTCCAGGCTCAGGGCATTGTCTCCTGCAGTCCAGAGCTGGTTTGTTCTGGTGCTCTGGGCACTGGTTCTTTCTGCCCCTTTTTGGACGTTTTTTGACACCCTCTCCCTCCAGGTGCCTTTTTTTGGTAGTTGCATTTCCAAGTGTCTGATTCCTCCAGCTGTCAGACAAGTCCCTGCTGGCAGCCTGGACCTGGGGAGGGTCCTTGGGCCACGGGATGGCTGATCCCACTGCCCAAGGCATCACTGCTGGCTTATTGGGGCAGGTTCCTGGGGCTATTGCTCCAGAGAGACCCATCAGCAGTAAAAACCAGTCCCGAGGATGCTGCAGGGCCTGACTTGGAGCACCTCGGCTGTCTCCTCTCTGCAGGAGGGCAGTGACCCCATCTCAGGGGCCGGGGGGCCCCGCGGGGCTGTGCAGAGTGGGGTGGATCCAGCCCCTCCTCCAGCTCCCCGGGACCGGCTGCTCCGGCGGCTCCGGCTGATGTAATTCCTGCCATTACAGGTAAAACTGCTCCACCTCGGGTGGCAAACTCCCCCGAGAGAGGCAGAGGGGGGGTTGTTGTGTTCCTGTTGCTTTGCAGCAGCCTGCAGGGATCCCGCTGCCTCCCCAGGGTGGCTGCCTCCTCCTCCTCCCCCTCCTCCTCGGGCTGCCTGTGCCGGCTGAGTCCTTCCCGGAGCTGTGCCTGGAGGGGCAGAGGCTGCACCACATGTCCCTCCCCGGCCCCGCTGTGGCTCCCCTGGCTCTTTGTTACTCCTGGTCCTGCTGGTTTTCTGCCTGCTCTGGCAGCATCCCTGCATCCTGCTGCCTGCCTGCTGGAAGGATCCCTGCCTTCTGCCACCTGCCCGTGTGTGCAGCTGCAGCCCGGGGACCACTGCAGTGGCTTGGCTGTGGCTTTCCTGCCTCCCCGTGTGCCCAAATAGCGCTTGGAGAGGGGAACACCCCGACTGGGGTAATGGTGCATCCCCGGGGGTAAAGTTTGGGGCATTGGGGAAAATCTTGGGGTGCTCCTGGTGCTTCTGAGTCCTTGGAGGGAAGAGCAGTGACTGTGATTGAGCTAAAGGTGTGCAAAGCTCCCCCTCTCTGGGGTGGGCTCGTTGCCCACCCCTCACCATGGGCTGATGGTGGGGGGCTGCGGGCAGGGGAACTGCCGGGGCATTGTTTTGGGCAGACCCAGTGTGGGGGAGCAGGGAGCAGGGTGCTCAGCCAGAACCAGGGCACAGCAGCTCCTCTCTCCCTGCTCCACCAGCCCAGCAGAGCAGCCCTGGAGGGGTGACAATGTCCCCAGGGGGCAAGTCCCCTCCAGCTCACCTCACCAGGGGATGGCAACGTGAGGGCCACCCTCACTGCCCCTAGGGCATGTGCCACAGGCAGGAACCCCCTTTGGGTGGCAGGCAGATGAAGATGAAGCCGGGGTGCACTGCCAGCCCCCCACCCCAGCACCCACCTTACCTGCAGGATGTCGCCTGCTGTTTCCCTGGCAACGGCGATGGCATCCCGCACACCTCGGGCAGAGTTTCCCTGCATCCCCTGCGATGTCATCCCTGTTTCCCGGGTAACCCGGCATCCGGGAGCTCTGGCAGGCAGGTAGTGGGGGTCCCCAGCCCACCCCCTGCCTCCTGCTGTGCCCAGCCACTCGCTGCCTGACGGCACCAGGGGAAGGGCTGTGCTGGTGTGGGGGCTCCTGGTGGCCTTGGGTGGTGGGGACAGGCTGCCAGGTCCCAGGGATGCTCTTTCCAAGGCGGGGGTGGGAAGGTGAGGCACGTGGCCCAGCAGGTTTGGGGGAGCAGGCAGCCCTGGCTGTCACCGTGGAGCCCAGCCCATGCTCTGCTCACTGCAGGGGCCCCGTGGGTCTGCCTGGTGTGGGAGCAATGGGCAACTCAGGGGTGGGAGGAGAAGCAGGGCTTGGGGACACAGTGCCCACCCTGTGTCCTACCCACTCCCTGCACAAAGGGCTGGGGTCTGTGTCTGGGCTTGTGGGCAGTCAGTGTTCCCAAGGGAAGAATAGCCAAGGGATGTTGGGAAGTGTCCAGGACACTTGTCCTGGTCACCTTGGAGCGACTGGTCTGGGCAGAAGGCGTTAATCTCTGGGAGGGCACTGGTGAGGTGTGTTGAGCATCCCAGTCCACGCTGGTGCTGGGCTGTTTGGCTCCAGGTTCATGGCCCTTCATGCCTTGAACCCATCCAGGCAGAAAGTGTCCCCCCCGTGCTCTGTGAACAGCTTTGCTGTTTGTCCCCAACAGCTCTGCTCCATCCCATCCCAGGTGGCAAATCCCCCCAGCTCCCAGTGCTCGTCTCCAAGAGACCAGATACCCCGTAAGCCCCATGGCAGGAGGGTGCAGTGCTGGATCCCAGGGCAGGGGAGGTGGGGACCCCCAGCTGGCTGGCTGGGAGCCCTCTGAGATGGTGGCAGTTCCAGGTGCTTTCTCCACCAGTGCCTGGAAATTCCCCTGCTGAGGCAGCTCAGCCCTGCCCAGGGAATGGATTTGGATGAAATCGGAGCCTGCAGTGGCGGTGGCCGGGATTTCCCCTGGATCCCGTGTGCTGGGCAGGAGCTGAGCACAGCCAGGGCTCCTCTGGGGCGTTTTTGGGCAGCCACAGCCTTGCTGGCAGCCAGCCCCTGTCCTGCATAGACCCCCTTGGGAGTATCCCCTCTGGCAGGGGCTCCCTCACTGTGCCCTGCGCTGCCCACACCGAGGGGCTCCAGCTGCCCCTTCCTGCTGAGCCCCCAGGGCAGGGGGATGTCCCGGGGGGGCTCCCCTTTTCCAACCCACCAGTGGGGCTGTGGGAGCAGCCTCGTGTGTGTGAGCAGTGTGGGGTGACCCCAGGGGTCTGTGGGGTGACAGGAGGGGTCTGTGACTGCCCTGTGCCTTGCTCAGCCGTGGGAGTCACGGGCAGAGCTGTGCAGGACACCCAGTGACCCCAAAAGGGCTCAGGGGGTGCCTGGATGCTGCTGGGTGCTGGCAATGCCTGGGCATGTCCCTGCCTGGAGAGTTCTGGCACAAGCAGGTGCTGGGGCACAGGGGGGGCTTCAAGCCCACCCTTGGGCAGGTGCTGAACGCGGGTCTCCCCTCCTCCCTCCTCCCTTCCCCCTCCTTCCCTCCTCCCTCCTCCTCCTCCTCCCTGTGCCATGAGGAAGCCCAGGCTGGCAGGACCCCAGCCCGGAGCTGTGGGGGTGGGGGGGGACACCATGAGCAGGTGCAGAGCAAAAACTATTGCTGTGGGGGTCAGCTGGGGCACAGCACAGCCTGCAGGGGGACAGCAGGGTGGTGCAAGGGGCGGTGTGGGCTGTGGTTGAAGGAGAGGGGATGAGGGATGGCTGCAGGCTGTGCCCCTGAGTGTGTGAGTGGGGCTGTGTGTGACACCCCACTGCAGGTTGGGGATGTCCTGGGCAGGGCTGTGACCCACCCAGGCTGGCACAGGGCCTGGGGCTGTTGTTTCAACCCCCCTGGGAAAAGGGAGGTTTTTCCGTCTCTCCACCCAGAGTAGCTTTGCCTTTGGCTCCTGCCCAGCATCCAGTGGGGGCCAGGAGCCCCCAGGAGATGCCACCATGGGGCTCTGTGATGGTGCTCCTTGGGGCACAGCAGGGATGGCCCCAATCCCTCTTCACCCCCAGGACCCTCTCCTTGCTGTGAGTCCCTCACCCCACACGCTGTGTCAGTGACCCCTGAGTGTCCTCCCTGGGGACAGGACACCCCAAGGGTGCCAGCACCCCCTCTGTGGGTGAGAGGGGTGGGTGTCTGGTGCAGGCTGGGGCTGTGGGGCACAGCAGGGCTGGATCCTGCAGCACCTTGTCCCTTTGCCCCCTGCCTGTGTCTGCAGCAGTCCCGGGCTGGGGGGGGGCACTCAGCACCCCTCCTTCCTGCAGCCAAACGGGGCTGGAGCTTCCGAGACATCCCTGGGGGCCTGTGCTGACCTTGCTCCACTTGTGTGACTTTGGCTGTGTGCTCAGGGGGCTCTGGGGTGGGAGTGTGACACGGGCTGCTGGCAGCCAGGGGTCTGCCCTGCCCCCCCCGATGTGTCTGTGTGTCCCAGCAGGGTCTGGGGGGAGGGGGAGCAGCCCTGGGCACACACACTGAGACTTTTCGGCTGCCTGAGTGACACAAAAGGCTCGTTGGGCTCAGCCCTGCTGGGAGAGCCCCAGGGTCAGGGTGGGTGTGGGGCAGCAGAGCCCCCCTGCCTGTGGGACCCTGGGGGCAGGGCTTCCCTCCAGGGGCTGCTTTGGGGGTGCCTGGTGTCCCTCGGGTCCCCATGACAGAGGGTACCACACTCTTGTGTGGGGCATTCTCTTGTGGGGCCGTGGCACGTGGAACGGACCCTTTGCAGGGACACCAGTGGGAGGCCACTTCCTGCAGCCCTTCTGGCCACGGTGACACCTGTGACAGCTCCTGTCACTGCCTCCCTGTCCCCATCCTTTGCCAGCTCCGGGGGGCTGAGTCTGCCCCAGCCAAGTGGGGGGCTCTGCCCCTGCAGTGGCTGGTCCTGCCTGTCCCAGGTGGGCTGTGCCCAGGGCATGGGGCTCAGTGCCCTCCATCTCCTTTGTGCAAGGGCAAGAAGTGAAGGTGGAAGCGTGAAAAAAGGGAGTTGTGTGGGCTTTTAAAGGAATCATGGAACGGTTTGGGTTGGAAGGGATCTCAAACACACCCAGTGCCACCCCCTGCCATGGACAGGACACCTTCCACCAGACCAGGTTGCTCCAAGCCCCATCCAACCTGGCCTTGGACACTTCCAGGGGTGATCTGGAGGGTTTCAGTGTGTGCACTGGCTAGAAACTGCTCCTTATTTTCGGAGATGTTTTTAAAATAGTGCTTCTTGCCACGTTTCTGCGCAGCAGGTCCCCACAGTGAGGATTTTCTCTCTCCCTCAGAGGCATCACTGAACCTTCCCCTGCCCCACCCTTGGGGCCTGAAACCTGCAAACTGGCACAAACATTTGTCCTCTTGAGCAGCTGTGATTTATTTTTTTTTTTTGGTTGGAATAAAACTGTTCCATGAAAAATCTCTCGGCCAAGAGCATTTGGTGACAGGGATGTCCCTGCTGTCCTGGCCATCCCCATCCCCCTCAGGGCTGAGAGCCCTTGGTTCTCCCAAGCCTTTGCCATCTGTGCTTGCTGGTGTCAGGATGAAGCCTCTTGCAGGAAGAAATTTCTCCCTGTGAGGGTGGGAAGGCCCTGGCACAGGTTGCCCAGAGAAGCTGTGGCTGCCCCTGGATCCCTGGAAGTGTCCAAGGCTGGGTTGGAGCAACCTGGGCTGGTGGAAGGTGTCCCTGCCCATGGCAGGGGGTGGAGCTGGATGAGCTTCCAAGTTCCTTCCAACCCCAGACCAGTCTGTGGTTCAGGGATTCTATTTGAGAAGCAAAAGGCCCCTTTGCATGCACAGCCAAACTGGTTTGCAGAGCACAGGCAGCCTGTCCCTGCTCCAGCAGCCAGCACGGCCTGGGGGTGTCCCTGGTGGGACACAGCGTGTCAGGCAGGGTCTGGCTTTGCTCCATGGCTCCTTGAAAGCCCTGTGGCTGGAGCTGGAGGACACAGCACAGAGGGGCTCCTGTGGGGCTGCTCCCCAGGGGTGACACGGGCCGTGGGGCGGGCGGGGAAGCCCCGGAGCAGAGCGGGCCCTCGGGGAACACGAGTGCCCCGGCCATGGCTCCCTGCCCAGCTCTCCACGCTCTGCTGGGAACAGTCCAGCTCTGATGCAGCCTCAGGGTGAAAATCAGGACAGCCTGGATGGAACAGACAGGGGGAGGATGGGGCTGCACTCAGTCCCTGCAGGGTCTGGGGTTCCTGCTGCTGCTGCTCGGGGTGTTGCTGTGTGTGCTCAGTGCACTGGGACAGCACAGGGGCACAAGGGTGACACATGGCTGGGACCCACGTCCCTCCCAGGTGGCCAAGTGACCCAGAGATGGTGTTTGGTGGCACTGCACAGGACGGTCACCCCCAAGGGTGTCTGAGCATTGCTGTGTGAGGCAGGATGGTGCAGGCTGAGTCCTGCTGCTTCCCTCGTCTTCCCACAGGTCATGAGGAGGAGGCAGGCGGGTTCTATCCTGGGAACAGCCAGCTCCTCTGCCTGGGGGCTTTGAACCCCCCATGGGGGCTCAGCATCCTGCTTGGGGCACCTCCTGCATCCCTGGTGGGTGCTGGGTGCCCCTGGGGTCTCTTGGCATGATTTGATGTGCCCTTGCCAGGGATCCAGAGCAGCTCTGGGTTCACTCAGCGTGGGCACAGACAGGGCTGCCTGGTGGCACTGGGGCACTTGCTGTCCCCAGCCAGCCCCAGCCCCAGTGCCAGCAGCAGGGGGGGCAGCCAGCAGGGAGATAAGGTGGCACCCAAGGAAAAGGGAGTGTGGCTGCTTTAATGATTTGGCTGCAGTGAGAACTTGGTGTGGAGGAAATTGAACCCAGGGGAAAAAATGCTGTAATTTCATGCAAAAATTACGTGGCAGCTCCGGGTGATTTACTGCAGCTATTTTGGTGGGCAGCTCTGGGGTGTCATTAGAGCATTATGGGATAAGTGGCTGCCGGTGGAGAGGGTCTTCCCAAGGCATCTCACCGGGTCCCACATGTTGGAGAGGGGTCCAGGCGGGCTGGGGGTGGGTTGTGCCCCCAAAGAACAAGGCTGGGGAGACTGATGTCCGTCAGCTGGATGAAGGCACCTTGCAGAGCCTCCCCAGCTGTGCTGGCACCCTGTGGCTTGGCAGCACCCTTGGGGAGGCTCCAGGTCCCATCCAGCACTGGGGTGGCTCTGGGGGGATGGCACCCCATGTGTGGGTCTCTTGGGGAAGGGAGTGCTGAGCTCAGCCTGGCTGGGGAGCGGAGCTGGGGGGGTTGTTAGCACATGGCTTGGAGCCGTGGTGGTGTCCGGGCAGGGGGCAGATTCCAGCTCTGGGTATCGGGGTGCTGCAGACTGGGGTGCTGGGGGTGGCTGGAGCTCCTGCTGCAAAGGGTGGGGGGCAGAGCCCAAACTATTTGTCCTCCCTTGCACAGCACCCCCTGCCCCACAGCCCCTGTCAGCACCCCGGAGGGTTCTGTGTGCCCACAGCTGCACCCCTGGGGCTCCTGCCCGCCTGCAGGGAGCAGGGAAAGGCTGGGCTCTCCCACGGGGGGTCCCCAGCTCCCCAGCCCTGCCCGTGTCCCTGGGGGCAGTGTGTGCCTGCTCGTTATCCACAGCCCTGCTCTGATCTAATGAGCCCCTCGGGGAGTGCTGAGGGGCTGCTGGGGGACTCATGGAGATGTGGCTCTGCACGTGGGGTGCAGAGGGATTAACTGCCTTCCCCACTGCCCCCAGGCTCCTCCTCTGCCCCTGCCACCCCTTCAGGGACAGACAGGCCCAGCTGGGAGGGCAGCATGGTCCCCTTGGTGCGATGGGGCAGGACAGGACTTGGGACAGACACTGTGGGGTGATGGGACCTCTCCTCTCCAGCTGCACTGGAACCAGCTCTGCTGGCCCCTCCTGTCCTCAGCCAGCTTGGGCAGGGCCATGACTGGAGGAGGGAGTGACACAGGGCCCCAGCAGAGTCAGGAGAAGCCCAAGGGGTATCTTAGTGCAGGCTGTGGGTGCTGGATTGACCATACAGGTGTCAGCACTGGTTCTGATGCTGTTCCCATCCATCCATCCATCCATCCATCCATCCATCCATGGGCTGTGGGGACCCAGAGCTCAAGGAGCATTTGGACAAAACTCTCAGGCACATAGTGGGATTTTTGGGGGTATCCTGTGCAGGAGCAGGACTTGATGATCCTTGGGGGTCCTTTCCAGCTCAGGACATGCTGTGGTTCTATGATCTGTCCCCTGAGCCACCTCCTGGAACCCAGTGTGCACCCCACTGACCAGAGTGGGACGTAGAGAAGACACTGGTGCTATGTCTGTCCCCTCTGGATGGCAGGGAAAAGCCATTCCACAGGGGTGGGCACTGCAGATGCTCCCTGGGCTCTCAGCAAGGTGCCCGGGGAAGGGGACAATGCAGCACCCACCAGGGACAGGGAGAGTGCTCCTGGTTTTGAAGGGGATGTGGAGTGGTGGCAGCTGGCTAAAATAAAGCAGCTGCCATGGCAACAGCAACAGTCCCCGGGCTGGGAGAGGGATGTTGGACCGTGCCTGCCACCCCTGCCTCACTGGCACCTCCATTCCAGCCTGGGCATGAGGAGTGTCCTGCTGTGCCTGATCTCCCTCTGCCAGCTCCCTTCTGGCCAGGAGGGGTGTGCAGGGGGTCTCACCCCTCTGTGCAGCCCTAATGTCTGAGCCAAGCACTTGGCACCCTGCTGGGCTCTGTGCTGAGAAAGAGTGTGGGGAGACTGCAGAGTGGGGGTGCCCCAGTAGCCCTGGGCAAGGGCTGTGTTGGGCAGGGGGCTGTGGGGAGTGGTGGGTGGCTTGATTGACATCAGTCATGTCTCCAGTGGGTTTGGGAACTGCTTGCAGAGCTCATGGTCAGGAGGAGGGGGAGGGAGGGACCAAGGGGTCATGGTGATGGTTCCCATCTGGACCTTCTCCTCCAGGAGAGGTTGGCCTTGGACACACCATCACCCCACCCTGGGGAATGGCAGAAGGACATGGGCAAGGGTTGGCACAGCCTGGCCCCACAGAGGGGGGCATTCCTTCTCCTCCCGAGCGTGGGGCTTATCTGGAGCCATCCTTTTGCCCCACATCTGTGGGGCAGGGCAAGGCCCGACCCCTGCCCAGTCCCGGAGAGGGGCTGACACGAGGGGTGGCACAGAGAGGGGCCAGGGGGGTGTTCGGGGAGGGGGCTGCAGCCCTCAAGCCGCAGCTGCCCCGGCGAGGCCCCGGGGGTGATTAGCGGTTCCTAATGAGCTGCGGCCGGGCTGGGAGCCGGAGGGGGGTAGCTCGGGGCGGGGATGTTCAGCCAGCCCCGCCGCCTTGGGCTCCTCGCGTGTCAGCCACCTGCGACGGGGCCGGGGCGGGCACGGCCCCTCACGCCTCTAATGGGCATTTGGTTCAATTAGCAGCACGTCAGCCCCGCTCGGCTCAGCCGACGCGCTGACCCGAATCCGCTGCCTCCGCTCGCAGCCGCCGGCGAGACCCCCGCGGCGGGGAGGTGGGTGCCTCCCCCTGCCCCTGCCGTGCCCTTTGCGGGGGCACCGGGCAGCCCGTGCATCCCCTCGCCCAGCTCCAGCCGCGGGGAAGGACGTGCCGGGGAGGGGGGACAGCCCCAGCTCCCGAGTGGGAGATGGCAGACAGGGTCTGGGCATCGGCTGGGGGTGCAGCGAGCGGGCAGCGGGATGCTGAGACAGCGAGGGGCTGGGGGGCTTACGGGACATTGCAGAGGGCAGGGGGGGTTATAGGGCATTGAGAGGAGCTGAGGGGCTTACGGGGCATTGCAGGGGGCTGGCTGTGGGCTGCCATAGGGCATCAGGGAGCTGATGGAGCAGTGCAGGGGTTTTGCTGTGGGACGCTGTAGGGCACCACAGAGGTGTGATGTAGAGAGCTGGTTCGGGGGTCGTGTGTGGGGCGGAGCTAAGGGCTGGCTGGGGGGCAGCTGCGTGGCCACAGGGCACTGTGAAGGGCTGCCCGGGGTGGGAGAGGGCAGCACAGGGGCTGCTGTGGGGCAGGGCAGGGCTCAGGCTGCAGCCGTGGAGCAGAGCTTATCCCACGTGCTCGGCAGCTGCTCCAAAATGCCTCCCCGAGCCCTGTGCCGGGGGCTGCTCCTTCCAGACAAGGCACTGTGTGCCCTGGGGCAGCGGGGTGACGGGGACACCACAGGGGCTGCTCACAGCAGAGAGGCCGGCGGGGATTCACAGTGTGCTGGGTTCTGTCCCCGGGGGAGCCTGCTGTGAGGCTGCAGGAGCCCTGTCACACGGTGGGCTGGATTTACAACCGCCTGGCTGCCCTGGCTCCGGCTGGCTCGGAGTGCTTCCTGTCACTGGGTTCACCCACCCGTGTGTGGGGGGCTGGTGTGAGCAGTGTGGGGCTGGTGGGGGGTTGGCTGAGGCACCTGCAGCCACTGGAGGCGAGGGGGGTCTCGCCCACTCCCTACCCTTGGCACAGCACAGGGATCCGGCTGCTGTCACATCACGGGGCACCCGTGAGCATCTGGGGTGCCTGGCATCCCCCGGGGTGTGGGCTGCGCTGCCATGTGTGCCAGCTGCCATCTGCTCGCCAAGCGGGCGTGGGCCCCGCTCGGGAGGCGGCGGTGCCAGGGCGGGTGGGCTGCGCTCAGCCACCGGCTGCTCCGGGCAGGGTGGTGAGGGGGTGGCACCTCCCTCCAGGGGAGGGTGCCAGGAGGACACGGGGATGGCCATCCTGCTCTTAGCTGCTGGTGCCCGCGGGCAGAGCCGTTTCCTGGGTGAATAGGACGTCTTTGGGGGTGTCACCATGAAATGTCCCTTGCCACCACCCGCCCTGTGCAGCGTCCCCGGGGATGGAGCCCCGTCGAGGCTGTCGGCAGCCTCTGCCCTCCGGAGTGTTTCCTCCAACAGTGGCAATTTTTATGTGCAAGAAGTGAATAAGCATCAATTAACCCGTGGAGCCGTCCTTGTGCTGCCAGAGAGCAGCCGGCAGAGCTCTTGTTAGTCATGTTGTCCCTGTCCCTGCTTCCTCCTGTCAACAGTGTGCGAATCGCCACCAGGTAATGAAGGGGCTCATTAGCGGCATGGCCCAGCAGCCTGGGCAGACAGGCAGCCCCCAGCACGCCCTGGCCTGGAGGTGTCTGAGAGCAGGGCTGCGAGGTGTGGAATGTGTGGGGAGCAGCCCGGCTTGCCTTGTGGATTTGCTTGGAAACCCTTGGTGCTGTGGGGACAGCAGGGCGTGGTGGCAGCCCAGGGACAGTGGTGAGGACATCAGAGGGGTGCAGGGGATGTGGCAGGGATGGAGTAGCTCCACGGGGCCCCTCGTTTGCTCCCTGCCTGTTCTCACTCGAATTGCACTTTTTTCCCCCCACCGTGCTCTCCTCGGGGCACGCAGAGGGATGTTCAGCCCCCCTCCCTGCACCCCAGCACTCGTGGACACCCCAAGGCTGGAGGGGTAACCTGGCCATGCTGCTGGGTGAGGATGGGCAAGTGCTTGGGACCCTGTAAAGGCCCCTCTGGGTCTGGCAGCGATGCCCATCTCGGGGGTCGGTGCCTGCCTCGGGGGTCGGTGCTCATTTTGGAGATTCTGTCTGGACAGAGGACATGGGGAATGGCTCCCGGCTCCCACCACAGCATCATCATCATCATCATCATCATCATCGCTGCCAGATGCCCATTGACAGTCAAGTCACTCTCTCAAACAATGGGTCTGGCTAATCCTTTTACAATGGGACTAATTGCTAATCAGACCGATTTCACACTGCCTGTTCCCCTGACAATGAGGCTCGCCGGAGGAGGGCTCCTTGGGGGGGTGAGGGGCTCTGTGGGTGCCCACAGCCCCTCCTCAGGCCCCGCAGCAGGACCAGCCCTCGGCAGACGGGCACCGGGATGGCACCGGGGTCTTCCAGCTTGGCAAAGCCTCTGGCAGCTGGTGGCTGTGGCTGGCACGGGCTCAGCCTCGGCCCTCCCTGGTGCCAGCCTGGGCTGAGCAGGGCTCCGGTCCACCTGCAGCCCCTGGTGCGCCTCCGCTCCCCAGAGCATCCCGTCCCC
Source organism: Pyrocephalus nanus (assembly GCA_038380795.1). NCBI lineage: Eukaryota > Metazoa > Chordata > Aves > Passeriformes > Tyrannidae > Pyrocephalus > Pyrocephalus nanus. The sequence goes on from CM076285.1 coordinate 1,013,511, forward strand.
TCGGCAGAAGGCCGGGGGGAGCGGTGGAGCCCGAGGGGGTGGGTGTGACCCCCGGCACGGTCTGGGGGTGCTCTGGGACCGATGCTCCTCGCCCGGTGCCATTTGGGTACCTGGGGCTGTGGGGCCGGGACACCGGAGAGGAGCTGAGCCATCGGAGCGAGGGGGGACAGGCAGGGGTGACACGGGAGACAGGAGGGGGGCACAGCGAGGGTGCAGGGCACGGCCGGCACTGCAGGCTGCTGAGAGGTGGTGCAGGGCGGAGAGGGGCAGAGCAGTGTCAGAGGCGTCGTGGGGACCCCGGGGCTGGCACAAGCCTTTCCTGCACCCCCTGTGCTCTGCCTGCCTCCAGTACAAACCCTGCCAAGGCAGCTGCTCCTGGGGGATTTTGCCAGCCCTCATGTCCCGCGCATTCCCTGCCAGCCGAGGCTGGGGCTGTGGGAGCCGGGGGCTGCCGGGGTGGTGGGCGGTGAGGCAGGTCCCTTCGTGCCCGCTTTAATCAGCTCCCGGCCCGCCCCGGTGCAGCCTCGGGCCCCGCTCCGTGCGCCCCGAGCCGCGGCCAGCCGAGCATGTCGGGGTGCTAATGAGGAGAGAGCCGGGCCCGCTGCACCTTGCACTTAATTGCTGCTGTCTGCTGGCTCTTAATGAAGCTCGGCTGCAGGAGAAGACAGTCTCCCCTTCCCTCCTCTCCCTTGGCAGTCTGACCCTGCCAGCCCTGTAGCCCTGTCACCGGCCCGGGGTCCAGGGTGGGTGTGGGGTCCCCGAGAGCCCTGCACTGGAGGCAGTAGCAGAGGATGATGAATGTCACCTTCATCCAGCTGTGGCATCCCCAAACCCTGCAGACCCCAGCCCCTCTGCCCGTGCTCTGCATAGCAGCTCCATCCCAGCCACACAGGATTGCAGCAGCTCCTGCCTGGCTGAGCAGACTGGGGGAGCGCTGGCAGGGAGGGACTGTGGCAATCCTGGGAGTCCCCCCTTCGGTGAGGGGCCCAGCACCTTCACCCCAGCAAGCCCAGCAGCCCCCTCAGTGCCTGTGGGTGCAGGGCAGCGCCGTGGGGCTGAGCTGGCTGGTGGCCCTGGCCCTGCCGAGGCAGTGACAGCCACGTGCTCTGCTCTGTCCCTGCCGCTTGCATAGCAGCCTGGTCGCGTGGAGGGGAGCCTGGGGCAGCCTGTGGCTCAGGGAATGGTGCTGGAGGGGTCGGGGGCACTCTCCCTGCCAGGCAGGCTGGCCCGGGCTTGGGTTGCTCTGCTTGAAGGTGACGAGCGTCATTTGGGCAGCTCAGTGTCCCAACCGCCCCCCAAGCCCCTCCCCAGCCACGCAGGAAGGGGTTAACAGCTGGCCCATACCTGCAGTTGCATTTTAAAGATGTGAAATTAAAGCCCGTAATTTATTCTCCCCACACACGAAGGAGCAATTAGTTCTAAACACGGCTTAATCAGTCAGTGCGAGATTGATTTCTGTAGACTTGGATTTGGTGGCTGCTGGCGAGGAGCCAGCCTGGGAGCAATCTCCAAATAAATGAAGTGCAGAGAAGTAAGCCATTACATAATATGATAGATGAGGCTGGAGCTCACTCTCCTCTTCATTAGTATTCCACTGTACACCACAACAGCACCAAACTTTCTCCCTGGCACGGTGGGTTCCCCCCCCCCCCTCCCTGTCCCTCTGTCCCTCCTGCAGCTGGGCAGGATCAGGGAGCTGCCACCTCCCTCCAGCAGCCCCTGCCCAGCCCTGAGCCACGGGCAGTGCTGGTGGAAGGGTCTCTACACTGATGCTCTCCCCTGGGCTCTGCATCTTGCCTTTGTCCTCTGGCTCCTGGGGAAACTGAGGCACAGGGAGCGGGGGTGGCATCCCAGGAGCTGCACATCAGCAGGGGTCAGGATCCCAGAACGGTCTGGGTTGGAAGGGACTTCAAAGCTCATCCAGTTCCACCCCCTGCCATGGGCAGGGACACCTCCCACCAGCCCAGGTTGCTCCAAGCTCTGTCCAACCTGGCCTTGGACACTTCCAGGGATCCAGGGACAGCCACAGCTTCTCTGCCCAACCTGTGCCAGGGCCTGCCCACCCTCACAGCCAACAATTCCTTCCCAATCTCCCATCTATCCCTGCCCTCTGGCAGTGGGAAGCCATTCCCTGTGTCCTGTCCCTCCATCCCTTGTCCCCAGTCCCTCTCCAGCTCTCCTGGAGCCCCTTTAGGCCCTGCAAGGGGCTCTCAGGTGTCCCTGGATCCTTCTCTTCTCCAGGGGAACCCCCCCAGCTCTCCCAGCCTGGCTCCAGAGCAGAGGGGCTCCAGCCCTGGAGCATCTCCAGGACCTCCTCTGGACCTGGTTTAGCAGGTCCTGTGCTGAGGGCCCCAGGGGACAAGATCTCACTGACACGGTACCAACAGGTTTCTTTGGGCTGTGATGGTGCTGGTGTGCCCTGCACAGGGTGTGCTCCTACCCCCCGTGCTGAGGAAGGAGGGGAGCACATCCCAAATGATTCCAGGCAGGGGAAAGGGCTTGGAGTCCACTCCAAAGGGGATCCCTCTGCCTGTGGAGCTGGTGGAGAGTGTGCTGGGATCCTGGGATCCTGTAGAGGTGCAGGCTGTGCTGGGAGCATCCCATAGGATCTGCTGGGGCTGGGAGAAGACCTGGACCTGTGCATGGTCCTGATTCTGCCTCTGCATTTGTTGCCTCCTCACCTTGTCCCTCCCCAGGCTCCTACCAGGCAAGAAAGGTCCCCTGAGACCTGGCCCTGCCTCTGCAGGTCCCTGGGACAAAGGGACACCCCTGTCCCTGCCATGGCAGTCACTGCAATGACACAGAGCTGGTCGATGCAGCAAAGGGCTGTGACCATGGGCTCCTGGAAAAACAATGCCTGGCACTGGGATGCCCAGCAGGGCTGTGGGAGGGACCCACCAGCTGAGCCTTCCCAGTCCCGACCCCTCTGAGTCAGACATCCATGGTGTCCCAGGGATGGAGCCCAGTCCCCCACGATGCCCTGTGTGCCCCCCAGCCCTCCGGGCGTCCCTTCCTTGCGGGGTGCTGGAGCTGCTGCTGACCATCCCCCTGTCCTTGCTGTCCCCGCAGAACTCCATCCGGCACAACCTGTCCCTGCACACCCGCTTCATCCGCGTGCAGAACGAGGGCACCGGCAAGAGCTCCTGGTGGATGCTGAACCCCGAGGGCGGCAAGACGGGCAAGACGCCGCGGCGGCGGGCGGTGTCCATGGACAACAACAGCAAGTTCCTGCGGATCAAGGGCAAGGCCAGCAAGAAGAAGCAGCTGCAGGTGACGCCGGAGCGCGGGGAGGACAGCCCCTCCTCCCAGCAGGCCAAGTGGTCGGAGAGCCCCGCGTCCCACGCCAGCGACGAGTACGACGCCTGGGCGGAGTTCCGGACGCGCGCCAGCTCCACGGCCAGCACGCTGAGCGGGCGCCTCTCGCCCATCATGGCCAACCACGAGCCCGACGAGCTGGAGGAGGACGACGGCACCCCCTCCTCGCCGCTGATGTACCCCAGCCCCTCCAGCACCATGTCTCCTTCCCTCAGCGCCCGCTGCTCCGTGGAGCTGCCCCGGCTGACCGACCTGACCGGCACCATCAGCCTGAACGAGAGCCTGGGGGAGAGCATGCTGGAGGACCTGCAGGACGGCTACGCCATGAGCCCGAGCCAGCAGCTCCCGCCGGCCGCCCTGCGGCAGCGCAGCTCCAGCTTCACCTTCAACTCCAAGTGCTCCAGCATGGGGGCCGCCAGCAACACCTACTGCGGGACCATCTACAGCCAGCCCGCCATGGGCCTCATGCGCCGCCTGCCCATGCAGACCATCCAGGAGAACAAGCAGGCCACCTTCTCTCCCGTCAGCTCCTACAGGAACGCCTCGCTGCAGGACCTGCTCTCCTCCATCTCCTACGCGCACAAGGAGAGCATGGTCCCGGGGGACCTGCCCCTGCCGCAGGCCAGCCCCATGGTGCCGGCCCGTGGCCACAGACACAACCCGCTGCTGTGCGGGGGCGGGGAGCAGGGCCTGTCCTCCTACCCGTCCCACCCCGGCCCTCTCATGAAGAGCGGCGCGTTGTACCACCCGTCACCAGCCGGTCACCACCCCGCGGTCAACACCAGTGCCTTAGCCAATCCTGTCAGCCTTATGAGCCTGCCCAGTGACTCGTGCAGCATGGCAGCCGTGCCGCACCACGGGCACCTGCATTCCTACGCTAATAACCAAGGGGCACACATGAGCTTGCTGGATTCGCTGCAGGGCCCCTACCCGGGGGCCGTCCACCCCCCCGTGTTGGGCCAAGACAGGTTCCCAGCAGACCTGGACCTGGACATGTTCAACGGGAGCCTGGAGTGCGACGTGGAGTCGATCATCCTGAATGACTTTATGGACAGCGACGAGATGGACTTCAACTTCGACTCGGCCCTCCCGCCGCAGAACGGGCTCAACGTGCCCGCGCTGCCCGGGGGGCCACAGCCCACGAACCAGAGCTGGGTGCCTGGGTGATGCCCGTCCCGGGGGGGGCTGACCACCGGGAAGCCACGAGGGGAACATTGAGACTAACATATTTTTTTTCCTTTCTCTTCTGCCTTTGTTTGTTAAGATGGGCGAGAGCCGTCGGTCTGAGCTTGAGGTCGAACACGGAACACAAACCGGAGGGTCAAACCCTGAGACGGAGGGGGAGGGCCCCCAGCCCCACGTGTGCCCGGTCTGCTGGGTCCTCCCGTGGGCATCCTCCAGGGGACACGGGGCAGCTGGGTGGGAGAGGCAGCTGGAGCCAGACGGATCCAGGGGGGTAGCAGGAAGGGAAGGCCTTTCCAGACGGTCCCAGTGCCCCACTGCGATGGTGCCAGTTTGATTTGCTCTCAGGCTGGGTGATGGAGTGGTGATGGCTGGTGGTGTGGTCATTTCCTATGAGAAGGGACTGTTCTCTGAGCCACCTTGGGAAATGAGTCCTCTGGGTAGAAGTGTCAGGAGTGGGGACCCTGCCCAGGGTGGGGGGGGCTCATCACACCCCAGTCCTGGTTGAGATCAGAGCTCTGCCAAGCCCACACACCCAGGACACCTCCATGGGGGGTGTGTGGCCCCAGGCAGGTTCTCTTAGCGAGCAGTGAGAGGGGGGTGGTGATGGAGGGGAGGGTGTGCAGGCAGCAGCCCTGGGAACAGCATCTGGGCAGCCCCCACGCCCGCTGGTGGCTGGGGGTGCCAGGGGGGAACGCTGCAGTCCCTGCCCGGAGCAGGCGTGGGCAGGGCCCAGGGTGGTCCTGCTGGGAGGGAGGTGCTGCTGGAAAGGGTCCCCTGTGCTGCTGGCTCAGGGGCAGCTCACAGGATCGGGGAGGGGGGCGTATTTATTTGATTTCATGCACTCTTTTGCCATTGAGTTTTTGCATTGGAAGGAAGAAAGGGTCGAGCTTAGGGAGAGGAGACAGAGGCCGTGGGCGGTGCTGGTGGCTGTGTCCCATCACAGGGCTCATCTTGGCCATGGCTTTGGGTGCTGCATGATGGGGGGGAAGCTGTGATGGGGGTCACCCTCGAGAAGGGGAGGGTTGTGGTGGCCAGGCCTCCAGGAGCAGGGTGGGGTCCTTCCTGCCCCAAACCTGGGTGACCCACATTGCTCAGGAAGGTGCCATAGGGCCCACAGCCAGGGCTGTGGGGCTCCAGTGGGCTCACTGCCCATCCCCAAGGTGCCAGGAGAGCTGGTCCAGGGGGCTGTCAGTAAGAGGGGTGCACCCACCTTCCAGGGCCCTCTGAGGATGGGGACCATGATTCACACGTGGTCCTGCTGTGTGTCAGGACCCCAAACTGGCCCCACTGCCTCAGTGGGGCAGGAGTGGGCCAGGGTGCCACAGCCATCCTGCACAGCTGTGGGGCAGCTCTGCCCTGGGTGCAGGGGGGGTTTGGAGGGGCAGGCTGGTGGGCAGCAGCAGCTGGTCTGTGCTCTGGAGGGGCTGGGAGGATGTGGTGGGAGCTGCTGCTGCTCTGCCCTGGGGAGTCTCTGCTCAGCCATCCTTCCTTCTGGGCACCCCAGGTTCTCTCTAAGCCCCAGCCCCAGCCTTGCAGCAGGGTCAGTCTGCTGAACCAGCACATTTTCCCAGCCCAGCTCTTCCCTTCTCGCCCCAGGACCAGCTCCCCTGGCACAGTGCAGGCACTGGGTCCCAGCTGCAGGGACAGTGTGGCTGCCCAGAGCCAGGGTAGGGGGACCTGGGGGTGGGCACCTCCTGCTCCTCTCCTGACCCACAGGTCTGTGGCAAAGTGTGACAGAGGAGCCCCATGTGCCACCATCCACCTTTGTCCAGGGCACACGGCAGGCACAGTCTCTGAAGACATTCTTACAAGTTAATTAATTATGTTTACATTATTTGATCATGTACAGAATTTAATATATTCTATTATATATAATCTTTCTTGAATGCTTTTTTAAAAAGGGTTATTCTTTGGTCAGGATCATTACCACATTCCTTTTGTACATCACCTCTCGTTTCAGGCATATTTCAAATCCTTGGAAGCCGGTTGCAAATGGCAAATTAATCCCTGGCCCCCCCAGTTCAGCACGTGGGGTGTGAGGGACCCAGAGGCAGGGAGGGCAGGGAGGGCTGCCCTGCAGGAAAAAGGGGGGCTCTGCCCCCAAGAATGGGAGAAACAGAAGGGGTCCTGGCTCTTCCAGGCATCTAGTGTCCAGGCACAGATCCAGCAGCACACCAGCACAGCGGGCCAGCAGTCAGGCGTTTGCAGATGGGATTCTCTGGCACAGGGACCCCCCAAACCCCCCGTGGTGTCACAGGCACGGGCCGACCATCAGTGTGGAGGGGGAGCCCCACGGGCAGCAGGAGAAAACCCTCCCCTTGTCCCACGCCTGCCCCACCCCCGCTGCCCCCCTGCCCCGCTGCTGGAGCCCCTCGAGCCCCCCGGGCACGTCCCATTGCCCAGCTGTCGTCGTGGTTCGTGACCGTGGGGTTGTCGTGTGTGCGGTGGAGTCGTGTTGGTTTTGACGCGTCGTGTGTTCAGTCGTCGTGCGGTGCGAGGGACGGCGGGGGGCAGGCACAGAGACCCCACAGCGGCTGGGACCCCGGGGCAGGGGTGGCTGGAGGGGCAGGGGAGCCGAGGGAGCGGGGGATGCAGGGCTGTGCTGCCCAGAGTGGGTGGTGGTGGCACGGGGGGGTCGGGGCTGTGCTCCATGCCCGTGGGGCAGGCAGGTCCTGGGGGTGGCTGGCATGGCCGTGCCCTCTGTGAGTGCCAGTGTGGGCACACCAGGGCTCTGTGTCGCTGTGGGGTGGCCGAGGGTTGTCTCTCTGGAAAGAGTGAGGCCCCCTCACGTCCCACCCCACTCAGCTTCACCCTCCCCGCTCCATCACCCCCCTCCCTGTGGTGCCCCCACCCCACGGCGCAGCCTCTGTGGACACGGAGCTCCCTCTGCTCCCAGCCCTGCCCCTGCCCAGCCCTGCCTGCAGCTGGTGTGGGGGGATGCCGAGGGACCCCCCGGTTTGCTCACACGGCGGTTTTGGGTCCGTCCTTTCCCTCGTATTTATAACTGTACAGACTGGGGGGGAGGGTCTGAGGTCATCTCTCACCACACATCTATCGTAGGCAATGGTAACTTTCTTGGTTGTGCTATTAGAGTTTGTGTATGTGGCAATGTAAAGAACTGTGTATAGTGCATTGTACAGCATATTTTCATGAATAAAATTGTTTTAAATATTACAAGGAGGGGCTGCTGCTTGTGTGCCTGGGCTGAGATGGGGCAGGGTTACCCCAGAGAAGCTGAGGGACACTCACCAAGGAGAGGATGTGATGTTTGGTGACACTGAGCTTGCACCCAGAGCATGGGGATGATTGGGCTGTCAGGTCATAGAACCATAGAACCATGGAATCTTTGAGGTTAGAAAAGCCCTCTAAGACCACTGAGTCCAACATTCCCCAACACTTCACCACTAACACCTGTCCCCAAGTGCCACATCCACATGTCTTTTAAATCCCTTCAGGGATGGTGACTCCACCATTGACTTGACAATCCTTTCCATGAAGAAACTTTCCCTAATATCCAGCCTAAACCTCCCCTGGCACAGCTTGAGGCTGTTACCTCTTGTCTTGTCCCTGTTCCCTGGGAGCAGAGCCCGACTCCCCCCCTTGCTCCCCTCTCCTGTCAGGGAGTTGCAGAGAGAAGGTGCAGTCCCACCTGGACACAGACCTCTGGATATGGGCCTAGACAGCCTATAAGTAAATGTATTTACCAATATTTTCTCAGACTGATGTCCTGCCTCAGGGTCACTGCTGTCTGGTGAGTGGTGGGGACAATGTCTAGCTCGTGTCCTGAACCTGCTGTCCAAAGCCCCCTCCCTCCCTGTGAGGCTCCCTGGGTACAGCCACCAGCCACCGGCCTGGAAATCCCCCTTTCCATCTGCTATTGGGGCTGTTTGGACCAAAACTTCCCCTTTCCGTGTTTGAATTTATTTCCTGCCCAACCTCACTCCACCCCCTGCCATGGGCAGGGACACCTTCCACCAGCCCAGGTTGCTCCAAGCCCTGTCCAACCTGGCCTTGGACACTTCCAGGGATTCCAGGGGCAGCCACAGCTTCTCTGCCCAACCTGTGCCAGGGCCTGCCCACCCTCACAGCCAACAATTCCTTCCCAATCTCCCATCTATCCCTGCCCTCTGGCAGTGGGAAGCCATTCCCTGTGTCCTGTCCCTCCATCCCTTGTCCCCAGTCCCTCTCCAGCTCTCCTGGAGCCCCTTTAGGCCCTGCAAGGGGCTCTCAGGTCTCCCTGGATCCATCTCTTCTCCAGGGGAACCCCCCCAGCTCTCCCAGCCTGGCTCCAGAGCAGAGGGGCTCCAGTCCTTGGAGCATCTCCAGGGCCTCTCTGGACTCTTCCCATCAGCATTATTAGGCCTTTCCACGGCAATTTGATGCCCAGTGCTCCCCACTGTGCAGATCACCAGCAGTGTGCCCCTCCAGTACCCCCAGTGACATCCCAGCAGGACATCTCTGCTCCCAGTGCACTGCTGGGGCACAGCCCAGAGCATCCTCCCCATTGCTGGTGGGACCAGCCAGGGGGGAACAATCCCCTGCAGACCCTGCAGTGACAATCTGTGCCCACTCATGAGCTCCTAAATGAGGCCTTCACCCATATGCTTTTTGGGTTTCCCTATTTTTTTATGAGGAAACACACTGTGTCCAGGTGATCCCTTGCTGCTCCCGTGTCCTCAGCAAACCTCCCCACCTCGACAGAGCAGCTTGCAGTCCTGCTTTTAAAGGAAAAGAGGGAAAAAAAACCAACAGGAAGAAAGGTGTCAGGTTGGATTAACAGGATCTCTTTTCCATAAATCCCTGTTGGTTGGCATTAATTATATCACCCTTTAGGATTCTTTATTCATTGCATTCCCTATCAGCTGTTCCACTATTTTCCCTGGGATCAATGTCAGCCTGACAGACCTGAAATTACCCACGTCGCCCTGTTTCCCCTTTGAAAATATTAGGCCAGAGCTCCACTTTTCTCCCAGAAACTGGATATTCCCTTGTGCTCTGCACCACACCAGCTCCCCAGGATGTCCTGCAGCCCCTGTGTCCTCATTTTCCTCCCTGGGCTGCAATCCCCCAGCGCTGGGCATCACCCGACAGCTCCTGAGCAGAGGAGCTGGTTGGTTCCCTCCTGGCAGGGGCTCAGCAGGGCTGAGTGCTGACAGCCTGAGCCTGCTCTGCACGCACTGACCTTCTCCCAGTGCCATCTCCGAATGCCACCACATCCCCAGGAGCCCGGCAGGCTCAGCCTCCCCCCTCTCTGCGAGCACCCACAGCCCTTCTCCAAGCACGGCTGGCAGCCTGTCGGGAGGGTGGGTGGGGTTTGATGGAGTGCCAGGAGGGAGGGCAGGAGGGGCTGTGCTGGTCTGAGGTGCAGACTGGCTCAGGAACACCCTCTCAGGGAGGGTCTGCTCTCCTGCAGTGGGGCTCTGAGCAGCCTGGTCAGTGGAAGGTGTCCCTGCCCACGGGGCAGGGGGGTGGAACGAGGTGATCTTTAAGGTCCCTTCCCACCCAAACCAGTCTGTGATTCTGTGATTCTGCAAAAGAGCTGCATCCCAACAGTGGTACATCCCATTCGTGGCACATGGATACCCTGGATGCAGCCAGCCTGTCGTGCAGAGTTAGGAATCCAGGCTGCTGGTGAAGCCCTGGTGTCCTGCCCTTTGGAAATGCCTTCCCAGACACGAGCTCGAAGCCACCCTGCAAACGGCTGAGCCACCAGGCAGGCACACTCCCCAGCAGGACTCTCAGGCCGTGGATGATTTCCATCTGGCTGTAGGGATGGTCTGCTCTGCACATGTCCCATGTCCCATCCCATGTCCTGCTCTGGGGATCAGCAGGAAATGCTGGAGCAGGACCACGTGGCAGCTGTGGGGTCCTGAGCCAGTAACAGCTGCACACAAGGTGCTGGCAGGGCCCCATCACAACAGAGGTGCTGCTGATTGCCCCTCTGCCAGCTCCCCTCGTGCCCCACTCTGCCAGGACCCGCTGTGGAGCTGCTCAGCCAGCGCTGACACCAGCTGGAGAGCAGGGGGTGCCAGGGGGCAGAGCTGGGCAGAGACCTGGGCTCCACTTCAGCTCAGATCTCCAAGCTCTGGGGATAGAGAACAAGGCTGAGAGATCAAGAGCTGGTTTGCTGAGGTCACACAGGGCTGCCCTGACTGCCCAAGGAGAGGCTGCTCAGAGCCCGTGGTCCATGGGAACGTTTCCTGCCCATCCCAGCCATCAAAGGGGGCTGGAAGAAGCCAGCAGGGCTGAGTCGGGCAGATGGCTCAGCCCATGGCAGTGCAGCCTGGGAGACACTGGAATGTCACTGGAAGAGGATGGCCAAGCCCTGTCCTCCAAGGCATCCCGGTGAGGAGGCCTCTGAAAGAGCAGGAGGTCCATGTGGACCCCAGAGCATGCACACAGAGCTGAGGGCAGGGATGTGGGGAGGTGCTGTGGGGAATCAGGATAGGGAATGCACCAGGTAGGGGCAGAAGGGTGTTGGTAGAGTTCCTGGTGACTTGGCAGCCCAGGCAAGGAGCCCCTGCTTCCCACTGATCCTGCCCATGACTGGTTCCCACTGATCCTGGGCTGCACTGGGTGCCCCAGGTGAAGAGCAGAGAAAGCCAAACACCTCCATCCTCGTGCCCAGTTGCAAGGCACCATTCCCTGTCCCATTCCCACAGGCAGAGCTGGCCCATCCCAGCAGCACAGGGTGGGAAAGAGGATTGTGGGGCTGAGGAAGGTTGGGAACACTCAAGCAGAGCACCATGAGGGATCTGCCTGCTGGTGGGAGTGGGGCAGCCCCTCAGGGAGCAGTGCCTGGTGAGATGTGCTGCTGCTGAGCAGGAGGAGGGACAGGCTCACCCCAGAAAGCTGAGCCACCCCAGGCACTGCCTGTGTCCCTTCCCATGCCCAGGATGTGCAGGAGGAGAACAGGGAGCTCAACATCCCCCTCCAGACTCAGGGAATGGGTAGGGATGGAGATCCAGCATCTCCCCTCTGTCCCTGCTCTCCCACCCACACCAGCTCTGCTCTGCCTGGGTGAACATCCCTGAGGGACAAGGGACACATCTGGAGCCACACAGAGATTTGTCTTCGTGGACAGGCTTTGGCTGGGAGAGTGGGAGGGTCTCTGGCAGCTGTGGCTGTGCCACTGACCCTTCCCTCCCCACCCTGCCTCGACACAGCCAGGGCTGGCTCCTCTCGCCAGTGCTGGCTGCAGGCTCGTCCTAAGAGCATCCTCTGACATATTTTACTATTCTATGAGGTAACTGGCACTGGAGAGGCTTAATTGGAGAGCTGCAAAGTGTGCTGCTTTCTGCTCCTTTGAAGACAGCAGTCCCTGCATGGCCACGAATCCTCTCTCCACTGCACCACCACCCTCCCCATTCCCCCTCTGCTCCCTTGACTCAGCTCCTCAAAGCTCCTGGATGATCCAGAGGGATCCAGCCCTTGGGCACATCGCTGTGTTATCCCTGGGGCTGAAGGTCAGGTCCTGAGGGGGGCAGAGGCTCCCTGAGGCAGGAGCCAAGCCAGGGTGCAGCACCCCCCTCCCATCCATCCCACGGGCAGATGGACCCACAGCCACCCTTGGAGCACGTGGAAGAGGATGGGGACAGAAGGCTGGAGACAAATAAGGAGGAAAGCCTTCAGGAGCATGTGTCTGTCATGAGATACTCCCTTGCAGAAATCTTGGAAACCTTAGAAAGAGTTTTTGCTCAATGTTATTAATTAAGGCAAAAGAATCCCCATATGGAAAGAGAAACAGTCAAGTTATATTTTTGCTAAATACGCGGCACCATATGGTAACATACAGAGAATTGGCCACATAGGCAGCCCAGAATATATGTTACCATATGTTCATATGTACTTTAGAATTTCTTTGTTTTTGAAAAAGGGCATTGTCTTATGGGGCAGAAATGAGCAGCCCACCCCAGGGAGGAGGAGGAACAGCACAAGCTGCTCGTGCTGAATGAGAGCCCAAGGAAGCAACCCAGCCACCTGGCCTGGGGGCTGCCAGGATGAGCCAGCACGAGGGCAGGGAGAGCTTCCTCCCTGCTCCTCATCCTCCCCTGCATCCCCCGTGGTACTGGCTGCGTGGCTGAGACACCGCGTGCAGGCTGGGGACACCCGGAGGAGGAGGAGGAGGAGGAGGAGGAAGAGAAGGAGGAGGAGGAGCGAAGCGTTGTCCCCAGGAAACCTTCATTTCCCATCAGCAAAATCAAGAGGGGAGAGGGAAGAATCTGCTGGGAAAGCACGAAGACCTTGTGAAAGGGCAAAGATCCTCCAGTGCCAGGCTGTGGGTGCAGCACAGGACCCCCTGTGTGAGTGAGGGCTGGGCCGTGCCAGGCGTGTCCCGGGGGCACAGGCTGTGCAAACACGGGTTTCCCTGGGGGGGAAGGGACCTTAAGAATCATCTCCTTTCATCCCCCCTGCCATGGGCAGGGACACCTTCCACTAGCCCAGGTTGCTCCAAGCCCCGTCCAACCTGGCCTTGGACACTTCCAAGGATCCAGGGGCAGCCACAGCTTCTCTGGGCAACCTGTGCCAGGGCCTGCCCACCCTCACAGCCAACAATTTCTTCCCAATATCCCATCTCTGCCCTCTGGCAGTGAGAAGCCATTCCCCCTTGTCCTGTCCCTTTATGCCTTGCCCAAAGTCACTTTAACTGTTTTTTTTCCAGCTCCATTTTCCCTTCATCTTCCTCCAAGGACAGGCTGGAGCTTTGCCTTTCCCACCCCACACACGGCCCCAGCCCCAGCAGAACTGTTGGCTTTGGGGAGCAGCAGCTCCTCAGGAAGTCAGGATTTAATCCCAGTCCCAGAGCAGAGACTCAGGGCCTGTGGCTGCTCATTACCAGTCCATCAATCTGTGGGCTCCCGGCCTTCCCCAGTGCCCTGTGAAGATTGGGATGCTGCAGGGAGCTCTGCTGGGCTGGGACTGTGCTGAGCCCTGCAGGCAATGGTCTGAGTGAAGGCAGCACAAACCCACCAGCTCCCTGGCTGGACCCTCAAAAATCATGCCTGGGGGGAACTGTGGGGCTACAACCCCATGGTCAAGACAGAGGTCTGTGCCAGCAGACACCTTCACTCCTGGCACTGCTGGGTGTTTGGTCCCAGGTCTAGTGACATCCCACAGCTCAGCCCTGCTGCAAACACACCTGGCAGGTGCCCAGCCCTGCTGAGTACAAAGTCCCTCTTGTTGGAAGTTTCTTGGCTCTTCTGGTGCCACCTGCCCTGCCCTGCACATGGACAGGACTGCAAACACATCCCCTGGTCCAAGGAAGGGGAAGGCCGCAGTGGAACTGTGTGTCCCAACAGGAATAAGGGCTGCTCCTGTCTAAGGGGGTGACACCCCGTGTCCCCATCCCATCCAGCCTCCTGAGGGCTGTCCCCACTCCCCACTGTGCAGCTTTTCTCCAGCCCTGTGTCAGGACCAGTGCCAGAGTCCCTGTGCCCAGGAGCACATCCTGACCTGTGTGGTCTCTGGCACCTGGTGCTGTGGCCCAGGGGGTGGGGGGGAGGTGTGGGAATCCTGCCCAGCCCTGAAATCCTCCCCACCCTTGGGTCTGCACCCACCATCCTGCAGGAGATCCTGCAGGTGCCTGAGGTGGATGTGAATCCCAACTCACCGTGTGATGCAGGGTAAGGATGGGGGTTGCCCTGCCCCTGCACCCACACGGGATGTGTTCCTAAGAGGATGAGCTTTTCCTCACTGGCTTCTCAAGCAGGAGGGTGGGCAGTGCCTGGAGCAGGGGGGGCTGTGGCAGCCCCCAGGGCTGGGTGGGGGGGATGCAGGGCACTGTGAACGGGGAGCCTGTGCCCTGCAAGGCAGCTCCAAACCTGCAGCTCTGAGTCGGTGTGGTCCCTCCTGGTGGCCGGAGCAGGACACCTCCAGCCACAGCAGTACGTTGGGAAGGACCCTTGGCAAGGGGAATGGCCTGGTGTCCACCTGCCCGGGGAGAAGGACCCAGTGGAGGGGGGCAAAGTAGGGCACAAACGTAGCGGGGGATGCGCAGAGAGCCCGTGCCCCCATCGCAGACCGCGGGCACACTCCCGAGCACGACCTCCTCCTCTGCCTCTCCGGGCACCTCGCAGCTGTGAGCCCTTTGTGCCCAGGGCTGGGTGGCTGCGGCCGTCCAAACAGCCCTCCCCACCGGCCCACCGCCCAGCCCTCCCCATCGTCCCATTCTTCCTCCCAGCCCTCCCCATCGTCCCATTCTTCCTCCCAGCCCTCCTCATCATCCCATCCTCTCTCCCAACCCTCCCCAGCGCCCCCCGCCCGCCGCCAGTCGGACTCCACACGCGCAAAGGCAGGGCTTGCTTCCAGCCCCACTTCTGAGCCCCCCCTCGGCTTCGGAGGAGCTTCATTAAAAGGAAACACAAACCAGAAGCAGAAGGAAGCACTTTTAAGTTGCTGGCAGCTTTGCCTGTCTATGAGTTATGAGGTCTTGCTTTATTCATGGGGCAGGAAAAAAAAAATGCTTATCTCCTCGGAGTCCATTATGTTTCATTTGGAGCCCGGGTGCAATCGGTGCTTTGGCAGAAATATCCCAGTGCCCCGCTCACCCTCCCGAAACTTTATCTCCCTATTTCATTACTGGGAGTTGCGCTCGCCCCGGTTTATCAGCGGTGATGGAGTGGATTGCTGACTTCTCTGCTGTCCTAGCAAAAATGAGGATGGAGACATTCTGCTCCAGGTTCCTGCTATTTTCAGAGACCTTGGCTGCATGATTTATTCATAAAAAAGCCATTATTTATGCCAAAGAAAGAAGACAGAATGGGTTAGCTTTTTAAGTGCTTATAATGCATTATATGGTACCTTAGCCTGCCAGACATCATTTATAATTGTAGAATCCCTTAACCTCCTTTTTCTATTTTCCCTACCCTTCACATCAGTGCAGAGGGTGATAGCAAACTCGGTAATTAGCAGAAGTTGACAGATGTGGCAAGGAGAGGTAAGGTGAAATATCATCCAAGGAGACGTTTCTCCAGCACCTAAGTGAGGAGAGACCCTCCCTCCTCCCAGCCTTGATCTCCCAGCACAGGCAGCGCAGGGAATGGAACCATCACGGAGGATGAGCTCATGGGATCTGACGCTGGGGTCCGTCCAAGCCTCTGCATCCCAGCCTCAGGCTTTCCTGATGGCCTGCAGGTATCCCAGCTAGTTCCCATCTGGAAAAACCCATCCCTGCTCTCACCTTGGGGTGCTCCAGGTCCCTGCTGCTGCCACCAGCGCCCCTGGGGCTGCTGGTGGGGTTGGGCCAGCCCTGGGACATGCAGGGACTTGCTGTGTCACAGGGGTGAGGTCCCATCAACTGCGGCCCTAGGGGGACTTCAGGCCCCAAGCCCCCCTTCCTTAGCTCTTGCACAGTGAAAACAAATTCTAGGAGAATTGTTTTCAGCCAAGGGATAAAGCCCCAACCCTGTAAAATGTGCTGAAGTTAAAGAGCAGGGAAGCTGTGAGTTGAGGGCAGAGCTCGGGGCTGGAGCAGCAGCAGGAGCTCCTCAGCACCCTCGCAGCTGCAGGGACCTGCTTGTCCCCAGAGAGAGCTCCCAGGGCTGGTGCCAGACCTCATGCCAGCCCTGAGCTCAGCTGGATGAACCCCTGCCAGCCAAAGGGCTCCTTTCTCCCTGTTCCTGTCCTCAGCCCTGGCCACAGGGTGGGAAACAACGTCTGGGAGCACCCACACCACCACTTCCCTCTGGAGAGGAGTCACCTCCCGAAAACAAGGCACTGAGGGGACCCTCAGACATCCCAGAGAGGCACAGAATCACTGAGGCTAGAAAGGCCCTCTGAGAACATCGAGTCCAAGCATTAATGTGCCTCCTGGGCCTGCTGCTGCCACAGTCTGTGTCCCCTCACCACTGCCAAGGGTCTCGTTAAGGCTGAAAGCAGTGGGAAAGGGTGGGATTTCTGTCCTGGGTCTTGGAGGAGACCACAGCGTTCCCAGTGTAACCCATTCTGGAAGGGGTGCAGCCATGCTTTAAAAGCAACTTTGAAGCACAGGCATCAAATCCACTGAGTGTTGGGGACTGGCCTGAGTGTCTGCACTGTGCCTGGATCCAGGCTGGAATGGAGGAAAGGAGGGAAAGGGCTGTTTTCCCAGGCTGTGGAGGCTGGGAGGGCTGCCCTGTGTGTTCCCCACAGGGTGCAACGTGATGGCCAAGGGGCCAGAGCCCCCCACCAGGTCCCTCCAAACTGGGGAGGGGGCACAATCTGTGAACATTCCCAGCTGGCACGAGGTGCCCACGCTCTGGAATGAGAGACAAAACACAGGAAAAACAATTAGTTCTTTGGAGGTGAGGGGAGCCTTCCCCTCCAGATGCCTGGCTGAGCTGGCTTCAAGTAGGAGAAAATCCCCATTAAAAGGCAGAGCCATTTCCAAACTCCTCGAGTTCAAAAGCAGAGACAGAAATCTCAGCTCTGATTTTGCTTTTTAAGCCTAAGATAAATAAAAATGTAAGAGACGGGAAATAATGTAATGTAATCATCAAGGAGAAGAGAAACCAAAGGCTCCACTCTCACACACACACACGCAAATGTAAACACACACGCAGAACACATTTTAAAACCAATTAAAATCCCTTTGCAGAGAAAGCTCTTTCACCCACTCCCTGGGATACAGGCTATCTGCTTCCTTGGCACACTGGATATGAATAATTAAAAGCTAAACATATGTTAAAAAATGCAAACAGTACATGATCCTGGAAACTTCCTCTCCTTATTATTATTTCCACGAGAAAGCTGTTAAATGGTTCTAAAACTGGCGGAACACGCCAACCTCGGCGTCTCGTGCGATTCCCTGCTTTGGCTGGGAAGGAGTTAAAACCATTTGGCAGAGACTAACCCATTAGGCCTAATAATTATGAAATTATAGAGGTACTCAGGTGACTGTTAATTTCACACATACTGTTCAGCTCGGTGGCTAATGAGAGCCTGAAGAACTCAAGTGCCTCATCTTTCTTGTTGAATGGTGACCTGCAATTAATGAGCTTCTGCAAGAAAAGGCAGCATTTTGCACTTGGGGCTAATAAGATGGCTTTTGTGCAGCAGCATTGTGATACCAGGAGCTTTCGAATGAAGATTAAGAACTTTTCTCCTTATTTATTTATGAGCACTACGCAGTCCAAGAGACCACACATGCAGAGCAGCAGCCCTGGTGTGAGTCTTGGAAGAAACTTAAGAGCACAGTTGCTCCGAGGCACTGGCAAAAATCCTCCTTCTCCTGCACTGGGTAACAATAAGACAAAAACTGTAGAATCCCCATCCCTGAAAGAGTTCAAGGCCAGGTTGGACAGGGTTTGGAGCAACCTGGGCTGGTGGAACGAGATGAGCTTTAAGGTCCCTTCCAACCCAAACCATTCTGGGATTCTGTGACTATAGTTCTCTGAACTAGCAGGGAAACAACTGCAGGGCTCTCACCCATGACAGGGAGGAACAGGGCAGGGTCTGGGAAAAAGAAATGGGTCGAGACCCCTTTTTCCCCAGGGGTGCCCACACGTACACACACACTCACCGTCCCCTGCCAGAGAGACCCCAAAACAGGCCCCTCCTGTGACTGAGCACAACTCCTGCCTTTGTGGTGATCTCCTTTTCAGGACCCTGAAATCAATCCAGGAGGTTTCCAGAGGCACTGACATATTTTCTGGGACATATTTTCTGGCTGCTTCCAGGCTTGTGTTCGTGCAGTGAAAACTGCCTGGCTGTGTGTGTGTGTGTGTGTGCATGAACCCCGGCACTGCAGCTCCTGGGCAGCACAGCCCAGGCCCTCCCAGCCCAAATGGAACCATTAAGGTTGGAAAACACCTCCTGGACCATCGAGTCCCCCCTGTGCCCCATCCCCACCTTGTCCCCCAGCCCAGAGCTCTGAGTGCCACAGCCAGGCCTTCCTTGGACACCTCCAGGGCTGGGGACTCCAAACCTCCCTGCCAAGGCCTGACCACCCTTTCCATGGAGAAATTCCTGCTGATGTCCAACCTACCCCTCCCCTGGCACAGCCTGAGGCCGTTCCCTCTCCTCCTGTCCCTGTTCCCTGGGAGCAGAGCCCGACCCCCCCAGCTCCCCCCTCCTGTCAGGGATTGCAGAGCCAGAAGGTCCCCCTTGAGCCTCCTTTTCTCCAGGCTGAGCCCCCCCAGCTCCCAAACCCATTGTTGGCTGTACAATATTTGTTAGAACCCAAGATCTCCCTGCCCTCGCTCTGTCAGTGTTTGTACAGTTATTCTTGGTGGCAGCATTATCATAATCGTTATTATTAACACCAATTTTATCTCCAAATGCCTGCTTGTGCTGACATTTGCTTTATTCACACACCCACGGAGCAGTAACCCCCCCTCAGCTGAAGCCAAGGAGCCTTTCAGGGTGTTCACACGGTCACCTGTGTTGGAGCAGCTCAGAAAAGCCTCCTACAACAATCCTGGCCATTCCCCCTCCTTCAAGTGGCCTGCTGGGTCTTGACCTCGGTCTGAGCTCAGGCATCAGCACAAAGAGAAGCTGGACCAGGACACAGGTATGTGGAGCACCAAGCTGGGATTCAGCAGACAGGATCTGCTTCCCTGGTCCTTGCCTGTGGGTTGGGAGCCCACCCTGAGGAGGTCTCGTGGTGCCTGGCTCTGCTTTGTGCTCCTGCAGCTCCCTGTCACTAAAGCCTGTGGGCTCTCCCACCTCCTGGAGAAGCCAGCTGATCTGTCAAGAGTTTCCCAGGCAGAAGTCTGACAAAGAAGATTCCTGAACACCTTCCTCAGCAAGGCCTGTCCCCTCTTGTCAGGTAGACACTGGTTCTCCATGGTTATATTCTTGGGATGTTTTTCCAGATTGAGGTAAAGCTGCTGAGCCCCAAATGCTTCTCAGTTCTTGACTATGCACAAAAGAATCATAGCATGGTTTGGGTTTGAAGGGGCATTGAAGTTCCCCTACAGAAGCTGTTGACCCTGTTCCAGCACATCCAGACTTTTCTATAAAAGCACTGAGAACAGCTGCTCCTTCGGTTGCCCCAGTTTCTTTGAGGCTGCAAACAGGTCTCTGCCTGGCAGGTGTCCCCTCATCCCCTCACAGTAATTCTCTGCCACTATTTCTACACTCTAATCCACAACAGAGATGATAACAAACCTGTGCCCATGGAACACAAGAGCCCATGGAGCCTCGTGACAGCCAGAATTTGGGATGGCCAAGGATGATCATCCAGAAGCACCTGCAGCCAAAGCAAGGCCTTCTCTCTGCAGACAGCAGGGGCAGGTCACAGAATCACAGAATGGTTTGGGTTGGAGGTGACCAGGAGTCGCTGATGTCACAGGAGTGAGTTCAGAGGTGCCCACGAGCCGTGGGTTTCTCCTGTCACTGTGGGTGTGACCTTGGCCTATGGGCAATCAGCCACATAACCTGTGCCCCCAGGGCCCAGGGGCAGTGTGGAGCTTAAGGGAATGATCTCCCTTTCCAGGAGCAGGGATTCACTCTGTCAGTACATCCTGACTTGCTACTCCTTCCCTGGCCCCTCAACCTCCAGCATCCCTAAACCAGAGAATCACAGGATCACAGGGTGATTGGGGTGAGAAGGGAACTTAAACCTCATCTCGTTCCATCCCCTGCCATGGGCAGGGACACCTTCCACTAGCACAGGTTGCTCCAAGCCCTGTCCAATCTGTCCTCGGGCACTTCCTGGGGCAGCCTCCCCACCCTCACGGGGAAGAATTTCTTCCTGCTAACTAATCTAAAGCTTTCAGCTTAGAACTATTCACCCTTGTCCTGTCACTGCTCACCCTCACAAAACCCCCCAAGTCCCCACAAGATCTCCTCCCAGCCCCTTGCCCTCGCTACATTTCTTCCTGGCAGCTTCTGGGATGCTCATCCAGGACAGACCCAGAACCCCTCAGCCCCTATCGTTCCTTTTCCCCCCTGTGTGACAGCACCACACCCTCAGGGCTCTATCACAGGAGGCACATCCCCGTGGCATTCTGGAGCACCCTGCAGGGCAGCTCCCCCTGGCCTGAGCCAGTGAGATGCTCATCTGTAAAGCAGCACCCTCAGCACAGACTCATCTTGGTCCCCCTCCCCTCGGGGACCTCGTGGGGTGACTGCTGCCAGCTGCCAGAGAAGGAGAAGTGTCAGCTCAGGGGGAGCTGTGGCGTGCTGAGGAGCTGGGGGAGGATGTGGGAGCTGTCAGGAGCTGGCACTTGCCTTTCCATGGGTGGCCTTTGGTTGTTTTGCCTTGTATTTCAAGTCAATCATGCGGCCACGAGCGAGGCCCCCCACCCACCGGAACGGGGGGGAGAGAGGCACTGACATGGATCTGACAGGGTGGGTGAGCTGCCAGCGAGCCCTGGACAGCAGGGGAGGGGAGGGGGAGCTGGGACAGAGTTTGCTCCCTAAGCCTTGCTGGCATGGGAAGGGCCGAGGTGCCACCTCCCAGCCCTGCCCAGCACCCTCTCCTTCAGCCAGAGCCAACTCTGTCACTGCCTGTCCCCTCTCCTGGGCTTGCAGCTGGCACACACAGCTGCTTCCTGCCTGGGGAGTCTCTCCCTCCTCCAAAAAACCCATATTCAAGCATTTTGCTTATGTGTGCAATGACAAAATAAGAACATGCATCTGAGTCTCTGAAAAACATCTTGTTTGGGTGGCTTGTGTTGGAAGCCAAACGTTCCCAACACTTTGGTGGGGTAGGGACAGGCTCCTTTCCTAATCATGCACCCACAGCCCAAAAATGGTGGAGAAAAATGCTATTTTAGGAGTGTCTGGAGGTCCATGGGAGCTTTGCTGTAACCCATGTCCATACCTGCTCTCCTCATGCCCTGCAGGGGTGAACGTGGCCTGTCCTTGGCTGGAGCAGGGAGAGCTGCCAGTGTCCAGGCTCAGGTGTCCAGCAGGCCTGGAGGCTGATCCTGGGTGCAGAGTGACCAGAGGTGGTCTTGAGTGGCTGCTTGAGGGTTCTGTCTCAGGAGGGTCCCTAAGGCTGGGCTGAGCTCCCCTGGTCCATCAGATGCCCACAACACCATCTTCTTCCCCTTCTTCTTTGGGCTCAGCCCACATCAGACGCTGTTTCGTTGACATGTGGCCCCCAAAGCCGATGGCTCCCCCAGCAGAGCCTGGCTGAGCTGGTGCATCTCCCAGGGTGCACATCCCAGGAAATGCTTGGCCATGCTGTGCTGTGGCACTGCTTCAGCTCACTGCTGGCTTTGCCTTCACATGGTCCCCTCCCTGTCCCATTCCCAGACTGCTGATGAAGAAAACATCCCCCCAGAGCCAGCAGGAGCCCCCAGCCCCCTGGGCAGCCCAGCCCTGCTGCTGGGTAAAGAGTCAGGGCACGTCCTGCTGAGCTTTTGAACACCTTGTGCTGCCAGTACTTTGACTTCTCTCCCATCCACGTTTCCAGAATTTGCCTGGGAGAATATCTGGAGAAACCCTGTCAAGAGCCTTGTGCATATCTGGGTATGTGCCAGCACCTCTGCCAAGCCCTGAGGAATTGGGTTGTGTGACACACTTTGCTCCTGACAAACCAGGCTGGCTGTTACTCATTTCCTCGTTATCCACTACACACTTGCAATAGCTTGTTTGGTTACTGTTCCAGAGCTTTTCAGGAAATCAGAGTTAAGCTGACAAGTAGGGGAGTCCTGGCTGTCCTTCCCCGAATTTGCCCTTTCCCAACCCCAAGAATTCCAGATCACAGACTGTTGCAGCCCCAGGATGACCCTGACCCAGCTCTGAGTCCCCCTGACCTCACTGGCCTGGCTCCTGCTCCTGTGCAAGCCTGAGAGCTTTTCCCATTGCACCCTGGTGGAAACATCTCCTCCTCCAGCAGCCCCTCCCAGAGGGACCCTCAGACATCCCAAGAAAAGATGCAGCAGCATCCTGTGGGGGGATACAAATGGCTCCTGGCCTGCTGTGCCTTCCCCCATTTTCTGGGACCTCAGCACATCCTAGGAAGGGGAAGAGCAGGTTTTTGCTGTGCCACCACCATGATGAGCCCCACACTCCCCTTGGAATTCCCAAAGCACCCTGAGCTCCTCTTCCCATGGTGGGGAGGCAGGGAGGAGGGGGGCAGGGGGTGGCTGGGGCTGGCCAGAGCCCCCCAGCAGTCCTGCATCAGCAGGACACAGGAGGGGGAGCTGGGAACCACATGTGGGGGATGCTCAGCCTGCTCTGAGGTCCTGCCCTCTGAGAGAGGCACGCCTGGGGCCTGAAGGCTGGGACAAACCTGGCATGGGTGTGAATGCTGCTCTTCAGGGGGATCCTTCTCCCCTGCATTCGCTGTCCTGGAGGGATTCTTGTTTCCCAGCTGTGCCTTGTGGCCTGTCCTGGTCACTGCCAGGACACAGCCCAGCCCAGCAGCCCCACAGCCCCGCTGTGCTCCCTGCCAGGACCTGCTGGGGGCTTTCCCTCCAGTGGGGTGACCCCCCTTCCACCCTGGCAGACAGCAGATGGGGGGGAAGCAGCTTGTCCTGAGCCTGCAAAGGAGCCAGGGCACCGGGGGCCCTTCCTAGAGCCAGGAACTCCCTGGGCTCCCTTTGAAAGATGCATTTTTATGTGATTAAGGAACCAAAAGCTGAAGAAAGAGAGCTCAGACAGGGAGGTCCATCAGCTGCTAAGGGATGTCATCACTCCAAAACAGGGGCAGACCCTTAGTGGAGTGAAGGGAGCCCTGAGATGAGCCCCCTGTGCAGATGGAGGGCAGGAGAAAGCCTTGCAGAGTCACACACAGTGCCCGGTGTGCTCAGCTCCTCAAAGGGAAGGCCGAGAAGTGTTTTGATTGCAACGTGTAAGTGCCTTCATGGGGATAAAATCCAGGTACTAGAGGGCCCTTTAATCTGGCTGTGAAAGACAGACCAAGGACCAGCAGCTGGAAGCAGATCCACAGGAGTTATATTTAGAGAGGAGGCACGTTGTTAATGGAGGCAGAGAGAGGGGATGGAGTGCCCAGGGATGACTCAGACCAAGGCTGGGCCCCCCTGGCAGAGGAGCTGAACCAAGCCCAGCTCAGGAGGGGGCAGGGGGGCTGCTGCTGATGACAAGGCAGTGTGGCCCCATAACAGATGGGGAAACTGAGGCAGGGAGGAGCAGATGTCGAAGAGCCAAGCCCGTGGGCTCAGCAGGGCTGGGTGTATGCACACACAGATCAGGTGTCTGTGTTTAGGTGTGTCCCCCAGCACGTCCCTGCTGGCACCCAGTGCCACCTGAGGCAGCCCAGGGTAGCCCACCTGGCCTCCATCTGTCACACCAGAAGGGCGCAGGTTTCCTGTGGATCCTGTATCCCATCTGCCAGCCCCGTGGAGATGTCTCAGGTCCCCCCAGAGCTTCTTGGATTGCACCAAGCACCTCTGCTGAGGGCCTGAGTTCCACCCCCTGGTTTGCAAGGCCTGCTTTTGGCACAGCAATTACTGGCACAGCCACTCCCTCACTGCCCGCAGCAGCAGCTCCGTGTTTCATGTCCCTCTCCCCAGGCACTTCATTACAACAGCCCAACACAAGCACTGCTCTGATCCAGAGCCCCTGGAAGGCTCCCTCCTGCCTCTGGAGAGCTGGTGCCGAGGTACTGCACATGTGGCCACTTCCCCTCACGGCACAGACGTGAACATCTGATACACGGGGATGAGTTCAGTCGTGTGATGAGGGGATGCAGTGCTCAGGTAGCCCTGTCCCCTGGCTGTTACTCAGGGGACTGAGCCCCACAGGATCCCTGTGGGTCAGGCACTGCTGTGATACGGGGTTGGTGGGGTGAAGGTCATCACAGAGGCATCACAGAGACATGGAACGGTTTGGGTTGGAAGGGACTTCTCATTCCAACCCCGTTCCATGGGCAGGGACACCTTCCACTAGACCAGGCTGCTCCAAATCCTGTCCAATCTGACCTTGAACACTTCCAGAGATGGGGCATCTGTGGGATCTGGCTTCTCCTGGTGCTGGAGCAGTGCAGGGAGGTAAAGGCAGAGGGCATGGGTGCTGCTGACTCTGCTTTTGGGCTCTGTTACCTTTAGGGGACAGAACACACCAGCCCCATGCCCCAGGGCAGTGGGCACAGCCCCAAGGCTGCCAGAGCTCAAGCAGTTTGGACAATGCTCCCAGGGACAGGGTGGGATTGTTGGGGTGTCCTGGGCAGGGCCAGGGGTTGGACTGGATGATCCCTGTGGGTCCCTTCCAGCTCAGGATATTCTGTGGTTCTCTGATTCACTTCACTCTGTGCCACTGGAGATCTCAGCTGACACAGAAGGGCTCATGTGAGCCATGGGACTGTTCTGTCTGTGCTGGAAAGACTTTACCTTTCTCTTCTATGGAAAGATTTATGTGCTTAGAGCCAGAGCAGAGCCAGGGAAGCAGCAGGAGCTGCACCAAGGGCTGTGCAGTGGAAAATGTGGGCTCGTGGCCACTGCTCCACACCTGTGAGTGCTGTGAGAGCTCTGGGAGTGCTCTTTGAATGAGCTTTGCACGAGCAGGTGTGGCATTTACCCATTGTCTGGAGGCACCAAAGCACACACCTGGCATCTCTGCCCTGGCAGGATTCCCACGGAAAAGGCTGTGGAGGGAAATGCCCCCAGCCCTGGCAGATGAGCCTGGGGAAGGGCAGCCGTGCCCAGGAGAAGGAGGTGCTGGGTGCCTGTCCCTGTCAGAGGAGCAAAGGCAAGCTCTATGGAGAGAGCAGATCCTGCTCCTCTGCTTGTCTTGCAGCAAAAAATGTGAATGAAGCTGTAAAAGCCTAGGTAATCCCTCAGTTTGCCCAGCTCACTGGGGGCTGGGGAGGAGTGGCAGGGTCAGAGGGTGCAGGAGGCTTTCCCAAATGTCTCAGCTGTGTCCCTGGCAGAGGAGCTGGGGAGGCACCTGCCAGCCTGCTGGGGAGGTCTGGGGACGCTGTTTCCTGGCAGGTCTCCCTCTGCACAACCTGTGGTGTTGACAAGCCCCACTGAGGGTTGGGAGGGAGCCAGTGCCTGGCTGCCGACCATCTCTCCCCTCCTTGGCTCCAGCAGCACAAAGGGCTGCAAATCACCACTAAAATTGGTTGGTGTGTGTGCCTGTGTCCCCTGGGGACACCCCATCCCTTTGTCACCCTGGCACAGATGGAGGTTGTGCTCTGTGGAGCATCTTGTGCCAAGCATGGCCTGTCCTGCAGTGGTGCCAAAGAGGTGCCTGGTTTTGGCTGCTCCCCTCATCAGCCTCCTCTGGGAATCCTTGGCTCGTACCCCAGGAAGAAAAGCCCCTGTGGCCAGGCTGGAAGACACTTGCAGGCTCACCAGCCCCACTGAAGGCCTCTAAACATGCAGTGTGATGAGTTCACCCCGGGGGAAGGTGTGGCAGCCAGCAGTTACAGTGGGAAAGGTAACTGTTGTTTAAAAAGAAAAAAACAAAAGGTATTTAGTAGGTGGGAGAAATAGAGATGTATAGAACAGCATCAGAGCATCAGTGTGACCCTGCATGCCCAGCCTCCTCCAGGCAGCCCTGCCCCTGCCCTCTGCTCTCACAGGTGGTTGCTTTGGTGCCCTGGCTGGGGAGAGGTGCCTGGACAAGGGCTCCTTTCCAGGGCATGGCACTGCCATCCCCTCTGGAAACACACCGGGGCTCTTCCACTCCAGCCCCGAGTCCCCTGGTGTGTCTCCAAATTGTCTCCTGCAGCCACTCCTGGTTAAGTTGTTGGTGCTTTGAGACCCCTCAGAGCAGCCCAGAACGGGAACTTTGCTGGGAGAGCCAGTGCAGAGCAGGGACAGCCCGAGCATCTTCCTGGGGATGGCGGGAGGTGGGGAGGGGATTGCCAGAGCAGGGCACGGGGGTCGGACTATTGACTTTTAATGGTCCCTTGTGACCCAAATTACTCTGTGGCTCTCTGAGGCCGGGCTGGGGGGGGAGCAGGGCTGAGAGAGTCTGGCTCGCAGCGCTCTCCTAACAACAACCATCTCTTGTGGCCTCTCCCCGCGGCGGTCGGGACCTGCCGGCTGGAGAAGGGCTGATGGGCTGCAGATGGGGCAGCCCGTGCCCAGCGATGGACAGGGCGCAGGGGGAGGGGAACAGCACGCCCAGGGGCCCTGCTCCCTCCTTCCCACTCCCAGGAACCCTCTGCCTCCTTCCCACCGCCGTCCTCGGCGGGGCTGGGGGGCCGAAAGGATTCACTGCCCCTGGCCAGGGCAGCATCCCCCTCCCCAGCCTTCTCCCCGGGAATATCTGAAGCACTGGGGAGACTGGAATTCGTAGGGAAGCTCACTGGCCTTCCTCCAGCCTCATCAGCATGACAATTGCTCTCTCGCCTGCTCTGTTTCAGATCCTACCCTTAACATTTAACCACTCCCCATTAATTTCCAAATTGCCACACACATCGCGGAGCCATTTCTTCCCCGCGCTGCTCTCAATGCCGGGGCCGGGCTATTCCCAGGGAGGCCGGGGCCGGGGGCAGACCTGGCTGCGGACCCTCTGTCCCGGGAGGGAGTATGGGAACAGGAGGAGAAGGGAGCTGGGGACCCGCCACTTGGCTTTGTCTGGTGGCAGACACATGGAGCACATTAGCAGCCTTTCAGTGGAAGTTTGATCGATGGGGAAGGCTTTCTAACTGACTATCAAAGCACGCATGGTATGTGAGAAGCAGACACCAATTAGTGATGTCTTTTTAAAGGCTGCCTTGTTAAGAGGGGAATAAGGGGAAAGAATGAAATTGGCCAGAAAACACGGAGCTATTTAACCTTAATTAGAAGAAAGGTGTGGGCTTTGTGAAAAGGCCATTTCTGAAAGGGGTTTTTCTCTCTGGGTATAAAGAGATCCTGCCTACTTGTTAGAGACTTGTTAGAGTTTATAAGGCTGGGCAGGAGGCTAACTTGTAGAAATGCCTTTTATGCCACTTGAATGTGTGGCTTGCTTATTATAGTCTGCCATCCTGCCAGGGTGGCTGGTGGAGAGGAGAAGAGAGAGCAGCACTGCCAACTGGCTATAAATTTCATGAACATCATAAATGTAAGTGCTTTCTGGAGAGCTGTACAGATTGCACATAAAAGTCCCCCTTCTGTCCCTGTAAACTAAAAAGAGGGCTTTTTTGGCAAATTAAAAATTGTAGAGTGTCTTCCATGCTGAGCTAGGAAGCAGCCCAGGCTACAAATGCACCGCTCCAAAGTCACAGCCGCGCAGGGAGGTCTCTGGCACTGCCACTCCCACGGCCACCGTGACCCGAGGGGAGCAGGACCCGGAGCTGGGGGGGGACTGCAGCCTGTGCCAGCACCTGGGGGGACGCTGTGCTTGTCCCCCGCTGCCAGGGGGGACTCCAGGGGCATTGTGGATGTGCCAGCCGTGCCAGCAGCCGAGGCACGGCAGAGCGTGCGCTGCATCGCGTGCGGCTGTGGAGAGAGACCGCAGAGGAGTTTTCCTGGGAGCCGTGGGACTGAGCGTCGCTCCTGGCTCTTCCCCAGCCCTCCCCGTGACCCTAGGGAGCCACAGCACCTGTGGGACTCGATGTCCTGGCTGCTGGAGCGGGCAGTGCCGGGACACGAGGCGCGATGCACGCAGGGCTGGCACCGAGCGAGCACCGAGCCAGGCAGGGCCCCTGGGGACGGGGACACGTGCTCCCCCCTGCCGCGGACCCCGCCACCGGACGCGGTAAATAAGCACAGAAAGAGGCATTTTCCCCATCAGCTGAACAAGCCTGTGCTTTATCCCCGCACTGCTGGGCCGGGCAGCCCTGCCAGGAACATTCCCAGCCTGCTCCTGGGAAAGACACAGCGCTCGTCCCTCCTCGCAGGGATGCGCTGGCCTCGAGGGTCCGTGTGGGGATGGCGCCTGCTGTCTGCACAGCCCAGTGAGTTCAGCTTCTCCCTGCACGGATCAGGGCTTTTTTTTCCCCCTTGCTGTTCAATAAGGACCATCTAATGACTGTGTGGAGCAGGCATTTAAGGCAGTCATGGCACACACACACATACACAGTGCGATGCTCCCACCGAGCACCTGAGTCCTGGGAAGGCGTTCCTTCCAGCCCAGGCTGATGGCCAGGTCCAGGCTCACAGCTCCCCGCACCAGGCAGGGCAGGCAGAGGGGCAGAGCGGCTCTTTGGTCTGGCTTGGTGGTGTCAGCCATCCCTGCAGAGCTGTGAGGGCTGCAGGGCTTGCTCAGGGTCAAAATTGCTTTTGGGGGTACAGCCAAATGGGGCTCTCCAGGAGTGCTCCATGGAGACCCAGAGTGATGGAGCCCCGACACCACCCTGTGCCAGTGAGGGATGTTTTGGTCCCCTGAGGCAGCTTCAGCCTTTGTTTCCCGTGGGCTGCTCCCACTCAGCATCAGCTTCTGCCTGGAGCCTCCCAGAGGTGGCTGCAGTTTTACTTGGAGGCCACAGCAGGCACAGCTCCCAGATGTTTTGCAGCTTCATTCCACATCACAGAAACCTAGAACATCCTGAGCAGGAAGGAACCCACCAGGATCATCCAGTCCAACACTTGTGGCCCTGCACAGACACCCCAACAATCCCACCCTGTCCCTCAGAGCGTTGTCCAAAGCCTCCTGCAGCTCTGGCAGCCTTGGGGCTGTGCCCACTGCCCTGGGGAGCCTGTTCAGTGCCCAACCAGCCTGTGGGGGAAGAACCTTTCCCTGAGATCCACCCTGAGCCTGCCCTGACACAGCTCCAGCCATTCCCTGGGGGCTGTCCCTGCCCCCACAGAGCAGAGATCGGAGCTGCCCCTCGGGAGGAGCTGCAGCCCCCGCTGAGCTCTGCCCTCAGCCTGCTCTGCTCCAGCTGCACACACCAAGTGCCCTCAGCTGCTTCTTGTGTGGCTCCTCCAGACTCTTCACCATCCTCATGTCTCGCCTTTGGATGTTCTCTAATAGATTTAGATCCTTTTTTTTTTTTTTGTTGTGGCACCCAAAACCACCCCCAGGACTCGAGGTGAGGCCTCCCCAGCTCAGAGCAGAGCGGGACAATCCCCTCCCTCGCCCCGTGCAGTGCTGGGCTCAGTGTTGGCATCACTTCAGCTCCTTCCTCTGCCACGGAGCTTGTCCTGCCATCACATCTCCTGGAGGATCTCCCTGATCCAAACTGAGAGTGTGGGTGCCAAGCCCTTGGGGCTCCTTTCCCTTTCTGCAGAGCACACGTGCCTAAGATCCCGGGATCAGCAGGGAATTGTGGCTCCAGCTAAATAAGAACCAGGGCTCAGCAAGGCTGCAGCTCCAACGTGACAGCATGTCAGTGTGTGGAGGAAGCACCCTTGCACTGAAATCCAAGGAAAAGCACGTTTCCCGGGGCTGAGTGCTGATTTCCTCGCAGCCACCCAGTTTCCCAGCTGCGGCACATCATACTTGGGATCGTTCCCCCACCGTGCTGGGGGTTTGGGCAGCCCAGCTCTCCGTCTGGTGGAGGTGCTTCCCCTGCATGAGACTGGAATTCCCACTGTGTGCTGGGGCCCCGGATCTGCAGGAGGGACTGATTCTGCTGGGAAAGCAGCCTGTGCTCCTGTGATCCTGTTCTCCTGTGCTCCTGTGCACAGGCACTCAATCACTGGCACAGCTTTATCCTGAGCCAGCCAGCTCTGGGGCACAGAGGAGACACAGCGTGGGCACAGAGCCACAGCAGACCGGGGGCCATTCCCAGGAGTCAGGTTGGACTTGGCATCCTACTTTGAAGTACAGAGAACTCCCTGCACACCACGGGGACTTGTGTTGTACGTTCCTTGCCCTCAGTTTGCAGCAACTCACTCCCCCGGGCATGTCGGGTTTACCACGTAGCTGAGAGGGTGAGCCCCACGTCTGACCCTGCAGCAGCGAGGCTGGGCTTGTCACACTGGGGCTGTGCCAGGATGTGCTCCCTGGAAGGGATCTGGGAGCCCACGGAATACCTGCACGCCCCTGCACCAGCCCCGCTTCTGGGCAGCTGAGTGCCGGAGGGGATGGTTTCCACCTCTGCGCCGATGCTCCCAGATGCCTCAGCCCTCCTTCCTCCGCGGAGCTCCCCCGTTTAGCCCGGGGGCCGCGCGTGTCCCGCGGGACGAGTGGGTGGCCGCGGCGGGGGAAGGCAGACACGCCGGTGCCAGCCGCTCCCAGCCGCGGGGACGGCGGAGGGTGAGGTCCATCCAGCCCTTCCGGACGGCAATCCTCCCCCAGCGGGGCTGCGCGGACCTGCCAAGGATGAGGGAAATAAAACACGGAGGGCCGCAAGCCCGGCGTTCCGGGTGGGCAGCTGCCCGTGACCGCGGCTCCGGACGGGGCTGTCACCGGCTGGGCTGGTGTCAGCCTGTTCCCATCTCGGGAACACGCTTTGCAGCGGCCCCGGGGGAGCTCTGGTGGCCGTGCGGACATGAGGATGTTCCAAAACCGCAGCTGAAGCCCCGTGCAGTTTTCCCGGGGGGGTTGTGCACCCCCAAAGCCGCGGGGCTCAGGCAGCGAGTTCTGCTCATCCCTCTGCAGGGGTGGGGCTGCGACCCCCTGCAAACCCCTGTCGTGCAGAGGCAGGCTGGGTTAGAGCGTGACCTGTCCTCAGATGACTGAAGTTAAACCAAAATAACCCCGGCCCGAGCCAAGTCGGACTGCCAGGACAGCCTTTTGCATCAGTTCCCTAAATTAGAATAATACTGAAGTGGAGCTGGCACGGGGACAAGGCTGGCGCTGCGAGGGAGGCAGGAAGGACACCAGCAGATTCCCAGGCCCCTTTGGCAGGGGATGGGTCGGGCTTTCTCCTTCGGGAAGAGGCTCTGGAGGCAGGGACCGGGCTGGGGGTAGGCTGACAGCCCCTCTGCCCACCCAGAACCCCCTCCAGGTGTGCAGCCCCCGGGCAGCACCTCCCTGCGTGCAGCGCAGCTCCAGCCGAGCGGCTCTTCCCTGCGGGCACTGAGCAGCAATCCTGCTCCCGACGGCTCCTTTCCCCGCTCGGAGCGTGCCGCAGCCTGATGTGCCTGATGTGACTGCACCGAGCCCTCCAGGCACCGCAGGTGTCACCGGGGAGAGACCCCCCGAACGCCCCCCGGGCCCCGTGACACGCGCGGGGAGCCCCGCGGAGGGTGGGAGTGATCCCACTGCCTGCCTGGGGCGAGGGGCTGGGGCAGGAGGGCAGGGCTCCCATCCCAGCACTGCCTGCTGGGACATCCCGGGAGGTGAAATATGGCCTGGGCACAATCCTCATCCTCAGCGGTGCTTTAATCCAGCAAAAAGCATGTGGGGACAGCCCTTCACGTGTCTGCAGGGGTGGGGAGGGGGAGGGGCTGCTTGGCCTCAGCATCTGTGGGGTTTGGAGCCAAGCAGGGAGGTCTCCCCAGGTCAGAGGGGCTGAGCTCACCCCCAGCCCGTGAAGGGGACACTGCAGCCGCTCCATCCTCAGTCCCTCAGCTTGGCTTTGGGCCTCTGAGCTGCAGCCTCAGGGCTTGGTGGAGGAGTCTGGGCAGAAAGGCAGTTTGGGTTGTGGTTTGAGGAGGTCTGAGGGCCCCTGTGGTGTCTGCTCCCAGGGCAAGGCAGAGGGACAGGGGTGTATCAGGAACTTTTTTCAGCTCCCAGGTCAAAGATAGGAAGAATCATTCTCATTTCCACTTGCCAGGAGTCCTGCTTGGAGCCACCCTGAGGCCCTGAGAAAGGCTGGATGGGGGCTGTCACATTGTCATTGCCTCTCTGCAGTGGCACGAGGCTCTTGGGGGGCTGTGAGCCCCCTGCACACACCCCACAGGATGGGTTGTGCCCACCAGGCCTGTGTCCCAAAAGCAGGGCCACGGGCACAGCGTGGCAGGGGGGATGCACGTTGGCACAAACCAAATGTGCTTAAATGGGCTCTGCCATGGCCAGAGTCCCAGTTCCCCTCACGAGTCCCCTAACTGCCCCGGAGTGTGCTGTGCTGGTGATGCCACTGTGTCTCCAAAGGCTGGCTCTGGACAGTGCCCGAGGGACTGCAGATGTCAGGAGCAAAAGGGTGCAGGGTTTGTGCTGCAGGAGCAGCAGAGGGTTCACAGCTGCCCCCCTACAGGGTCCTGCCACACTGAGGGGGCACCACAGGGGACCCCCAAGCTCTGGTGGTGACAAGAGGCAGCTGCAGAGCAGCAGTCCCCTCGCTGGAGGAGTGCCCTGGCTTTGAGGCACAGCTCAGTCCGAGTGAGGACTAATGCAAAACATCAGGGTTTGGCAGGAAAAGACTTCTGGGGAAATTCCAGCCTGGCAGAACGGAGAGCTCGGCATGCACAGGAGGGGGGCTGGGTCCCTGAGGGCAGGGACTGGGCAGTGTCACTGTGATCTTCCCCCGGATCAAACCAGAACTCAGCAGGCACTTTTCCCCACAGGAAGGTTTCCATGTTGGAAGTGAAGCCAAGGAGCCATCCCCACCCTGGGAGCAGGCACTGCCATCCTGGATTCCTTGAGCTGGGCATAAGGAGCAGCTCAGGGGGGACCTGCCACTCAGCCACAGCCACACCAAGCCCTGTCACCAGGGCAGTGCCAGCTGCTGACAGGCACAGTCCTGGTGGCTTTAGGGACAGAGTCATTTCGCTGCAGTTGCATTGGGGAAATGGGGTCTCTGGTGTAACAGGGCACAGGATTTCCCCTGAAATCCTTGCAAAAATCAGGGGGCATCCTGTGGAGGGAGGATCAGAGGATGTGCAGAACTGGGGTGGAAATCATGGGTCATAGAATCATGGAATGGTTTGGGTTATTCCACCCCCTGCCATGGGCAGGGACACCTCCCACCAGCCCAGGTTGCTCCAAGCCCTGTCCAACCTGGCCTTGGGATGGTCCATCCACCTCCCAGGGATGGAGCAGCCACAGCTTCTCTGGGCAACCCGTGCCAGGGCCTCCCCACCCTCACAGGGAAGGATTTCTCCCCAATATCCCATCTAAACCTGCTCTCCTTCAGCTTAAAGCCATTGTCCTTCAAAGCTGTTATAAAATGATTTTACTGCATCTGTGCAGCTTGAAAAAGCAGAGATCCCTGAGTTCCTGGTTCTGCCCTCCCTCCAAGGGCACACAGAGCCACTTTGGGCTGTGTTTTGGAGAAGCTGCCCAGAGCCTTTCCCACAGCACTGGGACCTGCAGGAACCCAGCTCTTCCTCTGTGGGGTCATCCATCACCCATCAGTCCCCTGGGAGGGATGCTCCAGCCTCAGGTCTCCCACAACAGGCCCATCCCCACCTGGGGGGGGTGAAGGAATCCCCCCAGTTCACAGGACACATCAGCAGCCCCCCCAGCCCCTCCCTCCCAGCCCTGTGGACCTTGTCCAGGGAATGATGAGCAGCTGGATCCAGCCAACCCTGTGGCCCCTGGGCATCCTGCTGGCAGCACTGAGTCCTGGCCCTTGGAGCTTCTGATGGACATCCCAGTTCACTGGGAGTGTTGAGTCCTGGCTCTCCAAGGGTCTGATCAGCACCCCAGCCCTCCTCTTCCCAGGACTGACATCTCCCAGATCCTGTGCTCCCTCTCCCTTCCTGTTCATGGATGCACTCACCCCATCCCATTCCTGGGATTTCTGTCCCACCAGGTGTGTATTTAGTGAATCTCTGGCCAGGACAGGGGCTGATGTCTCTGCACTTTGCCTGAGGCAAGGCTGTCCTGCCCAGGCTGAGTGAGGATGGGCAGCACTTTAAGCCTGGTGGTGTTCCCAGGTGCCCCAACAGTGTGTGTGGGTCACACTCTCAGTCTGGTCTCATTCATGGCCAAGGATTGACCAAAACTGAGGTTATTAATTGGACACTGTAAGTCTGGCCGAGTTCAACAAGAACTTTCACAACAGATTCACAAATAATGTGGTTATTGGAGCAACAGACTACAGATTCTTTTAGATTGCTGGTGATAAAGTCACTAGACCTGCAAAATATAAATGTGTGGCACCATGTGCAAGTGCTCCCAGGGATACTCTGACACAGTCAGAGGCACAGATCTTCCCAAAGAGATGTCCTTGCTCACAGGAGGAGAGAGGTGCAAGCCCATGCACTGAATGTAAGGTGGTTGTGTTCTCATCCCCTGCCGTGGAGGATTTCAAATGCCAATTTATACTTTTGGGAGAAGCAGAGGTGAGACTGTAGTCAAACATTCTGTTACTGCTGTCATAAATGGGGGGGGGAGCAGCCACTTTATATGTAAATGAGGGATGTTGAGAGTTGCAAAGACAGGGATTGTAAAGACTGTGGGTCTTGTGCAAGGCAGAACAGAGCTGTGACACCTCTGTGTCACCCCCTCTTCCACCTGGCCTGTTGTGGGGACAATGGCCATCCCCAGGCTCCACCTGAGAGCCCACCCCCCCTCAGCAGGACATCACACCCACAGAACCCCCTGGGCCACACATCTCATGGACATCCCCTGGCCCAGAAACTCCCCATATCCTGGGGGAAACAGCAGGGGAGGGGGGATTTCTGCCCCTCTGCCCCCCAAGTGAGACACCACCTGAAGAGCTGCCTCCAGCTCTGGGGTCCAACAGCAGAAGGACGTGGAGCTGCTGGAGCAAGTTCAGAGGAGGCACCAAGATGATCAGAGGGGCTGGAGCAGCTCTGCTGTAAGGAAAGGGTGGGACAATTGGGATTGTTCAGTCTAGAGAAGAGAAGAGTTTGGGGTGACCTAACTGTGGCCTTTTGGTGCCTAAAGGGAACTCCAAGAAAGATGGAGAGAGACTATTTACAAGGGCCTGGAGTGACAGGACAAGGGGGAATGACATAGAGTAGGTTTAGATGGGATATTGGGAAGGAATTGTTCCCTGTGAGAACACATTTCCTGCAGGCCCTGGCGCAGGTTGGGCAGAGAAACTGTGGCTGCCCCTGGATCCCTGGAAGTGTTCAAGGCCAGGTTGGATGGGGCTTGGAGCAACCTGGGCCAATGGAAGGTGTCCCTGCCCATGGCAGGGGGTGGAATGAGATGGGCTTTAAGGTCCCTTCCAACCCAAAGCATTCCATGACTCTCTGATTCTGTGATCCCAACCATGTGCATGAGAGCACTGTCCAAGCACTTCTTGACCTCTGGTGCTGCGTCATCGACCTTGGACAACACAAGGTTGCTTGTGTCACCCACTTGACCTTGGGATGTGTGGGAAGGGGGGGTTCCATGATGCCTGTGGATTTCCTGTGTGGATTTGGGAGCTCTGAGGGTCAGATGGTGGGTACTGCAGAGGTCTCTCCAACTTGGTGATTTCTTTGTGCCTTAAACAGCAATTAAGAAAAAAAAAAAAAAAGTGGAGCTGCCTTTGCCTGTGAAAGGCTCTGCCTGACTCCTGTCTCCTCACTGCAGTGCTGCTCTGATTTCCATCTCATGCATATCTTATTTAACATTCTGGATACTGTTTTGAGTGCCCCAATATTTTAAAATAAATTGCTGCATGTAAAAGACTTAATGTCACATTCTGTTATTCTGACTGTTAAAAGAAAAGTGAAATCTTCAATGGGGCCAGTGGAGCAGAAGCAATCACGCAGAGGGAGGTCCTATTAATGTGTATTACGTTTCATTATTCCAGCTCTGCATGTCAACCAGCTTCTCATCAGAGCTCCTGCAACAGATCACAGACTTAACTCCTTGCAAGCAAACAGGGGGGCAGGCTTTGAAACTCTGCCTCTTCCTCACTCCCCCAGCGTCGGCTCTCTGATGTTGCTCCCACTGTTCCCACTGTTCCCATTATCCCACTGTTCCCACTGTTCCCACTGCTCCCACTGTTCCCATTATCCCACTGTTCCCACTGTTCCCGTGTCCCTGGCACACACAGAGGCTCCTGCACACACCCCAGCCTTCATCCCGTGAGGAGGAGCGTGGGGTGGGAGTGGGATGAGCCAGGCAGGGAAGAGGCAGCCAGGGAGATGAGAGAGAGAAAGGGATGATGGAGAGGGAAAAGGATGATAGAGAGGGAATGGAATGATAAAGAGAGAATGGGATGATGGATAGGGAAAATGGTGGTGGAGGGGGAATGAGATGATGGAGAGGGAATAGCATGATGGATAGGGAGAGGGATGATAGAGAGGGAATGGGATGATGGAAAAGGAAGGGGATAATGGAGAGGGAATGGGATGATGGAGTGGGAAAGGGGTGATGGATAGAGAAAGGGAGGATAGAGAGGGAATGGGATAATGGATAGGGAAGAAGATGATGGAGAGGGAAGGGGATGATGGAGAGGGAAGGGGATGATGGAGAGGGAAGGGGATGATGGAGAGGGATGCTTGAGGGGAAAGCAACAGGGAAGGGGGATGGGAGATGATGAGAGGAGGATTGAGACCCAAGAGAAGAGGGTCCCCCTTGCACTCTATCTTCTCCCAGCTCCATGAGATATCCCGTCAGGAGACACAGCCCGTGGAGGGGGGGAGGAGTGAGCCAACAGATAGTGGGGGGGGGGATGAAAGGAGGCTAAAGAGAAGTAGGAAATACCTGACCTAAATTCCAGGTGGCCCAGCAGGCTGTTAAGCTTCCTGTGTCCCCATTCCCTGGGATGAAGGGACTCCAACTCCATTGTGGTCCATAAGGAATTGGGCAACTTTTGTGCCCTGCAAACACTGAAGTGCAGGAAAATGGGATGGAGATCCCACCTTGTGATATCTGGGATGTGCTGACATGGGGCTCTGTGGAGCCAGGACGAGGGGCAGCTCTGGGCTGGGAGGGACAGGCTCTCTGGAGAAGGTGAGCTCATAAACACATGCCCAAAATCCCTGCCACAGCCCCCTGGGCATGGAAAGGGCACAGGGTGGGCGCTGGGCAGGGCTGGCATTGGGAAATGCCAGTTTTCTGTGTTCAAAGTACAGGGAAGGCACCAGAGTGGCATTTCCCTGCTCCCATCATGGCCAGCCCCAGTGTGAGAGTGGCAGGCACTGAGGTCCTGGCACAGTGGCCTCCCCACCCTCCTGCCCATGAAAGGAATAAATGGGAAAGGTTTGCCCCTAATCCCCCACTTTCCCAGGGCATCCCTTCTTCTCCTTCCACCCCTCACCAGGGCACAACCCTCAGGGTATGGGGTGAGGCACCAAACCCTGCTGGGCACCCATGAGCTGGGCATCTGAGGGGATTGTTAAGGCTTGGGGGATGGTACTAAAGCTCTGAGCCTCCACTCCAACTCCCCTTTTGCTCTCCATCCCTGTGATCTTGGTCTCTCAGAACCACAGAATCGTTAAGGTTGGGAAAGACCCCCAAGGCTGTCAAGTCCAACCTTCAGCTGAATCCCACCATGTCACTAAACCATAGCACAAAGTGCCACATCTTTTTGCCCCAGCTTTTCCCAGCCTCTATTCCTGTATTTGCTCTTTTCTTTTTTCCTCTTGTGGTTTGGAGGGATTGAGGCTTTTCTGCTACTGCAGTTGAAGTTTGGATTAGGAATTTCATGGGCGGTCGTAAAAAAAAGCTTATTTTTCATTTCAGCCCCTTTCAAGTTAAATACTTGATGCTCCCAGACCTCCATCCCACCTCAGACCAGGGAATTCAACGCTGCAGCAGGAGGGTGATGAACATCTGCTGGGTGTTGGGAGGTGCTCATGTTGGTGAGGACTGTGGGTACTAAAATTTGGGATGGCTCTCCTGCATCCCAAGAGTGCCCAAAACCCACCTTGTGTCTGTTGAGCAGCTCCCACTCCAGTGTGAGACACTCTGGGCTCAGATCTGGGGCAGGGAGGGGGGACAGCAAACACTCCAAGGGCCATCTCTGCCCATACCTGCCTGTCCTTCACTTAAAATCACAGAATCACAGAATCACAGAATATCCTGAGCTGGAAGGAACCCACAAGGATCATCCAGTCCAACTCCTGCCC
The DNA here is from genome assembly GCA_038380795.1 of Pyrocephalus nanus. Lineage (NCBI taxonomy): Eukaryota > Metazoa > Chordata > Aves > Passeriformes > Tyrannidae > Pyrocephalus > Pyrocephalus nanus. The sequence continues at coordinate 1,051,595 of CM076285.1, forward strand.
TGTACAAACACTCCAACAATCCCACCCTGTTCCTCAGAGCATTGTCCAAACCCTCCTGGAGCTCTGGCAGCCTTGGGGCTGTGCCCACTGCCCTGGGGAGCCTGTTCAGTGCCCACCCAGCCTGTGGGGGAAGAACCTTTCCCTGAGATCCACCCTGAGCCTGCCCTGACACAGCTCCAGCCATTCCCTGGGGGCTGTCCCTGCTCCCCCAGAGCAGAGGTCGGAGCTGCCCCTCAGGAAGAAGCTGCAGACACTTCTTCTTTCAGTCCTTTAAAGAAGATATTGAAAACAGGAACAAGGACTCTGCCCAAAGCTTGTTTATTCATTCTCCCCCCCCCCCCTTTTCTTTGTGCCCCTCCCTGAGTGCTGCAGCTGGTGGTCCTGCTGGCCTGGCCCTGTCCCCTCACTGTCCCCAGCAGATCTGTTCCCCACCCTGGCCCTTCACCTCCACACCACAGAGCCCCTGCAGCAAGCTCAGGGCTGGGGGCTGGGGGGGACTGAAGCCAAGCCCAACAAACACACCCAGTGGGGGATCTCTGTGGGCCAGGGATGGGCTGAGGCTCCTGGAGCAAGGCAAGGCACAGTTTGCTGCTCAGAGCTGGGGAGGAGGAGGAGGAGGGAGGGATCCCTTGCTCTGCCTGTGTTGGGGCCACAAAGTGTGGCACAGAAGACTCTTCATCCCCTTCACCTGCCAGGAGTGAAAAGCACAAAGAGCATGCAAGCTGAACCACATCTAGAGGAAAGTGTCCCTGCCCATGACAGAGGATTGGAATTAGATGATCTTTAAGGTCTCTTCAACCCAAACCCTTCTGTGACTCCATAATTCTGCAGTGGAGAGGTTCCATTTTTAGAACTGTGACCCCCCAGTAAGGCAGGGGAAAGATCCCCAGCCCTGAGGGGCTCCTTGTTCTGCCCAAGCTTCCTGGCACTGCTGGATCACCAGGTTTGTCTGCTTTGCCTGCACTGAGACCCTGCCTGGTCCTTCTCCTTCAATCCTGTTTGTCCAACACCAGCTGGCAAAGGGGGTGGCCAGTCTGACTTGAGGGTCTCACCCTGGGCATGAGGTGGCACTGCAGCTTTGGCCAAGGTAGGAAAGAGCCTGGCTGAGGTTTTTCTTCCTGAGCCTCTCCCTGCCCTGCCCTGAGACCACATGTGGGTGGTGGGAGAGGATCAAAGCTCAGACTCTCTGGATTATTGTGCACTGAACTGCAGCAGGAGCAGCAGCAGCAGCAGATTTTGGCCAAGCACATCATGGAACAGCCATGGGGACACAGGGAACGAGAGGTGGCTGGAGCAGGGTGACACCCTCCACCAGAAGGGCCTGCTCTACTCACTCCCAAGCGAAACAGGGGCATCAGCCCACCCTCCCTGGCCAGGCTGCCTCCCCTGAGCCACCCTGTGACGTGCCTGACCCAGGACACCCTCCCTGCCTGCAGCCACCTCCATCCTGAGCCCCCTGGCTCCTGCCTGTGCTCCCCAGGCTGGTCCTGCCACAGTTCCTCCCCGGGCTGAGCGGCACAGGAGGCTGCAGGGTGACCCCTGACATTCACCTAATTGTTCCCTCTCTTTGATTAGATGCACCACAAAGTTGGTAAATGGATCAAATTAAATTTGAGTGGCGGCAGCACAGCTTTGGAACGCTGATTAGATTTGAAAATACCACATTTAAATATCTTAGCATTTGTGGGGATTAGGAGAGAGAGAGAGAGGGGGAGTGTGGGCAGGGGGGGGAGGCAGAGGAGGGGGCGGTGGGGGAGAGGCAGTGCCAGCCCCCCATGCACACAGCCCTGTGCTGGGATGCTCAGCCTGGCCCTCCCCCCTGCCCTGGGCATCAGCACTCACTTGGCTCCCTTGCTTGGCACATGGAAGGTCAATTCTGAGCTCTCTGCTCTGGGTTCTGCCGAGGTTTGGCATCGCTGGGTGTGCTGGGTTTGCCCCCCACCTCCCCCCACACCACTGTGCCCTCATCCCCACCTGCTGCTCCCAAATGTCACCAGGTTTGGGCTGCACATTGAACTGTGAATGGCAACAGGAGTCCAAAAACGGGAAACAGAACTGGAGCCTGGACAAGGAGGCTGCTCCTAGGTCTGGATGCTGAGTGTGGCGGGTCTGGCTCCTGGGCACTGAGCCCTCAGTCCTGTGACACCGTGGGCCCAGCCAGGGAACAGCCCCAGCACCTGCCAGGCACTGGGACCACAGGATCCTGTCCTTGCCCTTCAACCATCAGCACTGTGGAGGGAAGGCCAGGGCTGGACCCCCCACCCCAGTGAGTCCTGGAAATGCTGGAGCTGGGGGTGTGACCCTGGGCAGGCTGCATCCCCCAGGACCCCCTCCCAGGGCCTGCAGAGGCATTTGATGCTGTGATAATGCATCTTGTGTGCACGTGAGTGGGGAGGGAGGGAGGGTTGGGGCTGCTCAGAGGCAGGTGAAGGGTGCAGGATGGGGTCTGTGGCTCCTCACCCCATGGAAGGTGACAGTCATTGCAGGGGTGGTGGCTGATGGGATTTTGGCCCACTCTGGTTCTGAGGGAGCACCTGCAGAAAGATAAAGGAGCTCAGGTCCTGGTCCCCAAGGGGAGAGGGAGGCACAGCTCCCTCCTGGCTCTACAGGGCTGGTGATTGACAGCACGTGTTGGGTGAAGGACTCTGCCAAAGACATCGACTGGCTGGGAGACATAAACTGATCTCAGGGCTGGATCCCTCTGCTCTGGAGCCAGGCTGGGAGAGCTGGGGGGGTTCCCCTGGAGAAGAAAAGGGTCCAGGGAGACCTGAGAGCCCCTTGCAGGGCCTAAAGGGGCTCCAGGAGAGCTGGAGAGGGACTGGGGACAAGGCATGGAGGGACAGGACATGGAAAATGGTTTCCTACTGCCAGAGGGCAGGGAGAGATGGGAGGTTGGGAAGGAATTGTTGGCAGTGAGGGTGGGGAGGCCCTGGCACAGGTTGGGCAGAGCAGCTGTGGCTGCCCCTGGATCCCTGGCAGTGTCCAAGGCCAGGTTGGACGGAGCTTGGAGCAACCTGGGAGGACAAGGCTCCATCAGAGTTCAGAGCCTCAGCTCCTGCAGCCCGTGTGGGATGTGCCCGTGCCTGGAACTACAGCCTGGAGCCACCCAGTGAGGGTTTCTGGGGGTGCAGACCCCCAGAGGACACCCCTGCACTGGGATGCTCCCTGTGCCACACACACACGAGTGCCAGTGGTGCCCAGGTAGAACAGGGTGTGCAGGCGTGTCCTCGTGCCAGTGTGCCCTCATTCCAGCCTGTCCCCATCCCAGTGTGTCCCTGTGCCACTGTGCCCCTGCCTGCCTGTGCCTGCCCACGTGTGCAGCACCCCTGGAGCTCTGGGCACACTCAGGGGGAGCGCTGTGGCCATGGGGGCTGTGCCCACTGTCACCAGAGCACATGTGCGTCCTTCTGAGCGTGCAGGGGCAAGCCAGCTCTCTGCTGAGCAGAAACATCTGCAGCACATCTGCCTCCCATCAGAGGGGCTCCAAAATATCTTCACAAGAGCCAAAGAAAGGAGAGAGCAAAGCTCCTGCTGGGCTGTTCCTGAGCATCCCAGCACCTCGTGCTTGGCCACTACCAGGGGCTGAGTCCCTGCCTGCCTGCTTCCAGCCCTGCTCCACACAGGAGAGTTCCAGGGAGGGGAGAAGCGAGACTGAAAAGGGAAACTGGCCTGGTGGGGTGATGGGGGGAAGGGAGGAGCAGCAGGGCTGGTGGGGAGCTCTGTGCTCCCAGAGTCCCTGCTGCAGGCAGGGCTGGAGCTGCTGGGAGCAGCTGGGAGTGCAGGTGGCAGGGGACCAGTGAGGGGCTGGGAGCTCTGCACTCCTGTCCTGGGAGGAAAGGCAGCTCCATCCAGCTCTGCTGACAGTGCAGTCTGGTCACCAGGGTGGCCAAAAAGTGGTGGGGTCCTGCTCTGTCCAGCCCCCCTCTGCAACCACATCCACTCAGTCCATCTCTGAGCATCCTGGTCCTCTCAGAGTAACACCAGAGCTGGGGAGGACCCCAGGAGCATGAAGAGCTTTCTGGTAATAGCAACAAGATGTGGGTGATTCAGTTGTCAGCAATAAATCCCAGCCCAGAGAGGATAGTTAAATGGGGAATGTCCCACTGGAAATTTTGACATTTCAACACTATTTCCATTCTGAGAAAATAATAAATGTTTCAAAGTGCAGAGTCCCAACACCTCCATGAGGTGTGAAGGCAGGAGGGGGATTGAAGGACGTGACTTCATCGGTGCTTTTGTCTTCCTGAGCAGAAACACTGACTTCAAAACAGGTTGGTTTGGGTTCATCTCAGTCTGTGTGGCAGGCACATCCAAGACAGCAATGATGTGTCTGGACAGGCTGCTGGATGCTGGGCAGAGGAGCTGGGAACCCACTTTTGGGCCTTCCTGTATCCTTACCCCGAGGTGCTGAGCCCAGGGACACCGTGTGTGTGAGCACCGAGGGCTGGGCAAGGCACACAGGAGATTTATGGGGCTTGTGTGAGGTTTGCAGCCTTGATGCTGGCAGATCTGAGACTGGGGGGATGGCTTCAAACTGACAGAGAGCACATTTTGATTAGAAATTAGGAAGAAATTCTTCCCTGTGAGGGTGGGCAGGCCCTGGCACAGGTTGCCCAGAGAAGCTGTGGCTGCCCCTGGATCCCTGGATCCCAAAGCCAGATTAGAGCAACCTGGTCTGTGAAAGGTGTCCCTGCCCATGGCAGGGGGTTGGGAGGAGATGATCTTTAAGATCCCTCCCAAACCAAACCGTTCTGGGATTCTGTGATCCCTCCAGGCATGGAAAGGCTGAGCTGAGCTCTGCGGTTCCACTGCTGGGCAGGTGAGCTGTGGGTGCTCCAGCTGCTCCTCACCCCTCTCCAGCCCCCTGCAGGCTCCTCCTGCCTGAGCCAGGACATCCTATAGGAAAATGCATGGACAGGCTTTGCTTCACAGTCCCTGTCCACCTCCTCCATCACTGCTCCTTGCCAGGGAACCCTCACTGAGAGCCCTGGGGCTCCCCCGTGTCACAGGAGGGCTCAGGTGGCAACACGGGGACGTTCTGCAGGGGAGGGAGGGGTTTGGGGCACATCTGTTGGTGGGCTGAGCCCGGGGCTGTGGGGGCAGCAGGCAGAGCCGTCTGACTCTGGGGGGTGTGGGACACACTCTGGGTGTGTGGGGGCAGAGGGCTGGGGGGTGTGGGACACACGGGGTCTGTGTGTCCCCTGCTGTGTCCCCTGACCGGGAACAGGGGCCTGGGGGCTGTGGGGTGGTGTGGGGTGCACAGCAGGGTCAGGGTGATCACAGCCTATGGGGCTCAGCCCCCGAGGTTGGGGTGTCAGACCCTCCCCGTGCCCCAGAGCCCAAACCCCCCTGCAAAACCCCTCGGTGTGGGGAGGGAATTGCTTGATAAAAGCCTGGCTCTGGGGTGATCCTGCACATCTCCATGTGCCCCCCTGAGCGCTGTCCCCAGCTGGGTCACCCGCAGCAGGAGGGGAAGGGGCAAAGGCATTTCCAGCGAGAGCTGTGCCAGGCGCAGCTGAAAAGCGGGAGAGAGGGAGCTGCGGAGGCTGGGAGGGGAGTGGCGGGCAGACAGCAGAGTGGATTTCTGCTTGAGTGGTTATTATACCGTCGATTTGAAGAGACAGATGACGGCAGTGGCAGAGGAGGCAATAATTGAAAGCGCCATGAAACATTAATGAATGCCCAGGGACTGGATCAGGAGTTGTTAACGCTCACTTCGCTCTCTCTGTCTCGCTCTCTTTTTAAAGTCAAAATTGTTCCACTGCCCTCTAGGCGAAGGATTTATTTTATTTTTTTTTCTCCCTGATTTAAAGGTGTAGGCACCCACCAAAGGAGCCCTTGGTGGCTTGGTGGCTGATCACATCTGCTCTCCAGTGGCTCTTCCGTGGGGGTAACGCCAAGTGGGTGATTACAGAGCAAACTGCTGCACTCACATCCCTGTGGAATCAACAGGTCTGGCTGGCACATTGGCACAGAGCTGGTGGAGAGGTGCAGGGGAGCCCAGGTGGGAGAAGGGTGGCAGGGACTGTGGTAGTGACAGCTCTGTCCCCTCCGTGTGTGTATGGAAAGCATCACTCCAATGGGATTGGGGACAGCCCTCCTGACCTCAGGGCTCAGTGGATAAACCCACCCAGCAGGCAGGATGAGCTGTGGGGCTGCCCTGTCACTGCTCAGAGGAGCAGGGAATGCAGCCTGCAGAGCACCCCTGTGCCAGGAGTCCCTCCTCATGGCTCTGCAGATGCTCTCTGTGCTGTTTGCCACTTAGCAGGGCCTTAGGGGCCGAGGAACAAAGAGCTTTTAGCAGAGCTGTCAGCAGCACCGGGGAGGTCTCTGACCTGCAGGTACCAGGCTGTCGCTCAAACAGGGCTTAGCCAGAGGCTGGGAGATCCCCCGGCTTCACAGCGAGGGATCTGACATCATTTACTGATTGCTGCTCTGGCCCTGGAAGGAGATTAAAAGCCCTGGCCTAGAGGAAGGGTAAAGAGGAGGTGAAGCTGTAAGTACCTCTTCCTCCTGCTTTCCTCCCTGGAGACAAGCACAGGGATGACACAGTGGGGTCCTGCACAACCAGGGCACAGGGAGAGGGGGGTGTAGGAGGGAACAAGAAATATTCAGGGCACAGGGACACAGCAACCAGCCCCTGGGGACAGGGGGGCTTTGGGACTGGGGATTGCTCCCTGGGGAGCGCCTTCCCCAGTCCCCCACGTCCAGGGGTCCAGAGCTCCGAGGAGTTGGCACCACTGGATGGAGCAGGGAGTGATGATGCCCACATTCCATCTGCACCTGGGCAGGACACAGTGGCAGGGCCACGGGCAACCCAGGCTGTGCTCACAAGGAACACTAGGCAGCCCTGTGTCAGTGGAACGTGGAGGCAGCTCTGATGGCCACGAGACACAGGTAACCCACCCCCAGCATTAACCCAGGCTGAAGTGGGTGCCCTGGGAGCTGTTGGAGCTGGTCCCTGATCACCCCAGGAGATCCTGTGGTGGCTCAAGACCAGCACTCAGGTGGTCTCCTACAGCATCTCCCCCCCCGGGGCAGCAGTGGCTGCACAGCCCAGGGCAGGAGTGAGAGCAGAGATAATGATGGTAACAGCTCCTAATGAGACAGGAGAGCAGGTGCTCAAGCACGGCCCAGGTGAGGCCTGGGAGGCTGCGTGGTGACAGCGATTGGCAGTGACAGCGTTCGAGCCCTGCTGCAAATTGGCACCGTCAGCTCTCCTCGCTGTCTCTGGTGCAGCCCCGACTCGTGCAGGGAAGCTGCTCACATCCCAGCTGGGTCCCTGTCCCTGCTGTCACACCAGTGTCCCACAGCTTTCCCACACCCTGGGCTGGCAGAATTGTGGTTGGGAAGCACCATTGTCCCCTGCCTTGGTCCCACCCAAAGCGTCACCCCGGGAATGGATGTGCAGGGATGGCCTCGGGTGCTGGGCTGGGCTCCCCGTGGGCACAGCACCCAGGGAGCAGAGAGCCAGCCCAGTGCCCGTGTCAGGGGAGATGAGGTCATCTTCTCCAGGAGCTTTGTCCCCAGGAGGTGGTGGGATACTCTGCAGTCCTGAAAGTGTTCAAAGAAACAAGTAGATGTGGCATTTTGTGGTACGGTTTGGTGGGCATGGGGGTGTTTGGTTGGAGGTTGGGCTTGATGACCTTGGGGGTCTTTTCCAACCTTAACGATTCTGTGATTCTGTTGGTGGGACTGCAGGGTCCGGGGGGAGTGTGTTGTGTGGTTCATGACTGTGGGACATGGCTGAGTGTGAGCAGGAGTGCTCAGTGACAGTGGCCTGGCTGCTGCAGGGGGTCCCTGGAGCCAGAGCAGTGGGGGCTGGGGGGGGGGTAACATCACTGGTCTTTGCTAAGGGAACAAGTCTTGTCTCCAGCTCTCCACCTGTATCATCTGAGGCATCTCCTTACCTCCTCGTTCTTCCCTCTCTCCTCTTGGTCTTTCATACTTCAACTCTGGGGTAATTTTTTCCCCCCTCGACACCTCTCCACAGTCTGACTTTCAGCCTGACTTTCCAGGCTGCAGAATCAACCCCTTATCCCAGCCGTCCCAGTCACCCTCAGAGCACCTCTAACCCCTTTGGTGGTGTCCTTCTGCCCTTCCCAAGTCACACAGAGGGGATGGCAGCAATGGAAGACCCCCCATTGCTGCTCCAGGCTCCCATCCAGAAGCGCAAGCAGCCCCGTTCACGTCCCACACCCCCTTCCCCAGCAGCCACGGCTGTCACTTCCCGGGAGAGAATTGCCAGGGAGGTGCCGAGTGTATTTTTAGCTGTGCCGTTCATGTCTGATAAGTGTTTTGACCTTTTTGAGCAGAGCTAATCACGCCGTCTGCTCCTCGCTCCGGCTCGGCTCGTGCTCTGCCTGTCAGGGAGCCGGGGGAGGAGCTGGGGCTGCTCTTGCCCCTTGGCTGATGCTGGGAGGGGGCTCCTTACCTGGGTCTGGACCAGGTGTGTGCCCTCAGCAGCCCTGCAGCCTCGTGAGTGTGGCTCTGGGAACGGATTGGGATTTGAATTCCTAAAGGGAGGGGATCAGAACCCCCTCACCCGTGGGGCACAGTGTGGGGTGCTGGGTGGGGAACTGCACAGGGTGGGCAGTGTGGTCAGGAGCTGACCTGGCCCTGGGGCTGGAGTTCCCTGACCACGTTACCTGGAATCCAACCCCTGGGATCAATCCAGGCTGGGGACAAAGGGATCCAGAGCAGCCCTGGGGAGAAGGACCTTGGGGTCTGGTGGGGGAGAGGCAGAACCCTCCGTGCCCTGGGCTGATCCCACAGCGTGGGCAGCAGGGCAGGGGGGATTCTGCCCCTCTGCCCCCTCAGGTGAGACCTCCCTCCAGAGCTGCCCCAGCCCTGGGGAACAGCTCAGGAAGGACATGGAGCTGCTGGAGAGAGTCCAGAGGAGGCCCCAGGATGATCAGAGGGCTGGAGCAGCTCTGCTGGGAAGGAAGGGTGAAAGAATTGGGATTGTTCAGCCTGGAGAATAGAAGCTTTGGGGTGACCTGATTGTGGCCTTTAAGTGCCTAAAGGGAGCTGACAGGGAAGATGGAGAGGGACTATTTAAAAGGGTCTGGAGCTACAGGACAAGGGGGGATGGCTTCCCACTGCCAGAGGGCAGGGTTAGATGGGATATTAGGAGGGAGTTCTTCTCTGTTAGGGTGGTGAGGCCCTGGCACAGGCTGCCCAGAGAAGCTGTGGCTGCCCCTGGATCCCTAGAAGTGTTCAAGGTCAGGCTGAATGGGGCTTGGAGCAACCTGGTCTGGTGGAAGGTGGAACAAGATGATCTTTAAGGTTCCTTCCAACCCAGACCAGTCTATGATTCTATTCTATGATCCCTGTGCTGCCTTTTCTGCCTTGCTTAAATATAGCATCACTTTCAAGGGACAATTTTTGCCTCCAGCACCGTGCTCGGAGTCCTGGGGGCTGTGCCCCAGTGCCAGCCTGCCCAGGGCAGGGTGTGGTGGCTGTTCCTGCTGTGGGCACCACAGCTCTCACCCTGGCAGCAACCAGAGCCGAGATGTGGCTGCAGAGCACCCAGAGACAACATGGACAGCCTGGGAACCACTGTCAGAGCTGGCTGTGGTGATGGCAGGGAGATAAACACCCACCTGCTGCTCCCCTCTCTGCTGCTCCTGCCTGGCCATCACATAAACACCCTGCAGTTGCCTCCCGGACTTGCAGCAGCCCCTGCCAAGGGTGGGTTTGGTGCTCAGAGGCTCCCTAAGCCCCAGAGCTGCTCTTGCACCCTGGCTTGGACAGGCAGAGCTTCGGGCTCTGTGCTGAGGGCTCAGGAGCTGCCTCCGGCAGACACCAGCGCTGCCTGCCTGCTCCGCAGGGCAGCAGTGGGGAGGGCAGGGCAGGGCAGGGCAGGGCAGGGTGTGCCCCGGGGCCAGCACCGACAGCCGGGAGGCGGCTGCTCCGCGGCTCACGCCAGACGAGCCCGGAGCCCGCACTTAATCCTGCTGCCTGCGAAATTAGGCAGAAAATGCTCCGATTGAGTGTGAAGGCCTCCGCTGTAATTTGGAGCGAGCAGATGACACGCACTCGTCGTCGTCGGGAGATGAAAGCTTTTAGAGCTGGTGAGCACTAGCAAAATCTGTGAAAATCCCTTTTTTGTCAGGAGTGGTAGATACACAGGCAGATGAAAGACACAAGATAAAATTAGCCCGAATGCAAGAGAGAGAGAGAGAGAGAGAGGGGGAGAAACAGAGAGAGAGAGAGAGAGAGAGGGAGGGGAATGTTTCTCAGAGTGCTCTTGGCAGGGAAGGTTCCAACACTGGTGACTCAAAGGCAAAGGGGAGATATATATATATATATATCTATATGTGTGTGTGTGTGCATGAGAATATACATGTGAGGGGCTGTATTTGGCTATACCCCCACAGCAGCAGCATCACCTGGGGCTCTGATCCTTTTGGAAGCACAGGATGAGGCTGTTCCCGATCCCTGGGGAGTCCTGGCCGTGCTGCCCATGCCGTGGCCCCTCTGTCCATGGTGGGTCTGAGTTGCAGGGCTCTCATGCAGGGCAGCTCCTGGTGAGGACAAGGATATCCCACCTCCAAGAGGAGCTAACTGAGGTGACCAAAACAGTGGGTAGTGTGAACGTGCTGACCAGCAGCCCCACGCTCTCCCAAATGGCTTCAATTCCATGTTTTTCATGGTTAGGCGGCTCCAGGCTGCAGCAGGGACCAGCTGTGCTCAGAGGGGCAGAGCAGCAGGGGATCCCCTGAACTCTCATCCTGGCTGCCAGGGTTTGGCTGCAGGCTGCTCGGGGACAGTGACTCTCCTGTGGGGAGGCAGGAGAGAGCAGGGTGGCCTCTGCCTGCAGGTGACCGATGTGGGTTCTGCCTGGGGGTCCAAGGCAGTAACAGAACCCTCTTCACTGCTCCTGCCTTTGCTGCTGGAAGGAAAGGGATTCTGGTGGCTCTGCTGTTTGTGGGAGAGTGCCCATGAGGGTGCTGCATCCCAAATGCCAGAGGGAAGGTCCCTGCAGGGTGTCCCACTGAGTTGCACCATAGTCACAGCCAGCCCTGCTCTCCTGGCGGGGTTGGGGTGCTCTGAGCCCAGAACCCTCCAACAGGCCACAGGGATATAGAAAAGCAGGCAGAAAACCTCTCAAGTGCCCCTGGCACTGCTCAGGACCCTCCTCTCCGTGGGGGTGAGCAGTGGGATGATGGACAGACTCTGAGAGATGGAAGAAGGAGAATCTGCTCTCAGATGTCCTTGTTCTCTGCACTGGCGGGTACCAAAACCCAGAAGGGTCTTTTCCCCCAGCCCATGGTTTTTGCTGCCCAGGGACAGGCTGTTGCCTGTGTCAGTCTGTCACAGATGTGACACCCAAGGGGGGTTCTGTCCCTGCTGGGACGCTGCAGCCACACTGCCCCCACCCCCTGAGTGAGGAGGCAGCTGAAGGGCAACCACCACACTGGAGGAGCTGTAAGGACCTCTGTGCTCCAAGATCATCCCTCCAAAACAGCCAGGCCCCAGGGGTGCCGTGGATGCTCCGTGTCAGCCCAGGGAGCAGAGGCGGGAGGACTTCCCGCTGTCCTCACGATGCAGCCCCGGGAGCTGCAGCATCAGGAGACTCCCTGGAGCTGTGTGACACCCACCAGTGTGAGTCAACACCGGCATTAATAACAACCAGAAAAATCCCAGGGCTTCCTCCCCCTCCTCTCTCACTGTGCCTTCCAGCAGGACGTGGGCTGCCCCCGGAGCCACAGGACGGGGGTTTTGGGGACAGGAGGTCGGGTCCTGTCGTCACAACGGTGCTGGTGCTGGTGGCGACGTGTGGGGATGCAGGTGGTCCCTCGGGAGGGGGCGGGGGACGGGTGGGAGATGTCCCTGGCCCGGGGTGCAGCGGGGACTGTGCAGGGGTCTGTGGGAGCTGCCCAGGGGTCTTTGGGAGCTGCCCAGGGGTCTGTGAGAGCTGCCCAGGGGTCTGTAAGAGCTGCCCAGGGGTCTGTAAGAGCTGCCCAGGGGTCTTTGGGAGCTGCCCAGGGGTCTGTGGGAGCTGCCCAGGGGTCTGTAAGAGCTGCCCAGGGGTCTGTAAGAGCTGCCCAGGGGTCTTTGGGAGCTGCCCAGGGGTCTTTGGGAGCTGCCCAGGGGTCTGTGGGAGCTGCCCAGGGGTCTGTGAGAGCTGCCCAGGGGTCTTTGGGAGCTGCCCAGGGGTCTGTGAGAGCTGCCCAGGGGTCTGTGAGAGCTGCCCAGGGGTCTTTGGGAGCTGTCCAGGGGTCTTTGGGAGCTGTCCAGGGGTCTGTGGGAGCTGCCCAGGGGTCTTTGGGAGCTGCCCAGGGGTCTGTGAGAGCTGCCCAGGGGTCTTTGAGAGCTGCCCAGGGGTCTGTGGGAGCTGCCCAGGGGTCTGTGAGAGCTGCCCAGGGGTCTGTGAGAGCTGCCCAGGGGTCTGTAAGAGCTGCCCAGGGGTCTTTGGGAGCTGCCCAGGGGTCTTTGGGAGCTGCCCAGGGGTCTTTGGGAGCTGCCCAGGGGTCTGTGAGAGCTGCCCAGGGGTCTTTGAGAGCTGCCCAGGGGTCTGTGGGAGCTGCCCAGGGGTCTTTGGGAGCTGCCCAGGGGTCTGTGGGAGCTGCCCAGGGGTCTGTGGGAGCTGCCCAGGGGTCTGTGGGAGCTGCCCAGGGGTCTGTAAGAGCTGCCCAGGGGTCTGTGAGAGCTGCCCAGGGGTCTGTGAGAGCTGCCCAGGGGTCTGTAAGAGCTGCCCAGGGGTCTTTGAGAGCTGCCCAGGGGTCTGTGAGAGCTGCCCAGGGGTCTTTGGGAGCTGCCCAGGGGTCTTTGGGAGCTGCCCAGGGGTCTGTAAGAGCTGCCCAGGGGTCTGTAAGAGCTGCCCAGGGGTCTGTGAGAGCTGCCCAGGGGTCTTTGGGAGCTGCCCAGGGGTCTTTGGGAGCTGCCCAGGGGTCTGTGGGAGCTGCCCAGGGGTCTGTGAGAGCTGCCCAGGGGTCTGTGGGAGCTGCCCAGGGGTCTTTGGGAGCTGCCCAGGGGTCTGTGAGAGCTGCCCAGGGGTCTGTGAGAGCTGCCCAGGGGTCTGTGGGAGCTGCCCAGGGGTCTGTAAGAGCTGCCCAGGGGTCTTTGGGAGCTGCCCAGGGGTCTGTGGGAGCTGCCCAGGGGTCTTTGGGAGCTGCCCAGGGGTCTGTGGGAGCTGCCCAGGGGTCTGTGGGAGCTGCCCAGGGGTCTGTGGGAGCTGCCCAGGGGTCTTTGGGAGCTCTCTGCCAGCCGGGGAGCAGCACGGAGCGCTGCTGCTCGTTCGTGCAGGGGCTGAAGGGGAGGAGTAAATAACCCAGCCGTGAATGCAAGCAACTGGCCAAAGCCTCCCAAGGAGCCGTCTGTGCTTCCCAGCTGCAGCCCCCGTTCCCTGGCTTGGTTATCCCTCTGGGAATGACAGCAGGGATGGCAGCTCCTGCAGCCCAGCAGAGATGCAAAGCTCTCCCTCCTCCACCCCTCCGAGTGCTCCGAAATGCCTTTCACCGGCAGAACAATTAGAAATCTAATTCCTTTTTCTCCTGCTCAGCTAATTGTCTGTGGACAATTTGATTGTAAGAGTGTCCAGTGATGCAGAATAACCATCTTATTTCTGCTAGACATTGCCTTTGCAATTAGCACTATTGATTGCACGGCTCTGTTCTCTCACCTGCAGGGTCCCAGGGGACGCCTCTCACCTGCCTCGTCCCGCCCAGGTTGTCCCCTCCCCTTGGCAGTGCCACCCCTCGGCCACCAGGTCCCAGCGCGGGGCTGAGCAGGAGGGTGAGGTCTGTTCTCTCTGCTCCACGGGGATGAATCTCTTCTCCACAGGACACCCAGAAGGGTCCTCCCCAAACCACCTCAGGGGAGCTCCCCTGAGGACAGCACTCAGGATTTGCCTCGCAGCTGAGAGGGCTTGATTTTTTGGGAAAAAAAAAAAAAATAAAAATCGGATTTGACAACACCAAAAGGCTCTGGATGAATATGTCAATTCAGCTGAATGGTTTGTTTGGAGGGAAAAAAAAAAAACAAACCCAAAACCCAAAAGATCAAAACATTTCATTTCAGCAATTTCAGAGTGAAATGTTTTGATTTTTTTTTCCCCTCTTCCAAATGACTTTGTTTCAAAGTTTCCCTTAATTTTATTTTGCTAAACATAAAAACAAAAAAATAAAAAAAAAAATCTGTGAAATGGCTGTGATTGGAAGGGAATTCATTGGCTTGGGCACAGCCAAACCTTTTGTGTAACCCCCACCCAAGGATTCCCCCACACCCTTTTTTTTTTTTAATGTACTAGAATTTCCAGGGATTTTTGCTTTCAGGCCAGCTCTAAATGCCACATGGTTGTGCTTTCTCTATCATGAAGGATCTGCTGCCGTGCTCTAGGAAGGGGCAAAGGTGTCATGGGAGCCTCTGCTCCCCAGCTCCAGCCCTCCCTGCCAGGATCTGGGGTGGGACCAGCCGTGTCCCCACAGTGGGGCCCAAAGGGCTGTGGCAGCCACGTGGCTGCTGATTCGGGAGCCAGCCTGGCCCTGCCTGCCCCAGGCACCACCTGGGGAGGCTGAGGGCTTGCTGGTGCTGGGGGAAAGCAGAGCTGGCAGGGAGATGGTCCTGGGGATGTGGAGGCAGCTGCCTGCTCAGCTCAGCACTGAGGGGAGGGCAAGATGCTCCTCTTATGCAACCCCCTGAATCACCCCCTGAACAGGCACCAGCTCCGGGCCAGGGAGGCTCTGGGCTCCAAGGCCCAGATGGCTGCAGCACAGAAGAGCTTTCCAGAGCAAGAGGAAATGGGTGTAAATAGCAGACTGTGCAATTAATTTCCCCCGTGCCAGATTTGTGTCCCAGCAGTACGGAACAACCAAAGCCCTCCCTTCCAGTCCTGCTGCCTCCCGGCACCAGGGAGATGCTCCTGGACCATCTCCTCTCCTGCAAACCCTGCTGGGAGACCCATCTCCACCTCCACTGCCCTGAGAAGGCAGTACCTGGACACCCAAACCTCCTAGAGCCAGGATTTCCCAGGAGATGGGACATCTCAAGGTGTGGGTCACCCTCCCCACAGCAGCTGGACACAGAGAGCAGCCTGGGGCTGGAGCTGAGCAGGGAGGAGCAGCCCCAGGGAGAGGTGTTAGGAAGGAATTAGAGTCCGGATCTATAAAACACTTGGTCCCAATTATTATAATGCACTGATTAGGGGAACTCAATAGTTCTGCTGGTGGTTAATGGCAGTAATTACCCAGATATGACTACACTGGCAATATTAATAACTCTGGGCCATTAGTATTTGTGAGCAATGAGCAGAATACACATCCCTGAGCCTCTGGCTCGGTCTCTCTCTCTCCTCCAGCTGTAGCTGGGCTGGGAGAAGCTGGAGCTCGGCTGCAGGGGAAGCAGATCCACAACCTGCTGACATTTGTCAGAGCCAGAAGAACCACAGAATCGTTAAGGTTGGGAAAGACCTCCAGGATCACCAAGTCCAACCTTTGAATCCCATCATGCCCATTGATGAAGTGCCACATCTACTCCTTTTTAGAACATCTGCAGGGATGTGACTGCACCAATGCCCTGGGCAGCTGTGCCAGGGCCTGATCACTCTTGCTGAGAAGTTTTCCCTAATATTCAACTTGAACCTCCACTGACACAAGCTGAAGTTGTTTCCTCTCCTCCTGTCCCTGTTCCCTGGGAGCAGAGCCCGACCCCCCCCGGCTCCCCCCTCCTGTCAGGGATTGCAGAGCCAGAAGGTCCCCCCTGAGCCTCCTTTTCTCCAGGCTGAGCCCCCCCAGCTCCCTCAGCTGCTCCTGCTGCTCCAGACCCTTCCCAGCTCCATTCCCTTCCCTGGACACGCTCCAGCCCCTCAATGTCACGAGAGGCCCAAAAGTGACCCCAGGATTGGAGTTGTGGCCTCACCAGTGCCCAGCACAGTGTGGCTGAAGCCACCTGTGAGTCCATGGATGTGACCTCTTGTCCTGCAGCCACCTCTGTGGTGAGACTGGAAATGGGAGCAGAGATGCCTTGCTGTGATGGTGCTGCTGCAGCCCGGGGCTCCTGGTCACCTGGCATGGCACAGCCTGTCCCCTGTCCCCCTGCAGATCTGCTGTCCCTCCTTCGGCACAGACAATCAGTGCCTGACCTCTGCACGGGGCTGGAGCGCAGGAGAGGGGTGAGGGCTGGTGAGAGCCCAAATCTCCTGCTGGAGAGGAGGGACCCGCTGCAGGGAGGTCTCCACAAGCACGATGAACGACCACCCTTGGGCAGGGGAGGTGGGGAAGGGACCCTGCAAACGGCCTGGAAGGGCGTCAGTGTGAGAAGGGCAGAGACTGGTGGGCTCTGGTTCACTCCAGAAGAGGCAGGACAGGGCTGATGCAGCCAACACCAGTACCACACACCCACCAGGGAACCTCCAGGTCGCTGGTGAAGGAGTGCACAGAGGAGCCCACAAGTGCTGCAGGTGCATGGTGCCCACCAGAGTGCAAAGGCCCCAGGTACTGCCCTTCACCGACACGGACCTGTGCTGGCCTGTCACAGCCCGGAGGGGACAGGGGCAGAGCCCCACCCGACAGACGGCTCTCTGTCTCTTCCGAGGGGCTCAGGCTGAGGAAGCAGCCTCTCCACCCCCAGCCCAGCCTCCCCCAAGTCCCCAGGGCCGGGTTACCGTCTCTGGCTCCTCGGCTGCCCCGCTCCCTCCCCCGTCTGCGGCCGAGACACTCGGCTCCTGCCGCCCGGCATCTGCGCTCCCCCGGGAGCCCTCCGACCGCACGGCCCGGCCCTGACTCCAGCCGAGCACTGTGGTTTCTCAGCTATTTCTAAACAAAAGGAACGATTAATTGCTCCCTCCTTCGCCCTCAGCAGAAGGTAACTCCCCCCCAGCCTCCAGGAGTTTGGAGACGGTCAGGAGAGCCGGGACCTGCTCCCGGGGAGATGCTGAACCTCCGTGAGGGTGCTTGTAAAGGCCGGGAGGGTTTGGAGACGGGGACAGCAGAGCCGCGGTGACCAGGCAGGGATGTTCTCTCTGCAAATGCATCCTCCATCCTCCTCCCGATACGCAGGGAACTTCCCCGCTCGGGCTCCGGCTCAGCCGTAATGATGGGAGTATTTAGCACACGGCGCGGTGTATTCGAAGCCTCCCGCAGTCAGAGACACCCTGTCACCCAGGTGACATGTCTCTTACACGCTGCCAATTTAGCAGCCGCGGCAGCGTGACGCCCCTGGAATCTGGGTTAGAGCTGGCAGCCCCGGCTCCGAGGGGAGGAAGGGGCGGGAGCGCACGGCAACCCAGCCGAGCTCTGCCCCCCGGCCAAACCCCAGCACTCGGGGTGTCAGCGGTGAGGCCACGGCAGCCCCTCCAGCAGGGAGGCTCAAAACAGGCAGGTTAACAGAAAAAAAAAAAAAAAAATCATCTCTGGTAATTTTCCACTGAAATTTTGTGAAGAAATCTTCTTTTCCTCCTTTTTCCCTGCATTGCCATCAGATTCTCCCCCTCCCTGCCAAACCCTTTCCTTTCACAAATGAAAAACCCCAAACAAAAGCTGTCAGGACAGAAGATGGTGAAGAAGCCTGGCTTCGCAGCAGCTAAAGCCTGATTTTCCTAACCAAGCCCAGAAATATTTTTTTTTACCCTGAGAATTTCCAGTCTCTTGGTTCCCGTCACAAAAAAGGGAAAGCTTTTCCCCAGATCAGCATCCTGCAGAAGTCCCTCAGTGGGTGACCAGTGCTCTGGCATAATTACACAGTCATTAAGCTGTTTGCAGTGGTTTCACTCCAAATGCCAAAGGACAACACCCCAACCCTGTCACATCCCTCTGGATTTTGTCTCCTGCCCTGTGCAGGGACCAGACCTTGGGGTTTGGGGTCACCCCACTTGCAGCCAGAGCACGGAGGGTGCAGGCACCCCCTGCCTTGCAGGGACTGATTCTCCCTGACCCATCCCAGAGTGACCCTCTGGTTCACATCCAGAGATGAGGTGTGGGCTGGCAGTGGGAAATGTCCTGTTTATCTTGTGCTCACTGCAATGTCTGATGCCCAGCACAGATCCTGGAACACCTGAAAGCCAAAGCCTCACCTTTCCTTGGTGCTGCACTGCCCTGGAGCTGGAGCAGTGGATTAGACCAGGGATTTTTTTTCATGTCTTTACTTTGTGCCTTCACTTCACGTTCAGTGTTCAGCTTTGCCAAGGCTCCTTTTGGCCATTCCTTAATTCCTGCTGTCTTTTAATGTGTCTCAGTCCATTACAAGGTCTGGGGAGTCAGCACCTGAGCCCACTCTCACTTCCAAGCCTGCCCTGCCATCCAGGCAGGTGGGAGGTTGTGGAGATGTCTCCCTGCTCCACTCCACGTGCACCAGGGCCATGCTGGGATGCTGCAAAGGCCGTGTCTTTCTTCCTGCACTCTCTGTTCCCAGGCCACGCCACCTCCAATCCCATCCTGTGGCTGGGGCTTGCAAAGGGCCGGGTAACTTTATGATCAATAATAACACTGGTAGTTATTCTTGTCAAGAGAAGGTTAATTGCACCTCCTGCCTGGGGACACCAGCTGATCCCTGCGGGGGCTGGGAAGGCATTTTCCGCCTGTGTTCAGCACTTCCCAAGCCAACAGGATGCAGGATGTGGGGCTGGACCATGTGCTGGAGCATCAGGTGCTGCTGGGGGGCATTAGGGGAGCAGTGCTGTTGTCAGTGGGGTTTGCAGGAGCTGGGTCCTGCATGGTGATGCTGCCCTGGGTGGGCTCAGCTCCCATCACCCACTCCCACCACCCTGGGATGTGGAGGGAGGGAAGCGCCTGCGGGCACTCCCAGCACCATAGGGTGCCTTGGCCTCTCCAGCCTGACGTGGGGACACCAGGACTGCCCAGCCCCCCGTGGAGGCAGACGGGGTGTCCCCCTCCACGATGGTGGTGTCTGAGCTGCTGCTCTGCCCCAGCCCTGTGTGCAGGGTAATTTTATGTCTTGTGGCTGCCATGAGGATAAAAGCTGCTGTGCACCCAGCAGCGAGAACAGCCAGAGGCTGCCGAGCTCTGAGCATCCTCCCTGCACAGATCCCAGCAGGAAACAGCTCCAATACTGGGCTGTGCTGGGCAAGGGGAGCAGGAAAGGGCTCTCACACCCTCTCACACTGCAGTGGAGCAGAAAGTGAGGATGCTGCAGAGAGACCTCTGTGCTGCTGTGCAGCGTGCAGGGACACGGTCCTGCGTGTCTGTGTGTGTGTGTGTGAGCTCTCCTGTGCTCTTATTGCCCTTTGCCAGTCATCCCAACCCCCCTTTCCCTCTCTTGTCCCTCTTGCATGTACAGTCTGTGCCCGTGGCCCCGTCTCCAGCCTCGCGTGTGACCTACTTACACACACAGCCCCAGTTCCTGCCTTTTCTCTCCCGAACAAAGCTGCCGGTCCTGCTGTCTCCCTGCCTGCTCCCAGCACGGTCCAGGGCTCCCTGCACACCTCCTGCTCCCGGTACAATTCCAGCAGCTCCCGGGGGAGCCTCTCACCGAGCCCCCTCAGTGCAGCACATCCCACCCTCGCTGGTGGGTGCTGAGACTCCTTCCTGCGGGTTGGTCAGGGTGCTCTCACCCCGTGGTTAACACCTCGTGGGGAGCCTCCTGCTCTGCCGCTGGCAGGGAGAGCAGGGAATGCTGGGCTGCTGCCTCCCAGGCTGCCTGCAGACACCCAGGGCAGCTCGGGGTGCTCAGGCAGAGCCTTCTCCCAGCTGTGCCTGGGGCCAGCCTGCAGCTCTGCCAGCTGTGCTCACCCGGTGCTGATGCCAGCCTGAGCCTTCCCCGCTGGGACTCCAGGGATCAGCAGGAGGACGTTGCCTCTCAGAGGTCCCTGCTGCAGGTCTGAGCGCTGGGATCCTCCTTTCCACACTGGGTTTGGGCTCAGGGCAGAGGTGGGAAGGGCAGGTGCTGTGTCTGCACTAGTGATGCTGTTCAGAGCTGGTCCTAGGGGCAGGTGTGGCCCCTGGGGACGTGGTGGCCTGGCAGCAGGCAGGGTGAGTGCCACCAGGGCTGTGTCTCTGCTCTGGATCTGGGTGGCTGCTGCTGATCTGCCCCCTCTGTGGGGATCCTGGGAGGAAGACCCACTCCACACTGCAGCGTTGCTTCTCTAGGCAACACCACCTTCCCGAAAATCCCAAGGGAACTGGGGAGAGCTGCTGTCCCTGCACACAGACACACAGGTGAGATGCTGGTGACACCACCCGGAGCACAGGGATGCTCACACTCAGCCCAGGCTGCCTGGGGGTGTGTGGAGAAGAGGGGGCTCCCTGCCTCTGCTAATGGCAATAATAAGGTAATTAGGGGCTGTATAATCAGCATGAAGGCAGGGCCTTGTTGCTATGCAAACACTGAGTCAAGAGATGCCCCTGCCTCTCCCTGCACACCTGATAAGTCTCGAGAGAGATGCTCTCCTGAGATTTGTGGCTACTCTGGGCTGCCCCTGCTGCTTGTCAGAGAGCAGGGAAAAGTGTTCATCCTTCCTTCATCACCACTGTCTTCATCAGCTCTGTGATGGGGAGGCACTGAAAGGGGTCTCCACCCCAAGAAAGAAGGCAGAGGATGAGTTCCCCTCCGTTGTGCTCACGTTGGCTCACATTTGGCCTCTGAGCAATGCCAGGAGCTCTTGCCTGCTTGGCTTGAGGTTTCCACCTGCACACAGAGATGACAGATGACTTCAGCCCCACCACGCCCCCGAGGTGTCTCCAGTCCCACCTGCCTGAGGCTGTCATCCACACAGGGGCCATCTGAGCCAGGGCTGGGGGCTGTGGGGAGCTGTGGATACAGCTCAAATCACCCACCACAGGTGCCCATCACACCCTGACCATTCCCAGCCGCGAGCACAGACCTGTGGCTGCCGTCACACACCCCTGCAGGGCGGAGATCTTGGCACAGCACCCCCTCAGCACCTTTGTTATCCACCACACTGGGTCACAGGGGCTGCTGGGTTCTTTTCTGTGTGTGCCCCAGCTGGCTCAGGACCCCGTGCTGAGGCTGGGAGGGCCCAGGCAGTGCCCTGGCCATGGCAGTGCCACCGCAGGAGCGGCTCCGCTGCCGCAGCGCCGGGGCACGGAGCCCTGACAGGGGCTGTAAATTGTCAGGCCCCGTAAAGCATTTAATGATTTTGAATTTATCTGCATCGATAAATACATGACAAGGTAACAGTCAAATAAATACCCATTAGTGCACTCGCTCTCTCTTTTTTTTAATTACGAGCTCGGGTGTAACCAATCATTTTCTGCTAAGCAAGCGCTGCAGGAAATCTTCATTAGCACCAGCCCCGGCGAGCTCTGCAGCCCGGGGGGGAGGAGAGAGCGGGAGGGAGGTTTGGCCCTGCTGCATCCTGCTCCCACCCGGAACGGGGAGAGGACCCGGCTGAGCTGGGTTTGGTGGCAGAGGGGGCTGCGGGGACCACTCGGCTGCCGAGCAACGTTCAGCTCTGCGCGATGCTCTTGCTGGGTCTCCTCCTTGCCCTGCCAGCCCCGGGGGATCTGGAGATCGGGTGAGGCAGTGGGGGCAACAGGGGGCTCGGGCTGGCTAAGGGGGGTGCTGGTGGCCACTCCTCCAGTCCGGACTGGGGGCAGTGTTGGGGCAGGGGGGTCAGGGCAGTGATTTTCAGGGGGGACCTTCTCACTCTCTAAAACTCCCTGATGGGAGGATGGAGCCAGGGGGGGTTCAGGCTCCTCTCTTGGATGAGAAGTGACAGAACAAGTGGAGATGTCCTCAAGTTGCCCCAGGGAAGGCTGGATATTAGGAAAAATTTCTTCCTTGACAGGGTGGTCAAGCACAGGCTGCCCAGGGCAGTGATGGAGTCACCACCCCTGCAGTGCTCAAGGAGTGAGCAGATGTGGCACTTTGCAATGTGGTCCAGTGGGCATTGGGGTGTTCAGCTGGTGGTTGGAATTGCTGATCTTGGAATGGCTGGAAAATGGTTGGAAATCCTGGCTGGGGGCTCTGAACACCCCAAAGGCAGTATTTTCTGGAGGCAGGTGCCAGGCTATCAAAGCACGTGCAGGGAGGTGGATCTCACTTATCTCTGGGCCATCTCTGGGCACCCCTCATCACCTCTCTGCCCACTGGGCGAGCCAGAAAGTGCCAGAGGGGTGCAAACCACCCTGGTCAGCCCCTCAGAGCATGTCCTGTGCTGGCAGCTGTGCCCTGCTCAGGAGGGGGTTTGAAGAGGTGTAAAGATGCTGAGACAGGGCTGTGAAGGGGATGGGCTGTGAAACCCAGGAGCACCAGCTGGACACCCCTGGCCTCAGCAGCACTGGCTGCCGGAGAGCAGGAACAGGGAAAGGCAGGGGGAGCTGGGAAAGATGCATCTCTGGCTGACCTGGCCTGGCAGGGATGGCACAGTCAGACCACCAGCCAGTCACTCTCCTGGGCACAGAGCCGGGGCACGGGACAGAACCTGCTCTGGCCCTTTCCAGCATCCCTTGCATCCCTCAGTGCCAGACCTCTGGCTCAGAGAGGGGCTCAGGGAGAACTCGTCTCCTTTGCTCTGTCTTCTTTCTGTCTGGCAACATTTTTCCAGCAGAGCAGCTTCTGAACTCTGAACATCTCCAGGGAACATGTCGATCCTGATGATATTTTTCTATGGAGAAGTGTCAAATCAAATGATTTCAACTTTCACATTTTGTTTCAATAACGTTGAAAGGATTTTTTCCAATGAGAGGCGAACATTTCAATTTGACATTATCATTTGGTTTCGTTCCATTTGGGCTTTTATATTATCACATTACTTCAAATCTACATTTCTAGTCTATCTACATTTTGCTGTTTAATGATTCAGCAGCATCAAAACCCAGTGAAACGTCTTGATGTTTCTGGGTGGAATTTCCCCCCTCGAAGTTTTTGCATTGTGGGAAAGTCTGCACTGAGAAGACCCCAAATTCCCAGGGGATGGAGCTGCCATCTTGCACCTGGCTCTGGCTCCAGCACAGAGCATCGTGGCAGAGGCAGCAGCAATCCAGGGACACTTTGTCCTGTGCTGAAACCAGAGGAAGGGCACAGATGTGACCTGCTCTGTGCTGTACAGCCATAAATAGTGAGTGGCAGCACTGGCAGGGAGGAAGGTGAAGACACTGTACACAAACTCATCAACAGGACTTAGGAAGGAGGGTGCCCTTGTTACCCAGAGTCTGTTGTCCCTGGAGGGCAGGAGAGGCTGGATGCAAGAGCTGGATCCACACACCAGGGGATGAGCAGCAACACACACAGGGTGTCCTGGAGGGGCTCGGCGTGGGGTTTGGTTTGGGCAGTGATGGAGAGGAGCCAGGGTTTTCCCTTCATCAGCCAAGGGCTGGGACATGGCTCAGCTTCCCAGCACCAAGGAAGGCAGAAACCTGCTTTGTCCTTTGCTGGAGCAATGCTGGTGGCAGAGGGGCTGTGGCTTCACCTCTGTGTTGGGGCTTTGACTGCACTTCCCCTGGTGCATCGGTGTCACCTCAGGTCTCCTGCAGCCCCTGCCAGGGCTGTGCTGGAGTGCAGGAGGATGAAGAGTGGCTGCATTCCCTCCATCCCTGGGCACTGCCCCTGGATCCACACTCTGCAGAGGGGGCTCATCCCCCCCAGGCAGTGACACCCCACAGTGGGATGCTGGGGTGTCCCCTTCCTGTGTGCCACATGGTCCCCATACACAGCCTGCCAGGCTCCTTCCTGGCTCTCACTCACCTGCAGCCCTGTTGCTCACAGAGTGGATTAAAAGCTGGTTTAATGGATATTTATGACCCCCATCACAGTCTTTTACTGCCTGTCCTTTCCCATTACAGCAGCACGTGCTTGGGCTGTGGGTGGGGAGGGCTCTCTTGGTCTGCACAGGGGACCTACCTGCCTGGAGCCACCAGCACAGCACGGCCCTGACACCCCCAGAGCTTCCCACAGAGCTCTGGGCATCCCTAGAGATCTCCCAGGAGAACTGTCCACAGATAGCTCCCTGTAACTCCTGAGTCCTGCTCACCTGATGGGGAAACAGAGGGAGGAGTGAGCAGAAGTGCCTTTGCCACTGTGCCCAGGGGGTTGGGTGTGGCACACACGTGTGGACACGGGCCTGCAGGTGTGTTTGGGCAGGTGGAGGTGTGGATGCCACAGGGGTGGCACCTGAGAGTGGCCCTGGACATAGCACAGTGGCCGTGGGGAGGGATGTGCTGGGCACAGCCAGGTGGGGAAGAGAGACAGGTTTTGGCAAAAGCCAGCTCTGTGGGAACCCTGGGCCTGTGCTGAGCTCAACCTGCTGCCTTGTGAAGCTGGGGATGCTCCCAGACTACCCAGGAAGCCCTGATTGAACAGCCAGGCTCCCTCTCCACTGGCTCTAAATGAGACTCCCCCAGGATAGCATATTAAGCTTGACCTGTGCACCACCTCCAAGATTAACATCAGAGCAGAAAGAATTAAAGGTCTGTGGAGGGCAGAGCAAGGGAGGAGGCGGGCACGTCTCTCCTCTCCTGCTCCGGGAAGGGGTGGAAGGGCAGCTCCCCGGGGAGCTCTGCGGTCCAGCCCCGCTGCCCGAGCTGTGCCTGCTGCCAAGGGAAGCTGATGTTCTTCTTCCCCACCTCGCTGAGACCGTGCAAGGCAAAGCAAACCCCCCTCTGGGGCAGCAGGGGAAGCCAGGCACCACGTGCTTTCCCACAGGGCTGCTGCTGCTGCCCACAGAGCTCTGAGCCAGCTGGGTCTGCAGCTCAGGGGAGGGAGCAGAGCTGGACCCGGGGCCCTGCGAGAGGGAAGGTCTGCCCATGGTACACCCAAAATGTGACCAGATCTGGCTGTGGGTGGGAATCTTGGGCCTGATCCTGCTCTCCCTGCTCCCCTCTGGTGACCAGCAATAGGACATGAGGGAATGGCTGGAGCTGTGCCAGGGCAGGCTCAGGGTGGATCTCAGGGAAAGGTTCTTCCCCCACAGGCTGGTTGGGCACTGAACAGGCTCCCCAGGGCAGTGGGCACAGCCCCAAGGCTGCCAGAGCTGCAGGAGGGTTTGGACAACGCTCTGAGGGACAGGGTGGGATTGTTGGGGTGTCTGTGCAGGGCCAGGGGTTGGACCAAATGATCCTGAGATGAGCTCAGTTGGTTGGAGCCTGGTGCTAATAACACCAAGGTTATGGGTTTGATCACTTTGCAGGCCATCCACTTCAGAGTTAGACTCCATGATCCTTGTGGGTCCTTTCCAACTCAGAACATCCTGTGAAATTTATCCCCATGGGTCCCTCCCAGCTCAGGAGATTCCGTGACCATGCCCCGGGAGCAGGGAGAGCATTTTTGCAGCAGCCTCCCGTTCACCCCGTCAGCGAGCAGAAGACACACCACAGGCACTCACAGCTTTCAAGAGCTGACAAGCCGGTGAGAATGAAAAGTTCAAAACCAGTGCTGGGGCCGTGTAAGTGTCTGCAGAACTAACGGCCGTGCGGGTGGGAGCACGAGCGTGCCAGGACCCGTCTGCTCCCGCAGCCGGAAAAGGTCACCCTTCAGCGGGCTGGAGTCACCCAGCCCCCCCCAGCACGGGCACTCGGCTCCCGCTCCTCTTAATGAGGTGACCTTCGCCTGGCAACTCTCCCTGAAGACTCGACAGGTCAAATTAAGCAGGTGTTTTGAGCTGCCCCGTCTCCGACAGCCGGAGACGGGAATGCGAGACGGGAGTGGATGAAGTGAAGGTGTCGCCTGCTTCCCTCCCTCTCTTGTTATCTTACAGCCTGTAAATGGCTGGCGACTTTCTGGGGTGTTTTTTTTTTCCTCGGGGCGGATTCCATCCATCCAGGGTGGGCAGTGGGCATGGCTGGGTGTGTTGCAGGCTGGAGGGGCTGCAGAAAGGGGAGAGCAGCGCTCTGCAGCTCTTGTGAAGGATCTCAGGGCAAGGGCAGGTGTTGAGGGCTGGACCCCTCTGCTCTGGAGCCAGGCTGGGAGAGCTGGGGGGGTTCACCTGGAGAGGGGAGACCTGAGAGCCCCTTGCAGGGCCTAAAGGGGCTCCAGGAGAGCTGGAGAGGGACTGGGGACAAGGGATGGAGGGACAGGACACAGGGAATGGCTTCCCACTGCCAGAGGGCAGGGAGAGATGGGATATTGGGAAGGAATTGTTGGCTGTGAGGGTGGGCAGGCCCTGGCACAGGTTGGGCAGAGAAGCTGTGGCTGCCCCTGGATCCCTGGAAGTGTCCAAGGCCAGGATGGACAGGGCTTGGAGCAACCTGGGCTAGTGGAAGGTGTCTCTGCCCATGGAAGGAGGTGGAATGAGATGAGCTTTGAAAACCCTTCCAACTCAAACCACTCTGGGATTCCACGACTCTGTGACATCCACGTGTTCCTGTGCACACAACACACAGACCCTTCCAACCCAAACCATGCTATGGGATCTCCAAATGCTGGGGAAGACATTGTCCCACCATGCAATGTGCCAGGCTGTGCCCTAAACCCAGACAAGTCAAAGACAGACCCTTCTAGCACCAGACTGCTCACTCTGCCCCTGAATTTCCTCTGCCTTCAGCCCTGGAACTGCTTATTTCAGCCTCATGCTCTGGTTCTCTGCCTGGGCACAGCAGATACCTCAAATATTCTCTGGGGCTCCTGCTCCCCTGGCCCACAAGGCCCATCCTGATCTTGCCCAACCCAAACATCTTGAGCTGGCTCTTCCCACCCAGCAGATTTGCACTGACCCTTCTTCACTCAGCTGTGCCTCTGCTGATGGCAGCGTGACCAAGTGCCATGGCCCTTTGGAGGGTGTGCACTCTGCCAGGAAATGGGGGGTTTGCAGTCCCAGGAAGGGAAGAGCACGGACAATGGAGAGTTCATGGGACACAGTGAGGAGTCAGCTGGGTACACTGGGAACACTGGGAATCTGTCCTAGTCAGATCCTGGACACAGGTCCAAGGCATAGTGTGGGGAATGAAAGATAAGAGCAAGGCAAGAGCATCAAGGCTGGTTTCTGGCCACACTAAAGGAAACTTGTGGGACAGTTCTTGCCTTTTACAGTGATCAGTGATCTCCTGGGTTTAATGCAGGTCTGACTGAAGAGGACTCTGGTCAGAGCTTGTGCTTGGCAGGGGACACAGGGAGCTGTGCATCTGCAGCCAGATGGGAAGCCAGACACTGTGACAACGTGGGGACATTTAGGCCTTGTGTCAGTTTAAAAATGGGTAACAAGCTGCTCTGGAGTTACAAAATGTAGAAGCTCTCCCCATCCCTTCACAAACATCCACAAAGCCTCAGGGCACATCTTTGCAGCCTCAGGCCAAAGCAGGGACATGGCTGTGGCACTGGGACCAGGCCAAGGGGCAGCTGAGCATCAGGGGTTGGGATGGGAGCCTGAAGCTCGGAGCAGTGAGGGAATATCTCAGCTGGGGAATGTTCATCACCCTCCAGTGCCCTCCAAGGGTAGGCAGGCTCCTTCTCTGGGCCAGTCGTGGTGAGACCAGCCCAGTACTGGAGGCCACACTTGGTCAGGAAGGACCTGGAGAGCAGCTGAGGCTGGTGGTGTTCACACACCGAGTGCAGCCAAACACAGGGGCTGTTACAGCCTATCCCTGGAGCAGAGCAACTCCACCAGATGCATTTACCTTCCACAGGCTCCCCACAGCAGTCTCCACATCTCCTCGACAGAGTGATGCTATTTCTCAGGGTGGAAGCTCTGAGTTTACAGAGTCCAGGAAGGGAAAATGGAGCCCTTTCTTTCATGGAGGCCACAGTGGAGCCCCTGGACACTGCCAAGCTGAGGACCTGGCAGGGGAGGGGAACAGCTCCTTCCTGTCACACTGCATTCCCATCCCTCTGGCACTGGGATTCTCCTGGCAAGAGAAGCAATCCCAGACATTCCTTGTACGAAGAGATGAACCTAACCCAGCCTGTTCCCTGTCCACGGGGGTCCCCACACAGTCAGGGTTTGCAGACACACATCACGTGTGTGGCCGATATCCCAGGGAATTCCCAGGGAACACAGACCCCAGTCCAAACCCATCATTTGCAGTGCTTGGTCATGCCAAGCCACTGAAGAGTGGCCAGGAGCCCGTGGAGCATTTGCATTGGCACAGCCCCCCTGGCAGCCAGCGGGAAACAGCCCCATTACCTGACAGGATCACTGCCCAGCTGTGCTCAGCTGTGCCCAGCTGCACAGATACCTGCAGGGCTGGCTCAGCACAGAAAATCCATCCCTCTCCGATGGAATCCCCACAAAGACAGGAACGGCTCCTGACCTGCCTCTTCCACCACAGATAGGCTGATAAACTCAGGCACTCGTCTGTGAGCCAGAAGGAAATTCTGCCTCCTGGGCTGTGCTTAAATTTTTGCCTTCTTAAAAGACCTGGCTGCAGGGCAGGGAAGACCTGCACGGAGGAGATTCTTGTGAGGGCACTCCTGGAGGGAGAAACCACAGCATGGAGGCACCAAACTGCCATGGGCTGCTGCTGAGCCTTTGATGAGCTGGGCCAGCTCCAGCCCCAGTGAACCTCACCCCCTCCTGCACCAGAACATGGCTCTTACCATGGCCCACAGGACTATGGATGGGACAAGCCACCTTTCCTGCCTGTGCTTTGTCATCCTGCCTGTTTAGCCATCTGCTTCCCATGTGTGCTTCATCTCCAAGCCCCAGAGCACCTGTCCTGGCCTCAGTACAACCTCCCACATCCCCCATCTCCCTCATCCCAGGCTGCTTTTCCTCCCTCTCCCAGCACCCAGTGCAGTGGTGAACATCTGGAGGGGCAAGATGTGGGTGTGGTGGCTGCTTTGGCTTTGCCACAGGGGAGCAGCCATGGGAACCTGCACAATAACATCACCTTGTCAGAAGGAAGACAGGGACATCCCTGAAACTGTGTCAGGGCAGGCTCAGGGTGGATCTCAGGGAAAGGTTTTTCCCCCCCAGGCTGGTTGGGCACTGAACAGGCTCCCCAGGGCAGTGGGCACAGCCCCAAGGCTGCCAGAGCTGCAGGAGGGTTTGGACAACGCTCTGAGGGACAGGGTGGGATTGTTGGGGTGTCTGTGCAAGGCCAGGAGATGGATTGGATGGTCCTTGTGGGTCCTTCCAGCTCAGGATATTCTGTGGTTCCATGATCCCCACTGAGCTGCAGGAGCTGGTCTCTGTTCCTGCTGTGACAGCAGTGGGGGTTGAGATGAAAAGGACCGGGGGGTCCAGCACAGCCTGGGGCTCTTGTGGTGTTCCCTCCCAGGGGGGTGGGTAGCAGTGTGGGTGAGGAAAGGCAAGAGCAGCAGCAGCAGCGAGAGCAAATGGTTCTTTATTTTATCTCCAGGATAAAAAGGAATAGGGAAGCTGGGTTCCTGAGACGAGGTGCCTTCATCTCACTGCACAGCGTTTGATCATTTTCGATGTTTTACAAGGAGGTGTATGGTTGAATTATCATTAGAGGAGCTGATGGAGCTGAAGAGTCACAGAAAACTTCCTCCATGGCACCCCAAACTCCTGTTATGTGCTGGCAGGCAGCAGAGCAGGAGAGCCCAGGGGCTGGCACAGCTCTGGACCAGGGGCCCAGGAGGCAGGAGCAGCTCTCGAGTCCTGCCAGGGTCTGGCTGCACCCGCTGTCCCCAAGCTCTTCTGCACCCTCCATGCTGGAGGTGGCTCTGGGAGTTTGAAAGAGCAGCCATGTCACAGTGTCCAGCTCCCCATCTCCTGTCCAGGGGAAGGGAGCAGAGTGTGGAGAAAAGTTTATAACCCAGGGACATCAAAGCCATTATGAGAGCCAGGACCTTGCACTTGCTCTGTAGCTTTGTGGCCTCACCTTGAATATCGGGGCAGTTTTGGGCACCACAATGTAGGGAAGATCTGAAGCCATTAGAGAGTGCTCACAGGAGGGCAGTGAAGATGGGGAAGGGCCTTGAGGGGCTGATGGCACTTGGTGTGTTCAGCTGGAGCAGAGGAGACTGAGGGGAGAGTTCAGTGCGGTTCCAACTGCCTGGGCAGGGGCAGAGGAGGGGCAGGACTGAGCTCTGCTCTGGGGGAGCAGGGACAGCCCCCAGGGAATGGCTGGAGCTGTGTCAGGGCAGGCTCAGGGTGGATCTCAGGGAAAGGTTCTTCCCCCACAGGCTGGTTGGGCACTGAACAGGCTTCCCAGGGCAGTGGGCACAGCCCCAAGGCTGCCAGAGCTGCAGGAGGCTTTGGCTGATCCTCTGGGGCACAGGGGGTGACTGTGATTCTGTGTGAGCTGTCAGTCCCAAGAGAGGCTGAAAGTACCTCCCAGCACGTTGTGGGAAGCCAGCACAGCATGACCTGGGTCCGTTCTGGCTGGGATGGTGGGGCCAAAGTGCTCCTGATGGGGGTCCTGTGGGTCCTGAGGTCCAGAACACTGGCATGTAACAATGAGGACAAAGGGATCTTGGAGCCAAGGATCCTGGGGATGGGGGTGTTGGCATCCCCATCAGAGTGGGAATTCTCACCTATTTTTCCACATCAGTGCCCCTAATCATCCATCCATCCATCCATCCATCCATCCATCCATCCATCCATCCATCCATCCATCCATCCATCCCGTCTGTCCTGAGTCCTCCAGCAGGTGTGTGCATGGCTGGCATGCCTGGCATTGCTGTGTGTGCAGGCTTGCTTAGCTCTGGAACAAGTGCCATTTCCAGAGCCTCATTAGTATTTGCATTGTTGCATGGCTGTCTAAGAGAAGCAGCAGCTAAGTGAGCCAGTCAGATCTTGATAATTTGCATGTTAATGAAGCCCACAGAACTCAGCTTAGAGAGACTGACTTGCTAGACCTATACATGCAGGCTGTATATGCTGGAGAGACACAGCAAACACTGTAGGCAGACACCCAGATGGCTGGAGAGACAGACAAACAGATGGCTCTGTACAGCAGAACTGGATGGGGGAAAGGCTTTGGGAGAGAGGAAGGGTGAAGCCCTGGAGAGAGAGAGGGGGAAGGATGGAAAGATGGAGAGATAAAAAATATGAATGGAGAAACAGATTAGTCAAGGATTGGGAACACTCTTGGAAATAAGAATCTTATCATGGTGCTCTTTTTTTTTTTTTTTCTTTTTAATAAAAAGGTTGTGCAGAATCTCTTGTAGAGCACAGGTCCCAACAGGGCTGTATTTATACCTTTGCACTGGGTGATGCTGCAGAGGATGGGTGTCAGGACTGACGTGGCATGGCTGGTGGATGGGTGCTCATGGGGTCTGGGTGCTTTGTAGGCAGATGCCCAGCCCTGATTTTGCTGCCCAGGATGCAAGGACAGTGGTGGACACAGTGTGGACACTGCTCTCTGTAACCCTCCTTGGGAGGACTGGAACAGTTGCAAACAAGACTGTAACTGGAATACAGAGATAAACAGATCCATGTTTACATGAATTTCTGCTGTGAGTGAGTGGCTGTGTCAGCTGTGAAAGGCAGCACACAGGGAGCTGGTGAGCACGGTGTCCTCATCCTTCCCTGGGACAGCTTGCCCAAGCCTGGAGCTGGTCCTGCTGAAGGGGCAGGAGAGTGTCACACCCCAAACCTGGGGAGCCAGAGTGAAGAGCCAGGAGACTCTTTGAATATTGGTGACCCAGCTGGGACATCCTGCACTCACAGCTACAGCTCCATGGGGACCAGCTCCACCAACACAGCTCCCGAGCTGGGAGAGCAGAGCAGGGAGCTGAGAGTGGGAGGAGATCACATCTCCCAACAAACCCCCCCTATCCTGCTTGGACTGGGGCTGGGACTCCACATCAGCTGACACTGAACCAAGAGGTCTGTGCTGTCTCCCAGAGCCAAGGAGTCACTTTTCCCAGGAGTGCTTTTTTTGGCCCTGGGCAGGGTCGGCTGTCCCGTATTAACAAGCTGGAGCCACCAGCCAGTCCTTTATGGGACTGATTCTTACAGCCCCACCCCTCTGCTGCTTT
Organism: Pyrocephalus nanus; assembly: GCA_038380795.1. NCBI lineage: Eukaryota > Metazoa > Chordata > Aves > Passeriformes > Tyrannidae > Pyrocephalus > Pyrocephalus nanus. The sequence goes on from CM076285.1 coordinate 1,083,338, forward strand.
TACTCACCCCCTTTGGCTCTGGCTGTGTGGTTTGTGCCAGGAGGGCTGCAAGGCACAGGCAGGAGGGGCAGGCAGGGACCCAGCACCGGGCAGGGACATCCCTGCAGGTTTGGAGCCACAGCCACGGAGGAACAAACCCTACATGGATCTGTAGGGTTGGTGTGGCTGGTCACATTGGCCAAAGGTGTCAGAGGATTGTAGGCATTTCTGGGCATTCAGACTCCTTGGAAGAGGAGGGTCAGACCCCAAAATGCACCTGTGGCTCTGGGTTTAAAGCAGGTTGCTCTAGAGCCTAAATTTGTGTGGCCTGGTTGGTTGATGGCAGGCAGGGCTGGAGCCAAAGGCATGTGCCCAGTGCCCAGGGCCTCCTCCCTGGTCTCAGTTTGACCCAGATGCCTCTTGGGCTGTCACTGTGCTGGCCAGGGGTGCTGCAGGCAGCTGTCAGGAGCACACACAGTGGAGGGGAGGGACCACTGGGGGTCTGCTCAGCCTCGAGAACCCTTTCACTGACACCGCTCTCACGTGCCCAGGAGTTACAGGGCGAGGAGGAGGCGGTGGTTTCTGCCGGGGCTGGGGCTGGCAAGCAGCTCTGTGACAGCGCTGCCAGGTCTCACACAGCTCCGATGTCTGACACGTCAGTCAGCACAGCCGGGCCCCTGCCATGCCCATTAACCGCGGCGCTGATGCGCGGCGGCCCCGAGCCCTGACAGCCCTGCGGGGGAGCACGACGGGCTGCCAGGGGAGCAGGGCACAGATTACACGTGCCCCCACACCGAGGCACACACAGCCCCTCCAGAGCATCCCAGAACGGGAGGGGACCGGGCACAGGATGGGGCACAGGACGGGCACAGGACTGGCACAGGACCACGGCACCCTGGAGCATCGCTGCTTCCCAGCACTCTGAGCTTGGATTTCTCCGTCCACCCCGCTTTTGAAATCTCCAGCTGGCCCAGCCCACAGACAGCCAGAGCATCACTAATTCCTGGCAGGGATTGTTCCAGTGCCCTTGGCTCCCATGGCTGTTCTCACACCCCGAGCCCTCCGGGGCCGCGGGGCCTCGGCCACAGAGTCCCCCAAGCTGTCAGGGCCACCTCACATAATCGAGGTGATGCCTTGACAATCCGTGCCCGTCCTGCAGGAGGGATTTGCATGCAGCAGGGAGCTCCAGCCCAGTGTTCCTGTGGGAACCCATGGCAGTGGATTAGGGGCCATTGACGTGGGTAATCCCCCCACACCACAAAGCGGGAATTTGGCTGGTGGGATTGCTCTGCAGCTCTGCTCAGGAGGGATCCTCCCTGCCTTTTGGACACTTCAAAGGGTCCCTGGGAGCACCACGGGAGAGACCCCAACTGTCTTTGGGTTGTCCCCGAGGCAAGAACAAAAGCAGGGAAAACAATGATGAAAGGACCTGGCTTGATCCAACCCTGGCTACAAACAGCCCCACACCTGTGTCCCTGGGAGAGAGGGAGAGATGTGGCAGGTCTTCATGTGTAACCCTTGGCCACTGGGCTGGGCAGGGGTGGTGACAGGGGGTGGATGGGATGGTGACAGGGCTGGGGACATGTCCCAGTCATTCGGAGCCCCTTGTGTGTCTTCCTGGGCAGGAAGGCAGGAAGGGTGGGCAGGCCCGGGTTAAGCAGGCCCTGGGAGGCAGAGGCTCTTCCCCAAATCCCCAGCTCCCTCCCAGAGCATCCTGGCACTCCTGGGTGTGTGAGATGACAGCTCTCTTCTCCTCAGACAGCTCTGCTCTCTCCTCCTCCAAGTGAGCCCAACCTGGGGCTATTTACAGCTCTTTTCCCAGTGTCTCTGAGTGGCTCTCAGAAAGTTTCCATCTCTGCTTCAGATGGAGCACTTGGCAGCACTGCTTGAGAGCCTGAGGGTGCCCATGTGTGTGCACAGAGGTGGGTGCTGGGCCACTTGGCAGCGTGGGGTCTGTGCACACACGGTGTGTGAGGGCACCAGTGCCTTCCTGGGGACATGGAGTGAAGTGGGGATTTGCTCAGAGACACCCACTGAAGGACCAGCCACTGCTGGCAACATCTCTGGTTTTCCCTTACTTATGCTGCAAGTTTGCTTTTGTTTCCACACCCCTTAAGACTTTTATGGAGGAATTTTCAAGCTCTTGGTCTCAGGGAGTGAATGCAGAGATTGCTCCCATCAGGTTCCCTGTTTGCAGGCCAGAGCTCTGCAGGGCCAGAGCTCTGCAGGGCCAGCACATGGAGAATCCTTATTTCAACCCATTTTGGGATTTTGGGGCCTTGTCTCTATCCCACAGAAATGAGGGAATACTTTGACCATCTGGCTGCTCTTCCTGCCCGGGGTGGGGACTGCAGGCAGGCACAGGGCCATGCCCTGATTCCCTGGGGTGAAATTCCCCCTGGCACAGGGGGTTTGTACCTAAACACGTGCTGGGAGAAGTGACACCTGCTCTGCCCACTGTGTCTGAGACTGGGAAACTGGGAGCCCTCCATGTCCTGCAGACTGGGACCACCCTTCCCACCCAGGCTGGGACCACTGGCCCCCCAGGGCACACGCCAGCCCCGAGATCATGGCTTGGACATCTGATGTCTTGCCCGGCAGGAGAGCTGAGGTGCATCCTCCCACCAATGGAGCCAGGCTTTCAGGCACAAGTGTCTCTAATTATTAATTAGCTGATGAGGGTTTATTATGTTTTAGCACTGCTCTCCTGTTGCCTGTGACACTTTCCAGTGACGGGGAGCAGAGGGGGCTCGGTGCTCCTGTTGCTCACACGTGTGCAGGGGCTGTTGTGCAGGAACAAGGGACCTTCAGAGCCAGTAATCTCATGTCCCCCCATGGCAGGGGGAGGTCAGAGCTGTCACCCATGCCAGCAGGACAGCTGTGCTGGTTATCTGGCCCAGTCCAGCCCAGCTCAGCACTGTTCTGCACCCACATGGGATACATCAGGCCCTCACTGGGGCTTCTCCAGGCAAGGACAAGCCTGGGGGGAAATACAGGAGGTGTCACCCAGATGTGTCCCTCCCTCAACCCTGATCCAGAGGAAGGGTCTGCAGGAGCCACGAGCCATCTGCACTGTGCTGTGCCTGGCAGCAGCCCCTGTCCCCTGTCCCCAGCCCCACTGCCCTGTCATCCCTGCTGTGCTCCCAGCTGTGCTCCCAGCTCCAGGCTCTGCTCCCAGAGGTTCTGATGGCTGCTGGGCTCACCCCTCCCCGTGCTGGGCTCCGGCCCGGGCCGGCAGAGGGAAGGGTTAAGTGCGCTGGGGAGGCTCTGACATTTTGCTAATGGGCTGTGTTAATTGATTCGCTCATTTCCATTTGTTCCTGTTAAAGAGAGACAGATGAGAGTGGTCCTGCCGAGCAGGCCTTGGCAGGGAGCTCCGCTGTGTGCAGATGTGCTCCTCACTCAGGCATCACCATCAGCAGACTCCCCGAGCTCGGGGTCTGCGGGACCAGGGAAGGACTCCCAAAATTCCCCCCGGGGGAATTCCCTGCACGGGCCCCACCTCAGGGCAGCCTGCAGGGACTGAACTGGCTGGGGAAGGGGAAGAGCTGCACTGGGCAGGAGAGAGAATGCTCAGCCAAGGGGCAGGAGCCTGTCTGGAAAACTCATGGACCAGGAAAGGCCTGGACTGCCTTCAGTCTGCCCTGAGAGAAACACCAGCCATGGCCATGCCAGCAGCTTCTGATGTAGAGCAGGGACAGGCACCACTGGGACCTTGGTCCAGACAGTGGCCAGTCATGGAATCGTGGAATCCCAGAGTGGTTTGTGTTGGAAGGAATGTCAAAGACCATCCTGTTCCACCCCCTGCATGGGCAGGGACACCTCCCACTAGCCCAGGTTTCTCCAATTCCCATCCAACCTGGCCTTGGACACTTCCAGGGATCCAGGGGCAGCCACAGCTTCTCTGCCCAACCTGTGCCAGGGCCTGCCCACCCTCACAGCCAACAATTCCTTCCCAATATCCCATCTCTCCCTGCCCTCTGGCAGTGGGAAGCCATTCCCTGTGTCCTGTCCCTCCATCCCTTGTCCCCAGTCCCTCTCCAGCTCTCCTGGAGCCCCTTTAGGCCCTGCAAGGGGCTCTCAGGTCTCCCTGGAGCCTTCTCTGCTCCAGGTGACCCCCCCAGCTGTCCCAGCCTGGCTCCAGAGCAGAGGGGCTCCAGCCCTGGGATCAGTGTAGTGGCCTCCTCTGGACTCATTCCAACCAGTCAACACCTTCTTTGTATTTCTTTATAGAGCCCTAACATGTGTCCCTGTGCTGGGTCTGTGTAAAGCCACAGAATCTTCACTCAGGTGAGGAGATCTTGGTTAGAGTCACTTGGAGAGGCTCCAGCAAGCAGTGAAATACTCCTGAGATTCCCCTGTATTTCAGGAGATGTTAATCATGTGCATCCTTGAGTCCCTGGTGCTGCTGCATCTTCACCCCCTGGCCACATCACTCCCAGGGAGCCAATTCCAGATGATTTCGCTATTGCAAAATGATGGCTCAGAAACACAGGCAGTTAAAGCCCAGAAAAGCAGAGAAAGATGCTCAGGGCTGAGAGTGTCCTGGGGGAGGGAAGAGCAAAGCAGCCAGACAAACTGTGCTGCAGCATCGCTCTGGGGAAGGACAGCACGGCCCTGGCACGGCCCACTTGCCAGGTTTAGGGGCTTGGTTGGAACTGCTCTCCAGGGAAATCCACATTAACTCATCTTTTCTTTACTGTGGACCAAAGAGGCAGAAATTCTCCCCAGGCAGTGACAAAAGGGGGTTGTCCATGTTACGGGCCCCAGGGGTGTGAAGGAGGTGAGGATGACAATGATGAGGTGGCACATGAGTGCCCCCCAGCCTGGCCCTGCTGGGGTTCCAGGCTGCCTGTTCCCTTTGAGAGCTGCTTCTCCTCACCCCACAGTGAGCAGTGGGCACCTCCTGATGGCACTGGATGAGCCTGTTCTGCCAGCAGTGCCCCAGCTGAGGGCACATCCTCGGGGATGAGGCTCCACAGCACAGCCCTCCACCTCCCTCCTGTGTTTTAAGGACATGGGTTTCGTGCAGGTGCAGTCTCAGGGCAGCCTGTGCCAGGCTACAGGGAGGGCCCAGCCTGGCACCTGGAGCAGGAGAAAGGGCACCATCCTGCTCCAGTGCCCTGCATGGCCCCCCTATCACTGGGGTCTCACAGCTGAGGGCACAGCACAGGGCAAGGGCAGGGGGTTAATGGAAGCACTGCCCAAATTCCCACTGCTGTCCAGGCACAGGGCTGGTGCTCCCAACCTCCTGGGAATGTGTGGAGAGGGCGTGAGGACTCCTGTCCCTGTGAATCGTGCTCCACATCTGCCCTGCTCCAGGGCTGGGGAGGGCTCTGACCCCTGAGCTGTGCCTGTGTCCTGCACAGATGAGCTCAGAGCTCCTCTGCTCCTCCTGCCTCCTCACTGTGGCTGATGCATCTCCCCCTGGGGTGGGAGCTGGAGAGCAGCTGCAGCCCAGGCCCCGTGAGGGGAGCAGGGAGGGCTCCAGCTCAGCAGGGCAGAGGTGCAGAGGCACATCAGGGATTGTTCTGTACGGTTATCATGTGAGCCTGAGTGATGTGCAAGCCCCTAGGCCAGGGCAGACTGTTCCCAGTGCTGAAGGAGCAGGGATTTCCCTGGCAGAGGCCCTTTCCTGGCATGTGGGCTGGGGATGGGGGTCTGTACCATGTGTAGGTGGCACAAACAGGAGCAGATGACTCCCCTGCCAGCAAGGCCATGACCACCCAGTCCCCCTGCCCCTCCTGCAGCGTCACTCCAGTGTCTCTGTTTGCCCTTTGCTGTACAGTTGCCTTCTGCCAGCCCTTCCATCTCTAGCTGTTCTCCTAGGACACCCCAGCTTTCCTCCTGGGATCTTCACTAGCCTAGCGTTTTTGCTCCTAAAATCACTTTAATCCAAAAGGGAGAATAATTATCTCTTCCATTTAGCTGAAATGCAAGATCATAAACTTGCCCATCAGCTGCAGCAAGGTCAGGAACTGCCTGGCAGAGGCAGAAGGCATTTATTGCTTCCAGAAGAGCAGATTTCACTCCCTCTTGTTTCTGCATCCCCACCCTGATGCCTCCAGTGAGATCTCACTGGAGCTGGGTGGATGCAGCAGGATAAATTGGCTGGAATTGGCTAGAAGAGGAATTAATCTTCTCTTTTAGGGGGGAGGGGAGGAGGGCTGAGTATCCCCAGACAAGCTTTGTGCTGTAGCAGGCTCTGCAGCACAGCAGCACTTTGGGCTGCCCTGCGTGTGTGTGATGTACAGAGGGGCAGGTCATCCCTTGGCAGCAGTCTGCTCCTGCCTGGAGAGACAACTCTGCTTGTAAACCAGGGCTTCAGAGGCTTCAGAGCCTGCAAAGTGCTGCTGTGACACGGGGAAGGCTCCTCCATAAGGACATTCTGCTGGAAAATGAATTTCTAGGGAGATGCAGCGCTGACAACAAGAGCCAGTGCTCCCAGAGAGGGGACTGGGGAAAGGCTGTGCTGCCCTTCTCTCACAGGAGGTAGAAAGTTGCTCATTTGGAAAGTGAAGAAGCAAATAGATGCTTTTTTTTTTTTTTTTTTTCTCCCATAATTGATCATTACATTAAATGCAGCTTTGGGGGGTTGGGCTTTTTTCTCCCCCGCTTCAAACCTTCTCCCTTTCCATCCCCTTTCCTACCCCAAGAAAAGAAGGAGGATGAAGTGACAGCAAACTCACCAGCTAATTTGTGTCCTAATTTTTTTTTGGAGGAAAACTGTAATCACTCCATTTGGGAGGAGTAGAAGGGATAATATTCCACTGCTGGGTGGAAAGCATTTCCTTTCTGCAACAAGCTGAGATGGAAAAATTTGGTCTCTTTGACCCTGATGCCTCGTAGGTGTCACTTAAACAACGTGACAGGCGGAAAGAGACTTCTCCCTGGAATCCACCCACGGAGAGTGGTCCCCTGTGCCAAACATCCCAGGAGGGACAAATCACACTGGGGCAGCACAGCCCTGTGCTTGTCTTTGTGAAAACATGGACATCCAGGATTTGGGAAGGGGCCCTGGGTCATACACAAGCTCTGCCACAGCATGTGCCCAGTCTCCTCCCGGCCAGGCAGCAACACCAGACGGGTCTAAAACGATTTGGGAGACTCCAGGGGGAATCCTCCAGTTTGCTGAGATGTTTCCCTCCTCCTGGTTTTCTGAGGAGGAGGGAAGCTGCAAAGGCAGCTGCTGCAGGGAGGGACGCCCAGCACCAGTCAGGATCGTGCCCACACTGTGGAAAGGGGATGTCACCAGCTCCTGCTCCCAGCCCAGGGTGGGGGGCTGACCCCGTGCAGCCCCTCTGCCCTCACAGGGTGCCTCACATCCCTCACTTTGGGCCGTACCAGGCTCTGCATTTGTGCTGAAGGTGGCCCGGTGCTGCTGCCCACTCTGGTGCCACCCCTCGTGCCCTGCACCCATCTCTGTGTGAGTGACCCAGTCCCACCGGGATCTCTGTGTGTGCCCATCCCACCGGGATCCCTGTGTGTGCCCATCCCACCGGGATCTCTGTTCGTGCCCGTCCCGCCGGGGGCGGGTGCTGTGTGTGATTCCCATGCCATGACTCCACACACGCCTGCTCCAGCATCGGGAGCTGCCGGTTACCATGGCGACGGGATACAACACATCCTGGCACCGCTGGGGTGAGGTTTTCCAAGCTTGGCAGGCTGGGGAGGTTGTCCCCTGTCCCCTCCTTGCCGAGGCAGCTCATCATCCAGGCAGGGCCCCGGAGGGAGATGCGTTAAGGAAGAGCCTCCCTCGCCATCCGCACCGGGATCCTCACCCCAGCTGATTGGTGCTGCCATCTCCCAGGCAAATGGGATCATCCCAGTGCTGCCTGGGACTGACTGTTCCATGGGGAGGAATCCCCACCATCAGCCCGGCTGTGCTTAGGGAGCAGAGCTGATCCCACATGGTGAAGGTGTCACCTCCCAGCATCTCCAGACTCGGGGCAGGCTGCTTGCAGTTGAGGGGTAGCACAGTGCTGGGGCAGGAGCAGCTCTCCAGGAGCAGATGGATGTGGAAAGAGCCATGGATGTGGGAACAGGGCTGAGGGAGCCTTACCAAGGGTACCCTGCAGATGCAGCTCCGAGCAGACCAGCTGTGTGTGCTGGTTGTGCATTGCTCCAGTGGGTTTAAATCCTTTCTGAGTCTGAGTCCGAGGGATTTAAGAGCCCAGATCTTGCTGGCATCCCCTCTAACTCCTGTCCAATTTCCCTGGCTTGTGATTTTTAATTTTGGGATTGTAAAGCTGTGGAAAGCTTCTGTATCAGCCCTTCACAGGGATGGTGTTTGCCCAGGGACACCAGTGCCCGTTCCTCAGGCTGAGGATTTGGCCCTTGGTCAGCAGCTGCAGAAGAAAAAGCCCTTTCACTGTTCCCAGCCATGGAGGTGTGTTTGCCCCTCCAAAGGTGCCTCCAGGAGGAACCTGCCTCCCTGCCTGCCAAAGATCTGCATAACCACATCTCTCTGTGGGGAGGCACTGCCCAGCCAGCTGCTGTCAAGGTCTCTCCAAACACTCACCCCCTGCCCACATCCCATCCAACAGGGAAGAAACACCAGTCCAAAGAAGTTCTCCTAGCTGACACGTGAATAGAACAAGGGGAAATGGCCTCAAGTTGCACCAGGGGAAGTTCGGTTTGGACATTAGGAAAAATTGCCTCACTGAAAGAGTGGCCAGGCACTGGAATGGGCTGCCCAGGGCAGGGGTGGAGTCACAGTCCCTGGAATTGTTCAAAACAGTGGAGTGGCACTTTGCAATATGGTTCAGTGACGTGGTGGGATTCAGCTGAGGGTTGGACTTGATGATCTTGGAGGCCTCCTCCAACCTTAACGATTCCATGACTGTGATAGGATGCTCCACAGCACCTTCCAGGACAATCTGGGTGCTGGGGCTGCAGCAGGAGCAGAAGGAGAACATCAGTGAGAGTGACCCAGGGGGGAGATGTCCATGGCTGTCCCTGCCTGGCTCTCTGTTCTCAGGGACTTGTCCCCACAGCTGCCAAAGAGTGCTCAGCACAGTGGGGACAGCTCTGCCAGGGCCTGCTGAGGACAAGAGTGGGGGGCCCTCAGTGAGTGCCCGGTGGCTGCCTGGGGGCACAGGGGTGCACAGCAGCCCCCTGCCCGGGCAGGGCACAGCCCTCCTGTGGGGAGGGGACTTCAGCCAGGAGCCTCCCAGACCTCCCCAGACACTGCCCACCTGAGACAAAATAATTTCTTTGGTGTCCTTCCCTGGGCAGGGCTGGGAGCCTGGCAGGCAGAGCTGACCCCCGCGGGGGTGGGTGTCATCTCCAGCAGCAATCCCGGTGTTCCTGCCACGTGCTGGCCCCTGGGGGAGCAGCTTAGCGGGCAGGGACTATTTATAGGTCCCTTGGAGCAGAGCAATCATTTCCCTGGAGTCAAGAGCAACAGGAAATGCCAAACACATCGAGGATGAGCATCTGGTCCTGCAGCCCCCGTGCTGGGCACTGTTCTCACCCAGCCTGCCCAGGTTCAGGGGGCCCAGGTTAGCACCTTTCCCTCAGGGTGCTGGGGGCACACCAGGCAGGGTGATGTGGGGAGCCAGGCAGGTGGGAATGTTGGGTGCCTGGGCTGAGACAAGGACTCACAGCCCCCACCCATCTCCCTGGGTCTGTGACTGCTCTGCCCTGCTCCAGATCCCATTGTCCCATGGGAATGATCCCCCTGCTTGGCACCTGGCTGGCCCTGCAGCACCACACCCTGAGCAGAGCCCTGGCAGGGCCAGAGCACGTGTCCAGCTCAGTCTATCAGGAGTCAACCCTCGCTGGTGCCAACTGCAGGACTCAACAGTGATGCCTGGCTCCCAGTGCTCCCAGTGCTCCCAGGGCTGTCCTGCTGCTCTGGGACTTGGCAAAGATGCCCCAGAGAGCCCAGCCCAGCCGGTGGCTGTGGATGGCTGAGGGTGCAGGTTAACCACGTTAACCCATGTCAGCCTCCAGAGCTTCTCCCTCATGCAGATGGGAGTGGGATGGGGCTGCTCCCCCTGGTCAGAGATGCCTCTGGCTGGTCCTGCCTTAGCCAAGCCAGCCTAGGATGTGCTGGGACCAGGAGGACTTGGTCCAGACTGGAGCCTGAGAGCTGGTGAGAGGTGGGAATGCTCTGGAAGGTCAGTACACCAGGAACCCTGGAGCAGGGCTGTGGAGCCCTGGGCATCAGCCCATCCACACCACTCCATCCAGGGGATGCTTCTCCTCTCCTTGCTCACCTCTGGAGGCATCCAGCATTTCCAGCAGCCCCCTTCCAGGAGGGTTGTTGCCAAAGGAAACCCTCCTTGTCCTCAGATTTCATCAGTCTCTATTGGGAGCTGTGGGAGTCACCCTGCAAAGACCCATCCACCTGCTGCACCATGCCCAGAAGGTGCTGCTGATTCCCCCAGCAGGAGGGATGCTCTTGCCTGCAGTGGGGATGGAGGGACGAGGGACAGAGTTGCATCTGCCTCTGGAAAAATGCCCACAGAAGGATGAACTACAGGGTCCCTTCTGCCTTTGCTCCACAACCTGGAAAAATGGAGACACGCAGGAAGATGGTCCCTGCCAGGCTGCCCAAAGCAGGGTTCATCTCTCCCTGTGGCAAATTCCCAGCATGGACACCACGGGGCTCGTTGTGGACCTGCTGCCTGCACGGGGTGCAAAGAGCCCCCCGTGGAGCCCCCTGGCCCGTCTGCGCTGGGAGGAGGCTCCTGGAGGGCTCACAAAGTGATGGCTCTGGCACAGGCTGCTTGCTGGCAGAGGGTAGGGGGGGTTGGGAAGAGATGATACCTGAAGCACAGAGGCGGCGGAGCAGGGACCTCGTGGGGTGCTCCCACATCCTTGCCAGCCCCCCCCCGTGGCGAGCAGTGGGGCCGGGGCCAGGCAGGAGGGGCAGGAGCCCCCCGGCACATCCCCACGGGCTGCCCTCGCCCCCCCAGCATCGCTGGCAGCGGCAGAGCGGCCTCGAGAGGGGAGCGCGGAGTGGAGAGCGGCGGAGCTGCCACTTCACGGCACCGGCTTCGGGAGACGGCGTTGCCTTGACAACTGAGAAGGGTCTTTTACTGCCTGTCGGCTGCTGAGACAGAGAGGGGGGGACAGGGAAGGGGGGGAAAAGAGCATTAACTCCCAGTGCCTCCGAGGGGTGGGCACCGTGTGAGAGGGTCCAGCCTGGAGGGCACCGGGACATCCCCCATCCCCAGCCGGCTGTGGGCACGGACTGGCCCGGACGGGGAGCCCCGCGGGGTCCAGCACTGGTGAATAATCCCCGACAATGAGCGGGCCCCCATTCCTCCCCCTCCCCGTGCCTTCCCATGACCTTGGCATCAATCAGGAGCGCTGGCCACCTCATGGCGTGGTGTGGCCTTGGACCAGCGCCTGAGATCAGCTGGGCTTGTCAGCTTGATCAATCAGTCTGCTGGGCAATTAGGGCTTGGTGTTGTCTGCCTCCATCAGCACCCTGTGCCCTGGCCTTGCTCACGGCTTTTCCCATACCCAGGAATGATCCTGTGCAGACAGCCCAGCCTCCTCCCCATCCACAGGGGCCAGAATGGGGCTGCCCCACCACAGTCCACACCCAGGATCTCATGGCAGAGCAGAAGGAGAGCATTTGGTTCAGCTGAGTCAAAAAAGTGACTGTAGGAATGCCCACCTGGAGGTTGTCCCTTATTTATGGGCAGTGTGACCCATTCCTGATGCACACACAGTGCTGCAGGCATGGGTGGCACTGCCCAGGCCGCCCTTCTTGGTGTGAAATGCTGTGCCAGAGCCTCAGATCTGTCCCAAAGGAAGCCCAAACTTACTGCTCCTAAGCTCAGTCAGTGTGTGAGGAGCCTGGCAAACCCTGTGGCCCTTTCTGAGCACTCAGACACAGAGGGGATGGGACAGGGAGCCAGACTGCCTGCAGAGGGGCCAAGGCTCCTGGGGATGTAGGATGTGATCACCTTGCCTGATCTCAGGCAGCTCAGCTGGAGCTGCATGTCCCACGCCACAGGGTCAATAGCAATAAACAGTTGCTGGTAGAACAGACTCCTCTGACCTACTTTGGCCAGCCCTGGGCCGAAGGACACCCCACCAGCCACCCCCCTGCCAGCCTGACGCTGTCTAGACAAGGAGGGCTGATGTCTGTGTGCAGAGCCTGACCCTGCCCCGGGCTGTGGAGGATGGCACAGGGAGGATCTGCACCCAAAGCTCTGCTGGACAGACAGCCCTTGCTGTGCCGTGGCCCCAGGTCCCAGGGCTGAGTCCTCCGTGCCGTGGCTCAGGGTGCAGACAGACCCCTGGGGAGAGTCAGCAGCTGGTCACTGACTGCAGCCAGGGCTGGGGACAGGCTGGGGACAGGCACTGGGGAGGTCACTGACTGCAGCCAGGGCTGGGGACAGGCACTGGGGAGGTCACTGACTGCAGCCAGGGCTGGGTCAGGCACTGGGGAGGTCACTGCCTGAAGCTTGCTGGTGGAGGGGTCAGAGGCAGCTTCCTCCTGGCATGAGCAGGAGCCACGTTCATGATGCTGATGATGCTCATGCCACAGCCAGTGTCCTGAGTGCCCCAAGGCTCCCAAAGACACACTGGATGAGCGGTCTGTGCTCAGAGCATCCTGCTCTGGAGCCCATCTGCACCTCCACCTCCACAGCTGCCATCAGGCAGGTTGGCTTGTCCAGCTGGAGCAGAGCAGACTGAGGGCAGAGCTCAGCGGGGGCTGCAGCTCCTCCCGAGGGGCAGCTCCGATCTCTGCTCTGGGGGAGCAGGGACAGCCCCCAGGGAATGGCTGGAGCTGTGTCAGGGCAGGCTCAGGGTGGATCTCAGGGAAAGGTTCTTCCCCCACAGGCTGGTTGGGCACTGAACAGGCTCCCCAGGGCAGTGGGCACAGCCCCAAGGCTGCCAGAGCTGCAGGAGGCTTTGGGTGATACACTCAGGGACAGGGTGGGATTGCTGGGGTGTCTGTGCAGGGCCAGGGGATGGACAGGATGATCCTTGTGGTCCCTTCCAGCTCAGGAGATTCTTTGAGTCTATAATTCCATATTGTGAGTCCAGTCACACAATATGGGATGTGCCAACATCCTCTGACACCCTGACCCGGCTGCACAGTCCGCAGAGGCTGCAGGCCTGTTGGAGAGCCACAGGCAGTATTGCTGACCCTCTGACAGCTTCTGAGGGGATGTTCCAGCCCAGGGCAGTGGGACAAACACAGTCAGGTCTCAGCATCTTTCCCTGTGGAAAACTCTTGTGAGCAAACTGCTTTTCCAGAAGGATTCCTGTGTCTAAACAGCGTGGGGACAAACACAGGTCTTTCTGAAAATGTCACCCTGAGCAAGGAGGAGTCTCTGCTTTCCAGAGTCACTGGACAGGACAGATGCACTAAACTGGGGCTCAAGCACAGCATCACTCTGAAGGATCCATGAGCCCTGAGAAAGTCCCTGCTTGGAGGCAGATGCATCTGACCCCTGGGATTTCCCAGCCAGTTTGCATCCTCCAAGTCCTGGCCGCATCTGGAACGTGTTGAAATCCAGCCACAAGCTCCAGGATGTGATGGATAACGTATGGAATGACCTGACCCTGCCCCACACAGCCACCAGCACCCCCCAGAGCCCTGCAGAGCCCCTGGGTGCTGCAAGGCTCTTCCCAGCCCAGGGTAATGAGAGGAAGGGTTAAAAACCTGACAAAGCACCAAGGATCCTGGTGGCTCTGTGGGTGCTGGCAGCTCTCCAGCTGTTTGGCCACCTGTGGCAGCTGCTGCTTTCTCCAGAAGCTGCTGCTATTGCTTTTAAATTGATGATGCAATTGGGCCTTATTTAAAGCAACAGCTCTTTCCCTTCCAATACTGCTCCATGATGGATTTTGGCTCTACTTCTTTCCCTCTCTAGCTCTGCCTCTTCCCCCGGACTCTGAAATGCCCAGGGATGCGTGTGGAATGACTTTCTACCCATTGTCAGGCACTTACAGTATCCCATAAATAATCTACCACTTGTTTGGTCTAAATGTAATTAAGATCCTCACTCCTTGCTTGGCGACACTGCCCGGCCATAGCAGGGTGATTTATGGGGCTGTATTGTTTGGGGCTTTAATTGCAGGCTCAGCCTGGCACTCCCCTGACAGCCTCTCCCAGGAATGATATGTTTACACTGCACAGGAGTTTGGGGTGATAACTGTATAAAGCAGTTTGATAACGACGATCACACCTCTCGCACAGAAACCTGTTGAAGACGTTGCTTCAGGAGGCTGGTTCTGAGAGCAGGGCAGGGAGTTCCCCGGAGAGAATCAGCTCCTTTTCATGCACAGGATATTTGCAGGCTGCCTGAGATTGCAGTGATTGCTACAGAAAATTATGTGAGAGCTACATTTTCCTTCAAATAATTTAACTCTGTGGATCCTGTGGGTATTTCGTGTGGGCTCTGTGCTGGGCACAGGGTGATCAGTCATGTTGAATCACATGGCTCTGCTGCCAGGGCCGGATTGGAGAACGCGATGGTGCTTACTGTGCATATTCATGAAGGGGAATTAGAAATTCAGCCCTCTTGGGCATGTGTATGTGCGACTGGGGACCGATTTTGTGCCAGAGAGCCAGCGTGGCACAAATGTTCAGGTGGTGGCACACAAGTCCCGCCGAGGGGACTCCCCGGCTGCTGCCATTCCCTGTGTGTCCTTCCAGCTCCGCCTGCAGAGGCTCCCTGCTCCTCTCCGGGAGCCGCAGCACATCCCTGCATCCCCATCTTCCACATCCCTGCCTCCCCATCATCCACATCCCTGCATCCATATCTACCCCATCCCTGCATCCCCATCTTCCACATCCCTACATCCCCATCTACCCCATCCCTGCATCCATATCTACCCCATCCCTGCATCCCCATCTTCCACATCCCTACATCCCCATCTACCCCATCCCTGCATCCATATCTACCCCATCCCTGCATCCCCATCTTCCACATCCCTGCATCCCCATCTACCCCATCCCTGCATCCATATCTACCCCATCCCTGCATCCCCATCTACCCCATCCCTGCATCCCCATCATCCATATCCCTGCATCCCCATCTACCCCATCCCTGCATCCATATCTACCCCATCCCTGCATCCCCATCTACCCCATCCCTGCATCCCCATCATCCATATCCCTGCATCCCCATCTTCCCCATCCCTGCATCCCCATCTATCCCATCCCTGCATCCCCATCTACCCCATCCCTGCATCCCCATTTTCCACATCCCTGCATCCCCATCTACCCCATCCCTGCATCCCCATCTACCCCATCCCTGCATCCCCATCTACCCCATCCCTGCATCCTCATCTACCCCCTCCCTGCATCCCCATCTACCCCATCCCTGCATCCCCATCTACCCCATCCCTGCATCCCCATCTAACCCCATCCCTGCATCCCCATCTACCCCATCCCTGCATCCCCATCTACCCCATCCCTGCATCCCCATCTACCCCATCCCTGCATCCCCATCTTCCACATCCCTGCATCCCCATCTACCCCATCCCTGCATCCCCATCTACCCCATTCCTGCATCCCCATCTACCCGATCCCTGCATCCCCATCTTCCACATCCCTGCATCCCCTTCTATCCCATCCCTGCATCCCCCTTTTCCACATCCCTGCATCCCCGTAGCCCAGCCCCGCACCCCCACGGCGCCATCCACACGCAGCAGCTCCATTTTCCTGTCTGCAGCAGCACGGGGCATTCCCGAGCTCGGCTGGGGAAGCCTGGGCTGTCCCTGTGATCTCCCCTCACACCCTCAGCACCTCCTCCCGTCTCTGCCGGGCTGTTCTCATCCCTGCCGGGCTCTGCTTCCACAGGGCCGGTGCTAACCGAGCCAGCTTCTCCCAGTGTGCTCAGATAAGCAAGATTAAACCCCGTGCTTATTCCTCCTCCACCTGAGCAAGGGCGGGAGGGATAGAAGGGGAGTCCTTATAGTTTTTGTTGTCTCTGGTGCAGCTGCCTGTCTCTGGCTGTGGAGCAGAGATGTCCCCAGCCCCTGGTGGTGCAGATTCTCTGCAGTGCCTGACAATGACCCTCCTTGTAGGAACAGGGGCTCCAAACACCTGCTTCTTTTCACCTGTCACTGAGGCCTCTGAGGAAAACCCCAGACAGCTGATTGCAACAGATACCGAGGGAAACCCACACCAACCCAGATCCTTTTCTGTCACAGATATGCAAACAGATGTGCTTGAAACCATCTGAAAACCACAGCACACGTGGCACCTGCAGTGCTGCCCCCTCCTCTCTCTTACAGACAGATGGAATCATGTTATCACAGACTGGTTTGGGTTAAAGATCATCTTGTTCCACCCTCTGCCATGGGAACTTTCCACTAGCCCAGGTTGCCCCAAGCCCCATCCAACCTGGCCTTGGACACTTGCAGGGATCCAGGGGCAGCCACAGCCTCTCTGGGTAACCTGTGCCAGGGCCTTCCACACCCTGAGCAAAGAACAACCAGGATTGCCTGTGATTCCAAGTCAGCCCCAGAGGGACTGGTTGGTCCAGAAGTATCTCCTTTGATCTCCATCTCTCAGCTGGACCCTCTCCCAGCCAGTACCCCCAGCCAGCCAGGGCACTGCAGGGGCTGCAGCAGCTCCATCCTTGGCTGTCCTTGGCTACTCAGCTCGGGAGTCAGAGCCCTCTCAGGCTGGGAAAGTACCTTTGGACTCAGTTCCCAAAGGCTCAGGGGGCTGGTGTTGTGTGTGTTCTCCCCAGCAAACAAAGCCCTGTGTGTGGGGCAGAGGTGACAGTGCCCAGAGCTGCGGGGCAGTTTGGGCCACCTCAGCTGTAAATGCTGCAGCACAACTGCCCCACTCCTGCTGGGTGTCTGCCAGCGCTCCCCCTCCACACATCCTTCTGTGGGATCCATCCATCCAGCTGAAATCAGAGCAAGACTGATGGAAAACCTTCTCCTTCCCTTTCCAACCTCCTGGCCTCAGCCTGGCCCTTTCCTCTCTTTGAACTGAGTTAAATCAAGGTTGTTTGGCCCCTGCAGGGCTGTTGACTTATTATGGAGCACCCTGAGCATGGGCACACTTAGATCTGTGCCAAAAATCTCCAGCACACAGTGCAAAGCCCTTTTAGGGTGATTGCTGTGACCTGCCCTGTAAAGTCTGCTCAGATTTCCTGCTGGGAAGGGCTGTGCAGGAACTAGAATAGAACCATGGAATCATTAAGGGTGGGAAAGACCTCCAAGATCAAGTCCAACCATTTACAGCACTGCTGTGTTCACCACTGAACCGTGTCCCCGGGTGCCACATCCTTTTGAACACTTCCAGGGGGTGGTGAATCCACCACTGCCCTGGGCAGCCCGTGCCAGTGCCCGAAGTGGTGAATAGAGCAGATGGGGAGATGTGCCCACAGCAAGGGAATGGTGCTGCAACCCCCCTGCAGAGCTCAGCCCTCCAGGATGTGCCATTGCTGTGCCCAGGAGGTGAGGAGGTGTCAGAGCCTGGCACAGGGTGGTTCTGGGGTAGCAGCTTGTTAAAGATCTGTCACCTCTCCAGCCTGGAGAATGACACATTCCCAGCTGCAGCTGGCAGTGAGGTCTGGAGCTCACAGGCCAGACTGAAGAGCTGGGCCTTGGCATGGGCCCTCCCTGGGCAGGGTTGGACATCCACCCACCCCACTGTGGAGTGGGGCCATGGCCAGAGCTCAGCAGGGTGGGACTGTCCCCGCTGCTCCATCCTGCACTGCACCAAGGGATGGAGCTGGAAAATGCACCCTGGAACCTGGATGGACTGAGATGACCACACAGACCACCAGATCCCCATCCCTGGAAGTGTCCAAGGCCAGGTTGGACGGGGTTTGGAGCAACCTGGGCTAGTGGGAGGTGTCCCTGCCCGTGACAGGGGCATTGGAATGAGATGGGCTTTAAGGTCCCTTCCAGCTCAAAGCACTCTGTGATTTGATGGCCTCCCTCCCACATGCACATGGAGTATCTGAGCCTTGCATGGAGCTGGAGGGAGGGAAGATCAGGGAGTCTGGGATGTCTCATCACTTACTGGCTCCTTTTTTTGGTGCCTTTCAGCTCAGAGCAGGGCATGGGGTGTCTGGTGCCATGTGAGGGCAGGCAGGAGATGCCAGAGCTGGTGCTGGGAACCCTCGGGCAGTGGAGCAGAGATGACATCCCCAGAGATGCCAGAGCAGGGAACTTTGGGGCAGCTTTGGACTTGATTCCACAGCATCCCTGGGATCTCCATGTGGCCCAGTCTGTGCCCTGGAGGGGTGACTCTGACTGGGAAACACAGGGAGGGAAGGGACTGAGAGAAGAGCAAAGTCAAGCTGGGGTGCTGACTCCATCAACACCAAATCCATCACATCCCCTGCCCCAGGGTCAGGAGGGCTTCGGTTCTGCTTTCAGATGGCTTTCAAAAATCAAATGTTGGCCCTTTAATAAACATCTGTGCATTTGTACACATACATCTTCACGCTTAGAGACATTTCTAGACACTCCATCTTCCCTGGAGGTGTCCAAGGCCAGGCTGGACAGGGCTTGGAGCAACCTGGGCTAGTGAAAGGTGTCTCTCCCCATGGCAGGGATGAAACAGGATGGGCTTTAAGGTCCCTTCCAACCCAACCCATTCTGGGATTCTCTGATTTACTGTGCACTTACATGTTCACAGCCCCACACTAAAATCTGGTGCCAAGGACCTGGCAGAGGAGGGATTTGCAGCCCCCATCTTCGTGCCCTCAGCCCTGGGCTCCGGGTCTCCACTCTCCCTCCTCACCACAGACATTAAGGATCTCACTGTCATCTCTCCAGTCTCTCTGGCAATAGATTTCTTTTTCTGCCAGCCGATTTTTTTCTCCAGCTCGAGCTCTTTCCCTTCATTAATACACCCAGAAGGGAAGAGCAGCTGCCTGCATTGTCTGGCTATGAAAATTTCTTGCGCTGCTGGATTTGTAAAACAACTGATTAAAGACAATGCAATTAATTATTCCTTGATGAAATAGTGGAAATTATCCTGAAAAATGAAGAAATTTTGCAGTGGAACATTAAATCCCCATAATTATGTCATTTCTACAAAGGGGGCAGGGAGGTGAAGTATAAAAATAAAACCCAGCCGCAGTCTTTGTGGCGGGTGCTGGGGGACGTGGTGCCCTCCACGGGCTCCTGCCTTGGCTGTCTGCCCACAGGAGACCCCCAGCACCCCCCAGAGACCCCCAGCACAGGCTGAGAGCACAGGCTGGGCCCTGCAGAGCCCCTGCACAGCAGGCTAGGCCAGCTCGGTGCCCTGGGCTGGGTGTGAGCACCCAGCTGTGCTGACACACCCTCCGTCATGCAGACATGGGGGAAGTGCCCACGCCCTGGCACCACCACCGCTCCTGCCAGGACAGCCCTGGAAAGTCTGAGATCCTTTGGCCCAGCCTGCCTATTCCACAGCCCTGCTCCTTCCAGAGATGCTCCTCCCAGGATCCTGAGCCCCCATGTCCTGCCCTGCAGCACCCCCTGTGACCACAGGGACACCAGATGGACCCCGGGACGCGCCCACATGGTGCCCCGTGTGCCAGCTGGGGTGTCCCTCAGCCAGGCTCCTAGAGAGTGCCCTCCCTGCCTCCCAGCACTATCCCCAGGAAATCATGAACTCTTTACAGCTGCAAAAGACCTTTGGGATCACCAAGTCCAACATTCAACCCCCTCCCACCATGCCCACCAATCTCAAGTGCCACGTCTGCTCGTTTTTTGAACATTCCTAGATCCCAGAATCCCACAATCAGCTGGGTTGTGGAAAAGACCTCTGAGACCACCAGGTCCAACCTTTGACTCAACATGCCCACACCGTGGCACTGAGTGACACGTGCAGGTGACTCCCCTCCCTTGGACACGCATCCACCCACCCCCCGCAGCATCCTCTGCCCTGCTCTTCCCACACACTGCTCCGTGGGCCATCCCCCTTCTCAACACCGATTCCTGGCTCATCTTTCTCTCCTTAAACTCTGGCACCGGCTCTCTCTGCCCCCCTTGGTTGTTCCTATGCCGGTGTGTCCGTCAGAGCAGGAGAATCCCCTCCCGGGAGGAGGGGGCAGTCTCAGCCTCAGCCCGGCGCGGGGGAGGGCAAAGCTCTGCTCGGGGAGAGGATGTGCCTCCTCCTCCGCACTCGCAGCTGGGGGACTGTTGATTTTATTTATTTATTCTATTCTGAGATTTATCAAACGTGGGACTGGAGCCTCCCCGAGCCTGGTGCGCGTGGAACGGATCCAGGCCCCACGTACCACCTGCCCAAGTGTAATTACCAGCTGTGGTAAATGAGTCAATCTGCCAGGCACCATCTTCTGTCAGGGCTGGAGGATGCACGGGGGAGCTTCTGGCTCTGCTTTGAGCCCCCTGAGCCACCTCTGAGCCCCCTGTGTCCCCTCTGAGCCCTCCATACCACCTCTGAGCCCCCTGTACCCCCTCTGAGCCCCCTGCACCCCCCAGATCTGCCCTGAGCTCCTCCAGGGACTCACCTCTGGGACATCCCCATCAGGTCATTCATTCAGGACCAGGTTTAGGCCCCTTAGACCTTCTCAGCACAGGGGGTGGACCTGCCATGGAGCCCCTGCCCGTGGTGTGGATGCTGCAGCTCCAAGAGGGGTAAAGAGAACGGATTTTATGGAGTTATGAAATGGTTTGGACTGGAAGGGACCTTAAAGATCATCTCATTCCACCTCCCACCAGCCCAGGGTGCTCCAAGCTCCGTCCAGCCTGGCCTTGGACACTTCCAGGGATCCAGGGGCAGCCACAGCTTCTCTGGACAACCATTCCCTGTGGGATATCCAGCAGATCTCTGCCCAGGGATGACCAAGGGAGGCTGCAGTTGAGGCTTTGGTGAGCAGGAATGGTGTTGGGCCCTGGGAGCAGGATCCCAGCTCAGCCTTGGTGACCAGAACCCTCATCACAGACCCAACACCAGGAACAGGCCCTGGGTGGGGGATCCCTGCAGGGGGATTTATCCCTCTTTCTTTAGGGAAAAGGAACCTCCAGCCCCATAAGCCTCCCCATCCTCTCCTCTGCCCAGAGCAGCTGTGGCTGCCCCATCCCTGGGAGTGTCCAAGGCCAGGTTGGAGCAACCTGGGCTAGTGGGAGGTGTCCCTGCCCTTGGCAGGATGAGCTTTAAGGTCCAGTTCCATAATTCTGTGTCTGCTCTTCCTGTGAGCATCAACTGCCCTCCTTTTAGAGCTTTTAGCCGGAAACAAAGCGTGAAAAGTTCAACTAATCATGTGCTGGTTGATATTTTTCGAACTCCAATTAAACAAAAAATAAAATAAAATAAAAAAGCCAGAGATAGAATTGGAAGTGGAAGAGCCTTGGTGTGGAGGACAGCTTGTAAAAATTGTTTTGCACCCATTTTCTGACCATTTCTACTAATCACATACCATGAAATGAACAGTTTGCAAACACCCTATGGGCTGAAATTTGTTTGCATAAACTATTCAGTGAACACTTGCAGATAACAAATTCATTTGCAGAAATCAGGATCAGCTTCTCAGCAACCCGCAAATGGGAAATTAAAAAAAAAAAAAAAGGAAAATAATAAAAAAAAACACCTTCAATGAATTTTGCACAAGGAGCTTCTTCCTGCAGGCCCACAGTTGTCCTCCCAGCCTTGCAGATGTTTTTGGTGGTGCTGCAGGAGGGATGCAGAGAGGAAGAGCCAGGATCATTTGTGGGGAGTGGTTTGTGGTGATTTTAGTCAAAAAAAATGCTGTGGGTCATGACAGAAGGTTCCCAAGGGAATGGGTGGAATTTCAGTGTCACACATCCAAGCTGCAGGAGAGCTCCCAGGGAGTCTGTGCTCGGAGCCAGGGGGCATTGGGTTGTAAATCAGACCTTTACAGCACAATCCTCTTTTGGTTTTTCAGCAGAGCAGAAATATGTGGACACTGACTCTTTTGGGTGCTGACAGGTTAACCCAGGCATGGGTCTTGCTCAGGGGGACCCTCTGTTTTGCTGCCTCCCTGGGGAACCTGTGCTGGGAAAAGCCAGTGGAGATCCCTGGTGTGGATGGGGTGAGTAGAGCTTCAAAGGTCCCTCTCTCGCCAGAAAAAGCTGTGTGGAGGGTGCTGGTGTCCCTGCTCCTGTACTATCCTTGCTCCTGGAGCTGTTCTGTGGATTCTGTTCTTTAGGAGAGACAAATGGTGCTGGACTAGCAGGGAGTGCAGCTCTCCCAAATCACACACATGGAGCACCAAGTCAAGTTTCCAATCATCATTTTTCCTTAAAAAAAAAAAAAAAAATGTTTTTCCCCTGCAAACAAGAAAATCTGATTTCAGACACTTTCTCACATTGTAAATGCTGTTTGATTCCTCTTGCTAATGCTCCTACACTGAGCAGGATGTGCTGATGTCCAGGTTGTCACAGCTCCAAAGGGTACAGGAAATGACCCTCCCCAGCTGTTGGGACATCTCAGAGGGTGGGCAGGCCCTGGCACAGGTTGCCCAGAGAAGCTGTGGCTGCCCCTGGATCCCTGGAAGTGTCCAAGGCCAGGTTGGAGCAACTTGGACTACTGGAAGGTGTCCCTGCGCATGGAAGGGGGTGGAATGAGATGATTTTTAGGGTTGTTTCCAACCCAAACCATCTGTGATTTACTGATTCTACAAGTCACAGACTGGTTGAAGTTGGCAAGGCCCAGTGAAGGTCACCCAGTCCAACCTGCCAAATCCTGGGGGCAGTTCTGGGCCCCTCACAACACTGAGGGGCTGGAGTTGTCCAGGGAAGGGAACAGAGCTGGGAAGGGGCTGGAGCAGCAGGAGCAGCTGAAGGAGCTGGGGGGGCTCAGCCTGGAGAAAAGGAGGCTCAGGGGGGACCTTCTGGCTCTGCAATCCCTGACAGGAGGGGGGAGCTGGGGGGGGTCGGGCTCTGCTCCCAGGGAACAGGGACAGGAGGAGAGGGAACGGCCTCAGGCTGTGCCAGGGGAGGGGCAGGTTGGATATTAGGAAAGATTTCTTCACTGAAAGAGTGGGGAAGCACTGGCACAGCTGCCCAGGGCAGGGGTGGTGTCACCATCCCCCTGGAGGTGTTCACAAAACAAGTAGAGGTGTCACTTTATGATATGGTTTAGTGACATGGTGGGAGTCGGTCAAAAGTTGGACTTGATGACCTTGGAGGTCTCTCCCAACCTGAACGATTCTGTGATTCAGGTGATGACAGGGCTGAGAGCAGCTGCCCCCCAGCCCCTGCAGCAGAGACCCCCCCGCGTCCAGGGTGGGCACTGGGCACCGAGGTGATGGGGCAGAGACCAGCCCACACACCCCGGGCACCAGCACCTCCTTCCTCCTCCCCTGCCCCGGCTGCAGGACCCCCAGAGCCCGCAGCGAGCCCACCCCTCCAGCGCAGCGGCTCAGACTTTCCAGGAAGGAACTGAGCTCCAGGAATTAAAAGCTTTGCGGCGAGATGTGACAAAGAGGAAGAAAATGCCTTCAAACGTGCCTCCTTCATCTCTCCCAGCACTTCACCTTTCCGTCGGCTTCAGTTATTTCACAGCCTCTGGAAAAGGAGAAGAAAAAAAAAAAAAAGAAAAGAAAAAAAACGGTTAGGAACTTGCTGAATAAATCATATCCACTCCCTCCCCCCACCTCCCTCCTTTCTTTTGTGCAAATCAAAGGCTGGGAGCTGCCAGGAGCTGCCAACGGTGCCCCCCCAGCCCCCACCCCGCCGCTCCTCCCGGCCCCCGTGCTCGGCAACTTTGGGGGAATACGCGGCGGTTTCAGAGGCAAATCAAACTCTGACAGCGCAGCCGGAGGGACGCGGGGGATGCGGGGGGATGCGGGGGGATGCGGAGCGGCAGCGGCTGTCGCTCCTGCAGGCGGCTCGCTGCCTGCTCCCCGTGGGTCTTGTAGTTTGGAAACAAGGTACCGAACATGTGGGGAAGGCTGATAATCTCCAAAGTGTCTGTGATTAAGCGAAACCAGCAAATTGAGATGCTTAGACAATTAGTAATCTTGGCGTGAAAAAGAAAAAAGGGAAAAAAAAAAATAGCAACCCTGCAAGAATCAAAGAGGAAACGGAGGGTTGGGGGGTTATTTTTATTTGGTTTTATTTATCTTATTTTATCCCTCCCTCCCTCCTCCCGTCCTTCTGATTTCCTAAGCTTGTTCCGGTTGGATTTGAAGGGAAAGCGAAGCAGAGCGCTCCCTGCCCCGAACACTCGTGTACCCTCTGTGTGCCAGGGCAAGGGGGGGACGGGCACCCCCGCCTCGCTGCTGCTGCTGGGGCACAGGGGAGAGCCCGGGGCTGCTGGCAGTGTCTGACCGGGCTGCCAGCCCGTCTGCCAGCCCTGCCAGCCCCTCTCCCTCGCTGGTTTCTCTCCCCGGGGGCTGTGGCACCGTGCCCGCCCCATCCCCGGCGCTGGCAGGGCCGGCGGGATGGGCACAGCCGATGCCCCGCAGCTCCTCCCGCACTGACCCGGGTGGTGCCCGTGCCTTTCGGGAGGGTGATCCCGGCTGTGGGCCCGGCGTGGCAGCTGTTGGTGGCCCGTGGCAGGTCCTGTTGTGTGCCCAGTGCCCTCCCCTGCTCTGCACCACCCCGCTGTGGGGCAGGGAGCGGCTGGCACTGCCCCCGTGCAGCTCACGGTGAGCTCAGGGCAGCGGCAGCACAGCCCCACGGCAGCAGGAACGTGGCCAGGAGCAGGACAGGGGGGGCTTGGAGCCCTGCAGGAACATGGAATGGTTTGGGTTGGAAGGGACCTTAAACCTCATCCAGCTCCAACCTGGCCTTGGATACTTCCAGGGATCCAGGGGCAGCCACAGCTACTCTGGGCAGCCTGTGCCAGGGCCTGCCCACCCTGTGAGTAAAGAATTCCCTCTAATATCTGATCTAAACCTGCCCTCCTTCAGCTTAAAGCCATTCCCCATGTCCTGGTCACTCCAGGCCCTTGGGAGAAGGGCTCCAGCCTTATTTGAAGCCCCCTGTAGGTGCTGGAAGGGGCTGTGACCCAGAGCAGTTCTGATGTGCCCTGTGCTCTGCATCCTTTGAAAGCCCAGCCTGTGCCACCAGCGCTGCCCACCCAGATGCCACTGCTGTGCCAGCTGTGGCTCCAGCCCTGAGCAGGCCAAGCCTTGGCCAACCTGTACCTTTGGAGGGCTCAGGAGCAGCAGCATCCCAGAGTGGGAGGATGCAAGCCTGTTCCCTCCCAGCTCCTGCAGCCCAGGAGGGCTGTGTTGCAAACCCAGGGGTTCTCTCAGGCATTTTCACTTTTCATGCTGTGTTTGCTCTTCCCAATAAAGCTTGGAAGAGGTTGTTTGCTTGCAGAACTCTCCTAAAGCTGGAGCTGCCCTGGCCTCCCAGGCTACCCATAGGATCTGCCACCACTCATACCCACCAACCCTGCCAAAAACCCCAGTGAAAGGACAATATCCCACCTCCACAAGGAGAGGGAGATGCTCTGCTGGGAGCTTCTTCTCCCAAACCATTGGGTTCACTCCCATCTCCTCATGCCAGAGCCACCCAAACAGAGGTTTGAGCAGGCACAGAGGTTCCCAGCTGCACCAGCTGCCACGTTTCTGCCTGCTCAGAGGAGCTGGAAGGTGTCCTGGAGAGCTGGACACTCTTTATCCTCCCCTCCCTTCTTTTGCTGACATTGGTTTGCCCCTTTGTGGTGCTCAATTGCCATTTCCCAAGGCAGCCCTCTGTACATCACTT
Source organism: Pyrocephalus nanus (assembly GCA_038380795.1). Lineage (NCBI taxonomy): Eukaryota > Metazoa > Chordata > Aves > Passeriformes > Tyrannidae > Pyrocephalus > Pyrocephalus nanus. Next base: position 1,108,904 of record CM076285.1, read on the forward strand.
TTTGACCAAGTTTCACTGCTTTTTTCCCCTTTATCTCCTGTCTCTTTATTTGTTTAGAGTTTTATCTCTGGGATTCCAATTCCTCCTCGGGAGGTTGTTGCATAAGTAGCCTCCATACTGATTGCAAGGATTTTAATTTGGGAGCTTTCATCTTAAGCTGTTTCTGAGGCACTTCCTCATTTGTTTAAAATCACCCTGCCTAAAGCTTGAGAACTGTTTTTTCTGGCTTGATACTTCCCAGAGGGCTGTGGGGCTTAATTAGAGCCCCTGCTCTGCTGTGGTTCAGTGACAGTTGCCTGGATTAAGTCAAGACTTGCCACTCCACTCGTGTGCCCCAGACCTGGCTTTGCAGCTCTGACTTTGGACATCTCCAGGGCACTCTGGAGCTCTGAACTCCCAGGGAGCTGCAGCCACAAATATCTGCTCTCCCAATGGCTTTGCAGCCTCCCTGTGACCTCCTGGTCCCTGGGCTACCTGGCTGGGAGAGCCAGGAGGACACAAAAGAGGACACAGAACCCCAGGGGACAGGACAAGGCTCCTCCAGCCAAGGGAAGGATGGACACCCAACCAACATCCAACAGAGAAAGGCCCTTTCCAGAGCATCTCCCTTTGCTCCAGGTCAAAGGGAGAGCAAAGCAATGAGAGTGAGCAGAGGAGGGAGGGGAGGAAAGGGGGATTCACTCACATTTTTCCATCCCCTTGGTTGGCCAGTGCAGCCCCAGTGGCTCAGGACTGGCCTGGGATGAAAGCAGAGTCAGTGCCAGCCCAGCTGGGTGAGCCCACCCTGCCCAGCACCCAGAGCTGCTGGAGCCCCTCAGAACAAGGGGGAACCTGTGGGGCTGAGCCCAGGGAGGGACTGGCTCAGGGCAGACATGAGGCACTGGCACCAGGAGTGTCACAGCCCAGGGTTCAAAGTGACCCTGTGGAAGCCCTCCAGAGAGAGAGAGAGAGATGCCTGTCCCAGCTGGTACCTGAGTTCTGCCATCCCCTCTGCCACCCCATCCCTTCCTCTCCCCCATGGTGCCTCCATGGTCTGTTTTTTTCCAAACTGGGAGTCAACCTCAGGCCAGCTCTGACGTCCCTCACAGTGGGGGTGTTTGCCTGGGCCCCACCTCTGCTTTACGGGATGTGATTTATGCTGATTTAATCGGTGTTGCTTTAATTGGCTCATCCAGCTCCCATATGTGCTGGGAGGGGGCCAGGGAGAGCATTAGAGGATCATTACACAGCTTTCCCCTTCTCCTCTCTGCCACTCCTGCTCCTCCCTTCCATTTCAGGGCACCAGGACACTCCAGCATGAGGTGGGAACCTTTCCTGGGAATCCTGACTATGGGAATCCTGTCGAGGGCAGACAAAACAGGGCTTTGAGCAACCTGCTCAGGGGGAAGGAGTCCCTGCCCATGGCAGGGGGTGGAATGAGATGGGCTTTGAGGTCTCTTCCAACCCAACCCAACCTGTGATTCTGTGAAAACCCCCTGTGCCTGAAGCCACATCTGCAGTGCCTGGTGCTGTCCCTTCTCACTGCTCTCCCAGCAGCTGCCAGGCAAGGGCATCTCTGCAGGGCACCCTCTGCCCAGCACCAGTCCCTGGGCCTGCAGGGCCTGTCAGAGTGGCTGCAGTGCTTACAGAGCCTGACAGGACCCCTTGCAGCACTGCAGCCCTTCCTCAGCACAGCTCTGCTTCGTGGAGACACCCACAGCTGCAGCAGGGCTCTGGGCATCCCTGTGCAAGGTGTGTGGGATGGGATGGGATGGGATGGGATGGGATGGGATGGGATGGGATGGGATGGGATGGGAGGGGATGGGATGGGAGGGGATGGGATGGGATGGGATGGGATGGGATGGGATGGGATGGGATGGGATGAGATGGGATGGGATGGGATGGGATGGGATGGGATGGGATGGGATGGGATGGGATGGTCTCAGGAAGGCTCAGAGCAGGGGGATGCTCTCCCCCACAGGGGTGCTGAGTGTGACAGGGACTGGGACTGTGTGTGGGGAGGGGGATTGCACACCTGGGGAACAGGAAGGGAGAGCCAAAGAGGGATGTCAGGATTCCCATGTGCTCTCTGCCCTCCAGATACACGAGCTCCAGGCTCAGCTGTCACACCCCAGCCCCTGTGGGCATCCCCCTGATGCCAGCTGCTCTTCCTGCATGAAACCTGTCCCTGCCCGAGGCAGGGCTGGCACACATCCACCTCCTCCTGGAGCCCTTTCCAACTGGGGGGTAGACTAAACCACCCCTTCATTTCCCCTCCTGGAGTTTCTCTGATGCCCAGGCCTCTGTTTTGGGCACAATCTCCTGTGCACAAACACCCCCAGTCCCTTTGCTTGTGCAGCATCCCTGTATCCTGATGCCTCCTCCCAGTCAGTCATGTTTTCCAGAGTCCCTGCTGGGAGCCCTGCTGTGCCAGACACCCACAGCCAGCAACAGGGCTGTCCCCTAAACCCCTTCCTGCCAGCTGTGCCCCATGCTCTCAGCATCCCAGCTCCATAAAGATCCAGGGCACAAGTGCCCCAGCCCGTCCCCGGTGCTGCAGCAGCACAGATGTCTTCAGACCTAAATCAGGGAATCATCCAGAGCTGTTAATTCTGTACCCCGTGGAGGCAGGAAAGTGCCAATTATGTACCCTGCAGCAGGAGCCCTGCCATGCCAGGCACACTCCGAGGGGAGCAGCATTCCCTGCAGCCCCAGGACATTCCCACCACTTGCTCTCAGGTGCTGCCGTTTTGCTCCCGGGCTCCCAGGGGGTTCACAGATCCCTGGGGATGCTGCAGGCAGGGAGCAGAAGCTTTGGACTTCTCCTTGGCTCCTGGCTCCCCTCAGGGTTGGGAAGGCACACCCCAGACACTCTGTGTGTGGAGGGACAGGACACTCAGTGGGGGGTGATGTCCCCATGCTGTACAGGAAGGTCCCTGCCCTGCCCAGCCCAGAAGGAGGGTGATCTTCTGGACTTTTCCCCTCTAACCAGACCTGCTGCTTTGCCTGTGGAAATCCACCGTGGGAGGAAAGCCCAGAGGGGGGAGCTGGGGGTGCTGGGCTCGGGTGCAGGCTCAGAGAGGAGCTGGCTGGGGAGCCTGCCCGTGCTGCCAGCTTGGCACAGCTCAGGCAGCAGCCCAGTCCCAAGCCACCCAAGCTGTTGGGAGTGGGTATAAAACAGCCCCTGCTGGCCAGTGCCCAAGGGGAAGAGCTGACTCGGGCAGGAAACATCATCGCTGACATTTAAGAGAGGGGGAAAAGCGCCCAGCTGGCAGGCGGGGAGAGCAGAGCCTGGCACCCAACACCCTCCTCCCTCATCCCACTGGCTCCATCTCCCACTGCCACTCCCCTTCAGTGTCTGCAGAGCACCCCACGACTGCCACGCTCCTGCCATGGGGGCTGACCCTGGTGGGGGACAGCTGAGCCTCCCCAGCCCCCCGGAATCAGTGCCACCCCTGGGATCAGACGGTGCCAGCCACAGGATCGAGGGTTTTCCTGTCCCACACCAGCCTGGGACAGGCAGGACGAAGGTGGCCTGGGCTGGGAACTGCTCTTCCAACTCTAACTCCTGGGGCAGGACCAGCAGGGGAGGATCTGGGAGGAGGGTGCTGAGCACCAGGGCTGTGTTTATGGAGGAGCACAGGCTGGGCATCCCCCAGCCCATCTGTGCCACCCTCACTGCAGGGCAGCACATGGAACACCCCATCCCAGCGGGCTGGGAGCCAGGGCAGGCTCCCAGATGGACTCTGATGGGTGCTGAACCTGGCTCAGGGGAGCTGGACCCCTGCTCTGCAGATGGCCCCATTCCAGGGGGTGACTCAGCCTCGGGCCCTCCAGCCAGAGGGAGAGCTGGGCTGAGCAATCCCGGGCTTTGCCAGGCCCATGGGCAGGGCAGGAATGCCTGTGGGCCCAGAGGGGAGTGCCTGCTCCATCTGCATGGGGCAGGGGAGGTGAATCCCCCCCAGGAGGTGAATCCCCCCAGGAGGTGAATCCCCCCCAGGCACTGCCAAAGCTCAGCCACAATTCCAGCTCTGCTCTCCTGCAGTGCCTCACACCCCTGAGGACCAGGCTGACCTGGAGAACCTGCAGCTTCCCTCCTGGAGAAGGGGTGAGGGTGGATGGGCACAGGGCCTGGAGCAGGGATGATGGGCTGGGGGGTCCTCCTGGAAGAGGAATGTGGTGGGCAGGTGGAAGGAGCCCACGGGCAGGGCATGGGGACACCAGCTGCTGCAGGAGGTGTCAGAGCAAACCCCATCCCTGCAGAGCCCAGCTTGCCCTGGGCAGCCCAAACCTCTTTCTGGGCAAACTCACATGCCCAGAGGGGAGCAAAGAGCAGGGGACACATCAGGGCTCTGCTCACCCCAAAGCACCAGCCAGTGGGAGACCCCCTCATTCCCCCCATCATCCTAGGGAGCATCAAGAGACAAAGGCCTGGAGGATGTGCACGTGAAACCCTGGGGGCTGCAGGATGACGCTCCTGGGTGGGCAATCCCAGAGACTCTCCCTGTACCCACACACCTGGAAAAGCTGTCCCATCCCCTGGAAAAGCTGTCCCATCCCCTGGAAAAGCTGTCCCATCCCCTGGAAAATCTGTCCCCAGCGCAGGCACCTCACGGTGCCCACGGTGTGGAGATGGAGCTGTACCTGGGTGAGCACAGATGGTGAACTCCAGCAGCCACAAAAACACGGAGATCATAATTATCTGAACATAATGAAGGGTTTCATTAAATACACTTGGAAAACAACTCAGCAGCCGCACAAAGTTAAACTGCTGGTCTCAACTCTCCAAACTATTTAAAATTTATTAGCTTCCCCTGCGGGTCTCGAGCTTTTAAGTACCAGAGAATTCTTGAAAATAAGGCCTTTTTTTTTTTTTTCCTTTCTTTCCCCCCATCTCTTTCCAGTGATTTTAGGCCTCTCAGAAGTATCTGTGGGGGCAAACCCTCAGCCCCCACTCTGTTGCTCTCTGCAGACACATCCCCTCTCCCCCTCCCCGGGCTGCTCCGCTCCTGGGCTGCCGAGCGCAGCCGTTTCCAGAGGGATGATCAAATCAGAGACACCTGCACGCTGATCCTGCTAAATCCCGGGCTCCAGACTGCAGGTGGTTCTTGTTGCAGAGGGATTAGTGGGAGGCTGAATAAACCTGGGTTTGATCTAGTGCTAACTGGCAAGGGGTAATGCCCTTGGCTAAGATGAGATTTACTGAGCTGTATCTCTTCATAAGGGAGGGGAGGCAGCGCTGGGGAGATGCTGCTTCCTGCTCAGAAAGAGAAATTCCTGGGCCTGGATAGCAGCAAGAGCTTGGAGAGGTGCTGAGTGCCAGGCTGGGGCTGTGCTCAGCCAAGGTCTGCACGCACAGAGTCAGGGGATGGTCAGGGCCTCTCTCCTCTCACCCCGTGTCTGTGGGGAAAAGCTTCATGTCTGGAGAGAAACGAGCTCCTTTGGGCCATGGTGGGCTGGGGAACAGAGACCCTGATTGCTGTTGCAGCGCTGGAGCTGCTGGCAGGGATGGGGCTGGATCTGGGGCCAGCAAAGTGCCCAGGGCTGGGCTGGAGCCTCCTCTTCCTTCTGTGGGAGGTTGTGGTTGGTGAGGGGGGGGGGACTCTGTGACCTCACCCCCTCTTTGGTGAAGGATTTGTGCTGAGGAAAAGCAAAGTGGGATCCTTTTCTCATGGCAGACCATGGTGCTTGGTACCAGACTGCTTCATTAAGATGTTCTGATTTATGGCCCTTGGTTTCAGGCTGGAAAGGAGCTTTTAACATGGGGATGATGCAGAGGGATCAGGTGAAACTCCATATTGCTCCTCCTCACCTGCTGGAAGCCCCAGGAGCTGTCACTGAGAACCACAATACTCTGCTCTCCCACATTTTGTAAAATAACAATCAACTGAGAAATCCAGGTTTGGACTAAGCTCCAAATGAACTCTAAAAGCATCATCCTGGGACTGCACTGAACTGGGAATTGGGATCAGCAGACACTGCTGGGACAGGGAAGGGAGGTTTCCAGCACCATTGTATTGGGGTGGGAGTCCAGAGGAGGACATGAGATCATGACAGGCTGGAGCCCCTCTGCTCTGGAGCCAGGCTGGGAGAGCTGGGGGGGTTCCCCTGGAGAAGAGAAGGATCCAGGGAGACCTGAGAGCCCCTTGCAGGGCCTAAAGGGGCTCCAGGAGAGCTGGAGAGGGACTGGGGACAAGGGATGGAGGGACAGGACACAGGGAATGGCTTCCCACTGCCAGAGGGCAGGGATAGATGGGAGATTGGGAAGGAATTCCTGGCTGTGAGGGTGGGGAGGCCCTGGCTCAGGTTGGGCAGAGAAGCTGTGGCTGCTCCTGGATCCCTGGAAATGTCCAAGGCCAGGTTGGATGGGGCTTGGAGCAACCTGGGCTGGTGGAAGGTGTCCCTGCCCATGAGGGTCAGAGGGAAATGAGCTTCAAGTTCCCATCCAACCCAACTCATTCTGGGATTCTGTGAGAAGAAAACTCAGCCCCTCTTTGCTGTGGCACCTTCAGCCCTGGTGTGCAGCTGAACTGCCCCTGCCCAGGCCATCCAGGCTGGGTTTAATGCAGGCTCTCCCACCCTGGGTCACTTTGGAGCAGATGGAATGTGAGGGAAAGGCTGTGTGTGCAGGGCAGGGCAGGGCCAAGCTGTGGGGCAGGAGCTGGGGAGCTGAGCAGTGTTTGCACAAAGCCACAGCAGGGTTGGTCCGTCCTGAGGGACAGGCTGGGCTGGCCGGGACAGGAGTGTTTGCTCTGCACGGGGCTGGGGACAGACAGTGCAATTACAGGTGAAGAAAAATGAAAATAAACCCACCTGCTAGCGACAACCAGCAGACTTAAACCCCAAAAACCCAGGGACAGGAGGAGGAGTTGCTCTCTTGCAACAGGGCAGGCTGCAGAGCTTCCCAGGAGAGCAGAATGGAAGGGCAGGAGGGGATGAGGAGTCCTAGGGCAAGGGGGTCTTGTCATTGCATGTCGTTCTGAGCCCTGGGAAGGGGGGTTTGGGGTTGTTGTGGCCACAGGGAGGGTGGGACAGGGAGTTTGCTTCCTGCTATGGGGCTGCCAGTCTGGTTTGAGGGGGCAACTGGCTGGGGACAGAGGACAGATATTGAGAGTGAGGAGGGGGTGGAGGACACTCTGCTGCCTTGGCAGGGCTGTGGATTTGTTTTCCAGTGCCCCATGTCGCTGCCTTGGAGGAGAGGAGCACACATGGAGCAGGCAGCTGCTCCCCCAGCCAGGCTGCCCCCGGGCACTGTGGCAGCAGTGGCAAGGCGTGGGCACCAGGTGCGGTTTTCTGGCAACAGAGAGGGCTTTTCCTGCAGGAACTGAGGCAGGAGCAAGGCCAGGAGGCTCGATGGGGCTGTGTCAGGCAATCCCTGCTGCTGGGTCACTGCTCTGTGTGTGTGCAATGGGCTGAGGGGGGGGAGTCTCAGCCTGCTCCAGCCCACAAAAGTGGGTCAGACAATCCTTGCAGGGATCCCCACATCCCTTACAGGGAGAGGAAATCCTTAGAAGTAGGGTTTGGTCACATTCACAGAGATTTTGGCCCCCCCAGTGAGAAGGGCTGCTCAACACAGGGGATGGAATGCAGGTTTTCCCGGTTTTATGGCCCATGGAAAGGGGGTGGGTGGAGCTGCTCCCTTTTCTGTGGGTGCTCCATAGGCAGCAGTTTCTCTTCCCTCTTTTAGAACAGACAGATGAGCGGAACTCTTTTTTTCCCTTAAATCAGCAGCTCTGCACAGTGGCCTTGACTGTCTTCCCACGCAGGAAGGGCAGACTGGAGGGACTGGAGGGACACAGACGTGGGGCAGAGCAGGGACAGTGCCCCTGTCCCCTGGCAGGCAGTGCAGGCAGAGCCCTGCCTGCAGCTCAGCTCGTCAAAGCCGCTCTCCTAAGCAGAAGGGGCAGCTCAGAGTGTGAGTTACACAGTGCCCCTGGCAGGGCACACATCTGCAGCCTGGCACTGCTCCACGGGCACGGCCCTGTCCCCACACCAGCCCTGTGCCCCAGGGGAATCCTGCACAGCTTGGCTGGGGACAGGGGGGCTTGTCTCAGGGCAAGGGGTCTCCAAAACTTGTCAGGGTCTGGGAGAAGCACACAAAGACCACACCAAAGTGTGTCACACCAAAGACAAGACAGGGAAGGACCCTGTGTGTGAAGCTGAGTCTGGGGCTGCCCAGGCAGGGAGCAGCTCCATCCTGCCCTGGCTGTGCTCGCTGTGTGCTCAGGGGATGGCCTGGAAAGGGGGCTCACAGGTTTATAGAATATCCTCAGCTGGAAGGGACCCCCAAGGATCATCCAGTCCAACTCCTGACCCTGCACAGACACCTCAACAATCCCACCCTGTCCCTGAGAGTTCTCCAAACCCTCCTGCAGCTCTGGCAGCCTTGGGGCTGTGCCCACTGCCCTGGGGAGCCTGTTCCAGGGATCTGGAGGAAGACTCAGACGCCACAGGGTAACTGTGGGTGAAGCTCTGGGGTTGCTCTGGCAGCTCCCAGCTGGATCTGGGGGATCGGTTGGTGCACAGAGAGGGGAAGAGCAGAGGATTTTGTTTTCTATCTCCATCAGCCTGGGTTCTTTAACAAGCTCTAACAAAGGGACACTGGCTTTTCATGCTGCTCTTGATGTCGGGGCCGGCAACAAAACCCTCCCGGCGGGTCCCTGGTCATGTTCCCTCCTCTCTCAATCCTCAGCGGGGCCGGAGCCCCCGGCGGCGGAACAAATCCCGGAGGGCATCGGGAATGCGGAGGAATGCAGAGCCAGGAGGGGAGCACAGCCCCGGGGAGCACAGCCCTCCCCCACTGCCCCTGCATCCCTCCTGCCCCGGATCGGGGCTGGGACAGGGCTGGGGGCTGGGGACAGGGATGGGAGCAGCACAGGCAGATGGGTGGGGGGTTAGATCAGTGTTTCCTCTCAGCTGAACAATCCCCGTGGTCCGAAGGGATGCCCCGTGCCAGCAGCACCACAGCAGAGGGTTTCTACAGGTGGCAAAGTAAATGAGGGCACAGGGGACACTGGCCCTGTCCTGACTGTCCCCAAAGTCCTTGGTGGAGACTCCTCCCAGCCATAGCTCTGCTGCCTCTCCTCTTCATGAGTCCTACACAAGTCTGGGGGCTGTGTCCAGCAGCTCTGTCTCCCACCCAGCTCCCACCTCCTCATCCCCTGGGAAGCTCCAGTTGGTTTCGGTGGAGCCGTTTCCCCTCCATGCTGCAGCCTAAAAAAAGGGATTTAATTTATTTTTTTGTTGTTCCAACCCCCCCCCCCCCCCCCCCGCCATTAAGTCTGTGACTAGAACATTGTGGCTTTTAAGTTTATTCCAACTGTTTGATATTTTACATAATCGTATTATTTATGTGACAAGATTAGGAGTGCTCTGCCTGCTGACAGGCAACCAGCACACACGCAACTCCTTGCCAATCCTTCACGAATTTGCATTGTATTCCTGACTTCTCAGAGCCTGTGCAGATTGTAGTGTTGGGTGGAGGGAGAGAGAAAGAGAGAGGTATGGAGAGAAGCAGAGGGGGAAGGTGGGGAAGAGGGAGGAAGATGCTCATCCTGGAGCTGCTCATCCCTCCTGCCCTTTGGGAGCAGCCTCTGCTGAGCAGGCACCCAGTGCTGGGCACCTGCCCATTCCCACCTTGGGGCTGCTGGGAATCCCTGGCCAGGCTTCAAAGCCTTGGCCTCTGACAGCAAGTGCTAAGTACACAAAGGTGTTTGGTTTAATATCCCGCTGCTCGCCCGTGGGATACTTGATTTATTCTGTGCCTGTAAACATTCATTTCACACCTAAACAGGGGCAGGTTCATCACTTCTGCAATCATCATTTATTCATGTCGGGAGGGTTGCAGGAAGGAGAGATAAATGGATTTCCGTGAAATTGGTGCTCCAGGCTGCTCAGGAGCCTCCATCCTTCTCACCGGGCTCTGAGCAGGGTGGGAAGGCTTCCCCCTCCAGCTCCTCTACCTGGTGCTGGCACAGCCTCCTCTGCAGAGCTGTGCTGTGCCTCAGGCCAGGACATGGTGTAGTTGGGGGGCTCTGACCCCCAAACCAGCCAGGGGACACTGGGCCCCTCATCCCAGTGTCTCAAGGTCTCAGCTGAGGAACAGCTCATGCAGGGACACCTTGCTGTGGGTCCTTGCCTTGCTTGCTTCCCCTGCTTTGGGGGAGCTTTCTGTTCTCTGCATTAAGGCATTTACTAAATATCCTTTCTTTGGAGTGTGTGGGGGGTTCATCCCCACCCTTTTCTGCAGAAAAAATCTCTGCCTTTTGTGCCCCATGGAAGGATGAGAGGGGTTGTGTGTGAGGCTTCCCAGCCATCCTGAGACCATCCCAGACCTGGGACAGAGCCTGGGACCTGCCTGTGCCTTCCTGTGTCCATCAGAGCTGGAATAACCCTCGGTGCCTGCAGGGCATCACACCCTGACAAGGCTAACCAGGATCCAGCTGCTCACCAGGCACACCCTGGGCTGGCAGAGCAAACCCCAACCCACCAGAGATGGATGTGCCCTCCCTGCATAATTCATGACTCCAGCTCGAGCTTGGCTTCCTTTGTTATCATGTTATGAGTGGAAAAATAACCCAAGATTAAAGAGCTCTGGCTCTGCCTCCAAATTTATGGGCATTTCAATGTGATGTTTGGGTCTGTTCCTGCTCTGCCCAGTGTGGGGCTGAGCTCTGACGTGTCAGACCATGGTCAGCATCCTGCACACCCCGGGGTGGGGGTAGATCCACGTGGCCACAGGACTTCACAAGTCCCCAAGGTCCTCAGCTTCACCCCTCAACACCATCATCACCCCTCTGCCCGCTGCAGCCCCACCCTGTGCCCTTTGCCACCTGCAGCCCTCCTGGATGCCACTCTCCAGCTCTGGGCATCCCAGCTCCCCCAGCTCCTGAGCCTGGCTCTGCTGATGGGCTCTGGCTCTGCTGGGCACACATTCACCTTCTGGAAATGGCTGTTCCTTCCTGCTCAGCCTGGAGGGAACTGGGAAGGCTGACTCAGATTTAGACCTTGAATTACTGAACATCTGAAATCAGGTGAGATGAATCCACAGCTTCTCTGGCACTCTGTTCCCGTGATTAATCACTGTCTGAGAGCAAAGCTGGGCTCTCCCTGCCTCCTAATTCAGCACCATTTCTTATGGCAATGAAAGCTTCTGCTGTGCCCAGCTCTGCCAGGGCCTGGGGCAGCAGTGGGAGCCCATCTGGCTCTGTGGCATCACACAGCTGCACCAAGAACACCTTCTGCAGAGCTCTCCAGGCAGGCAGGAGCTTCACCCTGCTCTGTCCTGGCCCACAGGAGTGCCCAGGTGCCAGGAGAGCAGCCTGGGCCGTGTCAGCAGCATTCCCTGCACCCCCTGTGCCAAGGGATGCTCACCCAGGGCTGCTCACAGAGAGGGGCCTTGGGGAAGGGCTGGGCACCCTGTGCCCCACTGCCCCCCCCCAGCACTGGGAATGAGGGGGACAGAGCCACAGCTTCAGAGGGGATGTGGAGAAATTCCTGTGGGACACTGAAAATGCCAGGCAAAGAAGTGACTCCGAGATTCTTTGCTGAGTTGGTTTTGATTCTTGAAGCATCAACAGGGGGTGGCACTGGATGTCCCTTATATCGTTTCCAACCCAAACCACTTTGTGATTCTAATTCCCAAACTCACAGGCAGTTCCTGGCATTTTATTTGGGGCAGGGGAACAGAATATTTGTGAAAATCTCTTTTATGGCCAGCAGCCATAGTGAGGCTCTGCCCTGTGTTCCACACTCACCTCTGTGCTGCAATGTGGGCAGGAGCCAGGAGAAGGCAGGTAGTGCCACACACCAGGGACAGCTCTGCCACTGATGCCAAGGGAGGCTGAGCCAGGAGCCTCCCCCCCCCACCATCAGTTTCTATCCTAAAATTAGCCTTTACTGGGAAGGTTTGTGCTCACATCCTGCATCGATGTCCATCTGACAGGAGATGAAGTGACTCAGAAAACAAAGAGCACAGAGCGAGACAGGGCGAGAGGCAAAGAGCTCTAATGTAAAAATAAACGGTGTCCAGCCACCCACTGCGCCCAGCTGAGCTCCCAGTGGGGTCTCACACGCCTGACACAGAGCAGCAGCTGCCCTTTCATTAGCAGCCTGCCTGTTTGCTCTCCCTGCAGCTGAATTCCTCCTGGAAAAAGAGACACGAAGTGACAGGGAGGAGACAGAGCCCCTGACTCGGTGCTGGGAGCCCTGGGCAGCCTGGTGTGCTCTTGGCTGTGGGGACTCACTGGCTGGGTCATGCTGGGAGTGTGGGGAGCTGAGAGGAGCCCTGTGATCCTGCCCTGTCCCACAGCCCACGGGGAAAGGGATGGAGGGATCACTGCCCCCTCCACAGCATCTGCAGGAGCCTCGGTGCTCCCAGGGCTCTGCTGTGTTCCCTGGTCTGTGCACAGCTGGGAATGTCCAGTGCTGCCCTTGAAGTGTGGGGCTTATTCCCTGCTCAGGGGGTGTCTCCTGAGTACAGGGGTCACCTTTAGATCCAGCTTTAATGGGGTCACCCCAATCCTCCTTCAGAAGAACTGGGAATGGACCCCTTTCCTCCTGTGCCCATGTGCTGGGAGGTGGTGGGACAGGCAGCTGGAGGAGCTGGGGGGCTGGAGGAGCAGGGGGAGGCTGAAGGATCAAGGCTCTGGGTCTCTCAGAGGTCTCTGGCCTGGGTTGCTGAGGAATTCCATTCAGTAACGTGCTGTGGGTTCATGAAGCTTCTCCAACAGCAGCTTTGTACTGTGCAATGTGCCCTTGAAAATCTGCTCTCTGGGCTCCATTCTGCCTGTGGACAGACTTTCCTTTTTGTTTTCTGGGTGCTGGAGCTCCTGCTCCACTGCCCTCAGTGTGGTTGAGACCAGGGAGACACTGCTGGAGAATCCCCAGGTGCTGGAATGTCTTGGCTCTGACCTTGGACCGAGAGAATCCAACTGCACTGCCCAGCCAGGAACCAACCCTGAGCAAAACCCTCTGCACCTTCCACATCCAGCCTTGGGAGCTGCTCCCCTGGGCTATCCCTGTGTCTGGGTGCTTAAAAATGTCCCCCCATCCCTGGAGTTCCCAGAGCCAAATCCAACCCATGTTTCCTTTCAAGCTTTAGGGAAGGGACCCTCCTGACCTGGAACATCCCAGCAGCACAAGGGCAGCTTGTACAGCCCAAAACTGCCTGGGCAGGGGCAGAGGAGGGGCAGGACTGAGCTCTGCTCTGGGGGAGCAGGGACAGCCCCCAGGGAATGGCTGGAGCTGTGTCAGGGCAGGCTCAGGGTGGATCTCAGGGAAAGGTTCTTCCCCCACAGGCTGGCTGGGCACTGAACAGGCTCCCCAGGGCAGTGGGCACAGCCCCAAGGCTGCCAGAGCTGCAGGAGGCTTTGGCTGATCCTCTGGGGCACAGGGGGTGACTCTTGGGGCTGGGCCTGTGCAGGGCTGAGGGTTGGACTGGATGGTCCTTGGGGGTCTCTCCCAGCTCAGCACACTCTGGGATCCTGTGAAACCTTCCCTGCACTGAGGGGATGTTTGCTGGTGACCCCCCCTCAGCCAGGGCAGGGCTGCCTGAGCCAGCAGTGCCCTCCCAGCTGAGCGAAGGCTGAGCCTCAGAGCCCCTGGAATCGCAGTGAGCAGTCGGAAGAAGACCTTTAAACCTTTCCAAGCTCCTTTGTGGAGATGTTAAGAGCTCAGATTTCCTGGTTTTCTCTCTCTTCCTGAAAATCCCTCAGCAAAACCCTGCAATGCTGAGGAGGAAGGCACCATCCTCTCGCTCCAGCTCCCCAAAACCAGCCAAGCAGAGGAGAAAAATGATTTAGATGATTTACAGCACTTCGGAAGAGTTGAAAAAAGTGAAGTAAATAATAAATCAAAACCAGCAAAAAGAACAAGAATACATCCATCTTTTATGAGCTCTATTCACTGCTGTATGTACAGTTCAGACATAAAACAGCCTCGCCGTGCAAAGTTGCTGCTGCCTCAGAAGTGTCTGTGCCCAGCAGTTTCAGAGCACTCCCAAACTACATAAAAGCAGAGGGGAGGGTGGATGCTGCTTCAGGGATCCAGCTCCTCTTCCCTGCCTCCTTATCAGCCCTCAGCACAGCCCAGCGTGGGGATGGTTTCAGCTGCGAGAGGGGGAGCGCGAGGAACCCACGATAACAAGGATTTGTTTGGTTGGGTTTTTTTCCCCAAACCTTCCTCCTTTCTTCAGGGCTCCTCGCTCAAAGTGCACCTGATGCATTTCTCGGCTGCAAAGTGGCCTCTCATCGTGAAGTGTCAGAAATGCTGTTGGCTGAAGGGTGCCCAGAGTCCCCCAAAAGGTCCTTCATCTGCCTGCAGGAGCCCCTGGCAGAGCTCCCTGGGGAGCTGTTGGGGTGAGTCCAAAGGGGAGACATCAAACTGATCCCAGGGCTGGAGCCCCTCTGCTCTGGAGCCAGGCTGGGAGAGCTGGGGGGGTTCCCCTGGAGAAGAGAAGGCTCCAGGGACACCTGAGAGCCCCTGGCAGGGCCTAAAGGGGCTCCAGGAGAGCTGGAGAGGGACTGGGGACAAGGGATGGAGGGACAGGACACAGGCAATGGCTTCCCACTGCCAGAGGGCAGGGACAGATGGGAGATTGGGAAGGAATTGCTGGCTGTGAGGGTGGGGAGGGGCTGGCACAGGTTGGGCAGAGAAGCTGTGGCTGCCCCTGGATCCCTGGGAGTGTCTAAGACCAGGTTGGAGCAACCTGAGCTGGTGGGAGGTGTCCCTGCCCATGGCAGGGGGTGGAATGAGTTGATCTTTAAGGTCCCTTCCAACCCCAAACCATTCCATGATTCCATGGTTTCCCAGCAAAAGGGCTCCTGCAGGGCTGTTTCTGTGATGTCTGTGGGACAGTTCCTGTCTGGGAGGGGCTGATCCAAACCCCGATCCCAGTGTGGGTCTCTCCACAGCAGAGCAAGAGAAGCAAAAATATGGGAGGTGAGATAGCACAGAAAAAAAAAAAAAATTCCTGTTTTGAAAGACAAACTTTTCCCAAAAACATGGGTCAGGTCCATGAGAACTGCAGATGATACAGTCACCTACAGGCTCATGTTGAGGAGCTCCACATGTTCTGTGTACCAAAGCTACACCAAATCTTCTCTCTGAGCCCTAACATGGGAGGATTCTGCTTCAAGGTCTTGGACAGAGTCAAAATCCTCCAAAACACTCCCCTGCTCTTTGGGGTGAAGTCTTTGCAGGGGTGTGGATGTTTTGGTGCACCTCTTACAGCCCACAGAAGTCCCAGTTGAACCCCAAATAACCACCCACCTCCTTCCCCCAAGGGACAACAGCCTGAGGTGAGGTGGCCAAGCCAAAACCAGGACAGAGCTTGCCTGTGGGAGCAGCCTCAGAGTGCAGGATGTCTCTGTCACCCCACACAGCCCTGGCCATCTCCTGCAGGGCCTGAAAGTCTGGGCTGACCAGCCCCCGTGGCCCCTCAGTCCTGAGAGCTGCAGGAATTGGACACCTTTGGATGAGGAAACAGTCCCATCCATCTTCCCCGTGGTGTCACCAGCTCTGAAGGGCAGCAGTGGGCAGGTTTGAGGCACAGCAGCTTTGAGGGGCTCTGTGTAACCCAGTGATGCACAGTCTGTCCCCATCCTGGGGGGTTTCTGCACCAGGACACTCCTGATCCGTGTGGGAGTGGAGGGACCACATGGCAGAGCTTTGATGACATCCCTGCCAGCTTTGATAAAGCAGAGCAGGCGTGTCAGGAGGGGGCTGGCCACATCTGGGCTGGGGGAGCTGCTCACCCACATCAGGGGCTGGATGACGTGGCCTATTTTATCTTGTTTCAGGCAGGAAATTTAGCAAGCAGGGAGGAAGGAGCCTGAGGTTCTGCCCCCATCCAGGACGCCCTGGGCCCCACAGCTGTTTGTGGGGAGGTTGGGTCAGGCCCAGCTGAGTCAGGAGAGCAGTTTCTGGCTCATTCTGACACACAGAGTTCCTGTCCCTCACATCTCCCAGGCAGCTGTGTCCCCTCTTGGGCTGGCAGCCCCTTGCAGGGTCCCATCCCACTGGCTGTGGCTGTAAATCTGTCCTGGCTGATGGTGCCTTTCCCTGCAGGATCCCACAGAGCCTGTCAGGCAGCAGGCCCAGGCTCTAAGGCAGGACACAGGTGGGATCCTTGGAGAGCATCTTTAAGCATCACCTTTCTGCTTCTCCAAACTCCTGGTGGAAAAAGCTCTGGAGAGTGAGCCTCATACTGACCTTTTGGACTCTAAACCAGATCTCCACCTCTCCAGGCTCATCTGGGGCAGGAGTGATTTCTGGAGAGCTTTGCTCTTTCATCTCCTCTAACCTCCAACAGCCCTGCCGTGGAGGGTTTTGTTCTCCAAAGCAGCAGCTCATGGCAAGAGTGATTTAACTCCCAGCCCTGTGTAATCAGCACTGTCTCTGCTCACTGAAACCCAGCTCAGCTCCACAAACTGTGCTGAGGAAGGAATGGCTCAGGAGGATCAGAGCAGAGCTGGGAGCAATGGGAGAAGCAGAAAGGGCTGGTTGAAGGCCAGGGCTGGAGCTGAGGAGATGCCAGGGCTGCCAACCACACAGGGACAGGTGGGATGGGGTTGGTTTGTCCCCATCACCACGATGCCAATGTCTCTGCTCGTACTGGATCCTGACATCCACCAGGAAGAGCTCATTCCCTCACACCAGTGCTCTGTGAGGATCTGAGCTGCTTCCCAGCTGGGGCAGGCAGGTTTGCACTGGAAGCCAAGTGGGACACACAGCATGGCCCAGGGAGCCAGGATCTCTCAGCAGAGGGTGGGGACTTTCTCAACAGTTTCTGCTTCTGTCCTCTCCTCCAACTCCAGCACCTTCTGGGGCTCATTTAGGCCCCACTGTTCCCTGACACCCCTGTCAGGGTCTTGGTGCAGCAGCCAGGGGGGTCTGCAGAGGGATCCTGCAGTGCCCAGGGGCTGGAGGAGGGGGAGCACCACCCTGGTGTCTCCCTGTGCAGGAGGACAGGCTTTTCCAGTCCCAGGAAGGGAGGCAACCCCACAGCAGCCCCTCTCTTAGCAGACATGGGAGAGCCCTGTCCCCTCCCTGAGCCAGAGCTGGCAGGCCTGGTCAGTCAGACACCTTCTCCCTGCCTTCCTAAATCCCTCTGCTTTTCCAGCTTTTTTCAGAAGGGCATTTCTCCCAATTCAGATATGGAGAAACTGAGGCAGAGAGGAACACAGTCTGTGCAGAGCCTCAGAGACCCCTGACAGCAGAGCTGGGAAGGATCCTTGGGCCATGACAGATCCCACAAAGCATCCTCACCCAGGGCTCTGGCACAGTGGGTCCCTGAATGAAACCTTAGGGGCACCAGCCAGCTCTGAGACTGCTTCCCATGATGGCCCAGCACTTCCCAGGGCAGGGCATGGCCCCAGGGCTGCCAGAGCTCCAGGAGTGTTTGGACAACACTCTCAGTGACAGGGTGGGATTCACAGAATAGGCCAAGTTGGAAGGGATCACCAGGATCATCCAGTCCTTGGGGTTGTCCTGTGCAGGGCACAGCATGATCCTGGTGGGTCCCTTCCAGCTCAGGATATTCTGTGATTCCATGACCCCTCTCACAGGATCCCCCCCAGTCAGACCCAGTTCTGCCCTTTGCACGTGGGATGGAGAACTGGGCAGTGCCCAGGGGGACAGTGCTGGGCACTGGAGCTGCTCAGCCAAGGCTGATCCAGTGTGGGAAACCTCCTCAGAACAGAACAGAGCAAAGAAAGGAGGGAATGGAGCTTTCCACCCTTCCCTGCTCCTCCTGAGCCGGCGGTGCCGGTGCCCTTGGGGTGCCTGGTGCCTCCCTGCCCGCTCAGTGCCAGCAGCTGCCTGTGCCCTTGTGGAGCTGGAGCTGGAACGGGCTGTCTGGAGCAATCTGCAACGAGAGCTGCTTTTAATTAGAGCGGGCTGCACGCCCACCTGCGAGGGGCTGTAAATCTGGTGTGTGCTGTAAAGAATGTCCTGGGTTTAAGTTGTAATTAGAACTTCTATTGACGGCGCGAGGCCTCATTTTTCATGTGGAGCTGCTCGTTGCTCCCAGTCAAGAAATCAATCTGGGCAAGGGAAGAGATGGGGCCGTCAGATTTGCAGGATGGATTGATGGGGGAAGAGCTCAGACTGTCTTAACCCCTCTGCTGCCCTGGCTCTGGGTGGGGAAGGGGCCAAAGGGCCGGTGCCTTTGGGGTCTCCTGCTCTCAAGCCTTGCTGAGGCTCTCCCAGGGCAGAAAGGCAGCAGCAGCTCTGCTTTAGGGGACAGTGACTCCCTTCTGGGCTATGACACTGTTTGAGCTTCCAGGACCTGGGCAGAGCCTCTGGGGTGGCCTAATTGTGGCTTTCCAGCACCTGAAGGGAGCCTACAAGAAAGATGGAGAAAGAATATTTATGAAGGCCTGGAGGGACAGGATAAGGGGGAATGGCTTCAAACTACCAGAGGGCAGGGTTAGATGGGATATTGGGAAGGAACTGTTGGCTGGGAGGATGAGGAGGCCCTGGCAAAGGTTGCCCAGAGAAGCTGTGGCTGCCCCTGGATCCCTGGAAGTGTCCAAGGCCAGGATGGATGGGGCTTGGAGCAACCTGGAATAGTGGAAGGTGTCCTTGCCCATGGCAGGGGGTGGAATGAGATGAGCTTTAAGGTTCCTTCCAACACAAACCAGTCTGTGATTCTGTGATCCTGTGATGTAGCTCAGAGAACTTAGAAACTAATTCAGCTGTAACACACAGTTAGAGACACTTGCAGGGTCCTCTCTCCTGAACCTGGACCAGTATTTCCCCAGCTTGGGCTCTCTGGGAGATGCTGCTGCTCCTGGGGGCCCTGCACGTTCACTTCTTGGGGGTGCTGCCCTTTTGCTCTTCCGAGGATGCTCCTTGTCCCAGATCCTCGTGCCAAGGGCAGAGCTGGGTGCCCCTGTCCCCTTGCAGGGCTCAGGAGGAGGTGCTGGCATGCACGACCCGCTCGGGGGCTGCCGAGACCGTCGTGCTTGGTTTGTGACAGAAAAAGCCACCAGGCGACAACTCGTGCTTGGCTGGGGCCCTGCTGTGATTTAACACACTGCCTGTCCCTGCTGGGGGATCCCAGGGATTAGCACTGCATTTGTCCAAGCCTCCCTGCAGACTTGTGCCCACTTAATTACAGCATGTTATGAGCCTGTGCTACAGCAGGGCTGGCCCGACTCAGTCAGCTGGGAACCTCCCAGTGGGGGCAGCAGAAATAATTTAGGCAGCGGAGTTGGCTTTTTTTCTCAGCCAACAGCCACGGATTTACACGTTCTACTCCAGCAGCTGACACTTTTTGGCTCCATCCTGGCCCTGCTGGCATCCAGTGCAAACCTTCAGACCTTCCCCAAGGCTGCTGCTCAGCTGGTTCAGCACAAAGGGCCTCTGGTTGTCCGTGGCAGCCTGAACCCTGTCAGGGCCCTGCTGCACTCTCTGATGGAACCTCTTGAGCATCAGCCCTTCTTTGTTGTGTTTTCTCTTTGCCAGGCCATGCAGTGCCCATTGGAGGCTTCCCTCCCTCCCTCCCTCCCTCCAGAGGATCCCAGGCCACTCAGTGATTCCACGATTCCTCCATTGCCTTGCCCTGCTCCCACGAGTGTGGGCTCTGTGTCTGTGTGGGCAGTGTGGCACCTGAGATGTGATGCTCAGTTTTAGCAGCCCAACACTCTGCAGGAGGATTTGGGGCCTCCCCTGCACTTCTGTCTGAGCTGTTGGTCCCTCCCTCCTCGTCAGAGGGTCTCCAGTGTCAGGATCATTTGTGGATCTGGGCCATCCTTTCTCCAGAGTCCCTTTCACCCCCATCCTTCAACCCCTGAAAGCCTCCTGGGCACCTGCACAACAAGCCCCTTCCAACCCAAGCCATTCTGAACTCCTTTGAAATGGGGAAGGAAGGAGATTTTTTATGCTACAGGAAGGTGCCTGTCTCTTTTCAGGGGCTCTGGTCACACATGGCCCTGTTTCTGCACCCTGTTCCCATCTGTGGCCTCTGATCTCCAGAGGAGCATCTCCTGAATGCAGCAAAGCTCTACAGAGACCACAGGACTCCAGCCCAGGGGCCTCAGTGGCCAAGGGCAGTGGCCTCATGGTCTCTCCTTCTTTGGAGACTGCAGTGGTTGCTCCATGCTGTGCCTAAACTTGACTATTTAGGGAAAGGAGTGGTTTTCCTTCTTTTGTCCTTCAAGTTTCTGCCCTGTTGGCTTAACTCAAGAGCTCCCTGGGCTTCCCAGTTCTAGTTCAGAGTCATATTCACATGTGTGGGAACAGAGCACCCCAGCTTGGTGGGACAGGACAGGGCAGGGCTCTGTAGAGCTGTAAAACAGGAATCCCCCCCCAAAAACCCCTCTGTTTGTCAGAGAGGTGCCATGCACCCTATTGCTGCCCTTGTCTTGCACCATGAATCACGATGACAGTGGTGGCACTTTCCACCCTCTGCATCCTCACCTCTTGTAGGTGTTTGCCCTTGTGAGTTCTGCCCCCCAAACCCACAGGGCAGCCCCTGCCTGGCTCCCAGCCCATGGGGGCTGTGTCCACCCAGACTGGGGTCCCTGGGCCTCCCACACCTGACTGTGCTCCTGCTTCTCCCACCATCTTCCAGGTTGGATGTTGGGGTCAGTTCTCACTGACCCAGGACCTACAGTGGTGGGTCACAACCACAACCCTCCTCTTCTCTGCTGTCCTGGTCCCAGGGCAGTGTCCCAGAATGCCTTAGCAGGGTGCACCCACGTTCCTGGCACTTCCAGTGCTGTGGGAGGGGGTTTGGCTGTTGGATCCCAACTTAGGGCACCACCCATGAGACCAGAGCCTGGCTGGTGCCACCTCCACAAGGCTGGGTGGGATTTGGACAGGGGTTTGGGGTTTCTGGGTGGCTTCCAGCTCCTGTGACCTGCTGGTTACCAAAGGATGCTGGACAACATCTCCCAGCTGCGGTTCCCAGGGCGGGCAGGAGGCCAGGGGGGATTTCTTGAGGCTGCTCTGGGACCTCCTGAGGATGTGACACTGCTGTGTAAATATAAAACATTGAAAATGTAGAGGCAGCCTCCCCAGCAGAGGGTCAGGGAGCTGTGAAGAAGGTGATGTGAACTAATCAGAGCCGATGCAAAGCTGCCGAGACCCAAGTTAAGCCAGCGTGGATTTAGATCCTCACTGCAGATAAAGAGGCAGCTCTGCAGGACTGGTCTCTGGAGCTGGTTCAGATTAACCCGGATTTTCAGCATCATTTCTTGCTATTCCAGTCCACAGATCCCGGTAGTTCTGCCAGTGCTGGACCACAGAGCCCTGGGAACCCCTGCAGCTCCCCCAGCCCAGCCCTCCCTGCCTTCCCAGCTGCTTGTGCTGAGAGCTGGCACTGCCCTCCTGGCAGGGTGGGCAGGGCAGGTGTAAACCCACCTTGTCCATGGAGCTGGAGAAAGGCCAAAGCCAGGGGACGTGTCCTGGTGGGAGCTGTGTCACCCCTGGGCTCACAGAGCTCTTGGCTCCCACCCAAGTGGGAGTTCCCCTCCTGCTCAAGTGGATCCAAAGCATTCCAGCAGAGCAGAGGGGCCTGGGGCCAGCTCAGCACCAGGGAAAGGGTGACCAATCCACTCTTTCTGCTCAGCTGGGAGCCAAGATCCTGGTGGGCAAAGGTCCTGTGCCCTCAGCAGGGCTGGAATTCACCCCAGCCCTGCCCTGCTCCTGCTGGCACCCCATGGCCTGGCACTTCTGGGGCTCCAGGAGCTGTCACATCAGGGCTGGAAATGGGAGAGTGTCCCTAATTGGGAGCCTGGCATAAAAGTCTGGCCCCAAACCTGCCAGAGCTCCAGGAGGGGTTGGACAATGCTCTGAGGGGCAGGGTGGGATTGTTGGGGTGTCTGTGCAGGGCCAGGAGCTGGACTCAGTGATCCTGGTGTGTTCCTTCCTAGTCAGGATATTCCATGATTCTATGAGCCTGAAAAGCAAGGTGGGGTATGTGGAGTTGTGAAAGGGGCGGGGGGGAAGGAGCAGAAAGAGGCTGGAGAGAGTCATGGGACAGAAGAGGGTCCCCACATCCCAATTATTTCTGGATGCCAGTGAGACTGGGCTCCCTTTCCCCTCCATCACTGTGTGGGTGCCACCCTGGAGTGTGTCCCCAGCTGCCTCTGAAGGGAATGTCCCCCAAAATAACATCAGCTATTGCCCTAAATAGTTTCCTAACCTAAGGCAGTCCTGGCCAGCAGCAGGGAGCCCCCTGGCCCAGCCCACCTGCCAGGGCTGGACACGGCACCCCTGCCAGGGGGATCCTGTGAAGACAAAGGCCCTGGGTGGGCAAACACCTCATTCCAGCCCTGCTCTGGGGATGGGAGGTGCCCTCTGCACCTCCAGGCCCTTGCTGAGGAGACCCAGAGGATGGAGACACCCTCAAAGCTCGTGGGAAGGGGAAGACAGAAGGCCAGCAAGGTGGACGGGATGGGGATGGCACATGGGCTGGGCTGGCAGGGAACAAGGGCAAGAGTGACTGTGAGGTGGCAGAGTGTCCCAGGAGTGCTGTGACGGGATGGCTCTTGCTGTGACAGACGACAGGCTACAAAACCACCTTAAAATAGACTCCAGGAGGGCTTCTCTCAAAGCCTATTATCTGCTCTGAATGCCAGATTAGTGAGCAAAGCCCTCCTTGGGCTTTGAAAATGCTCTGCTAAGGAGGGATAATCATGTCATTGAGGCCCTCCAGGAGCCCCCATGGAGGAACTGGGGACAGCAGTGACCTCAGCAGGTGCTTTATGTAAGGGGGATCAGGGGACAGGGGCCATGGCCTCTCAGTTCAGAGGTTGCTTTCCATGGCCACCTTCAGCAAGGGTCATCCATTCCTCCACAGCCTGAGCAGCCAGCGCTTCCCAGAGCTGTGTGTGGGCTGGCAGCACCCCCTGGCACCTCCCACCCTCCCTCCCAGCTCCACAAAGCTCTGCTGGCTTGGTAGGACCGAGGTAGGACCTGTCAGGTAAGCCAGGATCAGCAAGGCAGGAATTTCAGCAGAGCTCCATGGCACAACTTTCCTGCAGGCAGAAGAGGCAGAGGGTGAAGTGAATGCCTTCATCAATCCCACACAGACCCCCCAGGCCTCCCAGGGCACCCCAGAGCAGTTCAGAGATGCTCCTGGGGCTGCCTCCTTCCCTCAGCACAGGTCCTGGCAGGGCACCAGCTGCTCCATGCCCTGCCTGTGGCCAGAGCACTTTCACTCCCACTGCCAGTCGATTATGGAGTCTGTCAGGGGAAGGAGAAAGCAGCGTGGCTCCTGGAGCACTCTCCTGGCACAGCTCCCCATGGATTCTCTCCTGCCCCAGCTCCTCCAAGGATTCTCTCCTGCCCCAGCTCCTCATGGATTCTCTCCTGTCCCAGCTCCCCCATGAATTCTCTCCTGCCCCAGCTCCTCATGGATTCTCTCCTGCCCCAGCTCCCCCATGGATTCTCTCCTGCCCCAGCTCCTCATGGATTCTCTCCTGCCCCAGCTCCCCCTTGGATTCTCGTGCCAGCCTCAGGCTGAACACGTTGAGCCTGGTGGTGACAGCAGCACATTCCCTGAATGCCAGGGACAGGCAGAGCAGTGACTTATGGCCAGGTGGCTTTATCTCCAGTACAGGAGATCCCTCCCCAGCCAAAGCACATAAACCACGAGCAAGTTTGAGCTGAGCCTCCACCGGGCCTCGCTAAAACCATCACTCACAACACTCCCCTAATCACGGGATGTTCCTGGGCTTTTTGGATTAGGCTCCAGGCAGCACTGGGAGCATGTGCTGGGATTTACTAGATGTTTTACAGGTTTCAGGGAGGAAAAGAAGAAGCCTTTGCTCTTTATGGGGCAGCTTTTACGCGCTGCAGTTTCCGCGCCGCGTTTTTACTGCTCGCAATCCCAAGCCCCATCAATCCCCGGCGAGCACCGAGGGAGAGGCTCGGGGGCTTGATGGCAGCAGGTGGTGGAAGCAGGCCCCAGGCTGCACAGGGCACGGGCAGCAGGAAGCTGGGAGGCTGGGAATGGGGGTTTGCTGGGATGGGGTGTGCTTGGGGGATAAGGGATTCCCAGCCTGACACCCCCCCGGCACTCCCCCATTGCTGTTGTGCTGCTGCCAGAGCCAGCTCAGGTTGTCCCAGCCTGGAGAAAGGTGGGAGAGAGTTTGTAGGAAGGATGTGGGGACCTGGACTGGCTCTTCCCTCTGCCCCCAGTCCCAGCACACACAGCTGGGAAGGGCCTTGGCAGCCAGCTCAGCCCTGTGGGCTCTGGCACAGGCAGAGCTGTCGGGCAGGGGGGCTGCCTGTCCTGTCCTGTCCTGCTGCCACAGACTGTGCCTGGAGCCTGCTCTGTGTGACAGGAGGAACCCAAAGTCCAACTGCTGACACTCAGGGACGTCCCCAGAGAAGTGCTTTGGATGGGAAGTGACTCCACATCGGAGCGTTTGGAGGGGAGGGTTATTGCTCTTCATCACCAGTCATTAGTGATTAATTGCATGGATTGCAGGGAAGTCTGGGGACATGGCCAGAGCAAGGGCTCCTCCCCCAGGAGTGCAAGCACTGTGCTGTGCTCACTCCCCATCCCCAGGGATCAGTCCTCAGCTAAATTCCTTGTTTCACAGCACGGGGTGTTCCCTGGGTCTCTCTCTCACCTTAACCCCGGGCAGCAGATGGCTTCGTGCACATCATCACATGCTGCTCCTCAGATCAGATAATCTGCTCCACAACCTCAATGCACATATCTTACAATATTTTGTCACCCTTTAGCACTGCAATTTCATTGCTCTCATGGCCTAGTGAATCATTATTGATAGACTCTTAATATCAGTGCCATTCCTCCAGAGGAATGTGTTCTAATGAATTTCCTCCTCACCCCGAGGCACAGCTGCACTCTGATACGGTTCAGGGAGTAGGGCTGGAGCTGGAAAGCTGAGCACATCCCACATGGGGTAGAGGTGACCGTGCAGAGCTGCCCTGTGCTTTATTATCCAGCAGAGTGTGTGATTCCCACAGTGTGATGCAGGGACACACCGAGGAGTTCCCACATCTGGGGATGCCTGACTTTCCACTCCAGCTCCTCACCAGCTCAGCTTTGGCTGGTGGAGGGTTTTCTTTGAAGTGTTTTCATGTTCTGTTTTCTTTTCCAGGGGGTGAACAGAGGAGGTTCAAAGCAGGAGGTTTGCTCTGCAGTGCTTTCCTTTCACACCCTCATGTTCTGGTGCTGCCCTTGGAGTATCTCTGCAGGTGCAAAGCACAGCATTGCCCAGCTCAGCTGCCTTGACCTGTCTGGGGCAGCCATGCTCACCTGGGGAGGCACAGGGAGAGGGAGAGCAGCTACAGCCACCTTTGTGACCCGGAGCTTGGAAGTGATGGATGGCCTGGCTGAGGAAAGGGCTCTGCTGGGACAGCACTTCTGTGGACAGGTCTGTGGGGTGTCCTCTCTGCAGCAGGCACGGGAGCCTGCCCTGCAGCTGCAGCCCTGTCCCGTGGTGGGTGCAGATGGGCTGCAGGTGCAGTTCCTGGCCTGGGTTCAGCTCCAGTCTGAGCCGAGCTCGTCCTCCTGCCTGGAGCCCCCGGATCAGCAGACAGAGTGCTGAGCCCTGCCTGGCTGGCAGCTTGTAAAGTGTCTGTCACTCTGACACGGTGACAGCTCGACGGGCTGGATGCACCCAGGGCCTGTCTGCTCACAGGGCTGGACTGCAGTGACAGCCACGGCAGTGTCTGGGGGTGGGAGGCGGGCGGGCCCTGGCACAGCCTGTGCAGCTTCCCCCCCTCTGGGACCTCCCCAGCCCACTCAGGATTTCTCCTCCTGCAATGCAAACTTGTCTCAGGGCAGAGCAAAGCACTCCCTTGCTTTTGGCATATTTGCACATAAAAGAGAGAGCGCAGTGCTTTGCTCCCTTGTGGAGACTCCCGAGGGAGGAGGGCAGGGATGAAGCCAAAGGTCCATCCCCACAGCCCTCAGGGGAACCTCTGCACCTGTGTGGCGGTGGAATGAGTGTTGTGCTGCTTAGAGGGTCATGCTGTAGAGCACAAATCACTGTGAGCAGGAACATGACCCTGTGGAGCCTGGCCGTGGCTGCAGGAGCAAAGTGAGCCAGGAAAACACACCGAGGGGGAGAGTCAAAGCAACAGCTCCTTGGAGCTGAGGGGCAGCCTTGGGAGAGCAGCTGGACAAGGTTAAACAGTGCTTTGCTCCTGCCAGCCCAAGGCTGGCCCTCCAGGGGCCAGCAGTGGGTGCTGATGGACCCCTGGGAGAGGTTTGTCACACACAACACAAACAGCAGGTGAAGGAAGAGCCTGGGGCTGACCAAGGCTGAGTTCTGTAACCTTGGGAATGGTAAATGGGCCCTTGAAGGGATGCCTGGCTGTGATGGGGAGCTGGGACACAGCACTGGGAATGATCACTCCAGACCCTGAATGAGAGAAGTGGCCCAGCACCAAGGCTGGCAGGGCTCAGGGAACATCTGGGCAACACTCTGGGGCACAGGGGGTGACTCTTGGGGATGGGCCTGTGCAGGGCCAGCAGATGGACTCGATGATCCTTGTGGGTGCCTTCCAGCTCAGGATATTCTGGTATTTCACCAAGGAGATCAAAGCAGGCAGCACAGGCAGCGCTGCCAGGGTGTGGGTGCTGCTCGGGGGGGAGGGCATGGCCAGCACCCACCACACACAGTCCACCTGGAGCTCATGGATCTCAGTGTGACATGGTGGGGGGGGGAGCTGTAGAATCATCACAGGATCCCAGACTGGTTTGGGTTGGAAGGAACCCTAAAGCTCATCCCATTCCACCCCCTGCCGTGGGCAGGGACACCTTCCACTAGTCCAGGTTGCTCCAAGCCCCGTCCAACCTGGCCTTGGACACTCCCACACAAGTTCAGAGATATCTCAAGCCCCCCTCAGCCCCAGCAGAGGGGAAGGTGGGC
This sequence comes from Pyrocephalus nanus, assembly GCA_038380795.1. Taxonomy (NCBI): domain Eukaryota; kingdom Metazoa; phylum Chordata; class Aves; order Passeriformes; family Tyrannidae; genus Pyrocephalus; species Pyrocephalus nanus. Next base: position 1,135,747 of record CM076285.1, read on the forward strand.
TCACTGCTCAACCCTGCAGAGTGAGGAGTGGAGAGACTCACTAAACACCACGGGGGAAAAAAAAAGAGACTCAATTATTCTCCTGCATATAGACACAAATTAATTAACTGAGTGTGCCACAGGGGGACATTTCCCATGACCTGCAGAGAGGAGTTTTGGGGAGAAATGGCTGATGATTAATGCTCCTCTGTTCGTGCTGCATCAACAGGAGCCTGGGAAGGGCTGCTGGAGAAAGGCAAGGCTTTGTACACCTTCAGCCTGGGCAAGACACTGAGTGTTTGGGCAAATATTTGCCACCAGTTTTCCCCAGAATTTCACAATTTCTGAGGTCACCAAGGGTGGCACAACCTGTGTTTTCATCAATGGTGAAAGAGCAGAAAGTGTGGCCAGAGCGTGGAGAAGTTTTTGAAAGAGCCAGAGCCAACCCAGCACCTGCATTCGAGCTGAGCAAGACAAAGTGCCAGCTCCTGTTCTGCAAATAACCTGCCTGGAAATAAATGAACAGCACAGAGGATGAGGCAAGGTGAGAGCTGGGTTAAGCCCCTCACCACTGTGGTTGTGTGGTGGTTTAAAAAGCTGAAAAATCAACACAGCTAATTGATACTGCACAAACCCACAGTGCTGGAATGATAAATGCAAAAAAAAAACCACAAAGGTTGCCTCTGCTTGTTTTTAAAGGGAATGTCAGGGCAGTTCACTCACCACCAGGCAGCCAGTCAGGAGTCCAGCAGCTTGTGTGATGTGGAGTGAACAAAAAGACACTTGTGAATACTCTGCAATGAAAATGAAGTTCATGGTCATGGTAACTTGGTATTAAAAACTTCATATTTAATCATGATGAGCAGTGTTAGCTGAAAGTAAGGATTGCTGGAGGATGGTGTCAACACTCCCCCCACACAGAAATGAACACATTGGTTTTTTATTTCAGCTATAAAATGCAAGATTTCAATATTAAATACTCACCTGGAGACCACCACTGGATCTTCCAGAGCATCAGGCAGAGCTCAGGGGAGCAAAGGTCAGGGATGGGGTTTGTACCTGTCACTCTGAGAGGAAAGAATCTGTCTCCTCTGCCCAAAACATGGGCTGTGATTGACAGCACTGCTGCTGTGGATGAGACCCTGCAAACAGGTCTGCAGCTGCTGGGAGGGGCTGGTGCAGCACGTTCCCACCTCCTGTGCCAGCTCAGGGAGAGCTCCCAGTCAAGAGTTGGGATTCTCTGCTATGGTTATGTGAACATAGTTTTTAAATTAGAACATCTGAGAGAAAGCACCAGGTTGTGTCACACTGAGCTCAGCTGAACGGTGTCACCAGCAAGGGTGTGGTGGCTTTTGCCAACCTCAGAGCTGGGTTGGGTGAGAGGGAAAAACCAGCCTGGTGGTGAAACCCTCCAGCTCCTGTTCATTCCTGCTCCCCCAGGGTCAGCTTTGCACTGCTAGAGAGGTAACCATGCCCAGCCTGGCTTTGCTAGGCAAGGCCTGCCTGAATGATGCTGTCCTGCAGCAGGGAGAGTTTATCCACCATGGATTTAAATCCCAGTGCAAAGCAAAGCCTGGGCATGGACAGGCTGTCTCTGCACACTGGGGGCTGCTGTGCAGTGGGTCTGTATCAGATAGTGCCAAAACTATCTCAAATAGTGCCAAAGTGTCTAACTCTGAATGTGATGCCAGGCTCTGATCCCTCCTTAGCTCTGCTCAATCACAGAACAGCACCAGCCAAGCGTGTGTTGTCACCTGCTGACATTTTATTTAACAGATATATGGAAACAAGGATTCCTTCCTCCTTGGAAGTTGCTGGCAGAGTCACTGGGGAGTTGGGGATGCATAAAGAGACAGACAAGGCAAAACAAACAGCTCAATCTGCCTCCCAGCCCCGGGAGCCGGCGCAGCTCTGGGAGGATCCCGCTGTGCTCCCGCCGGGAATGGGATCCCCATGGCAGGGACTGCCCTGGCTACGGCCCTGGGGCAGCCAGGGCTGGGTTGGTGTGCAATTCCCTGCTTGGGAAAGACACCCTGGAAGCTCAGGTGGGTCCAAGAGCTGTTCCCTCCTGTTGCAGTCAGCTGCCTCCGGGAGGGACAGGCCCTTGGAGGTCCTGGTGTCTCTCCACTGTCTGTAGAGACCTCAAACTCTGGTGCCAGACACTCCTCCAGGCTCCGTGGTGGATGTGGCCAAGGTGATGTCCCTCTGACCTGGAAGAAGTGCTGTGTTCATCACCAGGGGCTTGGAGAACAGAGCAAAACCAAAGGGAAATATTTCCCAAGGTCCTGTGTGAATTAGGAGCCTCTTGGCTTTACCCACAGCCAGCTATGGGCAGTTGTGAGGCTTCTTTTGGCTGGACAGTCTATTGACCAGGAAAAAAGCAAAAATAACCCCCATACTTTGCCATGACTGAATCTTTATTCAAAATTCTGTGAAGTAACAGAAAAGCAGAACCATTTTAGCAACAGGATATTCTGAAGAGTAATGAAGTCTTGATCCCCCATTCTAAATCCTTGTGTTTTCTTTTCAAAATCATTCACATTTGATAAAAAGAGGAGGCAAATAAGCTTACCTGTTCCCAGCACAATGAGTGTTTGGCCGAGCAGTTTGTCATACCCTCGGTAATTCTTAATTCCTTTTTCAGTTTAACTAATGAAGTGAAGAATCAATTACTCTCACAGCTTCCAATCTGCAAAGATATTAAGGTAATCTGGGGCCAGATTCACAGAAGCATTTCTGTGCCTGGCACTGCAGAGGCACCTGACAGGAACCACCAAATGTATTTGCAGGTGTATTTATTGTTCTGCACATTCCAAAAGCTCATCAAGAGCCTGTGAGACTCGTGCTCAGACAGGGCCAGGATTTAGTCAAAGGTTGGACTTTGTGGTCTTGGAGGTCTTTTCTGACTTGAATGATGCTGTGATTCATTCTCACTGCTCTAAAAGAAGAGCTCAGCTCCTGCCAGGTCCTCACCAGATTTAGGGGAGACTCCTCAGGTTATCCAAACACCGTGCTGGATGAGCTGGAGCCACTGAGAGGGGAAAACCCTCCTGCCACCCTCCTGTCCCTGTGTCCCATCCATCTTGTCCTTATCCCGGGCAGGAGGCTGTGCTGGGGCTCTCCCCAGGGAGCCTGGCAGGGCTGGTGGTGGGCACTGAAAGGTCCCCTCTGCCCGTGCCCCCGGTGACATCTGCACCCATTCCAGCCTCCCAGCGAGGCTGTGCAGGGCAGAGGATGAGGGATGAGCAGGGATGAGCCTCCAGCTCTGCTCCCTGCCCGTTCCCCGCGAGGGTGATGGATGGCAGAGGCTGAGTCAGCTCCCGGGTGACCTTGGCAGGGTCCCCCCGGGCCGTCCCCGCGGGGGCCCCGCCCGGGCAGATTGATGGAGCTGCCGCTCCGTTCTGCGCCGCTCCTCTGCCGGGAGACGCTCGTCCATCACCCCCACGGCGTGTCTGCAGAGCTGAGGTCACGCTTTCAACAGGCAAGACATGTTCCCAAATAAATCACAACCATCCCTCAGCCAGGGCCCTGCCAGGGGAGGGGGTGAGGAGCACGGGGAGCTGCTGGGGAGGGGGGCACAGGATGTGCAGACCCTCCCGTGGGGACACAGTGCACTCACTAATGGGCTCTCTGCCCCGGGGGTGAGCCCACAGCAGGCAGCAGAGATGCCATTCCCCAAGGATTTCTCCCAGATTCCAGTGGAAATGGTTCTCTCCCTGCAGTTCTTGCACTGGGGCACTCTCAGCTGAGGAGCCTCTTGTTCCACACACTGAGCACTTTGGGGTGCACAGAGCAGCACATCCTCCCCTGAGGCTGCAGCAAAAGGTGTCCCAAAATTCCTCCCCTGGGGTGGCCTGGAGCAATCCTCACAGAGTGGGGCTCAGGATTGGCCCCATGTCCCCTTCCCATTCCCATGCCAGGTCTGCACCTGGGGTGTGGCCTGTGTCCCCAGAGCTCCAGCTCAGGGAACTCTCTGACGTTTTTGGGATTGGTTTCTGACACCAGAAGCTGTGCCAGTGCTGGAGGGCCGAGAGGAGCATCCCCTCTCCCAGCTCCCACCTGCCTGCACTGCCTGGGGGTTCTGCTGGTGGAGATCAACACTTCCAGGAGCTGGGGGAGGGGGAGAGACCCTCTCAGCAGTGGGTCAGGGCCCTTTGCTGCTGCCCTGAGGCACAGATGTGCTGGACAGCTGGAGCACAGACAGCACATCTGGCCCTGCAGCTCCATCCCTGCCTGAGCCCCAGCCTGGATCACACTCCAGGGCCAGGCTGGAGCTTTAGAGAAACCCAGGAATATGTCAGTGTGTTCTCTGCACTGCAGTTCTGCTCCAGGCTCTGGGACAGAGCCCTGGGGCTGTGCCAACACAGGCAGCCCTTCCCCTGCTCCAGTGCTGCTGGGCCAGGCTGTCACTGGTGACCTGATCCCAATAGTTGATGTCTGCCCCATCCCACTGGGAACTGAGGGGGTGCAGAGGGAAAGGTGCAACATGTCTGGGTTGAAAGTCCATCCTTGGATCTCAAATGGGGCACTGATGACCTCATTTAATGGTTGTGGAAGCTGAGGCATGCAGAGGACAGGGAAGTTCCCAGGTGCTGAGGCTCCAGAACTCCTGTCCTGCCCTTCCCCCCGAGCCCTGATGGCTCAGCCTGGAGCTGAACTTCACTGCTGACACCTTGGTATGGACACGATGGAGAAGGCTCTTCCAGAGAAGTCTGAAGCTTCATGAACCTCAGCCTCCCATCTCCCAAACACAGAGATGTTGTCTCTGGTGTTGTGTGACAAAGGTCACAGTGGGGACCTCCCAGAGCAGAGACCCTTCAAGAGGGGAGCAGCTGCAGAGGGGAGGTGGGGGATGCCATGGACTGGGTGCTCAGTCCAGCCTCAGAGCACGCTGTATCCCACTGGGAACTGCCTCTGGCTTTTCCCAGGGGATCCCATCTTCCTGGCATTTTGATGTTGTCAGTCTGCTGCCAGCCAGGCTACTGAGCCCAGGGAGAACTGGATTTTCTGTAATGAGCAGCCACGCTCTGGTCCTTCTGATGGTGCACAGCCAAGCTGGAAATAGAGACTGGCACTGTGCCAAAACCTTTGAACCAGAAAACAAAAGCTGGCCTTGAGCTTTGGAAGCTCTTGTCATCTTTTCCAGTCATCTCAGAGCTGGAGCTGATGGGTTCTCTCAGTCTGTCCCCAGCATCACTGAGGGTCCCAGTCCATCTGGGAGTTCTAAAAATGTAGTTAGAAGAGGTTTTATTTCACTGCTTGCAAGAGACACGGCGGGGAAGAATTCCAGAGTCATGCTCTAAGCTCCAGTGGCTGAACTGACCCATCTCCAGTGACCATGATGGGAACAGCGACACCCAGCTCAGCTCCTGCCACCTCCCAGGAAGGTCACCAACAGCCACGTGTGCTGGAGTCAGGGGCGAGGGTGGTACAGGGGGAAACTGTCACCAGAACTACAAGAGAACCCACAAGGTCTCTCATGTGACAGTTTGGAACTCAATTCCAATTCAGGCATCCTAAAAAAGCAAGTGACAGGGGGAACAAGTGATGGGGGGAGCAGGTGAACACATGGAACAAGTGACAGGGGGATCAGGCAGCTGCCCAGGAAGCAGAAAAGCTGCAGGGCCAAACTTGCCCAGCCTGAACTTGTGCTGCACACAAACCCAGGCCAGCCAGGACATGCTGAGGAGAGATGGGAGCACAGCACACTCCTGTGCCTGGAGCTCTTCAGGGAAGGAAGAAAGGTCACTCAGGAGGAGGAACAGCCCTTGCTGCTCTTGAAAACCATCTCTGAACCTCTGTCAGGGCAGTGACTGACTCCTGAGCTGGAGCTGCAAGTTTTCCCTGCTTTGCTGTCCTTGCAATTCCCTGGGGGAGCCTCAGAGACCACCCCAAAACCAGCAGGTTCTCCTTTTTCACAGGGAGAAGAGCACCAGGCTCATCATCAGCCCCCCAGGAGAGGACCCTGGTGTCACAGGGTTGTGTGGTGATGCATCACCCTGAGCTGTTTCTCTGTGAGGAATCAAAGGGGGGAGACATGATGAGCTTTTTCCAAGAAAAAGCGGGAATGAAGGAGGGAAGGTGTCCTTCAGGAGGCTGTTCAGTTCTGTGCAGGAGCAGGAACACCCAGCTGGCTGGTGTTGTCACAGTGGGAAAGGTAAGACTGGAAGGAATCTGCTCTAGGTAAGAATGGAATTGTTTTTCCAGTGCCTACAGATTCTCTTTTCTCATTTGTGACATAAAAGAAAATCCCCTTTCCTCCCTTCTCTCCCAGAGCCTCCATGAGGATTCATTCCTTTAGCTGAGTTCCTTTAGGAGCTGTACTTTGATGATCCTTGGGGGTCCTTCCAGCTCCGGGTTGGAAGGTTCCATGTGGTTCCATGATTATGCTGGAGGAAAAACATGTCCATTGGTGTGCAGACACAAACTGCCTCCTGGCTCCTGGGGTGTCTCTCCAGGATGCTGCTGTGCCCAGTGCCCTGGATGTGGCACCACAGGGACACCCCAGGTGTGGCACAGCACAGAACCCCCTCGGGGCAGGAGGAGGATGGGGGAAGGGGCTGGTGAGGAGGAGGGATGTGCCTTTCCAAACCACAGCACATTTCTGCTCCTTCTAAAAGCAACGCCCAGTCCGAGTGGGGTGGGATAAGGGAAGGGTCTCCCCCACCCTGTGAATGGCTTGGAGCTGGGTGTTTGAGAGGGTGTGACCGGCATTCAGCTCATTTCCAGCATCTGCTTCCAAGGGGGTTGTTCCCAAATCCCCAGGCGCTCTGGTGTTGTTTTCCTGCTCCCACCCAGGGCTGCGGTGCCAGGGTGCCCGCTGAGCTGTGCCTGGGCACCGTGCCAGCCTCGCAGGGAGCTGCTCCACGGACAAACAGGGCAGGGCCGTCCCCGGGGACAGCGAGGCTACCGAGGAGCTGCCAACTGCTGCCTCCCTGCGCAGGACACCAGACACCAGCGTTCCCGGGAGCCACATCCACGGCCCGGCCTGTCCCTGCTCGTCCCCAGTGCCAGCCAGCCCTGGGCGGCACAACCAGAGTGTCCACGGGCTGCCACCACCCTCTGCTGGGGGACAGGGACCGGACAGGGACTGGGATGGAGCGGTAGGGAGATGGAGCAGGACGGGGATGGAGCAGAAGGGGGATGGAGCAAGAAGATGGAGAAGCAGGGGCTTGGAGCAGGACGGGATGGAACAGGACGGGGATGGAGCAGGACGGGGATGGAGCAGGACGGGATGGAACAGGACGGGGATGGAACAGGACGAGGATGGAGCAGGAGGATGGAGAGACAGGGGCTTGGAGCAGGAGGGCGATGGAGCAGGACACGGATGGAGCAGGACGGGCATGGAGATGGAAGGGCATGGAGCAGGGTGTCCCCGTGGCACTGCAATCCCATGCCCAGAGCCCGTCTCGGACAGGTCGGATCCTGGCATTCCCTGAGCCAGCAAAGCTGGGCTCTGGCACCCCCCCAGGGAGCTCTCCCGTCTCTCTGCCCTCGGCAGCGTCTCCACAAGAAGCAGGGAGCAGATGTGACAAACGCGCTGCCTGCACGATCTCTCCCACATCCCCCCGAGCCCGGGCTCTGCCTGCTGAGACCCTTCACAGCCCATTAGGCAATTCAGGTCCGGGAACACGCGTCGCTCTCCAGGCACCGCAGGAGGCTGTGGCCGCCCCCGGTTCCCCCCGCGGTGCCAGCCGAGGGGTCCGTGGCTCCCCGGCACTCCCGGCTGCTTAGCCGGGCTGGCACAGCCCGCGGGGAGCGGCCGGTCGATGTGCCGGGGTCACCTGGCCACGGCACGGGGGAAAGGCGACCACCCGGCCTCCGAGGGAGGGGGAAATTCATTGATTGCACCCAGGAGCCCCCTCCACGCTGCCCCAGTTTCCCAGTCCCAGGAGGTGGCGGCTGACCCGGGGTGGGCTCTCCGGAGGGGTCTGTCCTCAGGGGGCACCCCCGGGGCCGCGTCCCGTCCGCCAGAATTTCAACCAGTCGGAGCAAGGGGTTTGAAGTTGGTTCAGTGAGACGCTGTGTCTCAGACCTTCTCTCAGGGCCTTATTAAAATGCAGACTGCAAATTCAGATACTGTAAACAAGGTCACTGGAGAATGAAGATCAACAGAGTGCAAGCACAAGGAATGCAGAGCATTAATATTCTGATGTGTGAGCCCGTCCTAAATATTTTATCAGGCTAAGCTTTTTTGTATTGAGGCATCCTTCCCCTGCCTTCCTCCTCCTCTCCTGCCTGCTTCACGTCCTTTTCTCTTGCGTTCACAAAAAGCACTTTGTGTTTCGGCTGAGCCTTGAAATGTATGCAAACCTTCCTCTCCCCCCTCCAAGAAAACCCTCGCCCTCTTCCACGCGGAGGGGGAGAGATTTCCTAGCGGGGTTTCTTTTGTTTCTGTCAACATCTCACTTAGGCAGCGGGCTCGGAGACTTATTGAGCGCTGCCAGGGTCTTATCACCCACGGCTGCTCCCCCTCCCCGGCAGGAATGCAGGGATTCCCTCCCACCTCCAGCCGCTCTGCGGATCCGCACCGCCCCCGGCTCTGCCCCGGCATCCTCCTGGCATCGTGCCATCCTCCCGGGGATGTGCCATCCTCCCGGGGATGTGCCACCACCCTGGACATGTGCCATGGTCCCTGCTGCTGCTCCTGAGGTGTCTCCCAGGGGTGCTTCTGGCTCGGGGGGGGATGATCCAGAGGTTTCTGTCCTGGTGTCAGAGCAGCCAGCCCTGGGTCATCGGCCTGTGTCTGGGAGCGGCTGAAAAGCTGTCGATGCAGAAGGAACTGCAGCCCAGCCTCAGCTCGAGGGGGAAAGAGGCTTCCTGACCCCAAGAATAGGTTCCTGGGCCCTGCAGTGTAAGATCTGCTTGTGCTCCTCAAGGTGCTCCCTGGTCCAGCTGAGCTGCCTCACACAGTGCTGGGGCATCTGTGCCTTTGGAAACCCAGCATGGTTTGATTTTGTTTGACTTTTATTTCGGGTCACACAGTCCTGGAAGGGTCCACAGCATCACCAAGCCCCAGAATGGTATTTTTTCCTTGTTACTTCGGGTCAGGCTAAGAAATTTGGACCTTGTTATCCAACCCCCCTCCTGGAGTCACTGCATGAGACAGACAAATCGTGCTCGGGGTGGGGGGGGGGGGGGGGTCCTGGGGCTCTGCTGGCCCAGGGGGAGCAGTTTTTTGGATATTCCATTCAAATGGGACCCAGAGATTCAGGGATACGTTTGCTGATCCTGAAGTTTCCCACTCTTTATCCCCATTTCCACCTGGTGGTTGCACACTTCCCTCTGTGCTACCCACTAACCCCAAATCTGGGTTGTAAAACTCCAGTCATCCCATTAACTGCAATTTCCACAAAGTGGAGTGGCCAACCACACATCCCAAGTAATGAATAGCAGAGGGTTGAAGGGAGCAGTTTGGGAATAGTCAATTGAATGGGAATTATTCATGCAAACTGTAGCACAGGCTCTTACAAACAGCGAATGCACTCCAGAAAATGAGGGCATTTATGTAATGACATCTCATTAAAAAAATAATCATAAGAAATTGATTATTAATAAAATATTGAGAGATAATTATCTTTTTTTTTTCCTCAGCAGAAGATTCCAGAAAAGGGGCTACTTCTCCTTTTCAACTCCAACTCTGGCTTCCAAAGGACTTAAAAGAGAACCTTGTGCATTAACCAGAGAATTCTGGCCTAAAATGAACGCTTAAAAAATGCAACATGAATTAATGGGTGAGCTTTTTAGCAGGTGAGATGTTGGAATCCATACAAATTGACATTTTTTGATCATAAATAACAGTCCAGATCTGAAACTGCTGTTCAATTAGCAGTCCTTGGACCTGCAACGTTTTGCAATTGCATGGAGCGGATTTGATTCAATTTTCTTTTTTTTAAAACTCTAATGTTAAAAGCAGCAGCTCCACTGCCCAGCTCCCAGCAGGGTAAGGGCAGGGAGGAGTGGATTGGGTGGAGGCATCATTTGGCACCTTCCCCACAGCATGGAGAGGGTTTTGACCCCCGAGAGCTCAGCCCTGGCAGTGAGGGCTGGTGGGGTCCCCTGGGAGCCCCTGGGTGGGCACAGACAGTCAGCAGTGACAGGGCAGGGAAGCAATTCCTGTGATCCCCAAATGCCCCTGACACTGGAGACCTTCTGACAAGGATGGGGGGACCAACAGCTCAGACAGAAGTGCCCCAAATCCTCCTGCAGAGCGCTGGGCTGCTAAAACTGAGCATCACATCTCAGGTGCCACACTGCCCACACAGACACAGAGCCCACACCCGTGGGAGCAGGGCAAGGCAATGGAGGAATCGTGGAATCACTGAGTGGTTTGGGTTGGAAGGGACAAACCATCAGTCTGTGTGTTGTGGGCATGGGAACACAGGGATGTCACACAGTCATGGAATCCCAGAATGGTTTGAGTTGGAAGGGACCTTAAAGCTCATCCAGTCCCGCCCCCTGCCGTGGGCAGGAACACCTTCCACCAGCCCAGGTTGCTCCAAGCCCCGTCCAACCTGGCCTTGGACACTTCCAGGGATTTCAGGGGCAGCCACAGCTTCTCTGGGTAAGCTGCACCAACCCCTCACCAACCTCACAGGGAAGAACTCCTTCCCAATATCCCATCTCTCCCTGCCCTCTGGCAGTGGGAAGCCATTCCCTGTGTCCTGTCCCTCCATCCCTTGTCCCCAGTCCCTCTCCAGCTCTCCTGGAGCCCCTTTAGGCCCTGCAAGGGGCTCTCAGGTCTCCCTGGATCCTTCTCTTCTCCAGGGGAACCCCCCCAGCTCTCCCAGCCTGGCTCCAGAGCAGAGGGGCTCCAGCCCTGGAGCATCTCTGGGTCCCCTCTGGACTCTCTCCATCATCTCCAGGTCCTTGTGCTGCTGTTCCCAGGGCTGGGGCAGCTCTGCAGGGGGGTCTCAGCTGAGGGGGCAGAGGGGCAGAATCCCCCCCGTTCCTGCAGCCCATGCTGGGGGATCAGCTCGGGGCACGGGGGGTTCCTGGACTGCAGCAGACACTGCTGGCAGGGTTTGAGCTGCTGCAAATGCCCCAGGCTGCCCAGCAGGAGGGGCTGAGCTGCCTCGGGCCAGTTCGGCTCCCAAGAGCTCAGGTGCCTCCCCCCAGGCCAGGCTGGTTCAGTGCTCGGCTGCTGCCCAAGATCTTGGCAGCTCCAGGATCCAGGAGAGCCCTGCCATGTTTTCCCTCAGCTGTTGGCACAGCCCTCTGGAAAAGCCCAGGCACGTCCCCCCTCCCTCAGTGCCTGTGTGTGCTCAGCCCTCCAGGCCAGCCAGGGGCACCCCGGGGAATGAAGACATTTATCCTGCACATTGACTGGCCTGTGCTCTCTTTCCTTTTGAAATACAGCAGCTTATTGATTTATATTTAAAAGGGGTGAATGCAGCATATATCAGTATATTAGACACACTCCACACAAGCAGAAAGGGCACCAGTGCCTTCCCTCCTGAGCAATTCATCACCCTCCACAGCTCTCCCAGGGAAACAGCCGAGCACACCGAGGGGGAGAGGGAACTTCTCCCTTGTGCAGCCTCCCCGAGCACATTCCCTGGCAGGGGAGAGGAATGACATGGAAGCACCACGTCCAGACCCCACGTGCTCCTGGGTTGTCACTCCCTGCAAGGGGTTTTTCCCTCTGGAACACAGGGAGGAGCTGCCATCCGTGGCCTGGCCTGGGGACATGGAGGCACAGGGAGATCAGCTGGCCTTGGGTCACGTTACAAGGCTGAAGGAAGCAAAGATTGGACCTTTGAAGGTTGTGGATTCCCCATTCCTGGAGGTGAACTGGCACTTTGTACTGCTCAGCTCGAATGCAGGTGCTGGGTTGGCTCTGGCTCTCTCAAAAACTTCTCCATGCTCTGGCCACACTTTCTGCTCTTTCACCACTGATGAAAACATGGCTTGTGCCACCCTTGGCGACATCAGAAACTGGTGTGAAATTCTGGGGAAAACCAGGGCAGAGTAGGGCAGGGGAGGGCAGGAAGGGAGGGAAGGGAAGGGCATCAACAGCCACACTGGGAGGGAAAGACCCCAAGAAGGCAATTCTCCACATCCCAGCAGGGCAGGGAATTAAAGCCCCAGAGCTCCTCGGATGTCAGAGGCAAAGGGAACTTCCTCAGCCCCCCTGACAGGGCAGGATCTCACCCCTGTAACAGCACCCCCCCCATCCCTCCTCCCTTCCCTTGGCTGCAGGACACAAAGCCCTGCCAGCAGCTTTTCCTCTCTTTCAGCCTCAGGCCCAGGGGCTGCTCCTTCCCCCAGGCTGGGTCCTGGCAGAGCATCCCCCCCACCAAGTTGTGGATGAAGCCCCTCTCCTCATCCAGAGGGAGGGATTTCAGGCACCAGGATTTCAGGCCCCAGTGTGAAATTCCAGCCTCTCCTCAGCCTCAGGGCTGTTTTTCGCCCTGCTTTGCTGGGTTTCCACGTGCAGCACAAGCAGGGCAGTTCATCTCTCCCTTTGCCAGGCACAGGAATGACATGGGGGCCATGGGAATGTGTTCTGTGGATCCCAGGAGATCTGAGGGCAGGAACCATCCAGAGGGAGGGCAGGGAAGGGCAGCACAGGGAAAGGAAGAGGCACAGCCATGCCATGCTCACTGAGCACCTGATATCTGAGTCAAATCCCCACTGCTGCCCCCATGCAGGGGAGCCTGGCTGTGCAGGAACATCCCCTGGGATATGATGTACACCTGTGATTATCCTGCCTCGCAATTCCCCGTCCCTGTGCTGCCCTGAGCCGGCCCTGCAAGTGGCAGCCTTATTTATCTGGCAATAAAGGGCCTTCTGTTTGCAAAATGAGGGTTCAGCTGGGAAATAATGGGCAGTTTGGGCTCAGCTGGAGCTGTGCCCGGAGGTGAAATGTGATGGGGAGAGGGCTCTGTCCTCCCAGCTGCACCAGACACCCCCTGAGCTGCTGCCCAGGGTGGCCACCCAAGGGCAGCCCAGGGAGGGGAGGTGCAGCCACACAGCAGGAGAGGCACAGGGAGCCCAGAGTGGTCCCTGTATCCTTTGCTTCTCCCCATGGCTGATTAACAGGGAAGGGGAGCAGAGACACTGAGCTGTGCTCTGGGGGAGCAGGGACAGCCCCCAGGGAATGGCTGGAGCTGTGTCAGGGCAGGCTCAGGGTGGATCTCAGGGAAAGGTTCTTCCCCCACAGGCTGGTTGGGCACTGAACAGGCTCCCCAGGGCAGTGGGCACAGCCCCAAGGCTGCCAGAGCTGCAGGAGGCTTTGGCTGATCCTCTGGGGCACAGGGGGTGACTCTTGGGGCAGGGCCTGTGCAGGGCTGAGGGTTGGACTGGATGGTCCTTGGGGGTCCTTCCAGCTCAGCACATCCTGGGATTCTGTGACTGTATCATCCATGCCCAGTAAGGGTTATGGGCCCCTCTGCACATCCCTGATCCTGCTGCCCCCCCTCCTGCCCCTGATGGGGACCCTGATGGCACCACCAGTGTCAGCTCCTCTCTTGTGCTGGAGGAGCAGATCCTGCCCCTCCTGTTCCCTCACAGGGAGGCTGGGGAGGAGCCCCCTGATGAGTTCCTGGTGTCCAGGCCATGGAGTTCTCCTCCTTCACCGAGCCTTATCCCCAGGAAAGGAGGGGTTAATAAGCCCCGTGTGATGGGGCAAAGAGCAACAGGGTCCACCTGGAAGGGGAGCAGCAATAGAAGGAGGGGGTGCAAGGTCCCTCATCATCAGGGAGAGAAGATGGACTGTGGCAGCCTTGCTGGGAAGGGTTTGGGAGCCTTGATCCCCCCAGGGGACACCAGAGGCAGCTGCCTCATGCCCAGGCAGCTCCAGTCTGGCTCTCAGCTGGGTGGCATTTGTGAGAGCCCAGCCTGAGCAGGAGCAGTGACAACAGCAACCCCATTTATGGTGTGCTTTGGGATCTGTCTGTGCTGGATGCTGAGGATGCTGCAGGGAAACCAGGCTCAGAAACATTACCGTTGCCATCATCATTATTATTATTATCAGTATTCCCCTGGTGGTGGCTGCACAGCAAACCCAGCCAGAGCTGCTCTGGTGGCATTTCCCTCCACCCACCCCAACTCCCCATTGCTTTGACTAGACAGAAATTGCCCTCAAGAACATCTCCAGTTTCTGAATGTTGATTTCTGTTTAGTTAATTAAATGGTTTTAGTTCTAGTTTTCAGCTTTCTGCACTCTCAGTGCTAAAAGCCAGTCAGTTGTAAGGGAATAAAATGATGTTCTCCCAGAATTCTACAAGAAGGATGGAGAGAGACTATTTACAAGGGCATGTGGTGACAAGGCAAGGGGAATGGCTTCTCACTGACAAAGAGTAAGCCTGGATTCAATATTAAGTAAAAATTCTCCCCTGTGAGGGTGGGCAGGCCCTGGCACAGGTTGCCCAGAGAAGCTGTGGCTGCCCCTGGAATCCCTGGAAGTGTCCAAAGCCAGGTTGGAGCAACCTGGGCTGGTGGAAGGTGTCCCTGCCCATGGCAGGGGGTGGAACTGGATGGTCTTCAAGGTCCTTTCCAACCCAAACCACTCTGTGATTCCATGAATTCTCAGGAAGGAAATTGGGGTTTTAAGTAGGTCTTCAGCCACAGAGACTGAGCTGTGCCCCCTGCAGCCACTGCCACGCTGTGGGGGAAGGGGCAGCCTGGCCCCAAATCCCCACTCACTGTCACTTGTGGTGTCACCTCCCTCCCCAGACAGCAAGGGTGATAATCACCTCCCCTGGCATGGGGAGGGTTAATTAGCCAGTGTTTGTTCAGAGCTGTGAATAGGTAAAATGCTGTCTAAGTGCAGAGCATTATGATTAATAACATCTAGGCTGCTAAAGCAAAGTGCTTAGAAGGATTCCAAAAGGATTATTCATTTATATGAATACAGAGGATATCTACAGTTACATTAAATGGGATAAAAATCTGCAGGGGACCTAAACCCTCACGCTTCAGGACATAAACCAGCCATTAGCTGCCTGGGTTGGGGAGGCAGATCTCTCAGAACACTTTAGCATCGTGTCACAGTGCTCAGCGGGGGCCCCTCATCTTCCCTGCCAGCATCCAGGACCTGCTCCTCAGCCCTGCCCTGTGGAGGGGAGGCCGAGTCTGTGTCTTCCTGGCAGCTCACAATCCCACAATCACACCATCACAGAACCTCCTGAGCTGGAGGGACCCACCAGGACCATCCAGTCCAACCCCAGACACCCCAACAATCCCACCCTGTCCCTCAGAGCGTTGTCCAAGCCCTCCTGGAGCCCTGGCAGCCTTGGGGCTGTGCCCAACAATGTCGTGACCACAAATCCAGTCCAGAGATATATATTCTATCCAGAGATGTACTTCCTGCTCCCCTGCCTGTGCTGCCTTGTGCCACCCCTCCCTGGTGCCTCACTTGTGCCCTGCCCCACCTCGGTGAGCCCCCTGCTCTGCTCCAGACCCACTGCAGTCAGTCAGGGCAGTGGGACCAGCGTGGCACGAACACAGATGACCCTGGGCTCACCACTTTGTGCTGCTCTGCTAAAACTGAGGGGAGGAGGGAGCCTGGGTGGTGGCAGAAGGTGCTGAGAGCAGGAGGGGTGCAGGGGCTGAGCCCAAAAGGAGGGTTCCCTTCACTGGTGGCACAGACCTTGGCAGGCTCTGCCCATGCCCCGTGTCCAGGGGCTGGCTCAGGCTCAGAGCACCTTCCAGGCTGGTCCTGCCTGGTGTCACCTCCCCGGGGCAGGGGCTGAGCAGAGCCTGGCCACAGATGTGCTGAGCACATCTGCCATCTGCACCTTGGAGCAAGGCTTTGTGTCACAGCAGCACAGCAGCCAGGAAGGGAGGTGCCAGAAAGGGAGGTGGCAGGACCTGTGGATTGAGGAGACCTCTTAGAGCTCTGTTGGTTCTGGCTTCCCCCAGCATCTCTGGCTCCCTTCAGGAAAGAAGCACAATTCTCACAGTGTGTGCCTGCTCAAAGCACTCCCTGCACCACCAGTTTCTGTCTTTTGTTGCTCAAACAGGGGAATCTCAAGCAGTTTTGCCCTCACCTGCAGCAGCTGATCTGCTGTACTTTGCTTGGGATTTTTCAGTGTTCCTTCACATTTTATTGTGGGGCTCTTGTTTTTTTTTTTTTTTTTTTTTAATTATTTTATTATTATTTTATTTGTTGTTGTTGGGGCAAAAAAAAAAATGCCGAAGGTGCAAATGTACTGCAAAGTGTTGCAGGATTATCTGGCTGTGTGGTATTTTTAGTCACAGCAGTAAGAAGAATATACCCCAGTTTTGATCTTGGACAGTGACGAGAAGATAAGGATTGCAAGAAATTAAACCCAGGAAATGCAGAAAATCATAATGCAGGAAATTAAAAGGCAGTAAATTCAGAACCGATACAAGTTTTTATGCAGCGTGTGGTTGGAGCTGCAGAGCTCATTGCCAGGAGATATTAAAATAGGTTGGATGTGCAAATGAACACCATCAGCTGCAGTTACTGTGAGCACAGTAAACATTAAGCACTTTAACCCTCTTCCTGCACAGCCCAGGCTGACCCTGCCTGTGCTGGTGGTGACCAAAGAGCTTCTTCAGGAGGAGTGAGGGGTGATGGTGACTGTCCCGGTGTCAGGGGTTGTGAAACCCTCCTTCCAGCACCTGCACCTTCAGGGGAGCTGTCCCTGTGTCTCTGCTGGGGTCTCTGAGGTGACCCCAGAGGAGCTCCCTGGCTCTGCAGGACCCTGGGGAAAGGGGCAGGGTGGGTGAGGAGCTGCAGTTTTGGGTTGCAGTCTGGAGCAGAGTCCTCTGGAGCTCGCCTGGTTCAGGCACTGCTGAGGTTCAGCTGCAGAGTGTTTGGCCTTCAGCAGGAACCCTCTGCAGCCCTGCAAGGCCTCCCTCATGCCTGCAAGAACTCACCTCATGCCTAACCCCACAGTGCCAGGCCCAGGGATATCCTGGGATGTCTGGTTTTCCTCAGCCAAGGACTCAGTGCATCCCTCATCACCAGGAGAGCGGCTGGGGTTGGGATGTGACCCTGCAGACCAGGGGGAACTGTGGCCCCTCTTCAGCTTAGCTGTAGGGGGCTGCCCAAGCAGCACTTCCCCCTCATTTTGCAGGTGAAAGTGCTCAGCAGAAACATGTGATGTGCTGTGGGTGGGTGCTCCAGCCTGGAGGTCCCCCTGACACGGGAGGTGACAGGGACGCCCAAGCACTTCCCTCTCTCTGTGCTCATTACACGAACTGAGGCCCCTTCCCTCACTGAGAAGGAGCCAAACCCAATTCGTGTCATCCCCTGACGTGCTCTCTAATATGTTCCAATGACTCCAATTAGGTAATGGCAGCCCCAGCAGCAGAAAGTGGAGGGGGTTGCTCAGCCTTCATCCCGCTCTGGGCTGAGCTGTGACACCGATCCTAACGAGCACCAGGCACGGGGGTGTCCCCCTGAGCAGCTCCTTGTGACGCTGCAGCCGCTCAGCACTGATTAATGTGCACTTAACATCAAGTGCTACCCGAAAAAGATGCTCGGCGAGCGGGGGCCGCCACGGGGCCGTGGAATTTCTGCTTTCGAACGGGATCCTCCGCGGGCATCACCGGGGAGGACTCGCTGCACGCCCGAGAAGAAAGGGAGGCTTGAAGTGAAGATTTAAAGAAGGGGATGGAGCATCTACAAAGCAGGGGAACACACGCCCTCCAGCTGTGGAAGGAGGCAGAAGGGAGACCGAGATAAAAGGGGAGCTTTGATCTTCCTCGATCCATCGGGCTTCGATCGGCGTGTCCCGCTGTGCCGGGGCTGGCCGGGGGCTGCTTGTCACTGCCTCGGTGCTGGGCTGGATGGCAGCAAAGGCACGATCAGCCTTCCCCCGGCCTGTCCCCGGGCTGGGCTCCCTCTGCTCAGCCGGGCACTGCCCCGAGTGGGACCCCCGGGGGTCCTGCTGCTGCTCCCACCGAGCTGTGCCCGAGCTGTGCTGCAAGGGGGGAACAGCAACAGTTTCCTGGTTATTGGCTTAAAAGCACTTAAATCCACTCCCTTTCTCACCTGTGTCCTGCTGCAGGATCCACGGGAGTTCAAGGCCATGGGAGAGGCCAAACTTGCCCTGAATCCCGAGGCTTCTTCTGCTGGGGTTTGAGGAAAGGCAGGGAGTGCACCAGGAGAGATGAACTGGTGGGTTTGGGCATTGCTCAAACAACACAGAACACCCCACCCACCTGTTCAGGTGCCCAATGTGAGACAAACACTCAGGGCACTGTTCCTACTCCCACAGCAGGGGAGGAGCTCAGGGCAAAATTTAACCCCTGCCATTTAAGGAAGGGAGCCAGAGCTCCCATTTCCACAGCCCCCAGCCCCAGGATGCTCCTGGCACTGGCAGGACCATTTGGGACTGCAGGGTCTCCTTGGTGGTGAGGAGTGACACCCACTGCTGAGGTGTCAGAAGCACAAAAGCAGGTGGCTGAAGGGGTTTTGCAGTTCCTTTCCAACGCTTTTGCTGCCCTGCAGTGAGACAGGCTCTGCCCACCCAGGGGAACCAAACCCGCCCGAGGGGGGATCTTCACACACAGCAGGGACCTGAGGCACAGAGCCCTCCAGAGGAGGGGTTCTCACACCCACTGCGTGACATGACTCAGTCAAGGCAAGTCCAAGCTGATCAGTAAGACCCTCCTGTGTTTGTTGGCCATTTGCCAGGCACCCCAGGGCAGTGGGCACAGCCCCAAGGCTGCCAGAGCTGCAGGAGAGTGTGGACAATGCTCTGAGGGACAGGGTGGGATTGTTGGGGTGTCTGAGCAGGGCCAGGGGTTGGACTTGGATGATCCTGGTGGGTTCCTTCCAGCTCAGGACGTGCTACAGTTCTGTGATTTCTTTTACTGCACACCAGGAAAGGAAGACTGGAATTCTGCCTGTGCATCCCACTCACTCCTGGCCCTGTGTCCCAACTCTCTCTGCAGCCCCTCCATCCTCCCCACCTGGCACAGAGTCCCTGCTTGGTGGCACTGCCAGAGCAGCTCAGTCACACTTACAAATCCCCTTTGCAATTTCATTCATTTCAAAGCTCCCTGTTACAGCTCCAGCCTTTAATCTCACACTCCATAAATCAATCACCAAAGGAGCTGGGGAGCAGCCCTGCTGAGGGCAGCTCCTGCCAGGGGGGCTGGTGCCACAAGGTACCCCTTGGGGAAGCCAACAGACAGCAGCAGGAACCCCGGGGGAGAAAGAAGGATGGATCTCAGGGAAAGGTTCTTCCCCCACAGGCTGGTTGGGCACTGAACAGGCTCCCCAGGGCAGCGGGCACAGCCCCAAGGCTGCCAGAGCTGCAGGAGGCTTTGGACAACGCTCTGAGGGACAGGGTGGGATTGTTGGGGTGTCTGTGCAGGGCCAGGAGCTGGACTCTATCCTTGTGGGTCTGGATACTCTGTGACTCTCTGAGTTCCTGGAGAGCAGATGTGGGTCAGCATCACACCCAGAGCCACCGTGGGTGTGTTTGTGGAGGTGAATTAAGCTCAGACTTGCATTGTCACTATGTGGAGGGTGCTCAGTCCCATCTTGTGCCCACCCCGTGTCCCCCAGGGGTGCAGCAGTGCAGGTGCCCGGGGAGCAGGGGCTGCCAGAGCCTTTCCAGGGGGAATATCCAGCCCTCTCGATGACCCTCTAGGTGGGGATGGATTTGCCCAGGAGGAACATCCCCCCTTTGGTGACCCTGAAGCCACCACATTGTTTAGATTTGTGCCAAGGTGTTTTTCTGGCTCATCTTTTAGTGGAATGAGGCCAGTGAATATTTGCTTCAGAATTCCAGTGTTTACATGCTTGGAGTTGTTTCCCCCCCTCTACACCCAATGCCACCCTGGGAGAGAAGATTAAGGAATTTTGTTCCATGGTGGAAACACAAATTTGTGTCAGCTCTGAAGTGTTTTGTAAAATTATGGTGATTTCACCCAATTTTGTTTATTGGAGGAAAAAAAAACATGTGAAAACATTTAAAATGGCCATTTTGACATGTTCAGAATGAAATGTTTTGATTTTTTGGGTCTGAAATGTTCTTCAGTTTAAAAACTCCCTTTCATTTAATTTGGAAAAACCCAAAAGCTTGATTGAAGCGAAATATTCCGATACTGTCAAATGAAATGTTGACTCCAAACCCTTTGAAAATCAATTTGACAATAATTTGGAAAACCTTTATCTTTTTCCCAGGCTTGAATAACATTAAAAGCAAACAAACAAATGCACAGTTTGCGAGTGAACTCTTTTCCGTGCAGCTCTTGTTGCACAAAAAAAAAAATTAAAAATCCACTTTTTATGTTTTCAAAAAAGGCCAAAACCCCCTTCCAAGGAAAAACCTGAGAGAGGTGACTGCATCCTACAAAATCAAACCTTGACATGGATGTTGAGGATAATGAAAAAATCAGAAGACACCACGATGCAGCTGCCAGAGCTGACCCTGCTTGTGGCTGCACAAGCAGGGAAATACCTGTTTGCAGCAGGGCCATGGGATTGTCTTTGGGTGTGCCATCACTTTTGGACATGGATTTCCTTTGCACAATCCACAGCCTGCCTGTGCCAGAGGTCCACGTTTTTCAAAGCGTGGTGGCAAGTTTGGAACTCATCAGAAAATGGCTCAGAGGTGCTGGAAACGCTTTGTGTGGAGGGAGAGGGGAGATGGGCAGGGTCTTCATCGCTGTTAAATCCATTAATATCTGACCTGTCTGAGTTTGGAAGTGCCTTAGGAAGGGACACCCCAAGGCCCTTGGCTGGAGACCAAGGCAGAGGATCAGCTGGAGGGTGCAGCCAGACGAGCTGAGTGTGAACAGGCAGGGAGATAAACCCTCCAACAGCTTGTCCTGGCTGTGGGGGAGTCTCTGTCACTCACTGGGACATCTCCCTGCAGGCTGTGCTGGAACCAGGCAGACACCCTGGGCTTGAGTGGGGTGAGGTTCTCCTTTCTGGCCAGAAAAATCAAACCACATTGTCCTTGCAGCTTTTCTTGCCCTGATCTTTGGAAAGGCCAGGCCAGGAGGGCTGTTTTCCCAGACACAGGTACCTCCAGCAGAAAAGGTCCCTTCCCTGTCCTCTTTCCCAGTGGCCTCCAATGGGAAGCACAGAGAAAAGCAAGGACAAAGTGCCAGCTCTGCTTCCCTCCCAGTCCCCACAGGGTCATGCCAACCAAATCCTGGTTCCCAGGGAGTCAGGGGCTGAAACAGGCTGAGCTGATGCCTCAGGTTGGACAGCAGGAGGAATTTCTTCATGGAAAGGGTTGTTGAACACTGGAATGGGCTCTCAGGGAGGTTTGGAGTCCCCACCCCTGGAGGTGTCCCAGGAAGGACAGGTTGTGGCACTCAGTGCTCTGGGCTGGGGGACAAGGTGGGGATGGGGCACAGGGGGATCCATGGGCTGGGAGGGCTTTTCCAGCCTCAGGAATTCTGTGATTCTGGGATGGCTTCAAGGCTGTTCCAGGCATCCTCCTCGGGCAGCAGCTCTGCCTTTGCCCTGCAGTGCCAGAGCTGGTGGTCACAGCCCCCATCAGTTGGGGGGGGCCTCAGACCATCAGCCTGCAGGGTCAGCACAAGGACAGAGAACGTGAGAGCAGGGGGATTGCTCTGGGGATTGCCCTGGGGGTTGCTCTGGGGATTGCTCTGGGGGTTGCTCTGGGGATTGCTCTGGGGATTGCTCTGGGGGTTGCTCTGGGGATTGCCCTGGGGATTGCTCTGTCCATGCCCTGGGACACACCCTGCACAAACACCCAGATTTACAAATCAAAAAGCACCCCAAGCTCAGCCACGGCTGGGCAGGGAGGGATGTTGTATCCCAGCCTCCCATCTGGCTCCTCAAAATCCTAGAATTGTGGAATGGTTGGCTTTGGAGGAGACCTTAAGGCTTCCCCCCCCCGCCCCCAGACGGCTCATTTGCATCAATTTTCTGTTTTTGAAATGACACCTTCAGCTGGAGATACTGAATTGTTCTGGTGGCAAAGACAAGGGCCGATGGTGAAGGGCTGCAGAAAGGCTCTGTGATATTAAGTGAAGTGACTGGTGACAAAATGGCAGATAAAATTCGGTGTAGATAGATGAAAACCAACTTACACGGAAAATACAGTCCCAACTTTATGAATTAAATAAAGCCCTGCGAGCTTGCCTGTCACTGCTAAAGAACAAGATCTCGGTGTTATAATACAGGCAGCTTTGAAAATGTCATCTCTGTGCTCAGCAGTGCTTCGGGAAAGCAAATCAAATGTTAGGATTTATTAGGAAAGGAATGAAGACCAGGAATATAAAGACCAGCTGTCAGCCCATCCCCGTCTGAATCCCCGGTGGGCTCTGCTTTCAAGCTCGGGGAGTTCTGGCCCCATCTCCTGAGGGATGTGGAGTGTGACAGGAGGTGGGAAAATCCTGTGGTTGGTGTTGGCTGCTCGATTTCCAGCACCAGGACCAGGGGCCTTCCCACAGAACTGGTGGAACCACGTTCATGTTCAACAGCAGGTGGTTTTTCACGTGGCATGAAGTGAAAATGCCCAACTCCGTGGGCAGGTTCACAGGAGGGAAACTCATCAAGGGATGTTGGATTCCAGGGCACCTGCAGGTGGGGGGTCTTTTGGCTGGTCACTGGGGGCCAGCCCTGGGCTTGCACAGGTCCCTGAGCATCTGCTCTTGCTCCAGGAGGAGAGACTGGGGTGGGCCTGGGCTCAGGGCCAGCCTGAATCAGGGGGGCAGATGCTGGGAGACCAAGAGGTGTCATAAAACAGGAGGGGAAATTCAAGTCAGTGAAAAATAGAATCACAGAACCACAGAATCACAGAGTGGTTTGGGTTGGAAAGGACCCCAAAATCATCCAGTCCCGCCCCCTGCCATGGGCAGGGACACCTTCCACTAGCCCAGGTTGCTCCAACCTGGCCTTGGACACTTCCAGGGATCCAGGGGCAGCCACAGCTTCTCTGCCCAACCTGTGCCAGGGCCTGCCCACCCTCACAGGGAGGATTTCTTCCCAATATCTAATCCAAACCTGTCCTCCTTCAGCTTAAAGCCATTCCCCCTTGTCCTGTCACTCCAGGCTCCTGTCCCAGATCCCTCTCCAGCTCTCTTGGAGCCCCTTTAGGTACTGGAAGGGGGTCTGAGATCTGTCCAGATCCTTCTCCTCTCCAGGCTCTGAACCAGAGCATCAGGTCCCAGAGAATCCCCCCCCAGAAGTCCAGGTAAGACTGTCCAACCTTCAGGATGTTTTGATGACATGAACCCAGAGCAGGTGCCATGGCTTCCCTGCTCACAGGAAAGCTCATTTTAGCTTGGCTGATTTAGGAAACAGCCAGAAAAACAGGGAAAAACTGGTGGGGCTGGGAAGAGCTGGGGAGGGGGAACAGCAGGAGGGGCTGGAGGCTGTTAAGGGGCAGGAAGGAGCCACTTGGTGCAGGACAGAAGGAAGGCACTCTGGTCCATGTTTGCTCTCTCTGGGGTGGGGGGTCCAGTGCCCCTGGCTCACAGCTGGGTCCCTCTTTGGTCCTTTATTTCTCCCCCCTCCTGCTCCTCCCCTTCCTGCTCTGCTGGTTGTGCATCACATGGAGATGGAGGAGCTGATTAAAATGAAAACATCATTTCTGAGTTATTTAAGGCTGTTCTAGCCCAGCATCACCCCTGGCCCCAGCACACCCACAGCCCTGGCACCCCTGTGGGGGAACCTGCACTCCAGCAGTTTTCTGGGAATCTGTCCTTTTTTGTTTTTTTTTTTTTTTTTTTTTTTTTTTTTTTTGTTTTGTTTTTTTGTTTTTTTTTTTTTTTTTAATCCTTCCCTTTCTAGGCAGATTTGTGGGGGGTTTCTCTGCAAAGCTGGAGGTGCTCAGTGCTTCCCCAGCCTCCCCACAGCCCCTGGGCTGCAGTTGGCTCCAGGCAGGAGCAGAGCTGCCAGCAGGACATTCCCAGTGCCCAGGGCATCCTCCAGTGCCCCAGGGCAGC
Source organism: Pyrocephalus nanus (assembly GCA_038380795.1). Classification (NCBI taxonomy): domain Eukaryota; kingdom Metazoa; phylum Chordata; class Aves; order Passeriformes; family Tyrannidae; genus Pyrocephalus; species Pyrocephalus nanus. The sequence continues at coordinate 1,159,588 of CM076285.1, forward strand.
TGCAGAGCCCGGCTCATCCCAAAGGAAGGCTGAGATCCTTGGGGCTCCTGTGCCCCCAGGGCACCCAGGGATCTCTCTCACTTGCTTCCCACTTTGCCCATGGATTTCCCTCTCCAGCCTGCACCCAGGAGGGATTTCAAGTGCAAGAATCCTCTTAGGAAGTCTTGGGGTGTTTTTTTTAAAGGTTTCCTTTATTCCAAAGTACTTAAACACCCCTCTTTCAAAATCCTTCCTACCCTGACTCAGAGCCTCAGCTTTAAGTAGTGCTTTGAATTAAGGGTCTCAAATATGCATTCAATTGAAGCTTAAAAGGGGTAGTTAATGTATGGTACATAAATAGCTATTATTAAATACATTCACTGAAGATTAACAACTGCTGTGTGTAATGGATACATGTCTAACCACTATGATATAGGCTGAATTTCCCTATTATAGAGCTGCTGGGTGTGTGTCTGCCAGAACAGAGCAGAAATTCCCAGTGAATAATTCAGCAGGTGAATTTAGCCTCTCTTTGTGTCTGTGGAGCTGTGGGACATCCCCCTATGGGTTTACAGCTCGGGGCTGGTCCCTCCCACTTGGTCTCAGAGGATTTCACTGGGACACAGGTGGTTCCTGTGGCTGTTCCTGGGGGTGGGGGATGAAATCACAGCCTCCTGCATCCCCTCAGCCACCTCCCAGCTCCAGGGCTGCTGTTCCTGGTGCTGTTTCAGGAGACCAAAGCTGGCTGGGCAGCAGCAGCTCCAGCCCTCAGCCCTGTGCCAGGGGTGGTCCTGGGCAGCAGGAAGGAGCTGCTGCAGCCACAAAGTCACTGAGGTTGGAAATGACCTCTGAGGTCAACAAGTCCAACCAGAAATAATCTGTGGCTTTATAATCTGCCCGTGCTCCCAGAGCTGGGGAGCCAGAGGGTGCTTGGCCTGTCAGGGCCTCTTCTGGCTCTTAAAGAAAATTCCCCCTTGGTACCTGGGTCCCTTTGTCTGTGTTTGAGCCTCCAGGGGCTGCAGGGCCCTCCTGGGCTGCTTTAGCAGAGGTTTTGTCACAGAAAACACCCCCTTCCTTGCTCAGCTCATCCTTGAGTTACTGCTCCCTCTCGATGTGGGTTTTCCCTCTCCTGCACTTCCCAGCTGGCTCAGTCCCCTCCACAGCTCATCCAAAGGGTGGCAGGGGACAGGCAGGGTGGGAGGTTGTCTGATGCTTTCCAAAAGCATCTCACAGAGATGCCACAGCTCCTTACTGGGAACATAATGTGCCCACCAGGCCCGTGTGTTGTTTCCTCCATGTGCTGTAGGGGAAACAAAAGTCCCCTTGCCCAGCCCAGCTCCCAAAATAAAAGGGAAACGGGGGGGGGGGGGGGGGAATAAAAAAATTAAAAATAAAAGTCTTGGGGATGAAAATAACTAACTGAGGCACGTCCCCTGTGCTGGGAAGATCAAGTGCTCCTGATGGTTCTGGCACGCTGGTGACAGCTTTGTCTGTTGTCTGTACATACATTTGAGCTGTGAGCCCACACGGGAGGCTCTGCAGGCACCCCCAGTGCCTCTGACAGCAGGGAACACATTGGCTCCCTTCTGCTGGCAAAAGGCTCAGCCCAATCCAGGCTGTCAGAGAGGGAAGGGGAATGACAAGGGTGCTGGGGTGGGGGGGAGGGAAGGGTTGAGGAGAAGGAGCTGCCACTGCCGATGTCACTGCGGGACTGAGCGGGAGGTGCTGCGGGAATGCTCTGGGTGTTCCATGGGAATGCTCTGCTGGGAGAGAGCAACCAGAGAGCCTGCCAGGGGCACTGAGGGCAACAGAGAGCCTGCCAGGGGCACTGAGGGCATGTGAGCATCATCCCTCCATGCATCCATGCTTCCATCCATCTATCTATCCATCCATCCCTCCATCCATCCCTCCCTCCTTCCCTCTCTCCCTCTGTCTCTCCCTCCCTCTCTCCCTCCCTCCCTCTATCCATCCATTCCTTCATTAATCTATCCATCCATTCATCCCTCCATCCATCCATCCATCCCTCCATCCCTCTATCCCTCCATCCCTCCATCCCTCCATCCCTCCCTCCATCCCTCCATCCCTCCATCCATCCATCCATCCATCCATCCATCCATCCATCCATCCATCCATCCATCCATCCATCCATCCCTCCATCCCTCCCTCCCTCCATCTCTCCCTCCCTCCCTCCCTGCTCCTGGCACTGCATCCCAGAGTGTGCCTCATGAGTGCCCAGCCAGGGTGTCCCTGTGAGTGCAGGGCTGTGCAGGACTCTGCACCCAGGCACGAGGAGATCCATCTGTTCCAGAGGGTGACCAGGGAGGAGACAGCTGTGCTGAGGTGGGGAGAGCCCAGCACTGACTCCATCCTGGATGTCAAATGGGAAAGGAAAAATTAGCAGTGACTGGAACATTAACCTCCCCCTCTCTTCAGGTCTGATGGCTCAAGGAGGACACATTTGCTGAAATCCACACCCTGCTGGGAGATTTTCCCCACCTTTGCAAGGATCCTGGCACCTTCCACCCTGTTCCTAAGTGGATGAGGAGCCAAGCCCACATCCCTTCCAACACAGGCAGGAGCTTTGGAGCTCCAGGCAGCAGATTCTCTGCTCTCCCAAGGCTTCCTTCCAGTTATCCACAGCCTGGAGCTGCTCCCACACTGCCTGATGCTTTTCCTGTTGTGTGAGTCTTTGTGATGATGGTGAGACTGATCCCATCTTGCTGGGCTGGGGGAGTTGTGCCTTTCCTGCAGTGTGGGAGGTGGCTCCTCATTGCTGTGCTGGGACTGCACCTACAGGACCACAAACCTCAGGTGTGGGGTGTCCCCACAGGCCCCAGAGCCCATCAGGGAGAAGAAATATATGCAGAAATGAGCTTTCCTTGTAGTGCTCTGACTGTCAGTGTTCCAGGGCAGCAGGAGCTCCCAGAGAATCAGGGATTTGCTTGGCAGCAGAAGGGGGGTCCAAACCAGGGCTGTGTGGAGACCTTGCAGCACCTGGACCTCTGGACCACGTTCCTGAGACTGCCTTCCTTATGTTCTGAGGGCTTTTGTCACCAGCCACTGGTGAAATGAGTTCATCCTGAGGTGTCACTGATGCCCACTGACCATTTTAAGATCCCAGAGCCTGCACTTTTGCTGCCTGGGACCTTCCAGGGACTGGGAGAAGCCACCTTTGAGGCTCCACATCTCTGGGTTTTTTTCCCCCATGAGAAACCAAACAAGAGCAGCCTGACGAGCTTTGACATCACTTTCCATCAGCAGCATTTTCCCCTCTCCCCTCCTGGAAGCAGAGTCAGGAGGGTGTCCAGGTCCCCCAGCAGCACCACTGGGGTTCTCAGCAGCACCACCAATTTACACCTCCCGTGGAGGATGTGGCTCCCTAATTTCAGGGGTACCTTGGAAACTGGGAGTTGGCTCCTCCAGCCCTTCCTGGCAGCCCCTCCTCCACACGGATCAGCTGCAATTTCCAACCAGCTGATTAGAGGAGGCAAATGAATTCTTTCATTAGCGGGAGCATTGTTATAATTAGGGTAGAAATTTGGTACTGATGCCTTTCAGAAAAGCAGAAGCGAGAAAACCCACCCTGTTTGATACTGTTTTAAGGCCTCTTTAATTAAAAAAAGAAGTAATGTGTGTATATTTGGTTGTTTTTTTTTTTTATATATATCTATATTTGCTGGCTGTGTTGAGTTGCTGCAGTTTGTTAATATAAGTAAAAATCATCATTATCATAATTCATTGGAAAAAAAAAATAAAAATCAAGAGGTCACAGAGATATTTTGGGAGATGTTGGTGAATCAAAACAAATTGCATTTCCAGCAGCTGGCATTTGCAGCTCCTGCTCGGTCCTGAGCGATAGGATGGGGGAGGAAATAAATAGAGAGGCAGAAAGATAAATCCAGAGCAGCAGATAGACGGGTTTATGTAGCATTTTCATGTATCATTGTTGGGTGACATGGTGTGAGTTATCTCTGTAATTACAGCCCTCCCGCTCCCAGGACCCGCAGGGATCCCTGCCTGGAGCTGCTGGAGGGGCAGGCACAGGGAAGCAGCCCCTGGGCTCCCTTCCCACAGCTCCCATGGAGCTGCCAGGGTGTGCTGGGGTGCCCTGCCCTGCAGGGACAGAGGGGGATCCCTGCAGCACCCACCTGACACACCCCCCTGTCCTACAACCACTGCAGGGGGTGGGTTGGAAGGGACCTCAAAGCCCATCCAGTGCCACCCCCTGCCATGGGCAGGGACACCTCCCACTGTCCCAGGTGGCTCCAACCTGGCCTTGGACACTTCCAGGGGCAGCCACAGCTTCTCTGGGCAACCTGTGCCAGGGCCTGTCCACCCTCACAGCCAACAATTCCTTCCCAATATCCCATCTAAACCTACTCTTTTTCACTCTGAAACCCTTCCCCCTGGAAATGATGGCTTGGAAAAGCTCAGGGACTGTGCAATCATTAAGGCTTCTGTCCCTCTGCTCTTTGAGAGCTCCGAGGCCAGGACTCCATCTAAGATTGTTTCTCTTCAAAACCTATGAATTGATTTCTGCCAGGGCATTGGAAAATGAGTTTTCTCCCCTCCTTTCAGAGCTGGGCTGTCACTGAAAGCCTCACTGAGCTCATATCCCTGTCCAGGTTGGTGTGGCTGCTGTTAACCTGCTTGTTTCAGTGTTGGGCTGGCTGAGATGTGCCAAGGACACCGATAATTTCTGGTTGTTCTTGGTTCCAGGCAGCACTTTCTTGCCTATGGGGGCAGCAGCTCTGGCTCTCTGGGGATGCTGAGACAGGCAAGGTTTGCTGAATCTGCCTGACTCCGTCCCACCCATATGGGAAAGGGTCAGCTCTGAACTCCCTGCACTTTGTATGGGTTTAGCTTTATGGTTTGTCACACCTTTCCCGTGCCCAGGACACAAGGGCAGAGTGATTGGCCACACACTGTGTCCTTCATGGCGATGTTGTGGGGCTTTCCACACCCCAGTTTTTGTTTGGCCGATCTGGGAGACAGGGAGGGACATTTTCCTTCCCTTTCCTCTCCATTCCTGGCACTTCCATGGGCTCAGGTCCACCTCAGACACTTCCTGAAGGCTGCAGAGCCTGGGCTGTGCTCCATCTGCCTCCGTGGGACAGGGTCAGGAAGCAGGAATGCAGACAGGGGACCATCCATGACTTCATTATGTTCCTACAAATGTGTGCAGAGGAATACCCAGAAATCAGGGAATAATAGAAGGGGCAGAGCAACAAGCTTTGGAGATAAAAGGTAACTTCACTTTCTGAGCTAATCAGACCTAATCCTAAACCCCAGAATAGCAACATCTGTCTGGACTCCAGCTGTGCAGCCACAGCTGGGTGTGTCCCTGCCACCAGCACCCTCCAGACTTCTCCCTTGGGGCTTCCCAGGGATCCTCATCCACGGGACAAAGAGAAGAGCTGAGTTTCTCCCCTGCTCCTGGGCTCTGCAAAGGTAACAGGATGTTTTTGTTGAGAAAACTGCTGTGACTTTCCTGGGATTTCTGTGGGGCTGGAGAGGGACAGGACGAGGAGGTTCCTGTTATCCCCTTTAGCTGGGCAGTGAAACCAAGCAGTGAAGTGCTGATCTCTCCCACAGCTCAGCACCCACCCCCTTCCCAGGCAAGTGAAGCCTTCCTGGCTCTGGGCAAGCCCCCAAACCCCTGAACCTTGGCTGGTCCCAGGCCCTGGTGTTGCATAAACTGCCTGATGTGATTTGGTGTCACATCCTCTGCCCTGTCTGGGTTTTGTTCTGGGCTGGAGAGGCAGATTATCTGCACCACTCCTCCTCCTTGCCCTGTGTGCAGGAGGCCAGGTCTGAACCATCACAGGGTAGAACACCTCCTGCTCTGCCCAGCTGACCCTCCTGCCCTCCAGGAGCCTCCACAGCTGCTTCCAAGGCTGGGAGAAGGTCTCTCCCAGCTCTGCTGGCTGTCACTGCACTGAGCCTCCAGCCAGCAGCCAGAGGGTCAAATCCTTCCAGGAAAACGTAATCACTTCCAGAGAGCACAAATGCACTTTGGAGGGGAGCTTTGTGGCTGGAGATTGCAGAGGCCAGAGGCTCTCCCACCCTGCTGCTCACCCAGCTGCTGCATGCCAGGAGGAGAGCATGGGACATCCCCTGGCAGCACAGATCCAGCCAGGCTGGGCACAGATCACAGATCCAGCCAGGCTGGGCACAGATCCAGCCAGGCTCTCACAGATCCAACCTGGCTGTGCACAGACCCAACCTGCATTCCCAACCCTCAGCCCTCAGGGTTGCTGGCTCCTGCCCACCAGCTGGAGCTGGGCACTGAGGGGATGAGCCTGGGACTGTGCAGGCCCAAGGAAGAGCAGCTGAAGCTCTCAGGTGAAGTGCTCAGGTCCAGACACCTTCCCGTGCCTCTGCACTCCAGGTTCAAACCCTTCCCACTGCCCTGAGACAGGAGGTGAGTGGGGCTGTTGTTGTCCCATCACAGGGAGAATCTCCCACCCAACAGGTGCCAGTGGGACTTTAGTGCCCAGTATTGGTACCAAAGAGGGGGTTGTGGCTGCCCCATCCCTGGAACTGTCCAAGGCCAGGTTGGACAGGGCTTGGAGTAACCTGGGCTGGTGGAAGGTGTCCCTGCCCATGGCAGGGGGTGGAAAGAGATGATCTTTAAGGTCCCTCCCAACCCAAATCAGTCTGTGATTCTGTGATAATATTTTGGGATTCTGAGCTTCAGACAACTCTTTCATGATCTCATGTGCTGGGATTTCAGGTTTTTCCAGAGCAGTAACCATCACCCACAGTTGGCCCTTCGTTCACCCTGTGTGTGATGGGGAGGGTTCTCCCTCCCAGGGGCTGCTCAGGAGGGGGGGCAGCAGCCAACAGGATCATCTGACAGGTCATTTTTGGGGAGCTCTGTGTCCCACATGTGCCATCAGAGCTGCTGTCCCACCCCTGTGAGCTGCAGTTGTCCCGATTCAGCTCCTCTGGTCCATCTGCAGGAACCTGGGAAGAGGAAAAGCTTTGGCACCACTGGCTCAGAGGACAATCTTTGTTCTCCTGTGACACCCCCTGGGGTCGAGGTGAGGACAATTGCTGATGGCTCAGATTGCACAAAGGATTCCACCACAGCTCGTCCTGAAAAATTAAGATCTTACAGACATCCAATGAGCTGAGCGTCCCCTCCAAGCCTGATTTCAAAGTATTCATCTTTTGGAAATGTTTAATTATAATTACCTTAAATTTCAAAACAAGAGGTCATCTGAACTGGAAAATAGATTGTTTTCTTCCCCTTCAAGAATGTCAAAACACTTCATTTTGACAAATTCAGAACTCCTTCCAAATTTTTTTTCTGACTCAATAAATTAATCAAAACCGACCTCCTCTTAAAGTAAGTGTCAGTTTTGAAAAAAATCAGCATTTTCCAGTGGAAAAACCCCACAATTCATCCAAAAATTCCTAAAGCTTGTTGTCTCTGTGTCTCTCCTGTGCTGCATTCCCAGTAAATGGGATCCAAGATGGATTAATTACACTGGGCAAGGAGACAAAGTCAAGAGCAGCACCAGCCTGAGTGGGAAACTTATTTTTCAGATTCAGAGATAAGTTGAGAACATTTCTCTTTTTGCTTGTTCCTCCAAGTGTGAGGCTGAGCAGACTTTCAAGGTGTGGTGTCCACAGGGGGTTTCTCTGCTGAATAGACCTGTGACCCTTGAAATCCCCACCTTCCCAGCCAGCCTGTGCTCTCTGTTCCTTCCCATTTCCCCTAAAAACAGGCTGCAGCTACTGTGCCTCTAAACACTAATTTATTGCTGATGCAGTCCAGGAGGGGCTTTAAAAAACCTTTGCACCTCATTGAATATTGAGGAATTCAGCTGGGACCAGACACTGACCCAAGACAGACATGTGAGGATCCAGTCTGGAATACCTTCACCACCCCAGTTCTCAGGGGGTGTAAATGGGGCAGGAAAAGTGGAGTCTATAGAAAAACTTTGGTTTCAGAGAATCCCAGAATGGTTTGTGCTGGAAGGGACCTTAAAGATCATCTCATTCCACCCTCTGCCACAGGCAGGGGCATCTTCCACTAGCCTAGCTTGTTCCAACCTGGCCTTGGACACTTCCAGGGATCCAGGGGCAGCCACAGCTTCTCTGCCCAACCTGTGCCAGGGCCTGCCCACCCTCCCAGCCAACAATTCCTTCCCAGTATCCCATCTCTGGCAGTGGGAAGCCATTCCCTGTGTCCTGTCCCTCCATCCCTTGTCCCCAGTCCCTCTCCAGCTCTCCTGGAGCCCCTTTAGGCCCTGCAAGGGGCTCTCAGGTGTCCCTGGAGCCTTCTCTTCTCCAGGGGAACCCCCCCAGCTCTCCCAGCCTGGCTCCAGAGTGTATAAAAGTGAAGCTCTGGGTCAGCTCTGCACTGGCAGGATGGGCTGGTGAGCTCTGCTCTGGGGGGATCCATGGGGTGGCTCTGGGGGGATCCATGGGGTGGCTCTGGGAGGATCCATGGGGTGGCTCTGGGGGGATCCATGGGGTGGCTCTGGGGGGATCCATGGGGTGGCTCTGGGGGGATCCATGGGGTGGCTCTTGGGGCTGGGCCTGTGCAGGGCTGAGGGTTGGACTGGATGGTCCTGGTGGGTCCCTCCCAGCTCAGCACACTCTGGGGTTCTGTGGAGCAGACACACTGCCCAGAGGGAGCTGAAAGCCACCCTGTGTGAGTGCCAGGCTTTCCTGGGAAGCTCTGGCACCTCAGCAGAGCAGGAGTGCTCAGCAAACCGGGCACTGAGGGGCACAGTGCCCTCCCCCAGGCACTCAAACACCACCCTCCTTCAAACCAAGCCTCTCTCGTGCTGCCTGTGGGGAAAGAGCCTCCCCAGGGCTGTGCTGGGGGAATTCCAGCTGGATTCAGGCACAACCACGTGGGGGGGACACCCACAATCTGACCTGCTGGGCAGTGGTGCCACCCATGCCAGTATGAACGGTGTGACTGCAGGGTTTGCAGCGGCTGGACAGAGGTTTCAGAGCTGCCAGTGGCACTGAAACAGAAGAATTGTTTCCTCCCTGAATCCAGCACCCTGAGTGATTCCAGGCCAGAGTGGGATGGCAGGGATTTCCCAGGGAAATGCTCCTGGCTCCAGCTCTCCCTGCTGCTGATACAAGGCAGACACAGACCCTGGAAATCCTGTGAGTGCCTCAGGGATGAGCAGCCTGGCTGGGATGGCAGAGAGGGAGCAGCACGGGGGGCACACAGGGCAGGGTTTGTGCTGCCCCAGGTGGGACTGTGGATGCTGCTCCCAGAGCAGCAAAGCCCCACCACCAGCCTGGAGTGACAACTCATTTTTTTCCCTGGGTGTGAGAAGGGCCAAGCTCTGTGTTGGGATCCAAGACTGATGTGCCAACAGCTGCAAGGTGGGACAGGGATGGAGAGGACAGTCCCACCCCCAGGGTGTGCTCACAGCACACACCCCCTGGCTCTCCTGGCACCCTGGCCATGGTCCCTGGGCCAAAGGGATGTGTCTGCCTTGGCCCTCCATCCCCCCCCAGAGTGCCACCTGACAGCACTTTAAACGAACCCCCCTCCCGTGCAAACGAGCCCAAATTCCCCAAGGAATTCTCCCACCTTCCCTGCTCCTCCAATCATCTCCCCCAGCCACAAATCCTGGCAGCCACCACGCAGCCACCTCTGAATGAAGTTGCCATAGTTACTGGGGCCTCACAGCAGCCAGCCGAGCTCATTAAAATGATTTGAATGGCTACCCCATAATCAAGGCACTCGGGGAGGGGAGGTCTGGCAGGGAGGAGACCCCCGGGATGGGCTCCAGCCCCTGAGCTGGGAGGGATGTGGGAGGGCAGCTCCAGAGCCTGCCCAGCTCCAGAATCCTCACACTCCAAAGCCTTCCCAGCTCCAGAGCCTGCCCAGCTCCAGAATCCTCACACTCCAAAGCCTTCCCAGCTCTAGAGCCTTCCCAGCTCCAGACACAAGCTCAGGAGAGAGATGTGGGAACAGAGCTGGGGTGACCCAGAGCAGTGGCAAAGGACGGTTCCCACCCTGTGCTGGTCCCTCTGGGAGGCAGAAGTGGGCACCTGGATCCTCTGCCAGGGTCTCCTTCCCAGCATTTCCATGGCTGAGGCTGCAATCACATCCTCCCCCAGTGCCACGTCCTCACCTCCAGCAGTGATGGTTTCCCACTTTCCCATCCTCTCCAGCAGCCCAGAAGCCAACGCTGAGTGTCTGTCTTCCCCCAGGAGACTCGTTTGAAACGTGGCCTGAGCCTTCCTCTTCTTCCAATCCATATTTTACAAATCGCTGTTTAACTAAAAAAAAAAAAAAAAAAAATCACCAAAACAACAAACCCACATCTTTTTTTGGATTCACCCAAAACATTCCTCCAAAATAAGGTTTTATCTTCCTTTTTTATTTTTTTTTATCACCAAGACAAGGCTGTGAAGGACAAGTATTTTGGGATTTAGCTTAAACCCAAGCAGTTAAAAAAGGTATTAAACATATCATGGAATACTCCAGGGGAAAAAAAAAAAAAAAAAAAGACCCAAAATATCCTGCTGGAAAAACCTCAGGGGTTTTTTTGAGCACTTGTGCTCGGGGAGGAGGTCACTGTGGTTCCTCAGGCAGGAGGATGGGGCTGTGCAGTGTCAGCTGCAGGACGTGGGTGAGGGCACTGCTGGCTCTGGGAGATCAGGACACTCCCAGGAGCAGAAGGTGCTCCCAGGGGCTGATTGCTGGGAGGTGAAGGATTCTCAGTCCTCTCAGGCTGTCAGCAGCCTGAGCCTCTCGAGGAGACCCTCAGCTCCAGACCCTGGGCTGGGCAGTGCCCTGGGCTGGGCAGTGCCCACTCCCAGCCCTGCCCAGCTCAGCCATCCCTGCAGCAGGGCCAGCCCAGGAGAGGAGGTTCTTCATTCCCTTCATCCAGCCCAGCTCCCTCGGGCCCAGCCAGGCAGGGAGGAGCAGGGGGATGTCCAGGCACCCCCATGATATGGGCAGAGGTGCTGAGGAGACCCCTGAGCCCCTCCCCAGCCCCAGGGTGGTGCCATGGTGGCATTTGGGAGCTTCCCCCCCTGGCAGTGATGCTCTTCCCCTGCTGGCAGCCCTGAGCAGTTCCTCCCCCATGGAGCTGGGACTGCCTTTGCTGGGCCAGCTGGGGGGCCTCTGGGCTATGTGGGTTGTTTGGAGCAGCAGTGGCAGCTCTGCAGGTCTCCTCTGGTGTTTCCCCACAGCACAGGGACCACCAGTGGCAGCTCCCAGGGGTTCCTCTGCTCCCACAGCCCCGGAGCTCCCTCCCCAAGGGAGGCCAGGCCTGCACCCCTGGCTGTGCAGGAGAGCTATCAGGGTACATGGATAATCTTTTACTCTTCAGTACAAATAATTTATTACATTAAAATAACGTTTTTAAAAAATGAGTACTTTGGGAATAATTCAGGCTCGCCTGCGGAGGCATTTTTCAAAGTGCCATAATAGGCACTTAGAAATGGGTGGTTATTTTTATTCTCCCAGCCTGTCAAGAAGCTGATGGATCGAATTGGCTGATGACAAGGCAGCTGAGTGCTCATAGAGGAGACCACAGCGGGAACAGGAGCCTGTTACAAACGAGCAGCCAGCCCAGGTCGGGGCCTCCCCGCAGCACTGGCAGCTCTGCAGCAGGACCTGCTCCCCCTGGGTGACAGTCACCTGGATGAGAGGGCACAGGCAGCCCTGGCACCCCCCTGCTCTACAGAGCAGTGGGGAGAAGCATCACCCTCCCCCTGGGCATCCCAGTCTGGTGGAAATCCCACTTCCCACAGCCCCAGCCCCTCTCCAGGAGGATGAGGGTCCCAAGGTGGCACCTGGGACCCCTGGGGGAGTGGAACCACAGCCAGACAGACATGGCAGAGGGGAAGGGGAAAACAGATGTGGCAGAGGGGAAGGGGAAAAGCCCCACTGGCAGGAGTTTCAGTCGTGAGAACCACCAGTGCCCTGAGCAGGGTCAGAGCCAACTGGGGGGATGCCCAAACTTATCTCCTGATGCCAGGTCTCTCCTCATGTCACAGTGCTCTACATCCTCACCCTCTTCACCACAGCCAAAAATAAACCTTCCTCCTTCATCTCACCTCAAAACTGGCACGGCTGCTGTGAACCTTGCAAGCAGAGACCTTTGTGTGTCAAGGGACGGGGCCTGGGCATGTGTGCCCACAGCCTGGCATCTGCCTCCTGAGCGAGGCTGGCGTGGCTGGGAGAATCCCAGCTGGCCCATGGCTGGCTCCTGGGTGGAAGGATTCTCCTCCCATGAGTTAATCTCCCAGCCTGGCAGCCTCTGCTGGCTCCTTGTTATCCCCTTTCACACATGGAAAATGATTTCCATGGAGCCAGAGGGCAAATGCCTCCAGAAGGGCACTGATCACCTTGGCATCCTAGATTCCCATCCCTTGATGAGCTCCAAGCCTTGGCTCTGCAGCCAGTGTGGGACACAGGGCAGGGGAAACCCAAAGTGCTTTGGAGCTGTGAATCATTGCTGAGCCACTGCAGGGCCCTGGCTCGGGCCAGCCCAGCCCCTTCCTGCTGCCTGAGCCTTGCCATGCTCAGAGACCAGCAGGGTGTCCCCTGGAGCCTCCCTGAGCCCCCCTGAGCACCACCAGCTAGACACTGAGGCAGAGACTTGCTGGGGAATCATCTCCAGCAGCTGCTCCTGGGGCTGAAGGAGCAACCCTGGGCTGGCTCCAGGGTCAGAATCCATCCTGAGGTTTGGAAGGGGAGGTACAGACGTGGTCCTGGAAGTGTGAGGCAAGCCCCCCCAGTGCTGTGATCATTGATTCATTGAGGGTTTAATTGGTACAGAGCCATCCAGTCCTGCTGGAGGTGGAGAGAGCCCTGAGCTAGGCATGGGGAGCACATGGGAATGCTGGAAACCTGCAGCCACTGCGGAGGGGTTCCCACAAGACCTGGGGGGGTGCAGAAGGGAAGGCTGGAGAACGAGGGATATTCTGGGGAAGTTCCAGCCTTGTTTCTCACCTCACTCACCAGGATGGGCAATGGATGTCCTGGGGGAAGCTCTGGGACCCTCGAGTCCTGTTTGTCACCCACTCACCAGGGAGGACAGGCAGCCCCACCAGCAGCTTGGGATCTCTGGAGAGCATTGGCAGCACCCTGTGATGGCTCTACACAAGTGGGGATGCTCAGACTGCACCCTCCTGCTGCCCTGGCAGCCCCTGCCCGGTGAATCCCAGTATTTCCAGCTCTTCCAGTTCCTGACTGGGGAGGGATCCCAGCTGCAGACACAGAGGTGCTGGTCTGTGCAGCTGAGGCTCTTCCCTGATGCTCCAGCCTGTCAAAGCCTGGCAGGCTGTGGAAGAAATGAAAAGGAACATCGCTTTGAATTTCAGAGCCCAGAAGTTGCAGCATCTCCCTCTCTCGCAGCCTCCTGCTGCAGTTTCAAAGCTCTCCTGATGCTCATGAATTGATTCTCTATTCTGGGAGGCAAGGAGGGTTTACAGGCTCATCTCCACCCTCCTGTGCACAGAGCTGACAGGATACATGCCCAGGGTGGTATCAAGAGCCAGAGGCAGAGCTGACAACTGAGGAACTCTCTGTTGTTCTTCCTCCCACTCCATCCTTTAAAAGTCCCAGTTTCCTCAGGAGTGATGGGCCAGGTGAAGGTGGGAAAAAAAACCTACACCTGGTGCTGTGTCTGCTGGGATTTTCCTGCTAATCCTGCTTTCTTTGGAGGAGGTTTTAGGGCTCTGAGAGACTTGTTTGCCTGCACTGCAGCCTGGCTGACACACTTGGCTGGCCCTGCTCTCCTGCAGCTCAGGGAGGGGACACAGAGAGCACACCCAACCTGACCCAAAGCCTTCATCTCTTCTCCATCTCCCTGATATCAGGGCATGTCCAATTAGAAGCAATGACCACCTCTGACCTCCTTTGGCTTGAAAAGCCTCATTATGTTGGATTTTTTGCTGGTTGAGATTCTCTCCACCTCCTGGGCCGAGCGTGTCCGGGCAGTGGGGGTGGAAGGGTCAGTGTGTGACGTGCTGTGGTGCTCTGAGGGGAGGGGGCAGAGCTGCTGCCCTGGGCCACAACAGCCCCTTCCCAGCCAGGAAAGCAGCTCTGCTGAGGGATGGACACAGAGGCTCAGTGAAAAGCCTCAGCTAAAGGCAGGAAGTTGGGCAGCAGAGTTTATTGCAGTTTACTCCAGAATCCTGTTGTGGTTACTTGGGTGAGCAGCTGGGATCGATGCTGGTGTGGCCTCCACCTGCAGGTCCATGAGAACAGCATTTCCTTGGACAAAGAGTAGTAAAACCTCTCTGTTTTAGAGTAGAGATGAGTGTGGGTTGCAGATTGAGAAGAGCCATGGGCAGAGACGAGCTGTGTCCCCCCCTCACACCCAGGTGTGGTGGCACCTCCTGAGCACAGAGGGGCAGCCAGGATTGTCCACAGAGAGAGCAAGCACATCAACAGAGCCAGGGAGCACCAGCACAGCCCCCCAGACATCCACAAGGAGCAATCCCAGACCTTCAGGCTCAAGTCTGACTTAGACAAGTGCTGGATTCTACACCTGGGATGGGGCAACCCTGGATAGGAAACCTGGGGAATGAGAGGGTGGAGGGGAGCACCATGGAATGGAATCTGGGGGTACTGGTGGGTGCCAGTTGTCCCTGAGTCAGCAGTGCCCTGGCAGCCAGGAGGGACATCCCTGTCCTGGGGGCAGCAGGGAGGGGATTGTCCCGCTCTGCTCTGCCCTGGGGCGGCCTCACCTCAACATTGGGGCAGTTTGGGGGGACACAATGTAGGGAAGATCTAAAGCTGTTAGGGAGGCATCCAAGGGAGGGACATGAAGATGGTGAAGGGTCTGGAGGGGCCATGAGGAGCAGCTGGAGCAGAGCAGATTGAGGGCAGAGCTCAGCGGGGGCTGCAGCTCCTCCCGAGGGGCAGCTCCGATCTCTGCTCTGGGGGAGCAGGGACAGCCCCCAGGGAATGGCTGGAGCTGTGTCAGGGCAGGCTCAGGGTGGATCTCAGGGAAAGGTTCTTCCCCCACAGGCTGGTTGGGCACTGAACAGGCTCCCCAGGGCAGTGGGCACAGCCCCAAGGCTGCCAGAGCTGCAGGAGGCTTTGGCTGATCCTCTGGGGCACAGGGGGTGACTCTTGGGGCTGGGCCTGTGCAGGGCTGAGGGTTGGACTGGATGGTCCCTGTGTGTCCTTCCCAACTCAGCACATCTCTGTGTCTGTGATTCCCTGATCCCTGACCCCTTCCCACAGGCTCCTTTGCCTTGCACAGTGTGAGTGGCTCCTGTGCTCTGGCTCAGTGCATAAAGATGTCCCTGTTCCTTGCAGATGGAGCCTGTTGTCAGCTCTGTGATTTAGAGCGACTCAGCCCAGGCTGCAGTGAGTGTGTGAACACGCAGGGCCTCAGGCATTCCAGAAGCAGATGCAGACACGTGGGCCCAGACCCCCATTTTTTTCAGCCAGCAAATGGAGAGAGAACAGTCCACGGGCTCTGGTTCAAACAGGATCTGAAATATCCTCCTGGAAGGGTTTCCCAGAAATGAATGAGATGTATAAAGACTGGAAGCAAGGGAAGAGTGAACACATGGAGAGCTGCAGCCAGGCACTGTGTGCCCAAAGAAAGGCACTGCTGTGACTCTGCCCTGCAGCTCCTCCTCTTCCCTGAGCTCCTGCAGGTCAGGGCACAGGAGTCTCACACCCTTTGCCACACACTTCTGCAGTGAGGGAAGAGGAATTTCTTTCTCCAGGCACCTTTATAAGGGCATTCCCAGCAAAGACATCACTTATGGGATTCTCACAGCTCCAGGAAGGGATAACCATGGAGTAGTGCTTTGTTCCTGAGCTGACCCACACTGTGTCTCTGCTCCAGTTCAGAACTGTTCAGGTGTTCAGTTCCTGTCTGTGCCATTGCCAGGATGTTAATCTGGACCTCCAGAAAGACCAGAGAGCCTTCAGAGGATGATGTGGCTCATGGGATGGGTGGGAGCAGAGACAGAAGCAATCAAAGCATGTGTTCCTGATTTTACATCCAGGGTCTGGACACTCAGGCTGTTCCAGCAATTTGTTTGTGCAAGGTTTTGTCAGCTGCAAAGTCTTCTTGTTTCCAAGCTTTATGATGGAGAGCAGCTCTTCTGGAGCCAAATACATCCCCACCTTGTGCTTGTGTCTGTGAGTGGGGTCCCTGGACACAACCAGTGCAGCTGAGCATCCCTCACTGGCCTTTCCTGCCCTCAGTGGCTGCACAGCTTTCACCTGCAGACACAGGGGGTGTCCCACAGCCCAGCCCTGGGCACCTCCCTGGTATCTCAGCTCACCTGAGGCTTTCACTTCCCCCACATCTGCCCCTGCCCCACACAGCAAGAAACAGCCCCAGAGGGTGTCCAGGACAGCCCTCCCATGTCAGAAACTTCATGCTCTGGGTCTCCTCTGGTGTGGAGAAGATGGTGAAAGTGCCTTCTCCAAGAAGAACAAAGCAGAGAGGAAAGAGAAAACAGAGATCCAATCTTCCTGTTTCAGCTCTTTTCCACAAAAGGTACAAAACATCTTCAAGTATTGGCCACACAAACCCCCAGGAAGACCTGACCCCATCCCCAGCCTCTCTGCTCCAGATGAAGGACTCACTCCACCAGCATTTGTATGTGTTGTCCCACAGCCTCTCTTTTTTTCCTCTGACCTGAATGCCAAAATGGCCTTTGGGGGGCTGGGGAAGTCTTGCTCCCATCCCACAAGTGTCCTGTGGGATTCCAGCAGTCTGACAGTCTCGTTTATCCCAGCTGTGGTGGGTGAGGTGACTCCCTTCTGGAATCCACCCAGCATTAGGGGCAGATCAGGGGGTATTTTGGGATCTGTGGGTCTCAGAGCTGCCCACTCTGCCTTGGTTTCCCAGTCATCAAATCTTCTTCCCTCTTGTCACAAGCTGGATGTGAGGGATGGGGAGAAGGGGGTGGTGTGGGCACTGGGTGCTTTGGGAGGGAACATGTTCAGAGGTCCCTGAGTTGCTGAGGGATTGGGAAGAGGAGTTTTCTTCCTGAAAACATGGAACCAGACTGGAAAACTGCCAGCCCAGCTCCTTGCTGGGGGAAACCTCTATCCTAGCAGGCAGCCAGTGGAGCTGAGGGGGGCACTGAGAACTGTGCTGGACCAAAAATGAAAGTAGGGGAAGAACTTCCTTGGTTCAGCACCCCCAGCCTGGAGGACACTCAAGTCCCTGGGGTAGGGAGTGCAAACTCAGCTGGCTGTTGTGCTGAGCTCCCAAATACACCCCAAAACCTGCCTGGGGCCTCAGTGTGTGAGAGCAGCTGTCCCCTGAGCTGTCTGTGTGACCTTCCCTTTCCCACACCCCCACACAGCCGACCTTTCCTGCCACAGGACCCTTGGCCCCAGCTTGGGCAAAGCTCTGGGATGGGATCCCAACCCTTCAGGCTCAGCTGAGCCTCACAGCTCCCCCTCTTTAAACCCCAGGAACCCCTCAGTTGGGACTGCCCCTGTGAGGTTCCCCCTCGCCCTTTTATCACATGTTTGATTATGTGCTGATGCAGAGCCCCAGTGTTGCTGCCAGGGAGCCTCCAGGCTGTTCTGGGGATGGTGAGACCATCTGGGGAACCAAGAAGGACTGGACTGTTGGGATATAACAGGTTGTACCTGCATTTCTGCCCGCTCAGCTGCACCTGCCCAGGGCACACGGCAGGTGAGAGCAGGAGGTGACTCTGTCCGTCCCCATTCCCTTTTGTTGCCACTTCCCTGGCTCTCCATGCCCATCCTCCGGAGCCATTGGTGTGAGTGGCTTCGTGCTTCCCTCTAGTGGTCCCAGCTCCCCTCCGGAGTCACTGCTGATCCCCCTGCACAGGTGATCCCACCCTGTCCTTGCCGTGATCCCACCCTGTCCTTGCCATGATCCCTCCCTGTCCTTGCCGTGTCCCTGGGCAGAGCAGCCACACGAGCAGAGGGACGTGGGGCAGGGTGAGCTCGAGGGTGGGTCACAGTGTGGGGACAGGACATCTCAGCTGGGTGCTCCTCCTCAGCTGTGTCACACCATGAGGGTCTCTCCTCACCTTGCAGGGGGTTCCTGCCTCTGGGGTGCTCGAAAGTCCCTGTCTGAGCACAGACCTTGGTCACAACAAAATCCTGTGCCTGGTGTTCAGAATGTTTTCCTCCTGGTTCCCCTGAGAGATTTCGCAGTCCTTTCCAAAAATGCTGACTCAGCTGAATTTCGGTGCTGGCTCCACAAATGCTGTTTTGTGCCTGGAGACTTGCCCAGGAATACTCCTGTTCTCCTGCTTAAGGACTGTCCAGTGGAGTCAATTCTCTTAAGTCAAAGCCTCGCTGGAGCAAATGCAGCTTTTGGAGGAGTGTTGCTGTTCTGGAGTGCCTGGGATGGAGCTCAGGCTTTGCTGGCACAGCAGGTTCTGACTTTAGGAAACCTCTCAATCTTTTAAAGGACTCTTTGGGCTCTCAGCTTCAGCAGGGTCTTGGTCAACAGTGGCTGAACATGAGCCAGAGTGTGCCCACTTGGGCAAGGAGGCCAGTGGTGTGTCCCAGGGCAGGGACTGTCCCTGTGCTGGCACTGCTGGGGCACCTCCAGCCCTGGGGGCAGCTCTGGGGCACTCAGACAAGAGACACTGAGGGCTGGAGGTGTCCAGGGAATGGAATAGAGCTGGGAAGGGGCTGGAGCAGCAGGAGCAGCTGAGGGAGCTGGGGGGGCTCAGCCTGGAGAAAAGGAGGCTCAGGGGGGACCTTCTGGCTCTGCAATCCCTGACAGGAGGGGGGAGCTGGGGGGGGTCGGGCTCTGCTCCCAGGGAACAGGGACAGGAGGAGAGGGAGAGGCTTCATGATGTGCCAGGGGACATTTAGATTGGATATTTGGGGAGATTTCTGCAGAGAAAGAGTTGTCAGACACTGGCAGGGGCTGCCCAAGGAGGTTTGGAGTCCCCAGCCCTGGAGGTGTCCAGGGAAGGACAGGATGTGGCACTCAGAGCTCTGGGCTGGGGGGCAAGGTGGGGATGGGGCACAGGGGGGATTTGATGACCTTGGAGGTCTTTTCCATCCTAAATAGTTTTCTGTGACTCTATTGCCAAGAGGCACTGAAGATCCAGTGAATGAGCTCCATTGGGGAGGGATGTATCCAACTTCTGAAGTACAGAGTGGTAAAATGAGAACAGGACAGAGGCTGCTCCAGAAAAAACACATCCCTGGGCTGGCTGGGATAAGAAAGGGAAAGGAAATCATGTCTCTGTCAGTGATGACTTTGTGTCCTGCACCAAGAGCATGAACTCAGCAGCTGCTTTCCATGGAGGAAGTCAATCCCATTCCTTTGGGAGCAGTGCAAGGCAACCAGGCTGGCAGCTCCTGAGTGCCCAGCTGGGGGGGAGCAGTTTGGGTTTGGTATCACAGTGAGCACCCACAGCTGCATGGGGGAAGGGCCAAAGCAGTTCTGACTTGCCCTTCCCTTAGGCCAGTGTGTCTCTAACCTGGTTATCTCAGCAAAACAAAGCAACCCAAGCAAACTGGGAGAGCTGCCCGTGTGTGGCACATGGAGGTGGTTCCCCTGTAGCCCCCCAGGTGCTGTTCAGCCCAGCCCAGCTACAGGCACAGGCTGAGCCAGCTGCTGAGTTCCTGCTCTTGCTGTAGGACAACAGGTCATGTAGAAAGGGCCACACATCCCAACATTACACAATAATTTTAGGAGGGAAGTCATCTTGTGCACTTACATCCCTCTGAGGACCCGGGCCCTGGTAGATTCCGTTCATTTCTCCATCACACCATGGTAAAAAGCCAGTGGGAAGATGTGGCTCCAGGCCTGGGAAGTTGTTAGTGAGGCCAATCACGCCTGATAATTAGCACTGAGAGCACTGAGCTCATCCACTTCTCCTCAGCTCAGCATTGTCCTTGTCTTGCTACATTACTTTTTGGCAGTGGCCCAGCCAGCACATGAGAGATATTGAACTGACCTTACAGCAGAGCAATAAAGCACGAGCAGAGCATCAACACCCATCCCTAATCCACAGATCATCAGGAGGCAGCCAAACACTCCTGTCAACCCTGGTGACCTCCACGTCTCCCCAGAGCCCTGAATGAGCCAGCTGGCCAGAGGAGGGGCTGGGCAGACCCCTGGGCAGGATGGCAGCACCCCTTGGTGTTGGGTCTTTAGGAGGAACAAAGGTGATGGGCTGTTTTGGGGAGTTTTCCCTGTCTGGTCTCTGCAAGATGCCCAAGTCCAGTGCACCATCTCCAGCCTTGACTTTCTGTTTCTGTACAAGGAAACCTCCATGTTGTAGCTGTGCCCCTGCATTTACATCCACTGTTAAAATGCACAGGGTTCAGTGATGTGCAGGGAGCACCATTAATTTCCCCAGCTTGAGAAGCAGCTCAAAAGCCTGATAGGTTTTATTTTAAAATGAATTAGTAAAGGAAGAAGAAATAACAAGCAAAGCCCTAAAGAAAACAGCAGCAATGTTTGCACAGGATAGTGTGTATGTGCATGTCTCAGCTGCCAA
This sequence comes from Pyrocephalus nanus, assembly GCA_038380795.1. Taxonomy (NCBI): domain Eukaryota; kingdom Metazoa; phylum Chordata; class Aves; order Passeriformes; family Tyrannidae; genus Pyrocephalus; species Pyrocephalus nanus. Next base: position 1,180,006 of record CM076285.1, read on the forward strand.
ACAGAACCACAGAACCACAGAATCACAGCAGACTTTGGGTTGGAAACTACTTTAGAGCTCATCTAGTCCTCTTGCCATGGAGTGGAAGGGACACCTTCCACTAGCCCAGGTTGCTCCAAGCCCTGTCCAACCTGGTCTTGGACACTTCCAGGGATTCAGGGGCAACCACAGCTTCTCTGGGCAACCTGGGCCAGAGCCTCCCCACCCTCATTGTAGAAAACTTCTTCCTGATATCTAATCTAAGTCATTTCTCTTTCACTTTAAGACCATCACTCCTTGTTCTGCCCCAAAAGGTCCTGCTAAAAGGTTTGTCCCCTTCATTCTTCTGGGGACAGAGCCCTTCTGGAAATAGAGCCCAGGACAGGAAAGGTGAGGACAGTGACACTGCCACACTCATGGGAAGAAGCAGGAGATGCACAGTGATGGTCTGGCCCTGCACAAAGCCTGAAGCCCCAGCTCTGTCATGCTCTGTGTGGCTGATGGTGTCAGTCAGGCCATTACCAGGGGTTTTCTCTGTCCTCTGGTGCCAGATCCTTCTGCAGGAATATCCCCTCTGATCTCAGATCATAGAATTTCTGAGTTGGAAGAACACACAAAACCATCCAGTTCAACTCCTTGCCCTGCACAGACACCCCAACAATCCCACCCTGACCCTCAGGGCGTTGTCCAAACCCTCCTGCAGCTCTGGCAGCCTTGGGGCTGTGCCCACTGCCCTGGGGAGCCTGTTCAGTGCCCAACCAGCCTGTGGGGGAAGAACCTTTCCAAGATCCACCCTGAGCCTGCCCTGACACAGCTCCAGCCATTCCCCCCGTTCTTCTCTACCAGCCTTCAAATTTGTAAACATTTGGCCTTCAAATTCCTTCCCTGAGTCCCAGTGAGCTCAGATGTGTCCCCTCCTTCTTGTCTCTGCCATCTCACATCTACTGTGCTCTGCCTCACTTCCAGTTCACCAGGAGGGCCCAACTGGACCTGCTCTCAGGGGCTTGGAGAACGAGGAACCAACAAAAACCGAGGGTCTCACGCAGGGAGCTCTTCATGTCATGCAGAGCAAAGGGACCAGAATCCCTTTGGCAGCTAGTGTTGTCCCCAGAGACTGTTCCAGACCAGTGGAACCAGAGCCCAGGCTGCAGATGGGGACACTTCAGTCAGCCCTGGTTGAGCCAGAGGGTTCCAGGCGTGCCTGGGAGAGGGGGCAGGTGGATCTGTCCAGGATCCTGTCCCACAGCCCCTGCACAGCCCCCAGGGTGTCAGAGGCAGTGCTGTGACACCCCAGTGCCCGTGTTAAAGAGGGATCAGTGTTTCCCTCACTCAGTGCAGCCTCACCAGCCCGGTGACACCACCAAAGCCTCCCGAAGTGTCTGGCTCAGCACGGGCTGTGTCTGGTGTCACACCTGGAAGCATCTGCTCTGTGTGTGTAATGAGCTGCTGATTACTGGGCCAGATGGCCGAGGTCAGGGCTGGGTCAGGACCCTGCTGGAGCCGCTTGTGTGAGCAGCACTTAATGCAATCGCTTGACAGGGGCCAAGGAAATTTGCGTCTGCTGGGCTCGCTCCCCGCGGGTTGTGCTGTAAATAACTGAGCGTTTGGGAGCAGGGGGACAGTCACATTCCTGCCTGTGGACAGGACATGTCTGCAGTGCCAACCCCCAGCCAGGTGTTCCCCTCCCAGCCCGGGGCAGCTTTAGCTCCTCCAGCAGAGAATGAGTCCCACTGAGTCCTGCAGGGACTCCACTGCCTTGAGTCAGGGACATCAGCCCTAAAATCACTGCCACTGGACTTGTCTGGGGGCTCCAGTGCCAGCCTGGGCCTCCAGCTGTGTCCCCTGAAAGCACATCATGGGAAGAGCTCACAGAGCCCACTGAGGTCTGAGAAGGAAATACCTGAGCAATGAGAACTGCAGGGCCTGGGTGTCCCTCTCCCTCTGGAGACTGAGGAGATGCTTCTTCTCCGTGAGGACATTTGTTCCTGGTGTCATTTCTGAGCAGGGTCTGTGGTGTGGAGAACCCCAGAGCTCCTGCTGTGCCTCCTCCATCTGGGTGAGAGCAGAGGACACGAGCAGGGGCTGCTGCTGAGCCCCCCCTTGCTCTGGGAGGGCTCCTGGCTGGGTCCTTTTTGGCCAGCAAGGACAGACAGGGCCATGCCAGCCACAAGCCACCCTCTCCCTGAGGATCTCCTCTTGGGTTTCCTGCCTTTGCTGTTCTCTCCAGCTCACAAAAAGCACCAGAGGTTTAATTTGTCACCTCAGACAAAGACTAATTTATCCTCTACTTCTGGGCTGCGAGATGGGATTTCCACTCTTAGCAGTGTCAGGCTCAAATAATTCAGTTCTCAAATGCTCTGACTCCTCCCTTACGTACTCTGATCCTTTAGAAACGAATCAGTGCTCCCCAGATTGTTGTCACTGGCCAATTTGAAGATACTTTGGGTGCCTCAGTGTTACTTCTGTACCTGAAAAAGGAAAGAGCCAAGGTGCTGTGGCCAGTTCTAAAGACAAAACCAAACACAAAAGTAGATGTGGAGCTGCTTCATTCCACGTGAAACTCCATCCTCTGCCAGTCACTGCCCCAAAAACAGCCTGTGGGGCTGCAGGACTGGCTCTTGCAGCCTGGCAGGTGGGATGGAGGAACCCTGAGCCTCCCCACAGCTTTCCAGCTCATGCTGAGCTCAATGCCAAGGCAGGGGAATTAGCTGGGATTCCTTCACCTCACTGAAAACACAAACAGACACTACCAAATCCTCTAATTACCTCATTGTTTCAAAGATTCTGCAGGCAGGACACACCAATGCAGGGCTGGGGTAACCCACACTCAGAATATCCCCCAGAGACTCTCTTGCTGAACCCTCTTGCTTTAGACATAAGAAATCCTTCAGAAAAACCACCCTGCTTTTATTTTATTTTTTTAATATTATTTTATGGATCAATTCACTGCAACTTTATTGGCAAAAAATAGCTCCTGCTCACGTGTGAGCTGTGTGTGCCATTGTCCCATTATAAAGCCATTGTCATGTTGTTATTGTTATATTGTCATTTCATAAAATGACTGAAAACATGAAGGTTTTATGGGAAATGCTTAATCTTGGATACTTGGGATTATTAACTGAAAAGGACTCTCGGCACCATTTTATGTTATTTTTATTTATTCAGCCACCCAGCCCTTTGTTCTCTAAGCTCCCAGGAGCAGATAACATTTCACAGCCTTATCACAGCTGGGAACAGCAGTGAGGGCACAGAACCTGCTTTGGTCCCATTCCTGCCTGTTTGCTTCACGTTTGTTTGGGGCAAGACAGAACCCCAGAATGTGCTGAGCTGGAAGGGACCCCCAAGGACCATCCAGTCCAACCCTCAGCCCTGCACAGACCCAGCCCCAAGAGTCACCCCCTGTGCCCCAGAGGATCAGCCAAAGCCTCCTGCAGCTCTGGCAGCCTTGGGGCTGTGCCCACTGCCCTGGGGAGCCTGTTCAGTGCCCAACCAGCCTGTGGGGGAAGAACCTTTCCCTGAGATCCACCCTGAGCCTGCCCTGACACAGCTCCAGCCATTCCTACAGATCCTGTGGCTGGTTATCAGAGGAGAAGAGATGAGACAAGAGATTCTCTCTTCTTGGCCCTCCTGGAGCAGCAGAGCTCACACCAGCAGCTCCACTGGAGCTCCTCAGCAGTGAGAAACCCAGAGGGGCAGAGGGACAAGATGGTTTGTCCTTCTGGGAGGGACAAGAGCAAAACGAGGCAGGACCTGACCCAAAATAACCTGGTAGAGGTTCTGCAGACGGTACCTGCCTTGGCTGGGGGGAACAGGGATATGAGAGGTGCAAACATCACCTCCAGCAGCCTCAGGAGCTCCACTTCAAGGAAGCAGCTGGAGAGAAGCCCGAGGACAGCAACAGGAATGATCAGAGACCTGGAAAGACGTTCTCCAAAGGAAGACAGGAGGAGAGGGCAGGTTTAACTTAGAGAAAGGGAGGCACAGCATTGATCTGTGAGCATGTGAAGGACTGTGCAGAAAGGACAAGGATGTGCTCTACGTGCCTGGGGTGGGTAAGGAAGGAGGAAATGAGCTTAAACCACTCAGAGGGATTGGTGGCAGCACCTGAAAAGCCCCTCCAGCAGGATGGGTAAGGAAGCACTGGTGTAGATTGCCTGGGGAAGGTGTGGAGTTTCCATCACTGGGAGTCTTAGAAGGTGAGGAAATATCTCCCTGGGATTTCAGGGAGGTATCAACTGGTACCACCCACCAGCTGGGACAGGGAAGCTGTCCCTCCACTGTCTCTCCTTTGCTCACCAGCCAGCAAGCCAAGAGCAATAAATTTTGAGGGAAAAAAGCAGAAGAATGGAGACGGTTTCTGTGCAGATACACTGAGAAGTAAATCCCCAGAGTAAAAGACGACAAAAAAATCTCCCTGCCAGAGTTTGGGGGGATTCCTCCCTGTTTCCCGAGCCCCGGGGCGGGTGGGCTGCAGCGGGAGGTCTGGAGGGACCCCGGGAATGGCTGGCAGGAGGCAGGCGCTGCCTGGCCGGGTTTGTGGCAATGCCAGCTTGCCCTCTAGTGGCCCTGCTCCCAAACGTCCCTCTGGCTGCTCGGGGCGCTGGGATTGGGGATGGTTTTGCAGGGCTGCTGAGGATGCGCGGCTGGAGCTGAGGGGAACGGGAGGTGAATCTGCTTCAAACCCCCTGCCTTCCTAAGGGGCTTCACCCCCCTCCCCACGTTCGTACAGTTCACTGTGTTTGGCACCCGGCTGAGCTGCCTCTTCCTCCTCCTCCTCCTCTCCCTCCTTCTCCTTTTCTTCCTCCTCCTGACGAGCTCCAGCTACCTGTGGCCAAAGAGGGGTTTGGGAGGGCTGGAGCACTCAGGGGACCCTCTGCAGCATCAGGGAAAGGGAGTTACTTTGCAGCCCAGGCAGCCTTTGCTCTCCCTCCCAGCATTTATTGAAGTTTGGGACAGGTTGGACGTTTCCAGCTGCAGGAACCCGCTGTCACCCCCTCCCTGGGGGTGTCACTGGGTAACTCCAAAGCAGCTGCACTCAGACTAAAGGACATCATCTATTAGTGAGACTGCAGTTAATTCTGCTGAAGGGAAACAATTACCCTCCCAGGGCCAAATGAAGGATAAAAAGGCAAAGTGTTTGGAGCAGAGGGAGGGGGCAGAGCTTCCTAGGGCTCCCTGTGCTGGGTGACCTGTGGGCTGGAGGGACACCCCTGCCCTGCAGGCCTGGGGGCAGGAAGGCACCTCATTTGCAGGGGCTTTCCCAGCCCCTCTCATGGCCTGCTGTGTGGGCCCAAGTGCTCCAGCCCCAAAAATCTCTGCCTTTCCACCACGGATCCTGGAGCAGCCCCTGCACAGGTGCTCACACAACCATAACCCTGGATGGATGGACACACTGGGAATGAGAGGCTGGAGAGCAGTGCAGGGAAAGGGCCCTGGGGGTGCTGGTGGTGCCAGTTGTCCCTGAGTCAGCAGTGCCCTGGCAGCCAGAAGGGACATCCCTGTCCTGGGGGCAGCAGGGAGGGGATTGTCCCGCTCTGCTCTGCCCTGGGGTGGCCTCACCTCAACATTGGGGCAGTTTGGGGGGACACAATGGAAGGGAGAGATTGAGCCATTGGAGAGTGTCCAAAGGAGGGCAGAGAGATGGGGAAGGGCCTGGATTTGAAGCTGTGTGAGGACACTGAGGGCACTTGGTGTGTTCAGCTGGAACAGAGCAGACTGAGGGGAGAGCTCAGTGCAGTTCCAACTGCCTGGGCAGGGGCAGAGGAGGGGCAGGACTGAGCTCTGCTCTGGGGGAGCAGGGACACCCCCCAGGGAATGGCTGGAGCTGTGTCAGGGCAGGCTCAGGGTGGATCTCAGGGAAAGGTTCTTCCCCCACAGGCTGGTTGGGCACTGAACAGGCTCCCCAGGGCAGTGGGCACAGCCCCAAGGCTGCCAGAGCTGCAGGAGGCTTTGGCTGATCCTCTGGGGCACAGGGGGGGACTCTTGGGGCTGGGCCTGTGCAGGGCTGAGGGTTGGACTGGATGGTCCTTGGGGGTCCCTCCCAGCTCAGCACATTCTGGGATCCTGTGAACCCCCTCCCTGTGGCATCTCCAGCAGAGCAGTGTTGATGAGCATCACTGCCCCCACCACTGTGAGCAAAGGGTTAAATAATACAACTCTCCTTTCCCTGTGAGTAGATTTTGCTCTGCTCTCCTGCAATACTGTTTATCAGCAATTGCAGGCTCTAAAATCCCTACTTTACAAGTGCAGCATAACCTGCCAGTTATAATTGGTTGAATTATACCTCATCCCTGATGCAACTCTTGATGAGTCGCCGCCTCGGCCGGAGAACTGATAGGAGACAACTTTATGGCTCTCTTGGAAAACACAATTATAAATTGCATCCCCACCACGAGCCCTGGGAAAGGTTTAACTGTTTCACTGCAGCTCTCAAGGCTGGAGGGATTCACTGCCAGGCCCTCCCCAGCAGGAAGGGAGGGAGAAGAGGAGAGACAGATCACTGATAAAGGTGTTCAGAGAGGTGTGATAAGAAATAATAAATAGGAAAAAGAGGGATGCACTGGCCTAGTTCCCATTTACATGAGGGCCTGCCAAGAAACAGGAATGGGGTGAAGCTCTCTTGGCAGGAGAACTGCAGGGCAAGGAGAGAGGTACCAGGGTACTCATTAGGCTTGGCCACCAAGGCCTCTGCAGCCTTGTGTGGGTCAGGTTATCTCATGACCCCAGCCCTGCTGGAGCCACCCTGGCCCCAAACCCTTCACTGGGATGGGTGGCCTGCTCAGAGCTGGTCTTTCAATTATTCCTCTTTTCCTCTCCAGCTCTACACAGTTGGAATTGGGAAACAACTCTCAGCAGGACTGAATGCCCAGTGCAGACAGAACTGGGATGGCTCAGGGGGTGCAGCAGCTCCCCTGCATGGCCCTGGAGAACGTGGGCCTTGTGGTGTCATGGAGAGGGCCAGGGTTGGTGGATCACCCACAGCAAACCAGCCCAGCCCACACCAATCTCTTCTCCAAGGCCTGGGTGCTCACAGGCACTGCTTGGACTCCCAGAAAGGGGGCCAAGAGCCTTTTCTCTGGGCTTTGGGTGCAGCAGGACCTGCTTCTGCAGCCTCTAAAGCAAAGGCATCCTGAGCTGCAGCTGAGCTGTGCCCAGCCACTGCAGGGCTGAAATCCTGCTCCAAGGTCAAGCCAAGTTTATCACTAATCCTTGTATCAAAAGGCTGCCTGGGTTTTGTGCTGCTTCTCTTGAGTGATTTACCAGGGAACAGAGGGGCAAACCCCACAGAGCCCCAACCAACACTGCCAGGCTTTCAGCCAGGGGGCATTCCCAAACTGCCCCACTTGTCTTCAAAGACAGAATTTAGTTCCCTTTCAAAAACAGAGAGAAAGGAATATGTCTTGACTGAACTTTAGTCATTTGAAACGGTCCTGGAAGCATCTGCCTGTCCTGGTCACCCCCTGTGCTCCAGGAAGCACAATCCTTCCCAGAGGAGCTGTGGCTGCTCCATTCCTGGAGGGGTTCAAGGCCAGCTTGGACAGGGCTTGGAGCAACCTGGGGTGGTGGAACTCGTGGCAGGGGGATGGATTTAGGTGGATCTTTAGGTGATCTTTAAGATCCTTTCCAACTCAAACCATTCTGTGAGTCTGTGGTTCCAGGAGAACATTAACAAATCCCAGCAAGTGCACCAGCTGTCCTTGTTAATTAAGCTCATTAGGTGAGACCTTTAATAAGGCACTTCAGAAGTGACTGTGAATTGTGCTGGGGAATGTGCTGGGCCTTCCTCAGCCATAAACCCTTCCCATGACACCGCTCAGGGTTTACTCTGCAAAGGGCCCAAAATGGAGTGTGGGATGGAGCTCCCCTTGTACCCTGGGAAACACTTGATCCTTCTCCCACCGATCCCAGACTGAGCTCACTGACTGGCATTTTCACAGCCAGGATGGCTCCAGAGGCCATGGACACTCCCCTGGAGCAGGACTGGGTGCTGGGTCACTGCCCAAAGCCATCAGGTTGGTGCTCCTGGGCATGACCTCAGGAGACTTGGCCAAGTGTGGCCATTCCCAAAACATCCCTTCCCAGCAGTGCCCACCTCCAGCACAGTGTTCTCCAGACACAACCACAGCTGCCTCTGTCCTGCCAACCCCCAGAGAGGATCTGCACCCCAGGCAGGGCCCATGTGGAGCAGCTCTTGCTCTGTCTGCCCAGGTACAGCCAACGGCTCAGTCCAGCATCTTGCTCGCTCCAGGGTTCTCCCCTTGGACCTTCCATCAGGAAAGGTTGCATTCAGCTTTCATCCCAGGCAGAAAAAACTTCAGGGCTTTTCCTGAGCCTCTCCAACCCTGAGTGCCCCAGAGTGGTGCTGCCAGCCTGGGCTGGGCTGAGTCAGCAGGAGCCTGGAGGTCACCCATCTTCCCTGCACCTTCTTCCCTCCCTGCTCAGCTCCTGCTGACTCAGGGCTCAGAAGGATCTTGGAGCAAATCAACCCATCTCCTCCTTCCAAATCCCTTGAAACACAGGCCCAGAAATATTTACAGGCTCTCTGCCTGTCCCTGACCTTCAGCTTTTATTTGCCTACGTAAATTTTGTTCTATTCTGGAGCTACAAGTTTCATATCAGGGCAGTTCAATCTTTATGAGGATAAAGTGTTTGCAGGGCTCTTAAGCAGCTTAACGTGAGCATGTGTGGGAAAGATTAACAGCTCTGGAAGTCAGAGCAGTTAAGTGACAATATAAAGAGAAAGGAAAGGGGAAAACACCATCAATCTAAAGCAGCACCAGGAATATCTGAGATGAATTACTGAGGGCAATCGGCTGCCAAGCCCAGCAGTGCCTCAGGGAGATGCTCTGATGACCAGTGGAGCCTTCTCAGGGGAAAGGGAGAGACTGAGCAGCTTGGAGGGATCATCTTCCCTACAGCTCCCAAATTCGGGAAATGCTAATTAGCACAGAAAACACACACATTGGGTTTAAGGAAACAAGCTTAAAATAAGCCCTCAAATTCCCTTTCCTAGAGCTTTCCAGGGCAACATCAACAAGGGAGCCCTGCTCCTGCTTTGGTCCCAAAAACCTGCCCTGGGCTCAGGCCAGGGCTTGGTGGGAAGGGATTTCCTGGACTCACCTTGGCCAATCCCAATGTTCTCCAGCCTGTCCCCTCTGCAAGGACAGGGGTCTTGGTGCTGCCGGGGGAACAGCTCATGGTTCACCTGGAAACACGCAGGGATGAGGAGAGAGACATGGACACCCTCCAGCCAAGAGGAAATCCCTCCAGCCAAGAGGAAAACCCTCCAGCCAAGACCCCTGCAATCCCCCTGGCCCCAAAATCTCTGGGAAAAACTGGAGGTAATCCCCAACACAGATTTCTGAGCTGGATTCCCTGAAGGATTGGTACATTTCTGACCATCACTTGGTGTTCTGTTCAAGGCAGGCAGCTGAGTGGAGGAAGGAGGAGGCAGATCCTCAGCACAATTAAATATGGGCTTCTTCTTCAAGCCACTGCCAAGCCCTTGGAGATCTAAGTCATCCCACGGGCTGTGGGTGCCCCACAGGGCTCAGGAAGCAGCTCCCTCCTTGTCTTCCCATGGAAAGCATCTCCCAGCACACTCACCCTTCTTTCTGCTGAGGAAAAGTTCCCAGGGGGTTGTTGCAGGGCTGATGGACACAGAGAGCACCTCATCACAGACCTCATGCTCTCCCCAAGGTATGAGGTGGCAAAAGAACAGTTAAGAAGTGTCAGAAGACAAGCCAGACATCAGAGGCTGGGTTTGGTTTGACTGTCAGTCACTGCACCTGCACAAGGGAGCAAAAACCCCCCTCAGGATATTGGTTGCAAAACAGAGTCATGCAAGGACAAAGACTTTTATGACCTCTGGAAACCAGCTGATATCTGTGTCCTTGGCTTCCCTGGCATGCAGTTAAGGGGTGATTCTGCCTGCCTTCCAAGACATGGGGCTGGTTTGGTAATGTCTGGCTGCAGATTTTCCTGGTGGTGCCCCTGGAAATGGGCTGTTTGGCTCCAGGGTTTAATTGCACACACAAAGGGAGCCCCAGAGCAGAGCCTGGGGGGTGAAACACGAGGCATCAGGAGAAACAGGGGACGGCTCTGGAGGTCAGGGAGCAAATGCTGGAGATGCTCTGGCCAAAATCAAACATCATGGCTTTGGCAGAGAGAGGAGACTCCACTGAGGCTGCACTGGGACAGCTGCCAGAGCAGCACCTGAGCTTGGATTTGGCAGGACATTGTTTGCTGTGTGTTGGGCTGTGGGCTAAAAGATGGAGTAAAGAACCCCACTGTAACATTAATGATGCTCATTTTGTGAGGTCTCCCTTTCCCCTCCACATCCTCACTCTCTTCCTTTGGAGCCTCTTTCAAAGAGCAGAGAGAGGAAACCCCCTGGATGCCAAAGCAAAGATCAGGAGGTGACAATCTCCACCTTAACATTGCTGAGCATGGATTTGATGGCCAGGGCAGAGTAAGCATTTCAGAGCGGGGCACCCTCAGACACCCCTGGAGCTCAAACTGCCCTGGCTGACAGGAAACTGGACAAATCCCAGCTAATGGTTGACATTCAACCCCAATTTTGGCAGGGATTTTTTCCCCTTGTAGAGCCTGGTAGGAGGCCTGGCCCTCCTGGCCCTTGTCCTGGTGCCTGGGGTTTTCACCAGACATCTGACCCTCTCCAAACATGTTGTGCATGAGTCATTCCTGCCCTTCTGGGCTCCAAAAGATGTAGTGACAGACACCTGCTGCCTGGGAGGCTTCAATAACAACATCCTCTGAAGCACCAGTAGAGCTGGGGAGTGTTTGTGGATGGACAGTATCTCTCTTGGAAAATGCCCACACATCAAAGCAGAATTTTTCCTCCAGGGGGGTGTTTTTGACAAATTTCAGCATTGGGATAAAAAGATGGTGAGGTCAGAGGGCTCCACTCCGGGGCTGCTGGAATTTCCCTTTATGAGGAAGCCCAGAATTGCAGTAGCACCCAAACATCCAGATTACATCAAAATAGAGTAGTTTGTTTATCATGATGTGGGACCTTTTCCTGTGTTTTTGTTCTCCTTTCGGTTCAGCCCCCAAGAGCTCCCTGCCAGTGGAACAGGAAATGTGGCTTCAAAGCAAACCCTGAGCAGTGAAGAATTGCCCAGGCTCACAGGGACCCACAGCAGTGACAGAGCTCACAGGACACAGCAGTGGAGAGGGAGGTTAACAAGCCCAAGAATTGCATTTCAGTTTCTGGTGTGTTCCTCTGCTCCTCAAACCAAGTCCAGGTTGTTTTCCAGGGAGAACAAACCCCCCTCTGTGCATCAAGGGAAATCTGCACTGTGCAAACAATAAAGATAACAGGGACAGATAACTTTGCAGGCTGTTGTTTTTATATCTTGGCACGAATATAAATAAGCCTGAACAGTTGCCTTAGAGATGGGAGAAGCCTGTGGATGGGGCTGGAAATCCATGTGCCAGGCAGGAGTGCTGGGACTGAGTCAGCTCCTCACTGCACAGGAACCTTTCCCCCCCTCCATCCTTCCAAGCATCCCTCCATCCATCCATCCATCCATCCATCCATCCATCCATCCATCCATCCATCCATCCATCCATCCATCCATCCATCCCTTCATCCATCCATCCATCCATCCATCCCTCCATCCACCCCTCCATCCATCCATCCATCCATCCATCCATCCCTCCATCCATCCATCCATCCCTCCATCCATCCCTCCCTCCATCCATCCATCCCTCCCTCCATCCATCCCTCCCTCCATCCATCCATCCATCCATCCATCCATCCATCCCTCCATCCACCCCTCCATCCATCCATCCATCCATCCATCCCTCCATCCACCCCTCCATCCATCCATTCATCCATCCCTCCCTCCCTCCTTCCCTTTTGGTGTGTCTGGGCTCTGCCATGACAGATTAATACTGATTTGAATAAAAACTCTAAGCTTTCTGGGACATTATCTCCATGGTCTTTACCCTGAGAAGTTGGGAAGAGGTCCCAACACAGTGACATTGAATTTCAATCCCAAATTTTCGACACGAGCCTTTGTCTAGAATGGATTTGTTCTTACAGGTAATATTTTAATAGCTGTAAAATTAAGAATAATTTATCTACTTCACAATCAGCCCAATCCCCTGCAAGGAAATCCACTCAGACACCAATACCCACTGTAGGCAGATTATCTGCTCTTCTGCATTGTAAGGATTGTAAGAAATGAATTTTGAAGAGAGAAATTCTTATTGAGTTATTTAAACAGAACATGTTTCTCAGAAGGGGCTGGTGATGCCTTCACCCAGGTCTTGGTCAAAACTGGAAAGCTGTGCAGAAACTTTCCCAGATTTCATGATGGCATCGAAACAGGTGAGATTTTTGTCAAATCCAGGTACTCTGTGCCCTGGAATGGGGTGTGGGCTCTGATGCATCCCTTGCACCTACCCCAGGATCTTCCTGTTCTTGGCAAAACCAGTCTCAGCATCAGATTTACGGAGGAGCTGCTGGCTGTGATCCCTCCCAGAGCCACAGATCTCCAGGGGAGATCCCTCTGCTCCCCCTCCTCCTGGGGGACCCTGTCCTGGATGTCCCCAGGAAGGGCTGAGACCAGGGAGGAGGTCCTGAAGGGCTGGGAGGACAGGGATGGGAGGGACATCTCCAGGGGATGGGGGACCAGCCCTGCAGCCAGCACAGGGTGTCCTCCTGCCCTTCCTCCTCCTCATGGGGTTAAAAGGGCCAGGAAACAGCGACACAGCAGCGACAGTGCCCAGGAGCAAAGTGCTGGAGGGGTTTTCCCAACCATTCCCTTCAAAAGAGCCTGGGCAATATCCTAATGGCCTGGGAATGATGTCCTTGGGCACGGGGTGCTTTGTGGGCAGGATCCCTGCACAGTTGGGCACGAACCAGCCCTCCCAAACTGCCCTTCCCACCCCAAACCCCTCACTCTGACCCTCATGCAGGTGCAACCCCCTCACCTGGGTGTACCTGGCCATTCCTCTGACCCAGAGGCCAGCACTGCAGCCATCCTGACTCACCCCTCTTGCCCTGCTGGGACCAGGATTTCATCCAAGCCCCCCTGGGAGCTCTGCTTGTCCTTTGGGAGCCCTCTCTGAGGGCTGGGTACCAAGAGCTCCTGGGCTGTGTGGCTGTGACACCGCCCTTCAGGCAGGGACTGGGCCGTGATTTAGGAGGCTGATCATTCCCAGAGCTGTGGAAATAGCCTGACATTTCTCCCTGTCTCTGTTCCTGGTGCTGCAGACAGAGTGTTCCTGATTTCTGTACCCTGCCTGGAGCACAAGCACTCTGGGGGCTGGCAGGGCTCGGTGCCTGGGGCAAGTTCAATTCTTGCCATGCCCAGTGTGACCATGGCAATATGTTTGCCACCAGCAGCACTCCCATTTTAGCTTTTAATAGAAGTTTGCTCTTCATGGGCTTTGTCTCTGCCTGGTAATGGTTGGGATCTTCTCCAGGAGCTCATCTCTCCTAAGGAGGATGGGCTTTGTCAAGGTTGTGCAGGGGGAACAAGGGACAGGAGGAGAGGGATTGGCCTCCAGCTGTGCCAGGGGAGGCTCAGGTTGGATACTGGGGGAAAATTCTTCACTGGAAGAGTAGTTAATCACTGGAAAGGGCTGCCCAGGGAGGTGGTGGAGTCCCCATCCCTGGAGGTGTTCAGAAATGCAGCAGACGTGGCACTCCAGGACATGGTTTAGTGGGCACGGGGGGATCTGTTCGAAGTTTGAACTTGATGATCCTGGAAGTCTTTTCCAACCTTCCTGGTTCTGTGATTCTGTGAAAGGCACTGGGGGAAGTCATGGCTGGGGGGGTGGGTGAGAGGAGGTTGCAGGGTGGATATTTTGGCCAGGAGAGGGTGGGTGCTCCGTCTGGAAGGGCCATGGGGACGGTCCCAGCCAGGAGACAGGACAAGAGCAGGGATTTCTCCCTGTTTTTTTGGAGAACTGTGGCTGCTGGCTGGAGGTGCTGAGAGGGGAGGAGAGGGAAGAAAGGACGCAAAGGCAAGAGAGCACTGTGCTGGCAGGGCAGAGGGCCTGCCTTTTGCCCCAGGATTTACTGCTCAGTTCCAATCCAGCCCCTCTGAGACCCTCAAATCCCCCCCTTTGACCAATCCTTCCTGGAAGAGCAGATGCTTCTGGTGGTCCTCAGGCTGCCCAGCACATCCTGGAGGATCTGGAGGAGCTGTCCTGTATCTGGCAGGGGGTTTGCTGGTTCCAGACCCCTCAGGGAGCTGCCAGGGCCCCGTGAAGGGGCTGCCCCAGGGCTGCTCTCACACCCAGGGGTTGCTTTTAGACCTGCCAGCAGGAGACTCCTGAGTGGAGTGCAGGGTGTTGTCGGTGCTGTGGCTGCTCCCCCGGAGCCTGCCTGCCCTCGAGGTGCCAAGCTGCTGCTCCTGCCCTTGGAGAGGAGCCAGCTCTGCAGCATTACAATTTAATTAAATCGCTCCAGCAGCTGCACGGGGAAGAGCTTCCACAGGAGACAGAAAGACGAGGGGGGTGGGGGAAGGGGGCAGGGGGAGCTGGGGGTTCTGGTGCCTGGCGCTCTGTATCCCTCCAGGAGGGTAAAACGAGGGGTTGGCATCTTTTGGGTTCTCTCTGGGACTGGGAGCACCACTGTGGGCACTCCCAGCCCTGTCTCCTGTGCCTGAGCCCTGGGGCAGGTCCAGCCGTGGCCGTGGGGCAGCAGAACCCCCAGCAGGGCAGGGGGGCTGAAGGGCAGGTGCCCCTTGGCCATGAGAGCCAAGGAAACACCCTCAAGTGAAGAGCTGCTCACCCTTGTTTTCCTCTGGAGGATTTGCTGAGGACTTCTGCCTTCCTTCAGCACATCCCACCCCTGTGCTCACCAGCTGAGCTGGCAATAAACCCAAACCTTTGCCCTGGGCCTCACCACTTGGGTCCTTCCCTCCTCTAAATCCCTCTGTGTTATCCCTGAGTCTCCTGAATGGGGAAGATTTATTGATGTGTCAGTGCTCTCACCCCCTGCTTGGAGATTGCTGTCCTTCCCAAGGGAATGTGCTCACCAAAGCATCCATGGAGAAAGGGCACAGCACAGCCCAGGGCAGAGGGAGAAGATCCCTGTGTGGTCCTTTATCCCTGAATCAGCTGGAGCACTGAGCCTGGTGCTGGCACAGCCCCCTGGGACACCAGGGCATCTGCACTGGGCTGAAACCATCACACAGCCCTCAGCACCAGTGGGGAAAATGGGATTTTCTTGATAAGACGTAAAAATAAACAAGAACAGCAAGGGTGGTTTGGGAATGAAGATGTTTTAGATGCACTGAGATGGGGTTTTGTCGTTCCAACAGAGAAAGGGGGGAAAAAACCAGAGAGGCTGAAATGGGAAGCAGTGCTGGTGGAGATTGAAGGAAATAGCCTGGGAATCAGAGGGTGGGGGTCAGGCTTTTGTGGGAAGACCTGGAAGTGGTAAAGCAGACAGTGCCCATCAGGCAAGGTCAGGTTGGATCTCAGGGAAAGGTTCTTCCCCCACAGGCTGCTTGGGCACTAACAGGCTCCCCAGGGCAGTGGGCACAGCCCCAAGGCTGCCAGAGCTGCAGGAGGGTTTGGACAACGCTCTGAGGGACAGGGTGGGATTGTTGGGGTGTCTGTGCAGGGCCTGGGGTTGGACTGGATGATCCTTGGGGGTCCCTCCAGCTCAGGAGATTCTGTGATTCTGTGGTTTCTTCTTAGAAAGAGGCTGGTTGCTGTCTGGGCAGTGACATCCTGGCAGGGTGTGACGTGGTCTGACTCTGCCCCCAGCTCCTGCTCTCCCTGACACACTCCCCTTGTGCCAGGGCAGTTTCTGGTCCCTGTGCAGTGATGGTTTCTCCTGTCCTGCCTCAGGGGCTGCTTACTCTTTGTGTTGAGAACTTTCCCTGGTGGCATTCCTTCCTGGCTTGTGATGGCTCCTTGTGCTGCAAAATCATTTCCCTCTTTCCATTTAAATCTCCCATGGGCAGGAGCAGAACCCTCTGTCTGTGGGTCTGTCTGAGCTCTCCAGCCTGTCTCAGAGGGGCTGGTAGGAACAGGTTGTGCCATTCACCACCAGCAAGGAGCAGAGATGGCTCTTTGTGCCTGTGCTGGATGGACTGGCACTGTCCTTCCCCCTGGAACTGCGGGAATGGCTTGACTTGATGATTTTGGAGGTCTTTTCCAACCTTGATAACTCTGTGATCCAGGGGGTGTTGCCACCTCTCCCAGACCGTGCTGTGACAGACAGGAAGGCACCTGGAGGTGCTCACCATCAGCTTCCAGAGGATGCCAAGTCAGGAAGGACGTGGTAGGAGTTTAAGTGAGAGGTTTCAGGGTCTGTACAGGGAGGGGGTGGGCAGGGTCCATCAGCAAAACATGTTCAATCTGAGCTGCCAGCAGCTTGCAGACAGAGGTTGTGTCTCCAGACACTCCTGTCACCCACAGAAACATTCATGATAAAGGCAGGCAATAAAAGCCATGGATGGAAGAATAATTATCCAGGGGCGGGAAGGGAATAAAAAGGGAAAGAGCCTTGATGTAACATAAACATCATAAAAGGCCATAAAAGCAAAGCAAAGGGAAGTGTGAAGGAGACTGAAGGTTGGCAGCAAATGTACACAAACAGAAGGAGCCAGTCTGGAATGGTCTAGAAATAGGGAAGGTTATGGATGGGCTGAAATGGAGAATAAATGGATCTGAGATGAAAATGAGAGAGGAAATGGGTTGATGGAGGTGAGAAGAGCACTGAGAGCTGCACTCCAGGGCCAGGAACTCATGAAAACATCCTGTGAGGGACATTTCCAAAAGCTGAGTGAGTGGGACTGAGGAGGGGGAGAGCAGGGGGAGAGGGGAAGGCAGAGGAGCAAACATGGGGTGGGGAGCAGGGCTGGGCTGGGGAGGATGGGACAGATCAGAGAGCCCTGAGGACTTGTCCTGAACACAACAGAGGAGATGTGCCTGCTGGGGAAGTCCCAACAAGAGCAGGACAGTGGGCAATCCATGGCAGGACGTGGATGGAGCCTGCCTGTACCTGCCTGTACCTGCCTGCACAGAGCAGGGGATCCTGAGCCAGCAGGAGCCAGGATTTAGGACTCTCTGGAGCACTCAGAGCTCTCTGGAGCACTCAGGGCTCTCTGGAGCACTCAGGGCTCTCTGGAGGACACAGGGCTCTCTGGAGGACACAGGGCTCTCTGGAGCACTCAGGGCTCTCTGGAGCACTCAGAGCTCTCTGGAGCACTCAGGGCTCTCTGGAGCACTCAGGGCTCTCTGGAGCACTCAGGGCTCTCTGGAGCACTCAGGGCTCTCTGGAGGACACAGGGCTCTCTGGAGCACTCAGGGCTCTCTGGAGCACTCAGGGCTCTCTGGAGCACTCAGGGCTCTCTGGAGGACACAGGGCTCTCTGGAGCACTCAGGGCTCTCTGGAGCACTCAGGGCTCTCTGGAGGACACAGGGCTCTCTGGAGCACTCAGAGCTCTCTGGAGCACTCAGGGCTCTCTGGAGCACTCAGAGCTCTCTGGAGCACTCAGGGCTCTCTGGAGCACTCAGGACTCTCTGGAGCACTCAGGGCTCTCTGGAGCACTCAGGGCTCTCTGGAGGACACAGGGCTCTCTGGAGGACACAGGGCTCTCTGGAGCACTCAGGGCTCTCTGGAGCACTCAGGGCTCTCTGGAGGACACAGGGCTCTCTGGAGGACACAGGGCTCTCTGGAGCACTCAGAGCTCTCTGGAGCACTCAGGGCTCTCTGGAGCACTCAGGGCTCTCTGGAGCACTCAGGGCTCTCTGGAGCACTCAGGGCTCTCTGGAGGACACAGGGCTCTCTGGAGGACACAGGGCTCTCTGGAGCACTCAGGGCTCTCTGGAGGACACAGGGCTCTCTGGAGGACACAGGGCTCTCTGGAGGACACAGGGCTCTCTGGACGCAACAGGGCTGCGAGCAAGGCCTTCCTGAGCTCTGCTAATTATTAAACACACTTCTGTGAAGTTTAACCAGACGTGCTTGTCAGCTGCTGGCAGGAGCAGAATAGTGGGAGAGACTTTGTAAACACCCTGGGATGACTCAGTGGAAGCTCTGCCAAGATTTCCAGGCACCGGAGCCTTCGACCTTCAGGTGTCGTTGTCTGCCTTGTGTTCCAGCCTGGCCAGCCTGGACCTCTCTGCTCTGAGAGGAGGGTCAGGAGCCAGGCAGGGGCTGTGCTGACAAGAACATGTGTTTCAGTGCTCCTCACACCTGCTCTTGGTCACACTGAGGTGGTTTCTCACCAGCAGCTCAGCTGCCCTGGGCCTTCCAATGGTTCTTGGGGATGACCTGCCCACCTCAGGGGCTCCTGAGAGCTCTCTGTAGCACTGCCTCGAAGCCTTTGGCTGCTTCTCCAGAGCCTGTGTCAGTCTGGAGGAGATCTGGCACTGAGCTGTGCCAGCTGCTCCACCAGGGAAGTGGCTTCAGGCTCGTACACAAAAATCTTCCCTCTTTCGAGGACACTTCAGCCACACTCAGAGCACATGGGCTGCAACCTGCTCCTCTACCTCCCTACCTACCCACCCACCTTCCCACCTCCCTCAGGTGCTCTGGGGCTGTGACCTGCACAGACAGAGCAATTTAGAGTCATAGAATAGGATCACAGAATTAGTTACAGTGGGAAAGGCCTCCAGCATCACCGAGCCCACCCTGTGCCCCATCCCCACCCTGTCCCCCAGCCTAGAGCACTGAGAGCCACAGCCAGGCCTTCCTTGGACACCTCCAGGGGTGGGGACTCCAAACCTCCCTGGGCAGCTCTGCCTGACCACCCTTTCCATGAGGAAATTCCTGCTGATGTCCAACCTGAGCCTCCCCTGGCACAGCCTGAGGCCGGTCCCTCTCCTCCTGTCCCTGTTCCCTGGGAGCAGAGCCCGACCCCCCCCCGGCTCCCCCCTCCTGTCAGGGATTGCAGAGCCAGAAGGTCCCCCCTGAGCCTCCTTTTCTCCAGGCTGAGCCCCCCCAGCTCCCTCAGCTGCTCCTGCTGCTCCAGCCCCTTCCCACCTTTCTTCCCTTTCCTGGACAACCTCCAGCCCCTCAGTGACTTTCTTGTCATGAGTGCCCCAGAACTGGAAATCCTTCTGTGCTCCTTGGTTGTTTTACAGCACCCAGTTCATGGTGATCTAGGAGGGAGCTATTGCAAACTCCTGTAATGCTATTCAGTGGCAGAAAAATAAAAGTACCATGTACACAGATCAACCAGCCAAAAGCCTGTGAAAATCTGAAACTTTTCAACTATGGTTGTAACTTCTCCAATAAATGCTGTAGAACACACCCTGACAGGTTCAATGTTTATCCATTTTTTAGCAGCTTCTTTGAAAATAACAGAAAGAAGCCCTTCCCTTGGGTTGGCTCTGAGGTCTGGAGGAATTTTTTGCTCCTATCAAATCCACCTTCAGCACGGGGATCTTACTCCTCACCAAAAAACAGCAGCACCTGGGTCAGGGCAATCTCTGGTATCGATACAGGCTGGGGGATGAAGAGATGGAGAGAAGCTCTGGGGAGAAACACTTGGGATGCAGGAGGATGGAAAGCTGGACATGCCCCAGCTTTCCAGAAACCCTTCTGGGCTCATCCCACAGCCTGGGCAGCAGGGAGGGGGGGATTCTGCTCCTTTGCCCCCTCAGCTGAGACCCCCTTGCAGAGCTGCCCCAGCCCTGGGAACAGCAGCACAGGGACCTGGAGCTGCTGCAGAGAGTCCAGAGGGGACCCAGAGATGCTCCAGGGCTGGAGCCCCTCTGCTCTGGAGCCAGGCTGGGAGAGCTGGGGGGGTTCCCCTGGAGAAGAGAAGGCTCCAGGGACACCTGAGAGCCCCTTGCAGGGCCTAAAGGGGCTCCAGGAGAGCTGGAGAGGGACTGGGGACAAGGGATGGAGGGACAGGACACAGGGAATGGCTTCCCACTGCCAGAGGGCAGGGTGAGATGGGATATTAAAAAGGAATTCCTGGGCCCTGGCACAGGTTGGGCAGAGAAGCTGTGGCTGCCCCTGGATCCCTGGAAGTGTCCAAGGCCAGGTAGGAAGGGGCTTGCAGCAACCTGGGCTGGTGGAACCTGTCTCTGCCCACGGCAGGGGATGGGATGAGATCAGTTTTAAGGTCCCTTCCAACCCAAACCAGTGTGTGATTCCATGAAAAAGGATGGATCTGTGGACTGAGACCAACTTCCTTCAGTGCTTCCTGCTGCAGATCTCTCCTAGCTCTGTTCCTCCACCATCCAAAAGCAGCAGCTCTCCAGGGTCTCAGTTCCAGGCAGGAGTGAGGCTGATGGGACAGGTGAATGGCACGGGCTGATTTTGCCTCCATGGATTGCCGTGAACTCCTCAGGATGGGGCAGGACACAGATAGGGTGGGAATGTCCCAGCTCAGCCCCACATGGAGTGCAAATCCTGTGGCAGTGCAGGGCTAGGTTGGACAGACACCACAACTCCACCAGCACTGGCTCCACTTTCTGCATGTTTTGTGACACCCCATTTACAGCATAAACAGCAAAATATCAACCTGCACACTCACCCAGAAAAACAGGAGGAGATAATCCCCTGTATTCCTGACATGGCCAAGCAGATTCCTCTGCTGGCACAGCCAACCCCCAGTTCCTCTATTAAGACATTGACTTTTCTTGCCTGTTTTTTTTTTTTTTTTCCACAGAAAGGAGACAGAAAGAGAAATCACTCTTGTTTAACAGTGCTGGGATTTAAGTAGTCCTAATTAGTCATGGGATAGATGTGCATGAGCTGCTTGTTGCCTGTGCTGCTGTTTTTCACTTGGAGATAATTTTCTTCCAGAGTGGATGACAGGGCTGAGCACAGTCACTTTGGAAAAGGAAAGGGCAGAGGGCTTAAATTGGTTTTAACCTGAGGCTTATAGTTTATGGATTGTATCAAAAGTCATGAGGGAAACCTGAAAGCCATAAGGGCTGCTCCATCCTTCCTATGTGAATATTTCTGTGGAGCTGGATACAACCATAGAACCATGGAATGGGTTGGGTTCAGAGGGACTTTAATGACCATCATCTTATTCCAACGTCCTGCCATGGGCAGGGACACCTTCCCCTGAAAATACTGAGAGCAAAATGTTATAGATGGTCCTGGATAGAGGGCTCTGCAGAGACAACAGCAAATTTTCCAGAGAGAAGCCTGAAAGCCTCATGTGCTGTCCCTGCCAAAGCCCTCGGTCAGGGAGAACATTAAGAGAGTCAGGAAGGTGACACTGGGATTAGGGAACACTCTGGATGAGCACTCCTGGTGGTGCCAGTTGTCCCTGAGTCAGCAGTGCCCTGGCAGCCAGAAGGGACATCCCTGTCCTGGGGGCAGCAGGGAGGGGATTGTCCCGCTCTGCTCTGCCCTGGGGCGGCCTCACCTCAACATTGGGGCAGTTTGGGGGGGACACAATGGAAGGGAGAGATTGAGCCATTGGAGAGTGTCCAAAGGAGGGCAGAGAGATGGGGAAGGGCCTGGATTTGAAGCCCTTTGAGGACACTGAGGGCACTTGGTGTGTTCAGCTGGAGCAGAGGAGACTGAGGGGAAAGCTCAGTG
Source organism: Pyrocephalus nanus (assembly GCA_038380795.1). Classification (NCBI taxonomy): domain Eukaryota; kingdom Metazoa; phylum Chordata; class Aves; order Passeriformes; family Tyrannidae; genus Pyrocephalus; species Pyrocephalus nanus. The sequence goes on from CM076285.1 coordinate 1,201,496, forward strand.
CAGTTCCAACTGCCTGGGCAGGGGCAGAGGAGGGGCAGGACTGAGCTCTGCTCTGGGGGAGCAGGGACAGCCCCCAGGGAATGGCTGGAGCTGTGTCAGGGCAGGCTCAGGGTGGATCTCAGGGAAAGGTTCTTCCCCCACAGGCTGGTTGGGCACTGAACAGGCTCCCCAGGGCAGTGGGCACAGCCCCAAGGCTGCCAGAGCTGCAGGAGGCTTTGGCTGATCCTCTGGGGCACAGGGGGGGACTCTTGGGGCTGGGTCTGTGCAGGGCTGAGGGTTGGACTGGATGGTCCTTGGGGGTCCCTCCCAGCTCAGAATATTCTGGAACTCTGGGATATGCAGACTGCTCATGTCTCTCCAAAGTCCTGTATTTATTACCCTTTCTCCCAGCAAACCTGCAGCTGGAGGATGTGGCCAAAATGGGCTTTAAGCCCTGGTTTGCTGGAAACCAGACTGTGGGGCTTTGCCACCAGGGATGTGCTGGGTGAACCCTCCTTTTGCGAGTGAGTGGCACAGGTTCAGGACAGGAGCCACGTGGCCCCAGTAACCTGGCACGGTGTCCCTGCCCACAGGGCTGTGGCAGCCAAAACAGTGCCCAGAATGGCACAGCAGGGCTTTTATTTTAAGGTTGCCTTGTGCAGTGCCACACAATGATACACAGTCCCACGATAAGGAATGTTAATAATACTCCCCTTTCTGCCAGGAATAGAGTCCCTGTCTCCAAACCCCACTGCTCTAATCAGCAGAAACAAAGCCCAGTGGATGAAAACAACAAACCCGGGACCTCGGGGAGTATTTGGATTCAGGAAAGACTAAATATTTAACTTGTGAGGCCAATGCATCCTGGAATGTGTGGGGCACTCCAGGAACAGCTCCCCATTGTCCAGGCCATGTCCTGCAGGGCCACCAGGCTGCCCCAGTGACCCCAGTGCTCACCCCGGGGTGGGGGGCCCTTGCAGAGGTGATGGTGAGGGTGTTTTCCATGAAGGGTGTCCCAGCAGGAGCAGCCCAGGGGCTGTGAATGCTCAGTGTGGCGTGGCTTGGCTTTGATCTCTGCAAGAGAACAGTCCCAGATCTCTGCCTGGCCTGTTCTGCAGATTGCATGGTTGGTTGCTGGCTGCTACCACAACCATCCCACATTTATCAGCCCCTTGGAGAGATCTTTCTGGCAGAGGGAGCATCTCCCAGCTTCTCCCTTCCATAAGGAAAATCAGAAGATGCCAAGCATGGCCCATGCTCAGGTGTGGGCAGTGGGAGCACTCGGGCTCAGTTCCCATGGAAGTCAGCCCAGTTCTGTGTTCCCAGAGCCCTGCCCAGCCCTCCCTGTCTGCAGGAACCTGGGCCACTCCTGGCACCTTTGTGACATCACCAGGCTGGCCTCACTCACTCTGAGACCTCTGGTCACTCTCCAGCTCCTGGCACATCAGCCACATCTCCAGCAAAACTAAAGCTGAAGGGCAGAGGTTTTGCTGCTGAAACCAACTGTTCCCGAGAGCTCAGAGCCTGAACTGTCCTGGAAACCACTGTGGCCAAAGGTTTGGCTGGGCCCTGAGCAACCTGGGCCAGTGGGAGGTGTCCCTGCCCACGGCAGGGGGTGGAACAAGATGGGCTTTAAGGCCCCTCCCAACCCAAACCAGTCTGTGATTCCACGATAAAGATCCGACCTTCATAACATTAAAAACAAGCATCACACCAGGGCTCAGACACAGCTCAGGCTCAGGTAACCCAAGTGTGCCCTTGGTAACCCTGGGGGCACAGGCAGAAGATTCTGGGTGTCTGTGTGAGCCTCAACCTGCAGATCCACGAGCCCAGGGAGTCCATCCACACAGGTGACACACAGGCTGTGTCCAGCTTGGACAGTGTGAAAGGAAGACCTGAGGATAGCAGCAAAACAATAAGACATTTCATTTTTCACTACTTTAATAAATTCATATGTATATATATTTATTTTTTTTTACAAGAAAAGCAGCTCCCAATAGTGAGGAGAGTGAATTTTGCCTGCTTTGCAAAAGTTCATCCATTGTTCAAAGCAAACTCTCCTGTCCAACATAAACAGGGACTCTTAAAAACATTCTCATCCAAAACAATTGCCACGAGTTTTGATGTTTCCATGGTCCTTGCTCTCCCCTACTGTTTGATCATTATGCTGTACAATATTTTTTCCCCTTCCTCACAGGCTCTGTTCCAGGTGCCCCTGCTCTGGAATTCGTGGCTTCACCATCCAAACTTCTGCCCTGAGTGAGACACAATGGAAAGAATTTCATGGCATTTATTTTGCCTCGGGGGCCGGCCCCTCTTGGCCCTTTGCACCCCCTGGGCAGAGGTCACAGCTGTGCCCGTGGCCAGGCTGAAGGAGTCCAGCTCCACAGGATCATCCCCTTCCTTTCTAGGAATCCCCTCCAGGGTTCTCCTGCAGGTCACCTCTTCCTTGGCACTCGATAAGGAGCACTGTGCTGTAATTACTCCAGAGGAACCTCCAGGATCTGGCTGAGGCCGTGGCGTGCTGGATCCTGCACTCAGGGATGATCTGTGCTTCCCAAACTGCCTCTGACAGTCTGGGAGGCACATGAGGACACAGAGGGAACACGGAGAGAGGAGAGGGAATGATCTTTGGATCAGAGGAACAGCCAGGCAGATGTGCAGCTCGTTCCTAGACAGGCTCGAGACGCTGTGGCTGAAAGGAAGAAATCCCCGTCATAAAAACAAGAACAGGCAGTTCCTCATCATCCCAAATCCCCCCTCTTCACTTTCCAAGGCTGTGTGAGCAGGAACAGGACCAGATCATCTGTTCAAAGGAACACACATGGAATCAGGCTCCTTAGAACATCTGGGGATGGTTTCAAGTTGGGGTTTTTTTCACTCCTATTGTTGCAATTTTTAAGCAATACAAGACTGGTCTGCCTCTAAATTACATGGTTTAGAGTAGTCATAGAACATGGAACGGTCTGGGTTGGAAGAAACCTCAAAGCCCAGCTGGTTCCACCCCCTGCCATGGGCAGAGACACCTCCCACCAGCCCAGGCTGCTCCAACCTGGCCTTGGACACTTCCAGGGATCCAGGGGCAGCCACAGCTTCCCTGCCCAACCTGTGCCAGGGCCTGCCCACCCTCACAGGGAGGAATTTCTTCTGTATATCCAATTCAGTTTCTCTTCTTTCAGTCAAAGCATTGCATTTGAGAACTTCAGTAAACTTAGAGCATTCCAGTGGCTGAAGGTCCATTCCAGTACCGTGCAGAAAACTCAGCTGTGGCTGCTTCCTCTCTTTACCAAATCAGAGAACAAACAGACCAAAGATTTTAATAAACTTCTGGAACACACAAAGTCTAACTTATGCAATAAAATAAATAAAAAAACCCTAATCGAGCTAGACTGTCCTTTTGGGAGTTTTTCCTAAATATATTCCTTTAAACTAAACTCTGCCTAAAATGAACACATGTGAGGAGGCCCAGAGGTGCACAGGGTGTTGGATGCACATCCACAAATGGTTCTTATCCCTGATATTGGCTCTGAGGAACGGACAGTGCAGAGGTTTGGCTGCATAAAATACATGATACACTGGAGCAACCAACTCCCAGCTGGCAGAGCTGAGCCAAAGGCAGCATTTCCACTCACAGGGTAATTTTGGGAACTCCTTGGCTGGAGTGTCTCACCCTGTCCCACAGAAGTGAAGATGTTTTCTCCCTGTATTTTCCACTCCACATGGATACACAGTAGGATGTCCCCATGGCAGGGTGACCAGGAGTGATATCAGGGGGTCTCAGTGCTCTCAGTGGGACTCCCAGCTACTTTTGTCTCATTTTACTGGTGCTCAGAGGGGTGGCACAACCTGCAGAGTGCCATCAAAGCACTCAGTGCACTAGTCCAGAAATCAAATTATTTAAACTCAGCTTCTCTTTCCCAATTTACCTCTTCACCATGCAGGAATTTCCAAAAAGGAAAATAAAAAAAAAAAAAAAAAAAAGGAAATAAAAAGAAGAAATGCAGCATTTCTGTTAATTGGGACAAAACAGAGAAGTCCTGTAGGGCCCTCCCTTAATTCACTCCCTGAACAATGTTCACTGATCAGGACTAGAGATTCAATTAAGTACCTTGGGGTGGTAATTCATAAAGACAGAATAAGGAGTTTGCAGATAATTTGTCTTTCCTTCTCTCCCAGAACGCTCCCGCTGAGCGACAGGGGCTCTGCCTGTAATTGGCAACATTAATACAATTAAGATGGTAATTTTGCCCTGGTTTGCTTCTGTGTTACAGAGGCTCTCACTTCACAGCCCTCAACACATTTGACTCTGTTAAATTCCATCATTATTTCTTTCCTCTGGGCTGAGGGAGAAGCCTGAGCCTGCAGACAGGGCAGCTCCCCCAGAGCCAAGGGCTTGTGCTGCTGCTGCCTGAGAAACGTTCAAGGATCAGAAGATGGTGGGTGCAGGAGGAGCTGATTGTTTATTTGGATTAAAACAGGGCGTTAATGAAGGTCCCAGGAAAGCACTGGGCACGTGGCAGTAATTAGGAGGAAAACAGAAAAAAATAATTACAATCTCCAAACGCCCCCACACCTCCTCCTGCCTGCCAGCCACCCCCAGCCCTCCAGCGAGGCAATCCCTGCAGGTCCCACCTCTGCCCTTCCCACAGAGCAGCCCCAGCATCTCCTCCCACCGCTGACTCAGCTCTTCTCACCGCTGGTGGGAGGAGGTGCTGGTGGTGCGGGGGGGACAGAATGGTCCCACAGGGAGGGCTGGAGGGTTAAAGGATGGTCTGTCCATGGGCAGCCCAGACAGGAGCAGAGCACTGGTTGTGGGAGTCAAAGTGAGTCCGAGGTCTAAAGGAGAAATGAGATGCAGACAAGGGACAATCATGGACAGGAGACCATGGAGGGACAGGAGTGGAGTCACACTGGGATTGTCCCCTGCCAGTGGGGCCTTACAGGTACCTCTCCTCATCTCAGCCAGGGGGCTGCATCCAGGCAGCTCCTGGGAATGGTCCCTGGGCTGGGCCAGCTCCCACCATGGCCAGGAATGGTTTGGGAGAGCCCTCATTGCTCCAGGGTGGAATGGCCAAGTGGCTCCAATAACCTCATCACCCCAGTAAATCCTGCCTCAGCAGGCAGGAGTGATCCCAGCCCTCCTGGATTCCCACTGCACAGGTGAGGAGTGCCTGGTGCAGGGAGCAGTGCTGGGGGGTGAGCAGAGGGAGAGGCTCTTCAGATGGGAGACTTCTCGTGTGACTTGTGGATCTGTCAGGGGGCTGCTCAGAGTCAGAGGAGCCAACAAAGGAGTTATTCTCCTAAAAAATCCAAGCAGGCATTATCTGTGTTCAGTCTCTCCTGGGCCTGATTTCCCCCTCCCACTGCAGAGAACAACCTGGATGGTGGCACAGGAAGGTTTGAACATCACCCACTCACACAGGGCTCATGGCATGAGCAAAACACGCTGCCCTGCCCGGGCCTTTGCCTTCCCCAAACTCCTCCTCTGTCAGAGGAAGCTGTTGAATTTGCTTTTCCTCCTGCCTGGTTAGAACAGGGATTTTCTGGAAGCCAAACAAAGGCAATGGAGATTGTCTGGGGAGATAAAGAGGGAACAGTCTGAACAAGCAGGAAGCTGAGGGGGAACGGGGTTTAAAACGTGGCAAGTAAACAAAGTCATTTCTGTTTCATGCCTGGCAGAGGAGGAGGAAGAGCTGGAGGGGCCATGGAGGTCCTTGTCCATGGACAGTGCTTTGGGAACTGTGGAGGCTCTCCACAAGCTCTGGGAGGAGAAGTTTTGACCCAGAGCCTCCAGATTTGGTTCCCCCTCCCAGCCAGTCACTGCTGAAATCCAGTGGCAGGAGATTCCTGCAGCCTTCCCACAGATGGAGAAGCTGAGCAGGGTTTGCCCAAGGTCCCACACTCCTTCTGTCCTGGGCTGGGGTCCCCCCCTGGGACCTGACCCCTGCTCCCAGCCCTGCCAGCTGAGCTGCAGGAAGGGACAGGATTGAATCTCTTCCTCCCTCAGAGCTTTGAGTGAGGGACCAACCCCTGGGCTGAGGTGCCTTGGCATGAGAAGAGACAAATAACATCTCTTGGAGCAAGGAGTGCTGGAGCAGGGCTGGAGCCACCCCCCTGCCATGTGCCTGTCCTTGGCAGGGATCTGGCTGCTGGGCTGGAAAGTGGTTCTGCTCTGTCCTCCCACACGTGGGAATGCCTTCACAGGGGGGCTGAGCTCGTGCTCCCAAAGATCATGAGCTGCCAGCTCAGAGAAGGTGAGGGAGAGGTGGGTTGGGAAGGGCCCTGGGGCTCAGCAGGCTCTGCTGAGCTTGGGTCTGATGGGTTCTGCTGCCTCCCTCTCTCCCACAGCCAGAGATCCACCAGCAGTGGATGATCCACATCAGTTAATGATCCACATCATTAACGGCCCAGTGTATCCCAGGAGAAGGGACATAAACTTTCCTGAGGATCTGGAGCCACAGCATGGCTATAACTAACCTGGAAAAAGGTTAGCTGTAGAAATGGGAAGTTATATAATTGTGGAAAAAGAAATACCTGCACGTTTGTGTCCACACACAGGAACCTGCTCCCAGCACACCCCCCATGCCACAGCACCAGATACTGCCCTGGGTGTGGCTTCCACCTCCATGGTGAGGTCAGGCTGATGGTTTAGGCAGAATTCCTGAACTCCTGAGTCCTCCAACTGCCCCGAGGTCCTTCCTGCTCCCTGGGCAACGTCTGAGCTTAAATCAAAGCGTTTTTCCAAAATTCTGCCTCCAAACCCCAAGCTGTCAGTTCAAGACATGAAGTTCCTCCCTGCTCCGGGTTGGTCCCGTTCCCAGTTCCACCCGCTCTGAGTCCTGTTCCTCTCATGCCTGATGGATTGCAGAGTGTTCACTGAGCTCCTCAGGTCCACAGACACTGAACCAGTGCCCCCATCCCCCATGGTGGGCCCACACAGCTCCCCCAGCTCTCACCAAGCCTGCTGCTCTGAAGTGAGGACTGAGCAGCAGAGTCCAGGGCCAGCTGTGGCACAGGGACAGACCTCAGTGTCTCACACAACCCCAGGTACTTGTTCAGCAAGAGGAGCTCAGACCCCAAAGATTTCTCAGCCTCTGTCCCCTCCTGTAGGACAGTCCTGTGGGGAGGACCCTGTCTTTGGTTTTCTCCTCTCCAGTGGAAGATTTCACTCAGCCAACCCTGCCCCAGCTTCCAGCAGTGCGGAGGGACAGCAGAGGCTGGGAGCAAGCAGGGATGAGGCCTCAGCAATTCCCACTGCTGGGATTCCCCATCAGGATCTGCTCACACACAGGAACCAGGACACTGGAAGGATGTTGCTGAGCTGGCTCATATTTGAATTCACCTGCTAAAGGTTCCTGCACAAGCAAAGCCACCTGTGGGGGCTGTCCCAGGAGTCACCACGGAACAACCTCAGCCCCTGGAACCCCCAGGCAAAATTGTCATGTTAATCCTCACCTGAGCACAGGTACCTGTCTGCAATCCTGCAACCAGGCCAGAAAATGAGATCTTGGAGATAACCCAACCTGCATGATGAGACTTTTGACCAATGCACTCACATGAAGCAGGTGGTGAGGCCTTTTCCACAGACAGGGAGACCGGACTCACAGACACTGTCCCATTTCCCAGAGAACGTGTCAGCCAAGTGCAGCAGATGGAGCTCAAGCAGGAATCTCTGCTCTAGCTGGGAGTCAATTGGTCAGGCACTTGTATAAGGTGACCATTGTACCTCCTTTCCAAGAGAAATAGTTCCCTTTCCTTCTCCTCCCCTCTTCCCAAACCTTCCCATGTTGGGGGAGGAAGCAAAGAGATTTTGAGACAGTTTGTCCCAGTCCTTGAACAGCAAAAATCCCAGAGGGGAGTTGCAGAATGTAATCCTTGACTGCAGGAGTCAGCTTCCTTTGCTTGTGCAGGCACAGAGCAGGGGCCAACCAGCTCAGAGTAAATCTCAGGAGTTGGTACAAACTGATGCAGAGCTGTGGGTGTAAATGGAGGAACAGCACAGGGTTACCTATTCTTTCTTTTCCTTCGTGACATTTGGTGCCTTCCTTTGTTTTAGGTCAAAAATGCTGAATAAAAAATGGAAGCAAGGACACAGAATCTTCTGGTTCTGAGAGCTGAGTGCACCCTCTTTTCCCTGCTCAGATCTGAGCTCACAAAGGAGCTCAGTGTGTTTGATCCTCCAGGGATTAAGTGTTTGGCCAAGGCAGGGATTTCTGCACTTCTGAAGCCTTGGAGGCCACTGGGCACGTTCCTCACAGACCTGGAGTCCTCCTTTCCAAGCAGTTTCCTCCCAGTCAGCACAGTTGTATTTTTTGGCCTTTCCCCCTCTGTTTCCCGTTGGCTTCCTCCTCTCCAGCAGCAGCAGCACCACCAGCACCACGATCTGAGGAGCTCCTGGAGCTGCTGTGCTGGATCCCAGCTCTGCCAGCTCCTCTCAGCCTCCTCCTGGCTCTGCTGGTGTTTGCAACACGCTGTGCTTCAGCCTCTGCCCCTTGTGACGAGCTTTGGATCCTCTCCAGGAGGTGATGCCCAAGAACAAGGGCTGGAGTGAGGACACTGTGCATCAGCTCCAAGGGCTCTGTGATTTTTGGCACAACAGCCTCGATTCTCGATTGTTTCCTTCGGAGAGATTTCGCTTGGAAATGTGATCGAGGGTTTTAAAAAGGGAAGCAAAGAACACACCACGAGCCTGCCAAGTGGGGCAGTGGCACCAAACCACCAGCCACCAGCTGCTTGCTGAGGGTAAATAATCTCCCAGTGCTTGTGCACAGACACACACACTCACACAGACGAATTCATGGGGACCTTTTCACCAGGGGGTAAAAGCCTGTGTGACTATTTAAGCCTCATCCTGGTAGAATGATAGAATAATGGAGTATCTGGAGTTGGAAGGGACTCCATGGATCATCAAGGCCAGCTCCTGGCCCTGCACGGGACAAACCCTTCTTGAACTCTGGCAGACACTGAATAGTCTCTGTAAAAAGAACTAACTCTTATCACACTCACTCTTCAGTGCCTGGTGCATGGACAGGCTCACTCCTGTGCCTGCAATCCTAAATATTAACTTGCACCAGAGCAGAAGCCACAGGGGCTGCCTGAAATCCCTCTGCCTGGTTTGCATCACTTCAGTCCCCAGGTCTGAACCAGAAGGGTGAATGTACAGACCTGAGCAGTTTACACTGTTAGAACAGTGGGAACAGTGAGACAGCAGCAGCTCCCAGCTGTTCCTTACAACACAGAGGGCACAGAGGGGTTTTTCCACTCCTAAATATCTTGCTGTTGAGGATGGAGCAGCTCCCAGTTAAGACACCTCCATGTCTCTGTCTGTGTGTGTGACATATCACTGTGGATTCCTTCACCTCAGCTGAGGTGTCTGTGCTTGGGGACAAGGTTAGTGCTGGATCTGGCAGTTCAGGATTTTAGGGATCTGTTCCAACCTGGACTATCCTGTGACTCTGTGGTGTCCCCTGAGAAGCCCTGGGGTGCTCATCCTCCTCCTGCTCCTTGCACTGCTCCTGACATCTGGAGAATCCCAGAATACTTTGGGTTGGAGGGGACCTTAAAGCTCATCCAGTCCCACCCCCTGCCATGGGCAGGGACACCTCCCACCAGCCCAGGGTGCTCCAACCTGGCCTTGGACACTTCCAGGGATCCAGGGGCAGCCACAGCTTCTCTGGGCAACCTGTGCCAGGGCCTGCCCACCCTCCCAGGGGACAATTTCTCCTCAATATCCCATCCAACCCTGCCCTGCTGAGGAGCAGGAGGCTCAGCTGCTCGTCCATATGTCCAGTCATCTGTGGCAAAGTTGCACTTCAGTCCCCATTCCCTGGCTGCCCCAACGGAGGGAGTTGGGCTGTCCCACTCCCAGCAGCAGGAACTGCAGCCACCCCTGCTCTGTGAAACTTTCCAGTCCCTGCTTCTCTCTGATCATTATTTGAAGCTCAGTACAGACATTTGCCTCGATAATCCATCACAGAAATGAGTTCCACTGGTTAATTATACATTGCACAAAAGCAGGGATGTAAATTGTCCCCCCAGGGCAGGATTTCAGATCCATGCCTTGCTCTCCCTTCGATCGCTGGAGCGTGTGTGCCCTCAGCAATCTCCAGCCTCATTTCACCACGTGGATTAGAACAGTGTGACAGAGGAGAGGGATGTCAGAACCCCCCCAGGTCATACCCATGTACAGACACAGCCCCTCACAAGCACAAAGCTGCTCCAAGCCATCGATCACATCTCAGCTGTCGTTTGTCCTCTTCAAAGGCTCATCACCATCAGCGTCTCCTCACGGCTCCTGAGCTGTGGCAGAGAGCTCTGCTCAGTCTCCTTGCAGGCATCACTTATTCCCAGGAGATTTTAGGACAGGGAGAAGCCACTCAGAGCAGCTGGGTTTGGCTCTCCAAGGGAGAAGGGATTTTGGGTGGCTAAAGCGGCTCAGTGACACTGCCAAGCACAGAACCAGTCCTTGAGCAGGGTTTGTCCAGCATGGGGACAACTTGCAGAGGTGGAGGGTGGAGGAGTTGTGCTCTGTGACCAGGGAAGAGAAAAGAGACACTGTGTTTCTCCCTCTCAGGACCCACAGAACCATTAAGGCTGGAAAAAACCTCCAAGACCATCAGATCTGATCTTTGACTGAATGCCCCGTGCCCACTAAACCATATCCCAAAGTCTTGGTCTTTACCCAGCCACCATTTCCCCACAAAGTTGAAGTGACTCAGCTTTCTGCTGTATTTGGACATGAATTTGGGGCATAAATATCTCCCAGCAGGATAAAGTCTGACCAGATCTACCTCAACACTCCCTGTCAGGAGCCTGTGGATCCCTCAGGAGCGGTTTAGGATTCACCTTGCCTCGACCTGACTGTGCAGGTGCTCCTGGAAACTTGAGAACTTTCACCCAATCTGTGTTTTTCCAGCCCTTTTTCCTCCTGTCCCCTCCTCCTCCCAGCTCTGCCCTGGCTGTGTTGGACTCAGGCACTCACTCCCAGCAGGGATTTTGCATCTTCACTGTAAAGCATCCCCCAAAGTCACAGCCCCACGTACAGATTGGCTGCAACAAAACCAGTTGGAGTCCTCATTTAGGTTTTAATTAAGGCAAAAGTATCATTAACTTTAGTAGAAACTACTTGATCAAATGCTGCATGTAAATGAAGAGGAGCTGAAGGAAGATTTGGCCAGCAATTATAAAATCCTACGTGTGAGCACCATGCCAGGATGCCTTGGATGATATTTCTTTTTTGGGAAATATTCTAAAAGTCACCTCCTGTAGCTGTTCACACTCCTTGGTGACAAGGACAGCTCTGCAAAAGGCCCCTGGGGTGCAGGTTGGGCTCTTTGCCAGTTGCTACACGCTTTGCAAAGGTGTCTTCTTCCTAAAGCAAGGAAACCTGCACCAGGGATGGGATGTTTTTCCATGCCTGGGAAGGCCTGATAAGGAACCAGGGCTCCCCCAGCTCTCAGGGCACATGCAGGAAAATGTCTGCTGGTATCTGCAGACACAGATGATGGAAATGTCTGCCCTGGGCATTGTTCAGCTCTGAATGGAGCTGGAAAAACACTTCAGAACATGGTGAACGTGAGCATTCCCAGTCTGAGGATGTGTGTGGAGGTTCTGGCTCTCTGGAAGAAGTGACCCCTTCCCAGAGGAGGACAAAAGCCCAGAACAGTATTTATCATGGAGTGGCTGGAGCAGCTGGAGCTGCAGTGCAGACTGTGCAGGAGGTGAACACAAGAGAAATTCCACATCCCAGAGAGGCCCAGGGCTCATCTCTCAGGGCAGTGGCTCCCTAAACATCTCATTTCCATGGGCCTGACTAGCAGCAGGATCCCACTTATTCCAAGAGAACTCAGAGCCTCCTGGAATGGTTTGGGTTGGAAGGGACCTCAAAGCTCATCCAGTCCCACCCCCTGCCATGGGCAGGGACACCTTCCACCAGCCCAGGTTGCTCCAACCTGGCCTTGGACACTTCCAGGGGCAGCCACAGCTTCTCTGGGCAACCTGTGCCAGGGCCTGCCCACCCTCCCAGGGGAGGATTTCTAATTTTATCCTCCTCCTCCTCCTCTTGAGGTTCACCTGCTGTGTCTCACTGGTGCCCAGCCCTGTGTCAGGTGGAGCATTTCCATTCAATACAAGGGGATCTCCTGAGTTCAGGGCCTGGACTCTTCCTGCAGAATTGCTGGTAATAAAATATCCAAAGAGTTTGTCTTTTAAAGTGTCAGGGTGGGAACCAGCTGGGATGGAGCTGAGGGTCTGCACCTCCAGCTGCTGCAGTGGCACTGCAGGCAGGTGACACAGATACTCCTTCCTGGGGACAACTGGGAATCTGTTCCAACAGGGAGATGCTGAGCTGGAGGAAAGGCTCAAACTCTCACCCACCAGGCAGGAATTTGTTGTGGGTTAGGAAAACCTGGTCACCAGAGGTACTGAGGTGCTGCCTGACAAGCCAGGCTTGCTGGCAGGGACCACCAGGGACTGTAGCAGGACACAAGAGAAGGGCAGATCCTCTGGAGGATGGTACAGAAGAGCCACAGGCACGTTCTACCAAAGGCCTTGAAGTCTCAGCCTAGATCCCTCCCCCTTATTAAAGGAATGATGCTGTGCCCAGGCCATCTGAATCCTTATTTTACAATGTCACCCTGCTCCTTCTTTGCTGTCTGTGCCTCCTCCAGAGGGATCTGAAAGAACCAGGGTGGGGTCCACATCTGGGGCACCATCAGCCCTTGTCTCCAAGGGGATGGAATTCCCAACTGGTTTTGGATTTGCAGGTCTCAAGTGCCAGTAAATGAGTGCCACGAGTCTCTTGGCCACGCTTGGGGCCAGGGCTGTTCTGGACAGGACAGGACAACCTTCCCCCAGTGAGGTGAAGGATGGGACAGGACAAGGGGCAGAGAGGTCAAACAAAAGAAAGTAGGTCAAGAATACGTGGGAAGAGAAAGATTAGAGATGAGATGAGATGAGATGAGATGAGATGAGATGAGATGAGATGAGATGAGATTAGAATTAGACAAGGAGGAAATTCTTCCCTGGGAGGGTGGGCAGGCCCTGGCACAGGTTGCCCAGAGAAGCTGTGGCTGCCCCTGGATCCCTGGAAGTGTCCAAGGCCAGTTTGGAGCAAACTGGGCTAGTGGAAGGTGTCCCTGCCCATGGCAGGAGTGGAATAAGATGATTTTCAAGGTCCCTTCCAACCCAAACCATTCCTTGACTCCATGACTTTATGACGTAGGTCCAGTTGGACACATCCTGAAAGGACCACACAAAGCTTTTGAAGGCACAGGGGGAGGCTCAGAGCTTTGTCTTCAGAGTCCTTCTCTCCCTGAAGGCTGCTCTTGTTTTCTCTGCCTCAAATCAAGTGACTCTTGTGCTTGTTGTCACTCTCAGAAACTGTAAATACTCTCCAAAACACCCTCCCAAGGATTTGCTACATCTGGAGTGGGAACACAGAGAAAAGGTGAAGGGCACAGGAGAGAGGGAGAGGGAGAGAGCCACGTGCCTGTGGCTGAGCAAATGTGCTTCTCTTCAAACACAGGGAGTCCACTCCTGCCAGTTTGGAGCCTACCAGGATGCCTTTGGCAAAGGAGCCAGAGGTGCTGCCAGGAAAACCTCCTGGCCTCCCTGCAGTGCCAAACTGAAACGTTTTCAAGGTAAAGAATGAAAAAAAACCCTCCTCTGTTTCAGATAGTTTGATTTCTTTTCATACTTCTGGGATTGAGATAAGAGACAATAACAGGAAAATATCCAACTCAGGGCAATGGATAAAGAAATTCCGAGACAGATTTCCAACAAAACAAAACAAAACAAAACAAAATCATTCATTCAAAATAAGGGGTGGAAAATTCCTCCTACTGTCTAGCTCTGCTTTGGGAATTGTTTCCCCCCCCTCCCCTGCACTGAGGTAACACAGAACTGAGAAACCCCAGAGCTTGCCCAGCTCCTGTTCCCCTCTGTGAAAATGTGCTGGAGTGGCAGGTGAGGCAGCTGTGGAAAATGGGAGGAAAACACACCTGGAGCTGCCTTTGCCAGAGCTGTCCCTCAGTGCAGTCCTGGAAGATCTTCAATATTCATCAAAGGCACCCATTTTCATCTGGGAGTGCTGGACCAGTGAGCTGAAGGGCACAAGAACACATCAGATCATGAAGAATCACAGAGCACCCTGAGCTGGGAGGAAACCATGAGGACCCCACTTAGTCCCTGGTCACATCTGCAGATGCATTTTATAGGGAAAGACTTAAAGCTCTTTGCTTAAAAAAATTTTTTAATAGAGTTTGGACAGGGTTTTTTGGTCAAAATTCAATATTTCACCCCCAAAAATCATAACCCTAGTTTTTTTCCTGTCAGCTGCATGAACAACTGAGTTATCAAACAATTAGAATGACTGGGGTTTTTTTTCATACACTTGCCTCAGTAATTTGTGGGGTTTATTATTCCCTCTTTTTAGCTTGATCCTCTTTAATTGATTCGCTTTGTTAAACCAAGTGGTGAGACTGTAAGAGAGAAAAATTCCTGATGAGAATGAGGAAAATGTAACACACTAAAAAATTCTGGAGTGAAAAGAAGAAAGTTGATCAATGACCCCAGAGAAATGTTTGGTGTAGGAACTTACTCAAATGTCACTGAATAAATCTTTATGTTTGTTATGAGGAGATTATGCTGCAGTGACACTGAGGTTTGAGTGCCATGTGGGCACTGAGGAGAAGTTTGGCACAGCACCATTTGCAGTTTTGGTAGTTCAGGGGACAGGGGAAATAACATGTGGTGACTACTGATGCCAGCTAAATACCTTGAGGATTTTATCTATGAATATAAAGTATAAATTTCTATATTAATTTTTTTTAACAGAGCAGAAAGCCCCCAAGCAAGGGGAGGAAACACAAACACAGAGAGTAAACTCCTTGGACACAAGTCTGGGGAGCATCTTGTGGGCACTTGGATTCCATCAGGATCCCTGGGCCTGAAAAGCTGCCCTGGGGAAACATCCCCTGCCTGCAGAAGCTGCAGCTCCTCCTCTGTGACTCAGGGAACCAGCCCAGGATGCCCTGACACAGATGAGGCCCTGCCTTTCTGTGGAAGAGGTGCTGTCACATCAGCTGGCCTGGGGACAGCTGATCTCACACAATCCTCTTCTGAAGTTCACCTGTAAAAGGATGGCAACTGCTCTGTGTGGTTCCAAGATCAGTCTGACTCAGGAAAATGTTCCTCATGACACATTTGGTGCCTTTCTGAACCAACACCCAGATAAGGGGCTGCTGGGATTTATTTGTAGTAAATAATTGCTATGGTTTCCCTTTCATAAAAAAAAAAAAAAAAAGGCTGTAAGTGTTCATAGCTCAGGGTGTTAATTTGGATTCTGTGTCTCTGTGTACTGCATTGTGTTTATTATTGTCAGAGCACAGAGAAGCTCTGGCATCTGCAAGGAGCTGCACAGGGACCGACCATGGTGCTGGTTCCGAGCTCAGATTGTGCACAAGTGACCCAGGAAAGAGAGGCAACAGTCAGGGCTGGGCTGGCAGAGAGCTCAGGGAGGCCCGGAGACAGTTCAGCTCATTCCTGTGCTCCTTGATTTCTTGTCACACCAACTGAACCTGTGCAGAACCATTCACCTGTTTACCAGCATTGTCCAGAGGAGCTGTGGCTGCCCCTGGATCCCCCTGGAAGTGTTCAAAGCCAGGTTGGATGGGGCTTGGAGCAACCTGGAATAGTGGAAGGTGTCCCTGCCCATGGCAGGGGGTGGGACTGGATGGGCTTTAAGGTCTCTTCCCACCCAAACCATTCTGGGGTCCTGAGATCCTAGAAAGGCACTGGTTGGGACACTTCCAAGGGTCTCTGCTGAAGATTCCAACAGACAGGCAGGAAAGGCTTCACTGACAGTGCTCAGACACTGGCCCAGCTGCCCAGGGCAGTGGTGGAGTCCCCACCCCTGGGAGTGTTCAAAAAACAAGAGGAGTTGGCCCTTTATGCTGTGGTTTGGTCACCTGGGGGGATTCAGTCGATGGCTGGACTTGCTCTTGGAGGGCTTTTCCAACCCTAATGATCCTGGGATTCTCCTGGGCCGAAGGTGCCAGTGCAGGTGGGGTGTGAAGTCCTTTCAGAGCTGATGAAACGCAGCACAGGGACTGCCAGCAGGGACTCTGCAGGAGCTGGGGCACTGTCTGTGTGTTCAGCTGCCCTGGTGGAGGTGGAGGTGGAGGCAGGGCCCTCCCCTGGCAGGAGGGGAAGGTGAATGCTGAGCTGATTCCCTCGAAGGCTCCCATCAACAGGCCTCTTCAGGAAATCCTTGGTTCTTGAAGCTGCAGTTGATGGAAATGTGATTTTCACTCAGGCAGCCTCAGAAGGCAGACTGGAAGTGGCTTGGATTTGGCCTGAAGTCAGGGAAGATGACACAGCTGATATTCTTCTGAAGTGCACTGAGCATTAACTCTCAATTCCTCTTACTCACACCTCAGGTATCCCTTTATCTCCGGGAGCACATCCAGGGACCTGCTCTTTAATTACACAGCCAATGTCATGCAAACACCGTCCCTGCAGGATCTGGGGCAGGTTGTCACAGGTTACCTGGTAATTATCTTCCAAATTACTGAGTAATTCCGAGCTGAATTACCCTGTAATTTGCTCCTGTCGATAGCATGACCAGCTCTGGGCTGGAAGACACAGCCTGTTCTTGTCTCCCACATGGAGCCAGGCCCCTATGAGTGAACACACATCTGAGGAGAGCACAGCTGACAAACTCAGCCTTACCCAGGACCAGGAGGCTCATTCCTGCCTGGGAGTTCCCGCTCGTGACTTTGCTGTGGGTTCCTGGCAGTGATAATAATAGTCTAATGATGATAATAATAATTATTATTAATAATAATAATGATAATGTGGTAGCAGTGACTCATGGCCTGCAAGAGCCTTATAAGGGCTCACTTATGCTAAAGAAATCCTCTGGCTCTTTCCAAACCTCCCATCAGTCATTTCCCTCGGGGGGAGTGGGATTTAGCTGGACCCCAGGCACAGGACTGGAAATGTTATTTCTGTATGGGAAAGTGCTTTGGTGTCCTTGGACTCACACATTCATTGGGACTTTCCAGCCCAGGCAAAACCAACCTTTTCTACTCCAGCCCCCCAGGGGTGTCACAAACACACCCCAGCTCTGCTCCTCTCCATGCAGGATGTCCCTCCTGACCCAGACCTTAGCTTGTCACTTCAAACTGCAATTTTACCCCCCTTGAGCAAGCACGACAAGGAATTTGGTTCATTTCACAGCAGAGAGGGGAAGATTGAGCTCAGCCTGATGACAGCATGACCATGCCTTGAGCTCCTGGGGAAGGCTTGGCTTGGTCCAGAGGGACATCCCCAACCTGCAAAGGGGCTGACAGAGGGTGGCAGGGGGGAAGGGTCTCCTGTGCTGCTCCAGGATGCTCCTGGTGTCCATGGAGATCACAAGCCAGGCTGTTCCCATGTTCCTACATCCCCATGGAGCTCCTGAACCCTTTCACAACCACACAGAGGCTGCTTTGCCACTTCACATGAAAGCAGAGAAGTGCTCTCCCAGAACATCCCCAAGGACAATGTATCCCATCAGTGCCATCCTTCTCCAGAGCTCCCTGTCCTGTGGCACTGGAGAAACCCAGGTGAGGAGGAGACATTTGCTTCAGGAGGTTTGCAGTGCAGGGCTCAGGGCTGTGCAGATAAGCAGGAATGTTTGACTTGGGCTGTTCACCAAATCCTGCACTATGAGAGGTTGGGGCATCACAGGAACTGGCAGAGGAGGGGTGTCCACCCAAACAGAGCAATTCTTGTCCTGGTGGGATCAAACTGCTGCCACTGCTGTCACTGCTGTCACTGCTGTGCAGGCAGCCCCTGTCAGCAAGCTCAGAAATCATTAATAAATATCTATACAGATATACATTGGATCTATTCCTGGGCAGCCAGGCCATAAACACAGATTTAAAGGGACAAGGCTGGATGTCTGTCAGGTATTTCTCGCCCAGCAGTTGCAGATGCTGGTGAGGACAAGGGAAGGGCCAGCACAGGGCAGCTCTGCCCATGTGCTCTCCTGAAATAGCAACTGCACAGATGCAGCCCTGGGCAAGAGGGGCCACAGTCTGAGCCACTGCTCCTCTTAGCATTTGAAGCACACAAATATAAATATAAGTATAAATATAACTGGTTCTACCGAAGCCAACTATGGAATTGTTTGCAAAGTCAAGACTCAAGTGAAGTTCATGAGGTCACTTGTGCCTCCTGACCCCCTTTGGCCCCGCTCCTGTGAGGGTGGGAGGGAAGGGAGGTGTGGGCAGGTGGACAAGCAGAACCCTAAATGGAAACAGAGCTCAACACAGCAAAGACTCTTCTGCAGGACAGTTTGGGTGCCTGGCAGAGCCAAGAAGCAAAACCTGAGGCCCCTCAGGATTTGGGGGCATGGAAAGGAATCAGGATGTTTTTCCTTCCCTTTGCCCATAATAATTTACATCCATGATGGGTCTTCCTCCTTCAGTTTGTGGTCATCCAGCACCTCTGACCACCTGGCCAAGCACCTACTGAAGAGCTTTAGGAATTCTAAATACATTGCACTGCCTCCAGCCCTCCACCCTGCAGTGGGGGAGAGCTTTAAGAACTCAGACAGGTTAAATCAGCAGCATCTGCCTGGAGATGAGTTCATTTTCCCTCTGCTGGGGGTCACTTTAAATCAGCCGTTGCCTGAGTTGTTTCTGGTGATCCTAAACTAAGGTTAACACATCTCTCACTCCTGGGGCCGTTCACAGCACCTTTCCAGGGAGCTGCTCCTGGCTGACTGGAGTGGTCCTGGGGGCAGCACAGCATTGATTTCATTGCTCCTGTCTGTGCAGCAGCAGCTTTAGAAAGCAGCAGTCTCTTCAGGGGAAGTATTTCTTCATCAGCCTGTGGTAAAGGCACACAGAGAAATGTTTAGCATCTTTGAAATGCATTTTTTTAAGACCAGACTCCCTTGTCTGGCAGCAGGAACTGAGGCAGTGAAGGAAGTTTTTTACCTGTAGTAGGGGCTTGATGAGATCTGCAGGCCCTTTGGTATCAAAGCCCCCCTATCTGAACCCTGCAAATGCCACCTACACTTTCTGACCCCTCCTTGGGTCTTGGCAGCAGTGTCTGCATCCCCACTGAGCAGCTTCCCTCCTGATTAACCTCCCTCCCTGCCTAAAAGCATCTACAGAAGTGCTTTTAAACTTCCCAACGTTCCCATGACTTGTCTGTGTCTCCTTGCTCATCTCCTTCTCCCTGCCCATTCCTCACCTCAATCCTCACAGCCTTTTTTTCTTGGTTCTAGACTTGCCCCTTCTTTCACTGCTGAGAGATCCTTTCCTCTATTCATTCCTTTCTTCCTCCCTCCCTCCTTCTTCCCTCCCTCCTTTCATTCCTTCCTTTCTTCCTTCCTCCTTTGCTCCCTTCCTCCCTCCCTCCCTCCTTCCCTCTCTTCCTTGAAAGGGTGAAAATGGAATAAATCCGTTCCCACTGCCATTATTTTTTGGGGGAAGCCCCTCCCTTCTCCAAACAAACCCTGTGCCTCCACTCCACCTCTTCAAGGAGCAGAAGGGCTGTTTTAACCAACACAAATTTCCCCTGCTTTGCCTTCTGTGCTCTCTGGGAGTGTAAATCTCCCCCCCTGAGCTCTCCCTCACTGGTGCCAGGTTGAAATTCTGGGCTGTGGCAGGTGGAGAGCAGAGCTGAGGGTGGAGCTGTGTCACCCCCTGCCATGGGCAGATTGTTGACAGTCACCTCCTGTGTGCCCTGTGCTCTTCTCTGCCTCAAATGAGCTTTATCTTGGGCAGCAAAGTGTCTGAGGACAGTTCTGAAGGTGCTGCTGTCCAGAAATAGATGATTGGTCAGTAGAGAGCCCCCCAGAGAAGCAGGAATATTCAACCAGGAGTTAAATGACTCTCCTGGAATGTGGCCATGCCTTGCCAAGAGCTAGGTGAGGAGGGATTTTCTGTTGCAGAGAAACACAGAGAGTTGTGTGTGCAACACAGAGAGCTCCTGACACACCTGGAAAACAGAGAGCTGGAAGGTTTGGGGATCCCTGGGCTCTGGAGAAGAGCTCTCTGCTCTCATCCAGCTCTGCAGTTTCCTGTAGAGGAGAATAAAGGTGCCATCAGCAGTCACTGCTGAGCTGCAGCATCTCTGTCCCAGTTAGGGAGGAGAACTCCTGTCCAGTGACACAAACCAGCAGTTCCCAGGGGTTTGTGCCCACTGCCCTCTGGCTTTCCAAGAAAAACCTCCCCTGCAGAGCTCTGGACCTCAAAAAAATATTCCTGAAAGAGTCCTTATTATTATTTGTGAAGTTAAAGAACTAATTCGAAAAGCCAACCTGTTTGCAAAAGCAAATCCTGTTCACTTTCTTTTAGACATTTTTGTTCAGGTTTATACCTTTTTTTTCTTTTTTCTTTTTTTTTTAACTTATTTCTCCACATAAAACCCCAAAACCTGGAGCAGGACAAACCCCTCGGTGTCCCATGATGGGCCTCCCCATCCCAGCCTGCCCCTTTGCCAGTGGGAGTAACAGGCTTGCAGTGAGCTCCTGGTAGCTCCCTTTATTTATTCTGTCTTATCTCTCCCACATTTCATCACTTTCTTGTTATGTTTGCTCAGTTAAGTCATCAAACCCGCTTTGTTTTTTTCTCTTTCCACGTTTACCCCTAGGAAATCAGCTAAGCCTGTGTAATGGGTTTAGCATTTAATTTCCCTTAAAACACCCTCTTTCCTGCCATGTCTGTGGCCCCTGAGACATTTCCAGTTCTGGGTGGGTTGGGTGGTGTGAGAAGGAAATCCCTGAGCCAGCTCAGGGCTTTGGGAGGTGTTGGGGAAGGTTTCTCCACCCACAGTGCAGGTGCTCTGTGCCTGGAGTGCTGTTGCTGGGTTCAGTCCCTGTTTCAGTGCTCAGTGGGGCAAAATGGGCAGGAAAAAAATTATAAATAACTCCTGAACAACTTCTGGTCTTCTGCCTTTCAGTTCTCACCTGCTGTGGTGGGAGTTGCTCTCTTGTTTCCACTCCAGGATGGGGGATTAAAAAGAAAGGAGGAGATGGGAAAACAGGAATGCCCAAGTCATTTGGCTTTCACAGAATCACAGAGTCTTTAAGGCTGGAAAAGACCCCCAAGATCATCCAACCTTTGACCAATCCCAATAAACCACATTGGGAAGTGCCACATCCACATGTTTTTTGAACACTTCCAGGGGTGGTGATTCCCAACACTTCCCTGGGGACCCTGTTCCAATGTTTAACCACTCCTTCAGTGCCTCCTTTCCCACTGCACTGATTCCCACAGACACCTAAGCTCAGCTTCACCCTGGAGCACAAATCATGGACATCAGCCCTGCAGGCTCCAGGGACCTTCTCAGCTCCTCTGGCTCCTTTCCCTCCAGGCTGTTCAACCTCAGGATCCTTTTCAGGAACCAGTCAAGCTCTGGTTTAAGATGAGATGGGTCCCACAGCCCCTGCCCCACCTCCTCCCTGCCTGGAGAGAAGGAACCCTCCTTGTAATTCATGTTTGTACTCATCTCTTTGCATCACTGTGGTCCTTGACTTTAATCACTTCCCAGATCTTCCTGATCTTCTACTCCCTGGTGTATTTACAGAAGGTTTTAGTCTTTGTTCTGCTGAATGAGTCAAGTTTTTGGACTTCTTTTCCGGAGACAGCAATGAGAATGCAGCTTTGAGAGCTGCCTTGCCAGCTCTCAGGTTGGTTCTCAGGCTGACAGAGCTTCACTAGTCTGACCCAGACAAGCCAGGCTAACCCAAGGCAGGTGCCTCTGACACATGCCCTCTGCAGAGTGTCTCCAACTGCTGGTAGAACCAGATGGCCCCAACCCCAAACCTTCCTGGCCATTCCTGTCACCTCTGCAAACTCTGAGACCTCCCAGGTCTCCAGGGGGTGAGCAGAGCCCTTCCCTGTTCCCCAGCATCTTCTGTCTCTTCTCAGACAGAGGGGCTTTGTTGAAAATAGAATTTAAATGGATTTTAAAGAGGATGATATTAAAAAAAAAAAAAAAAAAAAAGCCCAGACAAACAAAAGAAATCCCAGCTGAGCCCATTACACATTATTGAGTTAAATAAGAGGGATTTTACACAGACTGTAATTGGGTTTTAAATCATGGCTCTAAACAGCTGCTGAGCTCTGGGAAGCTGCAGGAGGAGGGTGCTGAGGCCCAGTCCTGCAGGCACGTCACCAGCAGAGCTCCCACTCCATGAATGGGCACATTCACAACCCAGATTTTATATCTGGAGAAAGAATTTGCTGACTGCTAATCTCTGCTGATTAATGATGTTGTCACAAAGCCACCACAGTGGGTTTGCTGGTCTTGTCTGGAGAACCAGACTTTGGCCAAGCAAAGTCCTTTATCCCAAACTGTGTTTGTCTAGAAAGTGCCATTGTTATTCTTTGGAATGCCAGGTATGGATGCCCGAGTTTCTTGTTCTTGTTAAAGGCAAGTTGTTCCACAGATAAGCAAGCCAAAGAGTACAAGATAGGCAAGGTTTGTCAGGACAGATAATATCTTCAGTTAGACCAAAACCAGCGTTAGAAAATTCAGACAAACTCTCAGACACGGAAGCAGACACGGAGGAAGCCCAAGTGTCCAATGGCTGACGAGCTCTTTCTACCCACTTATCACGGAAAAGATATCACATCCCCCAAAAATCCTTGCTTTGTTTGGTTTCATTCCCATTAAAAGGGGATTAAGCTGGAGAGGAACAAGGCAGGCTTGTTTCCCAGTGAACACATCCACATCCCTCGCTGTGTTCTGGGTCAGACTGCACAGCTTTTATCAAAGCCAAAGGCAAGGCAATTGTTCTAAAATGATTTCAACTTTCATCTGTGTGTTTGACTGTCCCAGAGCTGGGGAGTGATCCAGTTACTGGGATAAGGGTCGCTCTGAACATGTGGGTAAGAAAATCTGCCTCTAATATGTTGGAGTCCAATTGGATTTCTGACAGTTTGACGTCCAGACCCCAAAAAGGAAAGAGAACATTTCTGGCAGCACTGGAATCTGGCACCGTTCTCCAGAGAACATCACTTCACCCCCAGTAATCATCAAGCAGTTCTGAATAACAAATGATTTCCTAGAAATCAGGCTGGAGGAGTGAGTGCCAGTCAGTATTGCAGCAGGCTGGCTGATTTGGCTGCAGAGCTCACGAGGAGCAGCCCGGCCAGAGCCAGTTTTGAATAACCACAAATGGTGATCAAACCTCTCCCTTACGACAGATGCAGATGGAACAGATTGTTCCCTCCAACTCCTGCTCTGCCAGCAGCACCAGCCTTTCCTGGAGCTTTGCAAGGCTCTTATATTTGTCTGCAGAAAAGGAGGCTCAGGGGAGACCTTCTTGTCCCCTCCAACGCCCTGGCAGGGGGGTGCAGCCAGGTGGGGGTCAGGCTTTGCTCCTGGGTGACACAGGATGAGAGAAAACATCCTCAGGTTGGATATTGGGAATCATTTCTTCACTGAAAGAGGGGTTCAGCTTTGGAAGAAGATTTCCAGAGGAGTGTTGGAACCCCCATCCCTGGAAGTGTTCAAAAAACATGCAGAGTGGCACTCGAGGATGTGGTTTAGTGGTGAACATGGTGGTGGGGCTTGCTTGGACTTGGTGGTTGGACTTGACAATCCTAAAGGTATTTTCCAACCTTATGATTCTGTGATTCAATGTTTCTATTCCCATGGAGTTGCAGTGGGTTTATCCTTCATTTTCGGAGTGCAAGAGGCGGGTGGGATGTCCTGAGGGGTTGTGTCTGCAGGAGTGATGACAGGCAGCAACTAAACACTGTGGGGAGCAAATAAACCAGCAAATTACCAGTTCAGAGGGGCTGCTTTGTGCTGCATCTGTAAAGTGTAGAAGGAGTTCATTAGAACAAGTGCAGCTGCCAGGGCTGACATCAGACACAAAGCCTGCACCACCCTGCCTGAACAACTCAGTGCTTTGGGCTCGTCCTGAGGTGTATTCAGACCTTTCCTCTGCTGAAGGGGACATGGGCCACGTGTCACCTCCCAGCCAGGACTGCAAGAATCAATCTTTGATTCTCTCCTACTGAGGCAGCTCCTCAGGAAAACACTCAGGGCTCCTTCCAGCTCAGGTTGACACCCACTTCTCTCTCCAGCTGCACAAGTGTCTCAACTCAGCCATAAAACCACATCCCCAAGCCCAGCAAACAGCACATTTCCACACCAGTGGAGGGCAGGGGGCCAGGAGGTCTCTGACACTGTCTCTTTGGAGTGCAATAATGTCTCTTTGGAACAAAACTGGGCAGCATTCCCTCAGCAGATAACCATCAGCTCTCCCACATCCCCACTACACCCACAGAGCTGGTGAGGACAGGGAAGAAGCGTGAAATGACGCTTCAAACACACCAAGTGGGGCCCCCTCGAGCCCCAGCAGCACAGATTGCCATTCCACGTGGGTCAGGAGTGGTGGAACTGGGCAAGGAGAGGGGCTGCCCAGTTGGACACCACCCAAAAGCAGCAGCAGGGACGTGCTAAGAGGTTTCCCTCTTGTAAAGCAAACAGGGAGGATCTCGTGCCTTTCCACTCGTGTCAGCAGGACAGGACAGCCCCTGGTTAACCAGCTGCCAGCCCCTGAAAATTCCAGCCCTGGTAACCCCCAGCATCCCAGGAAGATGAAGCACTGGGTTAAAAATAGCAAATGGGTCAGAGGAAGGTTACAGAAATACCAGAGGATTATTCATATTCCTTCAGGTGGCTGCAAGAAACAGTTTAAACACAGGAATGACATTAAAGGTGTCGTGAACAGAGAGAGATCAGTGCTCTGAGGACTGAGCTACATTTCCCCTCTTGCTTTGGATGTGCAGGACAAAGGCTTTTTCAAAGGGAATCCGTGGCAAAAAAAAAGCACCCGCGGTCCTGCCGTGCCCCTCCTGACCTGAGGGGGAAGTGGAAGTTGCCTCATCCCAGGGAAGCTCCTCCAGGATGCTGCAGTTGCCCTTTCCTTGCACAGCCAGCTCTGAGCAGGGACTGTGGAGAGCAGCAGATTCAAGTCCTGGAGAGCTTCAAAAACTGTCTTCTGTCTGCTGGTTGTGCCTTCCAAGGGAGACAAAGAAAGATGGAGAGAGACTGCTAAGAAGACACGAACCAGATGACAGGACAAGGGGGAATGGCTTCAAACTGAAGGAGAGGAGGCTTTGATTAATTATTAGGGAGAAATTGTTGGCTGTGAGGGTGGGCAGGCCCTGGCACAGGTTGCTCAGAGAAGCTGTGGCTGCCCCTGGATCCCTGGAAGTGTCCAGGGTCAGGTTGGACAGGGCTTGAAGCAACTTGGGCTGGTGGAAGGTGTCCTTTCCAACTCAAACCATTCCATGATTCCATGATTCTATAATTCAGAGCAGGGCAGAATTTCCTGAGGGAAACTGTCAAAGTGCACTTAAGAAATTAGATTTCCTGCACCGGCTGCCCTAAGCCCAGAGAACAGGTAACCACAGAAATAGAGACCATAATTTAGAAATGCCTGACAAAATTTGCTCCTCGTGTTTCGGCCTTGGTTCCTGTGCCACTTTAATTTCATCTGTCACAGGAAGATCCTTCTGTAAATCTTATTAGTTTAAAACCCACATAAGAAGGATGAGGCCAAAAAACTCTTTTTCTGCCTCCTCGGAATATTTTTTTTTTTTAAAAAGTGCAATGTGGATTTTTAAAGGCAAATTTGCTTAACTGACCACAAAAGTGTACAGAAGCTGCACAGGAACTGCTTATGAGTTGGGATGGGATGGGATGGGATGGGATGGGATGGGATGGGGTGTCCTCCTGTGTCTCTCCTTAATAGAATTGCTTTAATATAATTGCTTTGATATAGTGCACTACCTTATCCTATCCTATCCTATCCTATCCTACCAGGTTTAGCTTTTATAGTGTGTAGTAAATAATTCTGATTGGGATCTTTTTGTCCAATCATTTATCACAGTAAATATCCCTTTTTGTGTAAATACATCTGGTTTGCCATCCTTTGCAGGACAGAGCTGTACAAAGGTTGAGTCACCTCTGTAATTGCTCAGATTGAAACCACTGACAAAGTCTGGGGCTGAGACTGAGCCCCAGCTGCCCCAAGCAGCTCTAAACTCTGAGGAGTTTAGAAAGCCAGGGTGTTCTGGGGGTGTTTAGGGATCTATGGGGAGGTGTTGGGGGTCCTTTCTGCACCTCATGACACTACAGGAGCTTCTCTAATAACCTTTGTCTGGAGCTCCCACTCCCACCCACAACAGGGCCCCCCAATCTGCCAACCCCCACGAGCCCCAGAGCGCTTCATGGAGACCACAGGGCTCTGTTCCCAGTTGTGTGTGCAGCACAACTCCCTCTGAGCTCCCCCTGCATCCCCCTCCTGCCTCCCCTGTCACAGCCCAAGGGTGACACCCCAGCTGAGTGGGCAGAGGGGCTGCTGTTTGCTGGGGGGGTCACTGCTGACAGCTCCTGTTGGACAGGGAGGGGCTGATGAGCTCCCTGGGGCCAGCAGAGCCCTCCTGGGACCAAACCATCTGCCAGGGAGTGCTGAGGAGCGAGGGATGCTGACAGGCCAGGCCGGGTCTCGTTGGCTCGGGGGGCTCGGGTAGAGTGTATTCATAGGATCACAGAGGGATTTGGGTTGGAAGGGACCTTAAAGCTCATCCAGTCCAAACCCTTGCAAAAAGTTGCTCCAACTACCTCAGTTTGTTCATTTTAAGTTAATTCAGTTCTCCAGCCATTCCACAGCCAGTGCATCCCCTGACAGAACATCTCAGGATGATAAACATGGGGTCATTCTGGCAGTTCCTGCTCTTGGTTCAAACCAAACCGAGTGGTACCTTTTGGGTACTGCACAAACCCTTTGAACTTGGTAACAATAGAAAAGATTTTTAAATTACTTCCTTCATTTTCCTAGTATTTATCAGGTTCTGAGGGAGATTACTTATCTGAGAAGCCTGTGGAAACAAAGCAGACCCACTGCAGCTCAGCATCCAGCAGGTCAGGGCAGTAGGGAAGAGGTCTGGTCACCTCCAGCCATGCCTTGGGCTGGGCCTGGGGAGAGCTCAGGATACAGGACGTGGTTCAGTGGTGCTGCTTCCCTTGGGATCACAGAATCCCAGAATTCTGGGATTGGGTTGGAAGGGATCTTAAACTCATCCAGTTCCACCCCTTGCCATGGGCAGGGACACCTCCCCACCAGCCCAGGTTGCTCCAAGCCCTGTCCAACCTGGCCTGGGACACTTCCAAGGATCCAGGGGCAGCCACAGCCTCATTCACACCCACAGGATATCTACCAGCTCACTGATGTTCCATAGGATCATAGAAAGGTTTGTGTGATGTGCAGAGGAACCAGAGGGTATTTGTGGCACTGTCAGCACGGGATTCCCTTGCAGGAGTAATTCCAGACTCTGGAGATGAGTCAGCAGCTCTTGTGCCACATCCACAGCTGTGAGAGACTTCAGTGGCACCAAACACAGCGACCTACGAGGCATTTTCAAATACCCCTGGCCTAAAGCCTCAGAGGGTTTTCTGCCTCCAGTTTGTATCTAAATGCTGCTGAGATTTTAAACATGTGCCTTGTCCCCCAGTGATGGAGATACTTCTCTTCAGGAAGGATGGAAAATCATCACGTTGGATCTGCAGAGAAAAGCTCTTGGACATTCATTGCCCAGAGAAGCTGTGGCTACCCCAGCCCTGGAAGTGTCCAAGGCCAGGACAGGGCTTGGAGCAGCCTGGGATAGTGGAAGGTGTCCTGCCCATGGCAGGGGGTGGAATGAGATGATCTTTAAGGTCCCTTCCAACCCAAACCATTCTGGGACTCTCTGATTCTGTGGCTGTGTTGGTGAGCCCACCCTGGGGAGCAGCCTCTAAATCACTGAAATACTTTGCCCGGCATTTGTGATGTCTCATCTTGGACTGGCATTTTTTGGACACAGACCTGCCCTCCATTTCTCTCCAAAGGCACAATACAAGGGTTGACTGTTCAGTGCCCCTGGAACTGAGATCCCACCCGGGGACACCGAGATCTGCTGCCCAGATCCAACCTGAGCACCAGCAGAGCTCAGGGCACTGGGGCCAAGGGGGGCAGAACCTCTCAGCACCCTGCTTGGGGCAGGAAGGAGGGCCAACAAACATGCTTTTTCCGGGGAAAAAGGAGGGAATGAGACAAAGGGCACGGGCTCGTTATCGGGGCGGGAGCAGGGCTGGGACGGGCGGAGCAGCCACTGAAGGAGCCGCCAAGGAGCACAATCTTATCTGGTGTGAAATGGGAGCTCGGCCCCTCCTGCCCAAGAAAAGCTGCCCCGTGGGGTGTTCCCCACATTCTCTCTCCTCTTCCATGCCGTGGGTGTGCACACAGGGCACACAGTTACCCTGTGTCCTGCCTGCCCGGTGGCATGGTGACATGTTCCTGCACAGGGATGTGCTGGGCTCTGCAGGTGTCACCCTGGGACAGGGCCTGGTGACAAAGGCAGCTGGCACGTGGAGCTTCATGCCCAGCACTGCCTCTGGTGCTGGGGATGCAAAGGAAGACACCCCAGCAGCCTGGCATGGAGAGAGCTTTGACCCAGCACGTGGGGAGGTGACAAAGATGTAGCTGAGCAGATGTCCCTGGGGTTGTGTGAGTGCTCTGGGGCATCAGCTCTTGACAAGTGCCTGCTCAGGGTGGAACAAGTCCATGGCTGTGCCCAGGCCCAGAGACGGGAGCTGTGAGGGGTAGAAGATGGAGAATCACAGAATCACAGAATCTCCTGAGCTGGAAGGGACCCCCAAAGACCATCCAGTCCAACTCCTGGCCCTGCACAGACACCCCAACAATCCCACCCTGTCCCTCAGAGCGTTGTCCAAACCCTCCTGCAGCTCTGGCAGCCTTGGGGCTGTGCCCACTGCCCTGGGGAGCCTGTTCAGTGCCCAACCAGCCTGTGGGGGAAGAACCTTTCCCTGAGATCCACCCTGAGCCTGCCCTGACACAGCTCCAGCCATTCCCTGGGGGCTGTCCCTGCTCCCCCAGAGCAGAGCTCAGAGCTGCTCACGTGGAAGGTCCATGTCCCTACATGTTCAGCTCTGCACCCAAGTGGTGAAGGGTTATTTGGTGAGATCCTTAAACAACATTTTGTATTTTTTCTTCAGCAATATCTATATATGTAATTAAATTACACTGGAAGATAAATGTAATTTGCATGTTGAAAACAATGTTCAGCCTGTTTGTGCTTCAGGATAAGCCTTGGAAAATGTGGAGCTTCATCTACAGGCAAGATGGCCTTTGGAAAGGTATTTTGAAGTGTTTTTTTTGCCTTCCCTGTGCTCTGTGGGAGTTCAGGCAGCAGACTCCATCCCTTCCCTCCTGATGGCAAATGTGTATCTCTCAGCACTGTTGGCTTCAGGTTGTAAATCCCAGTTGGATGTGCCATCTGACATTATCTCACATTTGAATTCACTGGTATTTTTAGTTACTCATTCACACACGTGGCATCCAAAATTCTGCTGGGGCCTGCTCAGAGCATCATCTGAGGAGCACAGGGTGCAGAGCCCAGCTCTGATGGGGTGCTGGGTCACCCAGACTGCTCAGTCAGGTGCCTGCTCCTGTGTGTGGGCACGGGCAGGGGCAGCACAGAATGGGAGACCTGCTCAGGGCTTGGAAAACCCTCCCTCAGAATCCCAGTTCCTGCCACAGCCAAAGGGAACAAGCCCCGAGCTGCTCCCAGTGGAGGGAGATGAGGGAATTTGGGCTGGACATCCCTGTGTTGGTCCCAAGTGTGCACACAGAGCCCTTCTCTGAGCTGACTGGAGAGGCCCCCTGAGAGTTTAAGGAATTTCAAACATCTCTCAGCGTGATTCTTCTCTCTCTGTCTGCACCAGCACGAGCTGCAGGGCTGGGACAGGGGGCAGAGTTCACCCTTTATTGCTTTGGCTTTGATTTTCCAGACTCTTTCTTTGAATGTCCTTTCCAGAAAAGAATTCCTGACTGCTGGCAGGCACTTCCTGTCTGGAGGTGACCCTGGAAGCTCTCCTGTCCTGATCTTGGTCAAAGGTTCCCTTTATAAGGTTACCTTTGAGCTCACCTGTCAAATCACCTCAGTTGAACCGTTCAGCTGTTTCCAAAGGCTGGGCCTCTCCTGTCACAGCTGAGAGACCCAGTGTTAGTGCAGCCCTCCTGGAAGCTCCGGGGGGTCTGGCAGGGTTTGGTCACACCGAGGTACAGGTGACTCACCCTCCTGACATGGGCACAAGCAGTTTGGGAGGAAGGGAGGGCAGGGACGGTGTCGGTGCTCAGCAGGTTTGACAGCATTTATGAGGGTTAATAATAAGTACCCAAACAGGATGTCTTCCAGCCACAGTTTGTCCCCAGAGACCCCCTTTCATGCAGCCCTGCCACAGCTCTGACCCCTGGGGGCTGGTCACCACATCCATGGCTTTTACATCCACCCCCAACAGCAGCTCGGTGCAGACACCGGGTATGGGGACACTGACACCATGGGTGTCACCTCCAGCCACACCTGGGGCTGCCCCAGCTGCACCCACCAGCTGCTTCACTGCCACCTGAGCAGGTTTAGCCCAAGTGTTTCCTCCAGCCACCCTTTTCTGGGCCTGGTTATCTCCCCTTGGATTGCTTTCATCTCTTTTTTTCATCTCCTGGAAACACCTCCGTGACGGTGGGGTTGAAATGGAACAGCTCTGCACTTCCCTGTGCTCCCTCACCCAGCTTGGCCATGGAAAACAGCTGAAAGTCACACTATTGAGGACACAAAGTTCAGCTGGACAAGCAGCTCATGGAGGGTGTGAGCTTCCAGTGCAACCCCTTCCTTCTCCCATGGAAAAATGAGAATTAAATTCTCTCAGGCCCCGAGAGAATCTCAGATGAAAGAAAAATGGAGAAGCCAGCTCAGCACTTGGGACAGTGTGCCCAGAAGTGACGGGAGTTGGAAGCAGGATTCGCTGTTGGTGATGCTCCAAGAGCTGGGTGCAGGAGTAGAATTCCAGGCAGTGGACAGGTTTGGAAACAAAATTTTGAGGGATGCCTTCAAAGGTGAGCCCTCCAGGTCTCTGTTCCCTTCAGAGTGGGAGAGGTAACTTTAATTTCATCTCCTGGCACTACTCTTGTACATACCTGCATCACAGAGCAGTTAGGGCTGGAAGGGACCTCTGGAGATCAGCCAGTCCCACCCCAAAATGTTTTAATGTATGTTTATAATAATAGAGCAAAACACAGGATTGTTCTCTGTGTCCTCACATTGCAGAGCTGTCCTTGGTACTCTCTCTTGTCTCTCTGCACTGGGAAAATGGACAAGGAAAATTTGGGATAGACTTTTTCGTTTGTTTTTATTTCTTTCTCCCTGAGTGTGGAGAGAAGTGCTCATGGCCTGTATATCAGGAGCTCACTTTCAGACAGGTTTGGGTTGGAAGAGACCTTCAAGACCACCTAATTTAAACCCCCTGCCATGGGAAGGGACACCTTCCACTAGCCCAGGTTGCTCCAATATGACCTGGGACACTTCCAGGGCTGGGGCAGCCACAGCCTCTCTAGACAACAACTTCCAAGCTGATAAGCTCTTCCACACCGGAACCTCTTCCCTCTCAGGGATGTGAGAGCTCCCTGGGGATGTGGCACACTTGGCTGAGGACTCCAGGCCAGAAATGCCCTGGTGCTGTGACCTTCCCTGTCCCCTGCCCCTCCTGGCACTGCCAGAGAATATGGATCACCGAATATCCTGGGCTGGAAGGGACACACAGGGATCACTGAGTCCCTCCCCTGGCCCTGCACAGGCACCCCAACAATCCCACCCTGTACCAACAATCCCAGCCACCTGCTCCCCTGTTGTGCCACAAGGATGGACTGAAAGTGTATTTTAGAAAGCCTTGTGAATGCCATTGAACCTGGAGTGTGCTCTAACGTGGATATCTGTGATTGTCCCCCTGGCTAAGTCACTGCTCCAGTCAGGAATCTCATGAGCCAGGCAGCACAAAACCATCATGAGACATGAAGCCAACACAGCCTTGCATTCTCTCAGCTTTTAGGAAGGCAAAAGTCAATTTGTGCCCAAATTAAGAGTTTTATTTGACTGCAGACACAGAACCAAGGCCTGAAACACGACAGGAATGTGATGGATCTGCCTGTCCTGGTTCAGCACTGGTGAGGACAAGGCAGAGCCTCGTGACCTCACAGGGTGCTTTCCATCTCTCATTTCTCTGACTCGATGGAATGAGGCAGGAGGCATCTGAAGGGAAAAGCTTCAGTGACAAACACCAACCCCGGGGGAGGGGGCTGTCAAAGACACCCAGCCTGAAAGCCTCAGTGAAGCAGCTGATGTTCCTGTCCCTCCAGCACGAGAAGAGGAAGGATTTTCCAGCACAGGCAGCACCTGGAGCCTTTGGTTGTGAAAGCAGGGGCTGCTTTGCTGTTGTTTCTAAGAGTTTCTAAGGATCTTGAGCTTCTTGAGCACTTCCCATTAAAAGGCAAAGTGCTGGCAGTGGAAGGAGTCTTTTTTAATCCCCTTTCCCCTCCCAGGTCTCCTCTGTCTTTCCTTAGCATGAGGAATCAGCAGCAAACTGTTCATCAGCTGGAACCTGCAAACCAACGTGCTTTCACTCCCTGTCCCTCCTGCAGCACCTGCTCTTGCTGTCTCTGAAGTGTCCAAGAGACCTCCTGCCCCTGGTCCTTATTTCCAGCAGATCCTCCCACCTTCTCAAACATCTCAAGCAGCTGAACCACTGCCCACAGAAAAGAGCTACAACCCCAGCAGTGTGAGGCCACCAGGGTTGCAGTTCAGGGCACAGTTTGTGGGATTGTGGGATAATTCATATGGGAAGGGACCCAGGGATGTCTCTAGGCCTCCTGCTCAGGTGTTACACGCCATCCTCTACCCTGTTGTCTCTGGCCATCTGTTCTGTGGTCAGGGGTCTCCAGGTGCCTGGCACAGAAGTGTTTCTCTTGGAACAGGAACTTTGCAGCTCCCAGCAACTTCCAGATTGGCAGATGAACCTCCACCCTGCCAGCCTTCACCTCTGTTCTCCAGGATAAGACCCTTTGTCCTGAACAGTTGCCATCTTTCAGATGATTCTCCTCTTGTATCAGCCCCAGGCACGTCCCAGTGGCACCTCCCACCCTCGTGGTCCTGGTCACCTCGTGTCCCTTGTTCTCAGGACAAAACCAGGTGAAGGCAGTGGTGGATCCCAGCTCAGGAATCACCTCTTTTGATGGTATCTGGGCAAGAACCCTCCATTCCCAAAACACCCCCCCACCACCCCATCCCACTACAAGGTGTGTTCCTCCATCCCTACTCCCCTCGCAGAGGGAAATCTGGGAATGACAAATCCCTGCTTTTCCATGAGAGGGCAGTGTGGTATGAAAGCAAAGAGTCCCTGGAACCTACAGGGACGTGTGGGCAGGAGGGGGAAATGTCCTTTCATAAGGGTGAAGTCAGTCCTGCTCTGGGAGGCTGCAGATCCCCAGGATTTATGAGTGCTGACATCCTCTCTGTTTTTTCTTAAAGCCTGGAATGGAGCTGGAAATCTTTTTGAAACACCGGTGAAATAAAAAACCTGAAGAAAGGAGGTGACTATCCATGGATTTCTGGGATGCTTTAGTCCACAGTGGGTTCTGAAGGCTCTGCTGGGCTCTCTTTAGAAATCCTCCCTCTCACCAAAGTGCCTGAGCTTTGCACTTCCAGACTGGAATTGTGGAGCTCCAGGGAGGCTCACTCGTCTCCCCAGCAGTTCACCTGCAAAGGTCCCATGCAGTATCTCTCCTGCAGACATTTTCCACCATATAAACAAGCCACAACTCCCAAAGTTGGCTCTCAAAGAGGTGACAACTCAAGTGCTATCCTCCAGCAAAACTGGGGCTCACCCCAGCTCCCTCTGCTTTCTCTCCTCCACCAAGAAGCCTTGGTGGGACATGGCTGGTGTGGCTGAAGAAGCCAGACATGGGCACACTTTGGTACCTGCCCCAGAGATGATCCCAGACACAGCAAAGGAAGGGAGGCTCTTCCCTGACCTCATCTTTGCTCTGGGATTTGCAAGACGAGAGGATTCACCTCTGTCCTGCAGAGCCTCTGGAAAGGGGAGAGCCCCCCTTCTGTGGGAGGAAGGGACCTTCCTCCTCCTCCCACACCATGACAGAGCAAAGGGCAAACCACCAACACTCTCCTTAACCAGAAACAGCCCCAAGAGATGCACAGAGAGATCTCAGTTCCTTCAAGTTGCAGGCCCAGGATGCTGGAGACCCTCTCCCAGTCCCTGCTGCCATCAGCCTCACCAGGTGACTTCACACAAGCTGATTCCTCAGGTTAATTGTCTCACAAAACTAACATTGCTGTCACCTTAACAAAAGCCTGGAGCCCCAGAGGGAAGTGGCCCAGAAGGAGTGGGTGCCTCACTGTGCCCACAGAATGAGTCCCATTTAATCACCCAGCACACAAGCCTTGGATGCCATTAGGGATGTCCCTGGAATCCTCTGCTGACCCCTGGGGTTGTGTAACTTTTTTGCCTCTCTGATTTAAGAGGCCCCCAAGGCATCAGTGCTGATGGAAAACCCGCAGAGGAGGAGGGCAGGGAGGGGCAGACAGAGGGTCACCTCTGCAGCAGAGAGGGTTTATTTGTCAAACAAATAATTTGTGAGATCATTCCAGGGAAAATAAAACCAACAAAGCAGGGAACAATCTCCAACCTGGGCCTGTTTTCAGTGGGTTGCTCCCCTCCTTTTATATTTTTCTCTTCCTTTCACCTATTTATTACACACATTCTGCTCTACAATTTCTCCTGACCTCCAGGTCTTTGGAGTGTCTCTCACTCAGGATGGTTCCCCTGCACTGATTCTGCCACCCCTGTGGCCCCCTGAGCTCCTGTAGGAATTGCCTGTGCCAAGGGTTCAGCATAGCCAGGGATCTGATTCCCGTGCCAGGGTTCTCACACACAACCATACCCCAGTTTTTATAAGATTGTGCTGAATCAGTTCCCAACAATGCTGGAGGGATCCCAAGGCTGTTCAGATCTTGTGTCATGGGGCTTTGAAACTGCAATCAAACAAATCAGTCATTTCAAACCAACACTGCTGGGGCAGATTCTCAAAAGATTTACTTTTTGAAGTAACTGTAAGGCACTTCCCAGTGACATCTCCCATGTGGGGAGGTGCAGCCACCAGCAAACCCCAGACCTTGGTCTTTTCAAGATGTTGGTTGGTGTGGTTGGTGATGCATTAGAGCAGATGACTCTCTAGCTCAAATTTCCAGTGGCTGGGAGCTAAGAATCAAAGCTGGGAATGAGGGAACAGTGAGGCTGACCAACCATTGGCAGAAATTCCTTGTTTTTACAGGAAAATCCCCAGGCCCACAGGCTGTCACAGGGGATCCCATTTCTTCCGACCGAGCGAGACTTTGTTAGAAACATCTCCTAATCTTGGTTTCAAGTTAAGTAAAAGCTTCCCAGCTGTTTGCTCACAGGATCCTGTGCTGTTACACCTAACCACAGGATTATGAACACACTGAATTTGCCAGCACTTAAACCCCAGATTGGCAGCGAAACCCAACCCCAGCCGGGCCCACAGCACGTTCAACCTGCGGGCTGGAGAGGGCTGAGATCCTGAGGTAAAGGCTGGGAACTGGGCTCAGCTGGGGCTGAGGGACTGGCTGGTTCATTATTACAACCATAACCACACAATGGTGTCAGTGTGGCAGCAGCACAGGGCTTGTGGGGCACTGGAATGTTCCTTCAAGATGTGGAGGAAGGACAGTCTGGAGCATTAAATCACTGGGGAGCCACCTCTGACAGTTGTTGCTGATGGACTGTGAAACCCCTTCTCTTTTCCAAATGTTAAAGCAGAGCCAGCAGTGGGGCTGCAGCTACAGTGACTCAGGTGCTGAGCTCAGCAGTTTCCTCAGAGCTCTGGATCTCCTGTAGCTGGGCTTCCTCTTGGTGCCTGAGCTTATAATCAGTCACAGAATATCCTGGTTTGAAGGGATCCACAAGGATTGAGTCCAATCCCTGGCCCTGCACAGACACCCCAATAATCCCACCCTGTCCCTGAGTGTATCACCCAAAGCCTCCTGCAGCTCTGGCAGCCTTGGGGCTGTGCCCACTGCCCTGGGGAGCCTGTTCAGTGCCCAAGCAGCCTGTGGGGGAAGAACCTTTCCCTGAGATCCACCCTGAGCCTGCCCTGACACAGCTCCAGCCATTCCCTGGGGGCTGTCCCTGCTCCCCCAGAGCAGAGATCGGAGCTGCCCCTCGGGAGGAGCTGCAGCCCCCGCTGAGCTCTGCCCTCAGTCTGCTCTGCTCCAGCTGCACACACCAAGTGCCCTCAGCTGCTCCTCATGGCCCCTCCAGACCCTTCAGCATCTTCACAGCCCTCAGCTCAGCCACCTTTCCTGCTCCAGTTCCCCTTTCTCTCTCTGCAGAGCTCTGGGCTCCAGAGCCCAGGACTTGCCATCTCTGCCCTGCTCAGATGTTTCATTCACAGCCATGACTCAACCCCTGCTCGTTTCTCATAAAACCCTGTGACTTAATCATACCTTCTCCCTGAACTAATGCTACTGCACCTTCCCTCCTGGCTACAGCAGCCACATTCCTGGGCATCAGCGCTGCTCCCAGCCAGCCCCTGGCTCTGGGCACCATTCCCCAGCTGCAGCAGGACTGGCTGCCTGGAGCTGCTCCTGCCCCTGCTCCAGGGAGGTGCCTGTGCTTGCTCTCTGGGGGAGTTGTTCCTATCTAGCAGATGGGCAGCAGGCCTGGAGAGCCCAAACCCCGCTCCCCCAGGAGTTGTTCCTACAGACAAGGTTCCCCCCTGGACTCACAGCCCCGTGTCTCACCAAAATTTGACCTGGCAGCTCAGCAGAAGGTGCCTCAAGAAGCCAGTTGAGCCTGGCAGGGGCCCAGCCTGCCCAGCCTGCAGCCCCCAAGATCCTCCTCACCTCGGGGGGAGGTTCCAGGGCTCATCCTGCTCCAGCCTCTGCTCCAGCTGCAGCAGGAGGGGACACTGGGACCAGGCTCTGTGCCTGCTCAGGAGGGAAGAGGAATTCTCCAGCATCACATCTCCACCACAGTGTGGTCTCCAAATATGATCAAGAGATTTTAAAAAAAAAAAAAAAACACTCAGGAAAACAAGAATGAAATCATGGCCTTGTCTACCACGTGTGAGGGCCTCCTTTGAGCCCACCAGGGACATTTTAGGTTGCATATTAGGAAAAACTTGTTCCCTGGCAGAGTGGTTAAGCTTGAGAACAGGCTGTGGTGGAGTCACCATCTCTGGAAGTGTTCAGAGAATGAGCAGATTTGGCACTTTTTGATATCCTTCAGTGACGTGGTGGGATTTGATCAAAGGTTGGACTTGATGAGGTCTTTTCCAACCTTACTGATTCTGTGACACTCTGCCATGTCTGCCTCCAGTGGCTCTCCCAGCCCTGCATCCATCCCTCAGCATCTGCTGCCCTCATCCACATCTGCTCTCAACCCCCACCTATTTATATTTTCAATGCTCATAATGTTGCAACACCAACCTCAGTGCAAACCCACCCATTCTCCAGCTGCAAATACTGCTGGCAAACAGTGACACCCTGCAGACAAAGGGAATTGTTCTGCTCATAAATGATTGTCTTCCCCTGATTATTGCACCCAAGCTCTGTGCAGACTCACTGACAAGGGCATTGTTTGCCAGGACAGCCAGGCTGGATCCGGGAGGGTTTTCCCTGAGTTCCCTCCAGCTCTCCCACTGAGCTACTGGGCAAGTGAGAATGGGAGTCAGGGGACCACAAAACCACTAACAGGCCATGTCAGAGTGGCACCAGAGGGACTCAGGAAGAGTTTTTCCCCTGATTTTTATTCAATAATAGAGAGAACTCAGCATATTTTGTGATTTTGTGACTGGGGATGAAGTGATGCAGCTGATTAAAACTGTTCCCAGAACTCAACTGGAGACACATCCAGATGGGGTTTCCAAAAGTGCTGAGTGAGGTGCCTGCTTCTGACAATGCCATTCTTAGAAAGAGAGTAATTCTGCCTTTTCTGGTTTGTTTTTTTTTTTTTTTTGTTTTGTTTTTTTTTGTTTTTTTTTTTTTGTTTTTTTTTTTTTTTGTTTGTTTTTTTTTTTTTTTTTTTTGTTTCAGATTGGTGCAGAGTGAAAATGGCAGTGTGAGCCAAGAGGTGTAAATGGTATCACTCTTACAATCATGACCAGCAGGGCAAGGGAGGTGATTCTGCCCCTCTGCCCCTCAGCTGAGACCCCCCTGCAGAGCTGCCCCAGCCCTGGGAACAGCAGCACAAGGACCTGGAGCTGCTGCAGAGAGTCCAGAGGAGACCCAGAGATGCTGCAGGGCTGGAGCCCCTCTGCTCTGGAGCCAGGCTGGGAGAGATGGGGGGGTTCCCCTGGAGAAGAGAAGGATCCAGGGACACCTGAGAGCCCCTTGCAGGGCCTAAAGGGGCTCCAGGAGAGCTGGAGAGGGACTGGGGACAAGGGATGGAGGGACAGGACACAGGGAATGGCTGCAAGCTGCCAGAGGGCAGGGAGAGATGGGATATTGGGAAGGAATTCCGAGGCCCTGGCACAGGTTTCCTAGAGAAGCTGTGGCTGCCCCTGGATCCCTGGGAGTGTCCAAGGCCAGGCTGGACAGGGCTTGGAGCACCCTGGGCTGGTGGGAGGTGTCCCTGCCCATGGCAGGGAATGGAAAGAGATCAGTTTTAAGGTCCCTCCCAACCCAGTCTGTGTTTGTATGAGTTTGGAGGGAGCATTTGTTGTGTCACTGACTTGTTCCTGACCTGCAGCACTAAAAAAAATAGAAGAAAAAGAAGCCAGTGCCCTCACTGTGAGTTTATTAACTGTTACTGGACTCTAATCAAGGACCCCCTGGTAACTAATTCTTTATCCATCTCATGGCCATCCAGGGCTGTGTCACATATTATTGGTCACCATCTCTTTTGTGTTAGGACATTATTACACATTATTTTCAAAACTTATAATATTTTGCAACCTGTGACACCTCCAGCAAAAGTCCTGCCTTTGGAGTCATATCTGGTCCACGTAAGAAATGCCTGCAGGATCCTACATTTGTGCAGGAAAACACATTTCATCCCAAAAGATTGCTGCTACTTGTGCTTAAAAATATTCATGCCTATTTGAAGCCCTTCTGAGAGCTGCCAGCAGCTGATGTGCTGAGTGTGTTTAATTCTGGTGTTGGGAAAAACAGCCCCATGTCTCTGATGTGAGGTGAGAGTGAAATATTGCCCAGAGTTCTCCAGTGGGAACTGTGAGATCATCAGGACTGGGGTTAATGGCTTTAGCTCCCAATGCAAATTGCAAAAGCCACACGTGTGTGACAGCAGAGGGTTCAGGAAATAACCCCCTAAAGATCAGGTTGGCTTTAAAAATAGAATGGGGGCAGATAATGCCTGGAGCTGGGGGTGCATTATATAATCAATCAATCAGTTCAATGCTGGTGTGTCTGAAGGACAGTAAAGGGGGGGAGGGGATAAACTGGGCAGATCAGAGCAGCTCTTGCTCTCATTGCATGACCGGGGTGAGGAGCACCACAGAGACAGGAGCTGAAGCTCGTTTTGCCCCAGAAAACCAAGTTTTTAAGTGTGGATCTGGTGAAAACACCCCTGAGTGTGTGTGAGGGACCACGTCTGTGCATGGTGGATGCTGCCAGGGCTCCCTGTTGGTGCTCAGAGTGGGGTGTTTGTATACCAAGGTGTGCAGGAGCAGCAGGGAGGATGAACATCAGGGAGTTAACATCAGTTTGGCCCTGGGTATCACTCAGTGTTGCCTTTTCATGAGTGTGAAACAAGCTGAAGCTGCAGAGGAGCTGAAATGGGAGCTCACCCACCTTCCCCACACAGGGCAAGCTCTCTGTGATTGAACAAGCCCTGGCTGATGCCCACTCTGCTCCTCACTGCATTTCCCAGGCGTGATGGGAACCAGCGGAGACAGGGATGGCATTAAAAAGCCAGTTGGTGTAATTTGTGTGACATGAAAAGGATCAGAGTCATTGAACTGCTGGGCTGCCACAGGCTCTGCCTGGGGCACAAGGTGAGGAGAGGTCCCAGCAGGGCACAGGCAGCTCCTGCCCTTGGGGCTGTGCAGGTGCCCCGTGAAGGGTCTGGG
This sequence comes from Pyrocephalus nanus, assembly GCA_038380795.1. Taxonomy (NCBI): domain Eukaryota; kingdom Metazoa; phylum Chordata; class Aves; order Passeriformes; family Tyrannidae; genus Pyrocephalus; species Pyrocephalus nanus. Next base: position 1,241,511 of record CM076285.1, read on the forward strand.
GAAGGCAGGAATTGCTCCCCTGTTCAGAGGGAATCCCAGTGTTGTTTCTTATGTGAAGAAATCCTTCCCTGGGAGGGTGGGCAGGCCCTGGCACAGGTTGCCCAGAGAAGCTGGGGCTGCCCCTGGAATCCCTGGAAGTGTCCAAGGCCAGCTTGGAGCAACCTGGGCTGGTGGGAGGTGTCCCTGCCCATGGCAGGGGGTGGAACAAGATGAGCTTTAAGGTCCCTTCCAACCCACACCATTCTATGTGTTTGATGGATCAGGGTTAGTTGTGTCTCTCTCTCCTCAGTCATTCTCCAGCAGATCTGTCTCTGCTCCCAGAGTTTGAGGTGTGGAGCTTTGGCCCAGCAGTTACTGGGCTTTCTTTGCCATTTACCTCTTCAATAAAGTGACCTCTACACTCCCTCCAGTGACTGGTGCCCCAACCCTCAGGCACAGGGTCAACCTGTACCCAGCACAAAACTTCCTAATGCCCAAGGATGTTTGGACATTTGGACATTTCCCTTTGTCTGCAGGAGACAAGCTGAGATCATGGAATCCCAGAACCATTTGGGTTGGAAAAGACCTTAAAACTCACCCCATACCACCCCCACCATGGGCAGGGACACCTTCCACCAGCCCAGGTTGCTCCAGTCCGTGCAGACACAGATCAGGGGTGTTTAAAAGTCAGCAGGGACATTTTCTCCCCCACCTGTTTGATGGGAACAAGCACTAAGGGTTTTAAAAGTAGTAAATGTTATCAAGCTAAAGTCCAACTTGTGAGGATTCACAAAGGAAATTCTCTATCTTGGATCCACATGTGCATGTTGGTGGGCACCTCTCTCAGAACATTGCTGTGAGTGCCTCTTGATAGGAGGCACAAACCCCCCCCCACTGCATGAAGTGACTCAGACCCATTTCCCGTTAGCAATGACACCTTTTTGGATGGAAAAGAAAAAAAAAACCCAAAGATCTGCCTTACAGGCTTCTCAGTGTCAAGATAAAATGAAATTGCTCAACAGAGACAAGGAAATCACTCTCAAAGCTGATCTTTTTTTTTTTATCCCTTCTTCTTTTTCTTTTCCTTTTTTTTTTTTCTTTTTTTTGTTTTTCTCTTCACTTATTGCTCGAAGCCAACAGGCTCTCTTTGAATTGTCCGGTGTGTTTTGAGGAGCTCTCCTTGCTCCCATCTTGGGAAATGACTTATTCATCACGTTGGGCCTCAGAGTAAATTGGATTCTTCCTTCCAGTTAACTGGGTGGATTGACACAAGGTGCAGAGCTGTTGCAGCCTTGTGAGCATTTTCAGGCTCAGTTTGCTCCAATTTCTGATCTGTCAGTTCATTAACAGCAGTTGAGTGATTCCTTTTACAGTCCCAGGGCACGTTGATCTCACTAAAAAACTTCACCAGGAGTGAATACCAAGCGTGTGTTGCTCTGCCTTTGTCAGGAGTTAAAGGGCATGTGGGGATTTATCACAGAATCCCCAAATCCATCATCGAGTCCAACCCTTAACCCTGCACAGGCCCAGCCCCAAGAAAAACATGTCGTTCAACTAATCTGTTTTTGTTTCTGTGAGCACCAACAGCCTTTTCTTCCAGCACCATGGAAAACCCTGAAATGGAAAGGGTTTATGTTCTGTACAAGGCTGGAAGATGTTTTGCCTTGGGAGCACATTGGCTCAAAGGAATTAACACTGAACTTCCTCTAGCACGGGATCAGAGACACAAAATATCCTGATTTGGGAGGGATCCATAAGGATCATCAAAGCCCAGCTCCTGATTTGAACTGAGCTGAGCTATTTTGGAGACCCTGCTCACACACACTCAGCTCAGAGCAGCCCAAGCTGCTGGGAAGCAACACCCAGGGCTCAGCTGAGATTCCCAAGCACCACTAGAAGGTCCACTTTTGGTTGCCTAAGCCGAGATTTTTTGCCAGCACACAAAAGTTTCCCACAGGCAGACACACAGCACTTCCCAGAAACAACCCATCTCCAGCCCCTCGTGTCTGGAAAGCTTGGCTGTGGGTGTGGGTGTCTGGGGAAGAGCATTTCCACAGCAGCTGTGGAACTCACTTCTTCCATCAGGCAGTGGAGCAGAATTCCAGCCAGGAATGTGCTGCTCTGAGGACACATTCCAGGCCTACCTGTTCGAGATGTGGTGTGGGAGCAGTGCCCGAGCTCATCCCTGCTCACTGGGCACAAGAACTCCACTTCCAAGGTGCCAGCAGACTGGTGGAACTCCTGGACTTTTCCTAAAGCCTGGCAGTGCCATCCCAGAGACATCCCCAGTGTAAATGGATGGATCTATCAGCAGGTCCCTTTGGCTGCTTCCCAGGAAACAAACGGATCAGTGGTGACCGAGATAAAACTGTCAGCAAATGAGTGACCCCTGCAAAGAGAAGAAGGTGCAGGAGTAAGGACAGAGCAGCCATTGTTGGCCTCTCTCAGAAGTCTCAGGTGGTCCAACTTTTCTTAAAATTTGCAGTCCTTGTGCTCTTTGCCCAAGTGGTGTCTGTGACCACAGAACTGGCATTTTCTACAGTGATACAAAGCAATTACCAATGGCCTTTTGACATAGTTTTATTTAAGGACTAACATGTATGTAGAAAAGACCTGCTTAAAGGCTTCATTTGTATTCTTTTAAATCAGCTCATTATTTTATAACCTAGATGCATTGCTGTTGGGATGTTATGCATTTCTGCAGCTCTTTGTATTTTGTGGTAGCTGGAATTGTATCCCTTCCAAAATGCAAATTTTAGGGTTGTTTTAGGGTTATTCAGGGCTATTGCTGGCTTCTCTCAGTAGTCTCAGGTGGTCCAACCTGTCTTAAAATTTGCAGTCCTTGTGCTCTTTGCCCAGCTGAGGGTTCAGTCCTGCCCCATCAGCAGAGCTCTGCCTGGGCCCCAATGGGGTTGGTTCCTGCAGCCCCCACCCAGCTCCACGTTGGGTACCTGGTGTTGGACAGGCCATGGTGGACTTGCTGAAGGCCTTTGCTTTGGCACTGCTCCCCTGCAGAGAGGGGAGGCTGCACTGAGGCAAAACCCTGGTAAATGAAGGTGTCGTGGTTTTGCTCTGGGTCAATTTGCTTTTACACCCCCCACACGATTATTATTAATTGAGAGAAGGTTTATGCAGACAAAAGAAACTGGATTTGGGGAAAATAGTATGAACATTTATTACTAGTAAAACAAAAACTATAAACAAGTTAAAAACTAAAGAACTATATCTACAACAATTTCTATTCAAGTAAAAGTACTATATATTTACAGAAATATTTCTCCCCCTTTTATATTAGTCCAAGGAGGAGAAGCAGTCTCATTCTCCATTTTTGGAGCTCCAGGTCTCCTCAATAACTCTGCAGCATTCTCGTCGCAGCTGGAACTCCTTTATCTGTTTCTCGTTCTGTGTCGGCCTCCAGGGCTGGACCTACCCCCCTCCTGGGCTTAGACCAGAGGCTGGGGGGTTACCCAGGTCCTGAAGGGTCTTCCTTCCATGGACTTACAAGGGGACACTTGCCTACCATGGACTTTCTTCTACAGGGTCACAGGGTATAATGGTTTTTGAGTCCACCCCTGTTTCCCTGTGGAGGTCCCTCCCCATGGGAGAACAGTCCTTGATAGACTTCTCCAACATGGTCTAGTATGGATTCCACACTTGGATCCCAACATCCCACCTGGGCTGTCTCACTCCAGCATGGGTTTCCCTCAGGGTCACAAATCTCCAGCACTAGCAGCATGGATCTCTCACTGAGATCCTAAGCCCATTTGAACCATCCTCGCTCCAGCATAAGCATCGTCCCCTTCAAGGCTCACAAAGTCTTCAGTAAGACTCTGCCTCACCTCAGGTCTCTCATGAAGTCTCGGCTTCTTCATGCATCAATTTACTCCAGTGTAGATTCTTCCACAAGCAGCACGGGAGTCTCCTCGCTCTAACAAACTTCCATAGGTGGCAGGGATTTATTTTTCAGACTTTACTCTGCTGAAGGGAGAGAGCAAAAGGGGGAAGAAGCAAGCCCCCCCCTTCACACTTTACTTCTCTTGCTGCAGCTTCAGTTGCCAGCTTTGACCTTGGAGGCTCCATTTTCTCTCAGCTGGAATTCTTCCACAGCAGTTTCTCGTCCAAGTAGTCAGTCTTTCTAAAGTTTCTAAAGTTTTTTTCTTTACTCTCTTACAAGAGAGAAAGGGGGGCTTCAGTGCTACAGCTGCCCCCCCCAGCCCAAGCCAGGGGAGGAGGGGGCCTGGACCTCCTTAGGGCCTTGTTGCCACCTCTACATGGCTGCTGCTCCTAATTTCAACTGCACAACAAGTCTTCTCTTCCATTTTCTTAAAAATGTAATTAGCATAGGCGTTACTGAGAGTTTTAATTGGCTTCCTGTCTGGAACTTCACCTGGACAAAACCATTCTCAGCCCCAGGGGCTGGCCAGCTGGGCAAAACCACAACAGAAGGGCAGGATCAACGTCCCAGCTCCCCAGGTGTCCAAGGTGCAGGCAGGGTGGGTGATGAATGGGTGAACCTCAGGGATGGGAACCATGGTGTGCAGTGGGGAAAAACTGGACTGTAATCACCAGACAAAATGCTCTCAAAGATGGCAAAGCAGGACAAGTTCGGGGGCATCAGAAAACCCCTTGTAGATTTTTCTCCAGGTGAGCCAAATTTTCCATGTGCAAGTGGGAATTCGCCCCATAAAGAACTGAATATCAGCATCGATTCCACTTTCCGGGAACAGCAACTTCTTGCCAGTTCAGCTCCTCCCACTCTTTGACCACCAGAAATACTGGGTAAGTCTGTGGTACCAGGGAGCACCAGGAGGGAGAAGCTCACTTGGCCTGCATGTCACACACCTGCTTGGCTTGGGCTGTTCCTCAGCTGAGGGGACACCACCGTGCCTGGGGATGGCTGTGCTGACAGCAGGGGACAATCAGTGCAAGACAGGGACAGAAACTGGGAGTTTTATTTAGGGGAAAAAAAGAAGAAGCCCTGAAAAAGCCGAGGGCTGGTTTTTAATGTGCACTCAGGATAACTGAGACCTCTGGAGTGTTGCACACAAGTCCCTTCTGGAATAGTCTGTGGTTGGGATGTTCATCACAGACGTAGAAGAGCAAATTCCAGTTCCTGCTTCAAATGAAGCTCAGCTGTGACTTGAACTGGATGTGCCTTTGCTCATGCCCAAACCTCTGGGTTATTCTGGGGTGACTAATCCCCTTATCCCCTCCACACCCTCCCAGAGACACCTTTTTTGGACCTTTTTTGAAAAGCAAACACTTCAACAGCAGCAGTTTCTTGTGTGAAGAATCCCAGTTGCTTCCAGTCCCCACCCAAATGACTGGGCAGACAAAGGAAATGCCATCTCCTCTGACAGAGAGGACAAATAGATGTGGCCAGAGCAGAGGTGGGAGTCCTGGCCTCCAGATGCTTCACCAGTTGCTCAACCACAAGACAACCACTCATGGAGAAGATGGGAAGGCTTCAAAGCACAACTGCTGATGCTGAGCATTCATGAGATGCCTTCACGCCCTCCTTTCTAATTGGATGCAAGGAGCACTTGGGGAGAATCCTTATATTTATCTGCTTTTATTGGCTCCAGAACTCCCAGAACACCAGAGAACTCACAGGACACCACTGCCTGGCTGCTGGGTGCAGCCATCTGTGGGGCCCAGGGCTGATGATAAGAAAACCGGAATAAAAAGATGCAGGTGGGGAATAAGCATTGCTCTGCCTGCCCCTCTCCTGCTCAGAAGGTGCTTTTCTTGCACAGCTTCTGTGCAGGGAGGGCAGGTGGGGAGGGTCTGATGTTCCTTCCCCTTGGAACAGGGGACATCCCACAGCGCAGGATACACCACATGGTGGGTCTCCTGATGCCAGGCAGCAAGAGGGAAGGAGGGCTCAGTGACTGTGGGGTGTGAGTACAGCAGTCCCAGCAGTCCTGGCCTTGCACTCCATGTGTCTCCTCTCTCCACTGAGCAGCAGCTCCCCAGGGCTCTCTCTGCCCTTGTCAGGACATCAGACACTGCCAGAAAGCACCATGCCCATGGCTGCTGACCAGCTCTTCAAGACACTTCTCTGATCCTGAGAGACAGATAATGAACACATGTGGCATCAGCAAATTGCCCAAACAGCGTCCCTTTGTGTGATGAGCTCCTGGCAGGGGGCACAGTGGGGACTCCTCCGAGGCAGCTGCCGAGTGGCTCTGATTAATTCTTTTGGGCAGATGCCACAGGCAAGTGAGTCCCTGTGTCACCCTCCAGAGCCAGCCTGTCTGGCAGGAGAGAGGAGCCAGGACCTGCAGGCTGGCAGGGATGATCTCCAGCCAGGATCAGCTGCCCCTGCCCCTCCCGGGCTGCAGCTCAGGGGAAGCTGCTCCCAGAAGTTCACACTGTGGGCTGAACTTACTGCAGGGGACAAAACCTCTGTCACTTCAGCTCTGCAGGCCTTGAGGCACATGGGTTTAAAACAGAGGGGAAAAGGTCACAGAGGTGGAAAGTGCAGATTAAGAGCTGAGCCTTGACTGCAGACACCTCCCAGGCTGTGCCGTGGGGCCCTTGGAGCTCCAGCAGCCCCAGGAACGGATGAAAAGGAAGAAAGAAAGTCATCTTTGCTTCCCATTTTCACTCTGCTGAGGACAACTAAATATCACAGCACCTGGGTGGTGTGTGGGACAAGCTCTCAGACTGAGAAAAAACAGGGAAAAGTGTAGAAGGGTGGAGAACAGGCAGTGAAAGTTCTTTCCTGTTATAAAGCAATTGCTTCTTCCTTCATCAGATCAAAAAGTCCCACACTGGAGCCCCTAAACTCCCCCTCCCTGCAGAGGCTCGTGGTTCTCCTCCCCTGCAGACCTTGCCCTGGCAGTGGCTGTGAATTGAAGGGGGGATTTTATTTTCCTCCCGTCAGGAGCTGAGCCCAGCGTCGCTTTTGGGCCTTGAGGAGCTCAGGCCTCACCTTTGTTAAAGAGCAGCAGGAAAGGGCCAAGTCCTGCTCTGGTGTCAGTGGCACCAGGAGCTGTGGCAGTGCCCGTGGGTGCTGCTGAGAACGGTGCTGGGCACTGGTGAGGCCCCATCTCGAGTTTTTGGGTCAGTTCTGGGCCCCTCGTGACCAGAGAGACCCTGAGGGGCTGGAGGTGTCCAGGGAAGGGGCTGGAGCAGCAGGAGCAGCTGAGGGAGCTGGGGGGGCTCAGCCTGGAGAAAAGGAGGCTCAGGGGGGACCTTCTGGCTCTGCAATCCCTGACAGGAGGGGGGAGCTGGGGGGGGGGGGGTCGGGCTCTGCTCCCAGGGAACAGGGACAGGAGGAGAGGGAACGGCCTCGAGGTGCTCCAGGGAAGGTTCAGGTTGGATATTTAGGAAAATTTCACTGAGAGAGTGGTGGAATCCCCCTTCCTGGAGGGGTTTAAGAGATGTGTGGATGTGGCCCTTGGGGACGTGGTCAGTGAGGCATTGGCAGTGCTGGGGGTTGGATTCAATGATTTTAAAGGCCCTTTCCAACCTAAAGGATTCTGTGACTTTGGACAACAAACTCAAACCAGTCTGGGCAACCTCAATCCAAGATTCACAGAACTAAGGAATGACCTTCCCAAACATCTGCTGATCACTCCCAGGTATTTATGGAGAATGGGGTGGGAGCCCAATATCAGCAGGGGTTTCATGAACCTCAGCTGATGGGCTGGGTCATTATGGATTCCCATGAGGACAGTGGAGACCAAAACCAGCTGGGAAAATGTGACACTAAAGCTGAGGAGACAGTGGACTCCAAAGGGGGTGTGGCAGAAGAGGAGAAGGAACAAACAGCACATCAGCACTAGTTTGGGCTCCAAGCTGTTGAAATTATGAGCCCAGTGGTGTCATGGATGCAGCCAAGAGTCCTCATCCACAAGGGAATTGCTGTTATCCTCCTGCCACTGCAGAAACCCATGAGCTCACTTCAGTTCTTCCTTCAAAACAGTGTAAAGGAAAAATCACCCCATTTAGTGTAAAATGACAGATTTGACTCCATTACCTCAGAACAAAAAGTTCAGTAATTTTTTCCCAAAATTATGTATTTTTATTGCAAAAAAAAAAAAAATCTTGGACATCATTATTACCAGATTTTTTTAAACTAAAATAGACAGTGAGAATTGAGATTTTGTCACATTCTGTATGTTTTCAGATTCTATTTTCAATTACACATGAAGAATAAAATTAATTGAACTCCCCCAAAACTATTTCTCAGCGTTCACCTACGAGGAGCTGCTGAGCTCTGAGCCATGTGGCCCAAGGAACATCGAGATGTGACCCAGAGCTTCAAATCCAGGGATTTGAAATTCAAACCCAAGGATCCTCTCTGCAAAAGGAACTGCAGAAGGTCCCAAATGCTAAATGACACTCGAAGGCTGAAACTCTGTAACTCCAGTTGCCATGGGAAGGATAAGAAGCTGGTGTGGGACAGAGAAAGGAGCCCTGGAATGAGGGGTCCCTCTCCTGGGAGCAGACACCAGCTGTGGTTTCTCTGCATTTCTCTCATTTTTCTGTGTCTGAGAATTTCCCTGCAGTTTCCTTTGAGCCCAGACTGATCCCAGAGCCTGACTTTGGAGGCAGAGGCAGGCAGCTCGAGGGGATTTTTGGGACACCTGCCCAGGTCCTAAATCCATAGTTTGGAGGGGACAGCCCAACCCCTCCCCAGTGAGGAGGCTGGATGGTCCCCCAGGCTGGAATTGCCAGTGGGATGGGCTTTGCTGGCTTTAAACAGAAAGAGAAGGCTTGGCACGTGCCTTTAATTGATTTCTTTAATTACTTGCTGGGGTATTTGTTCAAATACTTGTCCAGTGTCTGATGTCGCCCAGAGAAGCTGTGGCTGCCCCTGGATCCCTAGGAGTGTCCAAGGCCGGGTTGGATGGGACCATCCAACCAGGGATCCAGGGGCAGCCACAGCTTCTCTGGGCAACCTGTGCCAGGGCCTGCCCACCCTCCTGCATGGGAAATGGGTGTGGAAGGACAACCATCCCTTGGGACACAAGGATTGGTGCACCCAGCACCCCTCATGGCAACAGAAACAACTGCTGAGCAGGGTGTTTGAGGGATTAGGTACTGAGCAAAACTGTTGGAAATCTTATAAAACCCCTCATTTTTTTCTCTTGCACACAAGGAGTATATTGCAACTCAGTGTCTCATTCTTGTGCTTTCTGCCAAAACTCACAAAGGTCTTACTTTGTTGCCTGAAAATCTAGGAAAGACCAGCATTTTCTGGAAACTCCCATTTCCCAACTCCACAGACCTTTCTGATCCTCTCAGGCTGTGACCTGCCCTGCCTGACACCTCTTCCTAAACCCTTGCTGGCCTGCCAACAGCTCCCCTCTCCTCTATAGATAAATATATAAAATAATAGTTATGCATAAATATATATAAAATATCTGTTATAAATTATTATTGTGAGGTTTGCAATATCTAATATCTCCCTTTATAGAAGTGTTGCTTACACAGATAATGACACCTGTGACATGGGAATGCCCCACCACTGTGAGCTTTGCAGAGCTGGGAAAATAGTGTCTCCAACAAGCACATGGCAAAAATTCCCATGTTTATGGGTGTTAATACTTTTTATTCTGTGCCAGTAGCTGAAGCTGGGAGTTTTGAGGGCTGCAGTGCAGCCTGGAAGCTGCTTCTGTGGGAATTAAGTACTTTTTTTCAGGATACAAAGCCATCCCTGGGCAAACTGCCTGGTATCCTGGGCCTGGGGAACAGCAAGGCAACTTCCTGAAGTGTTCAGGAAACCACTGGATGTGGCACTGAGTGCTCTGTCAAGCTGACAAGGTGGGGAACTGGTCAAAGGTTGGACTTGATGATCTTGGAGGTGTTTTCCAACCTTAATGATTCAAGGGTTCTAAGGCAGGCCCAGTAGAAGACAGATAACAGTGACTCCTGCAGATTCAAGGTGGTGATATAATTTCATTTTTGCTACTAAAGAGGAAATCTCAGCCATTAAATGCACGGAAGGGAATGTGGAAATGCCACTGCTGAGCAGGCTGGAGCTGGTCCATGGGGCTTTGACACCAGGCTGGTTGCAAAACCCTTCTGTGAGAAGCTGAAGGTTTCTACTTTGAATATCTGGATGTCACGGAGATGCTTCAGGTTACAACCATTTGACAAGTGACCCTCCAACCCCTTCATTCCCAGAGCTCTTTCCTCTGCTGCATGGACAGGACTGTGGCAGCCTGAGGCATAAACTTGTTCCCACCACCTCCAAATTGGCTTTTTCTACGTAATGACTGTGACCTTTACACTTTAAACCTTGAAGTGGAGGTGGTTAAATGTAAATTTAATCCATAGGACAGGTGCTCCAAACTGCAGCAGCATTACCTCTGCCAACAGCATAGGCTGTGGCTTGGCCTAAATTGGGCTAAATAACAGAAAACAGAATAGCAGGAAAAATGTCAGACGTGTCAGAAGAGAGAAATAGGTTGGGACTTCCCAAAAGTGCAGACAGCAAATTCATTCCAACTGCAGGCAACAAATTAGGTGTATCTGCTTGTCTTGTGTGAGAGAGATTTACACCAGTGATGTGACAAGGAAAGAGGAGCCACAGAGCTCCTCCTGCCCTCAGCTGCACCTGAAATCTGCTCCCAATCCTCATTAAAACTTGCAACAGGATGGGTTTTAGCCATAGGAAGGCTGAGCTCTTCCTGGGGATGGCAGAAATGGAGCTTCTGTCTAAGCTGTTATTGTGTTATCTCATGAGTGATACGATTTGCACACCCTAATTAACCAAATCTTATCTATTCCAGTCTTTTTTGTTCACAGCCTCCTGGGCTTTGACCCTCACCCAGGCTCAGTCCTGCCCCAGGCCACGTGCCAGGTCATCCACAGGGACCATCCATCAGCTCCTCAACATCTCCTGCTCCTGGCTGGAAGTTCAGCCTCAGAAACCGTTCCCAACTCATTCCCAAACCAAACAAAGTCATTTCCACTCCCATGTGCTGATGACCAAACCCTTGGAGGCCAAGCCATGGCCTGGTTTCCCCAGGGTGGGTAATGGGGAATAGCTGGGACATCCCCCAGGAGGTGTCAGCTCTGGATGGTTCTCCTCATCAGCTGCCCTGAGCACATCAGACTCTTGATCTCCATGTCAATAGAAAATGTTCCTGTGGCCTATCTTGCATTTTTTAACTCCTCAAACCAAATTCTTGTTGCACCTCCCTGAAGAAGTTCAGCTGCAAATCCCACTGAGATCATGAGGCACCAAAACTGCAGAACTGTTTTCTCACATTCTTGCATATTTTAACTGTTCATTTTAGAACCACAGCTGGTTCTGAGCTGGAGGAACAATGGCACCATCTTGGTGAGTGTGGGAATATACATATATATCTCATATATATGAGGTATATATGAGATATATATTATATATTTTATATATATATATTACATATATATATATTCCCACACTCACCAAAATGGTGCCATATATATGTTTATATATAATATATGTATTATATCTATATTATATTTTATAGATATATATTATATGTATGTATGCGTTCCAGACCCACAGAGCACCTTCCATCCAGTTTTCTTGAAAGTGAGGGAAAATGCTGAAAAAATACAGCCAACTAATGACAAGTGGTGAGGAGGAGAACTGATCTCCAGGTGGAGACTTTCATGGCTGTACCTTTTCGTGTCCCCCCCCATCGATTTGCAATGATGGAGCAAAGTGACAGAAATGTAAAGCAATAAAACAGGCTCTTACATTTGCATGGGAAATGAAGGAATGTCCTTAACAGCACTTGCATGTCAGTCAGTGTGTAAAAGGACTGCAGGGATCTGATAACAGGCAAGGACAAGGTAAATCCAGGGCCTGTTCCAGAGCCAGGTCTGCACACTCTGTAGGTCGGGCCTGGCAAAGCAGGGCACTGGGAGACAAGAACAAGCCCAGCCTTGGGTGTCTGTTGATACTGAGGTATTTATTCAGTGATAGTTAAAGCCTGATAGTCCAGAAGGACGTGCTTGTACCCTGCAAATGGACATTTATCAGCTTCCATGGAATCAGGGAATGGTTTGGGTTGGAAGGAACCTCAAAGATCACCCAGTGCCACCCCCTGCCATGGGCAGGGACACCTTCCACCAGCCCAGGTTGCTCCAAGCCCCACCCAACCTGGCCTTGGACACTTCCAGGGATGCTTTGCCAGTGCATTTCAATCCCCACAGACTTGAGTCCTCCCTCTGAAAAACTTCCCTTCCTCTTCCAGTCTTATCCCCACTCGAGCAGAAGCTGGACAAGCTGTTTTTTGGAGAAGGTGATGCTGCAGCCCCCGTGTTTTCTGTGGCTGCACAGTGGACAAACCAGCTCACAGGAGAAGCTCTGAGGCTCTCTGACCTTCTTTCTTGCAACCCTGAGGACAAACAATGATGTACAGCCTGGGGTTCCAGGAAGGAATAAATCACTCACCTGCTGCTGGGAGGGAGCCATAAAGCAGGGTTTGTCATTTTGCATTTGTGTCACAAGTCCCACAGGATTTCGTGATTATGTCACGAGAGTCTCAACTTTTTGAATGGAGCACAAATAAAAGTATTTATTAGGAAGAAACACCAGAGTAAGGGTTAGGAAAAATGGTATTTATTGACAAACAAGGGCACAATCAATCAGCCAGGTCAGCACTCAGGAATGTACATTTGCATAAAGCCCACAGAGCTGTTGAGTCACCAGGGAAGGATGGGAGGGTGGGATCAGCTCAGTAACTGGAGGACTTTCTTCCCAAGAATAGCTGGGTCTCCAGCCTCCTCAAATTAACTCTGAACTGGAAGAGATGAAACATCCCCAACAGGGAAACCAGCGAGGCCTGACTTGTTCAGGCATCTTCTCAACAGCTGCCCATCAAAAGGTGTCCTCTCCTGGACCCCAATCCAGCATCACTCCTGGTTTACCTGCCCTTCTGCACCAGAATGACTCCATCTCTCTGTATTTCAGAGACATCAGGATATGGCAAAAAGGCAAAGTTCTGGAGGGTTTCTAAAAGCAGAAGTTCAGAGTCACCAGGACAAGATGTAAAACACCAAATGGAGCTGAGGACAGCCAGGAAAACTGGCACCATTCCCTCAGGGTTCAGGCCCTCCCAGTGCAGCTTTAGTTATTCCATCCTGCTGTGCTGGATGCACTAACAATGTGAATTTTACAGCTGTAGAACTTGATTTGGAAAGCAGCAACTCAACTATTGGGCTTTGAGCCCCCATGGGGATGGTCAGAGAGTGTTAATTCAACTTCAGGTTTGACCTGAAGAGCATTTGAACCAACACCAACTTTGGGAATTGAAATGTAGCAAAATTTTCTGAAAAAGCAGCTGCTGGGTGGGATTGAGAATATTTGTGCTATGGAATGAGATTCAGTTGAGTTGTGTCTCAGGTCCTTCTTTTGGGAGCCAGTGGAGACAACCAGGAGCCCTGAGGGCAGGACACATCCTGTAGGAGAGACCTAGAACAGGTCAGGTGGAGCAAAGGCTTGAAAGAGCCGATTTCTGTCCTGTCAGTGCAATCCCTGGTGCAGACACAGATGTCTGCAGAGTGAACATCTAAAGCCAGGGGAGAAAAGCTCCAGCTTTGCAGATCTGCTCCTTCACAGTGCAGTTTACACCTGGATGATTGGTCAGGAGCAAAACAATGAGTTCTTCTCTGCTGGGCATCCAGGTCCCAGTAAAGTGACTGTCTCAGTACAAAGGGCTGCCAGAGGTGGACAGAGCAGCTAAAATGGCAAATCTTAACCATGGAAACTTTCAGACTCATCACCTCAATCAAACAGCTCCTTGCCCTTGCCTCTTCACCCCAAGGACAGAACCTGAATGAGGCTCAATCCTCACATGGTGCATGTGAAGAGCAGCAGGAGAGGTGACTGTGATCCCTATCTTTGTAAGGACTTGGGTTTGAACTGGAAAGAATATCATGGAAAGAAATGACATGGAAAGAAATGAAAAGGAATAACATGAAACGAATATCATCCATCATGCTCCCAAAGGGCACTTTGACCTGTGTGCCCTCAGCTCTGCAGCACTGAAGGTCCAGTGACTTGGAGGCTCCTTTGCAGCCTCTACTGAAAATCCAAGAGACACTTTGCAATGAACCTGCTGCTGGTTTGCATTTTCCTGGTATAAGATGATCATCCAGACTGGGCTATGCCAAAATTCACAGATCCACTCAGCCTTTCCACTCAACTTGCAACATTACAGTGATCTCTCCTGTTATAAAGGGTTCAAGCAGAGTTTCTCCCTTCATGGGAAACATGTGGCCCTCAGCTCTCCTGTACCCTGTGGATTCAGATTTTAGCCAGGCAGCAGCACCAGATTCATCTGAAGAATCAGTCAAAGCAAGAAATTATTTTGTCTTGGGCCTTTGCTGAAGATCTTTCTCTTCCTTGCACTACATCCTTAAAATCTGTCCCTGATCTGTGGGATCACCACCCCACTGTCCCTTTCAAGGATCTCCAATCCCTGGTTCAGGGATTCCACTGCAGCATCACAGTGATCCTGCACTGAGAACCAAAGGCAGGTCCAGGAAAGCTCCAGGGGGTGGAACTCCAAATGCTAAAAACCAGGGGAGGGTTAGGTTGGATATTAAGAAAAATTTCTTCTCAGGAAGGGTTGTCAGGCCCTGGCAGAGCAGTGGTGGAACCACCATCCCTGCAGGGATTTAATTCATGTGGTTGTGGCACATGGGTACAGGGGTCAGTGATGGCCTTGGCAGTGCTGGTGATGGTTGGACTCGATGATCTTAGAGGGCTTTCCCAACCCTACTGATTGAGTGATTCCAAGGGAACTGCAGCAATTCCCAGCCCTGCCAGTCGCCCTGGCTGAGCTCTGGGGGTGTGGAAGTGCAGCTGAGGGAGGGGGGATTGGCTCAGGCCTGTCAGAGCTGTCTATATTTAGGTCCCCACAGGCTGGAACAAGAAAGCAGGAGGTCTTCCTGTTCTCCCCTTCCACGGGGTTTGCCTGGCAGCGCCGTCTGTCAAGCCTGGACTCATTTTATAGCTGCATTTAAAGCTCTGCAGCCTCTCAGGCTGACAGGGCCTCCTCACGAGGAGCCACTGATGGATTTCTAAGCTGTGCTCGTTAAAGCTCTGTCTCTCAGGGGCAAACTGCCCGTTTTCTCTGGGTGCCACAGCCCAGGCTGCAGCTTTGAGCTGAACACACCTTGTCACTCCGGGCCAGCACCTCATTTCTGGCCCTGGCCGAGGGCACAGCAAGAGGCCACCACCGACCTTCTGGGTCTGCTGCACTGAGGGGCTGCTCCCCAGAGCAGGGCACATCCCCTCACCCTCTCCATCATCTCAGCTCTTCCCCCTGCAGGTATTTCCCAGCTGCAGCTCTGACACTGCCCAGCCCTTGGCAAAGAGCCACGGCCAGGACTCTGACCTGGCTGATCTCACACCGCTGGGGCTGGACATCCTCCCTGCCAGCTCCTGCTCTCTGACATCCCTGCACCTCTCCCAGCCAGCCCTGCTGTGCTGGGCTGTCCCCAGCAGTGTGTGACAGCTGCCCTGAGCTCTGCCCACACCTCTGACTTTGGGGGCTCTGCCAGTGCAGGGGCCACAAAAACCAGCCCAGCCACAGCTGCTCTGCTGGTGCCCAACTCCCCAGAGCCTGGGGGATGTTAGTGCAGAGGTCAACACATTCATCCATCTCCAGTGTGACAGAGGCTTGACAGAATGGAAATATTTAATTTCTCCTCACTCTTCATAACAAAACTCTATTTGCTCCCTAATCCTCTAAGTAACCTTTAGTTATTTCCACTCTCATACTACCAAAGTCATTAACCTTTCTGCAGTCCTGCTCTGTCCATCTCTGCCTTCCCCCTCTGTTTATCTCTCCCTCCATCCTATTTTTTATGGCAGGGTGATAAACCAATCTGAATACTCTGGACAGCAACTCTGACATTTCCCAAATTATGTCTGGATTGTGGTGCTGTTGCCACCACCTCAACCTTTAATTACATTTCTTAGTTTTCCCACCCTTAACTTCCAAACTAGGGACCACCAAGTCCATTCAAGGGGACTGTGAGTTAACTGGAAAGCTTTGAACAAGGAAAAGAAAAATGTTGGCAGTAAAAGGAATTGAAAGGAATTTCTGATTGACAACTTCCCCAGTGCACACAACGTGCAGAGACTGAAGTTCAGATCAGAAGAATGATTTTACTTTCAGCCTTGAATTGCACAGTAATGAAATCTCTCAACTCTTGCTGTCCCTTGAGCTGCTCCTGATGAAGCTGCACTGAAATACTTCAGTCCAAGTCATAACTGTCTGTTATAGGAACTGCAGAGAAATGAAGAGTCCACTTGAGGCTCCTCACACCCTTCTCCCTTCACTCAGCAAAGATCTGTGAATCCTAAACCCCTGCTCAGAACTCTGCCCATCTGGACTGCTTTTCTTCTCTCACCCTGCACCCTGGGCAGATCAGAGACCTGAGCCTTGCCATGCTGGGTGAGGGGTTACCAGGGCCCAGGGAAGGATTTCTTCCCAATATCCAATCTAAATCTAGAGTTTCTTACATTTATTTGGTCTAAGCTATTTTCTTTTGGGGTTTTACAAGTGTTAGTCCTTTCATTTATTTATTTATGTGTTTATTTGTTTGTTTGCTTGTTTAAAAGTCATCTTTCCAGCTCACAGACGTGTCTGGAGCAGGCTGGGGAAACGCTTCAGATATGTTTCCCACTTATCAAAACATCAGAACAAACATTCGAGAGCAATTCCTAGTGAAGGCAAGTGCTGCTCCTGGAGGGTTTAAAGAAGAGCCTCTCAGAGGGCTGGTTCAGGCACTTTGCTCTCATCCCACTGCAGCCCTGAGAAATCAGCAGTTCTGCTCCCAGTCTGGGCTGGGTCTGAGCTGACTGTGGAGTCCCCATGTGGATGTGGCATTTGAGGACATGGTTTAGTGGTGACTGTGCTGGTGGTGCTGGTTGATGGTTGGACTTGATGATCTTAGAGGGCTTCTCCAGCTTTAAAAACTCTGGAATTCCATGACTTCCCCAGCTGAGCTCTTGCCCAGTCTGAGGTTTCTCCTGCCTTCCTGGGAAGAAGCACAGTCTTCTCCAAAAGGCCACTTTCCCACTCCATTTCCCACACTGGGAGCTGAAAAGGAACCCCCCTGTCTCCTTCCCCAAACATCTGTCCCCTTTGGTCTTCCCCTTATCCTAAATGAAGTTTCTTTACTCTCTCAGTGCGCAGTGAACTCCAGTCCCAGACTGACACGCCAATTCTCCCACCCTTAAAAGACAGCTGTTAATTATAATTACCCTTCAGAAGATCCTCAGAACCTGCCTCTGCCAAGGGCACCCTAATTAAGCCGTTCCTCTGAGTGCAGCTCACTCCCCTTTGGCACACAAGGTGTGATTACACTTCATTTGCTGCCTTTCCAAACTGCCACAAGAAATGGAGCTTCCAGGAATAAAACTGGCCCAGACTCTGCTCCCACTGCCCAGAACAAGACAAATGATGACAAGAGTCAGTGTCACAGGGGGATCCTCGGGTTTCTTCCAGTGACTGATCCCTTCTGCAGCTTCATTCATTGTCTTCAGCCCCCTTAGACCTCGAGTTCTTGCTGATCCAAGAGCTGCCTCCTCCACTTGGCTGGTGCTGAAAGCTCTGTGTGAGACCCGGTGGCACCGTGGCTGCAGGGGACAACAAGGACAACAAAACGTTTCTGGAATAATTTTCCAGGTTTCCAATGCGTAAGTCACTGATTTATCCCCTTCAGGATTGATCTGGGCTCAGATAATCGACACAGTTCAGGAAAAGACAAATAAAGTTGGAGCCAGATCCCCCAGGGATATCAAAAGGCAGAAGATCTTTTCCTGCTCCACCACTCCGTGCTGTCATCCCGAAGGTGCAGCCTGGCCCTGGCTCCCAGTGGAGCCTTGGGGCAGAATTGTCAGACAGATACAGCAACCTCTACTGGAATTCAGGACAACATTAATTGGGTGCTTTCACATAAAAAATATAGCCAGGGGTCTTCAGGAGCAGAACTCGTCCCGGGCCCTTCCCTTCTGCAACATCCACGGGGTTGGTTGTGACTCACAGCCCGACGTGCCAGGACTCAGCACCTCGCCCTGCAGCATCACACCTTCCCTTGGTGGTCTCCCACGTGGTCCTGGCTCTACTGGAGAGTTCCTGGGAGCTGACATACGTTAGTTAGAGCAGCAGAACCTCCCCCACTGGAGTCTGTGGGGCTGATCTGGGCAGATCTCCCGGTGACTGAGGAGCTTCCCTCATGTACCTGCAGTTCCAGCACTTCATCTGAGTCCAGCCCCTTGTGTCCACGGTGATCCTGGCGTGAAGCTCCAGCTCTGATGGCCCAGTGGAGTTCCCCTCTTCCAAACTGCTGCTTTGGGCTACAAGAGATAGAAGGAACACACAGCTCACCCCCTGGCCATGGGCAGGGACACCTTCCACCAGCCCAGGTTGCTCCAGCCTGGCCTTGGACACTTCCAGGGATCCAGGGGCAGCCACAGCTTCTCAGGGTAACCTGTGCCAGGGCTTCACCACCTTTTCAGCAAGGATTTCTTCCCAGTATCCCATCTGACCCTACTCTCTTTCAGTCTGAACCCATTCCTCCCTCCAGACCCTTGTAAATAGTCTCTCCCCAACTTTCTTGTAGCTACTTCAGGCACTGGAAAGCCACAGTTTGGTCACCCCAAAGCCTCCCTAGGCACCAATTCCACTGGTGGCTTTGGGAACATCTGCACACCAGCCATTCCCAGCAGATTTCCCCAGGCAGGGAATTCCACCCACATCTTTTTCCATCTCGCTGGGTGTCATCTCAAGACATTCCAGGCATAATTATATATTCACATAAAGCAGCAGGACATGTTGTGAGACACAACCCAGGTTATCTCCGTGGGCTTGAAGTATCCTCTTAAATATCCATCTGTTAAACCTCCTCCAAGGCTGGGGCAACTCCCACAGAAGGTGCTGCCCTTCTCCAGGGTGACTCCCTGGCCTGTCCCAGCTCTCAGGGTGACCCCCCTGCTGCCAGAAAGAAACATCTCCCAAAAGCACAAAATCAAGAGAGAGAGAGGGAGAGGAGATCCACATGGATCCCTGGGAATGGCACAGCTCCTGGAGTCACAGAGCCAGACAGCCTGGAAATGTGGAGCAGTGGGTTACAGAGCACACCTGCCCACCCGTGACAGTGGGCTGTATGTTCTGGATACATTCTGTGCCAAGGAAAATAGGGAAACACGTGGAATTCGAGCTGTTTTGCAAAACTGGCCACTCTGTGGAGCTGTTAAAGCTGTGGCAAGATGGAAACCCTAGAGGAAGGAGCAGAAGGGCAGGGTGCAGAGGAGGCAAAGGTAGCAATCCATCTGTTTATTACATAATTCCGAGGTGATAACATGCAGTTATCTCTTTTCTTCTTCCCCTGAACTTTGCCCTGTGAGCCTTCTCCAGGGCAGAATTCCAAAGTCCTGGGGCAAGTTCCCTCAGTGAGTGCTGTTTATCAAAGTCCTGCTTCCCTCCTTCCTGAAGACATTGTCCTTCAGGGTGAATGACATTTGTCAGATAAACTGGGACTTTGCAGAGGTAAGAGCAGAAGCCTGAAGAGGGAGATATGGCACTTCCCTGCCCAGGAGCCTGCATTTCCCTCTGTATCCAGGGATTTCATGTGGTCCTGCACCTTTTGTGTCTCAGCAACTCCCTTTCCTCAATGAATGCACCAAAATGCACCTCCTCCTTCACCTGACCTGCTGCTCACACCCAAAGGCTCCCATCTCCCAGGCATTAGGTACTTAATCTTGGATCAAAATGCTGAATCTCAGAGCCAAATTACCCTGCAATGATCAAAATCACATTATTTGAAATCACAAAGGTGGCAGAAGAAAGAAAACACTTCACTGTCCACATCCATAAGAACCTCTCTGATTTCTGGGACCTTTCGCTATTCCCTATTAAAAAGGGATTATTCTACCCCAAAATCATTTGACACAGCTGAGAGGTGGGCTGATCTGTCAGGGGGAACAGCCTGGGCAGCCACTGGGTCCCCCTGAGCTCTTCACACAGCTTGGGACCCCCCCAGAGCAGGGATGGGAGGGCAGAGCTGTGGGAAGGTGCAAATGTCTGACCATTCAGGTTTTCTATCTGAGCTCATTTTTAGGACAGAGTCACAGTGACCTGTGCAGTGGGAGAGAACCAGGGAAGAATCCTGGAGAGGCTGCAGGGAAAGCTCCAGCACCTGGGGAGGTTTCTCCCATCCTGGTGAAAGGCTGAGAGAGTTGGGATTTTTCAGCCTGGAGAAGAAAAGGCTCTGGAGAGACCAAACTGTGCCCTGAAGGAGCTACAAGAAAGTTGGGGAGAGACTTTTTACAAGGGCCTGGAGTGGGGAATGGCTTCAGACTGAAAGAGAGTAGGGTCAGATGGGATATTGGGAAGAAATCCTTCCCTGGGAGGGTGGGCAGGCCCTAGCACAGGTTGCCCAGAGAAGCTGTGGCTGCCCCTGAATCCCTGGAAGTGTCCAAGGCCAGGCTGGAGCAACCTGGGCTGGTGGAAGGTGTCCCTGCCCATGGCAAGGGGTAGAACTGGGTGGGCTTTAAGGTCTTTTCTGATACAAACTGTCCTGTGATTCCATGGAAGGAGCTGCAGGGCACCTTGCAGGTGCCAGGTTGTATGAGCTGTTTGAGAGGCAGCAGAAGGGACAGCAGCTACAGCAGCCAGGGCTCATCCTGCAGCATTCCAAGGATCAGCAGGTTGGGGCCAAGGAAGAGCCCTGAAAGGATGCTCAGAGAAAACCTCCAGCCTTTGCTCTGCAGGGATGTTGGCTCCTGGATAAGGATCAAAAGAACTCCAGCATCTGACTCCAAGTCCTGAATTCACAGATAGCATGGATTGATGATTGAATGGGCAGCTTGGGCACCTAAACTCACTCAGATCCTGACCCTGCTGTTGGGTCAAGCAAAAACATGCCTGTTCTCCAGCTGGAACTGCCTCCAGCCTGCCCTGGCTTTGCTCTGTGATCTTCCTTGGTTCTGGCTAACAGGTGATGTTGACTGACATCAGGAGGAAATTGCACCCCATGAGAGGGTGGTTTGGCCTCTGAGCCACAGCTGCTCCTTTGCTGCAAACACTGGAGCTGTCAGGGCATCAGACCCAGCACACAAGGTTGGGGCACACAGAGCTTCCCTTCTCCAGATCAGGTGTGAAACCAGCAGGACACCACAATTCACATCTCTTCACCAAAGAGTTGTATTTCCCAACAGCAGAGGCAGCAGGGTCTTCTGCAGACACTTCATTTGAAGCTACAAACATCCCACTTGCAGTAATTTCCATAACAATATTTCCTTTTGCCAACACGTTTCACAATCAATGCTCTTACCCACCACTGCCCTCTGACAAGAGAATTTGCTTTTTGGGATTCAAATTGAGTCCTGTGGTATCCTAAACAAAGGTGGGTTGATGTTTGAGAACATTTTTGCTGTGGCTGGGTTCAGTGATTGCCTGGAAAGAGGCCAGAGATTTTTCTGAAAAACTGTGTTCACAATGGGAAGACCAGGTGAAAGTCTTCTGAACAAAACAAGTCCCTCAGGAATTTAACTCCCATAAAATTCATTGAAGGGCTAAGCCAGTGTTGAGCTTCAGTAAAATGGAGCTTCTTGGTGTAGATACTTGAAGTAGCTGTGCCCTTAAATCCAGGGATGCTGGACACCTGCAGCCCTCTGAGAATCTGGGCCAAGGAGCCTGAACCATTGTAGAGAACAAAATTCTGGTGCCTTTATCACCTTTGCAAATGTTGCTTTCTCATTTCCAACAAATCCTCAAAGGATTCTGCATGAATAGGAGCAGTGTTTGCTCACACCTTCCGTGCTTTCCCCCTCCCCTGAAGGTTGAGTGGAACGCAGCAAACACTCAGCTTTGTTTGTACACTGGAGTGAGCCTTTGTGTAATGGAGAGGTTAAAAACTGTCTTGTAGAAATAGATCATTCTTCAAGGAAACCTCTTCTAGTTCCAGAAATAAATACAGAGTAGAATAGTGAAAAAAAAAAAAAACTAATGTACATCCCTGGGGCTCTGCTTGGCCCCTGCCCCTCCACACTGTCCCATCCAGCTCTCCAGGATCAATTTCCTGGGGTCAGTTCTTGACCCCTCAGACAAGGCAGATATTGAGGGGCTGGAGGTGTCCAGGGAAGGAGCTGGAGCAGCTGAGGGAGCTGGGGGGGCTCAGCCTGGAGAAAAGGAGGCTCAGGAGGGACCTTCTGTCTCTGCAAATCCCTGACAGGAGGGTGTAAGTGAGGTGGGTGTTTATCTCTTCTCCTGAGTAGCAGTGTGCTGGAGGAGGTTTAGATTGGAGATTAGGAAAAAAAAAAGAAATCATAGAAAGGTTTGTAAAACATTGGCACAGCTGCCCAGGGCAGTGGTGGAGTCACCATCCCTGTAAGTGTTCAAAAACACGTGGCTTGGGGATGTGGCACTTGAGGACACGGTTTAGTGGTGAACACGGTGGTGGTGCTGGGCTGGTGGTTGCACTGGATGATCTTAAGGGTATTTTCCAGCCTTAAGGATTCCATGACTTGACGAATCCATGAGCTCCTCATAGATGGACAGAGAAGGGTTAAAGGGATTTAAGGGTTTGAGTGGTGAAAACTGTGAAGGTTCAGCTACAGCAGCAATAGTTTTAGCCACGATCCTGCGAAACAGCTTTTATTATTCATAGGAGGGGAAATGAGAACAATGCAAAGTGCATTTGTGTGCTCCCAACAAGGGCACTGGCTCCTGGCCTTGGCAGCTCCATGGCCCTCCTGCAGCCTCTGCCTCCCAGCGTGGAAAAGCAGCTAATGAAGCAGCCAGGGGCTCAGGCAGCCTGCAGGGCCCTGGGGCTGCATCAAAGCCCTCCCGCTCATTTCCCTTTCCCTCGGCACGGGCGGAATTCGGAGCGGGTGGTGATTAACCCCGGGCTGAGCCAAACCAAACCGGGAGGGAGAAAAACAAGGGCAGCCCAGGAGAAGCCCTGGGCTCATCCCCCCGCTGGGTTTGTGTGGTGGAGGTGGATTTCCTGCTCTCCCTGAAGGTGCATCTGGAAGTCAGGATGCTGGAGGAGCACGGGGGGCTGGAGCTGGCTGAGGAGGACCCGGGACCTGCAGTGAATCACAGCAATTAGGGCTGGCTCCTGTTCCAGTGAGCTCAGCTTTGGAGCACAACCATTATTTTCTTAGGCTTAGGAATACTTGACTTTTCCTGAAATACAAAAGAGCCTCCCAATTCAAAAGGGCTGAGGAACAGGAGATGCTCACACAGACAGACACAGATAGGCAGGACAGGTTCCTCTGCTGTTCTCCCTGTGTCTCACCTGATCTCTTTGGAGCATGAAATCCTGGAGATTTGTGGAACCACAGACTGGATTGGAAAGGACCTTAAAGCTCATCCCATCCCACTCCCTGCCATGGGCAGGGACACCTCCCACTAGCCCAGGTTGCTCCAATTCCTGTCCAACCTGGCCTTGGACACTTCCAGAGATCCAGGGGCAGCCACAGCCTCTCTGCCCAACCTGTGCCAGGACCTGCCCACCCTCACAGCCAACAATTCCTTCCCAATCTCCCATCTATCCCTGCCCTCTGGCACTGGGAAGCCATTCCCTGTGTGCTGTCCCTCCATCCCTTGTCCCCAGTCCCTCTCCAGCTCTCCTGGAGCCCCTTTAGGCCCTGCAAGGGGCTCTCAGGTGTCCCTGGAGCCTTCTCTGCTCCAGGGGAACCCCCCCAGCTCTCCCAGTCTGTCATTTAAAATCCCAGAATTACAGACTGGTTTGGGTTGGGAGGGACCTTAAAGCCCATCTGGTTCCACCCCTGCCATGGGCAGGGACACCTTCCAGGGTGCTCCAAGACCATTCCAACCTGGCCTTGAACACATTTTCTGTCAACATCCTTTGAACACAGCTGTGCTTTTGGAGCAGACAATCCTTGAGATTCCCCCCAAAGTTCTCAGTTGGGATCCAAACTGACCCCGACTCCAGACCCCCCAGGAAACCCCCAGACATCAGTGAAAACAACTTCTGCTGACCAGGGCATCCAGGAGCTGATTCCAGATCCATCCTCCTCTCTGAGGGAAGGGAGAGGGAGGAGGAGGGACGGGGAATTTCACAGAGAGCCTCCTTAGGGCAGGTTTAGATGAAGAGGCTCCTTCTGCCTGTGATTGTGCCAGGGGAGGTCACAGCTGGTTTAAACCTTGATGCAAACAGTGTTTGGTGTGGATTTCTCTCTTGGGGAGGGCAGGGGAAACCCAAAGCACGTGGGGCAGAGGTTCAGCAGTCTGGCTGGAGACTTTCAATTGAGGGTTACCATCACAGGGTTATAAGATCTTATGTCTTGTCTTCGGTGAGGATTTCACAGTGTCTGATGGCGCATCCTTATAATTCCAGGGACACCTGATACAGCTTTGCCCTGCAGGGCCTTTTGGTGCCATTACACACCAAAACAGCAGGATTTGCCAAACAGTGGCTCCAGGGCTTGGGTCAGCATTTTAAGTGACCTCAGGAAAGGAAGGAACATGCAAACCTGGAGATGGCAAGAATTTGGGAGGGGATTGAAAACGTGTTGGAAGATTGAATTGAAATTCAAAATGCCCAAGAAATACTTTGGGGGGAAAAAAAGCACCAACAAACCACCACCACCACCACCACCACAAACCACCCTGAAAGCTGTTCTACAAGGGGAGGTGCCTCCAGAGGGGGATTTGCTTCAGACACCCCCCTGGATGACATCAGCTGTCATCTGGAGATGCCTTTATCTCCCAGGTGAGTGGAGGGACCCAAAGAGCGACTGACTCAGAGAGCTGCATCTCACCAGTGGGGGTCCAGATGGGAATTCTACTCATCCTCTGGAGCAAACTCAGGAGTGTTGAAAGGCTCTGGAGGCTGTGGCAGATCACAAAGCCAGTGTGAGGTACCAGTGTCAGGTGTGGGAAAGGCAAATGTCCTGACTGTGTTGTCACAACAGGGGGCTGGAACGAGATGATCCTTAAGGTCCCTTCCAACCCCAAGCATTCCAGGACTCTGTGATTCTACAATTCCACGAAATGGAGCTGCAGGGATCCTGGGAAGGTCCCCAGAGGGGTCCTGTGCCCGTGAGGCACTTCAGGGCAGCTGTGACCACTTGGAGATCATCCACAGGGAGCCACAGAAGTTGGAATATGTTTGGAGGATGGGAATTGTGTGGGAAGACCATATGATTTGGGCTGGGAACAAAGGGAAAAAGAAGGGAAAATTTCCACGGGTGAAAAAGTGATATATGGGAATATTTTCCCTTGGAGGGTGGTGGGAAGGGGGTATTTTAAAAGGGACAGATGCAAATAAAGTTTATCTGCCTCAAGCAGGGAGTGTCAGCCCCATTTCTTTAGGAATCTATGGGTTTATGGCTTCTTTTGCTGAAAAAAATGATACTCTTCACATAAAGGAGGTGAGGAAGGAGGTGAAAGAAGGGGGTGAAGGAAGAAGGCAGCAAAGCATCCATTTCCTCAGAGGAATCTTTCTCCACAGGGCCAAGACACAAGAAGGAAGGATGAGAAATTTTCACAAAAGGCAAGACAGATGCAGGGGAAATAAAGGATTTTACCCAAAATGAGCTGCACAGTCTGAGAGGGAAGGTAACTGAGAGCAGACCACGTGAAGGGGAAGAAAGACTGACTTTAGATTAACTGAAGATCGCTGGACATTCTAATTTCCTCTAATCCCTTCCAATTTCCTTCCTCTGTTAGTAAACACTTTGCAAGGAGAAGTGGCTGCTTATAAAAAGTGTTAAAATGAGCAAAGCAAGGTGCTGAAGAGAACTGAGCTGTAGTGTCAGGTGAGGCAGAAAGCAGGAGTGTCCATAAAGTCTACAGCTCCTCAGGACACTCAGAACTTTTTCAGAAACACCAGAAGAGCTCAGAAATTCTTCAGAGCAGAGAAATCCCCAAAGCCAAAAGCCCTTTGTGACAAAGGTGGACTTTGGTGACCTGTTTCCTGGTTTTAATCCTGAAGAGGGAAACGGTTCTATGATCTGCTCCAAACCCTCTTGTGGTAACTGCCCTGGGGCTCCTCAGAAAGGCAATTAATTTCAGGAGGAATTACCCAACCCTTAATTTTTCTGAGCAATTATCAGCTCAGGTCCCAGCCAGGAGTTCTCTGCTCCGATGATGGCTGGGTACAAGTAGCTGCAGAATCCTCCCCGACGCTGCAATTTAGCAGGAAGTCTCCTGTGGAATCTGTCTAGAGATGCCTTCACGCCCAGATAGCGATCACAGCCTCTCCCAGCACCGAAACGGGCACTGCAGGAATCCTCCCAGCGCTGCTCCTGCTCAGCTTGTCCTTTCCAGAAGTGGTGCAAAGGGCTTGGGCTGCCCCAGGAGTTCAGCCTTCCTCCTCCTCCTCCTCCTCCTCAGCCTCAGAGGAGAAGTTGCAAGTGGCAGAGAGGATCTTTGGGGTCTCCAATCTGGGTTGTTTCTCTGTGGGAGTTTTTACTTGGCTTGTCCAGCTGGAGCAGAGCAGACTGAGGGCAGAGCTCAGCGGGGGCTGCAGCTCCTCCCGAGGGGCAGCTCCGATCTCTGCTCTGGGGGAGCAGGGACAGCCCCCAGGGAATGGCTGGAGCTGTGTCAGGGCAGGCTCAGGGTGGATCTCAGGGAAAGGTTCTTCCCCCACAGGCTGGTTGGGCACTGAACAGGCTCCCCAGGGCAGTGGGCACAGCCCCAAGGCTGCCAGAGCTGCAGGAGGCTTTGGCTGATCCTCTGGGGCACAGGGGGTGACTCTTGGGGCTGGGCCTGTGCAGGGCTGAGGGTTGGATTCCATGATCCTTGTGTGGGTCCCTTCCAGCTCAGGATATTTAATGGTTCTGATTCACTGCAGGACAGTGGCTGCTGGTTTTCTGTGCCTCAGTTTCTCCACCTGTTTATGCATAAACTGACTGTTCTTTACAGTCCTGTTTCCTTCTCTTACCAGGGTGTTCCCTGTCCCTGCTCCCTGTCCCTGAGTGTTACAGTTCAATTCCTGCCAAATCCTGGCCAGGTGCTTTCTCAGCTGGTTTCTGGAAGATGTGTGCTGAGATCTCTGGCCTCCCCAAGCAGAAGCTCTGCTGTGGTACCACCAGTAAGTGAGCAGTGAAGTGCCCCATCTTATTGTCACAGCTCCCCCCTTCTGGTGCCCACAGGGGACAGGGCACTCAGGATCCAGCACTGCTGGGGTCCTCTCTCCTTGCTGAGCTCCAACTCCTCTGCATTAACCTCCACTCCTCACCTGCCCCCTGTGCACCCCAGTCCTTTCCATCCCACTCCCTTGGGTGCTGCTGCCAAAGGGACCTGGAGCCTTCTGCGCCTCCTGCCCTTGGTCCTGCCTGAAATGAGGGATTTTACCCTTCACCAGCAGAGCCAGTGCTGGCCAGGTCCCACCTGGAAGTCCCTGGGATGAGCTGGCTGCAGGTCTGAGCAGCCACTCACCGGCTGGTTCGGTGTTTGCTGATGGAGGGGCTGAGGGGGCTCTGGGCTCTCCAGGGCAGGCTCGTGTTCCTGGGGGGGTTCTGAGGCCCCGTGGTTTGTAACAACATCTGCAAAGGACTTGCTGTGACAAGGAGGAGCGTTTGTGAGGCCAGGTGGAGGTGACAAAGCGTTTCCTGATAGCAGTGCCAGGCACTCCTGGAGCTGTGGAGCTGTCGGGGCCCATCCCGAGGTGACTGCTCAGGGTAAATGCCTGGGGCTGTTCCTCCCGCAGGGAGGGCAGTGGGGATGCAAATCCAGCCTGGAACCAGACTGCTGCACTGAGCAGCTCTGCTCCTCTGCCACCCAGATGCCAAGAAAATCTGGAGTATCCCAGGTTTGGGTAAATTTGACATCCAGTTCTCAGTGGCTGGGTGGGAGCAGCTGAGGGAGGTACCTGGTGACTCCTGGACACAGGGACAGGCAGGGAGAACATCTCTGACCTCAGTGCCCCAGTGCTGGAAAAGCAATGGGTTTCTGGATGCAGCTGAATATTGTCTTGGCCAAACTGCAGTGAAGGGCAGTGAACTCAGGACTGCAGCTTGGAATATTCAATCCCTCCAGGAACAACCCTGGACATAGCAGGAGGTTGTGACATTGGCCTGAGACCTTTGTGATCCATCCTCTGCATCCATGGAAGAATATGGGTCTGACTGCCAGGACAGCAACATGAATGGAAAATGAGCTGCTCTGCCAGGCTGGGAGATTCAATTTTCACTCTTAGCAGTCCCCTCTGAGCAGGCAGGAGTGGCAGTCCCTGCAGAGGGATGCTGGTGATGGGCAGATAGAAACAGCAGCCTGATGAAAATCCCTTGGGAATGTAGTGGAGTTAATGTTCAACAACTGGATTTGGGGCTCCAGCTGATCTGCATGTTCTTGTTCCTGCTCCTGGCAGGAGCAGTGGCTGAGCTTTTGTACCAGACTTGGCTTCTGATTCATTTTCATCTCCTCATGGCCTGGCTGTGGGTGCCAGAGCTCCTGCCCTGGGCTCAGTGCTCCTGGGGCCAGCCTGAGCCCAAGCTTTGAGAGCAGCAGATATTTTTCCATGAGGATGCCAAGCGTGTCAAGGTGCTCTTGAGGAGGCTGAGGGCAGGTTAAACCTCTCCTGGAGATACTCCAGTGCCATCACCAGCTGCAAAAAGCAGCACGGGCCTGCTCTGCTTTCCTTGGCTCTCACTCAGAGGTGCTGGAGGAGTTGAACCAAAGCCCACTGAAGAAGAGGTTGTGCTGGAGAAGATTTAAATTTTTTTTAAATTTTAAATTTTTCTTTTAAATTTTAATTTAATTGCCTTAATTACCATCCCAGGGTCTCTGTGCTCTCCACACACCCTGAGCTGCCTGCTGGGAGCAGAGCTCTCCAGATCTTCCCCTGGTGCCAGAGGGGTCCCTCACTCCTGCAGTTTGCTGGAGCAACCTGAACACTTCAGAAATGCTGTGGGCTCTGGTGCTGCAGAAAAACCATCTGTCACCCCAACTATGCCCAAACAGGGGGTGATTCCATCCTGTCCCTGGGGATACACAGAGCAGTGCTGGACCAGTTGTCCCAGCCCTGGGAGCAGGAGGAGGTTCAGGTGACACCAAGTGACGTGTGGTGGTCACAAAGCTGGTCCGTGGTGAGCAATCCTCATGTCTCAGTGTCACTGTCAGGGCAGCCTCAGTGTCCTCACCACCTGTGCTTGGTGTCCCCCAACACCCACAGAACACTGGGGTCCATGGCCAGATTCCACAGGGAATTTGGATCCCCTTTCCAGGTGGAAACAGGGAAGGCTGTTCTAACCCCTGATGCATTTACATAGGGATAACAATTCCAGTGATGGCTCCACCAGGAACAACAGTGACACCTGAGCTCCCATCCAGGACAAATCCCTACAGATTTCTGGGGAGCCAAGTGAAGCCATGACCCAACACATCAGGCTAGAAATATTTTGCATATTTTTCTTTCGTTTGTCTTAGGACATCATGAGAAAGAAGTCTGACATTTTCACAATTAAAAAAAAACCTTCATTGCCCCCCTTTAAAATGTTGATTTGGTTTTGGTTTTTTTTTGGTTTTTTTTCCCTAATAAATTTTGGTGTCAAGGTTTGTCCTTCCTTGGAGACAAATCCTGCCAAGCTGACAGAGTGCCCCAAAAATGCTTCACCCCAGAGAAGTTCACTTATCTGAAGGCCTGCACAACATCCTCTGCTCTGATTTAATTAATAATTGCAGGTCCCAGTGCCCCTGGAGCTCCAACAATCAGGTTAAAGGCTGTGGACCCCACAGCACCAGTTCCTGGTGAACCAGTTGGGTGGCTGGGACAGGAACTGGGGAGCTCCTGCAATTTTGGACATCAATTTACACTGATGAGCCCCTCTGAGCACCCCTGTCCTCTCCACACAGCCCAGCCCCGTGGCCTGGGAAGAGCACAAGAGATGTTTTTGCTCCCTGCTGGAAGAGCTCCATGCACTGTGCCAAGGAGCAGGACTGGGGGGTGTCTGAGCACCTCAGCAGCTGCCAATGATCTCTCTGCAGCACCTTGACACCCATTTGAAGGGCTGGATTCTGCCTAGAGATTCACAGAGGGCAAAGGAGGAGGAGATGTGGCATCTTATCTGCCTTCCTGAGTGATGAAGAACCTCAGGATTGGAGTGATTTCATTCCCCAGTGAGGCAGAGACTATGTTGAAAATAAATGTCATCTTGATTTAAAAACTGCCAGTGCTGGAGAACCCAGAAATGCAGCCCTTGTCCAACCATCCCAAGGAGCAGAGTCCCTGCCTGTGCTCAGCCCATCCCTTCTGCCTCATGTGGAGCTGCAGGGTCTCACCCTTCCCTTTCTCTGGTGGTTGAAGGTCCCTCTGCTCTCTCTCCTCTCCAGGGGGATGTCCACCAGGACCCTCCTGTCTGTTTGATGTCCATGGGGGGAGGTCCCTTCTGTTCCCAGTCTCCTTGAACCTCCACCATCAGTCACCAGTGCTGGTTGGTTGAACCTCTTTGCCTTTACTCAGTACTCAGTCTGCAGGGCCTCAGGGCTGGCTGGGATTGCTCCATCTGAGCCTTTCCATTTTGGACCTTTCCTTCACCAGGTTTTGTTGTGACACCGGTTTAGCTCGTGGGGTGTCTGTGACTACTTGTTTTTATTTCTGTTGTCTGTGCACTACGATCAGAGGGGTTTTATGGATGAACAAATGCTTATTCCAGGTATAATGAGATGGTTGTGGCTCTCTGACAATGTGCTAAAGTAGGAAAATACAAACCAGGTACCACAGCAGAGCCCTGAGGGGCAGAGGCCCAGGATGCAGCACAGAGGTGGAGATAAAGCATGAGATGCTGCAGGGCTGGAGCCCCCTCTGCTCTGGAGCCAGGCTGGGAGAGCTGGGGGGGTTCCCCTGGAGAAGAGAAGGCTCCAGGGACACCTGAGAGCCCCTGGCAGGGCCTAAAGGGGCTCCAGGAGAGCTGGAGAGGGACTGGGGACAAGGGATGGAGGGACAGGACACAGGGAATGGCTTCCCACTGCCAGAGGGCAGGGAGAGATGGGATATTGGGAAGGAATTCCTGGGCCCTGGCACAGGTTGCCCAGAGAAGCTGTGGCTGCTCCTGGAATCCCTGGAAGTGTCCAAGGCCAGGTTGGACGGGAATTTTGGAGCAACCTGGGCTGGTGGAAGGTGTCCCTGCCCATGGCAGGGGGTGGAATGAGGTGAGTTTTGAGGTCCCTTCCAACCCAAACCTTTCTGTCAGTCTGTGCACTCAGTGCTGGACCTGCAGGAGGAGCTGCCAACCCAAAAGGAAAGGAGGGTGTGGATGAACAGGTGAGCCCCAGCACTCAGAAAGCTCTGAAGGTGCTCTGGAGGTCCCACTCCCATCACTGAAAGGGCTGTCAGGTCTTGGCAGGGGCTGCCCAGGGAGGTTTGGAGTCCCCACCCCTGGAGGTGTCCAAGGAAGGACAGGATGTGGCACTCAGAGCTCTGGGCTGGGGGACAAGGTGGGGATGGGGCACAGAGGGGACTCGATGACCTTGAAGGCCTTTCCCAACATCCAGGACCCTGTGAATCTGGGACTCTGGGATTCCATCATCCCTGCTCTGCACTGGCAGGGTCTAAAGGCCGTTTGTTTTCCTTTTCCCACACCTGGGAATGCAAATCCACAGAGCTGCTCAGGATTGTTGTCTGGGATTGGAGTCTGAAGGACTCGGCATCTGCACCAGCCTGGAAAGCACTGCCAGTGCTTCTGTCTCCATTTTCCCTCCATCAAGTAGGAAAATTGCTTCCCTGCTAAACCCAAGTGCCACAGAGCAAATGTCTCTGCAGTTTCCCAGGTTTCTGCAGTGCTGAACTATTACAATGACTGGAATGTGGAATTATTCTGGGCCAAGGCTTTGCCTGGAGGCAAAGTGGGGCCAAGCAAAACTAATACCAGTTTATGCCATGGTTTGGAAGCTCTTCTTAAGCATCAAAGCAAAATACAACTTTTTAGTGCAGGTTTTCTCTTAAAAAAAAGAAAAAAAAAACAACCACAAAAAAACAAAAACAAAAACAAAAACAAAAACAAAAACAAAAACAAAACAAAACAAAAACAAAAACAAAAACAAAAACATGGTTGGAGGTTTCGTGGGAGTTGTTTCCCACTTTTGCCAGGCTACAGGAATTAAATTTTCCATCCTGAAAACCCAAAGCAGACAGAACTGGTGAAGGAGATGATGGGGGAAACATGATTATTTGCCCTATTTCTCGCTCAGCGCTGCCAAATTCCTGGGGTGTTATGTAATTAGTGTTCTCTCCCCGTGCTAATCATGACAGCACGTGCTCTCCTGGTACCTCAGGCACTTTGCAGGCTTTTATCCATCCAGCACACACTGAAAATCTGGAACTTACAGGCTGTGGTGAGAAAGGGGGGGAAGGACGGTAGAAAGGTTGTGATTTTTGTTGTTGTTGCTGTTTCCAGGTGAGATTTCTCCCTGTCAGACTCCGTTTCCAGGTGAGTTTTTCCCCTCTCCAACTCCAATTCCACTTCCAATTCAAATTCCAATTCCAACTCCATTTCCAGAAGAGTTTTCTCCCTGTCAAACTCCATTTCCAGGTGATTTTTCCCCCCTCTCCAACCCTTCTGACTTCCCTGGAGTTCCTTGGGTTTGCTCTTGGCCAAACCTGTGCTTTGTGGTGTGCCAGCCTTCAGGAGGATCCATGTTTTTGGGGAATCTTTGGACATGAGGAGTGTTCCCGAGATCCCAGCCCTGCCTCCAGACCTTGCAGATATTTTTAGAGTTGATTTCTTGCCTGAGTCATCCCCACAGAAAGACAATATGCAAACGATTTCCTCCCAGCCCTTCCCCTTTTTCCTGGTACCATCAGATCCCTGGTGCAGTGGGATTCCCAAATGATAATTATTGGGGATGACAGAGATAAGAATCATCAAGGAATATGAACTGACCCAACCAGATTTCTCAGACCTCGGGACCTCTCAGGGCACATTTTGAAATCCCCATTTTCAAGGTTATTTTCGCATTGCTTAATAAACTCTTATCTGGTTAAGTACTAAAATAAGATTTCAGGCCTTAATCCAGTGAGATCATTTTGGGGAGGAGAATTTCTTTAGCATTTTGGTACATCAGGGACAGAACATCCAGGGCCAAACCCAGAGATATATTTGGAGGACACCAGAAGTCAGACCTGCAGTGGATTTGCTCAATATTTTCCCCAAGTCATCAGAGGGGAAAGAAGTTTCCTCAAGCAGCAGTTTCAAAAAATATATATCTCACAACATTCTTTTTAAAGAACAATTAGGATTTATTTATTTTATTTATTTATTTATTTTTAATTATTTTTTTTAAGAGGGAAAATTTCTTCTATGAGATGGCTGAAACCTTTATATGAACAGCCTGCAGTTTGGGAGTCCAGGGAAGGGAACGGAGCTGGGGAAGGGGCTGGAGCAGCAGGAGCAGCTGAGGGAGCTGGGGGGGCTCAGCCTGGAGAAAAGGAGGCTCAGGGGGGACCTTCTGGCTCTGCAATCCCTGACAGGAGGGGGGAGCTGGGGGGGGTCGGGCTCTGCTCCCAGGGAACAGGGATAGGACAAGAGGAAGCAGCCTCAAGGTGCTCCAGGTTGGATATTTGGGAAAAATTCTTCACTGAGAGAGTGGTCAGGCACTGGAAGGGGCTGCTCAGGGAGGTGGTGGAGTTCCCATCTCTGGAAGTGTTCAAAAAACTATAAACAGACACGGCAATTCTCGTTATGGTTTGGTGGGATTTGGTCAAAGGTTGGATTTGATGATCCTGGGGGTCGTTTCCAGCCTTGGGGATTCCGTGATTCTGTGATTAAGGCACCTCAGCCCTGGGGGTGGGATGTTTGATCAGGGAAAGCTTGGCTGAAAATCAAGGGATGTTCAGGGAACATTTCAAGACCTTCTAAAAATTCCACAGAAACTTCATGAGCCCCAGCTATTGCTTACCCTGCAGAGGTCACCTGAGGATGGGGATAACAGGTGTTTAAACCCATGAGGTATCAGAGCATCCTGTGGAAACTGGGAGGAGGGAAAAGCATTTTAACAGGGAGAGAAAAGACCTGAGCTTTCAAAGCAGGTGAGGGCAGAGTTTCTGGTGGAAGGAGTCCCTGCTCATGGCAGGAGGTTTGGAACCAGATGAGCTTTAAGGTCCCTTTTAACCCAAACCATTCCATGATTCATTCCCAGTTGAGCTCAGCTCCTGTTTTAGAAGTTGACCTCAGGACCAGCATCAGACTCATGCCTGGGTGATGTTGCTGGTTACACACACCAGTAAAAATAAACACTCCTCCCTCTTTAGGCCTGGTTTTCCTTTTGTGCTCCCTGTAAAGCACCTTGTATGGTTGGACTTCAAACCAAGGAGACCTTGACAAGCTCTGAGTGATAAATCTTAACGAGAACAAACCAGGATGGTGGTTGCAAGCCAGGCTGTGCACACAGGATCTGTCTTTGGGAAGGGCATTTTTTTCCCCAGAAGTGAGATGGAAACTCTTCCCCATCATTGCAGATGGTGGAGATTTCTGCTCAGCCCACCCTCCCTGCAGCCAACCGAGGGGCAGAGCCCTGAACCCCTTCTCCTGCTCTCCCCAAGCAATTCCTGAAAGCTCTGCAGTTATCACAGAGCAGCAGGGGGCTGGAAATACAACTCCTTTGTTTAGTCTTGGGGAATGTGTGGCAGGAAAACGTGGCCATCCTGTTTTCCAGGCGCAGGCACGCAAATAGGAGAGAAGGAAAAACCCGGCAGGGCCTGTGACAGGCTGTGATTAACCCTCATTGTGGCCCCTGCTGAAGGGGTGCCAGAGGTGCTGCTGGGATGGCCATGTCCCCTCAGCCACCCCAGCCAGGGCAGGACCTGCTGGGCTGAGCCTTGGAGGCAGTGCTGGGATGAGGAGGATGGGGATGGGGATGAGGAGGATGCTCAAAATGTGATGGTGTGTCCAGGGCTGGGAGCGCCCGTGGAGCCTGGTGATTGTGCAGCCAGAGACACAGGGGGTGTCAGAGGGCTGATGGCAGCAGGGAGAGCAGGACTGGCAGGGAGGGAGGCAGGGAGGGAGCAGCTCCTTGTGTGCTTTCACAGCATCACAGAATGTGCTGAGCTGGAAGGGACCCCCAAGGACCATCCAGTCCAACCCTCAGCCCTGCACAGACCCAGCCCCAAGAGTCACCCCCTGTGCCCCAGAGGATCAGCCAAAGCCTCCTGCAGCTCTGGCAGCCTTGGGGCTGTGCCCACTGCCCTGGGGAGCCTGTTCAGTGCCCAACCAGCCTGTGGGGGAAGAACCTTTCCCTGAGATCCACCCTGAGCCTGCCCTGACACAGCTCCAGCCATTCCCTGGGGGCTGTCCCTGCTCCCCCAGAGCAGAGCTCAGTCCTGCCCCTCCTCTGCCCCTGCCCAGGCAGTTGGAACTGCACTGAGCTTTCCCCTCAGTCTCCTCTGCTCCAGCTGAACACACCAAGTGCCCTCAGTGTCCTCAAAGGGCTTCAAATCCAGGCCCTTCCCCATCTCTCTGCCCTCCTTTGGACACTCTCCAATGGCTCAATCTCTCCCTTCCATTGTGTCCCCCCAAACTGCCCCAATGTTGAGGTGAGGCCGCCCCAGGGCAGAGCAGAGCGGGACAATCCCCTCCCTGCTGCCCCCAGGACAGGGATGTCCCTCCTGGCTGCCAGGGCACTGCTGACTCAGGGACAACTGGCACCCACCAGCACCCCCAGAGCCCTTTCCAGAATCTCTTGCCCTGCCCTCCATGCAGCACTGACTGCCCCTGTCCTGTCACACCTCCTGCCACTCTGGAGAGAGGGACTGTGGGCAGTGATTGCATTTGAGCCACAAATCAGTGTGCAGTGAGACCCATATCCCTGTCCAGGGGCCTCTGGGTCCTACCACAATAGAAACGATAAACAGCCTAATTAATAATGATACATTCTTGTCTCCTGGCGGTGTGAGTGCCTTTATTGTTCACAAAAACCGTTCAGTGTTATTTGTATGAGCCAGGAAATGTGGCTGCCAGAGCCAGAGCAGTGCAATCACAGAGCAGGATGCACTGCAGTGTTTTAGGGGTTGGAGTGCTCTGTGCTGATACAGATCTCTGTGTCCTGCAGCCTCCAGAGAGTTTCAGTATTTACAGTGGAGAAATCTGAATACAAGTTCCAAACGTGTTTACATCCTGCAGAGGTCAAAGGCTCAGCTTTGGGCTCAGAACTGGCCTTCCCTGTGGCACCTGCACAGAGCTGGTGGGATGTGATGCCCTGGCTCCTCAAAGCCCCCTCAGCAGGCTCCTCTGCCCTTCAGCCCACCTTGTTTGTCACGGGGTGGGAAGAGGTGGTGTGGGAACACAGGGATGTGGCACAATCCTGGACAAGAGAAGGTGATTCTAAATCTGACATAAATCATGGGGGGATTCTTGGAGTGTTCTGTGCATGGCCAGGAGCTGGACTTTGGTGATCCTTGGGGGTCCCTTCAGGGAACACAGAAGATTCTAATCCAGTCTATTCTCCTGTCCTATCTCATCCTACTCCATTCTGTTCTGTTCTATCCCATCCTGTCCTGTTCTTTGATCTCTCCAGAAGAAAATCTTGCAGTCGAAGCACAAACTGGAAGTGAGCTGTGTATTCTCAACAGAAAAAGAGGGTTTGTGTTGCAATAATCCCACAGGTCACAGAGTCAGTCCCAGAACTCTCTGTCTCAGTCTTTAAGACCTGCCTTAGGTCAAGCCATGGGAATCACCAAGTGTCATTCCAAGCCTGCCCTCTTTGGGAAGGTCAGATGACATAATTACAGTGGTCCCTTCTGACCTTGCAGTCTCCAAACCCTCATAATTTGTAATCAGGATACAAATTATTTGCCTTCTGGGCTGAGGAAGGAAGTCCTCTGCATCACCTATCTGCTCCAAAACATCCGCCCTTTCACAGCCGCCTCAGGGCAACGTGCAGGGCTTTCCCTGGGCCTGCAGCTCCAGCTCAGCTGCAGCCACAGCTGCTGGGACCAGCCTGGCTGAGCCTGCCACACTCTCAGTGAGGTGTAGAAATGCTTCTTTTGGGCAGGAAATGCACCTTGTGTAGATCATTCTGATATAGAATCGGAGAATCACAGAATCAGCCGGGTTGGGAAAGACCTCTGAGGTCATCAAGTCCAACCTTTGCAGTGGTTCCCAGCCCATGGCACTGATGCCACATCCAGTCTGTCCTCAAACACTTCCAGGGACAGGGAATCCACCCCTTCCCTGGGCAGCCCAACCCAAACCTCCCCTGGCACAGCTTGAGACCGAGCCCTCTTGTCCTACTGCTGGTTCCTGGGAGAAGGGAACAATGCAATCAATAAGGTATCAATAAGTTGAGGAAATTCAAAACATTTCCGCAAAATCAATCACCCCATTTTTCAAACGGATTTGTGTCACCAGCACAACTCCCACAGTGACATGGAGTCAGTTCACATCTCCTTAAAGGGCAGCAACCACTGCAGCCACTGTGTCATGGTCAGACTCACCTTCCTACACGTGCAGAAACACGTGGATGTGTTTTGGGACTCATCTGATGTGTCCCACTCGGCACATGCCTCGCTCCAAAACTGCATCCCAAAGTTTTCTGAAGCACCAAGGCTGTGCTGCATCCCAGAGAAGCTGTGGCTGCCCCTGGATCCCTGGAAGTGCCCAAGGCCAGGTTGGATGGGGCTTGGAGCAACCTGTGCTGGTGGACGGTGTCCCTGCCCGTGGCAGGGGGTGGGATGAGATGGGCTTTAAGGTCCCTTCCAACCCAACCCATTCCATGATTCCATGATTCTGTGATCTCATCACACAGCCCTGTTGCAGCAAGGCCCTGTGACACTGCAGACAATCCTTTCCCCCATGGAGTGTGTAGGGTCACACACTCACCAACCCCACACCAGCCCTCGGTGTTCACTGATAGTGGAAGGGCTCACCACAATGAGAATCCTGTCACAGCCTCATCATCTGCCCTTCAGCTGCATTAAACAAAGGCACTTTGGAGAATGGGGTCTTTTCCACATCATGAGATTTGCATTTAAAGTCATTTATCCTATATATTCCCAAGAAATTAGATTTTCAGTCAGCCTGATACCTGTGTGGCACAAATAGGAGATGCTGTCCTGTCCTTCCCTCTCTGCTGTGCAGCCTCAGAGGCAGAGGGGCTGCAATGTGGGCAGGTCACTGCAATTCCATTTCCCAGCAGACAGGTCAGAAGGGGTTTGGAGGTGGGCACTGAGGGCAGGGACCTGGCTGGGGTTAGAGGAGGCCTTTGTGGGGGTTGGGGTGGCTGCCCAGGGCTTTGTCTGAGCCCCCCGTGTCATTCCTTTGGGAGGCAACAGCCAGAGAGGCATCTCCAGAGGAGCACTCACCCCATGGCCGTCTCTGGAGCAGGGGCACGAGCTCTGTTAGTGCCTGTAAATGTCCAAAATATGTCCAAAGCAGCTCCTCCAGCCCAGACCCTAAAGCATGAGCTGGCTCAGCGGTGTGATATCAGTGAATTGCACCCTGAGAGATTTAACTCCCCATTTCCTCCCACTCCAGTGCCTGTGCTGCTCGGAGGAAATCCACTCCACCAGCCCTGACTCCGTGCCCTCTGTGCAGAGGATGAATAATCCCAGGACCTCGGGGGAACACGAGGAGAGGGATGGGATTAGTCAGCAGCACTAGGGGGCACTTCCAGCAGGAACCGGGACAGTGGCTCCTCTGGAGAGCACGGAAAATGCACTGTGCAAAATATTTGTGCAGAGCAGGAAAACACTGCATTCTTTGGATGACAATGGCGTTGTGTCACCGTCTGTGACCACAGCCATGACTCAGGGCTGCTGCTGGGGGGGGCAGGAGGCTGAGGGCAGCAATCCCTGCCAGCCAGGCTTGTGCTGCAACTGTGCTGCCTGGTGGGAGATCCAAAGAAAACACAGGGCTATTGTTTGATTTCGTTTTTATTTTCCAAGAGGGCTCCTGCTGGATGGCCTGGCAGTGCAAATGCTGCTGCTGGGCCGTGTTCCCTGGCAGGGATGGAGCAACTCTATCCATGGTGTCCGAGGCAGCAGCCAGGACAGGTGTGCCATGCAGGTCTGGCTGCGTTTTCACCACTGCTTCCCAAAGCCCTGAGCCTGGGAACCTGCAGTGGCTGCCCCCAGGCATCACTCACATCTGAATTTGTGGGCTTGGAAAAACAGATTCCGACTGTCAGCTTGGGGTCAATTGGCAAGTGCCTCTCTCTCTTCCCCTTGAGAGAGGCTGCAAGGTCAAGGGCTCTGTGTTAACTGATTCTCCTTTCAGAGAAAATTAGAGAATGTTTCCTGGAGAAGGTGTCAGTAAAATGTATAAAGGAAAGGAAAGCTTGCAGAAGTGGAAAGTCCCTGCACATCTTTGCTGTCCCACTTGCCAGTCCTTTGGAAGATGCTGATTCAGATGGTTCCTGCATTTCCTTCTGGCTGTGCTCACACAGCACAGGCACTGAGCACTGCAGAGCTGAACAGAGCTGGCTGTGCCTGGGACTGGCTCCTGGCAAGGCTCAGGATCAGCTGGGCTGGACACAGGCTCTGCACTTCAGACCCCTGGATGTGCTTCAGGAGGCATCACCAGTGGGAGAGGGCAGCCCTGCACCCTCCCTGGGACTCTGTGCCTGGAGGAGGGGATGCAGGTGGCCCAGTCTTGACTCCATCAGGAGTCTGATGTCC
The DNA here is from genome assembly GCA_038380795.1 of Pyrocephalus nanus. Classification (NCBI taxonomy): domain Eukaryota; kingdom Metazoa; phylum Chordata; class Aves; order Passeriformes; family Tyrannidae; genus Pyrocephalus; species Pyrocephalus nanus. The sequence goes on from CM076285.1 coordinate 1,281,045, forward strand.
ACACTTGGCTGTGTTCCCAGGTGATGGACAATCCTGGGTGAGATCTGAGAGATAACAAAGTCTCAGACAGCAGAGAGGGTGACAAACACTGGAGAGAAAGCGGCTAACTGTGGCCAAATGGTCACATCTGCATCTTCTACACCTCAGCACAGTCTGCTACAGCCCAGGACTCCAAAGGACCTTCATCTTTAGAGCTGTTTCTCCTTCTAATGTTTTGTCCACACAGGGCTTTCAGCTCTTATCAATTCCCAGGATTTACAGGACAGACGTGAGTGAAACCCTCAGGAAAGGAAATGCTGCCCTCTGCCACCAGGAAAATCTTGGTGGGTGGCAAATATGGATGAGGACAGTGGCACCTGCTCCAGAGGCTTTGGGAGCAGCAGGACAGAGGTGGCTGCAGGCTCTGTGACTGTGGTACCTGAGCTCCTCCTGTCTGGGCTCTGGGGAAGCTGAGGGTGACAGGGGCACAGCCAGGAGACCCATCTGCTCCAACCTGCTTCCTGACACACAGGGGGAATGCTTTTTTAAATTAAGCCCTCCTTTCCCCTGGCTGGAGGGAGAGCTGTCCTGAGCTCAGCACTGTGACAGTGGGCAGGTTGTGCTGACCAACACCCTCTGCAGTGGTGCTAAAACATGAGCTCTCCAGCAGAAACCTCTCCTGGTACCGAGCCAGAGCAGCAGTTTCTTCATTGACTTCTGCTGGTGGAGAGAAACTGGGAAAACAATTTTCCCGACTTTCCTTCTTTTCATGTGAATGGTGTGTTTTTTGTGCTGCTGTTGGAAACAATTGTCCTTCTGAGCAGAGGGTGTGGATGGAGCTGGGTCGGGGCACTGTAGGAAAACATCTTTCTCCTTCACTGGCAGACCAAGTTCCTCCCCCTCGTCTGTCAGGCAGGAAATTAAGGAAAGCTTTGAAAGCACCGCAGAGCTTTAACTGTTACAGCCCAGGCACTCTGAGAAGGAGCAACCTCAGCCCGTCTCTACCACTGGGAAAACCTTCTCAGCTCTCAGCTTTTGTGCAAAACAGAGAAGGAGGAACAAGATGTTCTGTTGGTGTGGAGGAGGCAGGAACAGACTTCTTCTTCCCCCCCTCCAAGAACCTGAGTGCCACATCCAGGGAAATACGTGTGTTCCTTAAACTTCCCGGCACTGACGGGGTTTTTGGCCTTTGTGCCCTGCCAAGGGCTGTGCTGTGTCTTCTGGGCAGAGCTGTCATTGTCCTGTGGCTCCAAGGCACGAGGCTGATGGTGCTGAGACCACAGAATCCCAGAATGTGCTGAGCTGGGAGGGACCCACAAGGATCATCCAGTCCAACCCTCAGCCCTGCACGGGACACACCAAGAGTCACCCCCTGTGCCCTGCTCAGCTCCTCACTGAGGTGGATCATTTAAAGGATGGGAAGAACTTCAAGGGTTCACTGGGTTTTCAGTCCAAGGAGATAAAACTCACCATGTCCTGAGCAAAGCAGCCCCCAGGACCTTTCCCTGTAGGCCCTGAATGTCTGCAGGGTCTCTGTGGTGTCACCCCGAGGTGTCTCAGGGGAGGGGGATCCCAGACTGTGCTGAGCTGGAAGGGACACACAAGAATCATGGAATCCAACCCTCAGCCCTGCACAGGCCCAGCCCCAAGAGTCACCCCCTGTGCCTCTCTGTTAACTGATTCTCCTTCTTTCAGAGAAAATTGGATGGAAAATATTTGCAGGAAAAGATGTCAGTAAAATGTGCAAAGAGAACAGACTGAGATCAGACCATGAGGGCTGAAGTCAGTTAGTGTGTAAAGATGCAAACGTGCAGAACTTCAGACCAGCCCACAACCAGCCTTGGTCAGCAGCTGGGAGCTGCTCCACCTAAATTAGAAATGACACATTCAAGATTGTGCCCATGACTTCAGTTGATGTAGATTCACCTCTTCCTCAAAACCTTCTCCTTCACTTTGCTGCAGATTTGAGTTCCAGGCTCACCTTTAGGCAGAACCCTTCAAAAACCACGTGTGATTTATTCTTGGTGATTTAACACAGGAAAGCCAGGACCAGGTGTATCCTGAGAAACGCAGGCAGAAAAATTCCAGAGCTTGACAAGTCTTCAGTCTGCAGAAAAATTAGGGGAAATGCCCATGATCATCCCTGCAGAGCCTGGAATGTCCCTCAGGTCAGGTAATGCCCTGGTGTGGGGCACAGGTAAGAGCTGGAGCTGCTCTTGCAAGCTGAGGTAACCACTGGGGCATCTCTGCAGTGAAGGGGTGGCTCAGGCAGAAGCTCCTCAGTTTTTCCTGCTGGAGTATCCAGGGTGTTCCCACCAGGCTGGTTTGCAGGTATTTGATGCCATGGGTACCCCTGGGCTCGCCCACCCCTCTGCCTGTGACTGTTGGCACAGGGGATTTCAGCCTCTGTTCACCTGCAAATCTGCCATTTTCCTTCCTCCACAGGCACCCAGCAAGCACATTCCTCTGGGGAATTCAGGCATGTGCAGAGCAGCAGGACTTGGCTCTGCAGACACTGAGCCTTCAGCATGGCCAGATCTGAATTCCTGACTCTTTCCCTGCTTCCCTTTCCTCTCCCCATCCTCAGACACAGCCTCTTTATTCATGGAGTGGGGCAGTCTGTGCTGCTGGAGCTCTGGGGCTTTCTCTGGGGGCCCCAACTGTCCTGCAGACCCCAAGACCCCAGACTTTAAATCACTCCCCATCACCTGCCCAGCATTAAGGACTTTGCTCCCCAGCCCTGTTTGGCTCTGCCAGGACAAGGTGTTGGAGGTTTTTCCTCTCCATTCTCCCTTGCCATGATGCTGCAGGGCCAGAGAGCAAGCAGATGGTGGGACAGACCCAAGGGGACCAACAGAGAAAGGGAGAGCACCTTACCCCTCTCTACACATCCAGAGGAAACAGAAATGCTCTACAAACCTTCTGTCGAGGTTCTGAGGGTGGGCAGGCCCTGGCACAGGTTGGGCAGAGAAGCTGTGGCTGCCCCTGTATCCCTGGAAGTGTCCAAGGCCAGGTTGGAGCAACCTGGGCTAGTGGAAGGTGTCCCTGCCCGTGGCAGGGGGTGGGTTGAGCTGAGCTTTAAGGACCCTCCCAACCCAAACCATCCTGGGACTCTGTGATTCCAAGGTCCTGGAATGGCCCTGCTGTCCCAGGAAGAGGCAGTTGTGGAAGGGAAACCAGGCTCCAGTTTGGGAAGGTATTTCCTGGCTCTCTGAGAAAGGCCCTGGCAGTCCAAGTTTCACCCTGAGCAGGTGGTGGAGCATCCCCTGGACATGCCCAGGGCAGGGTTTGTGCACTGGCTGGTGCATTGTGGCACGGGGTGGGGGTACAGACTGTCAAAGACTCCCAAGCTCAGGGGTATTGTCCCTCCTGCAGCCACAGAGCTCCAGAGGAGCAGCAGTGAAGCCTCAAGTGCCTTTTGGCACAGCCCAGGGCCCTTCTCACTCGGAACAAGGAACAGAGCAGGGCTTTCCCACCTGGGAGTCTCACAGACAATAAATCTGTCCCTTTATCCCTTGTAGCCTCTTGCCTTTGCCTGGGAGGGTTCTCTGCCACTGTGGGAACCCCCACTCTCCTCCTCCAGGCCAGTCTGAGGCTGTACCTCCAGTCCCATCTGCAGCCTGAGCCCTCTCCACAGAGCCCCTGAGGACCTGGTTGGTGGGATTTAGTCCCCCCAGGCTACATGGGCAGGTCCCACACAGAACAGCTTTCCCTCCCTCATTTCCCTTGCGGGTTGAAGGGTCCTCAACACAAGAACATGCTTTTCTCTTTCTCCCTTTTCATTCTCTACCCCATTTTCACATCCTGCCTGGATACAGCACTGTGTTCCTGGGTGGGTTGTGTGATCTGCTCCCTGCTCCACATGCTGTCCCTGCAGAGGGATCCTCACTGCAGCTTTGGCTCCCTGAGCTCCATCTGTGCTCGCCCTTGGGATTCTCTACCTGTTCAGGGTCTGTCCAGCCCTCAGACATGAGTCACTTGGTTTCCATCCAGCTCCTCTCTGGCCTCCTGGCTGCCTCAGCACGCTGGCTGGACTCTCTCAAAGCCAGGAAACAGAGGTCGAGGGAGCTGCTTTGGCCAAACCCCACTGTTTTATCTCCCAGGTTTAATTAGAGTGATTTGTCAGGAAAATTTGGCTTTCTGTGATAAAAGACCTCTCTAATGAGGAAGACCATAATCATGATTGCAGGATCTCCCGGGTTGAAGGTATGCTAATGCACGTGTTACCATATGCATGCTCTATGCAAGTATGTTCATGCATATAAATATGTTTACTAAACTCTTTGAACCTGCTCCACAACACAGCCTGGAGTTCTCTTATCTGTGCCGTGCTGAAAATAAACAGATGCATCCAAACATCCAACCCCTGCTGGATGAGGAGCTCCTTATCAGACCCACTTCCCCCCACTGACCCAGTTAAACCTTTAGTAATTCATTAATTTCCTAACCGTGGCTTTTTAGAAGTACTACCCAACTTTCCCTATCAGCATATTTTTGATCTTGAGAAGCTGCAATTCCCTGATGTTTTGTTTGCTTTCTGCAGCCTGCAAGTGCATCCATCCCTTTCAGCTTTGTCCCTGCCTGCTTTCCTCTGCTAATTATCACCTCTTGTCCCACACTCTTCTCTCCTGGCTGGGTAGTTCAAAGCCTTGGGAGAAGAAAAGTTAAAAAAAAAAAAAAAATTACCCAAAGTCTGGCAGCATTTTTCCTCATTATACGTTGAGTGTCCCTCAAGAAAGGAAATAAAAGGGGGAAGATCCCAGGACATTCCTGATACTGTTCCATGCCCCAGGTTTGGTAAAGCTCTTAGGATTCCCTGTTTCTTGGGAGAGATCTTTATTTCGTTATCCACTTTCTCCAGGTGGAAGGGAATGGGATGCTGCAAGAAGAACCAAGGGAAGGAGGTGTGGATGCTCACCCTGATGGCTCAGCTGGGACACTGGGACAGCACATCCAGAGGATGGAGAACTGTTCCATATCCCCAACCCCAGGGACACCAGCAGGGACATTGCCTGGCTGGTTGGAGCAGTCAGAGCCTTGGCAAGGACAGGAACTGATGTTCTGTGCTTCTGTGACTCTGTGACTTCATGGAGCTCAACCCTTCCCGAGCAGACCCTCAGCTGGGGATGTCTCTGCTCACGTGCCAGCCTCACTCCCACCCGCTCAGTCGGGCTCTGTGGATTTTTAGACTCACTCAGGACAAGCCAGACCGGCAAACTCCAACCACAGCTGCGAAACATCCACCTGCCATGCCCTGTGCTCCCACAGGAACCCTCCAACCCCAAGGAAATTTGGTTTGCTGCCCATGGCAGGGGGTGGAAGGAGATCCTTTCAGGTCCCTCCCACCCCAAACCACTCTGTGATTCTGAGCCCCTTTTTCTACCAGCAGAGCAGAGCAAGGTACGGGTTGGGAGGGTGGGAGAGCACTCCTTAGCTTGGGGATATGGAAATTCCTCACCTAATCCCTGATAAGATAGGAAACGTTCTTTTCCAGTTACCAGCGGTGTTTGGACACACAGAGCACCACCTCCCCCTGCCTCACTGCTCAGACAATCCAGGACTTCATCAGGGGGCCCAGCTGGGGCATCCCTGGACATTTCTGACACCCCTTTTTCTGCCCCTGTGTCACAGCTCAGTGCCCACCAGTGGGTCCTGCTGTGCTCACAGTCACCATCCAGGAGAACTCAACAGCTCTTGGGACCACACTGGGGTTCTAAGGCCCCACTCCTTTTCCAGTGCCAAAAAACTCCCAAGAATGAGTCAAAGAGCAAAGCCCAAAGGACTCCAAAGAGTGCCCTCAGCTCTGGGAAATGCTGGTTCTGAAAATGGTTTAGGGAATAAAAATTGACCCCATTCATGAGTCGTATTCTCTTATTCATTGGGTGTCCTATTAAAACCTAACCCTTCAGGGAGTGTCTGAGCAGGGCTGCACAGGAAGCAGCAAAAACAATTCTCTTCAAGCAGTGAAGGAGCAGCTTGAGGTCCAAGAGGACTGAAAAATGGCTGAAACCTTGATCAAAGGACCACAGAGTTGATGAAAGGTAGGTGCTGCCTCCAGTGATGACACCATCCCTTGGTGACCAGAACTTCCCAAGAATTTACAAGCATCCAGGACTCCCTCTTGGCAGAGGATCTGTACAACTGCCCACACCCACAGAACACTTTGGACCAACAAACAGCTGAAGAAAGGAGAGTGGACAGACAAGCCACACAACCAGGCTCTGCTGAGACTGAAATGAAAATCCCCAGATTGCTTTCACCAAGGCTTTCTACTTGCTCAGGGAGATGTTCTGACTGCCCTGTGACCTTGCACTAAAGCAGATGAATGTCCCTGCACAGCACACAGGCTGCAGTGAACCTCTCTGCCCAGGGTGCTCCCATTTTTCACAGTGATTATTCCAGCTCCATCTTCATGATAAAGGGTTATTTTAAGGACAGCACAAGAGATGCTCATATCTGTCTTGATATAAAGAATTCCCTCTCAGCCCAGAGTCTCCTGCTATCTGTCCTGCTGAACTTCCAGAGGATATTTCTTACCTGTCTTTGAGCTTTAGCATTGCCTCAGTGACTCTGAGCAGGAGGCCTGATGGAAGAGGCTCCAGCAGCAGCGATCACAGCTTAGATTTCACAGCAGATTAACTCATTTATTTTCATATTTACACCCCGTTGGGCCAGAAGATGGCTCTGATGTTGTCGATGAAAGATCAAGTTAAATAAGTGGCCTCATCAGCCCCTCTTCTTGTGGGGATCAATCCAAGGAGAAGGAGAGAAAGTCATCCAAGCCTGGCTGTGCCAGGTGGGATCTGAGCAGCATCAGGCGTTTGGGACAGTTGTTGGCACATGCAGGGGTTGGGAAAGTATTTGTCTGGTTGTTTTTGTGCAAAGAGAAAGCTCAAAAAGCAGCAGAAAAGTAAACAGCCAAGAGCTGTGTTCTGAGAGATGTCCTTGAATGCTATCAGAGAATCACAGAGTTGGGAAGGAACCCCAAGGATCATCCAGTCCAACTCCTGGCCCTGCTCAGACACCCCAACAATCCCCCCCCACCGTGCCTGGTCATGCTCTAATGACAGAATCAGTTCATGGTGTGATAAAGGCTTGTTATCAGATACAAAAACAACAGCAGAAAAACTGTCACGATGCTCAAAAGCAAGTTCTGATGCTGGTGATTAGCCACCAATCCCATCAAGAATAATCAGCAACTGAAACCTGTGTGTAATGTGGTAAGAAAAGCCCTTACCCCAAAATCTCTGCATTCAAAACAGGAGAAAAGGAGGGAGAAAAAGCAATGCCAGCGTTTCTCACAGGATCATTTCCAGCAGACATCGTTCTGACAAGCTGCATTTCCTTCTGGTTTGTTTGTCTGCTGCTTCATTCAAGGAAGGCACAGAGGCATTAATGGAAATAGATTTTGTTGCAGTAATAGAAGAGCCTGTTGTGAATAACACCAAAGTGATAAAAGGTCTTTCCTCAAAAGTTATAAAACCCAATGCAATATTCACAGTGAAGTGAAAACTGTTCTGGACTATTCAAAGGCCAGAAGAGGAGGGGGAGGTTCAGTCTGCATTTAAGACACCTACAATCCTCGTGACTGCAGCTCTCAACTCACATTAAAGGTGATGGACACGTGGAGTGGTCTTTGCTTTCCCCTACACACACATCAACTATCACTTCAGGCAACTGAAGGTATCCCAAATATCCACAGGGAGCAGATTTGTCATAGAAGCCCTGGACACCTGACATGCTGCAGTGGGAGCTGAGACTGGGTGGGATAAGCAGGTCACTTGAAATGTCTCTGGCTGAAGGAGCTGAGCCCTTGGGCAGTGGAGCCTAAAAAATGACCCAGCTGGTCACCTTCTCAGGGTGGGCTCTGGACTCAGCTGAGGGACTGACCATGGATGAACCAGACTCAGACCCCTGATGAGCATCTCAGGTACACTCAGCTGCCTTAATTCTGAGCTGAGTCTCATCCTGAAGACAAATGAGTCCACTCTGGCCCTAAAACCCATGGCCATGGGCAGTTCAGTGCAGTGACCAACACTGCAGCCCCTCCCAGCAGGAGAGAACGGATCTTCCACAGCCCCTGCCTATCTGGCACCCTGTGCAGATGTCTCAGACACTCCAAGACGTCTCAAAGGTCACTAGAACTCCTTGATTTGGCACCTCTGTGGACCCCAAAGGTCCAGCCATGTCAAGGCCCAAGTGGCACCGTTATGGATGTGGTTGTTTTCACTGGGATCACCCTGAACCTGCCAGGCAAGGCAGCACTCCGTGGAAAACGGAATGAGAGCACTTCCAGAGGGCTGGAAGTCAAGGTGAAGTTCTGCCCACATATCAAAGCTGGCTGACAGAAGAGACAAGCCAACCCTTGCTGGTATCTCAGCCAAATCAGCTGAACTCTTCCAAGACACACTGCTGGGCTGGGATTCCCAGAGGAACCTGCAGTGTTCAGCTGCCCAGATCCCCCTGGAAGTCAACAGCCAGTTCCTCCTGGACTTTGAACACCACTGAGGACGCAGATCTGGCTTTTGTTTGTTCCTCCAGCTCCTCAGCCCCACTTCAGCTGCTGCCCCCCACGAGCTGGGGCCGTTTCAGCTGGGAGGCTGCACTGGGGGCTGGTTCCTCTGCAGGGAACAATTGACACCAGGGTCTTGCAACACCCGGGTTCTCCTCGGAGGTCTTCATGGAGCAACAAACAGGCCCAACCCTGCTCTGTTCAGGAGGTCTGATAAGATCACTGCCCAGGGTGCTGTGGCTGCAGGCCAGCACCCTGTCCCAATAAACCATTTGCTGCAGGACCACCTTGCCTGGACTTGTCTCTCCACTCGAAGCCAGGCAAAGCAAAGCACTCAGGTGCTAAAAATGTTCGACTATTATTGGTGTTTGTCCAACATGGGGAGGCTCATAAATCTCCCAGCAAAGATAGAACAGGAGCATGGTTAAGAAAACAAGGAACTGTAGGCATTGATTGCTCTCCTCCTGCTCCCAGAAAACCTATTGCCTGCTGATGAAATGCCCCCCTTGTCTGGCTGCCAATCCAGCAAGTGCTATTTTCAAACCTCCTGCATGACAAGAGTCAGATACACACACAGGTGTGATCAGACAGAAAATACTAATCCAGATGTGTCCAGAGGTGGAAAGCCAAAGCCAGCAGCAAAAGTTAAGAGTTAAAAAAAAAAAAAAAAGTTAAGTGACCTCAGAGTGTTTCTTCTGCTTTCCACCGCAGCTAAAGCTCCAAACTCCAAACTGAGGAGTGCTCAGTGGCAGCAGAACTTGAAAAAAAGCAACAACCAACTCACTGCTTGTGTTTTTCGGGGGTTGACCTGAGTGTTTCCAGCAGCTGAGCTAAAAGCAGCCCGCTGCTCCCCACACTGTACTTGCAGCTGTAACCCCAGGACATGCTGCATGCAGATCTCATGCAAATGAGACAGTGAGTGCCATGACCAAAATCCTGCTCAGGAACAGGCACGGCTCGGGATGGGGGGGGAGGGAACCAGCCCTGCTAGAAAGCAGAGCTGAGGAAAGAACATTTCCTGTTTTCAAGTAGCCAATATAAGGAACAATTCTTTGTGCTCGCTGCCAAGCAGGGAAATAACTCGTGCTCCCAGCGTTTGTGAAGGATGTGCTGTGCACACACAGAGGAGCCGCTGCAAAACGGCAGCTGGAATGTCACGTAGGGAAGAGAGGAGGACACCTGTGGCCAGCAGGGTGTCCAGCACAGGCAGCACAGCTGCACAAGGAAAAGCCATGGAAAGAGCTGGAACAGCTCTGCAGTGAGTGGGGTTTCAGGGGGAACCTCATTGCTCTCCACAAGCCCCTGAAAGGAGGTTTCCCATTTGCAGTGGAGCATCTTCACCTGGAGATGTTGCTTTACCCCTTCCAGAGCAGGGATGAGCTGGAGCTGGGCCAAAGCTGGTTGTGCCCCCAGGCCTGAGCTGATGGTGAAAAGAGACCCCATTTCAACACAACCCCTGAGAGGAGCCTGTACTGAGGTGGGGTCAGCCTCTTCTGCCATGTCTCAAACGAAAGGACAAGAGAAAAGAGCTTTAGGTTGCAGCAGGGGAGGCTCAGATCAGATATTAGAAAAAAATTTAACTAGAAGAGAGGTCAGGACCTGAAATAAGTTGCCCAGGGAGGTGGTGGAGTCACCATTTCAGGGAGTGTTCAAGAAGTGTCTAGATGGGGCACTTGGGGACATGGTTTGGGGGTGATTGTGGTGGTGCTGGGTTGGTGGCTTGACTGGATGATCTTGAAGGTCTCTTCCAACCTTCATGATTCTGTGCTTCTGTGACTGAGCTGTGCCTGAAAGAGTGCAGGGCCAAAAAAAGTAGATGTAGGAGTTTCCTGCCTCTTCAAAAATCCCTCCTGCTCTCAGACTGGAAATGCACATTTGCAATGGAGCAAATCTTCACCTGGAGATGCTGCTTTACCCCTTCCAGAGTAGGGATGAGCTGGAGCTGGGCCAAAGCTGGTTGTGCCCCCAGGCCTGAGCTGATGGTGAAAAGAGACCCCATTTCAACACAACCCCTGAGTTCAGAGGGTCAGCTCAGACTCTGCTGGTGGAATTCAGCCCATGACCACATCTCCTGTGCCGTGGGGGCAAGATGGTCCCAAAACAGCCTTTCATAAAATATTTGTACAAGACACTGTACAATTGTGTAGGGTTTCCAGGAAGAGACCAGGAATTTGTGTTACTGGCATAGAGTAAAGCTATGGAACAGAAACCCAAGTGAAACCTTTTCCTGCTCTTTGCTTGATATTCCTGTAACAATTTCGATAGGACCTAAAATAATTAAGACTCACAGCCTTGCCCAAAACCAGAAGGATAAAAGAAGGTAACTAGAGGAAGAGGAGTTGGATAAAGATGAGGGAGCCTCAGGGGGAGCCTCAGTGCTCATTCCAGCTCCCTGCAAGGAGCTTGTACTGAGGTGGGGTCGGTCTCTTCAAGGGAAAGGATGAGGGCAAACAGCCTTATATTGAACCAGGGGAGGCTGAGATCAGATATTAAAAAAAAAAAAAAAAAAATCATTGCAAGATCAAACATTGGGCTAAATTGCCCAGGGAGGTGTTGGAGTCACCAGAGATGAGGCAGGAGCCAAGTGGGATCTTCTTAAGAGTCCTGTAGGAGAAAAGCTTGGCTCTGTTTGCAGGATTATGGAGACACTTGCAGCCCTGTAGAGCAGGTCCTCAGCCAGGACCAGGACTTTGTAAGACAATTGTGATAAATCCCTGAGCAAACAGCTCACCCCAGTGACCCAGTTCCTGCTGGGGCTGGGCTGGACACTGCTCAGCACAGAGCCACAGTGGGTACATTCAGCAAAGCCTCTCATCCATGGGCAAAGGGTCTTCTGTCTGCTCTGGCCATGTCCAGATGTCTGCAAAGCTCTTCCATAAGGACATGACCAGGTGACCTTTAAATGTGAGCCCCAGAGGGAGGGCTGGGCTGAGGCACTTTCTTGGTGTTGAATACAAGGTTTGGCACCTGTGGAAGATAAACCAGCCTCTCTTTAGCTAAAAAAAGGGACAAAACAGAGGGGAGAGGTGCAGCCTTTCACTGGGCCAGCAGGAAAGCACAAACACACCACACATGGCTGGAGCAGAACCTGCAACCTCCAGGCTTTGCTTCAAAGCAAAGGAACAAACAGGCAAGACAATGAGGTCTCCCAGGGAGAGAGTGCACAGGGTGCATGTCCTGCACAACAAACATCCCTGGGATCAGCTGGGATTGGCTGCTCTGCAGTTCTGTTGCTGCCATCAGGAATTCAAACATGCAGCACACAGGGAATGAATCGATTTTGCTAAACGAGTCAATAGACGGTGGTGAGAGCTGGTGGTGAATACACACACACTGAGCACCTGCAGCCTCCTGACAGCTGAGTCAGCCAGAAAATTTCATCCACATCTTATAAGAATTGAGATATGAAGAGCTCAGCATGATCCCATCCATCTCCCAGGGAATCACACACTGTTTCAGTGGCCTGTTCCCTGCTCTGGGGACAAGGAAATGTGCAGGCAAGTGGCAGGATTTGTGTTCCAGCACCCAGCCCGTGTCTGGGCATTCCCATGGGAGAGCTTTCCAGGGGCTGGGGATGCTGCACAGAGCAGTGTGGATGGCAGCTCTTGTGCCAACCACACCTGAAAGCTTTGGCCACATCCAGATGTCTGCAAAGCTCGTCCATGAGGACATGGCCTGGTGACCTTTACATGTGAGTCCAACAGCAAGGGCTGGGCTCAGGCATTTACTCACCCTCCCCTTGGCTTGGATAGGACATTTTGGCACGGTTTGGTGATGGATGACAGAGGGGTGACCTGAGCAGCCTCACTGGGAGTATTTCCAAAGTGCCAGGTTTGGAAAGCCAGAACAAGTTTGGAACTCAAACCAAGTTCCAAAGAGCTGAGGATGTTGGTCCCTCAGTTTTTCTGCTCAGCTGTTGTACCTAAACAAGGACACTCACACCAAGTACTCCCATCACCAGACAGCTCTGAGTTTGGGGGCACAGGAGGTTCATGCTGGGTTTTGCCAGCCCGTGGGAGCTCCTGTGTACAGAGATGGAATCATGGCCAGGCCTCAAAGCCACTCCAGACCTTCTGGGGCACAGCTTTGTGTTCTCTGTTCCTGTACAACTCAGCCCAGGGAGGGGCAGGGTTGTTGTTGGGTCCTTCTGGGCACAGTGTTGGCAGGAACACACAGGGCACTGATGGGAACTGTTGTTGGGTTGGCCAAGCAACTGTTGTAACCTTCTTTCGGATTGTTCAGAGTACAAGTGGAGCTCCTGAATCCATGTGGCACTGGAGGGAGCCTTGGCAGGGATGGTTCTTGGGGGATTCCCATAATGAGATTGGTCCCTGACATGTTCCAGCCTCTCTGTTGTTTCCATGGACAATGTCCATCACCAGCTGTGTGTGACAGATCATCTCCAGTCCACTGTCCCACCCCCAAGCCTCAATGGTCACCTCTTAACATCAATCCAACACTCAGAACCCAGCTCAGGGAGCACCCCCAGAGCAGGGCTTCCAGCAAGCAGGGCAGCAGGAGGGCAGTAAACACTGGGAAGCAGAGGGAGAAGTGTCTGTGCTCTCTCCCAGCAGCTGCAGAGCACACACGAGCTGTGAGTCCCAGCTGCACCAGAGCCACGGCCAGATCAGAGAAACCTGGAGGTCTGAAGTGGAGCACACCTGGAATGCCACCTGCACGTCCCCACCCTGGCACTGGAAAGGGGGAGAGATGCCAACAAGTCCCACCACCTGCTGCCCTGAGGAATTCCAAGACCAGCCCATTAGAAGCCCCCTGAATTTTCTATAAACGAGGTTCCAGAGCTTCCCTCTGTGGCCTCTCCTGGTGCTCCACATTCCTTTTAGCAAAGATGTTTTCTCTTGGCCTCTAAGAGAAATTTTCTTTATTGAAATCAGTCAGATTTCTATTTTTCATTCCCAAAGGGAGATGAAAACCAGTCCATCACTGCCTTCTTCATGCAAGACCTGTGGGCTGGACAATGGTTATCCAGCTGCTGTTCCTGTCAGAGAAAACTCTCAAAGGCTTTACCAAGGATTTATTTCACTTATTGCTTCTCCCAGAGCCACTAAATGGAAGGAATTTATTAAATTAGTTAGACAAGATTTATCCCTCATAAATTCACATCCATGTTTCTTTATTATCTTATTATCCTCTTGGCACCTTTAAAGTGATTATTTAATAATTTGTTCTTGCATCCTTCAGCTGCACAAGGTTGCTTCTCCTCATGTGCAGCTCTCCAGGTTCTCCTTCCCTGCTTTCACAGGTCATACTTTTGTGGTTTTGCCATTTTTCTGTCCTCATGGACCCCAAGCCCCCTGCATCACTGCTTGGTGAGAATTGGTTTGAGGGCTTGGCATGGAACAGTTCCTGCTGAACCCTGTGCTAAATCTCACCTCTGGGTGCCTGATTATCCATTTTCCAAGATATTCCCGAGGTTCTTCTGCAGAAGGATTTTGTCCCTTTGTCTCTAAGGCAGATTCTTGCTGCTGTTGGCTGCTCAGGCAATCCCAAACTCCTCGTTAGCTGGTGCTGCTGCAGACTGGCTCCCATCATCAGATAGTTGTTATTTGTCTATCAAATACATTTTCCAAGCCTGCCTTGAACTGTTGCTTGGTTTTGATTCAGTGTGTTACAAGGCTATTATTAGTCTTCCAAAGAGTGCTTTTGTCCCCTCATCTACCCTTCCCAAACAGTCAGAGAAGTTTGAAGTGAGGCTGCCTGTGGGCCCTCGCTGTTTTGGGGCTCAGATCACTCTCTGTGTTGCCTGTGGGTTCAAGCCCCTGCTGTTTGTCCTCCTTTCCTCCCAGCCCCACTGCACAGAGCTGGATTTCACTGTTCCAGCTCTTTCACCTCCTCCTGCCTCTCGAGTGCTCCTGCTGAGACTTCCCCTTAGTGCCCCAGCCCGTCAGACAAACCACCCCACTTCCCACACAGCTCCTGGAGCTGCTGCTCTCAGTCCTATCTAGACCCACATCTCTCCCAGTGCCATGTGCAGCTCCTCCCCTGGTGTAAAACAGCTGCAACATGCCCAGCAGATTCCAGGTGGGAGATACCAGAAGGAATCCTGCCGTGGAGCGCGATCTACAACCCTGTTCTATTTTCTCTTTTGTAATCTTCTTTCAGTGCTCACAATTAGGAATTTAAACTCCTGCTTTGCCAGAATAAACTTGTTTTCACCCTTAAGCATGTCTGGTATTAAAGGCAGGTCTAGGTGAAGCTCTGAAATTTGGATTAGCATTCCCTGTTCCGAGACAATGCAGCCAAACTCAGCAGTTTGGGACACCTGGGACCTGACCTGGGTTTGGATCATCCTGAAGCTGCTGACTGTGCTGGGCCAAGGCCAGGGCGTGGATTGGGCACAGTCCAGGTTTGATGGAGTCAGCAGAAGGACACTTTGCAGGGCAGGTGTCCCCCAGGCTGTGACAGGGAGCTGTGATGGGGTGACATTGCAGCCTCCCTCCATCAGAGGGGACAGCCAGGACACCTTCCCAACCAGGCTTGCCCAGAGCCAGGGGCACAGACCCTTTGCCTGCTGGCAAAACTGTCATTGGATTGACTGCAGGTTCCTCCTTCTGGGGTGGGAGTTGATGATGAGGGAAGTTCTCCTGGCAGCTCATGGAAGGCCAAAACCTCCTGTCAGGTTCAGACATTTGTACCAATCACATGGATACAGGGACAAAGGGAGCAGATCATCCTGCTTGGAGCAGTTCTTGGACCTTTCTCTGCAGTCTGTTGCTGTCAGATCTGTGGGTTCCATGGGCCTTGGGATGTTCCTGTTACACTATAGGGAGTGGGACCCAGGAAGGGTTTGTGGATCTGGTGTTTCTTGAAGGACCTCCACATTTTCCAGGGATTTCTCCTGGGTGGTTTTCAACTTGCCTACAGGAGTTGGGTGCAGATCTCCCCACTCACCCACCTGAAGAGGCCAGAGCTGGGGCAGGTGGGAAGGGAACAAACCCCAGGGCAGGTTGAGTTTGGGGCACAGATGAGACATTCCCTGAGCCAGAAACGAGCTCCAACACATCCCATGGGCATCAGACAAGGCTCAGCCCACATCCAAGGGTCTGGGGCTCTTCCACAGGAACACAGGAAAAGCTGAGCCCAGGCAGGACTGAAACCAGGCCCAGGAGGGCTCAGCTCAAGACCCTGGGCAATGAACATCTCTGAAGATCAAAATGAGAGGAAATAAGAACTGAACTTTGTCCCCATTTTCACAGTGACTGACACGGGGCAGCTTTTCTGATGCAATGGATTTCCTCACTGTCATCACCCTTTGCATCTGTATGGAAAGGCAAACTGGAAACAGGGAATGATCTGCACCTTGGATTGAGTGACACATAAATACAGCCCCCTGCTCTGTCCAGCACGGACCAGCCTCAGTCTCCATTCTCTCCCTTTCGTTCTCACCAGGGAAGTACAACCACAAGGAACTCCTTTTTGGAGTTTGATCCCAAATGTTAGAGCCTGTTTTGAGAGCCTCTGAGATTTAATGGAAAAGCTGTCAATTCATGGCCATACCAAGGGTGCTGTTGCCATTATTGACCCTCCATGACCTTGGGCCACTCAGGGATGGGCAACTGAAGAGACATCATTAAAGGGACAAATGAATTCATCAGGAGCACATGCAGAACTCTTTTGAGTAGAAAGCCTCCAAACCAACTGCAACTGGACATTTTCCTCCCACTGTCACATCTGTTATTCACCACAGAGAGGAAGGCAGTGGGCACAGCCCCAAGGCTGCCAGAGCTGCAGGAGGCTTTGGCTGATCCTCTGGGGCACAGGGGGTGACTCTTGGGGCTGGGCCTGTGCAGGGCTGAGGGTTGGATTCCATGATCCTTGTGGATCCCTCCCAGCTCAGCACACTCTGGGATTCCCCTCCCCTGAGACACCTCGGGGTGACACCTGCACAGAGACCCTGCAGACATTCAGGGCCTACAGGGGAAGGTCTGGGGGCTGTTTTGCTCAGGACATGGCGAGTTTTATCTCCTTGGACTGAAAACCCAGTGAACCCTTGAATTTCTTCCCATCCTTTAAATGATCCACCTCAGTGAGGAGCTGAGCAGGGCTGGAATGCTCTAAAAACCTCATTAGGGCAGCTTGGACACTACCCTGGAGGTAAGGAGGGTTCACTGGGAAGACGATGGGAGAGCACATGGAATCCTTTCACAAGGACAGCAGACACAGCAGATGCCTAAGACCCATCACTGCAGTGCCTGGGGCACCTGCAAATGGCTGGGATTAAACAGTCAGTCATGAGCTGCAATTTTATGGGATGCAAAAACCCACCTGTGGAATCTTCCACAAAGACATGAAATAACAGTATTTCCAAATTAACAGAAAACTTGCAGGTTTTGGACACTTTGGTTTTTAATTAAAAAAAACCAAACAAATGAATAAACTTTTGAAGAAAGCTCCTGCTTCTGGGAAAGGCTTCACAGACTCAAAGACTCATTATTTTGTCAAAAAAAAAAAAAAAAAATTCAACCAAAGTTTTTCAGCAAGCCATGAAGGCACTGCAGGATTATTAATCACTTTCTTGGACAATGTGCATGTAATAAAACAAACTAAAATTAGCTGGAAAAAAAAATTTCAAAGAAAAGGCCACTTTCCAACATCCTGACAAATGAAATAAGTGGATGGCCAAACAAAGGGCTCAGAGCACAATTAAGGCAGAGCAGGAACTGAAGGGGCAACACTGGTCCAGTGCACTTCTCATGAAGTCTTTCATCCATCAGAGCCCCCAGAAGTGCTTAATCAAAATAATGGAAAGCAGAAGGAGAACAAAATGACTTGGAGGCAAAGGGAAAAGAAAAATGGAGACTGTTGCACGTATTAGAGAGGTAGGCAAGGGGCTTTCCAACATTTCCCCTTACAGAAATTGCTGCAGGTCACTTGACTTCGTTGCTTGTCTCTGAAATAACTCGTTTCTCCTCCCTTAAATGAGTGACAAACTGCACAGGGTATTGCAGGGAGAGAGCAGCACTGGCTGATCTAATAACACTGGCAGATTTGGAGTCTCAGTTCTCACCCTTTACACAGCCCATCAGCATCTTCTGTCACTTGTGGTGTCTGGTGTTTGACCACGTGTGGCTTTTCCTTGCCCAGCCACCGACACAGAAGTTATTCCTCCTGATCCTCTGGTTTGCCATCTGACACGTCCTAACCCCAGCCTGCTCCTTCCCCTGCCTCGGGCAGGTCCACCTGGAGTTTTTCCCGTTCTTCCCAGCTCTTGCCTGGCCTCAGCAGTTCCGTGTGACCTGCAGAGGGTCCTTTGTTCCCTCTCCTTTCAAGAGGCCGCCGGGGCCGGTGTTGGGCTCAGCAGTGAAGTGCAGGGTGGCACCCACCCAACCCCGTGAGTTATGGCCACAGGAGAGCCAGCAGCGAAAATAAAGGCTTGTGTTTGAATAATACAGCAGCCAGCCTTTATTTTATCAATTATTTAGGGGGCTTTTGGTTAATGGTTGACTCTTTTTTTTTTTTTCCTGAAGGTGGATGAATATCAGCTCTGAAAGAACTGCAATGACACCATGAATGGAGCTGCAGAGAACGGGGCAGAGGTGACACTGAGCCGTGGGAGGGCACAGTCAGCACATCCACGTCCTGCCTGTCATGTCCTTGAGCCATTCCCTGTCCTCCTGACAGGTCTCTGAGCAGTCCACAAGCCTGTGGAGCTCATTAAGGCTGGGAAATGTAATGTCTCACTTAAGGGTACAAATATCCCGTGTATTGTGATGGCAAAGCTGCCCAGTCCTGGTTCCCTCTCACACAGCTCTGACCCAGCACATCAGTTCTTCTTTTGCCCAGTTTGGGGCTTTGTGGTTCTGTGTCATTGCTCTCCCAGCTGACACACCAGAAAAATGAAATTAAAATAAGAAGTCTTGCCCAAACGTGGGTGCTCTTGAAGTAAGAGGAGAGAGGTTGTGCACAGACATGGCAGTGGAAGAATAATGACAATAAAATGAAGGCAGCACTGCTGTCTGTGCCTGATGGGACACTGTTGCCAGGAATGGAGACATTCACGGCTTCCAGCTGAACATTTTCATGGTGCCTCCATTTCCTTTCCAACAAAAGGAAATATGACATTACAGAAAACCTAAAAGGGGAAAGAAAAAAATATTGAAGTCGCAAACTTTAAAACATGGAACCACACGGGACTTTGGAGATATTTAAATTCCCAAATCTGAGAGAGACTGAGATGTAAGACCCACAGTGACAAATGATGGGAGTCCTGGAAAGGGGCAGGAGAAACCCAGGAGGGCTGTGTCCATCTGCACAGGTGGGCAGGAACAGCGGGATGGGGACAGGGTGCCCAACACCAGGGTCTGTTCATCCCCCCTGGGATGGGGCAGATCGTGGTGTGGGGGGTCCCTGTGCTCAGTGAGTGCCTCAGGAGCAGGATGGTTGTGGTGCCCTGTCAGCAGCTCCTGGGCAGGCACAGGGGCTCCAGTTGGAATCACAGGATTGTTAAGGTTGGAAAAGCCCTCTGAGACCATCAAGTTCAACAATTCCCCCACTAAATCATGTCCTCAAGAGCCACATCCACATGTCCTTTAATTCCCTCCAGGGGTGGGGCCTCCACCACCTCTTCCCTGGGCAGCTGTGCCAGGGCTGGGCAACACTTTGCATGAAGAAATTTTTCCTAATATCCAATCTAAGGTTTAGGCTGGATCTCAGGGAAAGGTTCTTCCCCCACAGGCTGGTTGGGCACTGAACAGGCTCCCCAGGGCAGTGGGCACAGCCCCAAGGCTGCCAGAGCTGCAGGAGGCTTTGGCTGATCCTCTGGGGCACAGGGGGTGACTCTTGGGGCTGGGCCTGTGCAGGGCTGAGGGTTGGACTGGATGGTCCTTGGGGGTCCCTTCCAGCTCTGCACATTCTGGGATTCTGGGATTCTAAACTTCCCCTGGTACACCTGGAGTCATTTTCTCTCCTCTTGTCACAAGCTGTGGTGCTGCTGCTTGGCCAAGGACCCCTTTCCCTGCAGTGTGTGGGGCAGCTTTGAGCTCCATGGCCATGATCAGCCAGAGCTGAGCCTGCAGATCTGTGCTGCCTGCTGGGCCAGAACCTCTCACCAAGGAGTCATCAAATGACCCTCCTGCCTGGTCTTGGTGACCCCTCCATCCGAAGCCTCAAATGCAGTAAATCACGAGAGAAACAAAGAGGAAGAGAATCCAGGAGAGGTCCAAGGACATAAACTTGTTAGGAGAAGGCAGGACTGACCAAAAGCAAGCAGCAGCACCTCCCATTGTGCAAGGCAGCCTGTGGGTTTGGTTCTGGGGGTGATGAGAAGATTCCTTTCCTATCTACATATACATTCCCCCCCTCCCTGCCCAGCTCTTGACACCCAATCCCTCCCTTGAGATGCAGTGAGGGATGGAGGAACTGGGGATGGCAGCCAGGGCAGAAACCTTTGCATTAATACAAAAAAAAGATAAAGGTTCCTGACCCAAAGAGCTTGTGAGCACTTGCTGAAGGAGCAGAGCTGGCAGCTCTTGCTGTGCAAGTTGGAACAGTGGAAGTTTCTGGGTGCGAAGCAAACTCGATCCAAGGCAGCCAGGAAAGAGCCTCCTGCCAATGCTGTGCATCACCTGCACTTCTGGGCCAGTCCCACCCACTGCTCACTCCTGTCTCCTGGAGCCTCCTGCAGCTCCAGCTCAGCTCAGCCTTTCCTGCATGGACAGGAGAGATGCAGAGTTGGGAGCACAACTCCCTCCTGACCCTGAGCAAGGGCCCAGGGAAAAAAGCTGGGAGGCCCTTTGGACCAAAAAATCCTGTATGAGATCAAAGTATTGAGAATACTGAGAGTTCCTGACAGGGGAGAGATCCCTCCTCGCCTCTCTCCTTGCAGACCTGCAAGTACCTGAAGGGAGACCAAAAGAAGGATGGAGAGGCACTTTTTACAAGAGCATGGAGTGACAGGACAAGGGGAAGGGGTTCAGAGGGAAAGAGGGAAAATTTAGGTGGGATATTAAGATGAAATTGTTCCCTGTGAGGGTGGGGAGGCCCTGGCACAGGTTGGGCAGAGAAGCTGTGGCTGCCCCTGGATCCCTGGAAGTGTCCAAGGCCAGGTTGGAGCAACCTGGGCTGGTGGAAGGTGTCTCTGCCCATGGCAGGAGTTTTAAGGTCCCCCCCAACCCAACCCAGTCCATGACTGTGTGCCTTTGCCTGCAGGAGGCATCTCTGATTAATCACTGGAGAACTGTACCACAAGCCCTGTTTTCCACCCCACAGGTGCCCAGTTGCACAGCTGGCACTTGCAGAGCTGCTCCAGGACTGTGCAGAGGGTCTTTGGTTATCCAAGGAAAAGCATTCAAGGAAAGACAGGTCTCTGTCTCCAAGGATTTGTTACCCTGAGTTCAGGCAGCCAGGGAATCCCTGGAGCTGCTCCTCAGCTGGTGTTCACATTTATTCTGCTTTTGGTGGGACAAGTAATGTGCAGATGTGCAGAATGCAGGAATGCAGTTCCTTGTGGATTCTTGAAGATTCTTGGGAATTTAAGGCATGTAATCAAAACCAATGAAAAATGTGAGTGATGGGAGAGAGTGAAAATCTCTGATTCCTGCCTGGAATTTTTATTTTATACCTTGTGCTTTGGGGGCATAAAGGGGACCAGGGTTTGTGTCAGTGGGTCAGAGGGAGCTGTACAGGTACCTCCTGAATTTCTAAAGCTTCTGCCCAGGTGCTACAAATAATTTTACCAAAACCTGGCCCCCCTTTGCTCATTTCTCCCTAACCCAAGGCTTCCCCTGCAGATGGTTCAGAACCCTTCTCTCTCTCCTGGCTGTCCACTGACATGGCCACAGGCTGTGCCTCTCTCCTGCCACCCTTTGTCCACTCCAGAAGATGCCATATCCACCTGCTTCTTCAGATCTGTCCAAATAAAATCCTGCTCTGCATCTTCATTGCTTGGAGATGTCTCCATCACATCCCTGCTCCAGGTGCAGTTGCTGCTCCTCCCTCCCAGTGGATCTGCCTTGGTCACTGCTCACAGGATCGAGTTTGTGACCCATGTTCTAAATTGCCTTCATGGATCCATGGTATGGTTTGGGTCATAAAGGACCTTAAAGCTCATCCCATTCCACCCCCTGCCATGGGCAGGGACACCTTCCACCAGCCCAGGTTGCTCCAAGCCCTGTCCAACCTGGCCTTGGACACTTCCAGGGATGGGGCAGCCACAGCTTCTCTGGGCACCCTGTGCCAGGGCCTGCCCACCCTCCCAGGGAAGAATTTCTTCACAGTATTCCACCTAAATTTCCCCTCTTTCAGTCTCATCCCTTTCCCCCTTGTCCTGTCACCCCAGTTCCTGATGCAGAGTCCCCTGTCCAGCTTCCTTGTGGGCCCCTTTGGATTCTGGAACTTGGTCAGCATCCTATAAAGGACTCTGAGTGAGCTGAGCATCCATCTCTGGACATGAGTTCCAGGTTCCAGCAATTATTTCCAGCTCTGCTTTATTTGCATTCCTTATTTCAATCCATGTGATTTACTCTCAGAGGCACAGGGAATGTTTTGATGGCCTCCATGAGCAAGCAGACTTCACACCATGATTTGTCTGTCAGGACTCCCCATGACATCATCAGGTGGCAATGACCTGGCTCTCTGAGAGGCAACTGTGACTTCATCCCTACCTCAGAAAGTGTTTACGCAGAAATAGGAAGAAAGAGGTCTCAAAACATGAGTTAAAAAAGTATTTCATTACTCCAGTTTCAAATTTCTTTTTGCAGGGCAAACTGGTTCATAAATTACAGGAAAAATATCCCCTTGAAAAGAGTTAAAACAACTGGAATTTTTATCCATTCAATTTGCCTGAACTACAGTTTTGCTTCATTTCAAAGTGGCTCCTTTACCTTTTTTTTAAACTCCCAACAAATCCATAAAGAAGAAAACAATTATTTACCAAGCTTTTACATTATTATTTTTTTTTTAAACCAAGACTTTCTCTCCTTATAAGGAGAGTCAACAGGCTTTGTTCTGAGGTAATTCAACTGTCTCCACTCTCAGGAAAGTTTCCAAGTTTTCCTTTCAGATGTTTTGCTTTGTGTGCCTGACCTTTCCTCCAAGCTCCCGCCCTCTCTCTTTAATCTCTAACCAGCCCTTTGGTAGCGAGGTTGGGTTGGGTTTTTATTTTCTCCTTGAGAGCAATTCTTGCCTCTACAGTGGGGTCAGTGCTTCTACTTTCTTCCTGACAAGGTAAAACTGATTCCTGGTCCTGCAGAGAGAATTTCAAGGTGTTTGGATGTCACCCAGTTCAGCTTTGGGACCAAAGATGAAGCTTTTGCTGTGCTTTGTGGGCACTCATTGAACCCCCCCCTCATCCCTGCAAGTGTCCAAGGCCAGGTTGGAGCACCCTGGGCTAGTGGAAGGTGTCCCTGCCCATGGCAGGGGGTGGAATGGGATGATCTTTAAGGTTCCTTCCAACCCAAACCATCCTGTGATTCTGTATTTAAAGCTGTTGCATAAACCCCCTCCATCACTCCATGCCTTGTGCTCCAAGCCTGACCTTTCAACATGGGTTTTACTCTGGATTTGACCCCTCTCCTAAGTGTCATAGGGAAAATCAAGCCTGGAATCAGTAGATTTGGATCTCTGTTGGGGTCACCCTATCCAGGAGCAGTTCTGTAGCCCCTCCACTCGCAGAAGAAGTTGGAGATTCCTCTTCTTCACTTTGCAGGTGACTGAGAGTGGAACAGGCTGCCCAGGGAGGGGGTGGGATCTCCTCCCCTGGTGCTCCAGGACAGCCCTGCCTGGGCAGGGAGGTGGGAGCAGATGATCCACTGGGGTTCCTTCCAACCTGACCCATCTGTGATCCTGTGGGATCAGCAACTGAGAAGCTCAAGTTGAGCCCAGGAGCAGAAATCCCTGGAAGGTGTTAACACACCTTGGTCAGACTCACTGGGGGAGAGCAGGTAGGGACTGGGACTGGGACTGCGACTGGGACTGGGATGTCCTCATGCTGCAATACTACCCAAGAGGACGACACAGAGAGTGGACACAGAGAGTGGACAGCTGATTATCTCCTCTCCGTGGTGCAGGTGCTGGCAGGGCCCGTGGATTTTTGCCTCTGTCACCCCACCAGGTGGAGTTTGGAGCTCCCTCTGGAGCTGAGGTTTCCCACCTGCAGCATCACACCCATCTCAAACCACATGTCCCACAGCAGCTCTTCCACCTCCTGGCTCCAGGGGTGTGAGGGGAGGTCTCTGCCCACCTTTAGTTGGGCTGGGCACATCAGGATCCAGCAACAAAGTGCTCTCAGAAAGAAAGAATCTCCCTGAGTGATTTCTGTTTGTGAAGGAGCCAGCACTGGAATCACAGAGTCATTGAGGTTGGGAAAGATCTCCAAGACCATCAAGTCCAACTTGACTGAACGTGGCCACTAAACCATATTATGAAGTGCCCCCACCCCTGCTCTGGGCAGCTGTGCCAATGCTTCAACACTCTTTCAGTGGATAAATTTTTCTTAATATCCAACCTGAGCCTCCCCTGGTGCAACTTGAGGCTGTTTCCCCTTGTCCTGTCAGCAGCTGCCTGAGAGAAGAGGTCAAACCCCACCTCACCACAGCCTCCTTGCTGTGGAGTTCAGCTTTGGGAAGGACAATGGGCTGAAAACTTCAGTGCAAACCCAGTGCTGATGCTGCTATGAGTCTTCAGCACTTATGAGAAAATTACCCTCCCTTTGGGACAGTGGCACAAACCTCAAGCAGAGGCACAAGGAGTCCACAGAATCTACAGAAATTTGCCTCTTTGGTAGAGATGGTTATGGATCTGATGGAGCCCTAAAATGTGAGCCAAAATCAGAAAAAGCAGTTCATGAAAGAAGGTAGGAGGTGCTTTCCTGAGTGTCCTTTGTGGAGGGGCACGAGCTGGACTGGTCTGAGTGGGGAAGGGTGGAGGAGTTGAGCAGCATGGAGTTCACCAGTGGACACAGCAAGAGATTGTGCACACAATGAAGATGGAAAATAACGTGTATCCAGCCTCCCTCAGCTGCAGAGGCTCCTGGATTGAAGTTCTCCTCAGAAAGAGAGCAGGAAAATGGAAAGGGAGCAAACAAAGCAAAGGCAGAGGAGGAGCCCAAGAGATGAGGGGGCTTGGGATGTCCCCCAGTGAAGAGCCAGTGACTGTTGGAGGGTTCAGTGGCACAGCTGATGAGCTCTGGAGGGACTCCAGCATCATTTAACAAATAGGAGTGGGGAATTAGAGGAAAGAGGACCCAGAGCATCTGGGTCTTCAGGAGAAGCAGCCACTAAGGGGGTGCTGCTGGGAAAGGCCTCTCCTGGGGCTCCTCTGCACCCATGGCTGGGATAACTCCCTGCACTGCTCCTGTTCCAACAGCTCTGCTCAGACAGGTGAGTCACGCAGCATTTTTAGCTCCTTACATAACCAATGCCAACAGGGAAGGTGTTACAGCCCTGCTGCCAACACAAATGCCCAGGGACCATCTCTGCTCTCAGGAAAATGAGTAAGCACCCCCTCCAGAACAGGCTGAGAGCATCTCACACATCACCAGCATGGGATTTTGCAACAGGGATGAGCTGGAGCTCCACCTCTGCTGGCAGCTGTTTTACCAAACTCAGAGCTGGTGGGGCAAAGTTGAGGAAAAAATACCCAGGAAAATGTCAATGATGCTAGTGCAAAGCCTGATCCATGGAGTGATACATCTCTAGGCTCAACCCCTTGACCCAGTGATCTGTTCTCTGGGGGAGCAGGGACAGCCCCCAGGGAATGGCTGGAGCTGTGTCAGGGCAGGCTCAGGGTGGATCTCAGGGAAAGGTTCTTCCCCCACAGGCTGGTTGGGCACTGAACAGGCTCCCCAGGGCAGTGGGCACAGCCCCAAGGCTGCCAGAGCTGCAGGAGGCTTTGGCTGATCCTCTGGGGCACAGGGGGTGACTCTTGGGGCTGGGCCTGTGCAGGGCTGAGGGTTGGACTGGATGGTCCTTGGGGGTCCCTTCCAGCTCAGGATATTCTGGGATTCAGGACTGAACAGCAACAGTTGCAGGGGTTGGTCCCTCAAGTTTTGTGCCACAGAACAAGTGTGAAATGGTCTTAACAAAAGGCATTATTTTACCACCTTCTCCAAATTTCGCATCTCACTTGGCTGCCCGAAGCAGCATCTCCCTCACACCTGCCCAGTGCACCGAGGGAAACTCCCCTTATTAAAGATTCTGTCCCCAGGACAGGGAATGACACTGTTGCCTTGCAGACTCACACCACACCCTGCACTTACTGCTAGCGGGGCTGGTAACCACTTCAAAGAGCACTGCCCTGAGTAATGTTAATTCCTGAGAGGGTTAAATCAACATTTCCTAAGTGAGAACACCCAGCAGACCCAGAGAGTGCTGCTGGGGAGGTGTCTGAGCTGAGCACACCTGGCTGGCTGACCCAGAGCAGAGGGGAAAGACTGAGGGTTAAATCCTGGGTCCTGTGGCCTCTCTAACAGCTTGGGTGGGAGATGAGCCCCAAAACTGGTGTGTGGGATGACCCCCAAAAATGATGTTTCCTTATATTTCAGAATAAATTAAGTGAAAGCCGTGAACCTGCCCATTTCACCTTAGAAAAGTTTCCTTTCCCCCAGTCTGGTGACAACGTGGAGCCCTGTGTACATGGGGAGGTGCTGGGGGGTCTCTGCCCCATTTTTGTACAAAACCTGGACACATCTGGGGTGTTTCAGAGGAGGTAAAACAGAATTCATAGCCCCAGATTAGATCAGAACCTCTGTTTTACCAGAGGCAAAGGAAGAACCCCCCGTTTCCTGCAGGAGGGTTTGGGAATTCCACCCTGTCCAAGCACAGAATGCCAGTGTGTTCTGTCAACAAGGGCAAAAAGCTCCTTGTGTAAAACATCTCCTTGTGGTCAAGGACCTGCTCATGGCACCAGGGCAGCTCCTCAGGTCTGGGATTATTAAAAAGTCCTTTTTCCAAAGCCAGGCTTGTTTCCTTATGTCTTATCTCCTTGTAACCTCTCCACCACCACCCACCCCCTGACTTCCAAGGCAGATTTGGTATTCCTGGTGCAAGAACATGACTCCACAAGGACTGGGAACAGAACTGGGGTTCAGCAGGAACATTTTCCTTTGAGCAGATGTCTCAATTAGCTGCTCCCTGGAGAAGTTACTCCATTTTTACTCCATTTTTGTAGAGAACCCTCTCTGATGGCTCCTTGCCCGGTGATGGCAGAGGTTTTAAGAGAGCAAAAGAAAGGCTCATTGAACACATTTGGAACTTTTAAAGTGAAACTAAAGTGGTTTTGCATTAGGGAAGCAGAACTGGGGGTGTCAGTGCCCAGGATTCCAGAGCTTCCACCATGATTCCTTCATTGCTGCTTCAGTGATGCTCAAACTGAGAACTTCTGCTCAAGCCAAGCAGCCAAAGCTTATTTAGGAGCCCATTCAGGTCCCTGTGAGCAGTAGCAGGTGGCTCCGCTCTGAGAAGGTTCCTGCCTTTTTCAAGTAACAAACATAGTTAAAAAAAATGCCTAAAACTCGTTCATGCTCCAGCAAAGCAACCAGAGTTAATAATTCACAGTGTCAGTGCAGGACAGGAGTTCCAGTGACAATAAACGACCATCCATTTCCTTGAAACACCATCTCCTGCTCAAGAATTCCTTCTTTAAACACCAGATAATTTTCTAGATCAGTGTAACAGGTCATCAGGAGGAGACACTGCTGACTGTCCTCCTTTCCTGCCTGATTGCACTGATAAGCAAGACACGGCTCTGAACCCTCTTATCAGCTCCAGGATTGCCTCCAACACTGTGAAACGAGGCTTCCCATGCTGCAGCACCAGCATCCTTCTTCTGCCAGCCCCAGGATCCTGCTGCTTCCAGCACCACATCCCTCTGCTGCCTCTGCAGTGATGGACACGAGAGCAAGTGGAGCACAAAAAAGCTGCTGGATCTGCCTGTGAGGCTCAAGAGAAGCTGCTCTGATCCATAAGGACCAACCAGGCTCTGAACAGCCTTTTTGTCCAAGGTGAAGTCCTAAAAGTTGTGGAAATACTGATGGATCTAATAGGGGGTAATAGGTAGGAAAACCTACATAGGAAGTGGGGAGGTTGAGGTTGGATGTCGGGGGAAATTTCTTCAGTGCAAGGGTGGTCAGGCACTCCATGGGACAGGCTGCCCAGGGAGCCACCACCACCCCTGGGAGTGTTCAGAACATAAATAGATGTGGCAATTCATGATATGGTTCAGTGACACCGTGGGATTCAGTCAAAGGTTGGACTTGATGATCTTGGAGGTCTTTTCCAACCTTAGTGATTCTGTGAAATGTGGAATGGGATCCCAGAAAGCTTTGCTTAATCACAGGCCCTTGAGATTTCCTAGAGGAAAGAGGGCTCAGGTAGAAGTCTCCCTGCCCCCCTCCTGCCTTTGGTCACCAGCAGCTCTGTGACTTCACATCTCAAAGCCATCTGGGGAGCAGAGATCAGGCCCCTCTGTCCCTGCTCCTCCAGTCTGTGCAGCCTGCAAT
The DNA here is from genome assembly GCA_038380795.1 of Pyrocephalus nanus. Classification (NCBI taxonomy): domain Eukaryota; kingdom Metazoa; phylum Chordata; class Aves; order Passeriformes; family Tyrannidae; genus Pyrocephalus; species Pyrocephalus nanus. The sequence continues at coordinate 1,308,992 of CM076285.1, forward strand.
GATCACAGCCCTCACCTCGGGAGCAGGACCTGTCAGTCCCAGCCTCACAGGAGAGGGGGAAAACCCTTCCACCTAGGACATCTCCCAGATGGATGGTCAGGCACTCTGGAGAGGCAGATTTAAACATCTTGGAGCAGAGAAGTGTCTGGAGAGCCAGCTCCTCCTGACAGTGACTGCAGCAGAGACAGACACAGGCAGGGCAAAGAGCCACAGGCAGCCCTTTCAGGGTCCAAATCCACCTCCAGGTTGAAAACACACCAGAGATGATGTTCTGAGCTGGGGTTGTGCAGGAAGAGAGCTACAGAGTTATCAATGCAGGTGAGTTAAGAAGGATCTCAAGGGACCTGGGCACCTCTGATGGGTAGAAAACCTCTCCCCTGCACTGCCAGGTCTCCAGACTCTGCTGCTCCTTCTCCTCCCTGGATGACAAGTGTTATTCCAAGCCTGCAGGCAAGCTGTGAATATGCAAACATGCACACCCTGCATTAACATCAGCAGAAGTGTTTAAATCACACTCGAGAGGCTAATTGGCTAACATTCAAAGGTGACACAGAGAGAGCAGCCCTCGAACAAAGCATCAGATGTGCAGGGTTGTTCCAACTTGCCCACGTTCCCTGCTCTCCACTACCCTGAGAGGGCAGATCCAGCATGGGAAACTGGGTACCCAGTGAGGCCAAACCCACAGCCAGGGCTGAAGGGCTTCACAGGGCAGGAAAAGGGGTTTCTTTTCAGGATGTGCATGAACACAGAGTTCCAGAATTGTTAGGGCTGGAAGGGATCCCTGGAGCAGGTGACACAGGGACATGTCCAGGTGGGGTTGGGATGTCTGCAGACAGGGGGACTCCACACCCTCCCTGGGCAGCTGTTCCAGGCTCTGCCACCTCCATGGAAAGAGGTTATTCCTCACTTAAATTAAACAATTAAAACTTGTTGTGTTTTAATTTATGGCCTCTGCTCCTCATCCTCTCACTGGGCACCACTGGGCAGAGTCTGGCCCAGGTAGACCAAGGCTCCAGATTTCTACCCGGAAACTGGATCCCTCCCCAAAAGCAAGACGTAGCAACTGGTGTCACAACCTGTCCTTGACATCTTCCTGCATTCGTGGTGTGATGTGAGACTCAGTTCTTTTCATAGAATTCACAATGTGCTCCAGCCCCCCTGGTAGGGGGCTTCAAACTTCAAATTTGATATTTCTGGCTCAAAATAATAATAATTTTAAAAACCCCAAAACATTAAAAAAGCCCCACACTGACATTCTTCAGCCAGATGTTGAAGTCAGTGTTATACTGAAATAATTTCATGATCTGAGTGAAAAAGTTAGGGTACTGTCCTAACCCCTCTAAGGATATGACCAATAAAATAATATTTGAACTGCGGGCTCTCAGTAACTAAAACTTCTTTTTATAAAAAGCAAACTGTCTTTATTTAAGTAGCTGCACTTCATTTTCCCCCCCCCAGTTTTCACACCTTTCCCAAATCCACGAGTCACGGCCCCAGAGCCTCTCCAGCTGTGCCACGTGGAGCCCTCCAGCTCCAAGAGCAACTCCTTCAGTCTCACCTTCCTTTTCAATGACATATGAGAGACTGTGAGCTTGGAAGGAGCCATCTGAGCCATCTATTTGACCCCTTGTCTAGCCCAGGCTGGAAAATTCTTCCTGTTCCCTGTGGTGGCTCCATTCAGGACCCAGGAAACCATTACAGAAACAATGATATTCCAAAAAAAAACACCTGGCTAGAGGTGTTTGCAACCAGAGCCTGTGCCCTGGAGGAGCCTCTTGAACAGTGGGATGTGAGCTGCTCCTTCCCACTGGGCCTGGGGATGAGGCTCTGCCTGTGGGGTGGTGCCTTTAGAAAGAGGGACACAGAAACTGTGACAGTTGCTTACCCATAACCAGGAGCTGACATTGAGATGCCCTTTCCTGCTGCTCCTTTCTCTTGCATTGCTCCACCTTTCCTTGACATCCTGACATCTCTCACCCATCCCTTTTCTTGCCCTGTTGTCCTCCTTTTCACTTAAAGCTCACCTACTATGGAAAGCACGAGGAAAAAAGAGGAAAAGGTGAAAGAAAATGGAATTAATCTCAATGTAGTTATAGCAACAAAACCAGGGGAAGATAAAGGGGAAGGAAAAGCAGCCATGGGATGCAGATGGGGAAAGATGTGCAGAGAAAGTGGGGAAAGATTCAGTCGGGGAAATGTGGAAATAGAAGAGGAAAGGAAAAGGCCACCCTGTCTGAGGGAAGGCAGTCAGTTATCCAAGAGCACACACAGGGGAGCAGTCAGAGGGGCAGGGTGGATCTCAGGGAAAGGTTCTTCCCCCACAGGCTGGTTGGGCACTGAACAGGCTCCCCAGGGCAGTGGGCACAGCCCCAAGGCTGCCAGAGCTGCAGGAGGCTTTGGCTGATCCTCTGGGGCACAGGGGGTGACTCTTGGGGCTGGGGCTGTGCAGGGCTGAGGGTTGGACTGGATGGGCCTTGGGGGTCCCTTCCAGCTCAGCACATTCTGGGATTCTGGAGGCAATGGGAAGGTGTGGGCTGGCTCACACTCAGTGTGTCCCCAACAGCAGGTGCCCAGGTGGGCACAGCAGCACTGGGAGGTCTGAAGGTTTCCTACACCAGCCCCGAGAGCACAAGAACATCCTGCTGTGCATCACACAGGGCTTTGTAGCTGAGCATTGTCCCCCTCAACTCAGACCTCTCCAGCCCCTGGCCCAGACTGGCTCATTCCTTCCCTGTTCACAATTCCCACTTGCTTCATCAGGCCCTGATTTGGCTGCTCCCCTTCCCATCCTGTCCCTCTGAGCTCTTGGCTCTGCTCCCCTCCCTGGCACACCTCGGGGGGGAAGCTCCAGGTCTGAGGCATTTCTGCTCCATCAGTCATTTCTGTCTCCTGCTGAGTGTCCCCAGGGCTGGTGACAGTGGAGCTGAACTGCTCCAGCACTGCCCAGGGAGGACACCCCAGGGGCCAAGTGCCACCTGTCCCTTTTGGGGCCTGGGGACAGCTCTGCAGGAGCAGCATCTGCAGGGCCTGAGTCCTCACCTGAGCTCCCTGGAAAGCCCAGGATGGGACTGGTGGAAAGCTGGTGTTGTGGCTGATCCCAGCTCCAAGGAAAATTGGTATTAGGGCTGATCCCAGCTCCATGGAAAAACCATGCTGGGGCTGATCCCAGCTCCGTGGAAAGGCAGGACTGGGGCTGATCTGATCCCAGCTCCATGGAAAGGCAGGATTGAAGTTGAGGCTGATCCCACCTCCATGGAAAACTGGAGTTGAGGCTGATCCCATCTCCATGGAAAACTGGAGCTGAGGCTGATCCCACCTCCATGGAAAGGCAGGATTGAAGTTGAGGCTGATCCCAGCTCCTGAAAGCTGGTGTTGAGGCTGATCCCACCTCCATGGAAAACTGGAGCTGAGGCTGATCCCATCTCCATGGAAAACCCATGCTGAGGCTGATCCCATCTCCATGGAAGACTGGTGTTGGGGCTGATCCCAGCTCCATGGAAAGGCAGCATTTGGGCTGTTCTGACTCCAGCTCCATGGAAAACTGGTATTGTGGCTGATCCCAGTTCCAGAGAAAGCCAGGACAGGGTCTGATCTGATCCCAGCTCCATGGAAAACTGGAGCTGAGGCTGATCCCAGTTCCACAGAAAGCCAGGACTGGGGCTGATCTGATCCCAGCTCCATGGAAAGCTGGGGCTGATCTGATCCCAGCTCCATGGAAAGCCAAGCCCCACCCTTCAGCCAGGGATAATATTTTTCTGCCGCCTTGCCAGGGTTGTCCTTTGTTTTCCTTGCTGTTGCTACGCACCTGAGGCACACGGGGGAAGTCGCCTCTCCAGAGGAAACAACACTGGCAGAAAGTCACCAAATCATTGTTCTGGTGCTTTCTGTGCCCTGGGCAAACTCGTGAACCTGCTCCTGTTTATCAGGAGGTGCAAGGGCAGCGTTTTCTGGTGGTCCTCGGAGGGGATTTGGCCACTGGACCCGCTGGGCTCAGTGGCAGCACTTGGCCCCAAAAACAAAACCAGGAAGAGACTAAGTGTTCCCATGCAACTTCCAGCACAATCAGCAGCCCTCCTCGAAAGCCCCTCTGAAATGAGAAATGGGAGAGGGAAAAAAACAATTAACAGCAGAGACTTTATTAAAAAACAAAACCAAAAAAAAAAAAAAAAAAAAAAAAAAAAAAAAAAAAGACAATTCTTCCTTTAATCAGACCCTTATCAGCAGCAAGGTGATAGAAAGCCAGGGTTTAATTGGAAGTGAGCAAATGTGTTTGTGCTGCTGTGGAGAGCCTTGTCTATGTGAGCAGGAATGTGGCTGCATCCTGTTTTCCTTGCTGGTGGGGGAGGAATCCGCTCAGGATTCCTTGAAAGGCTGAAGCGTGTTTTCCACCAGCTCCATGCTGGGTCTGTGAATTGGGTTCCTGCTTCTCAGCATCCTGGGGAGCAGCTTTGTGCTCAGAGGGATCCCAAAACAGTGGCTGTGTTTTGTAGGAAAAGGCCTGTCATCCTTCCATCCCAGCAGCAGGTGCCTCTGCCCCTGGCACCCATCTCCCTCTGTGCTCCATCCCTCTCTGCTGCTGCCTGGGGACAGCAGCACAATTCCCAAAGCAGGGAGATTGAGGATTCCAGTGATAATTTACTCACTGCCCACTCAGCTGTGCCTTTGCAAAGGGCAACACAGGCAAAACTTGGATTGGAAAGGAGGTGGGGGTCAGAGAGAGCCCAGGGAGGGCTCTGCTCCCTCCTGCAGTGTCTGGGAGTGCCAAATGCCCTCAGCTCTCAGGGATCTCCAGACAAGGCAAGAGGCAGGGAGAGATCCCCAGTCCCTCTGCTCCTGTTGCCTGTGAGGAACTCTGAAGGGCACTTGGTCATTGCCCTCTTCATGGCAAACCCTCAGGGCCGGTGTCTGTCAGCCCTGTCAGCTCCTCAGCCCCATCCCCGGTGCCAGGAAGGGCCTCTCAGATTCCCCCCAGCCTTTCCCCTCTGCCAGGGGGGTTTTCTGCTCCACTGCATCCATCCCTTTCCAGCTCAGCCTCGTTCCGTGGTGCTGTGCTGGATGTTCAGTGAACCCTCCCTGTGGCATTAAATCTCAGGCTGCCTTTAACACCAGGGCACCTAAAATTTATAAACAATTCTTCTCTTCTTCCCAGCCCCGACCTCTCACCAAAGGAATCCCAGTCACCCCTCCCCCCTGCCCCTTGTCAGTGCAGTTCCTGCCAGGAGGATGAACAGCCCCAGCCCAAATCCTACACCCTTTTGAGCACCAAAACCCCAGCTGGCCTCGGATGGAGATGTCACCTGTCCAAATCTCTCAGGGCTGTCCTTGGAGCACTGGCCACACAAACATAAAGTTTGGCTTTCCTGGGAATGTCACCCCAGAGCAAGTTTGCAGAAGTGGCAAACCCAGCCAGCGCTGCAGCCCAGCGTAATTAAGCAGCATTTTCATTCACGTCATCCCCTGGCTTTGGCTTGGCTTTTATTATAGTCATTACAAAGACAGATATTACTTTTGGATTGACTCACTTGATGGGTTGATCAGCACTTTATTGTAGCCTCCAGTTATAGCACTTTTTATGGCATCCAGAAGAACTTAACCATTAGCACACTATTAGAAAGAACACTGGCAGCTGATTAAGTTGCTGAAGGTCAAAGACATTTTTCTTAATTGCTCCATGTGTGCTCCCTCCTCCTCCTCCCCCTCCAACAGAGCTGGAGGGAGATTATTCTCTTTTAATAATAAAGTCCCAGAGCCATACCCTGGATTTGCCATCAAATCCCCAGGGAGAGGGCTATTCACCATCTTAAATCTTGTCTAAACTGTTATGGCCTCACTGCTGAAATGAAGTCTTGGATGTTTTCGTGACATGTATGAAACTAAAACAAGCCATCGGGGTGACTTATTTGACTCGTTAACACAGATTGCAAATAATGGGCTAATGGGGTCCTAATGAAAGGGAGAGATGTGCTGAAGGGAGGTGCCTGTGTTTGGAGGGAGAGGGGAGATGATTTTCCAGCCTCTGTGGGTTCTCAGGACTCCTGGTTGTGGTTGTTCCCCTCTGTGCTCCCTGTCTCAGCAAGACACACCCTGAGAGCCCCTTCCAGGGCCTAAAGGGGCTCCAGGAGAGCTGGAGAGGGACTGGGGACAAGGGATGGAGGGACAGCACACAGGGAATGGCTTCCCACTGCCAGAGGGCAGGGTTAGGTGGGATGTTGGGAAGGAATCCTTCTGTGGGAGGGTGGTTGTGCCAGCACAGCCTCGTCAGAGGCAAGAAGAGATCCCAGAGTTCACGAAAGTCTTTCCAATCAGCCTTGTCATCCTCTCCTCTGGAATGCAGCCCTTCAGGTGTTTTCCCACTAACTAACAGGGAAAGCTGCTCAGCAAGGTGTTCATACCCCGTGCTCCAGGCTACACCAACTGTGCACTGAGCTGAGCCTCCAGCCTGCTCCTCAGGCACCACAGGAATGGGAATTTAGCGGAGCCAGTGGCACCTTCCCTCCTGTCACCACCACAGCTGGGGACAGGGAGCTTGTTTAAATCAGAAAACAAGCAGCTTTCCCCTCTGTGCTCCTCGTCTCAGCTGCACAAACCCTCTGGGATCAGAGCAGCATGGGAAGGGGAGGGTAACTCCTTCCTGAGAGAGCAGATATGAGGGAGAAATTGTTCCCTGTGAGGGAACAGCTTACCCAGAGAAGCTGTGGCTGCCCCAGCCCTGCAAGTGTCCAAGGCCAGGTTGGAAGGGGCTTGGAGCAACCTGGGCTGGTGGAAGGTGTTCCTGCCCATGGCAGGAGGTGGGACTGGATGAGCTTTGAGATCCCTTCCAACCCAAACTGTTCTGGCATTCTAGGATTCTATGATTCCATGACTCTGTGACCTGCACCACTTCCAAACAAATCCACACTGTGAGCCTGGAAAAGCAGCCACGAGCCTCGTGCTCCTGGAGAGTTCAGCAGCTCATGGGGCTTCATCTTTCAGCTCTGGACCCATCTGAAGTCACTGCATGATCAGAAACACCTTTCCTCCCTTCTCCTGAGCTGGATTTCTACCAGGTCAGTTTTCCCATGGGGGTTTAGTCAGTGCTGGAGGGGAAAGGCAGGATGAGGTTCAGCCTCTCCACTTGGAGCAGCTTTTCCCCAGGGGGGTCAGTGGACAGCCTCATCTTTGCAGGGGAACCTGATGGAGAAGTGCTTTGGGGAGGAACAAACTGTTTCCTCTGGACAAGGGAGTGGCTGGAAGGGCTCCCCAGAGGTCTTGCAGAAGTCAGGCAGGTGAGAGACACCCATCTGCTCATCCATGAGCCGGTGTGAGGCTGAGGAAAGGACTTCCAACAGGCTCACAGGCAGGGCCAGAGGGAGGTGTGGCAGATGGAGATGTCCTTCACCAGCAGTTCTGTGCCAGCTCCACCTGCCTTGGCTTTCCCACCAATCCCTCTCAAAGGAAGTGATTAAGGGGGAAACAAGACCTTGTTCTCATGGAAGAGAGGTCAGTTTTACACTTCACTGTTGCCTGGATCAGATAAGACAGGCTGTGGTTGGTTACTGTGATGCCCAGCCCTGGGAATGACATCCAAAGAGCCTGTGGCTTTCCTTGTCCCCCAGCCAGCAGATCCTGAAGATGTGGGATGCACTGACCACAGACACCTCACAGCCTTTGGCAGAAGGTGTGGATTTTGGAGCTGACTCTCAGTGTGGATCTACTTTTTTCTCTTTGCATCCAACTCCAGGCAACCAGACAGGTCAGAGACGAGGAACTGGACCCAGAGACACCATCTGGAAACTTCAAACACAGAAGTTACATCAAGCCCTCCATTTCCTTGGCTGAAACTGCCCATGGACACGTGTCAGATCCTGCCATAGTCTGTGGAAGCCAAACCACAGGGAGCTGCCCAGCCTTGGCCCAAGGGACTGGAGAACCTCTCGGTGGTGGAGGGCACTGAGAAGCTCCCACTCCACTGAGCTGTGGTATTCTGAGCTTTCCAGCACAAGCTCAGGGAGGTCTTTCCCAGGGAAAAGACCTCCTGCAGAATCTCTGCCCCAGTGCCTTTGGAGCTGTCTTTGTTCCCATGTGGCAGTGACAGATCTGTGGGAGAGTTGGAATCCTGGAGCCAGAGGCTCACAGGGAAGGGTTTATCCCTAACATCTAATCTAAACCTCTCCCTTTTAGTTTGAAACCATTCCCCCTTGTCCTGTCACTGCAGTTCTGATGAACAGCCCCTCTGTGGCTCCCCTGGAGCCCTTTCAGGTACTGGAAGGGGCTCTGAGGTCTCCACACAACCTTTTCTTCTCCGGGCTGAACACCCCAAACTTTCTCAGCCTGTGATTTCATAAGGCCCAGCTCTTCCCCAGAGGGATCCAGACCAAAAACCGTTCAAAATTATAAAATTCCAGGCAGAAAATCTCCTCTCAGAGCAGATACCTGCCCTGGACAGCTGCTTCTCTCCATGGAAGCACCTAAGGGCTGGGCCTGAAAAGCCATCACCCATCCATCACTCCATCATCTTGTATTTTATGTCAACACATCTCCAACAGAATGCTGATTGCCTGATGAGGACAGAACTGTCCCAGGGTGCAGAAGGGAGGTTTGCTGCCTGTGGGCCATCTAGGAAGGGCTTTTTTTCAGGAACTCCTGAAAAAATTCCAGAGTCACATGCAGGGAGCAGGAGGTCCACTTTCATGGGCATTGCCAGGCATAAAAGGGACTGTTTGATCAAAAAGCTGCAACTTAGGAAAGATGCCCTGTCACTCCAACTGGCTTTGGAGGTTGCCTGATTTCCTGCATTCTCCTCTGAAATGAAGTTTTATTATTCTGTTCTTTCCTGGTGGGTGTGAGAATTTCTAAAACACGCCTCCTTCAACCTTCTTCAGCTGATCTTTGTCAGTGGATTCAGCAGCCTCACGAATAAGCACAGTCCTCTCTCATCCCTTTTCACCCTAATTAAGATGCTCTCCAGCATCTCCTTTCCCTTCTTCCCTCGGATGGTACTTAATTAGGGCTTCTAATTAAAGCTGCACCCCAAGGGCTGGGCTTTGCACAGGCACTGGGATCAGTCCAGGCACCACCACGGAGTTCCTGCCAGGCTCAGGTTGTCCCTCAGCACTTGGTGGGACTGAGGGGCTTTGCAGAACATCCCTGGCAAGGAGTTCTGCTCAGGTTCTGTGATCAGGGCCCTGGGGGACTTTCCTGGATGTCTGGCCTGTGGCATTTGCAAGATGGTTTTCCAGACACGTTGACTTCCAGTATTTCCTCCTGTGGAACCCACCAGTGAGTTCCAAAGATTCCTCACGTTGAATATGGGGAACCTGCCTTGGAATATTGTCCATCATTCATCCCTATGTCAAATTTTTCTCTATTAATTGATCTTAGGGCCCCCCAAAAGCAACAACCCACCCACAATGATATGTTCCAATTTTCTCTCTCCCTGTTTGGATGTCTTTTTTCAAGCCCACGTACAGTAAAAAGGCTGGAAAGTATTTTTAATGGTCCTACCTCCAGCAAATATGATGCCTCTCACACCCCAAACAGGGAAGTTTGTTCTCTGGGACCAAGGGTTGACCAAGTCAGAGTTGCTTTCTGACTTAAGAAAGATAAATAATATGCTGGGCCCAGGGCTTGCTCAGCAGACACTCCAGATATTGGGGAAACATTTCCTGGGAAGTGCATGAATGTCCAACAACCCTCAGCCTCCTCATTCCCACCACCTGAAATCAGTCCCACCAGGACATCGTGGGAATTACCCCAAAACAGGCAAAATCCTCAGGCCTGTTCTGGAGCTGGGCTGAGCGGAGGAGGGGAGGATTGCACCTCAGAGGTTGTATACAGGAAACTGCAGTGTTTCATTGTTTACCTGTAATTCAAGGTCCTCCTGATCATGGACCTTTATCATTAAATCCACAGACACAGTGGCTGTCACAGAAGCCTCAGAAGGAATCTGGTTTTCACACTCAGTCACAGGGGGGAGGCTGGGCCAGGGGAGATGCAGCTCAGCCAGGAAAGGCAGGGGGGAAGGAGGGAGCTGCAGATCTGTGCAGGAAACCAGCAGAGAAATCACAGTCACAGAATCTCCTGAGCTGGAAGGGACCCCAAGGACCATCCAATCCCACCCTCAGCCCTGCACAGACACCCCAACAATCCCACCCTGTCCCTCAGAGCGTTGTCCAAAGCCTCCTGCAGCTCTGGCAGCCTTGGGGCTGTGCCCACTGCCCTGGGGAGCCTGTTCAGTGCCCAACCAGCCTGTGGGGGAAGAACCTTTCCCTGAGATCCACCCTGAGCCTGCCCTGACACAGCTCCAGCCATTCCCTGGGGGCTGTCCCTGCTCCCCCAGAGCAGAGATCGGAGCTGCCCCTCGGGAGGAGCTGCAGCCCCCGCTGAGCTCTGCCCTCAGTCTCCTCTGCTCCAGCTGCACACACCAAGTGCCCTCAGCTGCTCCTCATGGCCCCTCCAGACCCTTCAGCATCTTCATAACCCTGTTCTAACTGATGGCTTTTTAATGCACTTACTTAAAAAAGTAATACCATAAACCCCATCAAGCGCTGTCAGCTCTGCTGGTCGGTGGCACAGGAGGGGACGTGGCTGCTCTGCCCCTGTGGTGACCCCCACGGTCACAGAGCTGGGAAGAGCATTGGAGGCAAAGGGCTCAACCCTGGGAAAACACTTCCAGAACCTCCTGGCACAGAGATCCCAGCTGGTCTGAGCACCCACAGCCCCACGTACAACAACCTGGGGACAACTTCACTGCAGTATCCCCACAGACATCTAGAAAAGAGGAAGGTGTTTAAGTTAAGGAATGTTTAAGTCATCTGATGGATTTGCTTTGAACTGAAATTTGCTCAGGACCATTCCCAACCTCTCCATGCCCACCCAGCTCTGCTGTGCTGCTCCCCTTCCCAGTGCTTTTGGGCCATCTGGATTTCTCTCCCTTCACCCCCCCCTTCCCCCAGCCACCAAATAAGGAAGAAAAATCACATTAAGTTTTGTCATTATTTATTAAAAATTATATTTTGAAAATTACTGTCTAAAAAAAATCAATAGATTTAAATAAATATACAGATTTCAGGATGATGCTACATATGGCAAGTGTGCAGTTAAGTCACTTAAGGAGGAGACATTATCCACACAAAGAGAGATACATAGTACTTAACAGCAGTAGTTTTATTTTAAATTACTCAGCTCACATTAAACCATGTGCAAAGTTTCCTCTGGAACAAATCTTTTCAGGATTTTTTTTTTTTTTTTTCAGAATGACTCCAACCTTCAGAAGGTCAAATATAAAAAAAGGATTCTCTGCAGCTTTGAGGACCAAGTGATTCATTTGCTGTCTCGTTTATGATACAATCAGTTGGTCTCATTTTTCCCCCCTTCCAGGGCTTAGAGCAAAATCAAGGAATTATTTTATCTGTCCAACGGGACTACACTTGCAACAGCCACGGATTTTGGTCCACCACCAACTTCCAGCAGCCTTTAGAAATGCTCCTGTGTAATACTGGATTGGGCAGCAAGAGGGACCCAACAGTGGTTCCATGAGAGCAGTGATTTCCCTGCACTGCCCAGGGGCAGCTGCAGCCTCTGTTTCAAATGGAATTAATCTGCCCAGGCAAACAAAAGTGCATTTGTGATACAGCTCCAGAGCCTCGAGATTGTGTTTGCCTGCAGGATTGGTTTCTAGCTCCTGGGCTCAGTGTTTTCCCTAAATTCCCCTGTCCCTCCTCTGGGCCAGCAGCCTGTGCTGTTCCATGGCTCTGGCATGGCTTTAAATCCCAGCCTGTCCCTGAGCACACAGCTCTCTGCTCCCCTACACAGTCACACAAAGGTTGGGGTTGGAAGGGACCTTAAAGCCCATCTGGTTCCAAACTCCTCTTCTTCCCAATCCTCCCTTCCAAATCCATCCTGTCTGGCTGCCCTTTGCATTCCCTGTCCAGGTCACAATTCCCACAGGGAGCTGCTATCCATAGACTGTATTTATTACACAAGAGCCCAGCTCACAGACCTGACCTAAGCAAAGCAGCAAGCAAGCCTTTGGATCTCCCCCATCACCACCACCACCACCTCTCTGCCTCCAGCCTCTCCTTCCAGGCAGGGCAGGAATAACTCTGGGATGCCAGGCTGAGAGCTGGGAATACCCTGCCCTGCTGAGGGTGTGCCTGAGGAGATGAGATGGATTCCCAGCCCTGGGCTGACCCAGAGCAGCAGCTCAGGCCCAGCAGGGCTCCCTCCCCCTGGCTGTGCTGGGGTTCCTGCAGACACAGCTCCACCTCAGCCTGCCCACCCCGTGCCTGCTGTGAGGGGTCACGCCTGGGTTTGACAGGGCTCTGCTGTGAGCCATCCTCCACCTCCACTCAGGGACTGCAGGGAAAACTCCCTGCAGTGAATTTCTCAGCCAGTGGGTGCCACTGACCACTCAGTTGGCTTCCAGGCTTCTGGAGTGTATATATATTTTTAATACACACTGGGAGCTGTTCCAGCCTGGGAGTCTCATCCACAGGCACTGACTGACAAGAGAAAATAGTGCAAAGTCGGGCTCAGGCTGGAGGCAGCTCATCCCTGAGCACCAAGAGCAGCCAGAGCACCTCTGAAAGGAGCTGGGCCCTGCTCAGACACAGCTCGAAGGCAGAGCAGAGAAGGCCAGAGACACGGGCTCGGTGCTGGCACATCCAGCCTGCACAGAACCACCTGGGCTGGGATTCCACCCTCTGCCCACGACTCCAGAGCACAGTTAAGCTCGTACTCCTCCAGCAAGACCCTTGCCTGATCCAAAAAGGCACAATTCAGCTCCACAACACATCTAGGACTGTATAGAGAGAGGGTTTTCCCTTTACAACAGTCTCTGGAGTACAGGCAGCGCTGGGTCAGCAACAGGAGCACGGACACTTCCACTTCTTCCCTTCCACTCACGGCCTTTCCTTCAGCTCTAACTACTGACAGCGGAGCTGGTGGCACCCACAGGACTCCAAATTCTTCTGGTGAACTTGGGATGCACCTGTTCCTTATCTCTTCTTCTTCCAGATGTTTTTCCTCCAAGGCAGAGCTGTCGGCTGGGCGTCCCTCCGGGAGCGCTGCGGATGTTTCCCGGAGCGCAGGCTGGAGGCAGCAAGGTCCCTGGGAACACAGAAGACACCATGTTCACTCTCCAGTCCATCAGAAACAGCCCACACTGTGACATTTATCTGCCCCTCAGCAGTATTTCCCGTGGGGCAGAAGATGGGGGAAGGCAGAGGGGGAATTTCCAGCCACAGTTTTATTAAGCTCCAGTGGAGCTCCATCGAGCCCAACATCCCCTTTCCATCAGTGGCAGAGGATTCAAGGAGTCCTGCAGCAGGGCATGACCCAAGTGGTGGTTCCCCAGATCTGCCTTTCAGACACTGTTCCCATTGCATCTGATTTAACTGCCAACAATTAACTGATTTGCCAACTCCTTTGAGCTCATTTACACTCCTGGAGTCTGTGTTTTCTTTCCAGCAGCAATTCCACAACTCGTTGATGTGAACTGAGTATAGCTCTTTCCTTTGGTCCAAAGTTGCTGCCCCATAAATTATATTCCTCCATGATGCCATCCCCCCACCCTCTTCTTTTACATCACCCATCTGCCTGTCCCATATCAGAGGAACTTCCTACTCCAATCAAGAATTACATTTTATGTGATAAAAACATCCTCTGGATTTGCTAGGACACAAGCAAGCCTGGGTCCCTCAGCTCTGAGCCCTCCATTCTACAGAGAGCAGAAATAGTCAAGTCTCCTCAATTAAAGGAGACAAGAGGAGGAATCCAGGTCAAATCCAAGTGGAAGCTGCAGTCTGGGGTCACAGCTGCTGATTTTCAAGTGCTTGTGAGGGATGTTCAGGGTGGGTTTAAATGCCATCTCACCTGAGAGCCCTCAGTAGGCCATGATGGGGAGGCTTCATGTCACCACTCTGTGGGGACCTCGCTGATGCTCCAGAACTCCCTGGGAGCTTCAGACTCTGGAGGTACCTGAAGAGCAAGAAGAGATTCATGAACCACCCACATCCAGACTGGCTGTGCTGAGCCCCAGTGACAGACAGCTGAATGCATGATCTTGAAGGGTTAATTGCAGCTCTTTGAGAGCTATTCAGGGCTCACTTTCCCAGCTATTCCCTCCTGTCAGACCTCTATTCACATTTAATGATCGGGGATTTTAACTATTGCCTTGCTCTGGAATTAATGACAGACCTCTACAGTGCCTTTGCTCCCAGCTCCCCACAGTGTACACACCCTCTGTGCTGCTGCTGCAGGGACAGAACTGAGACCCCACGTGCTGTATAAACAGAGCTGATCACAGAGGAGATTTGGCTCCTGAGTCCCAGCTCACAGCAGTCCTGCTCTGCTCCTCTGGTGTCCCAAAGCTCCACACCCTTTGCTTGTCCCCATTCCCAACGTGCTGCCAGCTCTGCCTTCCCCCCAGCACACCCAGCACCCTGGCAGCAGGAGGGATGGAGGTAACATTGCCTTTATATCAGCTAGGAGAGAGGCTTTTGTACAACCCAAACAGCCGGGTGGCAGTGCCAGGGCCTCCTGGGAGGGCAGTGAAAGCCACCAGACATGTTCCAGCTGTTCTCAGCGTCCCCAGGGAGCTGCAGATGCTCCCGCTCCTGAGCGCTGTCTGCCTGTTTAACCCCTCCCCAAACAGCCCCCAGGGACACCCTCAGGACCCCCTGACTTACCCAGGCTTTCCCTGGCAGAAGGTGGCACAGATGTTGTCCCTGGAGTGCGAGCACTGGCACCTGCCCGGTGACCTCCTGCGCCGCCTGGGCGGGCTCCCCAGGCCGTAGGGAGCCGTGTGCCTGGGAAAAACAAAGGGATTCAGCCTTGCCACCGACTTTTTTATTGGCCAGCAGGTTTACAGCACGGTCCTGGGAGGCAGCCAAGCCAGTGCCAGGATAATAAAAGACTCATCTACAGACATAAGGTGAAAAGGTCACTGATAGGTCTGAGCCTTTAAACTGCAGCTCCTCTCCCACCTCCTGTTTTCCCCACCCTACCCCTCCCAGGGAGATTGCCACGATGTGCTGGCTGGGAAGTGGAGTTCCCTCTCCCTGCAGCAGCCCAGGTGCCCGTGCAAGGGTTACCACATGGGCTGGGCGGTTCAGCTGCGTGCCAGAGCACACGAGGAGCAGGGCTGGCCCGGGCCGGCAGCCCCAAGCACAGCGGAGGTGTCAGTGCTTTCCTTCCCCCGCGGCTTTAACACGCGGGACATCCTACAAGGATAAAAGGTTCTGTGATCACAGCTCCCAGAGCTGTTAGCACATTCCCAGCTCCATCTCTGATGGCAATCTCCTCTCCCAGAGGGTTCAGGATTGGCAGTGACTGCAACTCTTCTCCGAGCAAGCAGCGAGTTGTAGTTTCATGTCAGCGAGCATGATTATAACCACACCTGAGCACATGTGTTATGCTCCAGTGTGATGGCCATTGGTCTGAAACTGCTGGGAAAGCTGCTTTAACATTCCTGAGGGCAGGACTTGGCAGCCACGGGCCGTTAGTGCCAGCCCACCACTGTCTCATTAACAATACTGGCAGAGGCCAGGGCTGCAGTTTGCAAGCGGGGAGAGCAACTTTCTGACTTGCAGCTACAACATCTTGGTGTTAATTTGGGCTCGCAGAGGTACAAACCTCAGAGCTCGCGAGGCAGCAGCGCCCTGTGCTTTCACCCCGGCCCCTGGGGGTGAGACTGAACCTCCTGAGCAGCAGCACAGCCTGTCCCTTCCTAGGCTGAGCTTGCAGTGCTCCCCCGAGCAGGTGCTCCCCCGAGCAGGTGCTCCCGGAGCCTCCCTGCACTGGGACCCTTTCCCCATCCTCCAGCAGAAAGCACAGTCACTGTCCATCCCCAGAGCTCCCCCCGCCCCGAAAGCTGCTCGTGCTTACCCAGGTGTGTTGACCCAGATGATGTCCAGGTGACAAAAGTAAATGCATTCCTTGTCCATCCAGCTGTTGCAAGAACATCTCTTGGTCCTCGGGTGCGCGGCCAGGTGGGACTCGGGCGGAGGATGGCCCAGACCTGCGGCACACGGGGGAAGGGATGAGCTGCCGGCTCGGAGCCCGTCCGTGTGTCCCCTCCGCGGCCACACCTCCTTCGGGGACCGCGGCGATGTCCCCGCGCCGGCAGCTTCAGGGGATGAGGCTGCGGCTCATCCCGGACCGGCACAACCCCGCGGGCTCCTCCGCAGCGAGGGCACCGCGCAGCGCCCGCACCCCGCGACCCCCTCGGGCAGCCCCGTCCCCGCTCCCCCAGCCCGGGGGGGCCCCGGGGTACCAATCCCCCTCCAGCCCGGGGCTCACCGGCTTCCAGGAGGGCGAGGAGGGCGAGCGCCAGCAGCACTGCGGGGTGGCGGGGCATCACCGCGGCTCTGCGGGCTGGGCTGGGCTGAGCGGGGCTGGGCTGAGCCGGCGGCTTTGGGGGGTTCTTCTGCGGGTTTTCCTCCTTTTCCTCCCGTCCCAGCTCTTCCACTGGAGCCGCCGCGCAGCGTCTGGAGCCGTGGGGCGCCCGGCAGGTGCTTTATAGCCCCGGTCCCGCCGCGTCACGGCCGCTCCGCCCCGCGCGTGGAGCGGCCGCGGGAACCGCCGGGCCCCGGGGGCACAGATCCACCCCCTACCCATCCCCGGGGGCACCGACACCCCCCCGGGGACACCGACACCCCCCGGGGACACCGCCAGCCCCCTGCCCTCCTCACCCTCCGCAAGGACACGCGTGGGCTTCTCCGCCCCTTCTATCTGGACAGCGCCGGGGGGATTTGGGGAGAACGAGTCCCGCGGGTGTCGGGGAGGGGATGTGGCGTGGGGTGACCAGGGGACCCCCAGGGGGTCCCGAGTGCGGCCGGAGCTGCAGGTGAAGGCAGGAGGACACACACACAGGCAGAGCCCCCGTGGGATCCCCCCCACGCCCTCCTGCCCACGCGTGGGGATTGACCCCGGCCCCCCACAGCACCTCCCGGGGGGTGGATTAAACTGAGTGAACGGGACAGAATTAAGATGAATTTCAAGTTTTTACCTGAAAATTTCTTAATTTACTGTATTTTAATAAACTCGTAAATTGATCCATTTACCCGGAGCTGTCGCTCAGCTCATGCAAATGCAGCCGTTCAATAACACTCTCATCTTTTTCTCTCCTTTTTTTTTTTTTTTTTCCCACTAAATCAATTCAAAGTCTTTTGCTGCGTTGAGCAATTCGAATTTCTTGCAGTAAATCTGTCCTCCCGCTGTCTGATTTTGCTGCGGGATCCACGAGGCACATCCTGACACTGTATCTGCACATTTTTGGCAAACGAATCATGTAAAATTGAGTCACCTCCTGGCACTCACCGGGAGGCACACGAAGCCACTTCACCTGGCCCATCGTGTGTGTCAGGCAGGAGCAGGAAACTGTTCTCCAGAGAGATGTTGGGTGCTGAGCACGACAGGGATGGATCACGGCTTCCAGAATCCCCCGGGGCCGCCGCTCCAGCTCCAGGCATCCCAAATCCTGGGTAAATCCCGGGAGCGGGTTAGAAAAGCCAAAATCACTGCACTCGCCTTTCTGCAGATGTTCTTAAAGGCTTCTGGGGAAAGGGAGTGTATTTTATTTGTTTACCATGAGCAGTTCAGGTTTTTATTGCCCTGTTGTCATGGGCAGATGGAAGGTGATGGCAATTACAGCCAGTGGGAGTCTCCTGCACAGTGACACGTGCAGGGGGAGAGGGCAGAGAAATAAGAAGAAGGGCAGTGAGGCAGAGAGTGGAAAACTGCGGCAGTCTGAGTCAGGGCTTCTGCTCCCAGCACCTCGGGCAAGTGAAATGGGGAATGACTGCAGCCCTGCCAGCAGTGCCCAGAGGATCTGCCATTCCCTCTGGGTGGGAAGCCCTCTCTGAACTCGTGCAAAATGCACACAGGGGATGTGCAGAGGGGGGAAAGCCCATTGCAGGATCAAAAAAAACCTCTTTGCTGTTCTATTTACCAACCAGCTCCGACTGTGATGGCACAGGAGGGCACAGAGAGTGTCGAGAGCTCCTTGCACTGAGAGGGGGTGAAGTGAGGGGGCACAGAAGGAAAATGTACATATGGGAATGCTATTAAAATAACAGAGCAGAGGACATCAGGCAGAGAAAGTCAGGTAGGGTGAAAATTTTCCTCTAAAATAACATTATTAAAAATAAAAACCATAAATCTATAATATAAATATAATAATATAAAATAAATAAAAATGTATAATAAGATAAAGTATAATAATAAAAATAAAACATAACTGATAAAATAAAGCTTCAGTATGACAGGCAAACAAGCAGAGGGAAGTGTTTAACCTCTGTACCAATGCAACAATTATCCTAAAGAAAACAGGGAAATACAATAGCAGCATTACCTGTTACAGCCCATATTCCAGCTGTGCCAAGTTTCAGAGTTATGTCAGAGCTCGGATACTCTGTGACATTCCAGATGCCAGTTCAGTGATATAATAATAACAACTCTCGCTTGGCTTCCGTTCCTGGGCTCTTCATTCTGGTCACCGGGGGTGAAAGCTGATCCCCTGGACGTGGGCAAGGGAACGCAGCGCTGTTTGCTCACAGGGAGGAAAGGCTGGGCAGCAAGTGACATCATTTTGTCAAGGAAGGGGCTCTCTTTGAAAAGGTGCCACCAGTTGTTTGCAGGGATTGCGAGACAGAGCCACAGCGCTGCGGCTTTCCAGGGTTCACTTGCTGAGAGCAGCAGCACAGTCTGTCACCCACAGAGTTCGTGCCTCCAGGAAGGAAGAAGAGCCTCAAATTAACCTGATGATTTGGGCATCTGGTTCAAGCAATTTCCTTCACCTTTTGTGGCCAGAGCTCTGTCACTCAGCTCGCATTTCCAAGCAGCACCTGAAGCTACACGTAACTGCAGTTCTTGCTGTGTGGCTGGATGGAGACAAGTGCCCAGATGTCTGCCTGTATCTGCCTTCAGCGCCAGGTGCAAAAACATCTTTACAAACCAGACCTTTCATCCAAGATTTCTCAACTGTTTTCTTGGTTTCTCATAAATCCCAACAGATTGTCACAGAAAATGGAGCAAATGTTACACCCTCTTGTTCACATGTGCTGGATGGAGCCTCAGCTCCTTTTTTTTTTTTTTTTCTCCAGGAAATACCCTCCTGTGCTGAGCAGGCACAAACCTGACCCACACACCTCTGGATGTTTGGCACCAGTGCTTCACAGATCCTAAAGGACGTGGAACAGTGGAGGAATGTCTCTGTTTGGTGCAGGGATGGAGGAACCCTGCAGAGAAGAGCTGGGGTTGGCACTGCAAGGACCAGCACAGCTTTAAACTGACCCTGCTCTGAGACCTTGGTCCAGAACTAAAGAGTTTCTGTGAAAAAAAACACAATACTTTAAAAAGGGAGTTTTTCTGCCTTTAGGCTTGTGAAGAAGAATGTCCAGACATAAGGTGAAACAGATGTCTCAGCATCAACCATCCCACACAGCATTGTTGGACTTGATGATCTTGGAGATCCTTTCCAACCTTAATGATTCCATGATTATTCTGGTGTCTGACTGGGGTGGTTTCAAGATCCTGCCTGTTTCAGGATCCCAGAATATGAGTAAAAAGGGACCCCAAGGGCCAATGAGTCCAACTCCTGTCCCTGCACAGACACCCCAACAATCCCACCCTGTCCCTCAAAGCGTTGTCCAAACCCTCCTGCACCTCTGGCAGCCTTGGGGCTGTGCCCAACCAGCCTGTGGGGGAAGAACCTTTCCCTGAGATCCACCCTGAGCCTGCCCTGACACAGCTCCAGCCATTCCCTGGGGGCTGTCCCTGCTCCCCCAGAGCAGAGATCGGAGCTGCCCCTCGGGAGGAGCTGCAGCCCCCGCTGAGCTCTGCCCTCAGTCTGCTCTGCTCCAGCTGGGCACACCAAGTGCCCTCAGCTGCTCCTCATGGCCCCTCCAGACCCTTCAGCATCTCTGTGTCCTTCCCTTAAACACCCTCCAACAGCTTTAGATGTTATATTGTGGCACCCAAAACTGCCCAAACCTTCCAACCCCTCACACCACGTGCTGGGGGCTCAGCTCGGACCGGGAGCTGGTTCTCCTTCACCCCTTAGACACAGAGAAGCTTCACTGCTGCTGCAACTGTCCCTGTTTCCCCAATCAAGAGCAGGAGCCACTTCTTTCCAAGGCCAACCCTCCTGGCATTATCACCACACTAAAATCACAAAGGAAAACAACAGGCTGGAGCAGAGGGACGGGCCAGTGCTGCACAAACACGGCTCCAGAGAAGGAACAAAGGCGTACACAGGGTCCTAAATGCCAAAGCTGGGCTTTGCCTCCTGCAGTTATTTTTTCCCTTTTGTTTCTGACTGGAGGAGTACATTGTTCACCTCATTGTGAGGAGTTCCAGGCAGACATGACGAAAGGGACAAAACAGCTCAGGACAGGAGACATCCCGTGCGGGCTTCGCGGCCGGGGCTGTTTGGAAACGAGGAACGGGCAAACAGGAAAGTGCTTTAACCATCGAGGAGACGGGATCCCGGCGTGCTCCTGGCCCCAGCTGGAACAATGGGGTGATGTCACGAGCCAGAATTCCCCATGGTGGATGGAAGCCCAGCAAGGAACCATAACTCTTGTCCCGGGACATGAGCAACATTTTTCCACGGTTGATCATTCCCTTCCCCCCCCCCCTCGAGTTGCTGTTAGGAAGTGTAGGAAAGAAACATTGTCAAGTGAGGCTTCCTTTGGGATTTTCATGCCCCCCCCCCTCACCCCCAGATCAACACTTCAGCTGTTATAAATCACTGCTTTGTGCTGACTGGCAGGAATTCCGCTGGTGGAGGCTGGAGGAGATAATTTCACACAGTGAAGAGGGGTGAGCACCAGGATCTGGAGACTTGGAAGGGCAAGGAGGCAAAAGTCTCCTCGGTTCTGCAGGGTTTTGAGATTCCAGAGAGATTTGACAGTTCCAGAGGTGCTGAGGATGGCCAGGAGCTTTGGAGGCCCAGCCTTGCACAAACTGTGGTGGATGGAGAACTTCAAATCAAGGCTCCTGAATGACATGAACAATATGGGGCCGTCCTCCAGATCCCAGACTTCCTTATTTTGGCCTCAAGTCAGCTCTGTGGAGAGTCACCTGAAGATCACCTGCAGCACCCAGGCTTTCATTCCCTGAGGCAGCTCTTGAATTACCCTTTGGCTCCTTTCTTTTGGTGGGGATTGGTCCCAGGGGAGGACTGGGCAGCCCTCACAGGCTGTGGCAGCTTTCAGTCCTTATTGGGCCATTATTGAAAAGCCAAGCTGCTCTCACCTCTCCAAGATTTGCTCTGCAAGACCCCAGTTGGCTTCTCTGAGCCCTGGGCTGTCACTCCTGTGTTGTTCCAGGAGGGTGGCTGCCAGTGCCAGGGGGAGGTGGGGCTGCTTGCAGGAGCTGGGGCTGGGATTTCAACAGCAAAAAGGAACTTCAAGGAGTCCAAGGCAGTCCTGAAGTGAGAGCCCCAAAGAAAGGAGCACGAAGGCAGGAGTGTTTGCATGGTGAGCTGAGAACAGCTTTGTCCCTGCTCTGTGCTTGCCTGTTGTTTGCCTGAACACACCATGAAGGGTTGTTTCCTCCAGTCCCAGTTTTCAGGTCTTCAAGAGTTTTCCCCACCTGTGTTCCCAGAGAAACCCAGAGAGTCCCTCACAGACATGGGGAGGGCTTGGAATTGCCATCCAAAGCTGCCAGAAGTGCCCTGCTGCCTGTCCCTCTGTCAGGGCACTGCCCTGTGCCAGCCTTGCCTGTGCCAGTGGGAGCCAGGCTGGGATTGGGCCTGGCATCCCTTTAAATTGCAGGAATGGATTATCCCAGTTCTGTCCTGCAGGCAGAAGGGACAAACCCGAGGTGTTGCTCTGTAGGACAGGGTGGCACTTTCCTGCCTGAGAATTGAAATTCCCAGTGGCCACAGGAGGCTCTGAGGCAGCAAAGGGGGAGGACAATCGTGGTCCTTTCCTGCAGGGCTTCTCCCTTTGACTGGGGATCTCAGAAGCCACTTGAACAGGGCAGGTTTGGTGTCCTGGGGGTTCTGGCAGTGTCTGTCAGGCAGCACCAAGCCCCTGTTGATGGGAACTCCAGGGCAGTGAGGGAGGTGTGATCCTCAGGGATTTGGAAGGGGAAAAATAGAAGTGAATGTCTCAGGGAGCTTTGGAATGGACTGAACTGTCTCTAGTCTGAGATGATTATGACTTTCTTACAAAAGTGTAATTAAATTTATAGTAAAGCCATTTGTTTTTTAGTAAAATAAATGGGGGGGGGGGGGGGGGGAGTCAAGATGTGCCTCCGGGACAGCAGTTTTAATTAAATCTAGACAAACTGGGGATATTTGGAATATATGGGTGTATGATCAGCTTTGAAAGGACATACAACTTCTGATATTTCAGACCTGAATGAGGCACAGCAGGAGCAGCCACACATTGTCCCTTAGGGCAAGATTTATCCACCTTCCTCTTCAGCATCTTCTGCTGGTGAGAACCACAAACCTGCTCTGGTCTGGTCTGTCATTACACTTATTTTTAAAATCATAATAACTGTGCTCCTGATGACACCTTCCCATAGTGCTGGGGGAGCTCTGGCAGAGGCAGACACTGGGCAAAACTTGCAACTCAGCAAGAAATTTGCTGAGTATTTTCAGCACAAGCTGTTCCTCCTCTCAAAAATGTAAGGGCTCAAAAGGCTGTGAACTCCTCCTGCTCCTTCCTCACCACCTGGAGGTGGGAGAAAAGCATGTTCACCCTTTCTCTGCGGATGGAAAAGGGAATATTTGCAGTTTAAAAAGGGCTTTTTTAATAAAGTGACTGACAGTTACAATGTGTCCCTGCCTGATTACACACTTTCTGTGCCCACAAGGCAAGAAAAGCAAAGCCCTGTGTGTGTTTAGACAGCCCCATGGAGACATTCCTAGTCTGGTGAGTGTTCATTGGAACACTTTAACGTGGATGTCTGCCTTTGCTCCACCCTGATGGTTGAACTCCTTCAGCTTTCCAGAACGATGAGTGACCTGGAATTTATAATTACAATAGGTGTCATGCAATTAATCACCACCTGGGAGCTGTCTCCAGCCCTAACTGCTCTGTGATCCCGATCCTCTGCAGCAAGTGCAGGAGAGCAGCTTGTGCAACACAAGGAATTCCAGCTGGGACAAGTCTGGGGGGGTCCTGCCACCCGGACAGGCACAAATCCCCCCTCCTGCAGCAGCTGCTCCTGCAAACACCAAGGTGCTCCAGGCTGCAGACACAGCACCAGTCAGGATCCACTTCAGATCCCAGCAGGATGCCTCAGGTCACCTTAAGCAAGGAGTTTTCATTTGGGCAGCAGCTTCCAGGTCTCTGCTTCTAGGCCAGTTTTTGGGGTAAGTAAACTGCAAACATCAGAGACAGGAATTCATACAGAGAACAAGGCAGAAGTTAAACAGAGAATCCCAGGATCCCAGAATGGTTTGGGTTGGAAGGGACCTCAGAGCTCATCTCATTCCACCCCCCTGCCATGGGCAGGGACACCTTCCACCAGCCCAGGTTGCTCCAAGCCCCTTCCAACCTGGCCTTGGACACTTCCAGGGATCCAGAGGCAGCCACAGCTGCTCTGGGCAACCTGTGCCAGGGCCTGCCCACCCTCACAGGGAAGGATTCTTTCCCAGTCTCACATCTATCCCTGCCCTCTGGCAGTGGGAAGCCATTCCCTGTGTCCTGTCCCTCCATCCCTTGTCCCCAGTCCCTCTCCAGCTCTCCTGGAGCCCCTTTAGGCCCTGCAAGGGGCTCTCAGGTGTCCCTGGAGCCTTCTCTTCTCCAGGGGAACCCCCCCAGCTCTCCCAGCCTGGCTCCAGAGCAGAGGGGCTCCAGCCCTGGAGCATCTCTGGGTCCCCTCTGGACTCTCTGCAGCAGCTCCAGGTCCTTGTGCTGCTGTTCCCAGGGCTGGGGCAGCTCTGCAGGGGGGTCTCAGCTGGGAAGAGCAGAGAGGGAGAGTCACATCCCTCAACCTGCTGCCCCTGATCCTGCTGGCACAGCCCAGGGCACGGGGGGGTTTCTGGGCTGCAAAGGAGCGTTGCAAAACACCAAACACCCCCAGTTCCTTCTCCCCAGTGGGATCCCCACTCTGGATCCCTTCACCCAAGGCTGTGTTTGCACCTGGGATTCCCCCAGCCCAGGTGCAGGACCTTGCACTTGGCCTTGTTGAACCTGCTCAAGTTCTCCCCAACCCACCTGTCCAGCCTGTCAGAGTCCCTGGGGATGACATAAACCTTGAGGATTAGCAAGGAAAACAAAATGTAAGTGTGTGCCCTTTACACCTCGGCACTTGTACAGGTGGTTAATTATTAACCATTGATATGGTTTATTGGGGCATTGATGTATTGACTGTGCCGCCTAGAGGAGGATCCCATTGTTCTGAACAATGTGCAAACCCAGGACAGTGTTCCAAAGGGTTTTCCAACAAGAACTTCTGATGCTGGAACACCAGAAAATATGAACACTGAGAATATCTGCGTTTTCCCCTCAATTTACAACTAAGAAATGAAATCCAGAGCTTTTATTACCTTGTTTAAATTATTTCATCAATTCCTTGCACAATGATTGAATCTGTTTAATTTTCTTTACTCGGGGACTCAAAATTGTAAAGGGAAAAAAAAATTTCTCCTGTCAAAATACAACATTCTAACCAGACTCGCAGCTTTTCAAAACATTTTCTTTTTAAAAGAATTCAGAAAAAAAAAAAAAAAAAAGCCAAACAAAAACACCAAACCCAAACCACAAAAACATTTCCAGCAAACCAAGAAGGTCATAATTTCCATCCAGCTCTATTTGCAATTTTGGTAGGAGATGAGAGACTCCAGTCTGCAGCAGCAGCTCGGGGAAGGAAACAAGGAAAATTGTACAAGAAAGTTTAATTAAAGTCAGAGTAATTAGGTGCTGAGGAATCACAACACAAACTTGGCAAGGGATCAGTCTGTGCCAGCAGTGTCTTTTTTTGCTGGATGTCTCTGCCCTTGGACAGATGTAACTGTAATTTCAGTTACTGGTTAACCAGTTTGCCATAATCTCCTTTCTTACAGGCTGCTCCGTGCTGTAACTATTGCTGTTTAACTCCAGGTCCAGAGGGATCAAAGCTGAGGGTGGCAACCAGATTTTCTGCTTCACTGGAAATTCTGCACTTTTCTATTCCAACGTGAAATGATGTAAAACTGTTTGGAATTTCATATTTTTTTTAAAAAAGGGCAGTCTCATAAGCAATGTTATCTCAGGTCTCAGAGTCGTGTTATTCTCAGCAAACAGTTGCAATTTTTTTTTTCCTGTCTTGAAAAAAGAATTTAATATATTAGAGCAAGTGTTGCTCTTTGAAAAGTAAATTTAAACATAATAGCAACGTAATCCATTCCAAAACTGTAGATATGAGGTACTGCAAATTCATGACAATGCTTCCTTTTGTTATTCCTGCTGCTCATTTGGTGGTTTCAGTACAATCAGTGTCTTTGTAAAGGATGTTTAACAACACTGGCTGCGTGTCTGTGATTCACCCAAAGTAGCTGCATTTCTAATATAAATTATCTGCATTTCCCAATATAAAAAATTGGTGGAGAAGAAAGGAGGGAATCTTGTCCTTTTCCTTGCCTTGTTTTGTCTGTTTGCTCCAGAAACTCCTTGCCTGTGTGTGATGGTTCTGAGGGACCAGGTGGCCGAGGGGAGCTGCTGTTGCTGGCAGTGAAGGCCACACTTTAGTTATGTCTGACACCTCTTGGATGCCACAAACCACCTCCCTCTTCCTGGAGATAATGGGAAGCCTGGGAGAAAACAAGGCAGATGAGGAGGTGAGAGGACACTGCTCGCCCAGGGCTGGTGCTATTTATAACCTCGGGCATTGCTCAAAATAACCTCTTTTATAACCTCAAGGATTGCTCAAAATAACCTCTGCTGTGTTTGGGGGGTGGTTTTCTCTGGCACGAACCACATGGGGATGCACATCCCTCCTGCCCAGCATCCCCTGCACGTCGTGGGTCCTCCCCTGCTGATGGAGGAGATCGCTCCCAGCAGAGGCTGGGCAAGACAGGAGTTCTCAGTGTCATGGGGAAGGACACCCACAAAAACTCTTAGCCCCTCACAAACTCCTCTCTCTGACCACTGAGGAAAATTAAACAATCATTTTGCAAGATTGGGAGCTGAAATAACTTTGCTGGGGGCAACAAACTGATTCAAAATCTTTGGACTTCATTTCTTGCTCTGCCATTAATTTAGGGAGGAAACCAAGGTATTCTCAGTGTTCACGTTTTACAGTGTTCCAGCATCAGCTGGAACTTCTGGGAAAAAACTTGTAACCTCTTGGGGATACTGCCATGAATTTGTCCAAACTGATTCGGCCCTTGTGGCCCAGCGGAAGCCCCTCTGATGGGGAGAGCTCAGCCCCAAACACAGGAGCCACTTCTTGTCTGTAGTGGAGTCACCACCACTGAAAGTGTCCAGCAGATGTGTGGATGTGGCACTTGGGGACGTGGGGAACACGGTGGGGGGGTTGACACTTGGACTTGATGATCTTTAGAGGGCTTTTCCAACCTTCACAATTCTGTGATCCATCAGATCTGCAGTGATGAGCCCAGGGATGGCTGAACAGGCCAGTCCCAGCCCACCCAGCTGGTCCAGGGGGTTCTCAACACACCTACATGGATGCTCAGAACCCAACTGCAGCCTGGAGAGCTGCATGCAGGGAACAGACTGCTGGATGACCCCACTCAATCCCTTCACCCTTTTCTCCACTGGGCTCACCTTGAGCTCAGCTCAGCTCTAAGTAAGCTGTACTTCTCAGGGCCCTCCCACAGACCCAAATTTCCCCACCCCTTCACTTCCCTCATCAATAATCCTCATTGTTCTGCCACACAGGTTCTTTAGCCTTGCTAAACTGATGACCACCGAGTACTGCAGATCCACTGCACTGGAAAATGGACATTCAGCCCCATTTCTCTGCTGCAAACCTCCCTGGGAAAGGCCAAAACACAGATTTTTTTTTTTTCAATTTTAGGCATCTCCTGCCAGCATGGCAAGACAAGGATGCTTTAGAAACATGAATTTTCAGAAATGCTTTTGTGTCAGATGGTAAATCCACACAGTGCTGCCATGTGAGAGGGGAGTCAGGACTCAGAGAAGGCCCAGTTTGAGCAGAGAGATGCCTAAATTGGTGGGAAATGCAAACTGGGGGGTTGGGCACCAGGAAGAGCATGAACTCTGTTCTCCACAAGTTCAATACTAGAACTGGTCGGGTGCTTCCCATGAAAAATCAGGTCCTGGAAGAAAAAAGCCTCTCTCCCTTTTCCCACTCTACCCCACTTATTTCCAAGCTTCTACTTTAGCCAACATTTAAGGAAAGATACAAAGCCCCATCCCAAAAACCTGGGTGTCTCCTGCCACGAGGGCTCTGTGTTTAGGCCCAGTGCATAAACCAGGTGAAGTTACTCCCACTTGGCCTCTCCCCCAGCCCAGGAAGGTGCTGTAACCGCTGGCTTTGGAGGCTGCTCGTACACACACACGTCTGAGGGCTCGTCCCTGCTGGCTTTTGTGTGGGTTTGGCAGGCCCTGCACATGCCTAATGGGGCAGGTCTTGCCAAAAAAGCAGAAAGTGGGCAACGCCCAGTTTAAGAGTCTCTCCAGGGCTTGTGCACAGGCAGCTCACCATGTCCAAGGAGCTCGATCCGGAGGGGATTAAGTGCTCAAAGCCTCGCATGAGGCATCCTTGGGAAACCTAAAACCTGAGCTGCCACCCAGCACTGGAGGTGCTTTGGGCTCCTGGGTGCTGACGTTGCTCCAAAGGAGCGCACACAAGAATCTTGTCTCCACCCCGGGCCTTTTGACACTCCTGTTTCTGCCGCTGTGCCACGGACACCCTACCCGGGGTACGTGCACATCCTCATGGCCCCAGCGTTCCCCACCGCGCTCTGATTGTTCTCCTCTCCCCTAAAACAACACCCTTGTCACCGTTGGTTTTATGACATTTGGGAAAGGAATTCAGCAGCTCCACCGAAGGACACGGAGCAGGGACAAACACTGAGAGCACTGGCAAAGTGGCGAGGAGAGTGGGTGTTTGATAGCTCCCCAAACGCAGACTTCCACCCTCTGCCTCATGCTCGGAAAAGTGCAGACAGGATATCCCTGCAGGGTGTCTCTTAGGAGGAGAGTTGTTGGCAAAACCCGTGTTTCTCTGCTCAGGGTGAGCAAAGGAGGATTTTTTTTATTGTGTAAGAGAACAAAAACAAGACAGAACAAAAGTAGTTTTCATGAGAGGAGCGTGTGTGTGAGAGTGTGTGTGTGTGTGTGTGTGTGTGTGTGTGTGTGTGTGCTCCCTGAAATAATCTGCAATGAACTGAACAGAAACGTCTCTGAGCTGAAATCCAGCATTCCAGGAGATGTTCACAGTCATGGCCCAGGGGTGATGGAGCTCATTTGCTCCCAAATCCCTTCAGAGATGCTTCAGCTGACAGAGCAGGAGGCTGGTGTTTGCAGGTGCAAGGCGAGATTGGTAGGCTGGGAAGGACAAGCTGGTCCCCACAGGGTCAGGGGCACTGAGGAGAGGTCAGTCCCGTGAGGGAACGCTGAGAAAACCCAAGCAGATGCTTCAGATGGAGTTTGTGGAAGGCCATGAATGACTGGGCTGCAGATTAAGGGTGACTGGGTGTTACTGCACAGAGCTGATTTCTGGAGGGAAGATCATGGAATCATGGAATGGTTTGGGTTGGAAGGGACCTTAAAGATCATCCCATTCCATCCCCTGCCATGGGCAAGGACATCTTCTAGTAGTCCAAGGTGCTCCAAGCCCCGTCCAACCTGGCCTTGGACACTTCCAGGGATCCAGGGGCAGCCACAGCTTCTCTGGGCAACCTGTGCCAGGGCCTGCCCACCCTCACAGGGAAGGATTCCTTCCCAATGTCTAACCTCTCTCAGTCTAAAGCCATTTCCCCCTGTCCTATTAAGGGAAAGAGGGGCCCATCTTCACCTTTGCAGTCCCACCAGAGGCTGAGAGTGGTGAAATTAAAATCCAAGGCCTTCTCTGGAATGACATGTGGAGGGGACCTTGTGCTGGGTCAGCTGGAGCTTTACTGTCTGTGAAAGGATGGCTGCACAGACTGTGTGTTATTACCAATGGCTCTTCAGAACCCAAGACTTTTTCAGGACCCTAAGGAGGGCCAAAGAGTCTCCACAAACTGATCTATCCAAAGACCCTCCAGAGCATCCAAATGCCAAGCAGACTGTCTGACATTGGTTTGGGTGTCCAGAGGGGGGGAGCTGGAGGGATGTGCCTTTAGAGGGGGTCTGTCAGGGCACTCCAAACCCATTTTCCCCCCAAAGTGCTGGACACCCAAGAATCAAAACACCTGAAGTTGTCTGAGGCCTTTGAAGGTGTGTCCATTGTGCAAAGGTCACTTCAGAAAAGCCATTCCAACCTCAGCTTTGATCTGATTCGGTGTGGAAAGCGCAGAGGGTCAACTTTGCCTTTCAGTGGGGGCCCTGCAACCAGCACAGCCTCAGTGCTCCCACCACACTCTCAGCAGGACTAAAGCAAGAAGGAACAGAGTCCACTGGTAACATTTGCCCTGCTGAGCTCTGAGCCAGGAGGGGCTGTTGAGGCTCAGCTCTGGCTCAGACACCCTCCGCCCTGCCTTTGCAGTTGTTCAAATCCCATGTTTTTAGGCTCAAACCTCTGGAATTCGGTGCCAGCAATCCAGGCTGCTCTGCACAGGAATTACAGGCAGCAGCAAATGCCTCCTGAGCTTCGTTGTCTGGACATGATACAGCAAAGCCTTGGTCTGGCCATGTCAGAGGGATGAGCAGAGGCACAGGAGGATGATGTGCCCTGGGTTAATGGCATAATGAGAGAGGTGTGAAAATTCTGAGCTGTGGCAGCCCTGGGAGGCATCTGATTTATCTGCAGTGGTGACAGATGCCACCTAAGGAAGGGGGATGGGAGCTGCAGACAGATGATGAAACACAAAGCTGAGTTAACACGAGGCACTTTGAACAATAACTGTGCAGATGACAGTTCATGGAGAGCTCACATTCCTGCAGCCAGGAGAATACCCCACCCAGCACAGCAACCCTAAGGCACAGAGCTGCTCTGTCAGAGCAGGGCCTGCTGCAGCCAGCCCTTCACTGATCCCCTGGCCTTTGTGTCCTGGGCTCTTCCAAGGCAAGCAGGAGCCACAGTGTCACAGCTGGAGGAGCTTCCTCCATGGCCATGGATCACATCCATGGTGAAGAAGGCAAGGTCACAGAAGCATGGAATGGTCTGGGTTGGAAGGGCCCTCAAAGCTCATCTCATTCCACCCCCTGCCATGGGCAGGGACACCTTCCACCAGCCCAGGTTGCTCCAAGCCTTGTCCAACCTAGTTTTGGACATTTCCAGGGATTCTAGAGGCAGCTACAGCTTCTCTGCCCAACCTGTGCCAGGGCCTGCCCACCCTCACAGCCAACAATTCCTTCCCAATATCCCATCTCTCCCTGCCCTCTGGCAGTGGGAAGCCATTCCCTGTGTCCTGTCCCTCCATCCCTTGTCCAAAGTCCCTCTCCAGCTCTCCTGGAGCCCCTTTAGGCCCTGCAAGGGGCTCTCAGGTCTCCCTGGAGCCTTCTCTTCTCCAGGGGAACCCCCCCAGCTCTCCCAGCCTGGCTCCAGAGCAGAGGGGCTCCAGCCCTGGGATCAGCTCACTTGCCCTGAGCTTCAGCTTCTCAAACCTGCTCTCCTGTGCAAGCAAAACCAAATCTCAGGCTGAGGAACAGCACTGGTTTTGGGGACACTGGCTCATCTCAGAAATGCATCAGCACTGGCCACAAGAGTGTGATTGCAAGTCTTACAAAAATCTGCCTTAAAATCCTGAGCTCTGGATTCACGTGGGGCTGTGAGAGACTCTCAGCTTCCATGGTTAGAGAGGAGGTTTCTCTGTGTAGCTTTAAGGTGAAACTGGAAAGCTTAAATCCTAACTGAGAAAAAAAAAAATAATTCCATGGAGGAGCTTTCTCAATGGATTTAGAGAGAAGGGGCTGGGAATGCAGCTTGGAGATGATGAACCGACTTTCTTCTGCACCAAGGCTGCCAGAGCTCCAGGAGAGTTTGGACAACGCTCTGAGGGACAGGGTGGGATTGTTGGGGTGTCTGTGCAGGACTGAGGGTTGGACTGAATGATCCTTGTGGGTCCCTCCCAACTCTAAATATTCCATTATTCTGTGATCACCACTGCAGAGACCTCACTGTGTGTTCTGAAGCAGAGCTGTTTCATGACCTCACAGAGGCTGATGTCTCCTTGCAGCCCCTCTGCTGTGCTGCTGGAGGACGTGCTGCCAGTCCCAGCCTGGGCACTGATGATGCAGCAGGCTTGGAGCACCCACAGCACCGTTCCAAGAGGATGCCTCTGAGCACGTAGGTGTGAGGAGGGCCAGGGGATGCCTTCACAGCACCACCTTCCTCAGCTGTCAAGAAGCAAACACCTCCATGTGGTCAATCAAAAGAAGAAAATGGGTTTTAATCCACTGAGATGCCAGCTTAGCTCGGCCTTGACATAAAGTGCTGAGAGAGGATAAAAGCTTCTGGGAGGACAGGCCAGATGGGAGGATTATCTGCAGTGTTTGGGGAAAGGCTCTGACTCTACAAACACTCCGAGCAGTGAACAAACACCTCTCTGGCGGTGAGTGCTGCGTGCCCCGAGCCTTCCCCCAGCTCGCTGATATGCAAATCTCCCCACAGGCAGCTGGGCTGGAGCTCGGGGCTGGCAGCCTCTCTGCACCAATTTTGGTAATGGCTTTCTACGTGACTCGGGGATGACTAAGCACGGAGGAATTAGTGGGGACTCTTTGTTCTTGAAGCTCGGGCCGAAATATGAACGTGCTGGCCTGACAAAAGCATCCAGAGAATAAAGAGGTCTGGGAGGTTAATGAGTGACATAATCGGCTCTCTGGGAAACGCTGGTAGGCAAAGAATGGAAACAATGTGCCAGGGAGAGAATGGATCACAGGTGGGGGGTGTTGCGCTCACCTGTGGCACTGTGGGCTCCCTGCACACCAACTGAACGTGGATCCAGGGACAGAGAGGAGGCAGAGCCTGCACAGGGCTCAGCTGGAGCCTGAGCACTTTGGTGGTGCTCGGAGGAGCAGGAGGAGAAGGGCTGGTCTGGAGCTGGGCTTTGAGGTGCAGAGTCTGCAGGTAGAATCAAACAGTCATTGAATATCCTGAGCTGGAAGGACCCACAAGGATCATCCAGTCCAACTCCTGGCCCTGCACAGACACCCCAACAATCCCACCCTGTCCCTCATAGAGTTGTCCAAAGCCTCCTGCAGCTCTGGCAGCCTTGGGGCTGTGCCCACTGCCCTGGGGAGCCTGTTCAGTGCCCAACCAGCCTGTGGGGGAAGAACCTTTCCCTGAGATCCACCCTGAGCCTGCCCTGACACAGCTCCAGCCATTCCCTGGGGGCTGTCCCTGCTCCCCCCAGAGCAGAGCTCAGTCCTGCCCCTCCTCTGCCCCTGCCCAGGCAGTTGGAACTGCACTGAGCTCTCCCCTCAGTCTCCTCTGCTCCAGCTGAACACACCAAGTGCCCTCAGTGTCCTCACACAGCTTCAAATCCAGGTCCTTCCCCATCTCTCTGCCCTCCTTTGGACACTCTCCAATGGCTCAATCTCTCCCTTCCATTGTGTCCCCCCAAACTGCCCCAATGTTGAGGTGAGGCCGCCCCAGGGCAGAGCAGAGCGGGACAATCCCCTCCCTGCTGCCCCCAGGACAGGGATGTCCCTCCTGGCTGCCAGGGCATTGCTGACTCAGGGACAACTGGCACCCACCAGCACCCCCAGGGCCCTTTCCCTGCACTGCTCTCCAGCATCTTGTTCCCTGTTTTTTTTGTATATCCAGGGTTCCCCCATCCCGCTTGGGCCTGGAGTTTGGGAAGCTTTTCTTGGTTCATGGTCATTTCTTTCATCTTCTTAGGGTGGAAGCAGCCAAGGTGTTCAGGAGAATCAGGGAATGCTGGATCTTTTTCCCACCCCAGCTTTAGTCCAGTTTGTGTTCTGCTGTGAGGGATGTGAATTTTCTTCCTGGTCACCAGCTGCTTAAACGACCCTTTGAAGCTTTGAGTTACTTCCTAAAGATGGAAAACAGCCCTTCCCAAGGTCCCATCTGAAACCAGCCCTTGATATATGTCTGACACAAATGGTGTTGGTCTAATTTCCATGCAGAGCTGTGCCTTTGGGAAGAGAATTTCCCTGCAGATTCCCACGTCCCTGTGGTCCATGGGCAGCAGGAGCTGAGCCCCACTCTGCTTTTGGTGACCAGATGAACCAGTGGGCAGAAGGGCAATGGAGCTGGGGAAGGGTCTGGAGCACAGTTCTGATGAGGAGCAGCTGAGGGAGTTGGGGGGGGGCTCAGCCTGGAGAAAAGGAGGCTCAGGGGGGACCTTCTGGCTCTGCAATCCCTGACAGGAGGGGGGAGCTGGAGGGGGATTGATCTCTTCTCACAGATAACAAATAACAGGATGAGAGGAAACAGCCTCAAGTTGTGCCAGGAAAACTTTAGATTGGATATTGGGGATAATTTCTTCATGGAAAGGGTTGTCCAGCTGGCACCATCCCTGGGGGCACCATCCCTGGAAGTGTTCAAAAAACATGTGGATGTTGCACTGGAGGACATGGTTTGATGGTGACCTTGGTGGTTCTGCTGAGGTGATGGTTGGACTTGATGATCTTTTCCAACCTGAATGACTCTGTGACTCTGATGAGCAGGATTTCCATCCAGGTGAGGGTGACAAATCCTCCCAGGAGATCTGCTGAGCTCTGGAGAACAGGCTGGGCTGGGCTGGGCCCCCCCTGGCCAGGTCCTTACAACCCTGGACTAAATTCTTCAGTCAGGAAATTGCAGGTGGAACAAAGACCTGTGGAGGCTGTGGAAGATGAAGCAGCCTGAGGAGAGCATTTGAGCCTGAACCCTCCCAAGAGAAAATGAATGCCCTGTCAGGAGCAATTCCTGCTCAAAGGCAGGGTGATCCCAGGGGATTGCAGGAGGGTTGGGACTGTGTGAAGGATTGCAAGGGGCAGCTCAGGAGGACAAGAAGAGTCCTGTCCCTGCAGCAGTGGGTTCCCGGGGGCTGGGAGGCAGGACACCATTGTTACCACCCTCACTGAAGGGTTTGTTTGCTGTTCTCACAGAGAATGAGTAACAAGTGAGCCTTGCTTCCTAAAAGGGAGTTAATCACTTGTGGCTGTTGCCCTGCAGTCTGGTCCCTGTAAAATGAGCTTCCAGGTCTGGGAATGAGCATATCTGGGATTTATTCACAGTTACTTCTACTCACATCAGCCAAGATTGCCCAGGAAATCAGAGCACTGGGATCCAAAGAGGGGACAGTAGCACTGCCCTTCCCTACAGGACACAAGGGACAGGGGTGCCACTGTCAAATGGAGATGTGACCAAAGCAGGGATGGGCACTGGTCTTCATGTCCTTATGGGGTTTATATCTGTTGTTCTGATAATTGTTGTGACCAGTGTTGGTGTCAAGAGGATCACTGAGATGCTCTCAGGACCCTGGAAGCCACCTGTGAGCCACTTCCATTCACACAGCCTGGAATAACCAAACCCAGCCTCCCACCAGGGCCTGCTGTCACACACAGGTGCCAGTGAATATTTCTAACTCTGGGATTGGCCTCAGTAGAATAGAAACAGAGAATTCTGCAGTCAGTTGGGTTGGAAAAGACTTCTCAGCCCATGGAGTCCCCCCTGTGCCCCATCCCCACCTTGTCCCCCAGCCCAGAGCACTGAGTGCCACGTCCTGTCCTTCCCTGGACACCTTGGTGGGCACTCCAAACCTCCCTGGGCAGCCCCTGCCAATGCTTGATCACCCTTTCCAGGGAGAAATTCCTGCTGATGTCCAACCTGCCCCTCCCCTGGCACAGCTGAAGGCCGTTCCCTCTCCTCCTGTCCCTGTTCCCTGGGAGCAGAGCCCGACCCCCCCCAGCTCCCCCCTCCTGTCAGGGATTGCAGAGCCAGAAGGTCCCCCCTGAGCCTCCTTTTCTCCAGGCTAAAATGATAAACTCCAGATAATTGAGTCCAACCTTCGATCAAAAAGGTGATGGCTCATGTATGTGAAATGGGGTCTCACTCTGGGTCCCAGCAGATGAGGATTGGGAGCCCTCAAGCAAAACAACCACCTTTGCTGTGCCTGCCCTACCTTAGTGAGGTTTCCAGGTCCTGAATTCCTGTCCCTTCCCATGCTCTCTGTCCAGCACCAGTTATTGTTGATGCCTCAGAATGGGCTTTCCAAAAATACACGCTCAGGTGGATGAATCTGTCCCTGTCCATGGCAGGGGAAGTGGAACTGGATGGCCCCTTCCAACCCACACCGTTCTATGGTTCTATAAATCCCAAACCTGCTAACTCTCCAGGCTGGGGAGGAGCATTTCTGAGCTTGTGCTCCTGCTGTGGCACACACAGAGTGTCTGCAAAGGTCAGATTTCCTCTTTCCCACAGCCACCCCAAGCTGACAGCCAGTTTTCTGCAGGTATTCCTGTCTCACTTGGGCACCCTGTGGGGGCTTCCCTGGCTGCTGGAATGCAAACCATGGGGTATAAATCACCTGTGATGCCTTGAGACACCGCTGCTCTCCAGCTCATGGAATTCTTTGGAGGATGAGAAATGTGACCCACTTGAGTCCAAGCCTCGTTAATGCCTGGGGTAATGAGCAGCTCAGAGCAGCAGCTGAAGGAATCTCAGCAAGATAAATATCAGTCCCCAGGGGATGCCCAGAGGAGGCAGAAGCCCGCTTGGGGGGTCTCATAAATGCATGTTCAGTGTTTGCTTTGCTCCTGATCTCAGCCCTGCTGTTGGGACAGTCCTTCCCTGGAATGTGGACCCTCTTTGTTCCTCAAAGGAGCCGCCTGGCCCAGATCCCCATCAGCTCCTCAGTCTGGTCAGTTGGGTGGGGGAGTGTGAGGGACCACGAGGGGGGTGAAACCTGCACGTTGGAACTGCAAACCCAACTAATCTGTCACCAGCTGGCAAATGTGTTGGCAAAGGGGCAGAGAAAACAACAGTTCAACCCAGTGGCCTCTCCCCTGGCTCCTTGGAGTGGCTCCAGCCTCACACCTTCCTTGGGCTTGGGGCAGATTTCTTGTGTCTCTGTCAACACTTCCCTCTCTCCAGCATTGCCCTCATCGCCTCCATCGATCACCTGAACATGGGCTGGCACCACAACCCTCCCCCAAATCAGCACCACAACCATCTCCCAAATCAGCACCACAACCATCTCCTAAATCAGCACCACAACCCTCCCCCAAATCACCACAACCATCCCTAAATCAGCACCACAACCCTCCCCTAAATCAGCACCTTTGGGGCAGTTGTGGCCATGTCTGCACAGCAGGAGCAGGGCTGTCAGCTGGAGCACAGCTCATCCTGGAGCAGAGCTGCAGGGAAGGGTTGACTTGACATCCCTTCACACCCAAAAATGAAGCCAAGAGTGGCTCCTCTGGGGTGCCCAGCAGGGGAGAGGAGTCTGCAGCCTCCTGCACACACAGCAGGCTGCTCTCACACCTGACCAGCACCAGCAGCTGCCTCTCAGCAGGTCAAACCACAAGCTGCCCTGCAGTTGGATGCCTTGCCTTGCCTTGCCGTGTAGGAGTTGGAAGACAAGCTCTGCTCTGAGTAGGTTAGGTTGGGTATTAGGAAAGAATTCTTCACAGAGAAGATTGTCAAGCCCTGGCACAGGCAAGGCAGTGGTGAGATCACCATCCCTGCAAGTGTTCAAAAAACATGTGGATGTGGCACTTGAGGACGTGGGTTAGTGGTGGGTTTGGCTTTTCCAACCTTAATGATTCCATGGTTCTGTGATTAACCATGAGAGACTCCAGGAGATCTTAATGGCACCTGCCCTGTGCCCTGCCCAGCAAAGACAGGCTGTTTTTGTGCAGAATCTCCTAGGGCTGTCCTCTGCCTGGCACGGTGTCTCCAGGCCAGCTGATCCTCCTGAGCAGCCCTGAGGAAGGAGGACTTGAATTAGCCACCTAAATTACACCAGCTGACAGGCTGGGAGAGCTGGGGGGGTTCCCCTGGAGAAGAGAAGGCTCCAGGGACACCTGAGAGCCCCTTGCAGGGCCTAAAGGGGCTCCAGAAGAGCTAGAGAGGGACTGGGGACAAGGGATGGAGGGACAGGACACAGGGAATGGCTTCCCACTGCCAGAGGGCAGGATGAGATGGAATATTAAGAAGGAATTCCTGGGCCCTGGCACAGGTTGGGCAGAGAAGCTGTGGCTGCCCCTGGATCCCTGGAAGTGTCCAAGGCCAGGTTGGAGCACCCTGGGCCAGTGGAAGGTGTCCCTGCCCATGGCAGGGGGTGGAATGGGATGAGCTTTAATGGTTCCTTCCAGGGGGAAGGTGCCACACCTCTGTCATGCCTGATGTACCACCCAGCCTGAGCCTTGCAGTGACAATTCCAGAGGTCCCAGGGAGGTCAGTGTGTGGTTAAAACTCAAGTAGGGCCATTCATTCTTATTCATTCATTCATCTACTACTGACCAACTGCAGGAAGCCACTATTACAGACAGTATTTTTTATTTATACAACAACTAAAATTCTGCCATGCAGAAGAAGTCCAGAGGCTTAAAACATGTCCCATTTTTGACAGCAGAGAAACTTTTCAGCACTTGGTTAATGAGCAGCTTGTTGCTGGGTCAGCTCCCTCCTTTCCCAAGGAGCCTGGGGAAGTCTGACCAGCACGGGGAGCTCCAAAATTGAATGGTAAATGATCTTTTCCCATGCCAGAGGCAGAGGATTTGGGGGTCTCAATAATTTGTGGAGGGATGGAGCGGGTTGATGGTGATTTTAGCAGCGCTGGCATGACCTTGGTCCAGCAGTTGGCCGGGGGTGGGTGGTGTGGGTGGGATAACCGAGCTGTGAATCCAGTCCTTGAGGCTGCACGAGAGGCTGTGGCTGAGAGTGACTGACTCAGATGGCAGCAGGTTGGCAGTCCTTCAAAGAGCCTTGCTTTGTCTTCTTTGTGGGAGGTGTAAATGAGCTGAATGGAGCCGCTGAAGGCTCTCCCGTGCCAGTTCTTAGCAATCTCCCGGCTATAAATAGCTCCTGCCTCCCTCCCCCGGGCTGAATGAGCACAGCGGCGTGTGAGTTATCGCCCTGCTCACGTTCTCCTCTGGATTACAAGCATTTTGTTTGCTTGTTCCACTGTGGTGATGTCAAGCAGGCTCAGAGAAGCTGCAACGTGCTGGAGCTCCAGGCTCCAGGTAGGAGCTGCCTGAGGCTTTGGCTCCCCGGGCTGTCTCAGCCCCGGAGCTCCCTCCTTGGAAACTCGGGCACTGTTTCCCCACCCATCGGGCCCAGCAGGGCTTCATGTGCAAGAAAAGTGGCCTGAAGTTGTGTCAGGGCAGGCTCAGGGTGGATCTCAGGGAAAGGTTCTTCCCCCACAGGCTGGTTGGGCACTGAACAGGCTCCCCAGGGCAGTGGGCACAGCCCCAAGGCTGCCAGAGCTGCAGGAGGCTTTGGCTGATCCTCTGGGGCACAGGGGGTGACTCTTGGGGCTGGGCCTGTGCAGGGCTGAGGGTTGGACTGGATGGTCCTTGGGGGTCCCTTCCAGCTCAGCATATTTTGGGATTCTGGGATTCTGTGAAGAGAGGGAGTGGGAGATGGGCAAAATTGCACTGGAAGAAAGCAGTGAAACAAGTTTTCAGCATTTTGGTTTAATGTTCCTGATCTTTTTCATTTCTCTGCATTCTGGACTGGCACCAGAACCAACATGACAAAGGCTGTTCAAACAGCACCACAGAGCTCACCCCATCCCAGCTCTCTCAGGGGAGACTGGAGAAAACTCCCCTGTGTCCAGAGCCTGCTGATCCCAACACAGTATAAACATACCCACTTGGTAAAGCTTACCAATATCTACTTTCCCTCTGAGCTGCTTGGTTCCCTCAGCCATGCAGCTCTCAGTCCTCTCTCCCTGCACTTTTGGAGGAGCAGCAGCAGCTGGAGCTCCACACCAGGGAGCAGGGATGAGTCCAGGACATTCCTGGAGTTCAGTGCCCCATGCCCTCATCCCACCTCTGTTAGGAGACACCAGGGAGCCCAAGGGCTGATCCTCCTCTGGTTCATCTGTGCCAGAGAGGGCTGCAAAGCCTCCCTGTGCTGAGTTTGGGGTCCCAGGTCCCTGCCACACCCTGTTTCCAGCACTTGTTTGCACTCAGAAGGTCCTGAGGATGCAGAAGGGCCCTGGGGGTTGATTACCCACTTCTGGTGGTGTTTTTCTCTGTAGGTCTGGGAGCAGCTCTCCCCAGTGATCTCGGGGGTGAAGGAAGGCTGTGCCACACGTGGGCAAAGCCAAGGTGTCCCTGCTCTCTGCAGATCCCTCCTGGAAGCTCTGCTGTGTCCCCCATGCTGGCAGCTGGTCCCAAGCAGGGCCCCATTCCCATATTCCCATCTCAGCCCTGGTGCTGAGTGTGCCAGCAGTTCTCAGCATTGGAAGGCCCCTGGGGTAAGATTTCACACACACTGAGCCCCTTCCAGTGGTGAGGGGGGTGTGTGTGTGTGTTGGCAGAATCAATTAAAATTCTTGGATCGCCCCCAACAGCTTTGACTCTGTTTGGGCCTAATTCCCGAAGGGGCCCCTTTGCTGCTTCCATGTTGGCTGTGGCCGAGGCCTCTGGAGAACAGACTGGTCCAAGTTGGAATATGTTTTAGATAAACAGTGTGTCAGGTTATGGCACGTGCCCAGCACCCTGATCCAGGCTCAAATACAAACCCAGCACGAGCCCAGCTCTCCTGGGTGGGTGATGGCACCCCGGAGATGGCTCTGGGCTCACCATGGATGGGGGACACCATGAAGCCCTTAAACCCAAGAGAAAAACACCAGCAGCCAGGATATTTCCCCTTTGACTGTGGCATCCCACCAGCTGCTCCTGGTGTCATTTGAAGACCATTTCAGGTAAGGAATTTCAGGCCCGTCCCAAATCAGTGGCGGCCGTGGGTTGGTGGTGACTCTCACCTGCAGGACGTGGCTCTGCTCCCCTGTGTCCTTGTCATCAGCCTCACTGAGAAGGAGAACTCAGCTGGAATAAATGAAACACCCCTTTTCTTGCCCTGCAAGAGAAACGTGAGCAGGAATTGCCTGTGTGGAGCGACAGGCTGAGCCAGGGGGGAAACAGGGAGGCTCCTCCAGGCACCAGGACTATCTGAGGAGTAATCACAGCAAATGAGAGAGTCCACGAGCAGCCAGAAGTGCAGAGACAAAAGCCAGAGCCAAAGCTAAATGTTTCCAAGCCCAGTGTTCCCACTTGGGAATCCAAACCTCCAGCTGGGTTGGAGGGTTCAGTGAGTCCTTTCTCTCCTGCTCCCTTGTGTGGGGCCATCCCTGGGCAGGAGCAGGACAGAGAAATGACACAGAGACAAGTCCTGGTGACCTGGATCGACCCCCAGATTTACATCAGGGACCACCCCCCTTGCTCCAGGCCGTACCTGGTGCTGAAGATGGGTGTTCCTGGGAGCAGTGGATGCAGATGTATCTTGTTTGGATATCCTGGTGGTGAGAGTGTAAAACAAAGCTCTGGAGAGAGCTCTGTATCAAACACTTCACATTGTCATCTTCTCAGGGCTCAGAGGAGTCATTTTTGGGTTATGATTTGAGTAAGGAATGAGTAAAATGGGATTAATATTATCTAGGACTGACTCTGACACCCTCACTGGACCCACACAAGCAGCAGACATGACTCCACTCTGGCAGCTCCACCCTTATCATTTCATTGCAAAAGAAGATATAAATGTGGGGTTAGTTTTGAACAATAAATTATGATAAACTGATGATTTTTTTCCCCCTGGTTTTTAAGACTTTAGTCAGGCAATAAGCAAAGAGAGGGGGTGGAAGGAGAACCACCTTTTTTAGGCCAACTCTTACCTGTTTTAACAGCTCAATGTGCCAGCCATCCACCACCCTTCTAGAGTAGGCAGGATAACTCAGTCTAGCAGTTACTCCACTGAATATTTTTAAAATATCAGAAACAAGGCTTTAAACATATATATGTGTGTGTGTGTGTGTATGAGATGTATCTGGTATA